>JAWHQI010000328.1:0-1415000 GCA_033032865.1 Dactylorhiza incarnata
TGCTAGACCCCTCTGTTGGAGCCTATGTTCTACATCTCTTGGTTGAGAATAGCAAATACCGTGTTGTATTTGATCTTAATTTTGTGTGTTTATAGTATGCATGTTGTATAGGAACTATAGCTACACATCCCTATGATAGTATACTGAATGGAGATGAGTACTCTCTGGAAAGAGAGCTAACGCCCACGTTAGTTGTTAACGCCCAGCGTTAAATTCCATTGAGAAGGAATCATCGAGAAGAAAAGCCATCGAGAACGAATCCGTTGAGAAGCCAAAAGACAACGCCAGGCGTACGTTTCTTATGCTGGGCACTAACCGTTCGACAAAATTACGTTTTCGACAAAAATGTCGTTTGACGAAATGGGAAGGCCGCTCTCGAGAATTGGAGTTCGACGAACTGAGCTACTGCACAACAATATTGCGTCGACGAAATGAACTTGCGTTCGACAAATTTGATGCAGTTCGACGAACTTTGAAGGGAACGAAACTCAACGCCAGTGTTGACTTTAAACACCCGCGTTGAATCACAAACTGCACGATCTTGACGGTTGCGCGATTTCAGCCACGAGTAGTTCTGTTCACTAATGCCGGTGTTAACCCTTAACGCCATGCGTTAGTTCCCGTGGGCTATTTAAAGTACATCCCCTCTCATTCTATGTGAGATGATTCCAGAATTTAATATTTGAAGAGAGGCTCGTGTAGAACATTGATAGATCTCCTTGGGCTATCATAAGATCTAAAGAGGATGTTGAAGGAGAAGGTCTACAACGCATATCCCATATGAAGGACGGGTCGTTTCAAGAACGCCAACATCTACATCGACTTCATCTTCACCTTCAGAATTTCTGGGGAGTTTCTCATTACTTATCTTGTAATCTTTTCCTTTTTCCTTTTGTATTTTGGTGTGGAGAAATTGTTCTTGGAGAACGTCGGATTCTGGGAAGGATTCCGTGGGTAATTCGCCTATGTTGGCGACTAGGTCCTTGTGAGGCTTAGGGGGTAATGCGCCGCCTTGTGTGTGGAGACTAGGTCGAGGGTAGATCTAGGGGGTGGCTAGAGGCCTTATCTAGGGTAAGATAGGCTATAGCCAACCGGTCCTTGGGACAAGGACCGGTGAATCAACAAAAAGTGTTTTTACATATTCTCGCCTTGATTTCTAGCATTATAGAAATCATACATTTGTGTGTTCAATTATTATGAAATAAAATCATGTCTTTTAATGTTCTATTCAATTGATCTTATTTTTCTTCAAGAATGTTTTAATTTATATTTTCATTACAGTATTAAATTAACATTTGTGTAATTATCTTTGAAATACAATAATTGTTTTCATTATCTCTGATTTTCTAGAATTGTATTTCATTAATGTTTCATTAGTAAAATCTCATTGACATAATTCTGAGCAGATTAATTTTCTGAAGAGCTAACGACCAGCGTTAACACCTAACGCCAAGCCTTATCAACAATAAGGAAAAAATTCTGTTTCCTTATCTGAGATATTTAAAATATATTTTCCAATAAAATATTCTGAAACTTCAGTCCCAAACTCTGATAAATTTAATTAAGATTTAAATTCCATAAAACCCTTAATCACCCCCCCCCCCTCTAAGGGCGTCGTAAGATCCAACACGTGGTATCATAGCGTAGGTTATTCCAATACGGCTTCACAACCGGGAATAATGGCGCTTCATGATCTCGCATCTTCTAGAGAGGATATTTTTATGAAAATGAAAAATCATTATGTCCACCATTATTTATGGGTGAAAATTATAATGGGTGGAAAACACTTATGGAAAAATTTCTTAAAACTTTGGATATTGAAGTTTGGAATATTACAATTAAAATGCCCCCAATTATTCTAAATAAAGATGAAATGTTTTAAATGATTCTAATGAAAATCTATTGTGCTCTAGATCAAAATATTTTCAAACTTATTTATACGCTTCCTACTGCTTTTAAAGTTTGGAAATTTCTTGAGAATACTTATAGTCTTCCTTCCACAGATGATGAACAAGAGGAATTCCTTATGGATCCAAGAGAAGAAATTTACAAGGACTCATGCTTGGAGGAAGATCTATCTAAGAGAGAAACAATATTGAACTCAATTGATGGCAAAACATCAAGCAAAAGAGAAGACAGAAACTATAGCATGGTAAGAAAATCTAAATATTCTCTTTTTGTAACAAATTCTATTTCTACATTTCGTGTGCTTAAATTTGCTAAATGTAAAATTTCAAAGTTGAAACATGCTAATTCCAAATTACATTTAGAAAAATAAAACTTTAAAAGCAAACGCTAAAGTAGAATCTTATATTGTGGTTTCAAATTCTCTTTCAAGCTCTTTTAAAAATGCTAAACCTTGTTTTGATTATAATACTTTTAAAAAAGAACTCAAGGTTTTGGAAAAAATGTCTTTTAACTACAAAAGAGCATAATGAAAAATTGATGAAAGAAAATGACAATTTAAAGGATAAACTAGAATCATTAAAAATGTTTATTCAAAATTTTTCATATAATAAATTTTTTTTTATTTCTAGTTTATCAAATTATCAAAAGTCTAAAAGCTTAACTTCATATTATAAGAGTATGTCTATAAGAAAGAGTGGAAATGAAAATCATCAAAATAAGAACCAATCATTTAAAACATATTGTAACCCACTCTTTCAACATTCAATTCTTAAGAAAGACCATCACTCTTATAAACTCTCAAAGAATCAATATAATAAAATTCATTATGATTATCAACATCAATGTATTTTGAAAAATAATTTGAATAAACATAAATCCCAAATGAATTATCTTTCAAACAACTATCATTCCAAAAGGATGTCAAATAATCATAATATGAATTTAAAAGATAAACAACCAAAGTATGAATGAAGGCCCAAAATGAAAAACAAAACACTAACTCCACTTGTAAAGGCCCATTCATCACTATCTCTCAAAAGCCAACACGATGTATTTGGGTACCAAAAGGAACCATCTCACTTGGCCCTTTGGATACCTAAATCTCTCATTCACTAGGAATCATTGTATTGCATGAAGTAAAATTAATTATAAATAAAATATCAAAACTCTACTTCATGATATGCTTAATTGCTTTTTCTTTTGTTTATTTTTTATTTTTGAGCCAACACACTATGATATCTTTATATATCATGAGATATGACTTTCATTTTAAGCTTAATGTTTAACAAATCAAATGAATTAAATTGAACATAATGTCATAATTTTTAAGTGATCTATCTTTTCTTTTCTATGTTTTATCCTTGTTAAATCCATTACCTATAAATGTCTTATATTATCATTATAAATTGAATGCTAGTTTGCTAAATGATATTATAAAGACTAATTAAATTACTTTCAAAATTGGATTTTAAATGGACTTTTAGGGGTCTTAGGCTAAAATATTAACTACACAACTTATTGCATATTTGTCTATTTTTCGTTGTTGCGTATAATAGCCCCTATATTGAAAATCATAATCGAGAAAATCGAAATCAAATAATATCAAAAACATTGTGTTTTAAATCAAATATTGTAACTCTGTTGCTAATGCCAGCCATTATCACTAACGCTGGCGGTAGCATATTTTCCTAAAATTCTGATTTCTCTAATTATTATTTTTCTGAAAAATATTTTACTATCATTATTTTCAAATACCTTGTATTTGTTTAGTCTAATTTCTACAAATTAAAATCAAAAGAAACTTTACTTAAATGATGAATATGATTTCACAATCACCACCATGATCTATTAATATCCTATGCTAAAATTCAATATAATTATACATCATAATTCATGATCCATCAAGACCTATCTTAAATCAACTAATTCTATCAACCTTAGGAATTATGAAATATATGATTGCAATTAGTATTATTGTTTCATATCTTGTTTTGTGTGTGTGATGTGCATCTCTATTGTTTGCATGTATCTCATTATCTTTAGAACTATGAATTAACTTGATATCAACAGATGAAATCAAATAGAATTGTCACTTCTTTCTAGGTCTATGAAAATTCAAAACTCTATGTTTGAATACATGCAATTCAATTATATATTTGTCCAATTTTACTTAGCTTTGCACCTTGTTGTCGTAATTCATCATACTAGCATCATCACTTACCATTGGTAGAAATCAATGTCCATGTTAGTTATATATCTTGTAATGCTAAAGTAAATTATATTACTAGAATATGAAAATCATAATTTGCTTTGTAGTTATTTGCATGAATAAAATGTTCTAAATGGATTTAAAATCAACAATCTTCGATATAAGTGTAAATCCTAAACTAATCATGCAATTATACCATAGTTTATATATTTAAGGCTACACGCTTAGTATGTCCATAATCATTAAAACCTATGACATGTGTCTCACAATAGCGGGGGCGTAGGATTGTGTGCATTAGAGACCTAACCCTCTAAGTCATGTCTTATCCTTAACCGGGGAGGGTTCCAGTAGGGCCTTGCGAGGCACTGGAGGAAAGAGTGCTAGGTTGAGCATCGTCTTTTGTATGCATATGGGATTAACACCCCAACCTATGGCATATGTGTAGCTCCTCATGACCATCCATCACTTAGTACGGGGCTTGAGTGTAGTCATGTAGTTAAGGTATCTTGATCTTATACTATACTTATATTATATTCATTGCATGAACATCATCTCACTCTTACATTTAAATCATGCATATTATTTTTATTCTATCATCTTGTGTTTGCATATTTTATTATTTTGAGTTTTTAATGATTTACTAAACGCAAGTATTTTGAAAAATCATCAAAAACATGCTAAAAGAGCCTTCAAATCTAATCAATATACTCTGAAATATCACACTGAAGGAAGATCTCTTTATAATACAAATGAATTATGAAAATATTTTTCAAAACATCAAAATTTGCAGTTCTGTCTCGGCGGTTAAGAAGCTAACGCCTGGCGTTAGCTCCTTTGCTCCAATTTTTTTTTTTTGAGTAATTTCTGGTATTATTTTAATGTTTTGTGTGTGTTTTGTTTCTCTATTTGTAAGAAGTTTTCTATCTTTTTATTTCCTTTAAAACAAAATTTCATTTCTTTTCAAAAAATATATGTATTTTCTCATGCATTCTTTTTGAGTTTATTTTTCTGGCATAGAATATCATTTACTGATTGGGCTAAAAAGACTTTTATGTTCTCCAGAGAATATATATAAAAAACCAAATACAAAAATTACAAAACAATTTCAAAGAAAAAAATATGTTTTTTTTTTCTTCATGTGTGTTTATTGTTTTGTGCATGTATAAAAATTCAAAATTTATAAAAACTGATTGTTATTCATTGTCATTGTCAAGGATGATTAATTATATCAATTAAGATTAAATACAATGTTTAATTTAACTTTCAAGTTTCTTAAAAATATTGTTTTGTATTTGTCATGCCTTGAAAATTATCTTGTTATGTGCAATGAAATTGATTGTAGATAAACATGTGTAGAATTGCTTAGCATGCCTCTAAGTATGAGTAATGTATTATGTTTGATAATGATTCATTCACTCACTTATTTTTGATAATCTGCATATGTTTACAATCTTATACTTGCATGATTGTGTAGTGTAATAACATAAATAATTAAAATGCATAAATAGATTACCTACACAACATTGAATTGGTATTACAATTCTTTGTCTTTCATGCACTTATTTGTTAGAGAAATGTGGTTATGTTTGCAAATCAAGTGAATTCAGAGTCCTTAGTCACTAAATAAAAAAGCAATAATCAATGACAAGGAAAACTCCACCAAGCACTCCTCACCCTCCTGATAAGACTTAATGAGTATTGTGAGGTTGAGCACCTTGGATAAGAATTGTAAAGTGTCTTGTAGCAAACAATTTATACACCACTTCTCTTAGTACACCGGATCTCAAAAAAATGAAAATAAAGCTAGAAAGTATAAAAGTGATCCCCAAGCACTACTTTGCACCCTGATAAGTCTAATAAGCATTGTGTGTCCAGAGCACCTGGTAGTTGTACTCTTTGTTTATGTGCATTGAAATATTGTTGAAGTAATATTATTTGTGTATTTTAATGTTGTGTTATTTCATTATATATGTCATGTATTTTGATTGATTCACTTGTATACTTTATCAAAACACAACTTTGTACACATCATTATCTTTTCATAAAATTTCTACTCATGAGAATTGGATCCTAATGATCATCTACTCCAATCTCTACAAACTTAAGCAAATGCACTAGATAACAAACATGATCGCTACAATGTTTATGTTTACTTGAAATGCAAATTTCATTATATATGCAAATTTTATGATCGCTTTGATTGCATCGTATTTTTCTTCTCGACATAGAACATATTACTCCTTATTACATACTAACTCCTAAACCCACTTTTGATACTACCAAAAGGGGAGATTAAATTGCATAAATATAATATTTAGGGGAGTGCATTATAATAATATTAAACTCAAAAATGGGTATATTTGTAGGGGGTAATTATATAGGAGGTGCATACACTATCATATGCTCGATCATGACAATTCTTCAATAAGTGGTTCCTTATCTATCTTAGAAGATATACACTCATTCCTACCCACTTTTGCTAATAACAAAAGGGGGAGAAGAAATTGAGAAATCTAGTCAAATAGATATTTAGGGGGAGTAAATTATAAGAGAACACTTATGTAGGAGAGGACTTCATATAGAAAGAGTATGCATTATCGCTTTCAAATCAATCATGCTTTTAACCTGTTATTCATGCATATATTATTACCTTACTTATCTATAAACACAAATGGTCTTAATCTCACTAATTTCTCATACAGGTATTTGTTAATATCATTATCAAAAGGGGGAGATTGTTGGAGCCTATGTTCCGCATCTCTTGGTTTGAGAATAACAAATACCATGTTGTATTTGATCTTGTATTTTGTGTGTTTATAGTATGCAGGTTGTACAGGAACTATAACTACACATCCTTATGAATAGAATACTGAATGGAAATGACTCTCTGGAAAGAGAGCTAACGCCCCGCGTTAGTACTTAACGCCCCGCGCTAACTTCCGTTGAGAAGGAATCCATCGAGAAGAAATGTCGTCGAGAACGAATCCGTTGAGAAGCCAGAGTGAAAGTGGAGGTTAGATCTTAATGTTACTCTAGTGCGGGGGGGGGGGGGGGGGGGGGGGCGGGGGTGGTGAATAGGAGTATTAAAACTTTTTATTAGTTTTATTGCGGAATTGAAAATACTGATATATATATATATGTATATATTGAGTGAGTAATAAAAATAAACACAAAGAAGCCACACAGCACAAACATAGAAAGTTAAAACAATCACAGAGGACACAAGGAGCTATAGTAGTTCCCCAATAAATCTGGTACGTCTACTCTTCTACAACCCTTGGTAGGAATCCACTAGGATTTTTTATCAGGTGCCTTAACAACAATGAGCTTTTGATAAGGTGCCCAAAAACCAAGCTGGATTTTTTGGTCAGGTGTCTTGCCACCAAGAGGTAAACTTTTGATGGGAGTTTTAACCCTGTACAAAATGGGATAAAGAGAGGTTTAGATTGTTCTTCTCTGTCAATATGCTGAGAGAAGACTCTAGTGGATGTTGATGTAGAAAAGGCTTCCTCTGTCTGATATGAGAGTGTTTGACAGTAGATTGACTGGAAGCTTTCTTTTGAATGTATGAGCAGATCTTCCTATAGCTGATAGATCTGAGAGGATAACTCCTTCAGATTTTTATTGCTCTTTTGAAGATCTGAACTTGTAGCAAATGACTGAGAGAAGTATTGTTGAAGATGTTCTCAGTATGAAAGAGCTGCTAGAGGAAGAAGAAGATCTGTGTGCTTTTTGATCTTCTTGTTCTTCCTGTATTTCTCCCTTTCTTTTTCCTTTTTCTGTATAGCTTTCTAAAAAAAATATGTTTTATACTAATTCTTGTCGTGAAAGCTGCTGAACTATGGAAGTATTTTCTGCTGTATCTTCTTCCTGTTTTTCTTTTCAAAATCTCTGACAGAAATTAATTGCAAATCCCTTATATTAAGGAATATAATATATCTGAAAAGATATTTTGAAAACACAAATCTGCTGCGCGTTCACCTTTTTCCTTTTCCATGGATATGTCCTTTTCCAAGAAATGTCAACGGCTATAATCTTGAAATAATAAAAGGAAATATATTATCCTTACTTATCTGATATAAAAGAGTCGTTGCTGTAGTCGATCTGAGTTCAGAGAATGAAATGATATAATCTTCTGAAACTTTCTGAACTTAAATAAGAATTCTTCGATCTGAACAAAATTCGTCGATCTCAATAATTTTTGTCGAGCTCAGAGCTGTGTTCATCGATCTAAAAATATTCGTCGAACGCATATTCATCGAGCGCTAAACCGCTGAGACTGAAGATCGTCGACCACTGAGATGCTGATCTGCTGAGACGAGCTTGAAATAAGCCATTCATCGAACGCAGAATGTAAGCCGTTCGTCGAACGCAGAGAGCAGTTCGTCGAACGTAGTGTGGAGTTCGTCGAATGCAGAATCTGAATGAATTCTTGAGTTCTAACAGCCTAAACACTTGACCCATTGACTATACATTGGGGTCAACTTGATCCTAGTCAACAGATAGTGATCCTAGCCCAAATCAGAAATAAGGTTGTTCCAACAATCTCCTCCTATTTGGGTTAGGACACTATAGGACAAAAATATGAATAAAAACAAACCAAAACAATAGAGCATATATATATCTGATATATTTTAAATATTTCATCAGATATAAAATAAATAATACTCTGAGTTCTGAAATTACATTGAAAACAAAACTAATAAAGACATAATCAGAACCTTTGATTTCTTCTGAAATTTGACATTTCTGAATTTTGAATTTTGATATTGCCTGCACTGAGTTTTCTGAATTCTGAATAGCTGAGCTTGTATCTGCTATATTTCAGCTTCTGAAATTGTTGATCTGAACTAAAATTTGATCTGAATTAATATCTGCTCTAACTGAACTTAGTTCTTAATCTGCTATAACATCTCCCTAAATTTGTCATAATCTGAATTTATTTCTTCTTCTATATTCTGAAACTATATTCTGAATCCTTTCTAAAAGCATCTCCCCCTGAGAGTATCTCCCCCTGAGACTGGAGGTTCTTCAGCTTTTTTCCTTTGTCAAGTTCATAGAACATCTCCCCCTGAGCAACTGCATCAAATGGAGCTTGTTCATAGAACTTCTCCCCCTGCCTAGTTTCAGGAAGGCCTGATGCTAGGCCCTTGAAGAAGGGACATTTGATGGAGGTAGGGAGGGATGCCATCTTTATATTGCTATTGTTCCTGCAAAATGAAATAAAGATCAAGTGCAAACGGAACTAGAAAGAGAAGCAATTCTGTAGACATTCAGTTAAAATGAAAAAGATTTTAATTATGAGAACAGGTCAGAAATAAAAAGCTTCATCATAACTGGGTTCGACGAAAAATGAGTTTTCGTCGATCTCAGTTCGAAGAACTTGATGACTTCGTCGATCTCCGTTCGACAAAAAATTGAATTTCATCGATCTCAGTTAGATGAAGAATGGGACAAGTAGAAAACTTAATTTTTATCAGATTGAATCTCCATCTATTATACCTAGCTGATTTATAAAGAAAAGGTGTTTCTTTTCATCCAAGGGCTAGGTGAAAATGCCAGCTCTTTGCAAATCAGTAGAGATGAATTGTAGTCAAATTTTATTTTTATCCACATTATCCCTAAGGAAGTGGTGCCTAATTTCTATGTGTTTAGTCCTACTATGGAGAACTGGATTTTGTGCTATAGATATTGCACTAATATTGTCACAAAATATAGTTGAATTATTTAAGTTGACACCATAGTCTAGGAGCTGATTTTGTATCCACAATATCTGTGAGCAGCAACTGCCTGCAGCTATGTATTCAGCTTCAGCTGTTGATGTAGACACAAATGTTTGTTTCTTACAAAACCAAGACAAAAGCCTATCACCAAGAAACTGGCAAGTTCCTGATGTGCTTTTCCTGTCTACTCTACATCCAGCATAATCTGATTCAAAGAATCCAGTTAATTCAATTCAGATGTTGTGGGATACCAAGTCCTAGATTTGGACAACCCTTTATATATCACAAAATTCTTTTTAATAAAATTAGGTGAGATTCTTTGGGGTTAACTTGGAATCTAATACAAATACAAGTAGCAAACATTATATCAGGCCCTACTTACTGTTAAATAAAGTAATGAGCCAATAATTGCTCTATATACCTTTTGATCAACAGGTTTCTCTGATTCATCATTATCAACAATAGCATTAGAGGGCATGGGTGTTTTCATGGTGGAAGAATCAGACATACCAAATCTTTTCACTAATTCCTTAGCATACTTATATTGGGATATGAAGATTCCATTTGGAGTTTGCTTCACTTGAAGACCAAGGAAGTATGATAGTTCACCCATACTACTCATTTCAAATTTAGATTGCATTAGATTAGAAAATCTTTTGCATAAATTTTAATCAGTAGAGCCAAAAATAATATCATCTACATATATTTGAGCTAGCAAAGTTTGATTTTTATGTATCCTGAAAAATAGAGTTTTATCTACTACGCCTCTACAGAATTTATTCTCTAAAAGAAAACTAGATAAGGTCTCATACCATGCTCTGGGAGCTTGTTTAAGACCATATAGAGCTTTATTAAGCTTAAATACAAAAGAGGAGTGAGTTGGAGAGATGAAACCTGGTGGTTGTTCCACATAGACTTCTTATTTGATTTCTCCATTCAGAAATGCACTCTTCACATCCATTTGATAAACTTTGAATATCTTGTATGCTACAAATGCAAGGAAGATCCTAATTGCTTCTAACCTTGCAACTAGTGCAAAAGTCTGATCATAATCTATTCCTTCTTCCTGTTAGTGTCCTTGAGCTACTAGTCTAGCTTTGTTTCTCACAATATTGCCATCTGCATCTAGCTTGTTTCTGTAGATCCATTTAGTTCCAATGACTGGATGATTCTTTGGTTTAGGAACCAATTCCCAAACTTTGTTTGTCTCAAACTGATTGAGCTCCTCTTGCATAGCAATGATCCAGTTGGGATCTTGTTCTGCATCTTGTAGGGATTGAGGTTCAATCTGAGAGAGAAAATAAGTGTGCATCAAATTCTGATTAGCTTGATGCCTTGTCTGGACAACAGTTGATATGTCTCCAATTATTTGAGATCTAGGGTGATCTCTAATATTGACATAATCAACAGGCATAGTGGGATCAGCATTATCTGTAATTAATTCCTCTTGTGGAATGTCACTTAATGCTTCCTTTTCAGTTACATCTTCACTGATTTCTTCATCACTTTCTTCATTATCCTGCTATACAGGATTTAAAGATCCTTCCTTCTGTAGAGCTAATTGATCTAGCTGCTCACAGAGTGTAGGTACATCTAGCTGCTCACTGAGTGTAGGTACCTGCAGGTTTTCTTTGGTAGAAGAATTCTTCTCCTTGTAAAATATGTTAGTTTCATCAAAAGAAACATGCATAGATTCTTCAATTTTAGAAGAGGATTTGTTAAATATCTTATATGCTTTGCTGATTGATGAATAGCCTAAGAAAATTCCTTCTTCAGCTTTTGGTTCAAATTTCCTAAGGTAATTTTTGTCATTATTGTGAACAAAACATTTACAACCAAATGTTCTAAAATAGTTAACTTTAGGTTTCTTCCCTTTAAGTAACTCATAGGGAGTCTTACCCTTAAGTTTATGTATCAAACTCCTATTCAACACATAATTTGATGTGCTAATAGCCTCTGCCCAAAAAGATATGGGCAAATTAGCATCTGCAAGTAATGTTGTTGCTGATTCAATTAGAGTTCTATTTTTCCTTTCAACTGCCTCATTTTGTTGAGGAGTTCTATGAGCTGAGAAGCAATGCCTGATACCTTCCTTCTCACAGAATTCTTGCATGAGAAGAGACTCAAACGCAGTGTCATGATCACTTCTGATCAATGCAACTACAGTAGAGTACTCAATCTGCATGCTCTTAAGAAAGTCTGTAAGAACTTTAAAGTTATCTGACTTTTCTCTCAAAAAGAACACCCAAGTGAATCTAGAGAAGTCATCTACAATAACTAGAGTATATGACTTCCCCACTAAACTCTTTGTTGCTATAGGTCCAAAAAGGTCCATATGTAGCAAATATAAGATTCTAGGTGAATCACTTTTAGATAATGATTTAAAACTATTTTTAGTTTGCTTGCCTAGTTGACATGCCCTACAAAGACCTTCTTTCTTGTATGAACCAGATAGTAATCCTCTAACAAGATTGTCCTTAGATAATTTAGCAATGGTCCTAAGATTTACATGTCCTAATCTCTTATGCCAAAGTTCATTAGGTTTGCTTAATTGATTAAATAAACAAATTTCTGATTTTGATAAGTTGAAATTTACTAAATAGATATTTCCTTGCCTAATACCTGATAAAATAGTAATATTATCAAAAGACTTAATAAGGCATTTTGATTTAGTAAAAGTTACCTTATACCCTTCATCACATAATTGGCTTATGCTGATGAGGTTGTGCTTCAGTCCCTTGATATAAGCTACCTCTTTGAAGGTGACTTCTCCAACCTTGACTTTTCCATATACTTTTGTTTGTCCACAGTTGGATTCTCCAAATATTACTTTTGGTCCAAGCTTTGCCTTATAGTTGTTCAGATTGGCCTTGCTTCCTGTCATGTGTTTTGAACAGCCACTATCCAAGTACCATTGTTCTTTTATTCTTGGATAGCTGTGTACCCGCAAAGACAGAAAAACAATCTATTTGTTCCTGACCCAGACTACCTTGGGTCTTTTTGAATTTCCACAAAAATCAGAAATAAAAGACATTTCAGGTTGGTCCTTATAACCTTGTGGATGATATCTACTTGGAGTTATTATTCATTAAGTGAAAGGATTGATAGTATGTGAAGAATATGAATTGTTCAGATTTGTTGTATATTTTCTGTTCGATGAACTGGGCTAAGTCAATCGATCGTCGTTCGACGAATAGATGTGCTTTCGTCGAGCGCCCTTCGAATAATAACTATACAGGAAATCTGTCTTCAGAGTTCGTCGATCTCCGTTCGACGAAGTGAATTCATTTCGTCGAGCTCCGTTCGACGAATTCTGCTGAATTCCTTTATTCTTGACAGCCTTACTTGAAATGTTTTTATTTACATCTACAACCTCTTTGATCTTAGCAGAAATGAATTATATAGGTGTAAATAATATATTTTTCTTAATTAAATGTGGCTCACTTGATGAAGCACCCAAGCCAGTTTGCTATTAAGTCTAGCATTAATAGTGCTTATTATGTCCATCAGTTTGATGCATCTCCCATTTAGGAATTCTTCAAATTTCTTGGCCTCAGAAAGTTTATTCTCAAGGAGAATAATTTGTTCTCTATAGGCAGCCAAATCTTTCTTAAGATTTACATTTTCTTCACTTATTTGATTCATTTCAGCTAGCTTATTTCTGAGAGTGATTATTTCCTTCTCAGATTTTATTAAGTCTAAGCAAAGAACCTTGAATTCATCCTTGAATTCAACTAAATTGAAATCAAAATTAGAAATTACCCGATCTGCATCATTGTCAGCTTCAGTTTCTGATTCTTCTTCTTCTGAGTTGTTTGCTGAGGCATTGATAGCCATCATGCAGAAGTTCTTCTCTTCTTCATCATCTTCATCATCAGAAGAGCTGGATGAAGAAGCACTTGTTGATTCACTGCTTGAGTCATAAATTGCCATCAGGCACTGATCATTCTCCTTTGATTCTTCTTCATCATCAGAAGAACTTGATGAAGATTCTGATTTAGTTTCACTCCAGGTTTCTGCTACAAATCATCTTCCCTTGTGTTTGTGCTTGTGGGAGGAAGATTTGCTAGAGTGCTTCTTGTCTTCCTTTTCTTTTCTCTTTTCCTTCTTATCCTTCTTGTTTTGATTCTCTGGACAGTCAGGTACAATGTGTCCTGGTTTCCTGCCACCAAAACATATAATTTCTTTAGATGGAGCTTTGTAATACCTTGATTTTTCATGGCTCCTGGATGACTTTCTCCTGAAGTCTTTTCTTGCCATCTTGTAGAATTTGTTGGCAAGTAGACTCATCAACTTCTCATTGTCAAGAGTCTCTTCTTCTTCTGTAGCTTTGAAGGCAATGTTCCTTTCCTTCTTTGTTGGTGGAGAAGAAGTGGACTGTTCAGCTTCTCTGGATTTGACAAGCTGCTCATAGGACTTGAGCTTGCCTAAAAATGTTTCAGTAGTAATCTCATTGATGCTTATGGCTTCCTTGATAGGCCAGATCCTAGAGTCCCAAGTGCTAGGGAAGCACATTAGTATCTTGTCATTGATCTCAGTGATAGAGATCACTTTGTCCAAAGATTTCAGCTCATTAATTATGAGACCGAGCCTATTATACATATCATCAACTGTCTCAACTTCTCCCTTTTTGAAATTCTCATATTGAGAAATGATGTGGGATCTCATGTCCTTTCTTACATCAGCAGACCCTTCAACCATATTGTTGAGTGAGATCCATATCTCTCTTGCAGAAGTGCATTCTACCACTCTTTGAAAAATGTCATCAGACATTTTTTGAGCCAGAATATTCATGGCTTTTGCATCAGCACTCCTTTGCTTTTTATGGGCTTCAGTCCACTCAGGAGGTGGAACAACATTGTTGGTAGTGGTGGCTTCAGCACTAGTTGTTGATGTGGGAGCTGGAGGCCCTATCAAAATCACATTGAAAATTTCTTCATCAATAGAGTTTTTGTATAACCTAATCCTTGCTTTCCATAGTGCAAACTTATTGAGAATGCACATAGGAGATCATGTGCTTGAATACTCTTTGTTTTGTGCCATGAGTTTTTTAAAACAAAAAATAAATAAAAACTCTAAAATTAATTTAGATCTAATTGATCTTTATGATTCAGGTGTTAGCCTGTAAAATAAAATCAACTACCCTCTGATACACTTTGAAAGTGGAGGTTAGATCTTAATATTACTCTAGAGGGGGGGGGGGGGGGTGAATATAGTATTAAAAACTTTTTATTAGTTTTATTGTGGAATTGAAAATATTGATATATATGTGTATATTGAGTGAGTAATAAAAACAAACACAAAGAAGGCACACAGCACATACACAGAAAAGTAAAACAATCACAGAGGACACAAGGAGCTATAGTAGTTCCCCAATAAATCTGGGTACGTCTACTCTTCTACCACCCTTGGTAGGAATCCACTAGGATTTTTGATCAGGTGCCCTAACACCAATGAGCTTTTGATAAGGTGCCCAAAAACCAAGCTGGATTTTTTGATCAGGTGTCTTGCCACCAAGAGGTAAACTTTTGAAGGGAGTTTTAACCCTGTACAAAATGGGATAAAGAGAGGTTTAGATTGTTCTTCTCTGTCAATATGTTGAGAGAAGACTCTAGTGGATATTGATGTAGAAAAGGCTTCCTCTGTCTGATATGAGAGTGTTTGACAGTAGATTGACTGGAAGCTTTCTTTTGAATGTATGAGCAGATCTTCCTGTAGCTGATAGATCTGAGAGGATAACTCCTTCAGATTTTTGTTGTTCTTTTGAAGATCTGAACTTGCAGCAAATGACTGAGAGAAGTATTGTTGAAGATGTTCTCAGTATGTAAGAGCTGCTAAAGGAAGAAGAAGATCTGTGTGCTTTTTGTTCTTCTTGTTCTTCCTGTATTTCTCACTTTCTTTTTCCTTTTTCTGTACAGCTTTCTAAAAAAATATGTTCTATACTAATTCTTGTCGTGAAAGTTGCTGAACTATGGAAGTATTTTCTGTTGTATCTTCTTCCTGTTTTACTTTTGAAAATCTCTGACAGAAATTAATTGCAAATCCCTTATATTAAGGAATATAATATATCTGAAGAGATATTTTGAAAACACAAATTTACTGCGCCATTTACCTTTTTCCTTTTCCATGGATATGTCCTTTTCCAAGAAATGTCAACGGCTATAATCTTGAAATAATAAAAGGAAATATATTATCCTTACTTATCTGATATAAAAGAGTCGTTGTTGTAGTCGATCTGAGTTCAGAGAATGAAATGATATAATCTTCTGAAACTTTCTGAACTTAAATATGAATTCTTTGATCTGGACAAAATTCGTCGATCTCAATAATTTTCGTCGAGCTCAGAGCTGTGTTCGTAGATCTGAAAATATTCATCGAACGCAGATTCGTCGACCGCTGAACCGCTGAGACTAGAGATCGTCGACTGCTGAGACGCTGAGCCGCTGAGACGAGCTTGAAGCAAGCCGTTCGTCGAACGCAGAATGTAAGCCGTTCGTCGAACGCAGAATGTAAGCCGTTCATCGAACGCAGAGAGCAGTTCGTCGAACGCAGTGTGGAGTTCGTTGAACGCAGAATCTGAATGAATTCTTGAGTTCTAACAGCCTAAACACTTGACCCATTGACTATACATTGGGCTCAACTTGATCCTAGTCAACAGATAGTGATCCAAGCCCAAATCAGAAATTGGGTTGTTCCAACACAGAGACAACGCTAGGCGTTATGTCTTAACGCTGGGCGCTAACCATTCGACGAAACTACGTTCGTCGAAAATGCCGTTCGACGAAATAGGAAGGCCGCTCGATGAATTGGAGTTCGACAAACTGAGCTACTGCACGACAATATTGCGTTCGATGAAATGAACTTGCGTTCGATGAATTTGATGCAGTTCGACGAACTTTGAAGGGGAACAAAACTCAATGCCAACTCTTAACGCCCGCGTTGACTCCACAAACTGCCACAATCTTGATGGTTCCGCGATTTCAGCCACGATAGTGCATATAATTTCATTAAAGTATTAAAATTAACATTTGATTAATTATCTTTGAAATACAATAATTGTTTTCATTATCTCTGATTTTCTAGAATTGTATTTCATTAATGTTTTCCTTAGTAAAATCTCATTGACATAATTCTGAGCAGATTAATTTTCTGAAGAGCTAACGCCCAGCGTTAACACCTAACGCCAGGCGTTATCAACAGTAAGGAAAAAGTTTTGTTTAACTTATCTGAGATATTAAAATATATTTTCCTAAAAAATATTCTGAAACTTCTGTCCCAAACTCTGATAAATTTAATTAATATTTAAATTCCATAAAACCCTTATTCACCCCCCCCCTCTAAGGGCGTCGTAAGATCCAACACCCTCGAGTGACATGAGTCACTTGGAGATGTTTGGTCCAGGTAGGAGTCTTGAGATCCTTATGGTGCCATGGATGTGCCCTGGTCCCCAGGAGTGGGTGTAACCCTCACCCCTTGAAGTTAGAAAGCAAGTGGAAAAGAAATTGGTTGTAGGGAGCTAGCACCGGTGGTAGCTTAAGCTAGCGCCGGCGGTAGCGGCCGAATCAGTGCACATGATTTCTTCCATGGTGGGTGGCTTAAATTGCCTAAAACTAAGTTAATGGTGGAATTACAAGCCTATAAGCAGCTGTCACCTAGTTGTGGAGTTTCAACATAATCCTTGGAAAGTTGGAATTGCATTTAATGCTAATTAATGCAAATATCTCTCTCTCTTCCTTCTCTCCCAACCCAAATGGGCTGAACTCTCCTAATCAGAGGTCCCTATTCAACATCTTCTTCTTCTTTTTTTCTTCATCTTCTTCCTCACACCTCAAGGTGTTAACTTAGGGATCTTGAAGGAGCAAACTTGGAGAAGGACTTGAGCTCGTCCGACTGCCGCCATGCCGCCAAGGAGACGACTGCGATCGTCAGCCAAAAATCAGTTGATTTCCGACCCCTCTCCCTTGGTGCTAGATCTGTAGATCTAATTAGGAGAGACATTGAGCTCAAAAGAGCATTATTTAGCGAGATTAATGGAGTTTCATAGGAAGTGTCCACACTAGAGCGTATGTTCTAGGGCGTCGTTCACTGCGTGTATGTCTTCAATCAACTCCCCTCTTTCGTACAAAGTTTAAGGATTTTATTTCGTGAAGATCGGTGGCCTAATGAGAGAGTATTAGAGGAGAGAAGGTGAAATGACCTAATTTTTTTAGGGGAAGATGATGAATAGTCCCTTGTTAAAGAGAGTTTTAATTATAATATTGCACTTGATTAATAAGGTAAACCTGCATACACCTTGTTCGATACGGTGCCTCACGCTCATTCGTCTCGGAGGAATCATAAACGATCTGGACCAAGTGCAGCACATTGAAGGCATCCATAGGAAGGTACGACTTGCAGACGGTTCAGAGATATTATCATGCGCCAAGTGTAACATGTATATAGAGATTGGAGGAAGGATATTTGAAGCACCGATGACACATCTGAAAATGACAGATTTTGATCTGATCCTGGGTATGAATTGGTTGCATTGGAACCATGCTAAGATCGACTGCCCGACAAAGAAAATTATACTTCGGCATGAAGATTATGGGGTAATGATCGAAGGTATTACCCCCACCTCCCATCTATTACTATCATCTATTCAGGCGGTCAAAGCCCACTAGCAGGGAGATGAGTTTTAGATGATCTACTTTGAGATGAAGGAGATAGAGATTAGTATTGCAGAAGTACTGGTAGTTCGGGACTTTTCTGATGTCTTTCCGAACAAGCTGCCCAAACTACCCCCGCATCGAGAGGTAGATTTCTGGATCCAACTAGTTCCGGGACCTAGACCCATTTCTATGGCCCATATAGGATGGCACCGAAGGAGCTTGCGGATTTCCAGACGCAGCTTCAAGAGTTAGTAAATTCGGGGTTCGTCCGCCCAGCTCATCGCCTTGGGGAGCCCTAGCTCTATTCGTTAAGAAGAAGGACAGTTCGCTGCGACTATGTATAGATTATCGAGAGCTCAACCGGTTGACGGTCCGGAACACCTATCCATTGCCAAGGATCGACGAGCTTTTTTATCAGCTGGAGGGAGCGTACTGGTTCTCCAAACTTGACTTGCGGTTGGGTTATTATCAATTGAGGAATCTGGAGGAGGATATCCGGAAGACCGCCTTTAGTTCGAGGTATGGTCTATAAGAGTTTACTGGCTTGCCATTCAGATGCACGAATGCCCCCGCCGCATTCATGAGCTTGATGAATACAGTATTCGAACCGTACCTGGATATCTTCGTGATAGTATTTATTGATGACATTCTGGTCTACTCAAGGACCGAGGAGGATCATGCACATCATTTAGCACTTGTTATGGGGAAGCTGAGGGAGAACAACTTATTTGCCGCATTTAACTGGATAGCTCAGTGCGAGGCAGCATTCCAAGAGCTGAAGGACGAGCTCACCTCAGCCCCGATCCTTGCCCTTCCATCTAGGAAGGATGGATTTCAGATATACACTGACGCCTCCTATCAGGGGATGGGTGCAATACTAATGCATCATGGGCACGCCATAGCATATGCATCGAGGCAGCTAAAGAAGCACGAGCAGAACTACCCAGTAAATGATTTAGAGCTCGGGGTTGTGATCTTCGCCTTGAAGATTTGGAGGCACTATCTTTTTGGGGTTCAATGTGAGATCTTTTCTGATCACAAGAACCTCAAGTATATAGATACTCACAAGGATCTAAACCTATGCCAGCGGAGGTGGCTAGAGTCCCTATGTGATTATGACTACACCATGCACTATCATCCGGGGAAGGCAAACACGGTGGTGGATGCCTTGAGTAGGAGAGCCGGTACATCTGGATCTGAGCCCCGAGTGATGGCTATGGAGCTGGTGAATTTGTTAGAGGACATGGATATCACATTGGTATCCAGGGACGAGCCTGGGGCGTACAGAGAGAACATAGCTGCCCTAAGCATTACTTGTTACATCCGACACCGCATCAGGACACATCAGAGACAGGATGCAGCACTGGAGCCGGTATTCAGACTCCTGGGAGGGGGAAGCTCAGGATACTACTCATTACATGACAACCTTGTTCATTTTTGGGGAAGCATATACAAACCTGCGGGAGCTGGGATCCGGGAGGACATACTGAGAGAGGCTCCCTGCACCAAGTATTTGGTACATCCCAGAATCGTCAAGATGTATGCCGATCTGCGGATGACAATGTTTTGGCCAGGTGTGAAGAGGGATGTCACCTATTTTGTCACCCACTGTGAGGTGTGCCAGAAGGTGATGGCAGAGTTTAGGTGCCCCGCTGGGTTGTTACAGCCATTACCAATCCCCGAGTGGAAGTTTGAAGATATATCCATGGATTTCGTTCACGGTCTGTGATGAGTACTTTTTGTACTCATCTTTTAGTATAATTTTAATATAGTTTTAAAATGAATTTATATAATTTATATGTATTTTGTTATTTAATATGTTCCCTTTTAATTTTATAAACTAACTTAAGCATTTTCTGTGTTTTTAAGGATTTCTGGGCATTTTGAGCAAAATTGTCAAGTTCACGCCCAAGGTCACGGGCGTGACCAAGGGCGTGACAGCCAAAGATGTGTTCCAGACCTGCTGCTGCCACGCCAGGCAAATTCCGTGAAGTTTCGCCAAGTACACGCCCCAGGTCACGGGCGTGAACCTATGTCACGGCCGCGACCCGCTGAGAGAATCAGAACCGCTGAGATCAAGCCTGCCACATAAATTAAAATTACACACCCCAGGTCAGGGGCGTGACCATGGGGCGTGATATCTAGTACACGAGCGTGACTCATCCAGCGCCATTTCCGGTCGAAGATTCCCGCCAGCAGCAAGTTTTAAAGATTACACGCCCTAGGTCATGGGCGTGACGCGTCCGAAACGCCTGCATTAAAGCCAGAACGCGCCCTCTCCGCACCAGCACCGATCACGCCCCTTACACGCCCTTGGTCACGGGCGTAACCAAAGGCGTGTAACCTCAATTTTGCAGCTATAAAAAGCCAGCTCCAGCAGATGTTTAAGGAGGAATTTTAGAGACAAATTTTTAGGATTAGAACTTTCTTTTCATGTTTTATTTTCATGTTTTAGTAGTTCTTGTAATCCTCCTTATTTATGCAATTTGTATTTTCAATTAAATAGTTTGTAGCTTCCTTTTCATAGTTTGTAATTTCTTTTATCAATAAAATAGTTTTATTTACTCTTTCTTCTCTTTCTTCATTGTTTTATTTTCTTTTTGCAAACTAACTCAAAGTTGTAATTGATAAGATAATAGAGATTTTCTTGAAGTAAGAGTACTCAACCGCCCCGAGCCTAATATGACCTTGGTTTTTATAGCCTATACTACATTCGATACGGTACACTTTTCGTTGTTGTTTGTCGATATAGTTTTGCGCATCAAGTTTTTGGCGCCGTTGTCGGGGACATGGTTGATATTTCGAAAAAAGAAATATCTATTAATTTTTTCGTTCTCTTTCTTCTCCCCCTTCTCTTAAAAATTAAAAAAAAAATTAAAAACTATAATCTAAATTCTCGGAAAGGACGCTTTGGGCTTGAATTCTCATCACAGCCTCTAGTACCTTGCGAGCCCTTCACCGGGTTGACCTTGGGAAGTCCGGGAAAAAACTTAACCCGCTTTTTGAAAAAAAAAATTTATATGAATATTTTTTTTAATACTCTAAAATTCCATTCATTTAAGTGAAAGTTGTTTCCTTTTTTTATTCTTATTATGAAATTAGTAGAAGCGGTCGTTAAAATTACTGTGCTTCGAAACCAAAGTGAGGAATGTTATTATTGTAAAAATTGAACTCTTACAAGCCGCACGAAGGCGCCAGTTTAGTTGTTATTATTGTGGTGCGGCTCATCAAAGTGAGGAATATTATTTACATTCATATTCTCAAAATAATTGTTATAAAAATAATTATCCTCAATATTATGCAAATAATTTTGATAATAATTACGATCATAATTTTTTCTCTTTTCATGAAAATAATTTTTCAAACTTTGATGAAAATGTTTTTCCTAATGAGAATAATTTTTCGGCGTTTAATAATTTTTCGGCGTTTAATAATTTTTCGGCATTTAATAATTTTTCGGCGTTTAATTGTTCTTCTAGCTCCGAAGTAGATCATTCCTCGTGGCAAGCGCACCCGGATAGTTCTCGGAGCAATGAAAATAAATCTTTAGATCCGAATTTTTGTTTTTCTTCTTGTACATCGCAATTTTCGTTCTCTAATTTTGGGAAATTTCCGCAGATCCAAATAGATACTTCCCCCCCCCCCCCCCCCAAAAAAAATTTAGAGGAAAATATTATTTCGTCTAGTGTTTTTTCTAATTTTCGCGAGAATAATTCTTCGGCTTCTAATAATTTTTCTTCTAGCCCCGAAGTAGATTATTCTTGGTGTCAAGGTCACCCGGATAGCTCTCGGAGCGATGAAGATAATTCTTTCGATCCGAATTCTTGTTCATCTTCTTTTGCGCCGCAATTTTCTTTCTCTAATTTTGGGGAATCTCCACCGAATCAATTTGATACTTCCCCCTAAAATTTAGAGAAGAATTTTATTTCTTCTAGTGTTTTTTCCATCTTTGGATAATTTAGTTATGGAAGAACATGTGGTTTCATGTAAACCCATAACATCTTTTACCAAAGATGAAGAAAACTTATTTTACCAAGAATTTCTTAAAGTTATGCGCACCCCGGATGAAATAGAAGAAGAACAAGTTTCTTCCCCTACTCCACCTGGATTTAATTTTCTTTGTCATGAATATTCGCGAATTTCTTCTATCCAACCAAAAATTCATGAAAATTTTGTGTCCGAAAATTTTATTCCGCTTGGTAATGCACTAGATTTTCCTAATGAAAATTTTATTTTAGAAAAGGAACAACGGGAGCTTAATTTTATATTTTCGCAAGCGCCTCCTCCTTGCGAAAAATTATCTGAATCGTTTACTTGTGATTCTTCAAAAACTAATAATTTTCAGGTTGAAGATGAGTCGTTGCTACCCCAAAGAATTGATGATCCATATGCCGCTCATCTGTATAAATTCAAATCACCTCAGGTATGTATAGGTGATTTGGATTTACATTTTCAAGATCAATGACAAACGAAGAATCACACGTTAAGCGGACGAGTAGCCGTGCGACTGACGCTGGCACATTCACCTACGCGTGAATTAGGGGAGTTGCCTGTCCACTTCTCTTTTAATTTTCCTTTTTCCTAACACTAACCGTCTAGCATAAAGACGGGAAAAAGAAAGCACTTTTGGGAGGCACCCCTTGCTTATCTTTAATTTAATGTATTTTCCTTAAAGTTTCTTTTCTTTCAAGTGTTCTTCATACTTAGTTTTAAACATTGGGGACAATGTTTAATTTTAAGTATGGGGGTGTAGCTTAGCATTCATTGTATTTTTATTGAAAAAAATAAAAAAAAAACCTATAAAAATTATAAAAATCTAATTCCTTGGAAAGGGCGCTTTGGGTTTGAACTCCCATCACAGCTCCTAGTACCTTGCGAACCCTTCACCGGGTAGCCCTCAGAAAGTCCAAGAAATAATATTTATAAAAATAATAATAATAAATACGCCTAGCCTTGTTGTTTTTAATTTTCTAGAAATTTAGTTTGAGGTTTGATTATAAGTATTCTTACATTTTTTATTTAGCTAATATTTTGTTTTATCAGAATTTGTTAAATTTAAATTTGAAGTAATTTGGTTTTAAGAAACATTTTATGTTTTTAATTCAATTAGAGAATTTATTTAGCACTACTTCTCCGTTTGATTTTAAATAGCTTCACTTTGTGGTAGATTGGCTAAATATCTCTAGATTTCTATTATATTCTCTTTTAACTTTAAGATCTTAGGAAATTTCATTCCACTAAAAATTTGCTCTCAAAATAGTTTAATTTATAAACTAAAAGTATTTTGTTACCCTTACCCTTTGTTGGAAAATAAAAAAATGTAGAAAAAGATCATATGTCATGGGAATAAGAGGATAAAATTCATTATCCCCTAAACATATGCACCTAAAATCATTTAAAAGATTATATGTCATAAAGTAAGAGGATAAAATTCATTACTTTTGAAGAGAATTTTTAATATGGCATGAAAAATAAGAGGATAAAATTCATTATTTTCCTAAACATATACAATTTCGTTTTCAAATAAGGTGAGAGGATAAAATTCATTACCTTTATTTTAGTATCTCTTCATTTTGCCATTTCGTTTAAACCCATCCCGAGCCAATTTCATTATTTCTAGTCCTAAATTAAATTATTAAGAGAGCAATATTTGGTAGATGTCTTTTCCTTAAGTTTCTTTTATGTTAAAGTGTTTATAATTTCAATCTAATTTTGTTTGAAAATTTCTATAATTTCGACTGCTAAATAGTAATCTTGAGAAGTAGTTAGCTAAACAAATTTCTCTTTTTAAATTATCAACATAACTTATGACTTAATTCTTGAATTCCAAAAATTTGCTTTTGACTTATTCTTGGTTTAATAAAATTTTAGTCAATTAGAAATAATATCGATGTCTTGTAATTCTTTCCTCATTCTTTTTCTCTGGAATAGCAAAAGCTCAAGTATGGGGGTGTTTGATGAGTACTTTTTGTACTCATCTTTTAGTATAATTTTAATATAGTTTTAAAATGAATTTATATAATTTATATGTATTTTCTTATTTAATATGTTTCCTTTTAATTTTATAAACTAACTTAAGCCTTTTTTGTGTTTTACAGGATTTCTGGGCATTTTGAGCAAAATTGTCAAGTTCACGCCCAAGCTCACGGGCGTGACCAAGGACGTGACAGCCAAAGATGTGTTCTAGACCTGCTGCCGCCATACCGGGCAAATTCCGTGAAGTTTCGCCAAGTACACGCCCCAGGTCACGGGCGTGACCCAATGTCACGGCCGCGACTCGCTGAGACGAATCAGAACCGCTGAGATCAAGCCTGCCACGTCAATTAAAATTACACGCCCCAGGTCACGGGCGTGACCATGGGGTGTGACATCTAGTATACGGGCGTGACTCATCCAGCGCCATTTCCCGCTGAAGCTTCCCGCCAGCAGCAAGTTTTAAAGATTGCACGTCCTAGGTCACGGGCGTGACCTAGGGCGTGACGCGTCCGAAATGCCTGCATTAAAGCCAGATCGTGCCCTCTCCGCACCAGCACCGATCACGCCCCTTACACGCCCTTGGTCACGGGCGTGACCAAGGGCGTGTAACCTCAATTTTGTAGCTATGAAAAGCCAGCTCCAGCAGATGTTTAACGAGGAATTTTAGAGACCAATTTTTAGGATTAGAACTTTCTTTTCATGTTTTATTTTCATGTTTTATTTTCATGTTTTAGTAGTTATTGTAATCCTCTTTCTTTATGCAAATTGTATTTTCAATTAAATAGTTTGTAGCTTCCTTTTCATAGTTTGTAATTTCTTTTATCAATAACATAGTTTTATTTTCTCTTTCTTCTCTTTCTTCATTGTTTTATTTTCTTTTTGCAAACCAACTCAAAGTTTTAATTGATAAGATAATAGAGATTTTCTTGAAGTAAGAGTACTCAACCGCCCCGAGTCTAATACGACCTTGGTTTTTATAACCTATACTGCATTCGATACGGTACACTTGTCGTTGTCGTTTGCGGATATAGTTTTGCGCATCAGTCTTCCTCGCTCCCGCTCCGGGAATGAATCTGTGTAGGTAATTGTGGATCATCTGACAAAGGTCGCCAGGTTCATACCGATGAGGAAGGACACACACATCGATGTGTTGGCAAGACTCTTTGTCGAGCAGTTCGTTCGATATCATGGAGTGACCAAGACTATCATTTCGGAACGTGATGGTCGTTTCACCTCCAAGGACTGAAAAGCGGTGCAAGCTTATTTGGGCTCTTGCTTGAATTTTATCACGGCCTTCCACCCTCAGACGGATGGCCGGTCAGAGCGGATGATTAGGACTTTGGAAGATCTGTTGCGCTTATGTGTTCTAGATCGAGGAGATTCTTGGGAGAGGATTCTGCCCTTGGTGGAGTTCTCTTACAATAACAGTCATCAGGCAAGCAATGACACGGATCCTTATGCGGCGCTTTATGGAAGGAGGTGCAAGACACCATTATCATGGGTCCAAGTTGTGGACCCAAAGGCATTGGGGGTGAAATTCATTGATGATACCGATGAAATGGTCAGATTGATTCGAGACCTCATGCTCGAGGCACAGAGCCGACATGCCAAATATTATGACGCGAAGCATAGGGCAGTGGAGTTTCAGGTGTGCGACAAGGTGTTATTGAAGATCTAGCCCGTGCATGGAGTGTCTCGTGTTCGGGGAAGGAAGAAGCTCAGTCCTCGCTATGTGGGGCCGTATACCATCCTGGAGCGGATTGACCCCTTAGTCTATCGGTTGGAGCTGCCATCGGAGTTGGAGAATCTGCATGGCGTCTTCCATGTATCCTCCCTTCGGAGGGCATTGCTTTGCCCTGATCAGCATGTTCAAGCTGCGTCGGGCCCTGTGGGAACCGACAAATCTGTCTGGCTGGAGCCTGTGTGCATAGTGTGTAACACCCTCCGTGTTACATAGAATATGGAAGTAGGTCCGGCCGGGACCCCACGCCATATTAAACGAACAGAAGAGTGCGTTACTTAATTAGTTTCAAACAGTTAATAAGATAAACATTTTAGCACAAAGCGTCATACAACGGAAGCATTTAATATTTAAGTACAAACCAGTTTACAAAAACTTGTCCACTTACTATCCAGGAATGAGTACACAAAAAGGGTCTTTTCATAATTTGTTTACATCAAAAGTGGCTTCCAAACATCAGCACACAGGCCGGCCACACATGAAAAATAGTAAACAAAAAACTTTGGCCTTCGAGTGCCAGCACAGCACAGCAGCAGGGGCTTCAGCCCGCTATTTCCCACTAGTCTTGCCAGGACCTGTACAAACAAATCCACCAAAAGAGTGGGGGAAAACAAGCAACCGGTCAGCTTTAGCTGACCAAGATATAACGACCCCACCCCTTTCTCGGGGCGGTGGTACTCCATCACTATAGGCAAGAGTCAGCAGATTATAAACACTCCGGAAACAACACCAGCGTAGGCATTCACAGCCATCCGCTTCGTGCTCTCAAGGCACACTTTGGCATACTCCCCGAGTTACGCCTCCAAGCTAAGTCTTATTTCAACTTAGACAAACAATTTGAGCTAGGAAGTACACACGAAGTTCTGGCACTCTTCCATAGCCCGGTGCACCAAGGTGCAACCTCTACACCACCACTATGGGCGGGTTCAGATCAGCTAGGCCCTTGCTCAATCATCGCGATCAACTCTGCACGATGCGGGTAAGCTTTCACCTTGTGCCCGTTACATAAAGCTAGGCTCTTCAGGCCCTTCAGCTTCTTCTGCTATGCACCAAGTCACCAGGACTTTAGGTCACACAGGCTCACACAATCTGCGCACTGGGCGCTACCACTGGCGCTAGCAACAGAACCCAGTTCTGCCCGGCACTAGTAATAGAACCTTGTTCTGCTACCTCTGGGAAAACACCTCCAGAAATCAACATCTTAGCTCACCTAGAGCTACCACCGGCGCCAACGCTAGCGCCTGGCGCTAGTAACATAACTCAGTTCTGCTACCATTTTTTGGGTACTTTTTGGGAAACACCTCCAGTTCCCTTTGTTGTACAACACAGTACACAGAACCTGAAACACAGCATATGCACGGAGTCTTCTATGGCACGCAACAAGCAACATCACCAATCCAGACCAACCTGTCCAGAAGGGCTTCACACATCATGCATATATCCGTACATCGATTCCGGACTCTATATGCAATTTATAGGGGAAAAACTTCAACCCACCGGAAGATCCGATCTACTAATTAGTAGAACTCTTCCAAACTATGCAATTCAAAGGACGCACATGTCCAAAGGCTAGGGAGGAGAATCGTTACCCTTGGCGTTCATTTTGGTGCCATGGAACTGAGAGGGAATCGACTGGGATCCTTTGAAACAGCTTCCTCTCCACAGAATCGATGATGGCACAAGCACGCGAGATCTCCTTCGTGGATTTGCCCTTGGTACAATGACCTTCAACTGACCTCCTTCCCTGCTCTCATCCCACAGCTCTTGGAAAGGCACAGGATTCTCAGAAAAATCAGAAGGAAAGTCTGATTTGGGTGTTTATATGATTTTCCCGCTACCGCAGGCGCTATCCACTAGCGCCTGGCGCTAGATTAGAGTCAGAACCGCTCTAATATACTACCGCTAGCGCTAGAGCTACTTCCTGTGCTAGCATTTATCGACGAATCTCTTGCATTCAACAGGGTTCGTCGAAATGCATTCGCCGTAACACATTCGCCGAAAAATCTACTGCTAGCGCTAGAGCTATCGCCGACGCTAACTTGTATCGACGAATGCCCTTGATGCTTTCATCGATACACACAAGTCCCTTCGTCGATATGCTACATTCGTCTATAGAGCTACTGTCGGTGCTAGCACTAGCGTATGGCGCTAGCTCCTTAGCTTCAGAACACTTGCATTTTCTTTGCACATGAAAATTGGGTTCTTACAATTCTTCCTCCCTTAAAAGAATTTCGTCCCGAAATTCTAACAATGCAAATAATAAAAAAGATATAAAATATGACTTGTACCTCAACGGAACAGCTTGGGGAAATCCTCACGCATGGTTTGCTCGTGCTCCCATGTAAGCTCCTCACGACCGCAGTTGTTCCAGCGGACTTTGACCATCTTGATCAATTTATTCCGGAGCTGTTTGACATCAGTGTTTTCGATGCAAATATGCATGACCAACGTCTTCAACCCATCATTGACCGGCACCTAACTAGACACAAGCACTTGGCTAGGCTCTGGCACAGCTTTCCTCTACACCAATATGTGAAACACATTGTGCAAACCGCTCAAATCCGTCGAAAGGGCGAGCGGATAGGCAGCTTCGGCGACACGCTCCAGTATCTCAAACGGTCCAAGGTATCTTGGACTCAGCCTTTTCAAGCGTCGAATCCTGGACACACCCTTGAAAGGTTTGATCTTGAAATATACCCAGTCGCCCACGACGAACACAACATTTCTGTGCTTGGCGTTGTAGTATTTTGCCTGCCTATCCTACGCCACCAACAATCGTTCCCGGATTGTTCGAATAGTCGAATTTCCATCTTCGACTTCCTTCCGCTTAAACAGCTTTGTCTCTCCAGTCTCGGACCAAGCCAAGGGAGTACGGCAAGCTCGACCGCAGAGGGCCTCGAAGGCTGCCATCATTATACTTGCCTGGTAACTGTTATTATAAGAGAACTCGATCATGGAAAGATGATCTTCCCACTACTTACCAAAATCCAGGATGCACATGCAGAGCATATCCTCCAAAGTTCTGTTAGTACGTTCAGTCTGTCCATCCGTTTGAGGGTGGAAGGCAGTACTAAACTTCAATTTTTTACCCAACAACTGGTGGATTAGCTTCCAATCTTTCGAAGTAAAGCGCCCATCTCGGTCACTTACGATGCTACGGGGCTCACCGTGCAAATGTACAATACTATCAGCATATAGCTTTGTTAATTTCTCCACTGAATTGTCCTTCCGGTTTGGAATAAAGTGGGCTACCTTCGTCAAGCGATCCACGATCACGCAAATAGCATCATTCTCACTCTGTGATCTCGGCAAACAGTGCACGAAATCCATCAAAATGTCATCAAATTTTCATTCCGGTAAAGTCCTTAGTCGATATCCACCTAACGCCAGCGTCAGCACTAACACCTTGTCGAACAGATTAAGACGATATATTCTAGTCGATATCGCTAACGCTAGCGTTAGCACGAAGCCCGACGTTAGATCCTGTTAGTTCTATTTATAATAATATGTCCGCGCGTGTCAGGACCGACTCGGAACGACCTAATGGGTTCCGTGTCACTAGGGAATTGCTCTACGCTGGAGATACTATAAATACCCATTCCACACTTGATGAGGTATTGTGGACTATCTTGAGCGGAGCCTCAACATTCTCAAGATACGTTTTAGGTTTTCCGCTCAAATCTCTCGCTCCCGTCTGCGCCGAAAAAGCTTCCGTTCGTTCGCTCGCTCCCGTCGGCGCTCTCCTTCTTCCGATCGCGAGTTCCTGCGCATTTTTCTGCCGCCGTTCCATCGCAGATCGCGTTTTTCCTCTTCCTCATCGCTGGTTTGCAGTCGATCGCAAGGAAGATTCGTCGATCTCCAGTCGGTCGCGTGCCCTAGGAGGAAGAGGTGTTTCCTGCACGCGTCTTCTCTACCCGGCGCTCGATCGCAAGGAGGAAGTGATGGCGCAAATCTCACACACCGCTATAGGCGGTAGCTCGACTGCGACACGAAACGGCAGTGTACCGATCGTTCAAGTAATATAAAACGAGGAGTAATCCCCGAGTATCGAATCTCTCAAGGAACACAGTAAGGTGGAGTTAGGTTTCGAGGAAGGACTTGAGATCGAAGTCCTTTGGGTCGGATGGATTGCGGACACAGGGGTTGATTTGGTTTGTGGAAAATAAAGAGAAAAAACTACAACTACTCCTATGCAATGCCACTATGCAAAGCTTCGCTCGGCGGGATGGAAGACTAGGCAGGCCTTGAGCGCGCTGCGTCGCAAGGGCGGATGAACGAGTAGGCAAACGGATCGAACTATGCAGGCCTTGAGCGCGCTGCTTCGTTAGGCGGGATGGAATACGGGCCGCGATGCCACGCTTCGGTAGGCGGATGGGCGAGTAGGCTAACGGAATGAGGGTCGTAAGCACCTCTTCGCAAAGCACACCACTAACAATTGTTAGGGCGGCACAACACAACGAACAATCCACACCACGGGGCACACCTCAAATGAAAATATAACAAGATTACTCAATCACATAGACATGATTTCATACTAATGTTAACAAGTAAAAATATACTTCATCAAAATGTTGGTTCTAGCTACATACACATCAATAAGAGAAGAATAAGGCAAGAAATCGACCGAATCCGAAGTCTCGTTGTAGATTCACGGTTGGAATCGCCGGGTTGTCAATCCGTGTCCAAGCTCGGTCCGCAACTATGTCCGGGGTAGAGAGAGCTGTCACTACTCTCCAATGAACCCGTCTTCTTCGTGTCACGATCCGGTGGAGGTTGCAAACTTCCTCTTGCTTGATGGCGATGGCGGCTAAACCTTCCTTGGAGCACTTGGATGAAGGAGGAGGCCGAGAGGAAACTCCGGCTCAAGATTGGCGTGAAGAGCAAGCCCTGAGCACCTCCATATGGTGGGCGACGGTGGAGGGGCGAATCTGGGCGGAACCGGGCGGAAAACGGCGGCTGAAATTCGGGATCCGACCTAAAATCGCGAGCAGGTCAATTTATAGGCGCTGGAATAAATAGTGCGCACGGTCAGTGGCGCACGACCAGTGGTCGTGCGCACTAGAATTCGGTGATCGTGCGCTCTGCTTGGACGGAACCTGCAAAGACAGAAATTATGAAATAACATGTTCGCACGACCAGTGGCGCACGACCGGTGGTCGTGCGCACTATCGTAGGTGGTCGTGCGCACTGGTTGAAACAGAACTCGTGAAATTGATGATAAGTGCGCACGAACAGTGGCGCACGACCGGTGGTCGTGCGCACTATCGTAGATGGTCGTGCGCACTGCACCAAACTGAACTCATGAAAAAAGTGTTAAGTGCACACGATCAATGGCGCACGACCAGTGGTCGTGCGCAATAGAACCAGTGATCGTGCGCAGTGTTCCTGTGCAGAATTGCACCGGAAGCACCTGCACGACTCCTGCTCTAGCGTCCAACCACGAATCCGGCTACTGAAAGTGGCACCTAACAACAGTGCATGAAAACTACTAATGAAGATAAATATAAAAACACACCAAAATGGGCCTAGAAGTGCACCTAGCATAGACTGATCAATATGAACTATAACAGGGCTAAAGTGCGGTGAAATGACTAAATAAATGGCCCAGATGAGTCCATAAAAGTGTATATGATCAGGACTCATCACACCCCCAGACTTACCTGTTTGCGCGTCCCGAGCAAACAAATTCTAAGCGAACCGGGAAAGAAAAGTAGATGGCTTAAAACTACAATATAGAGAACCATGCGAAGTCGCATGCTCACGTGCATAAGAAGAATAGTAGAGAAGATTTCTGATTATATAAACAGTCTATATATTTCTAAAAGAGTAAAAGCATATTACAACTACTCAAAATGGTGAACAGCGGTGAATCGTTCGGTCATGCATACGGAGAAAGTAAACTAAACGCTGAGACGAGCATTGCCCAAGATCGGGATGCTGGACAAACTCCACTGAAATCCATCAGTGTCGATGACCATAGGCTTGCCCGGTCACATTCTCTCCACGACACTGGTTTGACTCAAATGCGTGAATCAATAGGACTTTAGGTTTTAAATGGGGCTTGGGTTTAGGTGAGGATAAACAAAGATAAAAATGACGGCTCAAGCACTAAACCCAAATGAGCTAATGCAGGAAACTATCCTCATTCACCACACAAACACGCGGGTACACAACACCCCCAGACTTGGACTTAACAGCATGGGTGCGTGCACCGCCTACTCCCAATCATAAATCTATACATAAAGATTTTCAATTAAACATTCCTTCTCTTTCCTTTCTTTTTAACTTCTTTTCTTTTTCTCATTTTTTTTTCTTTTCTTATCATTTTCAGCAAATAAACAAAAGGACACATCCACATCTTCACAAACATATTACCACATCAACAACCCAACTCATGAAAATTATAAACAGCTAAAGCTCAAATTTTGGGTGTGCGACTAGGATTGGCTTTTGGGCTTTGGTGAAATAAAAGTGGGGCTGAGTCAAAGAACGGGTAGGCACAACTGGGCTAGCGAGGATATAGCGGTAGGGATAGGCACAAAGGCTCAACCGGGCCAAAATGATGGCCTATATCACATTCACACAATTGACTAATCGTATACCCATGCTTCAAGAATCGCTTGGGGCAAGTTCTAGCCACCGAGAAAGATTCTCCTTTCTCCCGACTCAAGCAATACGAATCTAGCGATCGTATACACACATCCCTATGCTACCGTTTGATTCCACCGAATTCACCATTTGAGTAGAGTAAACAACATTTACACTAATAGAAAAAAAAATATAAAACCGTAAGTATATAGAGAAGTTTAATCTACACGAATTTCTATGCAACCGAGCACTCTACTAGGAGCACTACTAGAGTCAACATTTTACTCTACTGCATAGTCCTAAGCCATCACCTAGACTTTCCCAAATAAGCAGAAGAATTAAATTCACTACAGAGCACGCATACAGACGAGTACGCGCTCAAGTGGGTGCTGTGGTGTGCAATGAAAATAAACAAAACATTTTAAATGAAATCTTCTAGTATGCAGTGCAATAGTGCACGTGAGTGGGTAAACAAAACTACTCTCCCCCAGACTTAAACTAAACAATCCACAGAATATATGACATGAAAATCAGAAAAAGCTAGGGAAAGAGAGTACCCAGTGCTCAGAAATGAGCACACCAGAAGATTGGCATTTAAACCACGACTAAGCTGCAGCATCCGCTATCCAGAAGAAGTACCTGCAGGGGTCAGCTCCGCAAAACAAAAGAAACAGAAAAAGATAAACTACAATACTACAGCTAACTAAACAGGATTGAATAAAATAAAATGCATGAAAAGTAAGATAACTACTGGGGTTATTGTCATCCCAGCACGACTTATTCAGATTTTGTACAGTTCTAGCTTATAGGCCTATGAAAAGAAAACTGCACAGGTAACTGTTCTAATATGCGCATCGGTAACGGGTACCGATACGGAGACAGAACAGTCACCCCTCTACCTAAATATAGATACCTGCTCCTCACAGGTAGAGGGTAGAGAACGTAAGAAAAGGAGGAGGCCTGGTCCTCACTCATCTCACAAAACACATCCTTGCCTAGCAAGGTATCGTCAACAGGGAGGCAGCAGGAGGAAAAGGCAATGAGTGGAGCTTCCTCTATGGAGGAGGGGTCAACCTCCTCACATGTGAGGATACACTCATCATTGACTTGAGCATCATGCTCCAAGTCCTCCTGATGTACCTGTGAAGACTCAACCTGCACAGGCTCAGATGAAGAAGGGGGGTCAGGAAATAAAAGAGAAGAATGACATAAATAATCAAAAATCGGGGGAGTGGTCCCGGTCTCACTCCCAGCAAGATCCAAGGGTAGATCGCTATCATCATCGTAAATATCATAGCAAGGGGGACTTGAGAACTCAGGAGCCTCAGTGGTGATTTGGACCTCCTCGTCCCATGAAGAAGTGCAAACCTCCTCATCAGAGAGAGTATCCTCCTCATCCCACCGAGGTGCATCGTCGTGTTCAAAGTATTCATTCTCCCCCTCAGGGAAAATGACATCCTCATCCCACTTTGGAGCACCCTCCGAGTCAGAAGCATCACCCAGCTCCTTTAATTCGATAGGATCATAAAGAATATGTGTAGAAAAATCTTGCAAAGAAACTGGAGGGACAAAAATATTCGGTTCCTCCGCAAAAAGATCTGCTAAAGCCTCCCCGATGGAAAGAATACTTTCCTCATCATACTCAGGTGCGTCAAGGAGCTCCCATTCCTCTCCTTGTTGGCTAACAAATGAGTGATCATCATCACTAGGAGTGAAGCCATAAACAGGGAGTGAGGAGTCCGTGCACAAGACAAGCTCAGGGGTAGAGGGCACAATTGCCTCCATGGGTAAAGAATGAGCGATAGGGACAATGTTGTCCTGAGTGGAGGAGTGGCGGTCAGGCTTGAACAGACTAGGACAGTCCTTCAATTCATGACCCTCTCCTCGACACAACAAGCAAACAATGTTCCTACACTGCCTAGCATTCAACTCATTCATTTGGTCTATATAATAAACCATCTTATCATTAAAGCTAGGTGAAATATCCCATGACGGCATATTTGACAATTAAAGCAGATATAACGAGACTGGAATTCTTAGCAAGAAAATTTACACAAACTAATAAAACTTCTTGGATTAGACTTGCCTACAACTTTAAAATAAGAGGGAAAGAAATAAAAACAAGCAGCTAAAAAGTAAAAAGCAAACAAAAAATAAAAAGGCGGCTATACACACTGGAAGAACTACTATCTCTCGGCTCTTCCTCTCAAGAAAACTCACACGACTGTGTTCCCCGGTAATGGCGCCAAAAACTTGATGGCGCAAATCTCACACACCGCTATAGGCGGTAGCTCGACTGCGACACGAAACGGCAGTGTACCGATCGTTCAAGTAATATAAAACGAGGAGTAATCCCCGAGTATCGAATCTCTCAAGGAACACAGTAAGGTGGAGTTAGGTTTCGAGGAAGGACTTGAGATCGAAGTCCTTTGGGTCGGATAGATTGCGGACACGGGGGTTGATTTGGTTTGTGGAAAATAAAGAGAAAAAACTACAACTACTCCTATGCAATGCCGCTATGCAAAGCTTCGCTCGGCGGGATGGAAGACTAGGCAGGCCTTGAGCGCGCTGCGTCGCAAGGGCGGATGAACGAGTAGGCAAACGGATCGAACTATGCAGGCCTTGAGCGCGCTGCTTCGTTAGGCGGGATGGAATACGGGCCGCGATGCCACGCTTCGGTAGGCGGATGGGCGAGTAGGCTAACGGAATGAGGGTCGTAAGCACCTCTTCGCAAAGCACACCACTAACAATTGTTAGGGCGGCACAACACAACGAACAATCCACACCACGGGGCACACCTCAAATGAAAATATAACAAGATTACTCAATCACATAGACATGATTTCATACTAATGTTAACAAGTAAAAATATACTTCATCAAAATGTTGGTTCTAGCTACATACACATCAATAAGAGAAGAATAAGGCAAGAAATCGACCGAATCCGAAGTCTCGTTGTAGATTCACGGTTGGAATCGCCGGGTTGTCAATCCGTGTCCAAGCTCGGTCTGCAACTACGTCCGGGGTAGAGAGAGCTGTCACTACTCTCCAATGAACCCGTCTTCTTCGTGTCACGATCTGGTGGAGGTTGCAAACTTCCTCTTGCTTGATGGCGATGGCGGCTAAACCTTCCTTGGAGCACTTGGATGAAGGAGGAGGCCGAGAGGAAACTCCGTCTCAAGATTGGCGTGAAGAGCAAGCCCGGAGCACCTCCATATGGTGGGCGACGGTGGAGGGGCGAATCTGGGCGGAACCGGGCGGAAAACGGCGGCTGAAATTCGGGATCCGACCTAAAATCGCGAGCAGGTCAATTTATAGGTGCTGGAATAAACAGTGCGCACGGTCAGTGGCGCACGACCAGTGGTCGTGCGCACTAGAATTCGGTGATCGTGCGCTCTGCCTGGACGGAACCTGCAAAGACAAGAATTATGAAATAACATGTTCTGCACGACCAGTGGCGCACGACCAGTGGTCGTGCGCACTATCGTAGGTGGTCGTGCGCACTGGTTGAAACAAAACTCGTGAAATTGATGATAAGTGCGCACGAACAGTGGCGCACGACCGGTGGTCGTGCGCACTATCGTAGATGGTCGTGCGCACTGCACCAAACTGAACTCATGAAAAAAGTGTTAAGTGCACACGATCAATGGCGCACGACCAGGGGTCGTGCGCAATAGAACCAGTGATCGTGCGCAGTGTTCCTGTGCAGAATTGCACCGGAAGCACCTGCACGACTCCTGTTCTAGCGTCCAACCACGAATCCAGCTACTGAAAGTGGCACCTAACAACAGTGCATGAAAACTACTAATGAAGATAAACATAAAAACACACCAAAATGGGCCTAGAAGTGCACCTAGCATAGACTGATCAATATGAACTATAACAGGGCTAAAGTGCGGTGAAATGACTAAATAAATGGCCCAGATGAGTCCATAAAAGTGTATATGATCAGGACTCATCAGGAAGCCCTTCTACAACTTCAGATCGCTATTGTTGGCAAAGGATCGCAAGTTTTGCAGATCTTGGTTCCCGTCGGCGCTCCCTGTTCAGATCGCTGTAACATAGTTACAAATCTCTGTTGGAGGAGATCTGCTATCGCTGATCCCTGTTGAAGGAGATTTGTTATCGCCGATCCCCGTTGAAGGAGTTCTGTTGTCGTCGATCCCTGTTGAAGGAGATTTGTTGTCGCCAATCCCTGTTGAAGGAGTCCAGATCTGCTTCTCTGATCGAAATACAAGGAATATCCGAAAATCTGATTTGTTCAGATTTTGGAGGAAGGAAGCATCTACTTCAGATCTAGAGAAATTTGGTCTGGAACATCACCAATTCGAGTGTGGAGGAAGGTTCTAGATCCAACTCTTTTCCTTCAGTTCTTGGGTTTCAATTTTGAAGATCAAGCTTGATCTGAAGGAGGAAGAAGTTCGAGAGGAGGAAATCTCAATTATTGGATTGGTTCTGAAGACACCGGGTCGTCTCCGCGCGCATCAGGTGATTTTGTTTCAGATTTCTGTTTTAAATTTCTGCTGCGATGTCGAAGAAGAGTGCGCTCGACGTTACCAAATTGCAATCGTTCGACGCGTCCGATTTCCTCAGTTGGAAAATACAAGTCCAGCTAGGAATGAAGGAACGCGGAATCTTCTACACTGTGCAGAGCGACTTTGCGTCTTCTAGCGAGGGCGTAGACGAATATCAGTGGGACAAGGATGAGGATTTCTGCAGGGACTACCTGTTGAATTCCCTCAATCCTCGTCTCGCACTGACCTACCACGCTTTAAAGACTGCGAAGGAGATTTGGGATCGTCTCAATGCGCACTTCCAGAAGGAGGAGGTGTTGTCCAAATCGCTCATTGGGGAGAAGTTCTTCAACTTCCGCCTCAAAGCGAACCTGCCGATCACCTCTCAGATCATAGAACTGGAGAACCTGCGCAACAAGCTGGGGGACGATCAATCGAAGATGGACGACAATCTGTTCGTGTACCTGATCCTGAGCAAGCTACCTGCGGAGTGGCTGACTTTCAAGACGGAGATGCACAGGCGGAAGGAGAAGATTACTCTAGATGAACTCAAAAGGTTCATTCACATCGAGGATCAGAACATCGCTGGAAAGAGCGCGGAGCAGGTTGCTCAGCCCCCACAGGCTGTCAACTTCATTTCTCGACCTAATAAGCCTCCTCGGAAGCCCCCGGCACCTAAAGTTGACATTCCTGCCCCGTTGGCTGTCAAGAAGCCTTCTCTCAAAAGGAAGAAGGGTAAATGCAACAACTGCGGCAAGTGGGGTCACTGGGCTGCTGACTGTAGGGGTCCAAAGAAGCAAAAAGATGAAGCTCCACCTCAGGCGGCACACATGGTGGTCGATACTTCTGGTCCCAAGTCCTTTGTGGCTATGATCGGGAGCAATCACCGCAGTGCGTCCTCTGAGTGGTGGCTGGACAGCGGTGCCACCTGTCATGTCACAAATGACAGAAGTCTTCTCACTGACGTCAGAGCTGTCCGAGACAGAGTTGAGAATTGCAATGGAGGAGCGACAGTCGTCACTCATGCTGGGACGGCAAAGCTCGTCCTCTCTTCAGGTAAAATTTTAATTTTGCAAAATGTTAAATTAGTTCCTAATTTAATCAAAAACTTAATTTCTATGAGTTTGTTAGATAAGTCCGGAATGTCCTTCACAACCATTAGCGGTAGAATAACACTGTCTGTTAATTCACATTACTTTGGTTGCGCTTACTTAATCAATGGAATGTATAGACTTAGCCTAGAAAACGAGTGCATAAATCAAGTGAGTTCGTCTCTGTTAGATCCAAAGCTACTTGACAATAGACTTGGACACGTTCACTACAAGAAGATGCGCGATCTAGCTAAGAGTCACAACATTCCGTTAGATTTCTCTATTCGATTTGATAGGTGTGAGGTTTGTGCCCAAACTAAAATAACTAGAAACCCTTACAAAACTGTTTCTATGAGCACACAACTTTTGGAATTGATTCATTCCGACCTCTGTGACTTTCGGAGTCATGCCACTAGAGGGGGAAAGAAGTATCTAATTACCTTCATTGACGATTTCTCCAGATTTTGTCATGTCTACCTATGGAAATCGAAAGACGAGACATTCGAGACCTTCAAAATCTTCAAATCTCGGGTAGAAAACCAGTTAAATCTGAAGATTAAGAGACTTAGAAGTGATCGAGGAGGAGAATACACTGCAACTGGGTTTAGGGAGTTCTGTGCCACTGAGGCCATAATCCTTGAAACTACAGCTCCTTACTCACCCCAAACAAATGGCGTTGCTGAGCGTAAGAATAGAACTTTAACAGAGATGTTAAATTCTATGCTCCTGACCGCTGGCATGCCCAATTCCTTTTGGGGGGAAGCAGTCCTTACTGCAAATCACATTCTGAATAGAGTGCCTCACTCAAAGCTCTGTTCTACTCCTTATGAGTTGTGGCATGGTCATCCTTGTAGATATGACACTCTTAAGACTTGGGGCTGTATCGCCTATGTGCGTATACAAGACCTTAAAAGACCTAAGGTGGGACCTAGAACGACAACCTGCGTCTATCTAGGCAGTGCAGAAGACAGTGCAGCTGACCGATTTCTGGATCTATCCACTAATTCAGTGATAGAGTCTAGAGATGCTATTTTCTTTGAGCATAAATTTATCAAAGATCATGGCCTGACCGTTCCAGGATCTACTGACATGATCTCAGAGTCTACGGTAGAACCTGAAGCTGGCCCCTCTGACACTGCTCCCCAACCTTTAGAGGTCGAACCTGTTCCTCTTAGAGTATCTATAAGAGATAGAATCCCTAAGGATTTTGGTGAAAACTTCGTCACCTACCACTTAGAGGATGATCCATTTTCCTATCAGGAAGCGATGAGATCGAGAGATGCGTTAATGTGGGCAGAAGCCATCGACGATGAGATGAACTCGCTGCTACAAAATAATACCTGGCATCTAGTGGACCTACCGAAAGGAGCTAAAGTCCTGGGATGCAAGTGGGTACTGAAGAAGAAACTACATAGCGATGGGTCTATAGCCAGATACAAAGCACGTCTAGTAGCTAAGGGTTATAAACAACAAGGGGGAATCGACTATTTTGATGTCTATTCACCTGTGTGTCACCAATCTACCATTAGAATTCTTCTAGCCTTAGCCTCTATCGAGAATTTCATCGTCCATCAGATGGATGTGAAAACAGCCTTTTTGAATGGAGAGCTAAATGAAGAGATCTACATGGCACAACCTGAAGGTTATGTCCATAAAGATCTAAAGGACAAAGTGTGCAAACTCGATAAATCCATCTATGGGATTAAACAAGCACCTAAGATGTGGCACATGAAGGTTGACTAAGTGGTAAAGAGCTTTGGATTTCAGTCCAGTCTTTCAGATAAGTGTCTCTATTACCGCTCAATGTCGAACCAAACTGTCAGCATATGTCATTATGTGGATGACATGTTGATCCTGGGGTCAGACCTAGCTGTCGTGAGGGATATTAAGTCCGCTCTCGCCAAAGCGTTTGATATGAAGGACCTTGGTCCCGTTGATACCCTACTAGGTATGAAAGTAAGAGTAGACAAGGGATGTGTCACTCTGAGTCAAGCTCACTACATAGAGCAGATTCTTAATACCCGGGGTTATAAAGATTGTAGGCCTGTTGAAACACTCACTGATCCGAATGTCAAGCTGAGTCCGAATGAAGGAACAAACGTTGACCAAGTCAAGTACTCAAAGATCATTGGAAGTCTCATGTACGCCACAAGCTGCACTAGACCTGACATTGCTTTCTCCGTAAGCATGCTAAGTCGCTTTACCAGTAGTCCAGGCAAAGAGCATTGGGATGCCCTAGATAGGCTGATGAAGTATCTCAAAGGTACTAAAGACCACGCTCTGTGCTATAGTGGCCACCGTCCTACTTTGGAAGGTTACTCTGATGCCTCCTGGTGTTCAGAAGTTTCAAACAGCAAGTCCACAAGTGCATTTATATTCACATTGGGTGGCGCTGCAGTTACTTGGAAGTCCAAGAGACAGACTTGCATAGCTTTGTCGTCTATGGAAGCCGAGTTATTTGCCTTAGCTTCAGCTGGTGAAGAGGCAGACTGGATCAGAAATTTAATCTTAGACATTCCCTTGTCTAGAGTTCAAATCAATTCTTTAAGCCTATACTGTGATAATCAGGCTGCAGTCCAAGTTGTTAAGAATGTCCTCTTTAACACTAAGAGACGACATGTACGACTGAGACACGCCCTATTGAATTATCTTAAAGAACGAGGCGTTATTACTTTGATCGATGTGCGATCGAAGGATAATCTAGCTGATCCACTGACAAAAGGAATGTCCCGAGACCGTTCAATCAAAACAGTGGGGGAAATGGGACTCAAAGCGGTTTGAAACCAGCCTAAGTCCGAATGTTTTTGATTCCTTCCTTTGTCAAATCTAGCATATTGTGCTCCGTTGGTGTTTTTGTTGCTGAGTACGAATTTCTGGTTGGTTGTTTCATTCCACATTTGATGATAACAACCTCATCCAGATTCGTCTTCCTTAACTTGGAGGAGAGTGTTATTCCACATTTGATAACACGATCTAACTTGTTTTGGACCTTCTCCTGTTGATTGGTTCCATTCCACATTTGATGAGTTCCAATTAACCCTAGAATAACAATAACCAGGATATCACACATAGGAACACAGATATAGCTGCGTTGTCCAGAAATCTAAAATCATTTCGTTTGGAAACAATTCAATATATTCTGCGGTTATAACTGAAATACTCTACAAAATATCCTCTTAACTTAATTAAAGTACTACGTTCTTATATGTAGAACTAGATACATGTAGTTCTTCCATAATTGAATTCATTCTGAATGAAATTCTCTGTTGGAAATTACAGGAGCTGCTGCTTCAGGAGGAGCACATGCAGACTGGGATCCTGAGAAGGATGACCTGCTGGATGATGACTACTAGAGTATCTGCTTGGTTTACTTTCTTTGGCCTAGAGCATTGTTTAGCTCTTTTCTTTTACTTGTTTTTGTTTGGACTATTTATGCTCTTTTGTTAGTCACGAGACATTAGGTCTTCTGGTACCTATTTCTCTGATTGTACTCTTGACTTTTATGTGATGCTGCCTGGTTTATGCTTTATACTTATGCGTGCATACATACTATTGTTTTCTTTCAGTCCAATATATTATAACAGGTACTTACGGACACGGTTGTGTAATGAGTCGAACTGGTTGAACATTACACACACCAACCCTTTTCCAACGTCGGTATACTGCGAACATAGGAGGAGATTGTTAGTTCTATTTATAATAATATGTCCGCGCGTGTCAGGACCGACTCGGAACGACCTAATGGGTTCCGTGTCACTAGGGAATTGCTCTACGCTAGAGATAGTATAAATACCCATTCCACACTTGATGAGGTATTGTGGACTATCTTGAGCGGAGCCTCAACAGATCCTGCTTCCAGAAATCTTGCTTTCTTCAAGTGGAAAAACCTGGGGTGTTACATAATTGCTGGAAAATAATTTATTTAAGAACAGTGAAGAATGAGGCTATTCCTCATGAATATTAGTGTTTGTGGTTGACATATGGTTCTGTAGGATTTGCATAATGAGCTCATGTTCACATGATTTATCGCCCTCCAAGATATGATATACTGTGGTTTTTTACTTCATTTTACTACTAATTGGAAGATGGAGCATGTATTACAAATTTTCATTCATATAATATTGAAATTTTGTTTACCTTGCTCTGAATCGTAACTCTAAGAAGTAGTTCAATTTGTTTGTGGTTTTATTTCTTTTTGGGGATGGTGAGGAAGAATTAATTATTTCAGCAATGCGATAAGTAAGCTAGAAAAGGCATTGAATTATTTAACATTAATGAGTGTACTGATATATTTTATGTAGTAAATATCATAAACAGAATTTATCTCAATACTCAAAACTTCCCTTTTGGCAATTAGGCTTCGTTTTTCAAACTTGTTTTTAGACAAATGAAAATATGCTACAAGAAGACAATTCGTATGTGATTAGAGGAGTAAATAAGGCAGAGGATGTTTCTCCAATCAATCTAAATTATAAAATCCCAGAGGATGTTTCTCCAAGCATTTTACTGATGTCGATGTGCCACTTAGAACTAATGCTCTTAGGAGCGGAGGATATAGTCAGATCCCGCGGCGGTAACATGATTAATCTGCCCTAAAAATTATTTAGGTTCAATGAATTAGACCGAACTCCTTGTAGAGGAGACCTCTCCTCTACTGATGAGCAAATAAGGCAGACATTTGCTTTTCAACAAAGAGTGTATCACATCATATTCTTCTTAAAAATCACTTACAAAAACATAGCAAAACCAGTCACAGTTAATTTCTGAACAAATGTACATCAGATGTACAAAATAAGATTTTAGAAAAAAAATTACAACAAAACTGAACAGTTTGAAGAATAAAATGAAGAACTGAATTCATAAGTTTAAAATCTATGCTTCTCTGAGGATCAATCAAATGACAACAAGACAAGCTGAGAAGGTCTGCATATTCAAGCAACAACTGGTTTTTTTTGGACTTTTTATTTATAAAAGTTGTGAATAAAATCACATTTATAAAAGCAGAACAGAAACGAGATCATTAGCCATAAATTTCCTATTTATACATTATTGGCTTCAGAAGCCAACCGCAGAACCATCAACAAACGTGGTATCACAGGAAAACAATTCTTCAAAGCAAATATCCATGTCCAGGTTAAGCAGGGCGCAAATATCATCATCGCCCACGGCCTCCAGGGCGGACACCCTCTCGTGAACCTCGTCTAGAATGCGAGTCATACTATGTACCTCTTCCAGGATTCTTAACGGCGGCGGCGTTGGCGTCGGAGGCGGCGGCGAAAGCACGGGCGAGGGAACCTCAGCGCTGGCGCCGCGGTATCGTGAAGCTACGCGGCGGAATGAGGAGATGTCCTCCGGCCAGATGTGTAAGGCTTGGATTTCCGGCGAGAAGGATGCGAGGAGAACATCGACGCCGCACAGGGTGGAGAGCTCACGAGCCTTTTTCTTGACCCCTTTCATTCTGCTCCAGTAGGTTACGATGCGCGCTCGACGATCCTCCCGATACTTGATCTCAAGCCTCGCACGACCCATTACTTCTCGATGGGTTCTGTTCCACAAACGCAGGGGGGAAGACAGAGGAATGAACCCCGCTGAGTTCTAGCCGGCAAAGAACGACTGGGACGTGAGGATGATCGGAAGAGAAAACAGAGAAGGAGAAAAGGATGAGAAAGAAATCATCGGAATCATGATTATATACACAAATGTTACCGTTGTATAGCTGTCTTATTTTTTGGCGCGATATTTAGAATTCAAAAATATATGCTTGATCCAACGCAACCCCAAAATCCATGAATGGCTGATGATATCAAGCGGAGCACAGATCATAGCAATTGTAAAGAAGTGTGAAGAGATATAAGTTTTGAAGAAACATCATATTATTGTGATGAAAAGAAATGCCACCCTCTATTTTGTACCATGTTTTTCCATTCAAGGGGGCATCGAGCGAAGGCCGGGGATGTGGTCGCCAGGCCCACTGCTTGTGGGACATGGTCAGCGGTAGAGATGCTATCGTTGCTATACTCTCGGGTAGCCCACGCAAGATTACTTATAATAATGACATAAATACCATGAATAACATCTACGTTTACTACGGCTCATCATTCCTCTAGAGGCCCACGACAAGGAGACACTCTATAAACTTATATCTTTATCGATCATTGTATACTAGATGCATAACAAATGTTCTATAAACATCTTTCTTTAAGTGAAGTCTTATTTTTTGAATCATATCAAAATTGACTTAAAATGTCAAATTCCTTGTTTGTTTGTGAAACTTGATATTCAACAAAGCAAATAATGAGTATAATCATGATAATTCTATATTGGTTGCACATTACTAGGATGCATGTATCAGAAAGTAAACAAAGGGAGAACAACATGTTCATCTTTTTTTTTTTTTGGGGGGGGGGGGGGGGGGGGGGTTGGTGCGCTTTAAACTTATTAAAAATGAGAGAGACCAAGTTTATTGGAACTATCATTGCCAAATGTTTTATCCAGAACTTAACGCTTGTCGTCAATGGAGGACTCGACCTTAACATATTAGAGAACTTGAACACTTTTTGCAACAATAATGATGTATGGAGATGCTGGTCTGAAGAGTCATTCTGCTCCAAATTCTTGATAGACAAATAATTCAAAAGATTAATAGCCAAAAATCTTTCGCAACAATAATGTTATCTTTGAATTCTTATCAAATATTATCTTGGCAAGATTAATATTAGATTATGGTATTATCGTTGGCATGTGATGTAAGACCCCCCTCCCGGAACACAAGACACGGCTGAGGGGAGTCCTATGCCCAGGAAAGCCGCCTTGCGGAATCGCCAGCACTCGAGCTAGCATCTTCCACCAGACGCCTATCCTGCCGGCCAAACCAATATCATTGAACCAACTCATCAATAATACAAAATATGAAGCCATAGATTTCACATATAAGTAAAGGTGTCACAATTATACAAAAGCCAGGTAGCTCCGAGAGCTCTTGCGAATATCAGAGTAATAAAAGAAAGGCCCCAAGGGCTACAACTCAAACTAACGCTCACATCTGTCACCAACGGTAATGATGGTATCGTTGTCTCCGGCCCTATCGTCCTGACCTAGCTATCCGCCACCAGCGTCGTGCGCTGTTGCTCCTAGATGTGCTCCTACAAGAGGGGCACGACAGTTGTTAGTCATAAAGACTAAGTGGCTTCACATCCTCTCCCCCGACGTCTCCAAGGCACCGGGCGGAAGGGAATGAAGAGAAGCTGCAATATAAACAGTAATGGCAAAAACAGGTGGCAAGGAAAGATGTAATCACAACAGTATATCAATGTATAGGAAGTACATCTAACAAGTAATATGTCAACGACATAGTATAAGAAAGCAATGTAACAGTACAGAAGTAAGCAGTATATTTGCAGTTTTAAACGTACCATAATTTATATAGATGCCATGCAAACTTATAAGTTAAGGTTTCCAATTTGGAACCCATCGTATAAAAAAACACATACCAATTTATATGATGGACCCGATGCGGTGCAATGCTATGATCATGAAAGGATGAATGCAATGCAATGAATATGATATGATGAACTCACCCATGCATTTCGCTATGTCGACATAGACTTGTAGTTCCCGCTTTTCGAGGGTAGATAACCACTTAGGCACCTCACGTCGTGGCCAGACGGAGACAGTGGAACAGGATCCTCCACAACTAGGCGGGTATGAACACTACTAGACCTAGGCCTATGTACGCATCAACGCTAAGAACACACAACGGAGACCATGCTTACTGCTCGCATCATGTTGAGTCATCATAACACAGAAGGGGTCTTGGGAAATGAACACCAAGAACACGGCCCAACCAGTCTAGAGTCTAACTGTCGGCTTCTGTCGGTGTCACGACTAGCAAGCCTGTAGACCCGCCACAAGTAATCCTCCAACCAGGATCATTACACCACCATGTGTAACCCATGCACATTCATGTAATTCCCATGCACGCCCGTGCTATCAAGCACCCAAGGGCTCACAGAAGGAGTATTATTACCTTTCTCCCCCTACAATCAATGTCGATGCTAATTAGCATCCAAGGCCCCCAACCACTGGGTCCTTAACCTTGCCCTTTAAGATACGATCATACCTTGCAACCCGCATCAAAACATCAAGGCTACCCATGCTGAGGGTTATAACTCTTATCAAGTGACGTGCGTATGGTACATAAACTACTCTATGAGACCCTGCAGGACTACTTGTGCGTATAGAGACGTAATCATATCTTACTAAATTCCTCATTCCACTATGCGTCGCAATGTACCGTTTCGGAACCATAAAATTTTCCTACGCCTCGCCAGTTGATAAGGGAACCCAGGAACTCCTACCACACCAAAGGAGGAGAACCAAAAGCTCTCTGTTTGCTAGCGTCGTCGGCAGCGCTATGGTCGGGCGCTAGTGATCCCGTCAACATTGTGTGTCGTCGGGAAGTTCTCCCTTCCCGACGATAAGTCGACTCGCTAGTGTCAGCGGTAGAACTACCGCCGGGCGCTTGTGATTCTATCAGCTCACATTCGCGTCTACATTGGGTGTCATCTGGAAGTTCTCCCTTCCTGACTACAAGTAAACTCGCTAGCGCTGGCGGTAGCAATAACGCCGGGCGCTAGTGATTCTATCTACTCACCTTCCCGTCAACATTGGGTGTCGTCGAAAAGTTCTCCCTTCTCGACGACAAGTCAACTCCCTAGCGTCGGCGGTAGAACTACCGCCGGGTGCTAGTGATTCTATCAACTCACCTTCCCGTCGACATTGGGTGTCATCGGGAAATTCTCCTTTCCCAATGACAAGTCGACATGCTAGCGCCGGCGGTAGAGCTACCACCGGGCGCTAGCCAACATGAAGCAGATCATCTGCCCATCACCTCCAAATGTCTTCACTGGCAGCCCAGCTCCAAAACACATACAAATTCTTTCTTTCCCTAATGGTCTGGCCTTCATCTCTATTCATGTGTATATATCCCATATGATTTAAGTCAATAATTGCTACCATGTTTATGATTTTACCCCTTTTAAACCTATACTATTCATCATCTTCTCCACCCACAAACTAGGTCATCTCACCTTCTCTCCTCCAATACTCCCTCGTTAGGCCACCGATCTTCACGAAATCAACTTCCCTAGAACATACACGCAACAAACGGCGCCCTAGAACATACACGCAACGATTGGCGCCCTAGAAGACATACACGCAACGAACGGCGCCCTAGAACATACGCTCTAGCGTGGCCACTTCCTACGAAACTCCATTAACCTCACTTAATCAAGTTCTTTTGAGCTCAATGACTCTCCTAATTAGATCTAAAGATCTAGCACCAGGGGAGAGGGGTCGGAAGTCACCTGATTTCCGGCCAACGATCACGGTTGTCTCCTCGGCGGCATGGTGGCGGTCGAACGAGCTCAAGCCCTTCTCCCAGGTTGCTCCCTAAAAAAACCTAGATAAATTCCTTAAGAAGTGAGGTAGAAGATGAAGAAAAGAAGAGGAAGAAGAAGAAGATGATGAGGAGGAAGAAGTTGAATAGTCTTCTGATCAAAAATTTTCAGCCCATTTGGGCTATGAGAGAAGGAAGAGAGAGAGATGAATTAATGAGCATTTAATGTAAATTCCACTTCCCAGGCTTATGTTGAAATTTCCCTCATAAGTGCCAGCTGATTATGTGTTTTTACTTCCACCACTAACCCATTTCTAGGCAATCTAAACCATCCATCCTGGAAAACATCGCGTGCATTGATTCGGCCACTACCGTCGGCGCTAGCAGAAGCTACCGCCGGCACTAGCTCCCTGCAATCAACTCCTTGCCATTTGCTTCTTAAATCCAAGGTGTGAGGGTTACATCCACTCCTGGAGATCAGCGCACATCCATGACACCATTAGAATTTCAAGATCCTACCTAGCCCAGGCATCTCTGAGTGACCTGTGACACTCGAGGGGTCTAGTTCAAAGTGGAACGTTACATGTGAGGTTGGCCCTCTCGTCAGGATATTGAAGGATCACATTTGATTACTCATGAAGTTTTAAATCAATCAAATCTTGCAAAGATACTTTGTACAATTTCATAATCACGTTTGTATGGGTGAAAGAGGTTGAATTTTAGTCAGTTTGTATCCAAACTAAAACTTAACCGCTCTATATTACCTCAGTTCAGTTTTATATCATTTTAGTCGGGTTTAAAAAAAATTAAATGTAATGTGTTATATAGAAGTTACCCATTTTATGTAAGGACTTAGTTGTAATCATAATTTAAATGTTAAATAGTATTAATTATAGAAATTATACAATTATTTATTAATAATCATAATATAATTATGTATCAACCATTGAAAGTTAATATATTAGACTAATTTAGGCTTGTGGCAGATTGTTGACATTTGCTATTAAATGATTCAATCTTTAGTTCAAAATATATTTAATAGTGTAATGCATACAGTTATTTATTTTATGTTTCTAACGCTTTTATGAATAATTACCAAATACCTTTGCTAATATAAATGGCTAGATTGTATTTTTTAACATCAATTAAAATCAGTATGTTTGGTTTTCTCAGTTTCAGGTTATTGAAAACTGAATCAAAATCATGCTAGTTCGGTTCAAGTGGTTCGGGTCAGTTTTGTGTTCTTGCACACTCCTAATGACATGTACCCATCTCATTCCAAAGTGATATAACAAAAGATAAAAAATATGCAACTAAATTTAACAAATATCATATGTGTACTGTGTTTTTCCATTCTACATCGAGGCCGGGGATGCCGTCACCAGGCCCACTGCTTATGGGACACGGTGATCGGCAGAGATGCTATCGCTGCTAATAATGAGTATAATCATGATAATACTATATTGGTTGCAAATTATTAGGATGCATGTGTTAGAAAGTGAACAAAGGGAGAACAATATGTTCATCTAAAAAAGATTTTATACCAGAGGAACCATCCTTCATTCAGTAACTCCATAGCTTTGGAATACAAACAATTCCATTTTAAATTTTTTGGGTGGAGCGCATTGAACTTATTAAAAATGAGAGAGATCAAGTTTATTGGAACTATCATTGCCAAATATTTTATTCAGAACTTAACACTAGGAAGTACCAATTGATAACCTACAAAGAGGCTACTCTACTTGTCGTCAATGGAGGGCTCGACCTTAAGTTATTAGAGGACTTGAACACCTTTTGCAACAATAATGCTACATGTAGATTGTGGCCTGAAGGCTTGTTCTGCTCGAAATTCTTAGTAGACAGATAATTCAAAAGATAAATAGCCAAAAATCTTTCGCGGCAATAATGTTATCAATGAATTCTTATCAAATATTATCTTGGCAAGATTAGTTTTAGATTATGGTTTTATCGTTGGCATGTGAGGTTGGCCATCTTATCAGGATATTGAGGGATCACATTGATTACTCATGAAGTCTAAAATCAATCAAGTATTGCTAAGATATTCTATACAATTTCATAATCTCATTTGTATGGGTGGAAGAATGGGTGGAAGAGGTTCAATTTTAGTCTGTTTGGACCCAAAATGAAACTTAACCACTCTATATTACCTTAGTTCAGTTTTATATCATTTTAGTGGGTTGTAAAAAAATTTGAATGTAACGTGTTATATTAAAGTTACCCATTTTACATAAGGACTTAGTTGTAATCATAATTTAAATGTTAAATAGTATTTATTATAAAAATTATATGATTATTTATTAATAATCATAATATAATTATGTATCAACCTTTAAAAGTCAATAAATTAGAATAATGGGTAAAGTTACAAAAAGTGTTCTAAAGTAAAAGAATAGAATAAATTACATATTTTTTCTTGTGAAAATGAAAGAGAGTCTTAGGATCCCGAGATTTAATGGTGATCTAACATACAAATTTTGAATCACAATAGCAATTAACCTTAAGGGACCATTTTCCATGTTCGATGAAAAATGGAATATGATTTATGTCCATGAATGCAACATAATTGATTAAATCTCGTGAAAGGAAAATTTAGAACATTGGAAAACTTCATATTTATATAAGTAGATAACCTCTCTACATATATTTTCAAGCTTCACGCTTGATTAAGAACCCGAAAACCCCCCAAAACAAAAAATTGCATTTTCAAAGAAAAGTTTTAGTCACCCGCAAAACCATGAGAGGTGGTATCTGGAATTATGTTAGCATTAATAGACTTAATAAATTGTTCTATAAAATGGTTTTATGGGATTTGGGGTTTTTACGAGATTCATTATTTGATTCAAGGAAGTAAGCAAAGTTCTTATATCCCTCTTATGTTTTATTCCTTGTTTCTTTGTTCTCCATACATCTTTGCGTGGTATGGGGGATAGAAAAATAGTTAATTGGCTTCATTCAATACTTCAGAGTTGGATTGAATAAGATCTTCATCCCAATGAGCCACAACATATCTTCCAAGGAGTTGACTTTTCAAGAAGGATGCCACCTAAAGGCACCATTAACCATGTTGTCATCAAGACCAACCGCACAAGTGGATGAATGTCTACAAACTCTGTAATCATTTTTATAACAAATTATTTAAATTTGAAGGCCACTTTCTTTTCTATTTAAATTTCTCATTTTTTACATTTTACAGCTACTTATTTTTTTGCATTCCTTCAATTTCTAAGTTTATTTGGATTGCATTCATCAACAAAATAGAAAAATCCTAGAATTTGTTTGATTTGAACTTTACTTCAAAGAGTTCTATTACTACAAGAACAACAACACTCAAGCCTTTATCCCACCATAGTGGGGTTGGCTATATGGATCATTTGTCTCCATTGCGCCCTATCATTAATCATAGACACACTAATGCCTATGTACATTATATCTTTCCTTATAGTTTCATTCCAAGTCTTTTTTGGTCTACCCCTCCCCCGTTTAACATGTCTAGTGACTAAACTCTCACAAGGACTAACAGGTGCCTCTAATGGTTTCCTATGTACATGTTTGAACCATCTTAGAAGAGCTTCTAGCATCTTCTCTACAATTGGCGGCACTCCTGTCTTATCCCTGATACATTCAATCTTAATTTTATTTAGTCTGTGTGACCACACACCCACCTAAGCGTTCTCATCTCCGCAACTCCCATTTTTTTCTCATGTACACCATTCACTGCCCAACACTCAGAACCGTAGAGCATTGCAGGCCTAATTGCAGTACGGTAAAAAATGCCTTTAAGTTTTAATGGTACTTTACGATCACATAAAATGCCAGATGGGCCTCTCCAACCTGCTTGGATTCTATGTATCACATCGTTATCTACATCTCCATCTTTTTGAATTATCGATCCCAGATATTTAAAGCACTCACTGCGGGAAATATCTTGGTCACCCAATTTAATGACAGAGTGATCCGACCTTCTTGCACTACTAAATTTAAGCTCTATATGTTCCTTCTTTGTCCTGCTCAACCTACAACCCTTCTTTTCTAAAGTGTCTCGCCAAGATTCAAGTTTCGCATTTACACCCTCGCACATCTCATCAACAAAAACAATATCATCTGCAAATAATAAACACCAAGGTATTGCTTGTTGTATATGTCCGATGAGCTCATCTAAGATTAGGGTAAAGAGATAAGGGCTTAATGCCGACCCTTGATGTAAGCCAACATCGATAGGGAATTCCCGTGTTAATCTTTCAGATGTCCTCACTCTGGTTACTGAATTTGTATAAATCTCCTTGATTATGTCAATGTATGAAATATTTACACCTTTCTTTTCTAAGACTCTCCACAAGACCTCTCTTGGAACCCTATCATAAGCCTTCTCCAGATCGATAAACAACATATGCAAATATTTTTTTCTTTCCCGGTAGTTGTTAATGAGTCTCCTCAAGAGATGTATAACATCCATGGTTGACCTCCCTGGCATGAATCCAAATTGATTCTCTAAGATGCTAGTCTCTCGTCTAACTCTTCTCTCTATTACTCATTACATAGTTTCATAGAATGACTCATTAATTTACTTCCCCTATAATTGACATAATTTTGTATATCTCCTTTGTTCTTATACAAAGGTACCAAAATACTTTCTCTCTATTGGTCTGACATCCTCTTTCTCTTCAGTATCTTATTGAAGAAACTTGTAAGCCATAAGACTCCTTCCCACTTTAAGCATTTCCATACTTCAATGGGTATATCTTCTGGCCCAACAACCTTTTCATTTTTTATTTTCTTCAGAGCATCATTTATCTCTGATGATTGAATTTTATGATAAAAAGTTATATTGCTATACTCTTTCGATTTACTTAACTCTTCCAAGTTCAGTTCATTGTCTTTTCCTTCATTGTATAGTTGATAAAAGTATTTTTTTTTCCATTGCTCATTCATAACCACATCATCCGTCAAAATCGTATCTGATTCATCTTTTATGCATTTAACTTGGCTTAAATCTCTTGTATTCATCTCTCTAGCTCGAGCAATTTTATATATATCACGCTCTCCATCTTTGGTATCTAGTCATTTGTAAAATTCTTCATAAGCTTGACCTCTTGCTTTACTTACTACATTTATAGCTTTTTTTTGCGACCTTATACTTTGCCAAGTTTTCATCATTCCTACAAGCATATAATGTTTTGTAGATGACCCTCTTTGCCCTCATTTTGTCTTGCACTTTCTTTTTTCATCACCAAGATTCTTTTTGTGGTGGTGCACGACCTTTTGACTCTCCAAGTATGTTCTTTCCTCTTATCCTTAAATGAGAAGACATAACTTTCCATGTGACACTAGGATCAACATAAGGATCATCAACTAGTTGTTCTAAAACCGCTGCCTTGAAAGAAACCTATTTTCCTTCTTCAAGTTACACAATCAAATTTTTGGCAACACTTTTATCTTTCTCTTAAAGTTACTATATTTAATTTGCACATCCAACACCACTAGCCTATGATGCATTGTCAAACTTTCTCCTAATATTACTTTGCAATCCTTACAAATCTTTTTATATATTTTGCGAGTCATAAAATAGTCAATTTGTGACTTATTTTATCCGCTCTTGAACATAATTAAGTGTTCGTCCCACGTAATGTAGAACGTATTTATCACAATTAGCTCATGTTCTATGGCAAAGTCTAGAATGTTTCTTCATTCTTCATTTCTTTCTCCATACCCAAATCCTCCATGAACATCTGTATAATCCATATTTTTCATCCCTACAAGTCCATTTAAGTCTCCTCCAATGAAAATTTTCTCTCTTTGTGGGATTTCTCTTACCAAATCATCTAAGTTTTCCCAAAATTGTGCTTTAATAGCTTCACTTAATCCTATTTATCATTCTCCTAATCATTGTATCCACTACTTCCATCGTTTTTCCCGTCAAAAAGTTATATGTCTAACTATGTAAAATATGGTTTGGTAATCATGAGGTTCATGTTGTTTATTCTTGATTCTTCAATTTAGAATTTTCTAGTTCTTATTAAAAAAAACTAGTTGTAGGATGAGAGATTTGTTTAAATGCATACTTGCTACCTAAAATATTCCTATTTTGCATAAATAATTGCTAGTTGATGAAGTACTGCTTATATATTGTAATCAAACTTTTCATTAGGAATATCATTAGGATATTAATAATTAATAACTAACAGACCTCATGAAAAACTGATGCTTCTCTAAATTTGTAAGATGATGTTGAATTTGATTCAGATAATATGGATGAGAAAGTTCAAACCAAAATAAATATTGATGTCTTTGATGTCTAAATAAGAAAGCTCAGAGAATTTCAAACTATTATAGGCGCCAAAAGGGATTAAATTATGATTTAGATGTTTTTGCTCATCAAATTTTAGTCACTAGAAAGAGATGTGACTTGAGAAATGTTAAAACACAAAAGTATATTGGCGGTTAAACTCGTTTAACGACACCTTGCGGGCATCACGGTTAGGTAGATCTAACCGGAACATATTTGCCTCGTGATGATCATGATGGAGATGTGTTAACCGCAAGTTGTGATGGTGAAGACCATCGAATTCGTCCGTGGTACCTGCTCAAGGATTCTGATTGTGATGGGCAGTTAACTTGGCGTAACTGCACATCATGTGCGGTCAGCTCTTGGGTGACTACATTGACCGCGCTAGTCATCCTTCTGTAGATTCATGCAAATTAGTCCCACGCTGCCTCATTGTAATCTCTCTCATCTCCTTCGTTCTATATAAAGGAGGTCATTCCCAGGTAATATTCAGATTTTTTGGAAATAAAAATATACAGTTATTTTCAATTGCCACAAGGCATTGTTAATTTCTGTTAAGTTATTTCTAAGTTCTCACATGGTATCAGAGCTCACAACGATCCTTTGGTTGTGAATTCTGTTCGCCATGATCATGACCTCCTTTGTGGACTTCAGTTTCCTACTCGCCCACCCTCTGCTTATTTTGTGCGGCCTTCGGTTCTTAGCCACCCGCCTTTGCTCTGATTTGTTCTATGCTTTTGTGGTTTGTGCGAACACCGTCTTCCTGACTACAATCATCTTGATCTTTGTGACTTGCGCGATCTGTGCGATCTCTGTTTCGACTTGTGGGGTTAAATCTCTCTGACCGCACCCTCTTCTTTTCACTATGGAGACTCTGGATGTCACTTCTTCAGCCTCAAATCCTACTGCTTCTACTTCATGTCCTTCTGGCAATCTAGGCACTACACCAAAGTTGACCGGACCAAACTACCTAGACTAGAGTGTCTTCTTCACCTTTCTGCTAAGGTACCAACGTGAATATCATCATCTCACTGAGGACTCTCCGACAAAAGGAGGGTCCTCAGTGATATGGCTCACTGACTAGAGTGCCAACGATGCTCTAGTTCGTACATGGCTCTCTAATAGTCTCTCTGTTGAGTTCCTGCCCATCATTCAATATGATGAAACTATTAAGGAAGCCTGGAATCATCTTGTTACTCTCTACTCAAAGGGAGCTCAGACTTCTTGCATATCCACATTATTTGTCGATCTCTTTGCCCGCCCCAGCATGACTCCCATTGCGACCTATTAGGAGGTGCAACCTCTTGGTACCAAACTTCTTCATAACTGCCCCATCTCCGCAGATCTTACTGAACAACATAAACACTTGCAAGAACTTATGGTGGTGAGTTATCTGCTTTGCCTCTCAAAATCCTACGGCAAGATCCGTCAAAATATTTTGGGTGAAGTTGACTCTCCTACCCTCAATGCCACCGCTGCTCGCATCTCGGCTGTCATGACTCTTCTTCAGCATCCTCTGCTTACCTCCTCGCACCCCTGACAATTTCGCTCATCCACCTCACCAGGGTAACAATAGTGGTCGTGGATGCTACTCTAGTGGAAGAGACCCTTTTCGGCACATCTGCCCTCATTGTGGAAGGCCAGGTCATCATGTGGATCATTGTTCACTACAACAAAATACACTTTTAGTAAGGACTAAATTGTAACGATGAAAAAATTTGTTACTAATATCTATATTAAGTAACGAAATTTTGCTATCGTTACAAAAGCTTAATTTTTTGTAACAAGTATTTTATGATTCGTTACAATAACTAAATATTTGTTACAATAAGCGCAGGTATTTGTAACAAGACTAGCTTTACGTTACAAATAGTAAAATGTCCTCACAATAAGTAGCAATTGTGACAACACCATGAAAGTATTTGTAACAATTAGAATTTTCTTACAATTAGTATTTTTTGGTAACCAAAGTTTTGTTACAATAAATATATTGATTAAATTTTAAAACATGAGCGCGCATTTTAGGCCGTAGAGCGTATTTTTTCGCCCGTGCATGTGTTTTTCACTTGTGCGCGTGCGTTTTTTGTCTGGTGGCGCGTTTTTGCACTAGCATGCATTTTTGCCCGGGCGATTGTCTCCCAGGTGTGTATTTTTGCCCGGGATCATATTTTCGCCCGAGAACGCATTTTCGAATCATCACTCATTCTCTCCCGAGTTCATTTTTGTCAGGCCGCTTTTTTTACTGCGCACACTTTTTGGCTCGGGAGCACAATTTTGTTTGCGCACAAGTTATTCGCTCATGAGCGTTTTCTTCAAAAACACATTTTTTCGGGCGTGCTTTTTTCGTCCTGAAGCTTTTTCTCACTCGGGCACATTTTAGCCTAGCTAGTTACGCATTTTTTCACGGGCACGCATTTTCAACTGGGTGCAAGTACGTACTGTTAACACAAGCATGCATTTGTCTTATGGGTGCGCGAGAGCTGACTATTAATTAGATATCGTAACATGAAAAATATCTAATGTATCTTTTAAATTTGGCAATTATTAACCGCACCCCAGTTTTGGCTATCCGCAAATCTTTTATATGAATTATTACGCGTTTTTTTGGAAATACGCCCTGTACAAGCATTTTTAGGAAAAGTGTTCAACACGAAAGTTGTAGATATCATCGAGATATACAACTTTAGTGTTGAACATTTTTCCTAAAAATGCATGCACAATGTGTATTTCCAAAAATTCGTTATAGTTACGCCCATATTTCAATTCGGGCGGCAATACGTCTTATGCGTGCATTTTTAGCTAAAATGTTCAACACGAAAGTTGTAGATCTCGACGGTATCTACAACTTTCGTGTTGAACACTTTTCCTGAAAATGCTTGTACAAGGCGTATTTCCATAAAAAATGCATAATAATTCATATAAAAGGGTTGCGGATAGCCAAAACTGGGGTGCCGTTAACAATTGTCTTAAATTTTTGTATAAATAGAAATATATTATTACTAAAAAATAATTTTATTTATTTATTATCACCACTTATAAGGAAACGTTTACGACGACGTTTTTTTGAAGCGTTTAAAAAAATAAGAATAAAGATTTTAAATTTTGGGTATTTTCGCGCGCAGGGGTTTGCGGGCACGTGCGCTTTTTCTATGCACTGTTAGTTATTGATCGATCGAGCGTCTGAGAGTGGGAGAGTACAATTTTGGCGGAGGTACCGTCGCTGCCGAGGTACTGTCACAGCGGAGAGTATCGAGCACGGGCGTAAATCTATAATTTATATATATATATATAACCGGTTACATATATAATAAATTTAATTATAAATTTAATTATATATAAACTAATGGGCATAAAATTTTATATAAAAGTTTATTAAACGTTTTTATAAAAATTTCATATAAAGTTTTTATATAAAACTTTACGAGCAGCTCTGCACGGGCTTCGCCCGTGCTCGCTGGCTCTGAGCGGGCTAAGCCCGCATTCGAGCGGGGTGTGCCCATATACTATAGTACCCGGCCGGCGACGGCGGGCTTCGCCCGCCCCCGACGGGCTTCGCCCGCCCCCGACGGGCTTCGCCCGCCCCCGACGGGCTTCGCCCGCCCCCGACGGGCTTCGCCCGCCCCCGACGGTTTTCGCCCGCCCCCGACGGGCTTCGCCCGCCCCCGACGGTTTTCGCCCGCCCCCGACGGGCTTCGCCCGCCCCCGACGGGCTTCGCCCGCCCCCGACGGGCTTCCCCCGCAACATATACATATGAGTACTCAAAATGATCGCAAAATACACTTTTAGGAAGGATAAAATTGTAACGAAGAAATTTCCCTCCATAAAATATATGGTTCCCTCCATAAAATTTTGCAAAAATCAAATCTAAAAATTAAAAACATATTAGATTTAAAAAAGAATTCAAATAAAACATTAATTTATTATCATAATTTTAGAATAAAAATAAAGATCGTGCATGGGCCTCGCACGCACGCAAAGGCACGCCCGCGATTTGTCTTCAGTTTTCTTTGTGTGCCTTTATTGTTAACATTTTTTCATCTACTGTTACTTGATATTGTTTTCCTCATACTGAATTTGTCTTCAGTTGTACCATATTTTTTATGTTTTATTAGATGAACAATGTTGCAGCCATTGCAGCTGCATTTGGTAGTGGATTGCCTTCTAGTATCAGTGGTAGTAATGAGAGGTGCACCACACTTGTCTCTAACCTTAATATTGATATAAGTTTTTTGCTTTTTATTAGGACTACCACTCCCTTGAATTGTCTCTGATGATCCTAATATTTAATAATTTTGTTGTTTTCTCCTGTAGAAAATTGATGAGGACAAGCTTTTTAACTTCTTGTCTATGTATGGTAACATTGTAAGAATCAAATTACTTCATAACAAACCAGATCATGCTCTTGTTGAAATGGGGGATGGTTTTCAAGCTGAATTTTTAAACTGGAGGCTGATACTTTCTTTCTTTCTATTTTTTTGCTTGAACCAGCTTGGATGCTATAAAGAAATCTATAGGGTATTAAAGCCAGGGCAGTGCTTTGCTGCTTATGAATGGTGCATGACTGATAATTACACTCTATGTATGTGTGTGCGCGTTGCGAGTTCTATGGGGTGTGTGTGTGTGTATGGATGTTTGTGTATAGATAGTGTGTGTGCTTGTTTTAATGTATGTTTGTTTTTATAGGGTGTGTGTGTATGGATTGTGTATGTATGAATGTGAGTGTGGATATTTTTGCTCTCATATTTTTTAAACATTAACAATTGCTCTCTTTTATTTGTAGGGTGCTGGAGCCTTGGTCGAAAAGTGACGTAAGATTCATTAGTCGGAAAGTGACGGAAGATTTATTAGTCTGAAAGTGACGGAAGATTCAGTAGTCAGAAAGTGACGGAAGATTCATTAGTCGAAAAGTGTCGAAGTTGATTTCATATTCAAAACATGTTGATCTTATTGTTATGTAATATTATGTTGTTCTAGATGAGATGATACTAGCTTTACTCTATGTAATACTTTTTTTTGTAAGTAAATACATGTAGTTCAAATTTAATAATTATAATATATGTGTTTTCAGGATTTTATCTTGTCTTTAGCTAAGGCTTTCAGAAATTTGATGTCATAATTAATATTTATACTTTAAATATTATTTGTAATGATAAATTAATTTCAATATATTTGATACATACATATAATTTTTTAGTGAGGAAGAAATCAAACATTTGTAACGAAATATTCATATATTTGATATATAAATATAATTTCTTTAGTGGGGAAGAAGTCAAACATTTGTAACGAAATATTCGTTACTATAACTCATCTTATTGTGAGGAAGTAATGTTTGTCACGAATAAATTATTTGTAACGATAAACAAACATTCGTTACAAGAACTTCTAGCGTCGAGCCTTAGGTAACGGTCGTTACATAAAGTAAATTTCGTTACAAAAACTTTGTGTAACGATATTAGTTACCTTTTGTAACGTTTTTAGTCCTTACTAAAAGTGTAATTTGTTGTAGTGGTTGGGTCAAGCATCCTCATCTTTGTCCACCAGCGGGTGAAGCATCTCTTTCTTCCTCAAAGAAGTCTGCCTCTCTTTCCACCTCTTAAGGTAGTTCACATGTGGCCACCCAGGGTAACTAGCTCATTGACTGTAGTGCTACTAATCATATGATGAGAACTCGTCTTCTTTTTTCTCATTTTGACAAACATGATCGCTCACCACCGATTTTGATTGTGAATGGCTCTCCATCCCCTGTGTGCGGGACTGGTATGGTCCATGCCACTACGTATCTTCAACTTGAGGACACTCTCTATGTGCTGACCTTTCCATGCAATTTACTCTTTGTTACGTCTATCTACAGACAACTAAATTGTTCAATCATGTTTACATCTACTACTTGTTCTTTTCAGGATCCTCTCTCCAAGGAGACAATTGTTATTTGGACTGAAAGCGACTGCTTATACTTCCTTATAATGTCTCTGCACTCTGCGTCTACTATCTCCAACTCTCTTCTTCAGTGGCATATTTGCCTCAGTCATCCTCCTCCTCGCCTCCTCTACCAGCTCATGCCAGAACTGCCAAAGGATGACTCTTCCCTTAATTGTGAAGCCTGCTAGTTAGGCAAACATCACCGCTCCTCTTATCTACCTAAACATGGATGTATCTCTTCTCGACATTTTGATCTTGTTAACTCAGACATCTGGTGTCCCTCTCCTACCAAATCTGTTGGTAGGGGAAGTCAATATTTTGTCATTTTTATTGATAATTTCTCAAGATGTATTTGGGTGTATCTATTAAAAGAACGCTTTGAACTCTTTTCTGTATTCACAACTTTTTATAATGAAATTCACATGCAATTTAGTTCTTCTATCAATGTTCTTCGTACTGATAATGCTAAAGAATATCTTAATAACCAATTTTCAACTTTGTGTATGCATAATGGTATTGTACATCAGACTAGTTGTGCTTACACCTCTCAACAAAATGGAGTGGTTGAACGAAATAATCACCATCATCTAGATGTTGCTCGTACTCTTCTCACTCAGATGAATATTCCTCGCTCATATTGGGGACATAATATTCTCATCTCTTGCTATCTCATCAAGTGTATCCCATCTACGGTTCTCCATGGCCAAACCCCTTTCTCCATCATGTACTCAGGTGCACCATCTTTTCCTCTACCCCCACGTGTATTAGGTTGTAGACACTTTGTTCACTCTCCTTCACCTGGTCGGGATAAACTCTCTCCTCGTGCAATCAAGTGCATCTTCGTTGGCTACTCTCCTATTCAGAAGGGTTATCGATGTTATGACCCTTTTTCTCTGGAAACAATATGTCTTCATTGTCGTCACCTGCCCTCTCGGCCACTATCACCACTGCCACTTACCAAGAAGATCTTACCATACCATATTAGAAAGTTGTCATGGATGAATAAATGACCACCTTAACCGAAATGGGTACTTGGACTCTTGTCCCTACTCCTCCAAGGGTGGATATTGTTGGTTGTGGGTGGGTATTTGTGGTGAAGTATCATGTTGATGGAACTGTGGATCGTTATAAGGCTTGGTTGGTTTCCAAGGGCTTCACGCAAACATATGGTGTGGACTTCTTTGAAACCTTCTCTCTGGTTACTCGCATCATCACAATCAGAGTTCTCTTTTATGTAGCTATCAATAAAGATTGGCATAGACCTCAGTTAGATATCAAGAATGCCTTCCTATATGGTGATCTCCAAGAAGAAGTGTATATGGAGCAACCTCCTAGGTATGTTGTTCAGGGGGACTCTCAAGTATGCAAATTGTGGAAGGCAATCTATGGCCTCAAACAAAATCCTCGGCTCTGGTTCAACAAGTTTAGTAAAGTTATCTCCACCATTGGTTTTGCCCACAGCTCTGCGGGTCACTCTCTCTTCATAAGTACAAGTTTTCATGAGCTTGTCATTCTTGCTGTCTATGTTGATGACATTCTCCTTACTGGTGATGATAAGGCTAGAATTTCTCTGACAAAGAAACATTTTCTTCAACACTTTGTCACCAAAGATATGGGACATCCTAAGTACATTATGGGAATTGAAATTTCGTGTAAATACAACTCAGTGTTTCTCTCGCAATGCAAATATGCTATTGATCTTCTAAAAGAGATAGGTCAGCTTGGTGCTAAACCTGCTCGATGTTCAATGGAGGTTGGTGAAGATAAACATTGGAAGGAGGACTCGCCACTTCATTCAGATGTCACTCGGTACAGATGCCTAATGAGCAAACTCATCTACATGACGGTACCAGGATTAGATATCTGTTGTGTTGTGGGCAAGTTTAGTCAGTTCATGCAAGCTCCTAGGGAGTGTCATCTACAAACAACTCTAAAAAACTTGGAATATGTGAAAGGGTCTCCAGGGAAGGGACTACTATTTCAAAAGAATAACCATTTTCGGATTGAAGCATATTCTAATGTCAGCTATGCTGATGATAAAGAAGATCAAAAGTCCACATATATGGTTTTTGGACTTTTGTATAAGGAAATCTGGCTAGCTAGAAGAGCAAGAAATAAGTTGTTGTCTCCAGATCAATTGCTGAAGCTGAGTACATAAGAATAGCCTATACGACTTGTGAATTAAAATGGTGACAAACATTTCTGTTTGACTTAGGATAAGTCTATGACTCAACTTTGCCGATGTTTCGTGACAACAAAGCCACGATAAACATATCGAGGAATCCAGTCTTTCATAAGAGGACAAAGCATATTGAAGTTGACTGTCACTTCATCAGAGAAGAAATCTTAAAGAAACAAATATGCACTCCATTTGAAACCTCTGATAAAGTGTTATCAGATATCTTTACCAAACCAGTATCTTCCTCATTTTCAGACATATGTGACAAGATGGACATGATTGATATATATGCTCCCCCTTGAGGGAGAGTGTTAGAACACAAAAGTGTATTGGCAGATAAACTCGTTTAACCACACCTTGCGGTCATCGCGGTTAGGTAGATTTAACCTCAACATAAGTTCCTTGTGATGATCATGATGGAGAAGTGTTAATTGACCAACGAATTCATCCTTTGTACCTGCTCAAGGATGCTGACTGTGATGGGTTGTTAACCTAGTGTAACCGCACATCCTGTGCGGTCAGCTCCTGGGTGACCGCATTAACCGTGCTAGTCGTCCTTCTGTAGATTCATGTAAATTAGTCCCACAATGTTTAATTATAGTCTCTCTCACCTCCTCCGTTCTATATAAAGGAGGCCATATTTGTTGGAACATGGTCTTCCGCATCTCCTAAGTTTGAGAATAACAAATCCTATGTGTATATGATCTTGTGTGTTTAAGTGTGCAGGAAACAAAGTCCATATGACTTTAGAATTACATAAGAAGGTTGCCCCCGAATTTGAGCTAACAAATCCAACATGCCCACTAGCGTCGGCGGTAGCACCTAGCGCCCGGCTCTAGCGATGATCTGCGAAATTTCGGAGCACATATAGAAGGAGCTAGCGCCTGGCGGTATCGGATAGCGCAGGCGGTAGCGCGGAGCACAGAAGACAAGAGACAAATGTTTCCTCAAATTGAGGATTCCCCCACGCAGAATAATGCCTAATCTGGGATAGCCCTGGCGGTAGCGTTAGCGCAGGCGCTAGCGCTAAGGTTATAAATAGGACCTCTCTTCTCTCGTTTCAGAGAGCCACCAGAGAGAGAGATTGAGTGCTAGAATTTCAGAGGCTGATTTGGCCGAAACTTGATGTCCTACCAAAGCTCTGTGGATTTCTGAAGGAGAATCTCTTCACGCCGGATCCAAATGACGCCCGCTTCTACAATGCTTATTCTACAACGGATCTTCGTCTCCAACTTTAGAAGTTCTTCAAGAGGGAGTTTTTATTATTATCATTTCATATTTCTTGTAAACCGTTAGAGAATTCGCCTCGTGTTGGCGATTAGGTCTGGGTAGGACTTAGGGCAGAAACTCGCCTCGTTTTGGCGACTAGAACTAGGTTAGGTCTAGGGGAGCTCAAGGCCATATCTGGGGTTGGATTGGCTAGAGCGGCTTGAGGCCGAATCCAGGGAAGGATAGGCTAGGGCCACTGGTTCGTGGGGATGCGAGTCGGGATAGAAAACAAAAAGAGCTTACTATTATTTGCCACCATTTTCTAGCGTAATAGAAATCAACTTTTGCAAACCTTATTTCAAATCAATAAAACATGTCTTCACTTTATTTTAATTGCTTTGTTTGATTTCTCACTTTCTTATTCACGCATTATTTCAAAGAAAATCAAAATATAACTTAAGTTTTAAGAACCCTTATTCACCCCCCCGTCTAAGGGAGCCTACCGATCCAACAAGTGGTATCAGAGCGGTTTTATTCCAATCGGCTTAACAGTCGGGAATAATGGCGTCTCATGATCTCGCTTTTCCAGAGGGTCAGGGTGTTAGTCGACCACCTCTTTTTTCTGGATCAGATTTCAACTACTTAAAAAATTGAATGATGTGTTTTCTTATGACCATGGATGTGGAAGTATGGAACATGGTAGAAGTTCGGTACACTCCTCCTACAATTATAGTGGGAGAGGCGACATTACTAAAACCTAAAGATAAATGGGATGATGACGATAAACTAAGGTGTAAAAATAATGCTAAGGCGATGAACGCTTTATATTGCGCCTTAAATAGAACTGAGTTTAATAGAATTTCTGCATGCATAACTGCTTATGATATCTGGAATCAATTGAAAGTTACTCATGAAGGTACATCGTAGGTGAAAGATGCAAAGCTATTCCAACTGGAATCTGAATATGAAAAATTCAGGATGGATACCGAAGAGGACATCAACTCGATGTACACTCGCTTCACCAAGATCGTCAACGTTTCAAAGGCACTTGGAAAGATCTACTCAGACGGGGACTTGGTGAGGAAAATTCTTCTCTCGTTACCTCCAAGGTTCAATCCAAAGCTGACGGCCATCTCGGAGTCGCACAACCTAAGAACGCTCCAGATCGAGAACCTTATTGGGAATCTCAAAACCCATGAGGTAGAACTCCAGATTCAACACGATGAATACAACAAAGAGCCAAAGAAAAAGGCGCTGGAACTAAAACCAAAGAAGGAGAGCATCGAAGATGATGATGAAGATGAAGAAGGTCTCCTGGTGAAGTACTTCAGGAAGTTCATTAGGAATCCGGAAAGAAGGAACACCTTCCAGAAATACTTCCAAAAGGATGCTCGACGAAAAGGATCTTCTTCTTCATCAAAGAAAGGAAAAGGAAGCGAAGATAAAGAAGAAAGACCACCACCAGAGTGCTACCACTGCAGAAAGACTGGGCACATTCGAAGCCAGTGCCCGAAGTATCAAAAGGAGCAAAAAGAACAATACAAAGTGAAGGAGAATAAGAAAGTATTGAAAGCCGTAACTTGGGATGATTCTTCCTCTGAAGAATCAAACGAGTCTGAGTCAAGCAGCGAGGAGGAAGCAAACTTGTGCTTAATGGCAAAAAGCAATGATGACGACACCAGTGTTCTTAGCGATACTGAGGTAACTCCTCCCACCTTCGAAGAACTCTTTGATGAATTTGTTCAAACGTGCAAATCCTATGATCAAAGTATAAAAGATAATATTATATTAAATCATGAAAATGAATCTATTATGAAAGAAAATCAGAAGCTCACAAAAAAATTGATTTCCCTTAAAAAGAGAAAGGTTTCAAGCCAAGAGTGTTAGCACTCTTTATGTAAGGCAAAAGAACTTGAAGTTTCTCTTTCTAAGGCCCTCTCACAAATCAAAAATATTACAAAAGAAAAGGGGGACTTGGAGAGAAAACTAAAAACCTCTCTCTCACAAATTGAAAGTAACAAAAAGGTTTTTAAAAATAAATGTGTTATGATTGTACAAGAAAATACATTTCTTAAAAAACAAAATCATGATCTCAATATGGCCATAAAAAAATTCGAAATAGGTCAAAAATCCCTGGACATGATTTTGGGAAACTAATGTTATTGTTCTGGAAAGTTTGGGCTCGGATATCAAAGTGAGCCCTACCGCCCGACGCTAGCCACTAACGCCGACGGTAGCTCAACAGTTAAACAATCTCTTGTTTTTTCTAAAGTTTAAACATCATCCAGCAAGAGCAATGTAGAAATTGAGAAAAGGGTCTCAACCCCCTTTATTTCATGTGCAAATTGTCTTAAGTTTGGACACACGTCTAGCTCTTGCTGGAATATAAAACAATGATCGTTAAAACAAATCTGGGTATTTAAGAAATGCACTTACTCTATGGGTGGTACCTCTTGGGTATTCAGATCTGTACTCTCATCTTCTTTCTAGATTTGCAGGAAGGCTAAGGAAATGGAGGACGTGTGGTACTTGGACTCAGGCTACTCCAAGCACATGACGGGCGACAAAGCAAAATTCCTTAGCCTAGAAAAGATGAAAAGAGTAATCGTAACGTTTGGTGATAACGGTAAAGGAAGGATCACGGGAGTAGGTGCAATGGGTAACGAATCCTTTCTTATCTCAAATGTTCTTTATGTTAAAGGATTAAAACAAAACATAATATCTATAAGCCAACTGTGTGATAAAGGATTAGATGTATTATTTGAATAATCCAGTAATCTTTGCAAAATATTTAATCCTAAAACCAAAAATGTGTTACTAACTGCACCTAGAATTCACAATGTTAACATAGTTTCGTTTCACGATCTTTCCAAATCTTCTATAAAATGTTTTATAACAAAAAATGATGAATTAGAATTATGGCATAGAAGTTTAGGCCACGCTAGTACAAAGCTCATTTTAAAACTAGCAAAAAAGGAATTGATTAGAGGATTGCCTAAATTAAATGGAAATTTATCTTCACTATGTTCACCATGCCAAAAAGGAAAATTTACAAAATCATCTTTTAAAAGCAAAAACAAAATTTCTACTTCTAAACCATTGCAACTAATTCATATGGATCTCTTTGGTACCGTTAGCACCGCAAGTCTTGGTGGTAGAATATATACTTTCGTTCTATTAGATGATTTCTCGAGATACTGTTGGACTTTATTTCTCTCTTCAAAATCCGATGCGTTTTGCGAATTCTCAAAATTATGTACTCGTATTCAAAATGAACTAGATTTAAAAATAAAATGCATTTGCTCAGATCATGGAGGAGAATTTGAAAATGAAAACTTTAAATCTTTTTGTGAAATGTTAGTTATTAAGCATGAGTTCTCCGCTCCACGCACACCTCAACAAAACGATATTGTAGAAAGAAAGAATAGGACAATCTAAGAACTAGGACGTACTATGTTATCTGAATATAAATTACCTAAGACTTTTTGGGCCGAAGCAGTAAGCACATCATGCTATGCAATGAATAGAGTCATGCTTCGCCCATCTCTAAATCTCACACCGTATGAACTATATTATCAAAAGAAACCTAACGTATTATATTTTAAAGTATTTGGGTGTAAATGTTTTATTTTTAATACAAAAGATTCTTTAGGAAAAATTTGATTAAAAATGTGATGAAGGAATATTTCCTGGATATTCTTCAACCAGTAAAGCCTATAGAATATTTAACAAAAGATTGAGTAGGGTTGAAGAGTCTATTTGTAACATCTCCCAAACAGCTAGACCCCTAAGTTGGTTTTGTCATGACTAGGTCATGACAAAACCATAGGAAGAGCTCAAGACCTTGAGAGCTTAGGTGAGAAGGAGAAAACCCAAGTGGTCTGCAAATAGCAATTTTCAGTTATCAAGCCTAGGGTTGGACTTTAGGGCCCTACCTTGAACCTTGACCCTACCTATACCTTCCTAACCCTTAAGGGAAGTCAATGGAGCCCAAATCACCCTTTGGGGTCAACCCAATTGGTCAAAATTGACCAAAGTCAACTCGAGCTTTATTTAGGTCAAATTACCCTAATTTATCCTAAGCAAGCCCAATCCATTTGGGCTAGGCCCAACTAAAGAGGCCCACCATCTAGTGGGCCTGGTAATTACTGAAATTACCACTTATGTTCTGTATTTGGTGATTAGGAGAGAGAAAATGGAGGTTTCCCCCAAATCGGAGAGAGAAAGAGAGCATTCATGGAGATTTAATGCAATTGATCCTTTGATCCCTCGCCAATTGACGAGCATTCACCTTTCCCCATCAGTTACAAATAAATTCTAGAGTTTTCTATGACCAGAGGGGCTGAATTAAAGGAAAAATTAGGCGTAACCGAAATCTGGGTAATGGCCATTAATGGCTTTTAGGAATAAAGCCATCCCAAGCCCGAATTGAAACCCCCATTTCCTTCATTGCTCAGAGAGGAAGAGAAGCCCCAACATTCCAGTGGGAATCGTGCAGAGGAAGCCTAGATCGACATGGCGCTGAAAGCTCCAGCACCATGCATGGCAACTCGTCGGAACACGCGCCACCAAGCCTCATACAGGTCCGATCCGCCTCCTCTCCCTTAGTGCTAGATCTTTTCATAATTTGGGGCTTGATCCGTGCTCAATTGGGCCCGAATCGTGCTTCCGAAAGGGCTCGTATTGAGCTCTCCTTCCCCTCCTCTGAAAACCAATTCCGACCACCTCCGGCCGGCCAACCACCAACTTTCGCCGGCCACCACCTCAACGGAGGTGGTGGTGGTATTGGCTGGCCGGAAAGCGACTCAGGTGGCCGGGAAATCATCCCGCAAGGAAGCCCAGGACGGGATCATCTCAGCCCTTGGCTGAAGGAAGAAGAAGGCCAGTCAACGTCTGATTGCGCCAAGATTTGTGCCCAGTTTTTATTTACATGATTATGATATATATAATGTTATTTCATGTTTAGGTTATATTCATGTTAAATTAATTCGTCGATCTGAGTAGAAGAATAATTCGTCGAACGAATTGATGAGTTCGTCGAACGCAACCCGGCGTTCGTCGAACAGAAATTAAGACACCGATCAATTAGTTGAGTTCGTCGAACGGAACCTGGCGTTTGTCGAACGGAACCCGGCGTTCGTCGAACGGATCCCAACATTTGTCGAACGGAACCCGAGGTTCATTGAACGAAATTCGTGTGTCGGACTCCCCCTGGGGTTCGTCGAATGGATAGTTGAGTTCGACAAACTGAACATAGTGTTCGTCGAACGGAGTTGATTTGCCGCACTAAATAAATTCGTTGAACTGGATTGGTTCATCGAACGCAGATCATAATTCAAACGCACTGAAGCACGACATTCGTCGAACGCAGAATATAGTTCGTCGACCGCAGATCATATTTTGTCGAACGTAGTTTTATTTAAGATTTCGTCGAACGCAGTATTTAATTCATCAAACGCAGATTTATTTCGTCAAACGCAGCCTATATAAGATTTCGTCGAACGCAGTTCACAATTCGTCAAGCGCAGTAAACATTTCGTCGAACGCAGAATCCCTTATATAAATAAATGTTTATGTAATTTCTGTCACATATTTTGCTATACCTAGATTTAATTATTAAAAATACATAGGGTCCTCTTATGAAAAAGTGGTCAACGTCAAAGTTGTAAGCCCTTAGAGTCTGTTGTGTTTTAAAATTGATTTCACCCCAGAAGGAGCTCTGTAGCTCCCTGTAGAGCCAAAATGGTGGGACTGGTCCCTAGGGTAGGGCAGTCACTCTTTCCTTCACATAGTTTCATTAGTAGATGCTATGGCCTTGATATTTAAAACCTAGGCTAGTTACATACACCCACACAACATGCTAAAAGATGGTATTTTTAGGAGAACATTTTTCTAAGGTTTTTGTAATAATTTCATAAATCATATATTAATTAATTAATGGGTCAAATGACCCCCAATGCCCTCCAAATTTTGGTGGGTGCTCCTTAGGGTTATGTTATGACCCTGGTAAAAATCTCAGCCCAATTGGGACTGTTTTAGTTTGATTTTGGTTAGACTAAGTTGGGTCAAATTAGGTCAAAGTTAGGGTATGGTGCTTATTCTGGGAGATTGTGGTCAAATCTCCTCTCCATGAGGTGAAACCTTGTCCACTGGTTTAGGATCACCTAAAACACCCCCATGAGTGAGTTTGGGTGGTGTGGAGGTGGATATGCCCTAGGACCCTAGATTTACCCCTTGGGGTGCATATAGAGCTTTGTGAATAACATGTGGTCAAAGGCTATAGAATGGTCATGGAACTTGGTGGATAAGTTCATAGGGTGCATATAGGACCTTGGTAATTTTATAAGAATTTTAGGAACAATTATTCCCTTTGAAATAGGTCATAACCCCTTTAGGGAAATTCCTTTTAAGAGTAATTTACATGCTTAAATGGTCTTGGATGATAATGAAACTTTGGTAGTGTCTTTATTATCATGATATACACCACTGGTAATTTTTGTGTATTTAATTGAATGATTTAACCAGTACTTCATTCACAAGGCATTTATTTTGTCCTAGGCTTAAGAAAAATAATTGAGGGTCCAATACTCTTTGATAAATAGTGCAAATTGGTGAAAGTACATTTCAAGGCATTATTAAACTCTGTGAATTTTTATATAATTTTTGGAGACTTAAATCAGTAGGCTACTTCACAACTTATCTTATTTGAGGTTTTCTTAAAGTGTTTATTTAAGTGAGAAAATGATCTCCATAATTCCTGAAATTGTGTCAGTAGACCTTTCTGATGAGTACAAAGGTCTAGTAATTTTCCCATAATTTTAGTGTAAGTAGTTTTGGTGGTTCCTTCATAAATCTACAAATTTGGATATAAGTTAAATATTAAAACTAGAAGACATTTACTTATTGATAAATTGTGATATTCAATATTTACTGTATTTTTGGCATGATAGATTTATGTTGATTTTATGGGGGCCATATCATAGGGATAGACTACACTTCATGTTCAATTTCATACTTGGCCAATATAGAGGAAATTAAAAAAATGCCAAATAAATAGGGAAAATTATGATTCTCTGGATTTAGTCATATGATATCATGATAGACTCCCAGTAATAATCTTGGGTCAATTGGATGAACATTTGGAGTACCTCCTCTTATGCAACCCATATAACTCATTTGGTCTGCGTATAGTAAAACTGTGAAATTTGAGAATCAAGTGGATCCTTAGGAGGGAATGGGAGAAAGTGGTTTACCTAGTTTAGTTTAAAAGGTGTGATGGTCAACAAGAAGGATTATAGATGGTAAAGGTGTGTTTGGTGAGTTAGAGGTAAGTTGCACTCGGGGTCAACGAAAGATCTTCTTGGAAAGTCATAAGTCACTTAGGGTTAATCCAAGAGTAATGACAAGGAGGGTATTCTTACGGGTAGATACCAATAACACTAAGTGTCTTGAGAAAGGGAGCTTTGGGGTTTCATCCCATTGTGGCACCTAGTACCGTAGCGAGCCCCTTACAGGGTAATCCCCGGGAAGTCCAAGATTAACCGTAAATTGTAGGGATAAGTTGATATACTAGATTAACTTAATAATACGCACACCCACACCCCAAAGTTACGAGAGGTTAGTTGGTTTGGTTGTATGAGCGGTAGGCTCGGTGGTTGAAGCAACAGACTAGTTAGTCCGATGAGCATGTGACTCAGTAATGCTTGTTGGTACGAACGGGTTGGTCCGGCGAGCCATTGGCTTGGAAGGTTATAGTGACAGGCGGGTTAGCCCGGGGAATGTATGGCTCGGGTTATAGTAGAACATGTTGCATGTGCATGAAGGTGGTGGGTCTCCGGTATTGGACGGTCGTTCACACCGACGTCAATACGTTGACTCGGCAAGTGTGGAATTTGCACTTAGCTTTGAAAGTCTGGTGGTCCAGCCAGTAAGAGTATGCAGATGCTCCGCTGTTGTGTTCTTATCATTGAGGCATACGATATGTCTAGGTTAGGTAGTGTGAATACCTACCTAGAGGTGGGCGAGGCCCAACCCAGCGCTTCCGTTTGCCACTACGGGAGTATCCTTGGAGTATTGCTAGCTCCAAAAAGTGGGAACTAAAGGTCTGTGCGCATAGAGTCGAAGTGTGTGAGTTGCACTTGTGTGAACATAATATTTAACTGCATACTTGTATGTCATAGCATCAACATTGCATTTCAACCCCTACCCCTATCGTATAAGTCGGTTATGGGATTTCTTATACGATAGGCCTTGCTAAATGACCCCTTGGTCCATAGGTTTGTATGGGCATTCCTATAAATCAATGGTTACTTTTCTATTATATACATGTCTTTACTTACAGAACTTTACTTATTCTTTACCTGCTCTTACTATGCTCTTTTACTGCTTCAATTATGTATATACACATGTGTAGTGTAGACATTCCCTGTACCCCTGACACCTGCTATTTGTTACACCCCTTGTTGTCCTCCGCTTCACTCCTCCCGCTCGGTGCCTAGGAGCACCGAGGGATCGGTGGTGGATTGGCTTAGTCTTTTTGACTAACGGTCGGTGGACCATATCATTTTAGGGGTCCGAGGAGACAATCAACACCAGAGGCCGGTGTAGATGGAGGCGGGCCAGTCTAGTGCAGGAGCACATGATTCAGGATCAATGAGTGATTAGTCGTTAGCTTCCGCGAGTGATCTTGTAGTGAGGACATGATGTACAGGGCATGAGCCCTTTATTAGTGTAATCTTTTATTCAGTTATACTATGTGGACATCCCTTGTGACGTTTTACTTTTCTATGTGATGTGGACTTGGCTCTTTTGTTTAAGTTTCTTTGTTCTTGCTTCTTTGTGATCGATTTGGCCGGCAGCATCAACGTTTTTGTGGTGGCAACCTTCCCGAGCGAGGGTGTCACCGCAAAGCGGCGGTTCTGGGACAAAGACCCCGGGTTTGAAAAGAAAAAAAAATGGGGTCTTACAAGTGGTATCAGAGCAAACCTCGATCTAAAGAAAAGAAGTCCACAAACCCTAGGCCACCCCGCGCGAGCTTAATTTGAGGACAAACTAGCAGCGGAAGCAGTGGTGTGCCCATATGGGGAAATCACATGAAAATTCCACTTTTAACTGAATCTTTTTATCCAAATCTCTTTACGAGTGTCGAGTTTTCTTTTGTAGCCTGAAGCGAACCCTGCCCACAGCAGGGAATACCTCCGGCCACAAAAAGATTTCTTTAGTTAGTCATTTAGTCAATGAGTTAGACTTAACCCCACTAGGACACATGACTTACCTTGACAATTTATACCATGACCTAGTCTGAAATAGACCGTAGGTATAACCTTGGTGAAGGTACGAGGATACCCCCAAAGAGGCTAGAGAAAGAGAGATTGACACATAAGCAGAATGGTATGGGACTCGTAGACTCAACCCTCATACTGGTGACATGATTACATTGAGACAACCATCACACTAAGCACTGAGGGTCGGATAAGAATTCAAGTTTGGAAGAGACCCGTTTGGGATTGGGTCACATATGGACCTTGATAAGGTTGTCGAAGAAGGTACCCTGCAGAGTCTAAATTATGGAGAATACAAACATGTCTCAAGATAGAACCCTAAGTCTAAGGTTGTGTGCCTTAAGAATTGTTTGCATAATTGGGACGAATATAACATGGTGATATTGAAGATACTTAGCCCAAAATAGATAGTGGCTTATCTTTTGTTTATTGAGGCTTACCTTTTGTTTATTGGGCAAATCAATGACTGACTTTGGTGTCCCTTGGATCTAATTCAGCAAGTGCTATGTCGGGAACATGATGACGTTGGAGACAATCCTATTTAATATTACTTGGACAAAGATGAAATGGTGTACCAGTATGTTCAGAATGACGATCCGTAGTATTACCGGGACAATGGATAGACATCATTGATCGAACAACAACTTGACCTTAGTTGAATCGTTGGAAATGTAAAGTCGTCAGGATTAATCACTTAGGGATGTCAATGTCCCATTCTAGAAGTTATGGACAGAAACTAGGTCATACAGGTCGTAGTTATATTCGAGGTTCTTGTGACTTGGGGCATTCAGAAGTGATTAACTCATGACTTGTTAAAGATCACGCCCTATCTGGTAGAAATTTTTTTTAGCTACAGTAATAACCCTTAAACCTTGGAAGCTATGATGATGAATAACCAGAGATCATAGTCGATGATTTATTGGATTTAGAATATGGTGTTTGAGTTCACTATGGTAAGAACGATCTAAGTTTATCTTGCTTAGGACCATTTGAATGTGATCAAGACTAGCATATGTTGAAGTGGTAGGAATTTGGTGAAATAAACGAGATGATATTTCTTGATAAAATTGACTTGTGAAAAATCTTAGGGTTTCAAAAGATTTTACTCGTTTACCTTATGAATCAAACTCCACGTAGAAAATGATTGAGATTCATCTTACCATTATGGTTGGTTAACTTATACTCATGAAAGTTCACGAGTACACCCCCACTCCGGGCACTTGTTTAATTGGAACATCGAGGATAGATTGACCAAGGTAGCTAGGTCACCACGGTCAGGATAGATGATACGACGGTGCGAGTCTTGCGGCGCAAGAAGGTTCCATAGGTAAAAGTCATGTGGTAAAACTATGGACAGGAGGAGCACACCTGGGAGCCACTAGAACTGGTGTGTCAGAGATAGTCAGTGCTCCTTGAGCCAGGAATAACTTCAATTCTTAGGGGATGTTACGTCCAGTCACTCTCGGTGAAAACCCCGCAAGCCTAACCTGAATTTCGAGGACGAAATTATTTTTTTGTTTATTCGGATTTGTAACATCCCCCAAAAAGCTAGACCCCTAAGTTGGTTTTGTCATGACTAGGTCATGAAAAAACTATAGGAAGAGCTCAAGACCTTGAGAGCTTAGGTGAGAAGGAGAAAACCCAAGTGGTCTGCCAATAGCAATTTTCAGTTATCAAGCCTAGGGTTGGACTTTAGGGCCCCACCTTGAACCTTGACCCTACCTATACCTTCTTAACCCTTAAGGGAAGTTAATATAGCCCAAATCACCCTTTGGGGTCACCCAATTGGTCAAAATTGACCAAAGTCAACTCGAGCTTTATTTAGGTCAAATTACCCTAATTTAACCTAATCAAGCCCAATCCATTTGGGTTAGTCCCAACTAAAGAGGTCCACCATCTAGTGGGCCTGTTAATTACTGAAATTACCACTTAAGTCTTGTATTTGGTGATTAGGAGAGAGAAAATAGAGGTTTCCCCCAAATTGGAGAGAGAAAGAGAGTATTCATGGAGATTTAGAGAAAATTAGTTGGATCGATTGGCGCCCTTAGAGGGGGTGAATAAGGGAATACAATTCTTTGTAAATTTTTACTAAATTGTTTAGAGAAAATTAGAACAAAATAACAATTTATCTTAAAGGAGGAAACAATTGTAATTTGCACTTCTATAAATTATGCCAAATGATAGAAATCAAGTAAACAAAAAGAGACTTAATTATATTATATAAAAAAGTGTTTACATAAATTTGATTTCAATATCGCAAGAAATCGGAGGCGTACAAAGTAAAACAAGTTTTCCTTTTCTATACCTACTTGTATCACCACAAACCGGTTGGCTTTAGCCTATCCTTCCCCGGATATGGCCTCAAGTCGCTCTAGCCAATCCTTCTCAGGATATGGCCTCGAGCACCCCTAGATCTAATCACCTAGAACTAGTCGCCAACACAAGGCGAATTCCTCCATAAGTCCTACCCAGACCTAGTCGCCAACACAAGGCGAATTCTCTAAACGGTTACAAAAATATATGGAATGAAAATAAAGATAACAATAATAAAACTCCCTATATGAGATCTCTGAAGATGAGGATGAAGGATCGCTGTAGCATAAGCGAGGTTGAAGCGATCGTTCTTCGAATGCAGCGTGGTGGCTTCCTTCTCCAGAAATCCTCTTTGGCTTTGAGTGGGAGATGAACTTTCGGAAGAGTAACAGCTCTAGAAATTTGGCACAAGTAATCTCTCTGGAAGCACTCACTCAAAATGAGAGAGAGCCCATCAATTTATAGAATTTGAAGATAGCGCCTGCGATAGCTCCTAGTGCCTGCGGAAGCGTTTGTGTGGAGCGGTTGCGAAACCATCGGCGGTGTGGCGTTGTGCATGAACTTGATTTAGTGCCTGGCGGTAGCGCTAGCGCTGGTGGTAGCGCTAGCGCTGGCGGTAGAGCTAAGGAACCGCTGAGACAAAACTGCTGAGATGGAACCGCTGAGACGAAATGACCTACCGCAGAGCGTTAGCACTAATGCTGGCAGTAGTGCATTCTTCCAGATGTTTGAATTCTGCTGCTTTCTACCTTTGGAGTATTGCACCTATAGTTCCTGCACACTATAAACACACGACAAGCAAGATCAAATACAATTTGGGATTTGTTATTCTCAAACAAAGGGATGTGACACACATGTCCAACAATCTCCCCCTTTTGATAATATCAAATCCTCTTAGCAAGAAATCAACAATTGTGTTTATAGTATAGGATAAGCAAGATGATAGTGCAACTATAGTATATGATAAGCATGATAATGTGCATACTCCCCCTATCTTAATGCCCCTACATAAATGGAATTTATGTTTTGCTCACCCTAAATGATAGATTACATGAATTATTCTCCCCTTAATTTTCTATATTTCTCCTATATAGATTTCTTCAATTAATCTCCCCCTTTTGGTATTATCAAAAGAAGGTAGGGTGAGGGTAGTATGGAAGCATTTCTTATAAATGATAAAGCATGATCGAGCTTTTGTAATATAGATAATGATAAAGATTTTAAGCATAATATATATAAGAGATTTCAAATAAAAAGATAAGAGTTGTAAGCAAGCGGAAGATTATAAGAAACATCTTTTTGTAAGTATGAAAAGCATAAGTAAAAATATGAGTTTTAGTTCAAAATTGAAAGATGTTTTAACCTTTTTGAAATCTCAATGTTTTTCATAAAGATACCAATCATGAAATGAACATATCAAGAAGAGATTATACTACGATGTTACTTAATTTTAAGTTCAAGAGATACCACAACATTGTAGAGATCATGCAAGGTTATCTAGTGCATTTCTTATATAAAGAGTAGTATAGATAAAGCATTAGAATCCAATACTCATGAGAAGAAGTGTTATGAAAGATAATGATGTGCACATAAGTGTATTTTGAGCAATGTTAACAATTGATTTAAATCACAAATACAAGACATATGTAGAGTAAAGTGCACAATAAAACACAAGTATATCACCTTTCACACACTTTTAATGCACATAATTTTTTAACAAAGTGGTGCAGTAACCAAGGTTTGCACATGACACTTTACTATTCTTTCTAAGGTGCTCAACCTCACAATGCTTATGAAGACTTATCATGAGATTCAAGTAGTGCTTGGTGGAGTTATATTTGTCTACATATATAATTTTTTTGTTCACATTTGTGAGACAACATTCTCCGAATACACTTGTTTTGCAAACCCAATTTTTTAACTTAACCATTTTTCTAAATTTCATAAGTGCAATTCAAATGTAGTGTAGGCAATAAACTTATGCAAGTTTTAATTCATTGTACAAATACAATACACAAGCAAGCATTTTAGATTTAAACACATATGTTGATTATCAAAATAAGTGAGTGAAATGTATCATTATCAATCATAAAACATTTACTCATACTTAGAGGCATGCTAAGCTTGGTTCTACACATATTTTTCAATACAATTGATGCACTTTAAATAGATATATCAAAACATGATAAACAAAACAATATTCATAGTAATTTCAAGGAATAAATTTTAACATTGTAAATAATTCTAAATAATAGAATTCATTCATGCTTGATATTAGCAATACAGATCATACAGATTTTTTTTGTTATTTTGAAAATTTTTAATGAAATAAACACAGAAAAGTCACACAAGCATATTTTTTTATTTTTGAATTTTGAATTTGTGTAGTTGATTTTTCATAATAAAACAAAAATAAAATAGTCAGAAACACAAAAATAAATTAGTACACATAAATTAACATATTTTTAAGGATTTTTAGAAATTTTGAAAATCACAAAATTCAAACATTCACACTAGCGCTGGCGTTGGAAACAGTACACGAGTTTTTAAGAATTTTAAAAATCTAATTTTTGATATTGATTAGGAGTCTTAAGAGTAGTCTTATGCAGAAGTTTTGTAATTTTCAGAGATGTCTTGATTACTCAAATTGCATAAAACATTAGCATTTTACATGTTATTCATCCTAAGATGTCTAAGACTCCTAATTCCAACCTTAACATTTGAAACCTTGCATCGGGAAGAAGTTTAGTGAATATATCAGCAAGTTGAGAGTCTGTGCCAATGAAACTTATTCTAACATTTTCTTTCTTAATGTGATCCCTTATGAAATGATGACGTACATCTATATGTTTGGATATAGAATGGTGTACCGGATTATTTGTGAGATCAATGGCACTTTTGTTGTCACATTTTAGTTCAATAAGTTTTAGATGAAAACCAAAGTGCTCTAAAGTTTGGCTCATCCATTGTGCTTGTGCACAACAACTTCCTAATGCAATGTATTCGGCCTCCGTGGTGGAGAGTGCAACCGAGTTTTGTTTCCAACTAGACCATACAACTAATGAAGGTCCTAGAAAAGGACAAGTGCCACTAGTGCTTTTTCTATCAAGTAAACAACCGGCATAGTCCGAATCGGAGTAGCTGTGAAGTGTAAATGAATTATTGTGCGGGTGCCATAATCCTAATCTAGATGACCCAATGAGATATCTAAAAATTCTTTATACCGCTTTTAAATGAGATTCTTTTGGATTGGCTTTAAATCGAGCACATAAGCATACAACAAACATAATATCGGGTCTAGTTGCACTTAGATGAAGTAGAGATCCTATCATACCTCTATATAAAGTTTGATCTATAGAAATTCCTGATTCATCTTTTTCTAATTTTAGTGATGCACTCATTGGTGTAGAAGCATGTTTAAGGTTTTCAAATCCAAAACATTTAAGCATATCATGGACATATTTAGTTTGACATACAAAGATACCATCAATTCTTTGTGATATTTGAAAACCAACGAATTAAGAAAGTTCTCCTACAAGACTCATTTCAAATTCATTTTTCATCACTAAAATAACTTCTTTACACATCTCTTCATTAGTAGATCCAAAAATAATATCATCAACATATATTTGTAAAATAATTATATCATCATTGTTGTGCTTAATGAAGAGAGTTTTATCCACACTTCCTATAATATAACCGTGCTTTAATAAAACTGATGTAAGTCTTTCATACCATGCACAGGGCGCTTGTTTTAAACCATAAAGCACTTTCTCTAGTTTATAAACATGATTTGGAAATTTTTCACTTATAAAATCGGGGGGTTGTTCAACATAAACTTCTTCTTTTACAAACCCATTTAGAAAGACACTTTTCACATCCATTTGAAATAGTTTTATTCTTTTAAAGCTTGCAAATGCTAGAAAAATTCTTATAGACTCTAATCTAACAACGGGTGCAAAAGATTCATCAAAATCTATCCCCTCGATTTAAGAATATCCTTGTGCTACTAATCGTGCTTTATTTCTAGAGATTCTTGACTCACCATCTAATTTATTTTTAAAAATCCATTTTACACCTACAACCGGGCGATTAGATGGTCTTTCAACTAATTTCCAAACATTATGTCGCTCAAATTGTTCTAACTCTTCATTCATAGCCAAAAACTAATATTCATCATTTAAAGCAGTAGAAACTATTTTTGGTTCTATTTCGGAAACAAAACAAATATTTAAAAAAGATTCATGAAGAGAAGAGCGAGTTCTTACCCCGATGGATGGTTCACCAATTATCAATTCCTGTGGATGATCCTTTGTGAATTTTAATGTACTTGGAGGTACATATTCATCTTCCTTGGCCTCCTCTTCTTCTTATTTGGAAGGTTTTTTGTCACCATGCTCCAAATGTGGTAATAGATCATCCTCGTTGCCTGCGGAAAGTTTTTCTACACAAGGAACAAACTCATCAAATTTTACATTTATTGATTCTTCAACTCTACTAGTTCTTTTATTAAAAATTCTATAAGCTTTTCTAGTTGAAGAGTACTCAAGAAAAGTTCCTTCATCACATTTTTCATCAAACTTTCCCAAGCTATCTTTTGTATTCAAAATAAAACATTTACAACTAAAAACTTTGAAATAAGATACATTAGGCTTCTTTTGAAAATAGAGTTCATATGGTGTGAGATTAAGAGATGGGTGAAGCATGATTCTATTCATAACATAGCATGATGTATCTACGGCTTCGGCCTAAAGGGACTTAGGTAATTTATATTCACATAACATAGTGCGTGCTAGTTCTTGAAGTGTCCTATTCTTTCTTTCTACAACACCATTTTGTTGTGGTGTGCATGGTGCAGAGAACTCTTCTTTAATGCCTAACATATCACAAAAGGATGTAAATTTTTCATTTTCAAATTCTCCTCCATGATCGGAGCGAATGCATTTAATTTTTAAATCACTTTCATTTTGAATACGAGTAAATAATTTTGCAAATTCACAAAACGCATCGGATTTGGAAGAGAGAAATAATGTCCAACAATATCTTGAAAAATTATCTATTAAAACATATGTATATAATCTACCACCAATACATGGAGTGCTAACGGGACCAACAAGATCCATATGAATCTTTGCAAATGTCTTGTAGTAGAAATGAAATTTTTATTTTTGAAAGAGGATCTAGAAAATTTACCTTTTTGACATGATGAACGAAGTGAAGGTAAAGTTCCATTTAACATAGGCAATCCTCTAATTAATTACTTTTGGCAAGTTTTACAATGAGCTTTGAGCTAGCATGCACTAGTCTTCTATGCCAAAGTTCTAATTCATCATTTTTAGTGATAAAACATTTTATAGATGACTCAGAAAGATCATGAAAAGAAACTAAATATACATTATGTATTCTTGGTGCACTTAGTAAAATATCTTTTGTAGTAGGATTAGATATTTTGCATAGATTAGTGGAAGATTCAAATAACACATCTAATCCTTTATCACATAATTGGCTAATAGAAATTAAGTTGTGTTTTAATCCTTTCACATAGAGAACATTAGATATAGTAAAGGACTTGTTACCAACAGTACCAATTCCTATGATCCTTCCTTTTCCATTATCACCAAACGTCACGATCCCTCCCTTCTTCTTTTCTAGGATAAGGAACTTTGCTTTATTGCCCATCATGTGCTTGGAGCTTCCTGAATCCAAGTACCACACGTCTTCATTGTCCTTAGCCTGCCTGTACATCTAGAAAGAAGATGAGAGTAAAGAACCATATACCCAAGTGGAACCACCTATAGAATAAGGGGAAGCCTTAGGTACCCAGATTTGCTTTAAAGTATTTTGTTTTATTTTCCTGCAAGAACTAGATGTGTGACCTAACCTATAACAGTTTGCACACGAAATAAAAGGGGTTGAAACCCATTTATGGAATATTTTCTTGCTAGAAGAAATTGGATTTACAGAAGAAAATCATTTTGAGAAAGAAAATTCAGGCTTCTTATAAGAGGTGCTAGCGCCGACGTTAGTGGCTAGCGTCGGGTGGTAGCCCTCACCTTGATATCCGATCCCAAATTTTCCAGAACCATGGCACCGGTTCCCTAAAATCATTTTCAGTGATTTTTGGCCTATTCCAAATTTTTTGATGGCCATGGTGAGACATGAACTTGTGCTTTAAGTGAAAAATTTTCTTTCACAAGCATGACACACATATTTTCAAAACTTTTTTTTTATTATTTTTGATTTGCAAAAGAGAGGCTTCTAATTTCCTTTCTAATTCCCCATTCTCTTTTGTAAGAGTTTTGGTATGAGAGAGGGCTTTAGTATGTGACATTTCAATATCTCTTGCCAATTTAGTGGAGTGATCACACTCTTGGCAAGAAAGCTTTCTCTTTTCTAAAAAAAATACCTTTTTGGCAAGCTTTTGATTTTCTTTAATAAGAGATTCATTTTCACGATTCAATAAAATACTATCTTTCATATTTTTATCAAAAGCTTTGCAAGTTTCAAGGAATTCATTAAAGAGTTCATCATAAGTGGGAGGAGTTACCTCAGTGTCACTAAGAACACTGGTGTCAACGCCATCGTTTCCATGTCCCATGAGGCACATGTTTGCTTCCTCATCTTCGCTTGATGAAGACCCGCTTGATTCTTCGGAGGAGGAGGAGGAGTCATCCCATGTTCTAGCTTTTAGCACTTTCTTCTTCTCCTTCCCTTTGTGCCGCTTTTCTTTCTTCTCCTTCAAGAACTTTGGGCACTGGCTCCGAATGTGCCCGGTCTTCCTACAATGAAAGCATTCCGCTGGAGGTCTTTCTTCTTCATCGTCGCTCTCCTTTTCCTTCTTTGAGGACGAACCTTTCCATCTTGCATCCTTTTGGATAAATTTTCGGAAAGTGTTCCGCCTTTCTGGATTTCGCATGAACATTCAGAAGTTCTTCATCAAAAGACTTTCTTCATCTTCATCCTCATCCTCTTGGCACTCCTTCTTTGATTTTAATCCCAAAGCCTTCTTCTTTGGCTCCTTGTTGTAATCATCATGTTGGATTTTGAGTTCTACCTCATGGGTTTTGAGATTCCCAATGAGGCTCTCAACTTGGAGCATCCTTAGATTGTGCGATTCTGAAATGGTCGTCACCTTCGAGTTGAATTTTGGTGGATGGGAATGAAGGATCTTTCGGACCAAGTCGCCATTGGAGAAGGTCTTTCCAAGTGCTTTGGAGGCATTGACGATCTTGGTGAAGCGCATGTACATGACATCAACATATTCACTTTCATCCATCCAGAATTTTTCATATTCTGACTCAAGTTGGAAAAGCTTTGAATCTTTGACCTGCGATGTACCTTCATGAGTAACTTCCAAATGATTCCAAATTTCATAAGCAGTAGTACATGCAGAAATTCTATTAAATTCATTTCTATCTAACGCACAAAATAAAACATTCATGGCCTTGGCGTTGTTTTTGCATTTTAGCTTATCCCTATCATCCCATTTAACTTTTGGTTTCTCTAAAGTTATCTCTCCAACTACACATGTAGGAGAAGAGTATTCCTCTTCGACCATATTCCATACCTCAATATCTAGGGTCATAAGGAAACATCTCATCCTATTTTTTCAGTAATTATAATCTGACCCGGTAAATAGTGGAGGTCTTCTAATTCCCTGACCCTCGGAAAAAGCGAGATCATAAGACGCCATTATTCCTGGTTTTTAAACCGTTTCGAATAAACTATGCTATGATACCACTTGTTGGATAGATTGGCGCCCTTAGAGGGGGGGGTGAATAAGGGAATAAAATTCTTTGTAAATTTTTACTAAATTGTTTAGAGAAAATTAGAACAAAATAACAATTTATCTTAAAGGAGGAAACAATTGTAATTTGCACTTCTATAAATTATGTCAAATGGTAGAAATGAAGTAAACACAAAAAGAGACATAATTATATTATATAAAAAAGTGTTTACATAAATTTGATTTCAATATCGCTAGAAATCGGAGGCGTACAAAGTAAAACAAGTTTTCCTTTTCTATACGGACTTGTATCACCACAAACCGGTTGGCTTTAGTCTATCCTTCCCCGGATATGGCCTCAATCCGCTCTAGCCAATCCTTCCCCGGATATGGCCTCGAACACCCCCTAGATCTAATCACCTAGAACTAGTCGCCAACACAAGGCGAATTCCTCCCTAAGTCCTACCCATACCTAGTCGCCAACATAAAGCGAATTCTCTAAACGGTTACAAAAATATATGGAATGAAAATAAAGATAACAATAATAAAACTCCCTGTATGAGATCTCTGAAGATGAGGATGAAGGATCGTTGTAGCATAAGCGAGGTTGAAGCGATCATTCTTCGGATGCAGCATGGTGGCTTCCTTCTCCCGAAATCCTCTTTGGCTTTGAGTGGGAGATGAACTTTTGGCAGAGTAATAGCTCTGGAAATTTGGCACAAGTAATCTCTCTGGAAGCACTCACTCAAAACGAGAGAGAGCCCATCAATTTATAGAACTTGAAGATAGCGTCTACGATAGCTCCTACCGTCTGCGGTAGCGTTCATGTGGAGCGATTGCAAAATCGTTGGCGGCGTGGCACTGTTCACGAACTTGAGCTAGCGCCTAGCGGTAGCACTAGCGTTGGCGGCAGCGCTAAGGAACCGCTGAGACGAAACCGCTGAGATGGAACCGCTGAGACAAAATCGCTGAGACAAAATGATCTACCGCGGAGCGTTAGCACTAACGCTGGCGGTAGTGCATTCTTCCATATGTTTGAATTCAGCTACTTTCTACCTGTGGAGTATTGCACCTATAGTTCCTGCACACTATAAACACATGAAAAGCAATATCAAATACAATTTGGGATTTGTTATTCTCAAACAAAGGGATGTGACACACATGTCAAACAATATTTTGTTGTACCTAGATTTAATTATTAAAAATACTTAGGATCCTCTGATGAAAAAGTGGTCAACGTAAAAGTTGTAGCCCTTGGAGTCTGTTGTGTTTTAAAATTGATTTCACCACAGAAGGAGTTCTGTAGCTCCCTGTAGAGCCAAAATGGTGGGACTGGTCCCTAGGCTAGGGCAGTCACTCTTTCCTTCATATCTTTTCATTAGTAGATGCTATGGCCTTGATATTTAAAACCTAGGCTAGCTACATACACCCACACAGCATGGTAAAAGATGGGATTTTTAGGAGAACATTTTCTAAGGTTTTTGTAATAATTTCATAAATCATATATTAATTAATTAGTGGGTCAAATGACCCCCAATGCCCGCCAAATTTTGGTGGGTGCTCCTTAGGGTTATGTTATGACCCTGGTAAAATCTCAGTCCAATTGGGACTGTTTTAGTTTGGATTTTGGTTAGACTAAGTTGGGTCTAATTAGGTCAAAGTTAGGGCATGGTGCTTATTCTGGGAGATTGTGGTCAAATCTCCTCACCATGAGGTGAAACCTTGTCCACTGGTTTAGGATCACCTAAAACACCCCCATGAGTAAGTTGGGGTGGTGTGGAGGTGGATATGCCCTTGGACCCTAGGTTTACCCCTTGGGGTGCATATAGAGCTTTGTGAAGGACATGTGGTCAATGGCTATGGAATGGTTATGTAACTTGGTGGATAAGTTCATAGGGTGTATATAGGACCTTGGTAATTTTATAAGAATTTTAGGAACAATTATTCCCTTTGCAATAGTTCATAACCCCTTTAGGGAAATTTCTTTTAAGAGAAATTTACATGCTTAAATGGTCTTGGATGATGATGAAACTTTGGTAGTGTCTTTATTATCATGATATACACCACTGGTAATTTTTGTGTATTTAATTGAATGATTTAACCAGTACTTCATTCACAAGGCATTTATTTTGTCCTAGGCTTAAGAAAATAATTGAGCGTCCAATACTCTTTGATAAATTGTGCAAATTGGTGATAGGACATTTCAGGGCATTATTAAACTCTGTGAATTTTTATATAATTTTTGGAGACATAAATCAGTAGGCTACTTCACAACTTATCTTATTTGAGGTTTTCTTAAAGTATTTATTTAAGTGAGAAAATTATCTCCATAATTCCTGAAATTTAGTCAGTAGACTTTTCTGACGGATACAAAGGTTTCGTAATTTTCCCATAATTTCTGTGCAAGTATTTTTGGTGGTTCCTTCATAAATCTACAAATTTGGATATAAGTTAAATATTAAAAGTAGAGGACATTTACTTATTGTAAAATTGTGATATTCAGTATTTACTGTATTTTTGGCATGATAGATTTATCTTGATTTTATGGGGGTCATATCATAAGGATAGACTACACTTCATGTTCAATTTCATACTTGGCCAATATTGAAGAAATTAAAAATAAATGCCAAATAAATAGGGAAAATTATGATTCTCTGGATTTATTCATATGATATCATGATAGACTCCCAGTAATAATCTTGGGTCAATTGGATGAACATTTGGAGTACCTCCTCTTATGCAACCCATATAACTCATTTGGTCTGCGTATAGTAAAACTGTGAAATTTGAGAATCAAGTGGATCCTTAGGAGGGAATGGGAGGTAAGTGGTTTATCTAGTTTAGTTTAACAGGTGTGATGTTCAACAAGAACGATTATAGATGGTAAAGGTGTGCTTGGTGAGTTAGAGGTAAGTTGCACTCGGGGTCGACGAAAGATCATCTTGGAAAGTCATAAGTCACTTAGGGTTAATCCTAGAGTAATGACAAGGAGGGTATTCTTACGGGTATATACCAATAACACTAAGTGTCTTGAGAAAGGGAGCTTTGGGGTTTCATCCCATTGCGGCTCCTAGCCGTAGCGAGCCCCTTATAGGGTAATCCTCGGGAAGTCCAAGATTAACCGTAAATTGTAGGGATAAGTTGATATATTAGATTAACTTAATAATATGCACACCCACACCCCGTAGTTACGGGAGGTTATTTGGTTTGGTTGTACGAGCGGTAGGATCGGTGGTTGAAGCATCGGACTAGTTAGTTCGGTTAGCTTGTGACTCAGTAATGCTTGTTGGTAGGGACGGGTTAGTCCGGCGAGCCGTTGGCTCGGAAGGTTATAGTGACGGGCGGGTTAGCCAGGGGAATTTATGGCTCGGGATATAGTAGAACATGTTGCATGTGCATGAAGGTGGTGGGTCTCCAGTATTGGACGGTCGTTCACACCGACGTCAATACGTTGACTCGGCAAGTGTGGAATTTGCACTTAGCCTTGAAAGTCTGGTGGTCCAGCTAGTAAGAGTACGCAGATGCTCCGTTGTTGTGTTCTTAGCGTTGAGGCGTACGATAGGTCTAGGTTAGGTAGTGTGAATACCAACCTAGAGGTGGGCGAGGCCCAACCCCCCGCTTCCGTTTGCCACTACGGGAGTATCATGGGAGTCTTGCTAGATCCAAAAAGTGGGAACTAAAGGTCGGTGCGCATAGAGTCGAAGTGTGTAAGTTCCACTTATGTGAACATAACAGTTAACTGCATACTTGTATGTCATAACATCCACATTGCATTTCAACCCCTACCCCTATCGTATAAGTCGGTTATGGGACTTCTTATACGATAGGCCTTGTTAAACAAACCCTTGGTCTATAGGTTTGTATGGGCATTCCTATAAATCAATGGTTACTTTTCTATTATATACATGTCTTTACTTACAGCACTTTACTTATTCTTTACCTGCTCTTACTATGCTTTTTTACTGCTTCAATTATGTATATACACATGTGTAGTGTAGACATTCTCTGTACCTCTGTCACCTGCTATTTGTTACACCCCTTGTTGTCCTCCGCTTCATTCCTCCCATTCGGTGCCTAGGAGTCACCTGGGGAGTGGTGGGGGATTGGCTTAGTCATTTTTACGAACGGTCGGTGGTCCATATCATTTTAGGGGTCTGAGGAGACGCAGCAGCACCAGAGGCCGGTGCAGACGGAGATGGGCCAGTCTAGTACAGGAGAACATGATTCAGAATCAGTGAGTGATTAGTAGTTAGCTTCCGCAAGTGATCTTGTTGTGAGGACATGATGTATAGGGCATGAGCCCTTTATTATTGTAATCTTTTATTCAGTTATACTATGTGGACATCCCTTGTGATGTTTTACTTTTCTATGTGATGTGGACTTGGCTCTTTTGTTTAAGTTTCTTTGTTCTTGCTTCTTTGTGATCGATTTGGCCGGCAGCATCGGCTTTTTTGTGGTGGCAACCTTCCTGAGCGAGGGTGTCACCGCAAAGCGGCGGTTCTGGGCCTAAGACCCCAGTTTGGAAAAGAAAAAAATGGGGTCTTACACTATTAATGTTAAATTTGATGAATTTATTTTGTGTGCAGAAAGACTTCCTACAGGTACAAATGATGACCCTTTGCCATCTTTGGAGCATGACGAAGAGGAACCTTCCAAAGGAGAGGAGGAGAAGGCCAAGGAAGATGAATATGTGCCCACAAGCATCCTGAACTTCTTAAAAAATCATCCAAAAGAGCTAGTCATTGGGGAACCTTCTACTGGGGTAAGAACTCGATCTTCTCTTCATGAAATGTTTTCAAATATCTGCTTTGTTTCCAAAATCGAACCTAAAAATGTTTCCACCGCTTTAAATGACGAATTTTGATTTTGGCTATGAATGAAGATTTAGATCAATTTGAAAGAATTAAAGTTGGGAATCTAGTAGATAGACCATCTAATCATCCTGTAATAGGCATAAAATGGATATTTAAAAATAAATTAGATGGTGAATCTAGGATTATAGGAAATTAAGCACGCTTAGTTGCTCAAGGTTTTTCTCAAATCGAGGGGGTAGATTTTGAAGAAACTTTTGCACGCGTTGCTCGCTTAGAATCTATACAAATATTTTTGGCATTTGCGAGTTTTAAAAGAATAAAATTATCTCAAATGGATGTTAAAAGTGTTTTATTTAAACGGGTTTATAAAAGAAGAAGTTTATGTAGAACAACCCCCGGGTTTTATAAATGAAAAATTTCCAAATCATGTTTACAAATTAGAAAAACCGCTTTATGGATTAAAACAAGCGCCACGTGCATGATATGATATACTTACATCATTTTTGTTAAAGCATGGTTATGTTATAGGAAGTGCCGACACACTCTTCATTAATCATAATAATAACGAACTAATTATTTTACAATTATATGTTGATGATATCATTTTTGGAGCCACTAATGAAGAGTTGTGTAATGAAGTAGTCTTAGTAATGAAAAATGAATTTGAAATGTGTCTTGTAGGAGAACTGTCATATTTTCTTGGTTTTCGAATCTCACAACAATCTGATGGTATCTTTATTTGCCAAACAAAATATGTTCACGATATGCATAAATGATTTGGATTTGAAAATCTTAAACAAGCTTCTACTCCTATGAGTGCCTCTTTAAAACTAGGAAAAGATGAATCTGGAATTTCCATTGATCAAACTTTATATAGAGGAATGATAGGATCTCTTCTTTACTTAAGTGCATCTAGACCAGATATAATGTTTGTTGTGTGTCTATGTGCCCGCTTTTAAGCCAATCCAAAAGAATCTCATTTAAAAGCGTTAAAACGTATTTTTCGTTATCTATTAGGGTCATCTAATTAGGATTATGGTACCCACATAATGATACACTTACACTTCACGGCTATTCCGATTCGGATTAGACCGGTTGTTCACTAGATCGAAAAAGCACTAGCGGTACTTGTCACTTTTTAGGACCCTCATTAGTTGCTTGGTCTAGTAGGAAACAATCTTCGGTTGCACTCTCCACCACGGAGGCCAAATACATCGCACTTGGTAGTTGTTGTGCACAAGCGTTATGGATGAGCCAAACTCTAGAGGAGTTTCACCATTTAGAAAAGCACTCTTGACATCCATTTGGTAGACTTTCATCTGCATGAAGGGTGCATAGGGAAGAAAGAGCCTGATTGCCTCTAATCTGGCTACTGGAGCAAAGGTCTGGTTGTAGTCTATCCCTTCTTCTTATCTATATCCTGTGCTACAAGTCTTGCCTTGTTCCTCACAATTACTCCAGTGGAATCTAGTTTGTTCCTGTATACCCATTTTGTACCAATTACAGGGTATTTTCTTGGTCTTTCAACTAGGTTCCATACTTTGTTTCTCTCAAATTGGCCTAGTTCTTCTTGCATGGCCATAATCCAGTGAGGATCACAATTTGCTTCCTCAAACTTCTTTGGTTCAACTTGTGATAGGAAGCATTGGAGCATCATCCCATTGGAGACTTAGTATCTTGTTCTTATTCCTGTATTGGGGTCTCCAATTATTTGAGTTTGTGGATGATCTTACAAGTTGATCCCTGTTCTGCTTGAATTTGTTAGTGGTTCTTCTTCTTCATTCTCAATGAGATCATTGTTCAATTGTTCTTCCTGAACCATGTTCTCTTGTGGAAATGGGTCTGGAATGCTCTTTTCTGAGGTTTCTTGTTCAGACTCCTCACTTGGTTCCTCTAACTAGTTTTCCTTTCCATTTTTTGTGTTCTCTAGAGCTAGTTGCTCAAGCTGGGTTTCTATGCTGTTATTTTCCTGTGGAACAGAACTGGTGGGAGTCTCCTCCCCCTTAAGCAGCATGTTAGTTTCATCAAATACAATGTGCATGGAATCTTCAATTTTAAGAGTTCTTCTATTATAGCACCTATAGACTTTACTAGATGATGAGTATCCCAGAAATATTCCATCATCAGACTTCTTGTCAAATTTGGCAAGATGATCTTTCCCATTATTTAGAATAAAGCAAGCACATCCAAAAATTTTAAAATATTTAACAGTGGGTGTTTTATTTTTCAGGAGCTCATATGGAGTCTTTGATTTAGTTTTGTGTATGAGGCTTCTATTTAGAACATAGTTTGCAGTGTTGACTGCTTCAGCCCAAAAGGTTTTTGGTAATCCTGATTCTGCAAGCAGGGTCCTTCCTGATTCTATTAAGGTTCTGTTCTTCCTCTCAGCAACTCCATTTTGTTGAGGAGTTCTAGGTGCTGAGAAGCTTTGTTTAATACCTTCTTCCTCACAGAAACTACAAATCATCTGATTCTCAAATTCAGTCCCATGATCACTTCTTATTATTGAAACATTGGAGTTGAACTCAGATTGAATTTGTCTTATGAATTTTGAGAGAATTTTATGGGTTTCAGATTTATCCCTTAGAAAGAATACCCAGCTAAACCTAGAATAATCATCAACAATGACCAAGGTATAAGATTTTCCACCTAAGATCTGAGTGGATATGGGACCAAAGAGATCCATGTGTAGTAAGTATAGGGCCCTGGGAGAGTCATCCTTACCAATGGGTTTGAAAGATGATTTGGTCTGTTTTCCCAGTTGGCAAGGTCTACATGGAGAATCCTTAGAGTACCTACCCTTTGGTAAGCCTCTGACTAGGTTATTCTTTGCTAGTCTACTAATGGTTTTGTAGTTTAGATGACCTAGTCTCCTATGCCATAGTTCATTCTTATCTATGATATTGTTGAATAAGCAAACTTCTGTGGGTGAAGAGCTAAAGTCCACTACATATACTTTTCCCTTTCTAATTCCATTTAGTACTGTAGCACCAGTCTTGATATCAATGATATGGCAGAATAGTGTGGTGAATTTTACCTCATACCTACCATTTTCACATATCTGACTTATACTTATCAGATTGTGTTTTAGTCCTTTGACTACTGCCACATTCTTGAAGGTGACTTTCCCTTCTTTGAAATCTCCAAAGCCCTTGGTTTGGCCACAGCTAGAATCTCCAAAGGTTACTGATGGTCCAAGATATCCTCAAAGTTGATTAATAGGTTTTTGCATCCTATCATGTGCATGGAGCATCCACTGTCCAAGTACCACACCATCCTGGAGATGTGATACATCTGCACATAGAATTTTAAACATTAGTTTGGACCCTGCTGAGCTGGGGTCCCTTCCTCTCATTAGTAAAAGATTTAATAAAAGAATAAGTGGGTTTTTCAGGATATCCTTCCTTCTTATGGGGTACTGGCTTATCATACCAATCTTCTTGGATGATATCACAGAAATAATGTTCATAATAGAAGGACATGGATTGAGAGACATGTTTGGAAACAGAAAATTTTCTGTCTGAATTATTGTGTCGATAGGGATTCGACGTAGACTTATGGTTGCGTCGATATGAATTCGACGTAGGTTTCTGGTTGCGTCGATATGGAGTCGACACTTTCTTCATTCTGAGTCTACTTTCAGTCGAAGCATGAGAGAGGTTGCGTTGAGTAGAAGTCGACGCATTTTGGTATAAGCGTCGATTAGTACTCGACGCACGTTGGTAAGAATTCGATGCATGTTCAAATTTTTTTTGAGGATATTTTCCTAAGATTCCTTTATCTGTAATGGGATTTGGTTTATTAAAAACAGTGGTTATTTCAGGACTTTCTTGTGATCTTTCTCCTGTTAGATAATTCTCCCTAGTGAAGTGAATTGGATGTTTCCAGACAGATTTGCTGGAAGTTTGAGGTTTAGATGCTTCATTAGTATTCTGATTTAGCTGTCTAAATCTATTAGTGAGATTCTCAGAAATGTTTTTGAGCTTCTGACCTTTCCCATTTAGAGAGTCTTCAAAGACTAGCCTTTGCAAGCTCCTTTCTTAGTGTTAGATTTTCTGAATAGATTTTGTCTAATTCCTCTTCTGAGAGTTCTAGATTGAGCTTATAATTTTTATGATGTGTATTTACCTGTTTGAGATTTTTTAATTCAATTCTTAATTTTTTTTACTTCTTTTTCAGATTTGATTAGATCTAAACAGAATTCTTTGAAACTTTGTTTGAAGTCAGTAGAAGAGAAATCTATATTATCAAGTATATTTACCATGGATGTATCATCAAGCTTCTCAGTGGCCATCAGACAGGTTTCCTCTTGCTTGACCTCTTGCTGATCATCATCTGATGAGGTACTTTCTTCAGATTCTGAATCACTCCAAGATTGAGCAATGAATCCTTTATCCTTCTTCTTCTTCTTCTTCTTCTTTAGATCTGTTATTTTTAGATCCTTCTTATTGTTGATCACTTTAGGACAATCAGGTGCAATGTGTCCAGGTTTCCTGCAAGAGTAGCATATAATTTCTTTAGTAGGTGTTTTATTATACCTGGTTTTTGAATCTCTTCCTTTGGATCCTTCTGTTTTGATCCACTTCTTGAACCTTCTGGCCAGTAGACTGATCAGCTCCTCATCACTTGTAGAGGCTACTCCTTCAACAGCCTTCAAAGCAATACTCTTTTCTTTTGGGAGTGGAGAAGCCTTTTCTTTTTCTTCTTTCTCAGCCCTTGTTTTCAACAGTTGTTCATAGGATTTTAATTTACCCAATAGGACATCTGTTGAGATTTCTTTTTGACTTCTAGAGTCTTTGATTGGCCAGATTCTTGAATCCCAAGAGCTAGGTAAGCAAGTCAGCAATTTGTCATTTATCTCAGTAAGAGATATGTCCTTCTCAAGTGTTCTCAATTCATTGACTATGAGGCTGAATCTTGAATACATGTCAGCAACACTTTCACTTTCTTTCTTTTGGAAGTTTTCATATTGGGAGATGAGTAGTGCCTTTCTGTCCTTTTTCTCATCAGCACTTCCCTCAACCATTTTGGTGAGAGCTTCCCATACTTCCTTAGCTGACTCACACTCAGCAATCTTTTGGAAGATTTCATCTGAGAGAGTTCTAGGATATTCATAGCCTTGGCATCATATGCTTGGGCTTTCTTTTCCTCTTCTGTCCATTCAGCCTTTGGAGCAAGTGTTTCAGTTACTTTTCCACTTGAACCCTTTTTGAATGGCTTGGGGGGACCTGTCATGACAAAATTAAATAATTCATCATCAATAGAGTTTAAATAGATTCTAATTCTTGTTTTCCAAAGTGCAAACTTTTCAAGGTTGCAAGTTGGTGGTCTGGTGGAAGCATAATCTTTGATTTGTGTCATGAAAATAATTTTGTAGAAAAATATATATATATATATATATATGAGGTAAGACCTTTTTGATCAAGGAGTTAACCTTTTTAGATCAACCTCCCTCTGATACCAATTGAAAGTGCACAGTTTACCTCACTAGAATTCTCTAGAGGGGGGGGGGGGTGAATAGAGATTTAAAATTATTTTGTGCAAAGTTAATATATATATATATGTGTATGATCACAGATTAGAGCTTCCACACACCAACAAGAATTAAACAACTAAAGAAAGTAAATTAAAGAAAAGAAATCACAGCACAACACAAGAAAATATAGTGGTTCCCCAAACTTTGGGTAGTCCACTCTTCTACCCCCTTGGTAGGAATTCACTATCTTGTACTGAGTCTTTTGATAAGGAGACTCTTAGAACCACCCTGAGTCTTTTGACAAGGATACTCTTAGAACCAACTGAGTCTTTTGACAAGGAGACTCTTAGAACCAGTACACTGAATTTTTTGAAGAGAGATTCTTAAAACTCTTTTACAATGTTCTAAGTAAGAATAAGAAGGAAGAAAGAAATAAGAACAAGAATGGATCTTCTTCCTAGAAAGAAGATTGAAAGCACAAGAAGTAGTGAATGAAATCTCTCTTCTATAGTGAGAAGGAGATTGTAAAAAACTTTTCTCTCTTTTGAGAGAGCTTTCAGAGTTTGCAGTAGAATGGCTTCAGAAGAAGAAGGAGAAGATGAAGGCTTTGTCTCTGCAGCACACTATCACTTTTCTCAGCTTATCTCTCTATTCTTTTTGGGAGCTTTTCCTCTATTTCAAATGTATGTAGTAGATCACTCTGATGCATTTTTCTGCCGACCTCCTCTTTTTATAGCTCTGTTTCAGTCAAATAATACTATAAGAGGAAAATCAATTAGCAATCAGACAAATAGAAAGAAGGAAATATTTCCATAATGACATTTTCTGTAGAAGGAAGGAATGAATCCTGATTTCAAATAATATCCAAAGTAGAGTTAACCAGATTAGCCAAGAATCAAATAGAAGGAAATAATGATTCAGAACGACTATAAAATATTAACATTATTCCATACAAATCAGATCTACTGAAAGAAGGAAAGAGATCTGGCGCATATTTAAATCTGTCACATAAATCGACATGCGTCGATTACCATTCGACGTAAGCGTCGAATTCATCCTGGCTGGACGTCGAGAGGAGAATAAGGAAGGTGCGTCAACTAAGGTGCGTCGACTTCTCCATATGCGTCGACTAGAAATCAGAGTAGCGTCGACAACACATACGTCGAAATCTTCCTAAAGTTATTTCGACTCAATCTGAAGGAAACGTCGACTACATTTCGACGTTGCGTTGAATAGTATTCGACGCATATTTACTTAACCTTGTTTTTCTTTCTTAGAATTCATATTCAACTTATTTCTAGGGGTTAAGAGAAATCATTTTCCCAACATCATCTAAAAAACATTGATCTTAAATGTGACAACAAAAGTGCTATAGACCTTACATATACTCACGTACACCACTCTAGATCCAAACACATAGATGTTCGCCATCATTTCATCAGGGATCACATTAAGAAAGAGCATGTAAAAGTAAGTTTCATTGGTACAGACTCTCAACTCGCTGACATATTTACTAAACCTCTTCCCGATGCAAGATTTTAATTTTTACGACTTGAGTTAGGAGTCCTAGATCTTTCAAGTTAAAACACATTCATAAACGCATGTATGCAATTTTTAACCATCTAAAACATCCCTTAAAATTTTGAAATTTCTGCATGAAACTACTATTGAGACACTTAATCCAGATCAATAATTAAAATTTTCAAAATCATCAAAAATCGTGTATTATTTCCCGCGCTAGTGCTAACGTCGGCGCTAGTGCACCTTTCTGTTTTTTTTGTATTTTTAAAATTTTGAAAAATACTTAAAAATATACTAATCTATATGTACTATTTATTCTTGCACTTCTGACTTTATTTCATTTTTTTAAAAATCCAAATACAAAATTACAAAAGCCAAAATTATAAAAAAACTGTATTGTGAACATCAAGCATGATTTAGACTATCAGTTAGAACTTCTACATCGTTACAATTTATCTTGTCAAACAACTTTTTGAACATTGTTCTTATCATGCTTTGATTTATCTATTAATATGTGCATCAATTCTATTGTAAAAGTAGTGCAGAACCTTGCTTAGCATGTCTTTAAGTATGAGTAAATATCTTATGGTTGATAATGATATTTCTTCACTCACTTTTTGGCTAAGTCTACTTATGTTTTTAATCTAAAGATACTTGCTTATGTATTGTAATTGTACAATAAATTAAATTTCCACAAGTATCTTACTTACACGACATTTATTTGCACTATTAAATATAAGGAAAAGTGGGTGTACTTTCAAAATTCAATTGGTTTGCAAAGCATGTGTAATCGGAGAACGTTGTACAAACAAAAAATTGCAATAAAGTGACAAAGATTACTCCTCCAAGCACTACTTGAACCTCCTGATAAGTCTTAATAAGCGTTGTGAGGTTGAGCATCTTGGAAAGATTAGTAAAGTATCTTGCGCAAACTTTCATTTACAAAAAACCACTTATTCTTAAGTACACCGGATCAAAAACAAACCTTAAAAAATAAAATTGTATGATCTCCCAAGTACTACTTTGCACCCTGATAAGTCTTAATGAGCATTGTGTGTGCAAACAACCTTGTAGTTGTACATTTTTCTTTGTGCAAAAAGTGTGTGGAAGTAATCTTATTTGTGTTTTATTGTGCACTTCACTCTACATTTGTCTTGTATTTTTTATTATAACATTGGTTTAATCGTTCAAAATACACTTTGTGCACATCATTATCTTCCATAACACTTCTTCTCATGAGTATTGGATCCTAATGCTAATTCTATAATACTTTTTTTATATCTAAAATGCACTAGATAACCTAGCATGCTTCCTACAATATTTGGTGTGTTTTGACTTTTGTGAATTAGAATAACATTGTAGTAGTCACTCTTTCATACATCTCTTTCATGCTTGGTTACTTCATGATAATCCTTTTAAGAATTTTTTTGTCAAAACCATCTTTATCATTTTATGAATTATCATGTCTTACAAAAAGATGTTTGCTGTACTTTTCTAAGTCTTTCGCTACATTACATTTACCTTGTGTTCTTTTCATGCTTATCTCAAGTTTTCAAACTCAAAATTTTTAAATGATAGACTTGCATGGTAAATGTCATTTCATTCTTTTTAAAAATAAAGCTAAGAATTCTAATTTATTTCTATGACAATACTTATGCTAAAAACTCGGATCTATTTCAATGAAACTTATTCTAAAACACCTTATCATTTTCTTCTCTCTTAAAAAGCTCGATCATGCCTTTATCAAAACTTTTTATGTGTTTTGCTTCCTTACCCACTTTTGCTAATAACAAAAGGGGGAGATCTTCCATGATAAATAAAATCCGCTATCAAAATGAAAAACTAACTTGATTAATTAAAGATGATAGCTTACATATTAGGGGAGAATTCACTTAGGGGGAGCATGTATTTAGGGGGAGCAATTCTAAAATTCTACAATCACTATTTATCCTAAGTCACCACTCACACACACACACTCAAGTAGGTTTCATCATGCTTATATTAATGCTCTGATTTATCATTAATGGATTTGTTATTATCAAAAGGGGGAGTTTGTTGGAACATGGTCTTCCGCATCTCCTAGGTTTGAGAATAACAAATCCTATGTGTATTTGATCTTGTGTGTTTAAGTGTGCATGAAACAAAGTCCATATAACTCTAGGATTACATAAGAAGGTTGCCCCCAAATTTGAGCCAACAAATCAAACATGCCCACTAGAGCCGGCGGTAGCACCTAGCGCCCGGCGCTAGCGATGATCTGTGCAATTTCGGAGCACATATAGAAGGAGCTAGTGCCTGGCGGTATCGGATAGCGCAGGCGGTAGAGCGGAGCACAGAAGGCAAGAGAGAAATGTTTCCTCGGATTGAAGATTCCCCCGCGCAGAATAATGCCTAATATGGGATAGCGCCACCGGTGGCGCCATCGGTAGCGCTAGCGCAGGCGCTAGCGCTAAGGCTATAAATATGACCCCCCTTCTCTCGTTTCAGAGAGCAACCAGAGAGAGATTGAGTGCTAGAATTCCAGAGGCTGATTTGGCTGAAACTTGATGTCCTGCCAAAGCTCTGCGGATTTCTGAAGGAGAATCTCTTCACGCCAGATCCAAACGATGTCCGCTACTACAATGCTTATTCTACAGCAGATCTTTGTCTCCAACTTCAGAATTTCTTCCAGATGGAGTTTTTATTATTATCATTTCATATTTCTTGTAAACTGTTAGAGAATTCGCCTCATGTTGGCGACTAGGTCTGTGTAGGACTTAGGGCAGAAACTCGCCTCGTGTTGGTGACTAGATCTAGGTTAGGTCTAGGGGGTGCTGAAGGCCTTATCCGGGGTTGGATTGGCTAGAGTGGCTTGAGGCCGAATCCGGGTAAGGATAGGCTAGGGCCACCAGTTTATGGTGTTGCGAGTCGGGATAGAAAACAAAAAGATCTTACTATTATTCACCACCGATTTCTAGCGTAATAAATATCAACTTTTGTAAACCTTATTTCATATCAATAAAACATGTCTTCACTTTATTTTAATTGCTTTGTTTGTTTTCTAACTTTCTTATTCACGCATTATTTCAAAGAAAATCAAAATATAACTTAAGTTTTAAGAACCCTTATTCACCCCCCCCCCCTCTAAGGGCGCCTACCGATCCAACAATATTTATGTAATATTAAATTTCTTTGGAAATAAAAATATTCAGTTATTTTCAATTGTTATGTGTCATTGTTAATTTTTTTAAGTTATTTCCAACTTCTCAAAAGAAACAATCATTCTTATGACATCAACTCTTGGCGTGGAGCATCTTCTTGCAGGAACGAACGATTCCTCCATGAAAATAACCAGGGAGGGTGTGATGGAAGATGTATTTCAACTCTCATTGTCGCACTAGTAGGTACAATTAAGAGATTTTTTACTTAAGAATGTTATATTTTATCTATTATGCCATGAGCAAACATGGAAGGACGAGGGACTTCAAAGTGTTTTGAAGATGTGCAATACCTAATAGCTACGATTTTTGTGTCTTCATGCAGATCTTTGTTTCCAGGTGCTGATAGGAGCAAAGATTGATGAGAGCTTCCATCGTGAAAAAATGACATTTTGAGTGAGATGTCAGATGGTGTCAGTGACAATGTTATATAGGTTGTGAATAAGATGAAGATTTTTGCAAATGAGACGTATAATGATGTGCATATGGAATAGTTATTTATCAATTTAATGTTATATTTGGGGTATTTTCATTGGAAACTATTCTACAGAAATATGTCATTTTCCCAAATATAGTCAAATAGTTTTTTATCATGTAAGCTCATAATGGCTGCATTACTTCTCTATTAAGTCTAATTTTTGAGTTGTACTTCATCTTTTGGTTATTTCTCTTAAATCTTCAAATCATTATGTTTGAATTTTTATCTCGTTATGCTTACTGATGTATATCACACTCAAACTTTTCATTGGCAAAATCACTAGGATATTAATAATAAGTAGCAAACGGTCCTCATGAAATACCAAAGCTTCCCTAAATTTGTATGATGATACTGAATTTGATTAGATGATATTAATGGGAAATTTCAAACAAAAATGAATATAAATGTCTCTGATCTCTTGATAAGGATGCTTGGAGAATTTCAGATAGTTACATGCAATGATAAAGGAAATAAAATGAAGGTTGAGATTCTCTGGTGCATCAAAACTTAGTTACTGAAAGAACAGTGGACTTGAGAAACAATTATTTTTATGCCATCAAACCTTGGAATGGAGTATCTTGTAACAAGCATGGGTGATTCCTCCACAAAAATAGTTGAGGAGCATGTGATGGAAGACACATTTCAACACTAATTTTCGCACTAGCGGGTACATTTAAGATATTTCTTACATGAGATTGTCATATTTGATCATTTGTTTCATGAGCAACCGAGGAAGATCCAGAGGCTTCATGCTCTTTTGAGGAAGCATAATACCTGAGTAGAGATTGATGAGAGCTTCCACTGCGAAAAAATGAAAATTTGAGTGAGGTGTTGAAAGAAGTCAGTGACAATGTTGCACATGTGAAGAAGAAGTAGATTGTTGTATATGAGGAGTATGAGAATGTGCAGATGGAATATTTAATTATCTATTTAATGTTATATTTTGGGTCTTTTAATTATCTATTCTAATCATTAAGTAAATATTCAAATCATTCAGTTTTGATTTTTCATCTCATTACATTTACTGTGGTATGCACCACAACATCAATTTATATCATAATCTCATTTTATTAAAAAAATAATTAATATATCACATGTACCAATTTTGTCGAATCGTTAAAAATATATATACAAATTGGTTAGAAAACACTAATTTCACGTTCAATATAGGATTATGAGTTCGAGTTCACCGTAACTCAGTTGGGTGCGATTCAAGTAGATGAAAGGTCTAGATTGGAATCGAGCAGAAGGTGAGAGAGGAATTGGGGAAAATAGGAAGACATTAGTCATAACAAAATTTTATTACCCAAATCAATGTGTCTCTATAAATATTGCTATTGTGTTTATATACAATGAGTTATAATATGACTGTTAGAATGCATCACAATATGACCTTTGGCCTTGATACTTGTCTCTCAAAATTTTGAGCTTTGATGGTCTTGAGATGTTGGGAAGAAGTATTTATATCCATTAGAGGCTTAACTATCTTGGAGCTATATTCTTACACTATAGTGCCCTATAAGATGACTTGGAGATATATAAATCATTTGAATACATGTCTTAATATAATAGAATTGGGAGAATTTCCCTTTGTAATCCGCTCATCTCCAAATCCATCAAACGAAGAACCAGGGCAAAGTTGTTGATAGTACAATATTTATCTATATTTTATTATAATATTTATATATTAAATAATTATTTTGTTATTGTATTTTATATTAATAATGGTCTAATTTCTTTATTTTTTCCATTTTTAGGTAATTTGGGTTGTTGATAACAATTTGGAGCTCATGGCCAAGTTCTGGAGATCTTTTAGAGCATTTTTGCCAGAGTTCAATACTACACGCACTGGGTCACACCGTGTACCCAGGCCGTGTACTTCTTCACGCCCCCGGGTCGATCCAGCATGTCGTGACCACGTTAGCGTCATTTTAAGATTACACTCCCTAAGGTCACACTGTGACCCTAGTTCGTGACTTGGTCACATCTCTTCCTCAGCTTCCCCTACCCATGATCCAGTAGTCATCTCTTTAAGATTACACGCCCTAGGTCACGTCGTGACCCATGAGTGTGACCCATCCTAAAATTGATGAATTGATTCCAAGTCACGCCCATTTCCTCTGATGTTCCAGATCTAGCCAGTCACGGCCTAGGTCACGCCATGTACCTTGGTGTGTAACATCAATTTATGAAGATTTGGCAATTTTTCCTCCAGAATGCTCCCCGCAATAATTTTGGCGGTTTCCCACCAAGTCACACCCTACTGTCATGTCGTGTACTTGGGGCGTGTACTTGGAAAACATCAGTTATTAAAGACAGCAAAGTCCTGACCTTAGGGAGTTTGTTTTTTTTGTTGTTTTATTCTATATTTGAATGTTTACATATTGTTAGCTACTCATATTCTTCCTTTAGGTTGTAATCTTTCCTTTTCATAATTTGCAATTTCAATTCAAGTAGTTGTAATTTCTTTTTCTACTTTTCATCTTAATCATGTCTATCTTTATATCTAATTATATTCCCTCCATCATGATGAGTAGCTAAACTCCATTAGCACTTGATCATGATGAACTTTGGAATGAAATAATGATATTTTGACTATTCTAAATTTGCAAGCTCTTTTCATTATTAGCTTCGATTTATCTTTGATTTATTTTGCTTTGATTTCATATATCTGTTATATGATAGTCATTCTATGATTCGTATTCTAGATGACTGAGAGGTCCATGTATACGAGGAGATTACCCAAAGATAAAAGGAGTTGCATGCATTCCTCGAGAGAGGGTAACATAAATCTTCTGAATTAGAGTCAAATCCAATAGTGGGATTCACTGATTTAATCAAGCTTAGGGGTTTCGACTAGTCGAGAGATCATAATCGATCAACCTAAAATTAATTGGTAGTATTCCTCTAGCGAGATGATATCATATTATGGGAACCTCCACGGTTGAAGTTTTGTAAGTAGTAGCTTGTGAATTTATCTTTTATAAATTTTATTGTATCCAAAGGAATTCTAGATCAAGTGATATTTCTCTTAATCATCAAATTTTGTTTTAGGCAAATTGTTATTCTTACTCTTTTATCAACCAAACTCAATTTTCAATCGACAAAATAATAGCACTTCTTTATGAGTAAAAGTACTCAACAAACCAGGAAATAATACAACACTTGATTATAATATCCCTATACTATAAAATGATATGTACTCTTGCATTATCGGATTATTTTTTGATCGCATGTAAAATCTTCATCATGTTGTTGGGAGGAAAAACAATTGAAGAAGCCATAGGAGAAACTAATTTTGAGAACATAGTGATCTGAATAGGCATGCGGCCGAGCAACAGACCATGTCCTATTATGCCCGACCAAATTTGGACTGTGCACAGTCTAGTGTTGTTCGACCTGCTCTAACGAACAATAATTTTGAATTGAAACAAATCATCACACAAATGGTACACCAATATGTACAATTTGATGGTTTGCAAGTTGAAGATCCCAATTTCCATATCTATAACTTCTTGGAAATATGCGACACATTCAAAATCAATGGGGTCTCCGACGATGCAATTCGACTTTGATTATTTCCCTTTACTTTATGCACTAAGGCCAAGCTGTGGTTGAATTCTATTTCCAGAGGATCCAACACTACATGGGCCCAAATGACGGAATAAATTTTTACTAAATATTTACCACATGCTAAATCGACAAAATTGCATTAAGATATTTCTTCTTACTCCCAAGTTGAATCTGAAACTCTTTATGATACTTGGGAGCATTTTATGGAAATACTTATCTGTTTTCCCCATCATGCAATCCATGATTGGTTGCAAATTTAAACATTTTATAATGACCTCTATTTCCAAATTTGGCAAATGATTGACGCCGTCGTTGGTGGTACTTTAAATAATAAAACACAGGTGGTCGTGCAAGAGCTAATTAAAGAAATTACCATCAATACATGTCAATCGAGTACACCTATCACTTAAATAAACTAGCTGGGATGTATGAAATTAATACAGTTACTAATTTTTATCAACATGTTGAGCTACTAAACAAGAGAATATAGGAAATATCTGCTTCCTCCTATGCACCTACATGGGAGCCTACACAAATTGCGGCAGAATAAGTGGATTACATGGGTAATCCAAAACGACCACCTTTCAACCCGAACAACAACCCCTACAGCAACACGTATAATCCGTGTTGGAGGAGTCACCCCAACTTTGTTGGAGATATCTATGTAGTTTCATTATTACGGTTGCCCTGGACTTCAAGTATACAAGGGCTACTTTGCATCTCGCTTCTGTAACTGAAACGAAATAGTGAAAACCCTAGTGCGTCCATAGATGTAGGCAAGGTTGCCGAACCACGTAAATCAGTGTATTTTCTGTGTTGACTTCTTGTTCTTTCTTCATTATTTTTTATCTTCATTCCTAAAAACTGGTATTAAAGACAGGTTCATGGAATCAGTGGGAGAGATGGCATATGAAGAAGGAAAGGTGCGGATCGACATGTTCGATGGTAAGGATTTTGCCTTCTGGAAGATGCGTATCGAGGACTATCTGTATCAAAAAAACTTCACGTGCCTTTGACCGGAGAAAAGCCAAAAAAATTCAAGCAAGAAGATTGGGATCTGTTAGATTGACAGGCCCTGGGTGTTATATGATTGACATTGGCAAAGAACGTGGCCCTCAACATCATTAATGAAAAGATAACTGTCGGTTTGATGAACTCATTATCAAACATTTACGAGAAACCATCCGCCTCGAACATGGTACACATGATGCGTCGTTTGTTTAACCTAAAAATGGGAGAAGATGCATCTATCGCAGATCATGTCAATAATTTCAACGTGATCACAAGTCAACTAAGTTTGGTTGAAATTAATTTTTATGATGAAATCAAGGTGTTGATCCTCTTGTCCTCTTTACCTGAAAGTTGAGCAGGGATCGTAACTGCGGTTAGTGGATCTTTAGGAATAAAAAAACTAAAGCTTGACGATGTTTAGGATTTGATTCTTAGCGAGGGAGTTTGTAAGAGAGAATCAGGAGAATCCTCAAGCTCTGCATTGAATTTTGAAGCTAGAGGAAGGGGTTATCAAAGAGGACAGAAGTCGAATAATAGTAGATCGATGTCCAGTGGAAGAAGTAGTCACAACATCGGAGTGATGTCACATTCTAGAACTGTGTTGTTCCAGGTCAATTCATGCGTGACTCCAGAAAACCAAGGAAGAATAAGAAAAATTAGAAGAATCGTAAAAACAAGCCTCAGGAAGATGTGTTCGCAAATGCAACCACTGAGGAGATCTGCGACGCTCTCATCTGTAGTGTTGACAGTCCTATTGATTCTTGGATTCTATACTTGGGTGCTTCATTTCACTCAACGCCATACAAAGATCTATTGCACAACTTCGTCACAAAAGATTTTGGGAAGGTTTATCTTGCTGATGATGAACCTCTAAGTATTACGGGAAAGGGTGATGTTCATATAAAAACTACAAATGGAACTTATTGAAAGTTACATGATGGCAGACATGTACCCAACCTAAAGAGAAACCTAATCTCCATGAGTCAGCTTGACAGTGTGGGATACAAGACACTATTCGGTGGAGGCTCATGGAAGATCTCAAAGGGTGCAATGGTGATAGCAAAAGTAGGAAAGATGGGTACATTGTATATGACCTCAAATAGTCGTGATACAATTGCCATATCAAATTGCGATGGTGATTCCAAATTATGGCATCGGAGGCTCGGACACATGAACAAGAAAGGCCTAATGTTGATGGCATCAAAAGGGCGTCCTCCTGACTTGAAGACTTTTGATGTTGGTCTATATGAAGATTGTGTATTTGGAAAATAGAAGAGAGTCAGTTTCTCCAAGGTTGGCAGACAACCAAAGAATGAAAAGTTGGAGCTTGTGTATTCAGATGTTTGGGGGCCAACCAGTTCAATCCCTTGGAGGCTCTCGCCACTACGTCACATTCATTGACGATTCCACCAGAAAGGTATGGGTTTATTTTCTGAAAAATAAATCTGATGTGTCTACTACTTTTAAAAGGTGGAGAGCTGAAGTCGAGAATCAGACCAATTTGAAAATTAAATGGCTGAGGTCGGACAATGGCGAGGAATATGATTGCACAGAGTTCAAGGAATTTTGTGCAGCCAATGGAATATAGATGATAAGGACAATCCCAGGAACCCCATAACAAAATGACATAGCTGAACGGATGAACAAAACACTGAATGAGCGTGCGAGAAGCATGAGAATACATGTTGGATTGCCAAATACCTTCTGGGCAGATGCAGTGAGTACATAAGCCTACCTAATCAATAGAGGTCCATCAGTTCCTTCGTGTTTTCAGATACCAGAAGAGGTATGGACGAGAAAGGAGGTGAATTTATCCTATCTCCGTGTTTTTGGTTGTCTTTCATATGTATATGTTGACTCTCACAAAAGGGACAATCATGATCTAAATTGAAAAAAACTTATTTTATTGGTTATGGTTCTGATTACGTTGGTTATAGATTCTGGGATGAACAAAGTTGGAAAATTAAGGCATAAAGATGTAACCTTTAAACTATGTTGTAAAAGGATAGACTTGTAGCATGTTCTGACACTACAGGAAAACATGTAGAGGAGCATGAAAGATCAGAGTTGGAAGAGATATCTAAAAATGATGTGGTCACAAAGGCTCAAGATCATCCTGAGAGCGTAGTAGCTGAACAAGAACCTGAACCTGAGTTGGGTCAAATAACTCCAGAAGTGGGAGTTATGAGATCTATCAGAGTCCTTAGACCAACACAACGGTATTCTCCTTCACTACATTATTTACTTTTAACTGACAATGGTGAACCAAAATACTTTGAAGATGTCATGAAGGTGAAAAACTCAAGCAAGTGGGAGTTAGCAATGAAAGATGAAATGGACTCCTTGGAGAAAAACAAGACTTGGGAGCTAACCAGGTTTTCAGAAGGAAGGAAGGCTTTACATAACAAATGGATGTATCGAGTAAAGGAGGAGCTTGACAGCAGTAAAAGATACAAAGCAAGGCTAGTGGTGAAGGGATTTCAACAAAAGAGAGGTATCTATTATACTGAGATTTTCTCTCCACTTGTCAAGCTAACCACTATCAGATTGTTACTTAGTATTATAGCCACAGAAAATCTACTTCTAGAGCAGTTAGATGTGAAAACAACCTTCTTGCATGGTGACCTAGAGGAGAACATTTACATGCTACAACCAGAAGACTATGTAATTGTTGGTAAGGAAAGTTTAGTATGCATGCTTAATATGAGCATGTACGGCTTGAAGCAAGCTCCAAGGAAATTGTATAAGAAGTTTGATAGTTTATATATGAACATGGATTCACTAGAAGTGAGATGGTTCATTATTGTTATTTTAAGAACTTTGGTAGCCACTATATCATCTTATTATAATACATAGATGATATGCTAGTTGCAAGATCCAACATGGAGGAGATCAATATGTTGAAAAAGAATTTGGCTATTGAATTTGAAATAAAGGATCTCAGACCTGCAAAGAAATTCTTCGGATGAGGATCACTCATGACAGAGAAGAAGGAATCCTGGATTTATCTCAAGAAAAGTATATTGAAAAAGTGCTAAGCAGGTTTGCAGCTCATGATTCCAAGCTCAGAAGTACACCCTTGGGAAGTCAGTTCAGGCTCTACAAAGAGCAATCACTAAAGGCAGATGAAGAAATGGAGCACATGTCCAGAGTCCCATATGCATCTGCCGCTGGGAGCTTGATGAACATCATGGTCTATAGAAGACCTGATATTGCACATGCAGTGGGAGCTATCAACAGGTACATGGCAGATCCAGGAAGAATGCATTGGGAAGTTGTGGAGTGAATACTTCATTACTTGAAAGGCACTTCGGGTATGGCATTGCGGTTTATGGAGAGCACTTTGACTCTTCAAGGTTTCTCTAATGTAGACTTGGGGCGTGATCTGGACAGTCGGAAAAGAACATCTAGATATGTGTTTATTTGGGAGGTACTGCAGTGAGTTGGACGTCCAAACTTCAGAGAAGTGCTTCAATATCAACCACTGAAGCAGAGTACATGGCCATCTAAGAAGATGGCAAGGAGATGATCTAGTTTAAGAAGAACGTTGAGATAGACAAATCTACCTGAGTTGCTTTCGCCAACTCAATCTCCAAGAACTGTAGCCTAGCTACATTCTTCTTATTGAACAAGCCATCCAAGGTTGTCCAAATTTCAGCAGCTGACCTACATCCAATGATGTGATCAAACAACTCCGGAATGATAGCTCACTTGAGAGTGAACTCCGCCTTAGCATTTGTTCTCTTCCAAGCCTTCACGAGCTCAAAATTCCCTTCAGCAGGAATAACAGCTTGTCTTGCTTCTCCTCCTACTACCTCCACAAATCCTTGCCACGAAGATAGCTCTCCATGCAAGACTTCCACTTCTTGAAGTTAGTCTGCGTAAGGAGCTCAATTCCAAGACCTCTAGCATATCCTCCTTCCATTGTTATCCCGCTGATTGCTAACCACCTTGAGGAACCCGAGAGAAGTATCAGCAACTACTGCTCAGCAATCTCAGCAACCTCGCTCTGATACAATGTTAAAAAACTTGAGGTCCTAAGGTGAAGTAAAATGCGGAACACTTCACAAAACTTTCCACAAGTGTAGCACAATAATGACAATGGGAAGACCGAATAGTGCTATGGTATTAACTATCTCTTTACAATTCAAGGTATACATGGCGAGACATGATTCATAAGAATCGCGGAGGAGAGAAGCACAAACACAAAAAACAACAAGCTGTTGGCGACTTGACCACCTGAGACTGCCAGACCGCGCGAATAGACAAGCTAGACGGATAGCCCCTGAGACTGCGCAAACAGAGCACAAGCCGCACCTGTCAGACCGCAACCACAGACCGCACGACCTGCTGCTTTATTCCTCTGCAGAAAAAACCAGTTCGCACTTCTTGATCGCCCAGACTGCACGGTCTTAAGATCATAGAAGAACCCCCGAAACTGAACAAAAAACTGCTTCCTGCTATAGGCCGCAACTCAAGATCGCCTGGCCACTTAAGACCGCCTGATCAACTGAGTTCGCTGCACAGTCCAAGAACACCTAAATACAGTCTGCCCGGACTGGTTTATTCAAAGCTGGAAGAAAGGATAAAAGCTGACCGCGAGCTGCTAGTCGCTAACCTGTGAACAAACAAACATGTCTGACAAAATCTCAGACCGCACGAGCTCAGAATGAGACCGGCACAATCAAGACAACTTTGGTTCTTACAGTTCTCGTTATGAATGACGGGCCCTACACCCCTATTTATTGGCGAGTAGACGAATGTCGTCACTGCATAAACAAGGATACAATAATCGCCCATCAGATCGCGAGCGGTCTCTCAAATCAGACCGCCCGAGCTCAGCACCGATAATATCTCCCTTATTGAACCATACAGTTATCACAAACTGCCCAGTTACCGCGGTCATCAAAATAGACCGCCCGTCTTATTGCATAAGCAAAGAACTTCTTCAGTAACCCAGACCGATAAGAAGAACATGTTAAACCGCCCGGTCACTGCAAGAAGGCAGACCTACTTCAACATCTGGCCGACTTGAACAGTCGTCAGAACAACCCGCGCGAGCTGCTTGGATAAACTTGCGATCTCCCAGATCAGACCGCCCAGATCAGATCGACTGAGACAGAACCGGCCAGAGCACCAGCGCAGACCGTACGGTCCCTACGGTCTCCAACCTGCAGACCGCCCAACACCATTCCACTTCCACTTCAAAAATTCAACACTTAACGCATTCAATAATAACAACTAAACACAACACAATACCCAGATATAATAAATATAAGATTCTACACCGAAATTGGGCTAGAAATGTGCACATTGAGTGGAATGACATTAAATCAATAAAGAAGAGAATATTGGTAAAAAGTGGTGTGCACGTGAATGAAAATAATCCCAGATGAGTCCTAAAAAAGGTATATAATTTGGATCCATCACACCCCTAGACTTACCTATTTGCACGTCCCGAGCAAACAAATCCGGTGGGATATGAAAATGGTATTTAGCGTAGAGAATTGCAAAGAAAGAGTTAGATGTGAAGTATCATACCCATGCAAATAGAAATTCAGTAAAAGAAGATTCTAACTATACTAACAAATTTACAATAGTATAGTTGTGTAAATAGATATTTATCTGTACTCAGATGGTGAATCATTAAGAATTTTGCAGTCGTGCCCGGTGTGAAAGTAAACGAGCAACTCAGGAGGGTGTTGCTAAAGACTGGAATTCAGGGATAACTCCGCTGAAATTCATCAACTTCGTGAGCCATAAGATCGACCGGTCACACTCTCTCCACGGTGCTAGCAAACTCAAAAGGTGAATCAGTAGGACTTTCGGTTTTTACGAGGCTTAGGTTACAGAATGATATACAAAGATAAACTTGAAGGCTACGCAACCCAAATGAGCTACAACAATATGCTTACCCTGAACAAGCCCAAAATAGTGCTCGTGTGACACACCCCCAGACTTAGCTTGAAAACTGGGTGTGCACACAACCTACTCCAAACAAATTCCAACAGAATTTTTCTATTACGCCCAAGGGGATTTCTTTTCATTTCTATTCCTTCCTCTGATTTTTCTTTTCATTCTCACTCGACTTTCTTTTTATTTGAATCCCCCATTTGGTTCACCAATATATTCAGTATAATAGTTTCTCATCATCACAGAATTTACACACATCACACCTAACGATAATTATACTCTTGGTTAGCTCAAATACTTGGTGGCGAAAGTGGGATAAGCTTCAGGCTTTGGTGATTGGCGGAAGAGCTGAAATAAAGGATGGGTAGGCACAAACTTGCCTTGCAAAGGTAAACTCATAGGTCATGGAAATCAAGGCCCAAACTAGCCAACTAGATGGCCTACGTCACACTCAACTTATTGAGTCGCTCTCACCCATGCTTCAAGAGTCGCTTGGGGCAAGTTCTTAGCCCACGAGAAAGATAAACCTTTCTTCCGACTCGAGCAACACACAACTAGCGCTCGCTTACACACAACACCGTGCTACCGAAAATTTCAGTCACATTCACCAAATGTGTAAAATAAATCAAAAATTATGCAAAACACCAATTGTAAATTAAAAGCATAGAGATAATCAAATTTTACTCAAATTTCTATGGGAGCATGCAGATGCGACTAGAGCACTACAAGAGTCAAGATCGCACTCCGATTTGCAATTCCTAAGCTAACATCCTATTTCAAAATCCAAACCAAGACAGCGTGTACGGATGCACACAAACAAGTGAGTGCGCGCTTGTGCGGGTGTATTGGTGTATGCTATAATATAACATAACTGAAAATATACTTCTAGCATGCTAAAACGTGTACATGTGTAGTGAACACTCGGTACACTCCCCCCAGACTTGAATTAGACAATCATATGAATTATGACAATGAAAATAAGAAACTGCTAGGGAAGAGGGTACTTATGCTCAGATATGAGCATACCAGAAGATTGACGTTAATCCTTGAAATTCACCGTGGAAATAATCACTGCTCCTGCAAATTAATCATACAGAAGACAAAAATAGAATGAAAACAGAAGCATAAATTGATTAGTAATAAACGGGCCCCATTGGGTTGTCTCCCAAGAGCCCTTTTGTTTTACGTCCTTAAGGTGGACCAAATACCTGTATTAAAGCAGTTCTAATAATATTGTCTAATCATAAAGAGAGAACTAATAAATCCTTATTATTACATGCACGCCAAAATGATCAACTGTAAGTTTATTTTAAGTAGTAGCTGAAAATGAAAGAAATGGGCCCGAAGACCCAAAAGCAGCTCTCAAGAGGATCAGGAGCATTCCATTTCCATATTTCATCCTTCTTCATTCTCTTCTTCTCCTCCAATAGGCGGTCATGGATGAAGTAGCGTTTACCGCCCTGCACCCAGACTTTCAAGGAGAACGCAGGCAATGATGATGAGGTGGAATAGGCAATTGATTTCATCATTGCCATTTGCTTCTCCTTCCATGTCTGCCACTCAAAATTACCCAGAAATGGGTCCAAATATTCATGCTCCTGCTGGAGGATATACGAAATATTAGAAATTAAAGCAGGAGGGGAAGCAGGAAGGGTGATAATATCAATATCAACATTAAAAGAAGGATGGTTAGGAAATAAAATAGACGAAGAACTAAAAGATTCAACTAAAGGAGGAGTGGTCCCGGTCTCACTCCTAGCAAGTTCCAAGGATAAATCACTGTCATCATCGTAAATATCATAGCAAGGGGAACCCAAGAACTCAAAGGCATCGGTGGTGAGTTGGACCTCCTCATCCCATGAGGAAGTGCAAACCTCCTCATCAGAAAGAGCACCCTCATCATCCCATCGGGGTGCACCATCGTGTTCAAAGTATTCATTCTCCCCTTCGGGGAAAATAATATCCTCATCCCAATTTGGAGCACCCTCTAAGTCAGAAGCATCATTCCGCTCCTTTACTTCGATAGGATCATAAAAAATGTGTGTAGAAAAATCTTGCAAAGAAATTGGAGGACTAAAAAGATTTGGTTCCTCCGTAAAAAGATCTGCTAACGCCTCACCGATGGAGAGAATACTTTCCTCATCCCACTCAGGTGCATCCATAAGTTTGAAATCCTCTCCTTGTTGGCCAACAGATGAGTGATCATCATTACTAGGAGTGAAGCCATACACAGGGAGGGAAGAACCGATGCGAGAATTAAGCTCAAGGGGTGAGTAGGCAATTGCCTCCACAGGTCATGAATGAGTGGTATGGACAACGTCATCGTATGGACTAGCATGCACTCTGATAGGCAATTCTGCAGCATCCCCCATAGAAAAGGTGGTGATGCATGCATGTCATCAGAGGATGAAGGGTTGCAAATGGAAAAAGAAGAGGATACGATTCGGATGCCCCAATCGTCGTCTTCCTTTTTGGCATAAGAAGAGTAGGGCAATCCTTCAAGACATAGTCCATTTTATGACAAATCAAACATCACGAAGTCCTACGCTGCTCATCATTCATAATATTTAAGGCGTCAATAGCATGGCAGAAAGTGTCATAACAACTAAGCTTAGGAACAGAATCCATAGCGCAAAAATTACGGATAAATCAAAATTCAAAGTTCTTTGCACATAAAATCTACACAATCAATTATAACTAGACTTGGAAAACAAAAACTTGCTTTAAAATCTAAAATAGGAAGGGATAAAAACAGAAAACTAACAATATATAATCAAAAAGCAATAAAAATAATAAAGCGGCTATACACACTGGAATAACTACTATCTCTTGTCTCCCTCTACAACAACTCACACGACTGTGTTCCCCGACAACGGCGCCAAAAACATGATGCGCAAATCTAGCACACTGCTATAGGCGGTAGCAAGACTTCGACACAAAACAGCAGTGTACCGATCATTCAAGTAATATAAAATGGGAGTGAATCCCCAAGTATCGAATCTCAAAGGAACACAGTAAGGTGGAGTTATCTATCGAGGAAGTACTTGAGATCGAAGTCCTTTAGGTCGGGTGAATATGAACGAGGTGGATTGGATAATGGAAAGCAAAAGAAAGAAACTAAACTACTCCTATGCAGGACACTATGCGCTGCTTCGCCGAGCGGTTGGAAACTATGCAGGCCGCTATGCACTGCTTCGCTAGGCAGATGGGCGAGAAGGCAAGCGGAGGGAGTGGGTCGCACTAGCGGAAAGGTTTGAGGGTCGTTAGCACCTCTTAGCTAATCACTGTTAGCCATTGCTAATGTGAGTCTCAAGCGAGTGAATAGAGTGGATGCGGGTGAGTGGTGATGAAGCGCAACACAACATAAATCCAAGGATAAGAAAAATAAGAAGCACTTTCATTCATAGACAAATAAGAGTAGTCATGTTCATTACAAACTAATACAACAACAAAAGGAAAGGGGAAGAATAAACAATAGAGAAGACTAGCCGTCGATCTCGGCCAGAATAGTGGTTTGTCAAACCACTTCCGGGCTCGGTCGATGTATGCTTCCAGGACCAAGGGACTGTCACTATCTCCGACCTTGCTTCGTCGTCTTCGTTCGTCAGGTATTCTTCTTCTTCCTAAATGAAGTTGCAAAACTTGGAAACGGTGTTGTTGATGGTCGGGAATGCTTCCAAACTCTGGGAATCCGCTAGGGTTTCACAAGAGAGTGGTTCCCGGATGAAGGATATGAGTGGAGATGGAGGAGGAGCGAAAACGGCGCTAGGAGGAACTCCAAATTCGCGGAGTGGAAGTACGATATACACTAATTTGCTGGGAGGCATCATTAAATACGCGTTGTGCAAAACAGTGTGAAAGTCAATTGAATATCAGTTGAAAGTGATTGATATAATCAACTTTGCTTTGATAGCAATTGAAGGTGAGGTTAGATCTTAGATTTACTCTAGAGGGGGGGGGGGGGGGGGGTGAATAGAGTATTAAAACTTTTTCACTTAATTTTATTGCGGAATTAAAATAGTGATATATATATGTGTATAGCAGAGTGATTTATAAAAACTAAATAAAGAAAACAGCACACAACACAACAATATAGAAAATCACAAGCATAGAGGACACAAGTATTTTTATAGTAGTTCCCCAATAAACCTGAGTACGTCTACTATTCTACCACGCTTGGTAGGATCCACTAGATTTTTGATCAGGTGCCCTATCACCAAGGGGTTTTTGTTCATGTGTCCACACACCAAGGGAGCTTTTGATCAGGTGCTCTAACCCAACTACAGGTTTTTGTTCAGGTGCCCTGCCACCAAGAGGTTAACTTTTGAAGGGAGTTATAACCCTGTACAAGAGGGGATAGAAGGGGTTATGAAGTTCTTCTCTGTCAATATGCTGAGAGAAGACTCTAGTGGATGTTGATATTGTAAAGCTCCTCTGTCTGATTGAAAATGTTTGACAGCTTGAGGATGGAGCTTTCTCTTGAATGTAATGATCTTCTTGTAGCTGATGAATCTGAGAGAATAAATTCTTCAGATTATTGTTGCTCTTTTGAAGATCTGAACTTGCAGCAGAGACTGAGAGAATGCTTTGTGTTGAAGTTGTTCTCTGTGAATGAGGGTGCTGCTTGAGGAAGAAGATGAAGATCTGTTAGCTTTTGTTCTTCTTTTTCTTCCTGTAACCTTCTTCTTTCTTTTTCTCTGTACAGATATTCTGATATGTTCTGTATACTTATGTCGTGAAATCTCTGAAGTAATGATACTACTGTATATCTTCTTCCTTTTCTCTTTTGAAATCTCCGACAGATTTTAAATGCAAATCCCTTAATTTAAGGAATAAAATAATCTGAATAGATATATCCTGTATTGTAGATCTGATACGCCGTTTACCTTTTTCCTTTTTCATGAACAGTCCTTTTCCAAAGAAATGTCAACGGCTATAATCTTGAAATAATAATAGGAAATATATTATCCTTACTTATCTGATATAAAAGAGCCATTGCTGAAGAGATCTGAGTTCAGAGAATGAATAATATAATCTGTCTGAAATAAATCTGTTGTAGAGAAATTTTTGTCGATCTCAACAAATTTCGTCGATCTCAGAGCTGTGTTCGTCGATCTGAAGATATTTGGCGAACGCAGTCTGTGTTCGTCGAACGCAAAATCATCGACCGCTGAACTGAGAAAAATCATTGACCACTGAGACGGAATAAAATCATCGACCGCTGAGCCGCTGAGACTGAAGATCGTCGACCGCTGAGAGCAAGTCGTTCGTCAAACGCAGAGTGTAATTCATTCGTCGAACGCAAAGAGCAAGCCGTTTGTCAGACGCAGAGAGCAAGCCGTTCGTCGAACGCAGAGAGCAAGCCGCTCGTTGAACGCAGTATGGAGTTCGTCGAACGCAGAACCTGAATACTTTCTTGAGTTCTAACAGCCTAAACACTTGACCCATTGACTATACATTGGGGTCAACTTGATCCTAGTCAACAGATAGTGATCCTAGCCCAAATCAGTAATAGGGTTGTTCCAATAATCTCCCCCTATTTGGGTTAGGACACTATTTGACAAAAATGAAAAAAACAACAACAGAACAGCAGAGCATATATATCTGATATATTTTAAATATTTCATCAGATATAAAAATATGATACCTTGAGTTCTGAAACATTTCAATGAAAACAAATAAATAGAAACAAATAAATGGAACCTTTGATTTTCTCTGAATTCTGCTTTCTGAATTCTGAATTCTGATATTCTCTGAACTGTATCCGCTATATTTCAGCTTTCTAAATATGTTGATCTGAAAAGCTTTATCATCTGAATATGTTGTGCTACCAATCTGAATTTGAATCTGTCATAACTGAATCTACAACATCTCTTCCTAAATCTGCAAACTGCTGTGATCTTTTTCAAGAACTGAAAATAAGCTTCTTCATACAGCATTTCCTCTTGATAAAACATCTCCCCCTATCATAAAGGAGTTTCTTCAGCTTTCTCCCCCTGCCTAGTTTATAGAACATCTCCCCCTGAGCAAAGCACTGCATCATATGGAGCTTCTTCATAGAACTTCTCCCCCTGCCTAGTTTCAGGAAGTCCTGAAGCTAGGCCCCTTGAAGAAGGGACATTTGATGGAGGTAGGGAAGGATGCAAGATTGTCATTGTACCTGCAAAGTGTCTCTTGTAGAGGCGGTGTTCCTCTCCTCATTTAATAGGTTAGTTCCAACAATGCATGGACTCTTCTATTTTAAGAGAGGATTTGTTATAAACCTTATATGCTTTATTAGAAGGAAAACATCCTAGATTTTTCTTTAATAGGATTCCATAAATATGATGAGTTGCTATAGCTTTTAATGGATTCTAAGGAATTTTTATCTTCTCAAAAATACATTGCCTGATACCTTCCTTCTTACAGAATTCTCTTATCAGAAGAGATTCAAAACTCAGTGCGATGATCATTTCTGATCAATGCAACTAGAGTAGAATACTCAAATCTTGATGTTGCTGAGAAAGTCTGTAGGAACATGAAGTTATCTGACTTTGTTTTTAAGAAAGAAAATTTAATTGAGTCCTATAACTTTTTATTTGATTATAATTGGAGTTAAAAAATTTATAATAGGTTTAAGTATTGCCTTATAGTTAATTATATTGGCCTTAGTATCTGTTAATTGTTTTACCAATTGAAAATTTCATTTACCAATTGAAAATTTGATTTCTGATACTAAATAAAATCTTTAAAATCTGATTTCTGTTACCAATTAAAAGTTTTCTTTTATGATCATTAAAATATATGTTTGATACTAATTTAAATTTTTCTTGATAATCATTAAGATATATGTTTGATAAACTATTCTGATTTTGTCGATCTTGGGTTGACAAAGTGCAGTGATTTCGTTGATCTCTGATTAAGGAATAGTTATATATATTCTCAGTGCTTAGAGTTTGTTGAACTTTCATACGTTGAGCTCTGATTATATGAAAATTATGTTTGATTTGTGTTCGACTTTCGTCGATCTACGTTCGATGAAGTCATTTTATTTCGTCGATCTTAGTTCGACGAATATTGTTGAACTTTGATTCATTGAGATCTGATTATAAGAAGATAATGTTTTATTTATGTGTTCAGCTTTCGTTGATCTACGTTCGACGAAGCCATTTGATTTCGTCGATCTCTTTTCGATGAATTTTGTTGAACACACAAAATTTCAGTGATTTTTACTAAATCTTCTGCTACTTCTTTTTCCTTATTATAGACAAATTTTATAGATGTAGTTGGACTATTTTTCTTTTGAATATGAGATATATTAGTTGAAAATCCTAATCTATGTTTGCTGCCATTTAATCTGGCATTGTTAGTGCTTATGATATTCATTAATTTGATATTTCTTTCATTAAGAGTTTGTTCAAATATTTTAGTTTTAATTGACTTACTTTGTAAAGGAATAATTTGATCTTCTGATGTTTTTAAAGTATTTTCAGCAGTTAAATTATTTATTTCTGTTAACTTTGTTCTGAGAGATGTGATTTCTTTCTTAGATTCAATTAAATCTAAACAGAGAATTTTAAAATCATCTTTGAAATCAGTGGAATTAAAATCAACGTTAGATACTACCTGATTTGCATCATTTTCAGATTCTGATTCTTCAGAATTGTTTGCTGAGGCATTGATAGCCATCATGCCGAAGGTTCTTTCATCTGCATCATCTTCATCATCACTGGAACTGGATGAAGATGCATGATCTGAATCATTATATGAGTCATATATGGCCATCAAGCACTGATCTTTGTCATTTGCATTATTTTCATCTTCAGATGAACTGGATGATGACTCTAACTCTTCTGCTGAACTCTTATTTTTATCAGATTCACATTCTACATCTGAGTTGTGGTTTGACCCATATATGGCCATCATGCAAAATGCTATAGCTTTTTGTTCTTCTTCTTCTTCACTTTGACTAGATGATGGTTCTGTATCATAAATTCAGAAAGTGGAAGAAGGTTCTGCTACCATCCTTGTGAGAGAGTTCCAGATGCCTCTTGCGGAAGTGCAATCAGCAACTCTTTAATAAATGTCATTTGACATTGCTTGAGCTAATATGTTCATGGCCTTGGCATCAGCACTTTTCAGCATCTTTTGAGCATCTGCTGATGTTGATGAAGTTGAAGGTCCTGTCAAAATGACATTGAAAATATCTTCATCAATAGCATTCATATATAATCTAATCCTTGCTTTCCATAGTGCAAACTTACTTAGATTGCACATAGGAGGTCTTGTGCTAAAATATTCTTTATTTTGTGCCATGAGTTTTTAAGAACATAAAACTCTAAAATAAATTATGATATAATTGATCTTTATGATTCAGGTGTTAGCCTGTATATAAAATCAACTACTCTCTGATACCATTTGAAAGTCAATTGAATATCAGTTGAAAGTGATTGATATAATCAACTTTGCTTTGATACCAATTGAAGGTGAGGTTAGATCTTAGATTTACTCTAGAGGTTGGGGGGGTGAATAGAGTATTAAAACCTTTTCACTTAATTTTATTGCGGAATTAAAATTGTGATATATATGTATGTATAGCAGAGTGATTTATAAAAACTAAATAAAGAAAACAACACACAACACAACAACACAGAAAATCACAAGCACAGAGGACACAAGGATTTTTATAGTAGTTCCCCAATAAACCTGGGTACGTCTACTCTTCTACCACACTTGGTAGGATCCACTAGGTTTTTGATCAGGTGCCCTATCACCAAGGGGTTTTTGTTCAGGTGTCTACACACCAAGGGAGCTTTTGATCGGGTGCTCTAACCCAACTACAGGTTTTTGTTCAGGTGCCCTGCCACCAAGAGGTTAACTTTTGAAGGGAGTTATAACCCTGTACAAGAGGGGATAGAAGGGGTTATGAAGTTCTTCTCTGTCAATATGCTGAGAGAAGAATCTAGTGGATGTGGATATTGTAAAGCTCCTCTGTCTGATTGAAAATATTTGACAGCTTGAGGATGGAGCTTTCTCTTGATTGTAATGATCTTCCTGTAGCTGATGAATCTGAGAGAATAAATTCTTCAAATTATTGTTTCTCTTTTGAAGATCTGAACTTGCAGCAGAGACTGAGAGAATGATTTGTGTTGAAGTTGTTCTAAGTGAATGAGGGTGCTGCTTGCGGAAGAAGATGAAGATCTGTTAGCTTTTGTTCTTCTTTTTCTTCCTGTAACCTTCTTCTTTCTTTTTCTCTGTACAACTATTCTGATATGTTCTGTATACTTGTGTCGTGAAATATCTGAAGTAATGATACTACTGTATATCTTCTGCCTTTTCTCATTTGAAATCTCTGACAGATTTTAAATGCAAATCCCTTAATTTAAGGAATAAAATAATTTGAATAGATATATCATGTACTGTAGATCTGATACACCGTTTACCATTTTCCTTTTTCAAGAACAGTCCTTTTCCAAAGAAATGTCAACGATTATAATCTTGAAATAATAAAAGGAAATATATTATCCTTATTTATATGATATAAAAGAGCCGTTGCTGAAGAGATCTGAGTTCAGAGAATGAATAATATAATCTGTCTGAAATAAATCTGCTGTAGAGAAATTTTCATCGATCTCAACAAATTTCGTCGATCTCAGAGCTGTGTTCGTCGATCTGAAGATATTCGTCGAACGCAAACTGAGTTTGTCGAATGCAAAATCGTGGACCGCTGAACTGAGCAAAATCGTCGACCGCTGAGACGGAATAAAATCGTCGACCGCTGAGCCGCTGAGACTAAAGATCTTCGATCGCTGAGAGCAAGCCGTTCGTCGAATGCAGAGTGTATGTCATTCGTCGAACGCAGAGAGCAAGCCGTTCGTCGGACGCAGAGAGTAAGCCGTTCGTCGAACGCAGAGAGCAAGCCGTTCGTCGAACTCAGTATGGAGTCCGTCGAACGCAGAACTTGAATATTTTCTTGAGTTCTAACAGCCTAAACTCTTGACCCATTTACTATATATTGGGGTCAACTTGATCCTAGTCAACAGATAGTGATCCTAGCCCAAATCAGTAATTGGGTTGTTCCAACACAGTGCGCATGATCATTGGCGCACGTCCAGTGGTCATGCGCACTAGAAGTCGGTGCTCGTGCGCATTGTCCCAGCAAAACCTGTAACAGAAAATCTCATTGAAAAATTAGATGCGCACGACCAATGGAGCACAATCAGTGATCGTGTGCACTATAGCCAATGGTCGTGCATTTGGCAAGACAGACCTCGAAATTTAGGGGTTAAGTGCGCACAAGCAGTGGCGCACGACCAGTGGTCATGCACAATATAGCCAGTGGTCATGCGTAGTATTCCTGGGCAGATTTGCATTCGGAACACCAGCACAACGCCCGCATCAGCAGGAGAATTGCTCGGGCCATTGATCATGGAACTTAACGCATTCAATAATAACAATTAAACACAACACAATACTCAGAAATAAGAAATATCAGATACTACACCGAAATTGGGCTAGAAATGTGCAAATTGAGTGGAATGACATTAAATCAATAAAGAAGAAAATATAGGTGAAAAGTGGTGTGCACGTGAGTGAAAATAAGCCCAGATGAGTCCTAAAAAGTGTATATAATTTGGACTCATCAGGGAGTCACTGCGTTTGATCTCTGGACAAAGACGGCTAGAAATCATAGAGATGAAAAATCAAGAAGAATGATCAGATTCAAGTAATAGTGAAAAAAGCATGGAAGATGTGGAAGATGAAAGCTCAAGGTGAAGCTGTGATGAAGGTTTAACTTACAGATGGGAGATCCATGGAAGCCATAACAGGATACCGACAGGGTACGCAGGACGAAGGGTGTGTGTGATGATGAAGGACCTGTAGGTCTTGGTAAAGAACCCTAGCAGGAGCGATCTTGCGGTCTACAAAACCTAAAACCCATAGCGTTCTTCACGGGAGCCGCAGGGGAAATCGATGGGAGACACCGGATGAAGGATGCAGGAGTAGGGAAAGAGATAACCTCTTGATTTTAGAGGAGGCAGCGACGCGTTTTGAATTTGATGTAAGAGGTAGCATGAGGAGAATGGCGTGCGAGGAGGAGACTGGCATGCGGGAGGAGATTTGCAGGCGCCGAATAAATGAAAGCAGCGGGTGGCAGTCGAGGAACACATGGGAATGCCTGATGACCAAAAAACCCCAAGAAAGAGGATTGTAAGAGGGAGTTTTTGAGGGTATTTTGGGCATCCCAATGTTACACCAAACACCTTGTATATATATATATATAACAGCTTGACCCTAGTTAAATCTGTTGGATAGGTTTGACCTTGAAACTTTCCTTTCACTGGTTTGATGTCCGATCTGCTTCTCAAAACATAGTAGAAATATCCAAATGGTACTCGAGACGCAACCACAGACTCAGATCTTCTAGGTGACAATTTGATGAATGCCTCCTACTAGAATAGACGTGTGTGATCCCCATTGTGCTATATTTTTGCTCGAAGTGTGATCCCCATCAAATCCCTCTCATTAAAAAATGTTCATCTCTGATGAATGAAGGTGATCATAATGTCGATGTAGCTTTATGGGTGAGTCGGTCAAGCTTTCCGGACACCATCTATGTGTCGTCGAAGAATGGGAATCCTCTCTAGTGAATCATATATATATATATATGTGTCTGTCCGTCGGGTATGGCTATTTCTGTGCTACGATGTCAGTGATGCTCTCAGAAATCAAGTCATATGTTGGTGGTAAGGTGTGGTGGAGCTGAGGCTGTGATAGGTAAGGCTCAAAGGAGGGTCTACTAAGACGTGTCTCTAAAGGGACCAAGATGAAGTTAATGAGCTTCCCAGTCTCGTATCTTAATATTAAATGGAATAGGTTCAATCCAGTAGACCTATTGACTGGACTATTATGTGCAAACTCTGTTCTAAGGAGAATCGAGTCCTAACAAGTTGTATACTCTCTGACTAGATACAATAATAGATTTCCAAGCATCATTCCATGGATATTGAGTGACCGACATGGGAGTACAAAATCCAACATCATATTTTGAACCCTTGATCGTCTGCAGATACGACAATTACGAATGATATGAGCAAAATCATTTTTCATGCTCGACCAATAAAAATGGTACTCAACCAGTGCTACCGTCTTATCCTTATTAAAGTGGTCTGCAACACTACCCTTGTGCATTTCCCATGGTAACCGCAATAGGATGTCTTATGGATGCACAAGCGAGTACCTCAATTTAATTAGCTCTCCAAGATTATAAGCCCTTTAATAGTTCTGGAGTGTGAAGTCCAATATCTTGTTTTGAACCCTTCATCGTTTGGTAGATTCGACAATGATGATTGATATGAGCAACATCCTTTTTCAGGCTCAACCAATAAAATGGTTCTCAACCAATGCTACTTCCTTATCCTTATCAAAGTGGTATGCAACGCTACCTGCGTGCATCTCCCAAATTATGGAGGCACGAGCGAGTACCCAAATATGATTAGCTCTCCAAGATCAGGAACCCACTACTTGCGTGCTCTCTCCGGGATCTACTCTTCCTCCCATGGTCATCCTGGTTAGCTTGTCCAGGAAGTTTCTATTCGTTGCCTTTCCCTGGATGAACTTATTCGCCCTATCATTCAACTCATCATAAGACATGGGGAGGTATCAGCTAAATGCTAGCTTGAAGAGACCATACCAAAGACCGAAAGTGAGCACTAGCTATAGAGTGTTGCCATCCACCACTTGGATTCCAAGCCAGTGAAGGTGGTGGATCAAATCGAGACCATGTCCTCAAACCATTGAAGGTGGTTGATCGGATCATCCTTCCCTAAGTAGTAACTCAGGTTGGGTTACCTGAACCCTTCCGAGATTAGGGCCAACTGAACATCGTTACAGAATGGGTTTCTCCCAACCTGCCTACCAGCCACGAGTTGGAGAGATGCGCCCAACTCGCCCATGCAAGTTTCCTGGTAGCTTACTGAATTCTCCGCTTCTCAGAATCGGACTCCCTACGAGCTTGTCGGGAGATATTGTGAATACACAAGTCACTCAGGCTCTTCTATCGTCAATTCTTACCCTCTCTCCTGGATGGCTCGCCATCCTCCAATGGGTGACGCGATGAGGGGAGGTCATCGTCACCTCAATGCGAAGAACTGCTCAAAACATATCCTTGGTCCTCTTTGAGAAGTGGTTGAAGTCCTCCTTCATCACATACTCCCTCCACTGGCGAGTTCCTGAGTATCACTTCTTGCTTGCCTTCTTGCATCATGTTGCCTAGTTGCTCAACTTTCCACCTTTGACTATGGTTAATGCTGACCACACCAAAGTGTTGTGCCATGAAAATCCTAGCTCCAAATATTTGGACCTAAATGTACTTGATGGTTACTAGTCCCGCGATCGAACGCCATGGAAATTATAGCAAGAGAAAAGAAAGGAATGTCTATAAGCACACCCTAGGTGCTTCAGCAAGGAGCTCCCGCCACATACCCGAAAGTCTACAAGAGATTCCCCTCGAAACCTAAAAGGCTAAGCTAGGTACAAGGAAGGCACCACTTGGAGAGTAGTAAACTTATGAGTGTTGGCATCTCATTTTTACTAGGTGTCATTCTTAGTACCCCTTGGTGTCTAGTTATAGACAAATCCTATGGGGTATGTATGCGAGAATACCCAGTCCCTGAAAAATATCTGCCTTGCAATTTTCAGGGCATACTCGCTAACTATGTGACAAACGTTACTACTCGACCATAGTTGCAGTTATCCAGGATACGGACTACCCGGCGAGTAATAAGGGCTACTCGCCCATTGCTAGCACTGACCTTATTGACAGACCCTGACTTTGACTTCTGCTTATGTGGCCTTGATGTGCCAACCTTCGATGAATATGGGATGTACAAAAGTGCATCATCAACTAGCAGTTGGATCTTGAGGCGCCCTTAGAGGGGGGGGGGGGTGAATCCGGGTTTTAGAAAACTTTAAACTTTTGATATTTTGGTAGAAGTAAGTTAAATCAGAAGTAAAGAGATAATGAAATTAGAAATGAAATCAATTTTATTAAAAAAGAAAAGACATGATTATCATTTATAAAATTGTTTACAAAATCTGATTTCTATGACGCTAGAAATCGAAGGAGAAATATGAAATATTCTTTTTGTTTTCTATACCGTCACGTATCCCCATGAACCGGTTGGCTTTAGCCGATCTCTCCTCAGATACGACCTCAAGCCGCTCTAGCCTTCCTATCCCTAGAAAGGCCTCGAGCACCCCCTAGATCTACTCCCTAGACCTAGTCGCCAATATGAGGCGAATTACTCCCTAATTCCTACCCAGACCAGTCGCCAACACGAGGCGAATTTCCGAACCGATTACAAAGATAAAAATAAAAGACAAATATGAAACTCCCTATGAGGTAATCTAAAGGAGACGCTGAAGAATCACTGAAGATCGTTGAAGCCCAAGCGTGTGTTCTTCGCGTTGAGTTAGCGTGTTGATCCAAGCCTCCTTCGATTCCTCCTTTTGAAATTGAGTGGGAGAAGTGTTGGTCTGGAAATACGGCGCTCTCAGAGTTTCTGCAGTGCTGGAATAGGGCTCTAATCAATCTGTATTCAGAGACGTCGAAATCATCCAATTTATAGAACTTGAGCAAACGCAGGCGTTGAGTTCTAACGCCGGGCGTTGACCATGTATAACAACATATTGATGGCTTGGATCATCAGAAGAGGAAGGAGATTATGTACTTTAGGAATTGTTTTATTTTAGGCAATACTAACGCCGGCATTAAGGCTAACACAGGCGTTGAGGCAAATCTTTCTTAAAGTTCCTCCTTCAATCATGGCTACTTCCACCTTGACATAATCATCGATCGATAATGCCGGTGTTGAGTAATAACGCCTGGCGTTGAGTTTCTTTCTCTTTTTATTCAGTCGGCAAGCCCTCCCGTCGATCGGCATCCCATCCCATCGATCGGTAGACCATCATGTCGATCGCTAACACCCAGCGTTAAGACCTAACACCTGGCGTTAGAAATCTTTCACTCCTTCTGCTGGTGGATAGTGCTAGACCAGTATTGCAACAACCTAGTATCATATCTGTTCAGACCTGCATGCTAAAAACACAATGGCAAACAAGATCAATTACAAGTAGGATTTGTTATTCTCAAATCAAAGGGATGTGGAAAACCATGTTCCAGCAATCTCCCCTTTTTGATAATAACAAATGCAATAGAGATAAATCATATTCATATATAAGATATGTGTTTTAGAAGGATATATGACACAAAGCAATCATAGAGATAATAATAAGAGTTATAGTTCATTGAACATTGTTCTCCCCATACTTAAGTGCTCCCCCTTAGTGTATGCACCCATAGACTAGATTCATGCTCCCAATTATTCTAGTGAATCCTACTCCTTGTGATTTATCATTTGATTCGCCCCCTTTTGTTATTAATAAAAGAGGGTGGGGTGAAACAAAACTAGAATAAAGAAGACAAAAGTTGGGACATAACTAAGAGAGGATTTAAAGTTTTGTGTAAACATAATGTAAGTCATGAACAAGCTAAGGGAGAGAGTAGCACAACGGAAAAAATATATGATAAGCGTGAAAGAAAATCATTCGATGAATTCACCAAAGGAATTCTACCACTTGCTTTGCAAATTAATTTTTAAAGAAGAATATTACTTGTTGAAAGAGATGCAATATTGTTTGACAAGCATAAGTGAAGAAAGACCTAAGAAGTGAGCACGATAAACCATGGTAAACAAAATACATGACCAAAAGAGAAATGCGGAAAAACAAAAACAAAGTAATTAAGAGTAGTATTTTTGTTATAGTTTGACAATTTCAGCAATATTTCTAGATTCTTCACATTTGAGCATTTTAACTTTGAAGAATTTTCATAACTAATAGGCAAGCATGAATCAACATATTCAAAAAGAAAATAACTACAATGTAACCAATTCATATTTCAATTAAAGAAAACATTGTAGAAATCATGCATTGCAATCTAGTGCTTTTACTAAAGTTTGTAGAGAATTATGTAATTTTGCATTAGGATCCAATTCTCATGAGTAGAAGCTTTATGAAAATCAATGATATGTGCATAAAGTGTTTTGATTAAAGTATACAAGTAAAATAATCAAAACACATGACATATGTAATGAAATAGTAACAACAATATTAAGATTGTAATCTTATGATTACTTTCACACATCAATTTTAGAGTAAAATTTCAAAGCACATAAAGGAGTACAACTACCAAGGTGCTTCACACACACAATGCTCATTAAGACTTATCAGTGAGCGAAGTATAGCTTGGGGGATCACATAGCTTATATATATATATATATATATTGTGATTCGGTGTACAAATAGAAGTGATAATAAAAATGTGTTTGCACAAGACACTTTACAATTCTTTCAAAGGTGCTCAACCTCACAATGCTTATAAAGACTTATCAGGAGAGTGAGTAGTGCTTGGTGGAGTTATCTTTGACTTTATATTTCAGATTTTTATTTTGGGCCAAAAGGTCTCCGAATTCACTTGTTGTTGCAAACATTAATATTATTGAAATAACACATCTATGTGTGCATGAAATTTATTTTTAAAAGACGGTGTAGGTAATTTAGACATACAACTTAATATGTTAAACTATTACACTACACAATCATGCAAGACTAAGATTATGAGCACATGTAGATTACCAAAATAGTGAGAGAATGAATCATTGATTAGCATAACACATTACTCATACTTAGAGGCATGTTAGGCAATCATACATAATTTTCTATAGACTATTTCATTGCACATAATTAGATTAAGATCAAGGCATGAAGATAAAACAATGTTTAGGAAATTTGAAATTAAAATTAGACATTGAAGAAAATCCTTGTGAGTATGCCAAAATCAGTTTTGACCATTTAAAACAAAAATAACTAAGATGTTTGCTCTTGTGAAGTCTTGTAGTCAAACCATAATTTTGTAAAGAGTTAAAGCAAAACAAATAACTAAAACATATTTTTGATCATTTTGAATTATTTGATTTTTTTTGTATTTTGGAATAAAATAACAAAATAATTTGAAATCTGACAAAATAAACTGAGAAAAATCAATAGAAAAATACCAGAAATATGCTAGAGAAAGCATAATTGCAATTTGGTCAAAAAGGCTAACGCCTGGCGTTAACTAGTTAACGCCTGGCGTTAACTAGTTAACGCCCAAACAGTACTCTATTTTTTGAGATTTGTAAATTTTTTTTCTTTGGAATAAGAAGTATGTATATAGACCTTCTTAGTGTATAAATTTCAGAGAAGTTAGAAATGATTAGAAGGATATTTAAGCATGTTTTATTTGTTCAAAAAAGGTTCTAAATTTTTATTTGGTTTTCATATATTTGTGTTTTACAAGATCACTAGAGCTCAAAAATGAAAAAATATGCAAAACACAACATAAGCATGTTCGGTCTAAACAAGAATGCATGAATACTATAATCTTAACGAGTGCATGCAAAATATATGATATAGGTATATCCTAGATTATAATACCCTAACTATATGTCTACACACTAGCCCCGTACTAAGTGACGGATGGGCATGAGAAGCTGCACACATGCCGTAGGATGGGGTGTTAATCCCATATGCATACACTAGAGAATGCTCAACCTAGCATTTTTGTTGGATCTTGAGGCGCCCGTAGAGGGGGGGGGGGGTGAATAAGGGTTTTAAAAACTTTAAACTTTAATAGAAAACCATTGATACTTTGGTCGAAGTAAGTTAAATCAAAAGTAAAGAGATAATGAAATTAGAAATGAAATCAATTTTATTAAACAAGAAAAGACATGATTATCATTTATAAAATTGATTACAAAATCTGATTTCAATGATGCTAGAAATCAAAGCAAATAAAATGAAAACTCTTTTCATTTTCTATACCGACTCGTATCCCCATGAACCGGTTGGCTTTAGCTGATCTCTCCCCAGATACGGCCTCCAGCCGCTCTAGCCAATCTATCACCAGAAAGGCCTCGAGCACCCCCTAGATCTACTCCCTAGACCCAGTCGCCAACACGAGGCGAATTCCTCACTAAGTCCTACCCAGACCTAATCGCTAACACGAGGCAAACTCACGAACTGATTACAAAGATGAAATAAAGGACAAATACAAAGTACAAATATAAAACTCCCAATGAGGTAATCTGAAGGAGACGACGAAGAATCGCTGATGATCGTTGAAGTTCAAGCCTACGTTCTTCGCGTTGAGTTAGCATATTGATCCAAGCCTCCTTTGATTCCTCCTTTTGAAATATGAGTGGGAGATGTGTTTATCTGGAAATACGTCCCTCACAAAGTTTCTGAAGTGCTGGAATAGGGCTCTTGGCAATCAGTTGTAAGAGATGTTGAAATCATCCAATTTATAGACTTTGAGCTAACGTCGACATTAAGAGATAACGTCGGGAATTGACCATGTATATCAACATATTGATGGCTCGGATCATCAGAAGAGCAAGGAGATTCTGCACTTTAGGAATAGTTTTATTTTAGGCAATATCAACGCCGACGTTAAGGCTAACGCAGGCGTTGGGCAAATCATTACTAAAGTTCCTCCTGCAATCACGACTGCTTTCTCCTTGCCAAATTTATCGACCGGATAGCGCCCAGCGTTAAGACTAATCCCTGACATTGAGTTTCTTTCTTTAATCAGCTGGCACGCCATTTCGTCGAACAACATCTTCGTCGAATGTCTCATTTCGCCGAATGCAGTTTCATTTCGTCAAACGCCACTCATTTCGTTGAACAGCAATTCATTTCGGCAACCTCCATTTCGTCGAACAAAAATTTTGTCAAATGCATTTCGTCGAACGGGCTTCTTCTTTCGTCGAACACAATTTCGTCGAACGCCGTTTCATCTAGCGCTAACGCCCAGCGTTAAGCTTAATGCCTGACGTTAAACAACTTTCAATCCTTCAGCTTGTGGTTAGTGCCAGACCATTGTTACAGCAACCTGGTGTCAAAACTGTCCAAACCTGCATGCTAAAAACACAATGGCAAACAAGATCAAATACAAGTAGGATTTGTTATTCTCAAATCAAAGGGATGCAGAAAACCATGTTCCAACAATCTCCCCATTTTGATAATAACAAATCCAATAGAGATAAATCAGATTCATAGATAAAGAATTTGTGTTTTTATAAGGATATATGACACTAAGCAATTATAAGATAATGATAAGAATTATAGATCATTTAAAAGTGCTCCCCGTACAAAAAAGCCCCCCTTAGTGTATACTCCTATATATTAGATACATGCTCCCCCTTAATCTAGTGAATCCAACTCTGTTAATCAATATATTTTAGCATTTTATTCTCCACCTTTGTTATTAGCAAAAGAGGGTGGAGTGAAACAAACTAGAATAAAGAAGACAAAAGTTGGGACATAACTAAGAGAGGATTAAGAGTTTTGTGTAAACAAAGAGTAAGTCATGATCGAGCTAAGGGAGAGAGTATCACAGCGGAAAAATATACGATAAGCGTGAGAGAACATCATTCAAAGATTATACCAAAGGAATGTAATCACTTGCTTTTTAAATTTATTTTAATACTGATTCTACTTGTTAAGATAGATGCAAGTTTGTTTGAAAAAGCAGAAGTGAAAACAAAATGTAGAAATAAGCATGAGAACACATGATATAAGGATACATGATTAGATAGAGAAATGCGGAAAACAAAAACAAAACAAATAAGAGTAGTATTTTTGTTATAGTTTGACCGTTCCAACAATATTTCTAGACTTTTCACGTTTGAGCATTCTAACTTTGAAAATTTTCATAACAAATAGGCAAGCAAGAATTAACATATTCAAAAAGATAATAACTACAATGTAACCAATTCGTATTTCAAGTAATGAAAATATTATAGAAATCATGCATTGCAATCAAGTGCTTTTACTTGAGTTTTTAGAGAATTATGTAATGTTTGCATTAGGATCCAATTCTCATGAGTAGAAGCTTTATGAAAAACAATGATGTGTGCATAAGGTGTTTTGATAAAAGTATAAAAGTGAAATAATCAAAACACATGACATATATAATGAAATAGTAACAACAATATTAAGGATGCAATCTTATAATTACTTTCACACATCAAATCTAGAATAAAGTTTCAAGGAACAAGTAATGAGTACAACAACCAAGGTGCTTCGCCCACACAATGCTCATTAAGACTTATCAGGGAGCGAATTGAAGTATTACTTAGGGGATCACATAAGCAATTTTATTAATTTTTATTTTTAGTGATCCGGTATACAAATAGAAGTGATAGAAGATGAATGTGTTTGCACAAGACACTTTACAATTCTTTCCAAGGTGCTCAACCTCACAATTCTCATTAAGACTTTTCAGGAGGGTGAGTAGTGCTTGGTGGAGTTATCTTTGGCTTTTTATTTCAGATTTTTATTTTGGGCCAAATGTCTCCGAATTCACTTGTTGTTGTAAACATTTATATTATTGAAATAACACTTCTATATTGTGCATGAAATTTATTTTTGAAAGACGATGTAGGTAATTTAGACATACAACTTAATATGTTAAAACTATTACACTACACGATCATGCAAGACTAAGATTATGAGCACATGTAGATTACCAAAATAGTGAGTGTATAATTCATTGATTAACATAAAGCATTACTTATACTTAGAGCCATGCTAGGCAATTATACACAATTATCTATAGACTATTTCATTGCACGTAATTAGATTAAGGTCTAGGCATGACAAAACAATGTTTAGAAAATTTGAAATTAAAATTAGACATTGAAGAGAATCTTAATGTGTATGCCTAATCAATTTTGTGCTTTTGAAACAAAATGACTAAGATGTATGCTCTTGTGAAGACATATAGTCAAACCACAATTTTGTAAGGAGTTAAAGCAAAAACAAATAACAAAAACATATTTTTGTTCATTTTAAATTATTTGATTTTTTTTTGTATTTCGGAGGAAAACAACAAAATTAATAACAAAATAATTTGAAATCAGACACATTAAACTGAGAAAAATCATTAAAAAAATACCAGAAAGATACTAGTGAAAGCAGAATTTTCCTCTAGAGAAAAAGGCTAACGCCTGGCGTTAAGTAGTTAACGCCGAAACAGTACTCATTTTTTGAGATTTTTTGAAAATTTTCTTTTGGCATAGATAATATATATATAGACCTTCTTAGGGTAGACATTTCAGAGAAGTTGGAAATGGTTAGAAGGCTATTTCAAGCATGTTTTATTTGTTCAAAAAATGGTTTTTATATTTTTATTTGGTTTTCATATATTTGTGTTTTACAAGATCATTAGAGCTCAAAAATGATAAAATATGTAAAACACAAAATAAGCATGTTCGATCAAACCAAGAATGCATGAATAATATAGTCATAAAGAGTGCATGCAAAATATACGATATAGGAATGTCTTAGATAATAATACCCTAACTATATGCCTACACACTAGCCCCATACTAAGTGACGGATGTGCATGAGGAGCTGCACGCATGCCGTAGTATAGGGTGTTAATGCCATATGCACACACTAGAGAATGCTCAACCTAGCATTCTTTCTCCCCAGTGCCTCGCAAGGCCCCACTGGAACCCTCCCCGGTTAAGGACAAGACATGACATAGAGGTTAGGTCTTCTAATGCATACAATCCCACGCCCTCGCTATTGTGAGACACATAATGTGGATGAATGATCATGGACACCCTAGGTATTTTGTTCTATGGAATCAAAACAATGGCTTTTATGTCCGATTAATTTCTTATTATATTTGATTTTAAAGCAACATAGTTATTATGAGTTTTAACTTTCAATTGTTCTTCCTTAAGATTGATTCATTATGGCAATAAAAATATATCTAGCATGGATGATAATATTTATTAGTTAATAATGCTAGACATGATGAGTTTGAATGTAGTGTTATGCCATAAGGTTAATTGATATAAGGTCTGTTACGCAAGGAAGGTCAGTGAGAGGTCTCGTCTTCATCAGTGACGGATGAAGGTAGGAAAGCCAGTCTGGGCAGTGTTGCATGTATTCAACAATTGTGATTCAAATTTTAGACATAAAATAAAGTGATGATTCTAATTGATTTATTCATATAGATATATAGCTGATTCCATGGTCTAAAAATAAATAAGACACATGCAACCACAATACATAAATTGTTCATATAATTATCATGATCACTAATCATATGATAGAACAAAAAGGATCTTTTGTAGTAATGTGTAATGTTGAATTAAAAGATCTTTTGATATTACATAAAATAATTTTGATCATTAATTTTACCACATAGAATTTTGATACTCATAATTAATTATTTTAAGTGAAATATATAAAATAATTCATATTCAACCTTTTCAAAATATTAAAGAGAAAGATTGCAAGGTGAATGATGAATACAATGAGAAATTATTTTTTTGGTTATTTTTGAAAGGTTTTATAAATTTTCTCTTTGGTTTTTGAATATTAAACAAAAACAAATATTTTTAGTGATTTTTCAGAAATTTAAAAATACAAAAAATTGGATACTTGAGCTAGCGCCGGCGTTAGGTCCTAGCGCCTACGTTAGCTCACAGAGAGTGCTTATTTTAATGATATAGCCTAGATTTTCTTCGATTTTGCTTAATTATGTTTGTGCAATGTAAGGCGTGTCTAATGAAGTGACGAGACGAGAAGAAATCCCAAAGAGTTGCGGAAGTTAAAATTTTAGTACATGGGTTTCATATTCATTAAAGCTTCATATTCATTAAACCTTAATTCTTGAGTTTTGCACAACATATGCATGAGTGAAATGATCATACATAAGTGAAATAATATTCATGCAATTTTTCAATTCTGGTTTGACATGATTATGATTAAACATACTAGGGGTAATCAAAAATGACGCAAATATTTTACATACCTAAGCAAAACTTGCGCATTTTATAAGTTTAGCCTAATACCCCAAAAGAAACACCTTTTGAATCCATTTTGACACTTATTTCATTTAATCTTAATAATATCATATGATAAATTTAGTTTTTCAAATTTTATAAGACTTTTAGGAAATGGATTTAGAAGGATAAAAATAAAAAGGATAAGTAGATCACTTGAAAAATGATATGACTTTTTCTTCAACTTTATTCAATTTGATATATTTATGAATTTTGGTTTAATATGTGAAAGTCATATCACATGTTATATAAAGTGATCTTATCATGATGGCTCAAAGAAATAAAAGCAAAAACAAAAAGGAAATAAAGCACATCATGAAGTAGAGAATTGATATTTCATTTTTAATTGATTTCTACTTCATGCAAATGATAGGATACTATTGAATGAGAGATTTAGGTATCCAAAGAGGACCTGGTGTGGCAGTTCCTTTGGGTACCCAAATATATCGTTTTTGCTTTTGGGGAGATATGATTGAATGGGCCCTTTTGATTTGAGTTTGTGTTTCATCTTTAACTTTGGGCCGCCATTCAAACATTGGTTTAATATTATTTTTATTTGTCAAATTTCTATGATGATTTTGCAAAACATTATTTATAGGAAATTTGATTGTCTTTAAGTTTATGTTGGGAGAAAGATGATGTTGTAAATGATAATGATTTGGAATTTCATTTTCACGCATTTGATATTTTTCATTTCCTTTGTTAGGCTTAGACATATTATGAAAATTCACATTTAACTTGCTTTTGGAATTTGCTTGAAATTGTTGATTTATGTGTTGAGAATTTTTCTTTACAATTTCCTTAAGCAAGTTGACTTTAGTTTCCAATTCATAATTCTTAACTTTAAGATTATGCCTTGCTTTATTATAGAATATTATGCTATTTTTAAGAGTGGATGCGATAGACTCAATATGATTGTTATATTCGTTTCTAAAGTCATCAAAAGTTTCATCCATCTCTTTAATTTCAATTTTATAGTTTTTGCACATATTACAATTATTTTTTAACGATGAATTTTCTAAAGACAATTTTTCATTGCGTTCTTTTACACAAATAAATTCCTTTTGAAGTTCCTTGTATTTTTCTTTAATATCATTACAATCAAAACATGATATAGAGTTTTCAAATGAAGAGCATGATGGAGATACAAACATTTCATTTTTGGATTCTACATTCACATTTGCTTTCAAAGTTTTATTTTCTAAACATAGGTTTGCATCAGCCATTTTTAGTTTCTTAATCTTACGTTTAGTAGTTTATAGTAATTGCAATGTAGAAATAGAAGTATAAAAAATTGAATTTGATTTCCTTACATTGCTTTCGGGAGTGGCACGATTTGAACATATAGTTTCTTTGACATCTTTTTGGCACTCCTCTTTCGAAGACAGTACTTCTTCTTCTCTTCCATTTGGTGTGTGCTCCATTGATCCGTCATGAGAGGAGCATTCATGAAGACTTGTGCAAGCTTGCATATTCTCTGGTTCTTGCGATTGTTCCATTCATGTAGAAGGAGAATCATAAGTTCTTTTAAGAAAATTCCAAACCTTATATGCGGTAGGAAGAGTATAAATAAGTTTGAAAATATATTGATCTAACGCACAAAATAAACTATTCATAGATTTTGCATTTAAAACAATTTCGTTCCTAGTTAGTACGCTAGGTGTTTTTCAATAGTAATATTCCAAACTTTTTCATCTAAGGCCTTAAGAAAAATTTTCATTAATGTTTTCCACCCTTTATAATTTTTGCCCATAAATAAAGGTGGTGATAATCCTTTTTTCATTTACATTAAAATTCTCCCCACTCGTAGAAGCGAGATCATGATCAAGAGACACCATTATTCCCGGTTGTTAAGCCGATTTGGAATAACCTGGTTCTGATACCACTTGTTGGATCTTGAGGCACCCTTAGAGGGGGGGGGTGAATAAGGGTTTTAAAAACTTTAAACTTTAAAAAAACCTTTGATATTTTGGTCGAAGTAAGTTAAATAAAAAGTAAGGAGATAATGAAATTAGAAATAAAATCAATTTTATTAAACAAGAAAAGACATGATTATCATTTATAAAATTGATTACAAAATATGATTTCAATGATGCTAGAAATCAAAGCGAATAATATGAAAACTCTTTTCGTTTTCTATACCGACTCGTATCCCCATGAACCGGTTGGCTTTAGCAGATCTCTCCCCAGATACGGCCTCAAGCCGCTCTAACCAATCTATCACTAAAAAGGCCTCGAGCACCCCTAGATCTACTCCCTAGACCCAGTCGCCAACACGAGGCGAATTTCTCCCTATGTCCTACCCAGACCTAGTCACCAACACGAGGCAATTTCACGAACCGATTACAAAGATGAAATAAAGGGCAAATACAAAGTACAAATATAAAACTCCCTATGAGGTAATCTGAAGGAGACGCCGAAGAATTGCTGAAGATCGTTGAACTCCAAGCGTGCGTTCTTCGCGTTGAGTTAGCATGTTGATGCAAGCCTCCTTTGATTCCTCCTTTTGAAATATGAGCTGGAGATGTGTTTGTCTGGAAATACGGCCCTCACAAAGTTTCTGATGTGCTGGAATGGGGCTCTTGGCAATCAGTTGTAAGAGACATTGAAATCATCAAATTTATAGACTTTGAGCTAACACTGACGTTAAGAGATAACGCCGAGCGTTGACCATGTATAGCAACATATTGACGGCTCGGATCTTCAGAAGAGGAAGGAGATTCTGCACTTTAGGAACAATTTTATTTTAGGCAATATCAACGCCGGCGTTAAGGCTAACGCGGGCATTGGGCAAAGCATTCCTAAAGTTCCTCCTGCAATCACGACTGCTTTCTCCTTGCCAAATTCGTCGATCGGATAGCGCCCAGTGTTAAGACTAACGCTTGGCGTTGAGTTTCTTTCTCTAATCAGCTGGCACGCCATTTCGTCGAACAACATCTTCGTCGAACGTCTCATTTTGTCGAACGCAGTTTCATTTCGTCGAACGCCACACATTTCGTCGAATAATAATTCATTTCGGCAACCTCCATTTCGTCGAACGCATTTCGTAAAACGGGTTTCTTCTTTCGTCGAACACAATTTTGTCGAACGCCGTTTCATCTAGTGCTAACGCCCAGCGTTAAGCTTAATGCCTGGCGCTAAACAGTTTTCAATCCTTCAGCTTGTGGTTAGTGCCAGACCATTGTTGCAGCAACATGGTGTCATAACTGTCCAAACCTGCATGCTAAAAACACAATGGCAAACAAGATCAAATACAAGTAGGATTTGTTATTCTCAAATCAAAGGGATGCGGAAAACCATGTTCCAACAACTCTTTCCCCCCAGTGCCTCGCAAGGCCTCACTGGAACCCTCCCCGGTTATGGACATGAAATGAATTAGAGGTTAGGTCTTATAATGCACACAATCCTACGCCCTCGCTATTGTGAGACACATAATGTGGGTGAATGATCATGGACATCCTAAGCATTTTGTATTATGGAAACAATTTGTAAACTATGGCTTTTTATGGGAGATTGATTTCTAATTATATTTTAAAGCAACATAGTTATTATGTGTTTTAACTTTTAATTGTTCTACTTTAAGATGGATTCATTATGGCATTATTAGACAACTAGCATGAATGATAATATTTATTAGTTGATAATGCTAGAAAGATGAGTTTGAATGCCATATGATTAATAGTGATGATGTTGCATGTATTCAATAAATAGAATTTCAATTTATAGACCTAGAATGAATTGATGAAAGTTGGTTCTAGGGTCTACATAGAGATGAGATACATGCACACACATTAACTAATTCATGGTACTGATCATAACCATATGTTGGAAGCAAATATGATCTTTTGTAGTTATGTTTAATATTTGAATTTAAAAGATCTTTTGATTTTGCATGATCATTAATTTTATCACATTGAAATTTAAGTACTCATGATTAATTATTCATAATGAGGTAGGTGAAGTATGTGAAACCATTCATATTCAACCTTTTCAAAATATCATAGACAAAGATTGTAAGGTGAATATTGAATATAATGAGAAAATATTTTTGGTTATTTTGAAAAGTTTTTGTAAATTTTCAGTTTGAATTTTGATTATTCACAACAACCTATATATATATATATATATATATATATAATTTTCTTGACTTTCAAACTTTCATTGTTCTATTTTTCTTTCGCATAACATGGCATGATATAACTATCATAGACATTTTATAGTAAGTGATGATGTTAGATGAAAAGTTATGATAACAAGGTGCAATATTATGTGAAGCATATAATAGATTTGCATATATTTAACATGGAGCTTCAACCTAACTATTCATAGACATAGAATGATGTGATTTAATCTTGTGAGTTATTTTCAATAGTTATAAGGTTATTCTAATGTCATTAGAATGGTACTTAGGAGCATGTGATGTACAATCCTTTACAAAAATTGCCGAAAAAGGAAAAACTGAGATAACTTCTAAACAGAGTTGAGTTTTGGCAGATTTGAGGGTCGAAATGAACACAAACGAGCAAAGCTCGTTTGCCATTGCATAGATCTTCTCGACCTCATTCCGAAAAGTTATTATGGGTAAAAATCAGACAAGCGGATCAAAAGTTATGGTTGTTTGAAGTTCGCGTCAAAATCTCGCATATTTTTGTAAATTTAATTTTGGTTTTTGTTTAAAAAAACATATGATTTTTGCGATTTTTCATTTCCGGTTTTTTATGATTATGAGTAAACAAATTGGAGACTATCAAATGACATAAGGATATTAAATAAATAATCAACCACTTGAGTATTGTATACATTTAGCCTAAGACCCCATAATTTTCTTTTAAATCCTTTTTTGACAATTATTTAATTAGTCTTGATAATATCATATAAGATTTAGCATTTAATATATAATGATGATATAAGACTTTTAAAGGTAATGGATTTAGAGAGTTAAAAATAAAAAAGGATAGGTAGGTCACTTGAGAGATGATATGACTTTTATTCAATTTGATTCATAAATGAATTTGTGGCTTAATGTGTGAAAGTCATATCACATGTTATACAAAATGACAATAGTATGATGGTTACAAAAGAAAAGAAAAATTTAAGCATATCATGAAGTAGAGTTGATGATATTTCATATTTAATTATTTCTACTTAACGCATTTGTATGATACCTAATGAATAAGAGATTTAGGTATCCAAAGGGGACCAAGTGGGATGGTTACTTTGGGTACCCAAATACATCGTGCTTGATTTTGGGGAGATGGAAATGAATGAGCCCTTTTGAGTGGAGTTTCTGTTTCATCTTTCACTTTGGGTCTCCATTCAAACCTTGGTTTAATATTATTTTTATGCATCAAATTTCCATTATGATTGTTTTTATTTTGAAGAGTATAATTGTAGTGATGATTGAAAATATTTTTCATAGGAAATTTGTGCACTTCTATTTTTAAGTTGGGAGAAGAATGATTTTGTAAATAATAGTGATTGGGATTTTGATTTACAAATACTGTGTTCCTTACTCTCATTTTTAGGTTTAGTCAAGACTTTCATATTCAACTTGTTTTTAGATATTACTTGATATTGTGAATTTATGTATTGTGAATTTTTATTCATAATTTCGTAAGCAAGTTGATTTTTGTTTTGAATTCATCATTCTTGATCTTAAGATTATGTCTAGCTTTATTATATGCAACTGTGCTATTTTTAAGAGTGGAAACAATTGAATCAATATGATTTTGATAGTTATTTCTATATTCCTCAAATGTTTCATCCATCTCTTTAATTTCAATTTTATAGTCTTTACACTTAGCACAATCATTTTTCAAGGATGAATTTTCTAAACATAATCTTTCATTTTGTTCTTTTACAAAAATAAACTCCTTTTCAAGTTTCTTGTGTTTTTCTTTTAATTCATTATATTCTACACAAGGTGTAATGGTTTCAACTAAGGAGCCATGGGTAGACCTAGATAACTCAAAATTTGATTCTTCATTAACTTTTTCTTGTAAACCTTTATTTTCTAAGCGCAATTTGCAAATAGCATTTTTCAATTTCATAATTGCGCTTTGTAATTTGTAGCAATTGTAATGTAAAAATAGAATTGCAAACAATGAGAGAATTTGATTTCATTACTTTGCTTTTGGATGAGGGAAGATTTGAACATATTGTTCCTTTGTCTTCTTCATCTTCCTCTAAAAAACAAGAGTTTGCATCATCCTTTCCGCTTGATGAGCATTATATGGATCCATCATTTGAGTAGCTTTCTTGAATATTTGTGCAAGCTTGTATGTTCTCCAATTCTTGTGTTTATTCCATACATACAGAAGGAGAATCAAAAGTTCTTTCAAGCAAATTATAAATAAGTTTGAAAATATTTTGATCTAACGCACAAAATAAACTAGTTATAGCTTTTGCATTTACAACAATTTTGTTTCTGGTTAGTACGCTAGGTGGCTTTTCAAAAGTAATATTCAAAACTTTTTCATCTAAGGCTTTAAGAAAATTTTTCATTAATATTTTCCACCCTTTATAATTTTTGCCCATAAATAAAGGTGGGGATAATACTTTTTCATTTATATTGAAATTTCCCCCTAGTAGAAGCGAGATCATGATCAAGATACGCCATTTTTCCCGGTTGTTAAGCCGATTTGGAACAACCTGGCTCTGATACCAATTGTTGGATCTTGAGGCGCCCTTAGAGGGGGGGGGGGGATGAATAAGGTTTTCGAAAACTTTAAACTTTTATAGAAAACTTTTGATATTTTGGTAGAAGTAAATTAAATCAAAAGTAAAGAGATAGTGAAATTATATACGAAATCAATTTTATTAAACAAGAAAAGACATGATTATCATTTATAAAATTGATTACAAAAATCTGATTTCTATGACGCTAGAAATCGAAGGCGAAATATGAAATATTCTTTTCGTTTTCTATACCGACTCGTATCCCCACGAATCGGTTAGCTTTAGTCGATCTCTCCCCAGATACGGCCTCAAGCCGCTCTAGCCTTCCTATCCCCAGAAAGGCCTCGAGCACCCCCCTAGATCTACTCCCTAGACCTAGTCGCCAACATGATGCGAATTACTCCCTAAGTCCTACCCAGACCTAGTCGCCAACACGGGGCAAATTTGTGAACCGATTACAAAGATTAAAATAAAAGACAAATACAAAAGACAAATATAAAACTCCCTATGAGGTAATCTGAAGGAGTCGCCGAAGAATCACTGAAGATCGTTGAAGTCCAAGCGTGCGTTCTTCGCATTGAGTTAGCGTGTTAATCCAAACCTCCTTCGATTCCTCCTTTTGAAATTGAGTGGGAGAAGTGTTGGTCTGGAAATACGACCCTCTCAGAGTTTCTGAAGTGCTGGAATAGGGCTCTAATCAATCAGTAGTCAGAGACGTCGAAATCATGCAATTTATAGAACTTGAGCTAACGCCGACGTTGAGTTCTAACACTGGGCGTTGACCATGTATAACAACATATTGATGGCTCAGATCATCAGAAGAGGAAGGAGATTCTGCACTTTAGGAATATTTTTATTTTAGGCAATACTAGTGTCGGCGTTAAGGCTAACGCGGGCGTTGAGGTAAATCATTCCTAAACTTCCTCCTTCAATCACGACTGCTTCCTCCTTGACATAATCATCGATCGATAACGCCGGCGTTGAGTTCTAACGTCTGGCATTGAGTTTCTTTCTCTTTTAATTCAGTCGGCAAGCCATCCAGTCGATCGACAGACCATCCCATCGATTGGCAGACCATCCCGTCGATCGCTAATGCCCAGCGTTAAGACCTAACGACTGGCATTGGACATCTTTCACTCCTTCTGCTTGTGGATAGTGGCAGACCAGTATTGCAGCAACCTGGTGTCATATCTGTTCAGACCTGCATGCAAAAAACACAATGGCAAACAAGATCAAATATAAGTAGGATTTGTTATTCTCAAATCAAAGGGATGCGGAAAACCATGTTCCAACACTAGCAAATATTTACGCAAAATAGTAATATGTTACATAGCTAGTATGTATTTTAACCAATATCTCATCCAACAGCAAGATGTTTTTGAATATGAACTAATAAATTTGAAATTGAAGAATCAAGAATAAACATCATGAACCTCATTGTTGGGAATTGTATCCACAATTACCTTGATTTGAAGAAGTCCCCTTGCACTAAGATGAATTGAGTTTGTATTTGATTTGGTATATTAGTTATGTGTTTGCAGGATATTAATTGCTAAGTATAAACCAATGTCATATTTCAAGAGTTCACTCGACAAATGAAGAAGGCACTTTATTTTCAAATATGTAGACGAAAATACAGTACACGTGGAGATCATTCCTTGATTCCATTTTTAGCCGTTAGAGAGGATGTGTTATATATATACTTAAAAGTTATTTCTTTAACCCTAATCATCATGCCTTATTTTAAAGATCGCAAATCTTCTATCGTCTTTCTTATCTCTCGCAAATCGACATTCTTGCTGCCGACAAAGATTCTTGCACGATCCTTCTCAAAGTAAAGATTCAACAAGATCTCTGATTCCAGATTCTCTCAAGTTCTTTTCAGATCTTGTTGTCTCCCAAGTTTTCAGATCCAAGTTTCCCAAGAGAAGATTTCTTCTTCCCCTTTCAAGATCAAAGTTTTCATTTCGGTCAAGGATGAAGAAGATCCATTATTACAGATATGAAGAAGATAAATCTCATAGAGATTTTAGAAGATTTTCTTTCAATCTAAAGAGTTGTAAAAATCCCCTTTGCAATATTTTTGTAGGATGTTTCTCTTCCAAATTTGCATAGATCCTAGTTTAGAGGATCGAGTGTAGGAGAGGTTGTTCTCTGAGTTTATAGGAAGTTTTACTTTCGAGTGTAGGAGTTGAGGCTTCGAGTTTGTAGGGGATGTGGTCTCCGAGTTTGTATGAGTTGTATGCTCCGAGTTGTAAGATTTGCTTAAATATGAGATTAGTGAAGTAGCCTAGTCTAGCCGGGAGTGCTAGATTGTTGAGACGAAAAATTAGACGTACCCATTTCGGGGAACTACTATAAATCCTTGTGTTTGTGTGCTCTTTATTTCTGTGTGCTTTTCTTTCAAGTTTTTAATTTCGAATAAAAGCCATATAAGTCACCTATTCACCCCCTCTAGGTGATTTAGGTAGCAACTAGATTCTTTTAATTGGTATAAGAGGGAGGTTGTTCGTTAAGAGGTTAACACCTTGAACAAAGTCCTCTATCTAGTTGTTCAAAGACACCATGTCTGGAATTGATAAAAACAAGGATTCTTCCATGAAGTTGTCGGTGTGCACTAAAGAGAACTTTCCTATGTGAAAGGAAAGAGTAAGGTTCTACATGGAAGCCGCCAACCCAAGAATCTTTCAGATTGTTGAAGAAGTTCCTCACATTCCAATGACAACATCTACAATCAACACAAATGTACAAGTTCCTAAAAAGATACTAGATTTAACAAAGGATGAGATTTCCATTGTCGCCTTGGCCAAGAAGGCAAAGAACATTATTGTCAGTGTAGTGGATGACTCTATGTTACAGAATTTTTTTCACTACAAGTCTGCCAAAGAGATGTGGGATTCTCTTATTGTCTTGATGGAAGGTACAAAAGAAGTCAAAGATGATCGTAGAACTCTGCTGAATCATGAGTATGAAAGTCCTTTGATATCAGTTGAAACCTCTGATACCAATTGAAAGTAACCTCTGATAGAGGTTGATACCAATTGAAAGTGAGGTTAGATCTTAAAGTTACTCTAGAGGGGGGTGAATAGAGTATTAAAAGTTTTTCACTTAATCTTATAGCGGAATTAAAATAGTGATATTTATATGTGTACTAAGTGGTTTATAAAAATAAATAACAAAAATAAAGCACACCACAGTACAGAAAATAAACACAAACACAGAAGACACAAGGATCTATAGTAGTTACCCAATAAACCTGGGTACATCTACTCTTCTACCACCCTTGGTAGGAATCCACTAGGTTTTTGTTCAGGTGCCCTATCACCAATGGAGTTTTAATCAGGTGCCCAATAAACCAACTGTAGGTTTTTGATCAGGTGCCGTGCCACCAAACAATTAACTTTTGAAGGGAGTTAAAACCCTGTACAAGATGGGATAAAGGTAAATAAAAAGGGTTACGAAGTTCTTCTCTGTCAATAATCTGAGAGAAGACTAGTGGATTGTGTTGTTGTAAAGCTCCCCCTGTCTGATAGAAATGGTTGATAGTTGTGGATGGAGATTTCACTTGAATGTAAAGCAAATCTTCCTGATAGCTGATGAATCTGAGAGACAATGTTTCTCAAATTATTGTTGCTCTTGAAGATTTAGAACTTGCACCTGAAAACTGAGAGAATGATCTTGATGTTCTTAGAGAGTGAAAGGTGCTGCTTGAGGAAGATGATCTTTCTGTTTTTCTTTCTATGTATTTTTTTCTCGGCTGTTACTTCTCTTTTATTCTTTCTATCTTGCGGTATTGTAATCCTGTAAATCTTTTTCTTCCTTTTTCTTAGAGATAATCTGACTGATTTGAAAATCAAATCTTCTGAATAAGGAATAGAATAATCAGGAGGATTATTTCCTGGAACCACAAGAAAATCTTTAATTCCTTTTCCTTTTCAATAAATGTATCCTTTTCCAATAACACAAACTGCTACTTTTTCGAGAGAAGGCAATGGAAAGGAATAAATAAAAGGATGGATATAATCCTTGACTTATCTGGAATATAGATCTGTTGCTGATTTAGGTTGATCTGAGATCAGAGAATAAAATATAGCTGATTTGTCTGAAATTCGTCGAGCTGAGATAAGGATTCGTCAATCTGAAGGTTGAGTTCATCGAACTGAAGGATAAACAACTGAATCTCACTGGAAGAATTGAATTAGTCGATATGAGAATCACTTTCGTCGATCTGAATATCTTGTTACTTATTCTTCGAGCGCAGAGCTGAGTTCGTCGATCTCAAACTGGAGTTCATCGAACTGAAGAATAAACTGCTGGACTGGCTGGAGAATTAAGTGCGTCGAGCTGGAGAGCAAGTTCGTCGAACGAAGAATAGAGTTCGTCGAACGCAGAGACTTGGAAAGTTCATCGAACTGGAGCGCAACGTTCGTTGAACGCAGGATGGAGTTCGTTGAACGCAGTATGGAGTTTGTCGAACGCAAAAACTTGATCTTTTCCTTAAGTTCTAGCAACCTAAAACCTTGACCCTAAGAATATACAATGGGGTCAACTTAGTCCTAGTCAACAGATAGTGATCCTAGACCAAATCAGTAATAGGGATGTTCCAACAGTCTCCCCTATTTGGGTTAGGACACTATTTGACAAAATTGAATAATAAACAAATAAATAACAAATATAGAGCATATATATCTGACAGAAATTTTAAATCATTCCAGTAGATAAAATATAGTACTATATGTTTAGAAAACTTTAAACTTTCAACTTTACACTTCCTTGCCTTCAGCTTTCTGAATTCTTGCTTTTACACTTCCTTGTCTTCAGCTTTTGGCTTTGTTTATCTGAACTGAATCTGTCATATTGAATCTGCATTTTTCAGCTTTTGCTTTTGTTGATCTAAACTGAATCTGTCATATTGAATCTGCATTTGAATCTGCTATATCAAAAATAATTTCTGAATCTAGAGCTGCTTCTACATCACAAACCATAACTTCTTCATCAAGAACTGAAACTGCTTCTATCAAAATCATATCAGCATCAATATCAATCACTGCATCAAAAAGAGCTTCTTCATAAAGCATCTCCCACTGAAACTAGAGCATCTTCATAAAGCATCTCCCCCTGTCAAAAAGGAGCTTCTTCAAAACATCTCCCACTGCCTAGTTTCAGGAAGACCTGAAGCTAGGCCCCTAGAAGAAGGACCAGTTGTATAGGAGGTAGAGAAGGATGCAATTTTAGAAGAAATATTGCCATTGTTCCCATTCCTTTATTTTCAGCTACTGGGAGTTTGATCCTGGTGGTCATGAAATTCTTAAGTTGTTATTCTTCAAACAAATGAAGAATGTCTTGGAACAGATAGTGATCCTGTACCTGCAAAATGTCTCTAGTAGAGGTGGTGTTCCTATCCTTATTTAATATGTTAGTTGTTCTTGACCCAGACTACTTTGGGTCCTTTTGTTTTTCCACAAAAATCAGAAATATAAGATATCTCAGGCTGATCCTTATAGCCTTGTGGATGATATCTCCTTGGAGGAATTATCCACTCAGTGAAAGAATTTTTAGTTTGTTGAGAATAAGAACTCTTTAGATTTTCAGTATTTTTTCCGTTCGACGAATTTGGATGAATTCGTCGATCGCCGTTCGATGAAGTGAAGTGCTTTCGTCGAGCGTCATTCGAATAATAAATATACTGAAGGTCTGTCTTCAGAGTTTGTTGATCTCCGTTCGACGAAATGAAGTGATTTCGTCGAGCTCCGTTCGACGAATTTAGTTGAATTCCTTTATTCTTAACAGCCTTGCTTGAGATATTTTTATCTACATCTACTATCTCTTTTCCCTTAGCAGAAATGAACTTTACTGGTGTAGATAAAGTATTCTTCTTGTGAAGATGTGGCTCACTTGATGATGCACCCAAGCCCAGTTTGCCACTTAGCCAGTCATTCACTGTGCTTGTGATGTCCATCAGTTTGATACTTCTCCCATTTAGGGTTCTTCAAATTTCTTAGCCACAGATAGTTTGTTCTCAATGAGAATAATATGTTCTCTGGAGGCAGCCAGTTCTTTCTTAAGATTGGCATTTTCTTCACTTAGTTAGTTCATTTCAGCCAACTTATTTCTGAGGGAAATTATTTCCTTCTCAGATTTAATTAAATCTAAACAAAGAGTTTTAAAATCATCTGAATTAAAATCAAAGTTAGATATTACTTGATCAGCATCAATTTCAGATTCTGATTCATCTGAATTATTTGTTGATGCATCGATAGACATCATGCAGAAACTTCTTTCATCTGCAACATCTTCATCTTCAGAAGAGCTGGATGAAGATGCATGATCTGACTCACTGCTGGAGTCATAAATAGCCATCAAGCAATAATCCTTTTCATTTGCATTCTCTTCATCAACAGAAGAGCTAGATGAAGACTCTGACTCTTCTGCAGAACCTTCAAACATGTTGTTGAGGGAATTCCAAATATCTCTGGCGGAGGTGCAGTCCACAACCTTTTGAAAAATATCATCAGACATTGTTTGTGCCAATATATTCATTGCTTTGGCATCTGCACTTCTCTATTTCTTCTGAGCATCTGTCCACTCAGGAGGTGTAACAGCATTAGTGTTTGTTGTTGTTTCAACACTTGTTGTTGTTGTAGGAGTTGGAGGTCCTGTCAAAATAACATTGAAAATATCTTTGTCAATAGAATTCATATACAATCTGATCCTTGCCTTCCATAATGCAAACTTATTTAGATTGCGCATAGGAGGTCTTGTGCTTGAGTATTCTTTGTTCTATGCCATGAGTTTTTAGAAAAACAAAACTCTAGATGAAATTAAGATCTAATTGATCTTTTGATTCAGGTGTTAGCCTGTAACCAATCAACGAACCTCTGATTCCAATTGAAAGTCCTCTGATATCAGTTGAAATCTCTGATACCAATTGAAAGTAACCTCTGATAGAGGTTGATACCAATTGAAAGTGAGGTTAAATCTTAAAGTTACTCTAGAGGGGGAGGGGGGGTGAATAGAGTATTAAAAGTAATTCACTTATTTTTATAACGAAATTAAAATAGTGATATTTATATGTGTACTGAGTGATTTATAAAAACAAATAATGAAAACACAGCACAACACAGTACAAAAAATAAACACAAACATAGAAGACACAAGGATTTTATAGTAGTTCCCCAATAAACCTGGGTACATCTACTCTTCTACCACCCTTGGTAGGAATCCACTAGGTTTTGGTTCAGGTGCCCTATCACTAATGGAGTTTTGATCAGGTGCCCAATACACCAACTGCAGGTTTTTGATCAGGTGCCCTGCCACCAAACAGTTAACTTTTGAAGGGAGTTAGAACACTGTACAAGATGGGATAAAGGTAAATAAAAAGGGTTATGAAGTTCTTCTCTGTCAATAATCTGAGAGAAGACTAGTGGATTGTGTTGTTGTAAAGCCCCCCTGTCTGATAGAAATGGTTGACTGTTGAGGATGGATCTTTCACTTGAATGTAAAGCAAATCTTCCTGATAGCTAATCAATCTGAGAGACAATGTTTCTCAGATTATTGTTGCTCTTGAAGATTTAGAACTTGCAGCTGAAAACTGAGAGAATGATCTTGATGTTCTCAGAGAGTGAAAGGTTCTGCTTGAGGGATCTTTCTATTTTTCTTTCTATGTATTTTTTTCTCGACTGTTACTTTTCTTTTCTTCTTTCTATCTTGCTGTACTGTAATCCTGTAAATCTTTTTCTTCCTTTTTTTCTTAGAGATAATCTAACTGATTTGAAAATCAAATCTTCTGAATAAGGAATAGAATAATCAGGAGGATTATTTCTTGGAACCATAAGAAAATATTTAATTCATTTTCCTTTTCAATAAATTTATCCTTTTCAAATAACCCAAACGGCTACTTTTTCGAGAGAAGACAATGGAAAGGAATAAATAAAAGGAAGGATATAATCCTTGACTTATCTGGAATATAGATCCGTTGCTGATTTAGGTTGATCTGAGATCAGAGAATAGAATATAACTGATTTGTCTGAAATTCGTCGAGCTGAGATAAGGATTCGTCGATCTGAAGGTTGAGTTCGTTGAAATGAAGGATAAACAACTAAATCTGACTAGAAGAATTGAATTAGTCGATATGAGAAGCACTTTTGTCAATCTGAACATCTTGTTACTTTTTCTTCGAGCGCAGAGCTGAGTTCGTCGTTCTCAAACTGGAGTTCATCGAACTGAAGAATAAACTACTGGACTGGCTAGAAAACTGAGTGCGTCGAGCTGGAGAGCAAGTTCGTTGAACGTAGAGAGAAGTTCTTCGAACGCAGAATAGAGTTCGTCGAACGCAGAGACTTGGCAAGTTCGTCGAACTGGAGTGCAACATTCGTCGAACGCAGGATGGAGTTCGTCGAATGCAGTATGGAGTTCGTCGAACGCAGAAACTTGATCTTTTCCTTAAGTTCTAGCATCGTAAAACCTTGACCCTTAGACTATATAATGTGGTCAACTTAGTCCTGGTCAACAGATAGTGATCCTAGCCCAAATCAGTAATTGGGTTGTTCCAACAGAGTACGAGGCCTTCAAGCAAGACCCAAGAGATAGCATATCAGATACCTATGAAAAATTCTTCAAAATTGTTAATGGTCTAAGAAATTATGACCGAGAATTTACGGTTGGAGAACTAAATGACAAGTTCTTGAGATCCCTGGCGAAAGAATGGGATACCAAGGCAATATCTATAAAGGAATTTGGCAAGTTGGCCACAATGGAGCCTCAGATCTTGTTTGGGAAGCTTCTTTCCCATGAACTGAAGCTCATCATCAAGAAATCTTAGGAAGAGGGGAACAAGACTTCTGGAAGGGAGAAGTCCATAGCACCGAAGGCTGAAGTGTCAAGGAAAGGTCAGATTGTGTCACCAATAAGGACACAACCATCAGATGAATATGACGAGTCAGTAGCATGCTCCTCAAGCTCATACATGTCCGATGGAAAGTTCTCCTTACTCTCCAAGCAATTCAAGAGATTGCAAAACAAAAGGAAGTAGTGGAGAAGTCAATCCTCCTCATCTGATCTTAGAAGATCAAGATGTGATGATGAACATCACAAGAAAGGATACAACAACGACAAGTATAAAACTAAACCGAATAAACATATTTCGACTTATATTATTTGTTATTGCTGTAATAAGCCAGGGCATATGATCGCGGAATTCCTGTACAAGAAGAAAGAATGATCGAGAAAGGATGACAAGAAATCCTTCAAAAATAAGATGGAGGAAAAGAGCTCCATGTCTAAGAATTCCGAGAATTTGAGCGACAGTGACTCAGATGAGTCAAGCTCAGACAAAGAAGCCTACTTCGGGCTCATGGCTCAGACCGACGATGAAAACTATGACACCCCTTTTGAGGGGAAGGTAAACTCTCACACTCCGTTATCTGAGACTGAAGTTGAGTCCAATGCGGATGAAGGCTACACTTCTGAGGAGGAATCAGAATTAATGGTTCAGCACCAAGCATTGTTAAAGTTATTTAATAGATGTCGCAAGGCGGTTAAATATCAAGCCAAAGAGATTGCGTCTCTCAAGACCGTGGAATCGGTTCTGAGGGAAGAAATTGAAAAAATAATTCCTTTCATAGATGAAGTCCAACTCTTGAAGGAAGAACTCAAAAGCTCTACTAAACTAATAAAGCTGAAGGAGAAATCCATAAATGAGTTGGAAGGGAAGTTAGTGGTTAAGAGGAAGCTAGTAGAAAGCTTCTCCAAACCAAAGACCATCCTTCCTCTTATTGATGGTTTTTCTGCTACTGTGAAGAGTAACGGTATCGGTCACGAGACCGAGAAAAGTAAGGCTGCTAAGATATGGGTCATTAAGGGTAAGGGCAAGGCGAATCAAAGTCAACCTTCCTTCAAGAAGGTAGTTTTTCCGACAAACACCTATGACTTTGAGACATCTTATGGTCACTTTACGAGACCAACTCATGTTGAGTCAAATAAGAGCAACCAAGGATGGAGTCGTCCCCAAGACTTCGGAATGACTGCTCTTAAAGCTCCTTACAAAGAGATAGTCCTCAAGGACTATGGTTTATTTGTTTATGGACCGTCAGCTAAGAAATAACCAAAAGTTAAACCGGTTGCTACAAAAACACTTGAGAAAGATCCATGTTTTTATTGCAAGCACGAGGCTTCTACCTCCAAGTCGGTAGCTCCTCCTAGACCCCCCATTCAAAGAGTTAAGCAGGAGAGGAAAAGAAGGTACAACAAATTCAAATGTTGTTGTTGTGTCAAAGTTGGTCACTTCGCCATAGATTGTTGGTTTAATCAAATGAATTTTAGGACTCCACTAGTTAATAATGCAAGGACGACCACTCGCAATATTAACACTCCAAGTGGAAGTCGTCTAACAAGAAGCCAAGGACCCAAATCCTTTTGGGTTCCTAAAGGCAACTGATTATTGATTGCAGGTATGTCCAAAGGCCAACAACACGCATATCTGGTATTTGAACAGTGGATGTTCGCGGCACAAGACCGGAAGAAGAAGCCTATTGAAAAATTACATCCCAATCAAGGATGGTCCAAAGGTTATCTTTGGTGGATCTGATCGGGGAATCACAAAAGGCTACAATATGATTACCAACGGTATATTCTCTTTCACAGATGTAGCTTATGTTAAGGGATTACAACATAATTTTATTAGCATAAGTCAATTATATGACAAAGGCTATATGGTTGAGTTCTACAAGGACAAGTGCTTGATAAAGTCGTCGGATACGTCAGAAACTATTTTAATAGGCACTCGGAGTAGAAATATCTTTTGCAAAAATTTTCTTTGTTTAGACACTTCTACACCAGTATGTTTTCTAACAAAAGATATTGCATCTCTTTGTGACCAATGACACATGAGACTAGCACATAGTAACATTAAAACTATAAGTATGCTATTTTCTCACAACTCAGTGCGCGATGCACCTGATGTTAAGTACATTAAAGAGAGACCTAATCATGCATGCCAAAAGGGTAAGCAGACTCGGGCTAACTTTAAGAGCATCATTGGAAAATATTCTACCAGATGTTTATATCAGCTCTATATGGATCTATTTAGTCCCATGCTAGTTAGGATTTTAGGAGGGAAAGCTTACACCTTTGTAATTTTTGATGACTACTCACGTTTTGCTTGGTTATTCTTTCTAAAACACAAGTCATATACTTTTGACTCTTTCACTAGCATTGTTAGGCAAATCCAGAATGAACTAAACTGCTTCGTAGTCAAAATCAGAAGTGACCACGAAACATAATTCAAGTCAGGGGCTACGACAGAGTTTTGTGAAAGCTTAGGTATCTTTCATGAGTTTTCATCTCCTTAAACTCCACAACAAAATGGAGTTGCCAAGAGAAAGAATAGAACACTAATAGAGTCAAGCAGAACAATGTTGAATAATTCTTCTCTTCCAAAATATTTCTGGGCAGAAGTCGTCAACACTGCTTATCGCGTGCAAAAAAGAGCACTAATCAATAAGAACCATCGTAAGACATCTTATAAAGTTCTAAAGGGCAGGAAGCCAACTGTATCTTATTATAGAATATTTGGCAGTAAATGCTTCGTACTTAAAAAAGGGAAATAGTACAAAACTAAGTTTAGAGAAAAATGTTTTGAAGGTATTTTTGTAGGCTATAGTAGCCATAGTAAGCCATACATGATTTTTAATAAGAAAATCCAGGTTGTATTAGGATCCATAAAAATTGTATTTGATGAGACGAGTATGCTTCACAGTAGCTCTTCTTATGTTTTTATTGAAGATGCAGGTGCAGGTTTAAAACTGAAAGTGCTCAGCTTGGAAGAAGTCATTAAAGAAGATGCTCCAAGGATAGTTTTAGTGAATATTCCAACTACACCTGAAGAAGAAGAACCTAAAGAGATAGAAGACGTACTAGAAGTAGAAGAACCAGGTATTAGGGAAGATGCAAGGAATCTGGTGATAAGACATCAGAGAGATCACCCAGCAAATCAAATCATCGGAGATACCAGAGTCGGAATATGGACAAGGAGAGGTACATCTAACGAAGTTTTGCATTGAAGTTTTCTTTCACAGATTGAGCCAAAGAAATTTGATGAGGCCAAAGAGGATGCTTCATGAATTATTGCAATGCAATAGGAGCTCAATCAATTCAAAATATGCAAAGTTTGGAAGCCTGTGTCAAGGCCCAAAGGTCAGAATGTTATCAGAACAAAATGGGTTTTCATAAATAAGCTGGATGAAAATGGTGTGATCATCAAGAATAAGGCCAGACTTGTTGCCCAAGGTTACCGACAAGAAGAAGGGATTGACTTCGATCAAACTTATGCTTCAGTGGCAAGACTTAAAGCGATCAAGTTGTTTCTAGCGTATACTGCTCTCATGGGATTTAAGGTCTATCGAATGGACGTGAAGTCAGCCTTCCTTAATGGTAATTTTAAGGAAGAAGTATAAGTAGAACAACCCCTAGGTTTTGTTGATTCATCTCTCCCTGATTATGTTTATTTCTTATGAAAAGCTTTATATGGTCTAAAACAAGCACCCCGAGCTATGTTTGAGACCCTCACTAGCTTTCTTCTTGAGAAAAAATTCACAAGAGGAAAGATAAATAAGACATTGTTTCTTAGGGAAGTAAAATGCAAGATTTTGCTAGTACAAATCTATGTCGACGATATTATCTCTGGATCTACGGATGATCACCTTTGCAAAATTCTATAACTTGATGCAAGGGAAATTTGAAATGAGTAGTATGGGTGAGCTGAAGTATTTCCTAGGACTTCAGGTGAATAATCTGAAGATGGAATTTTCATCTCTCGGATGAAGTTCACCAAGAGTTAATTAAGAAATTCGGAGTGGAGAATGCAACCTCAATAAGGACTCCAATAGTTTCAACTATGACTCTGGACAAGGATGAGAAAGGGAAATATTTTGATAAAACCAAGTACAGAAGCATAATTGGATCCTTGCTCTACCTTACTGCCAGTAGACCGGACATAATGTTTTCAACATTTGTTTGTGCTAGATTTCAGGTGAACTCTAAGGAATCTCACTATGTCGCTGTAATGAAGATTTTGAGATACCTCAAAGGCACACCGAATTGTGGATTATGGTACCCAAGAAGTAATGACTTCGAGCTAACTGGCTTTTCAGATGCTGATTTTATAGGTAGTAGGGATGACAGAAAAAGCACTTTCGGGACATTCCAATTCCTTGGAAGGAGACTTATTTCTTGGAGTAGCAAGAAATAGAATTGTGTAGCAATTTCAACTGTTGAATCAGAGTATATCTCCGCAGGCAGTTGTTGTACACAACTTTTATGGATCACGAATCAGCTAAAAGACTACAACCTAAAGTTGAAGGAGATTCCCATGTTCTGTGACTCATCAAGTGTCATAGTGATTGCTAACAATCCAGTCACTCACAACTGAACAAAGCACATAGAGATATGCTATAACTTCATCCGGGAGCATGTGGAGAACATGGACATCAACTGCAGTTATGTCCCGATGGATAAGCAAATTGTAGACATTTTCACGAAGCCGCTAGATGAGGCCAAGTTGAACTATTTCAAGTTGGAACTTGGTATGTTGAACAAGGATTCTTGAAGAAAAGATCAGGAAATCAGTCCAAGCACTAAAATTCTAAGGGGGGAGAAGATTGAGGAGGAGATGAAACAAGTTTTCAACGTCTAGTTCTAAATAAGGACTCTAGTGTAGTTGCTGAGGGGGAGAACCCTGTTGAACTACCATGTTATCACTTCCCTATCTGAAGCAGTCAGAAAGGGGGAGAGAAGGTTGAAAATCAAGAAGTTTGAAAAGCAAAAAGTTGAAAAGCTAATTCTTTAACTCTCTATGTCACTTTATTTATCTGATATTATAATTATTCTCTCTACAATTCAACTTAGTACATAGGGTTCTGACTTCTTCTAATAGGGCGAGATTATTGGTAATTGTATCCACAATTACCTTGATTTGAAGAAGTCCCCTTGCACTAAGATGAATTGAGTTTGTATTTGATTTGGTATTTTAGTTACGTGTTTGCAGGAAATTAATTGGTAAGTACAACCAATGTCAGATTCCAATGACTCATAAACATAGGCTTATGCAATGTAATCCATCATTGTGTAATCCAAGGTGTTGACTCATGTGAAATCTCTCTATTGGTTTGTACTTCATATTCAAACACTATGGAGGAGTCAAGATGAAGTAGTTGTTGTGTTCAGGACTGGAAGAGATTTTATTTAAGTCAATTCGTTGAGTACATGCGAGAAGACTCGACAAATTCTTCAAGGCATCTCGAGTGGGCTAGACGAATTCGTCGAGATTACTTGATAGGTCTCGTGAAATGTCTTAACTCTTTTCGTCAAGTAATAAATGGTTCACTTGAGAACGCTCGACGAATTCGTTGAGTGGTCTTCTGGTTTCTCGTGAACACTCGACAAAGTCGTCAAGTCCTCTTGAGAAGTTCTCGAGTGATCTCAGTAATAGCTTCTTCCAGTCTAAGCTTTCTGCTAAGTTATTTTCATCAAGTCTTCATGTAGTTTTCGTCGAGTCGCTAAGTGAATTCGTCGAGTAGTCAATGATTTCACGAGTTCACTCAACGAATGAAGACAGAGCGCTTTCTTTTCAAATGTGCAGACGGAAATTCCTTTTAGGTCTTCACCATGTACAATACACATGGAGATCAATCCTTGATTTCATTTTTAGCCATTATAGAGGATGTGCTATATATATACTTATGGGTTATTTGTTTAACCCTAATCATCGTGCCTTATTTTAAAAGATCGCAAATCGTCTGTCGGTTATCTTCTCTCTCGCAAATCGACATTCTTGCGGCCGACAAAGCTTCTTGCACGATCCTTCTCAAAGTAAAGATTCAACAAGATCTCTGATTCCAGATTCCCTCAAGTTATTTTCAGATCTCGTTGTCTCCCAAGTTTTTAGATCTGAGTTTCTCAAGAGAAGATTTCTTCTTCCTCTTTCAAGATCAAAGTTTTCCTTCTAGTAAGGAAGACGAAGATCCATTATTTCAAATCTGAAGAAGTTAAATCTCATAGAGATATTAGAAGATTGTCTTTCAATCTAAAGAGTTGTAAAAATCCCCTTTACAATATTTTTGTAGGAAGTTTCTCTTTCGAGTTTTTGTAGATCCTAGTTTAGAGGATCGAGTATATGAGAGGTTATTATCCGTGTATTTGTAGGAGAGATTGTTCTCCGAGTTTGTAGGATGTTTTACTTCTGAGTGTAGGAGTTGAGGCTCCGAGGTTGTAGGGGACGTGGTCTCCGAGTTTGTAGGAGATGTATGCTTCGAGTTTTAAGATTTGCTTAAATCTGAGATTAGTGAAGTAGCCTAGTCTAGCCGGGAGTGCTAGATAGGTTAGGCGGGAAAGTGGACGTACCCATTCCGGGGAACCACTATAAATCCTTGTGTTGTTTGTGCTCTTTATTTCTGTGTGCTTTTCTTTCAAAATTTTAATTCTGCATAAAAGCCATAGAAGTCATATTCACCCCCCTCTAGGTTACTTAGGTAGCAACTAGATACTTTCACTCATGATGACCAAACTATATTTTACATAGTTAGGCATAGAACTCTTTGAAGTAGAGTGCAAATCAAACAAGATCTAGGATTTTTCTATTTTGTTGATGCATGAAGTCCAAATAAAATTAGAAATTGAACGAATGTAAAAAATAAGGGGTCGTAAAATGTAAAAAATGAAAAATCTAGGGAGAATAAGAAAGTGACTGTCCAATTTAAAATAATTTGTTATAAAAGTGATTACAAAGTTTGTAAACATTCAACCACATGTGTAGTAGGGCTTGATGACAGCATGGGCAATGTGTCTTTAGGTGGCATCCCTATTGGAATGTCAACTCCTTAGAAGATATATTATTGTTGTGGCTCATTGGGATGAAGATCCTATTCAACCCAACTCTTAGGTATTGAATGAAGCCAAAAAATTATATTACTATCAGCTATAACACACATAGATGTATGGAAAACAAAAAATGGATAACACATACAAGAGGGACTAAGAACTTTGATTAATTCCTTGACTCAAATAATGAATCTCGTAGAAACCCCAAATCCACCAAAAACATTGTTATATAACAATTTATAAAGTCACTTAATGCCAACATAATTCTAGATACAACCTCTCATAGTTCCACAGGTGACTAAAACTTTTCTTTGAAAATGCAATTTTTTTTGTTTTTGGGGGTTTCGGGTTCTTCATCAAGTGTGAAGCTTGAATATATATGTAGAGAGGCTATCTACTTGTATAAATATGAAGTTTTCCAATGATCTAAATTTTCCTTTTCACGATATTTAATCAATTATGTTGCTTTCATGGTCATAAATCATATTTCATTTTTCATCGAACATGGTAAACGGCCGCTTAAGGTTAATAGCTATTGTGATTCTAAATTTGCATGCTAGATCACCATTAAAACTCGGGATCCTAAGACTCTCTTTCTTTTTTCACATACAAAATACGTAAAAAAAATTGGAATATATAATGTCTTTTCATGTCTTCTGCTCATTCATTAAGTGATCGATAAAATATATAAACATAATTAGCATGATTCGAATATCAATAGAAATGTGGAAGCAAGAAGGGAGTGTTGCTAACTTCCATCATTAGGTCGGTGAGTTGAAGAAATAGTTGTCATTGCTTAAACTAGCTCATGATAAGTAAAACATATGTCGATTAAGTGAGTTTTAATTGGCATATAATACCAAAAGATGTCTTCAAGTTTATATTTTATCATGTAATTTATTCTATTCTTTTCCTTTACACCAATTTACACTTTGTGAACCTTTAATCTATTGTCAATGTAGTTCCATGTTAATGTAGTTTGAGCAAGCAATATCTGAAGTTTATCTTTTTGCTTACTTTGATGGGTAAATTTAGCATCGCAACATTCATGCGTACATATTTAAACATTAAATAGAACTTATAGGGTGTGGTCGCTTAAGAATTCAATAAAAGGAGCATATTATATAGTGTGCGAAAACAATGAAATAAATACAACCGGAAAACTGACTATTTCATTGAACTTTATAAACTTAAAAAGCTGAAAGAAATACTAGAATTAAAACTAATCAATTCCTTTTTACTCTATATGTTTTGAAATTTTTTACTATGTGTGCTTGGATTAATTTGGACATGTAATTATCAATGTTACTTTTATTATCGTGCCCTTGTTCAATGACTTGCATAGTAATACAATTTACAAGCTACAATAACATTTATTTTAAGGCATGTTTGAATAGGTGATGGCAGTTGGAGATGGAGATTTTTCCTTGTTGGAAGGATGAATAGGCTGATCGGATATCACTATTGGAAAAATAGTGAGGCCGAACGTCATGAACACATAATGCAAATGCATCAACTAAAAGAGCTTTTATATTTTCAAGTAGAATCATGCAAACTCACACATATATTTTTGCTCTCCATGCAAACCACACCCAAACTCACTTCCTAGTTGTGATTAGGACTTCAACAACTCACTACACAAGCTATCTAGCTATGGCTTGCTGAAACAACAGTGCGGAAACACCACCCCAGATAAACAAACATGACTAGATGTTGCTAGTTGACTCTGACATCACCACTCTCCATACCTTTTAGTTGCAGCTAGGGATCTCGACTCTCATTTCTATGTGCTACTAGTTCTTCTTCTTATTCTGAATAGTTGAGGCTAGACTCTCTTTCGCTCTATGGAATAATGTTGAATTCTTATTTTTCAATTAGTATGTTATTTAATTAGCCTCCATCGAGGATTTATGTTTCTTCGCTTACAAGTTAATAATATATGTTTTCCACGTGCATCATTTGATTGCTAGCAATGTGTCTTCATGTTGAAGCCAGGAAAATCCTAGGCTCCAAAATTCGGATCAATGCAGCCGGAGGCTACTTGCCTAGCAGTCCAACGAGATGACATGGCTGACAACGATGAGGAAGCTAGAAGAGAAACAAATAGGACCTCAGGCGCTGCGGCAGGGAGGTCCCGCCACATACCCGGAAGCTCAGAAGAGACTTCCCCTCCACAACCAAAAAATGGCCGAGCAGGGTATGAGGAAAGCATCGACTTGGCTAGTACCGGGAGTAGCGGCCAATGATGACGGGTTCGAGAATTCAAGAGCTGAGTTCCAACAGCTCAAGTTCACATGCCAATCCAAGTACCCCTGGGGTCCTATTTATAGGAAAACCAAGGGGTGTGTGTGTGGGGGGGGGGGGGGGGGGGGTTATATCCCATCCCCTTCCTGGCGACTAGCGACATTGAGGTGATCTTCCCCATAAAAGGGGCGAGCATCACTTATGGTCGCCCACCTTTTGGCGAGTATTCGGGTTACTCGCGCGAGTGCACCCCAACTCGCCTAGGCCCTCTTCTGCTCCTGCTGGCTGAGCTGTGTTGTGTCTTGAACTATCGACTTCTGGGTTGACCCTATGACCTTGAATTCTGCCTACATGGCTTGAATTGGGTCCCACCCTCAGAGAATATGGGTTGTACATAATCCCCGCTCTTTGCGAGTAAAGCAATTGCTCGGAAAAAATCATCCAACCGCTACTCGACGAGCTGCTTTGGGAGAGTATTAGGATATACTCGGCAGTCACATGGCTGGCCTCTAGACTCTATATATAGAGGGGGAGGGGTCTCAGAAGGCACGACCTTTCTGATCTCGCTCAAGATGTCGCGTACTCATGCTGAGGAAGTTGCTGCTGATATGTTCGAGCTTATAGGTCTGCTGCCACCCCTTCGGGCTCCTGCTCACGTGGATGCCGAGCTTGAAGATGTCCTCGCCTCCAAGAAGAGGAAACGTCTTGACAAGAAGAAGAGGAAGAAAGAGAAAAAGAAGGACGACGCCGCCACGGAGAATGTCGCAGATTCTCTAGTCGGCGGTGCCTAACGAGTGCTTGACGATTTGGGTCTCGGCCATTTGGACGATTCGCCTGCTCTTGACCTTCCCGCGTCGAATGTTGCCCAGGAAGAGAGTACAATGGGGGCCTCGAATTAGATTCAGCCCGAAGTCCCACCTGCAAAATGTGAGAGCTACCTACTCGCCACTTTCGGGTTATTTTTTCAATTTGTTAGCGAGTTTCTGATGTTGGATTATACTATCTCGCAGGTCCACCATCTACTGCTGCTCAGGAGGGGCCTTTGGATGCAATTCCTTTGTGATCATCGCCGATGATCTTGCCGAAGACCGGAGGAGGATCAGTGTGAATCTGTCATAGCTCTTTGGTGGAGAAGAGGCCGATGAGCGAGCAGAGGGCTCCTCTGGCGAGTAACGCTCCTATACCGCCACCACCCGTACAGCAATCAGAGCTAGCGAGTAGCGCGCAACTACCCGTGGATGAACTTCCTCCACCTCCTCCTTTTCTGCCTCCTGCCGAGATGCTATATGATCATCACCTCCTATCCTCGTCGGCTACCACCAACCATCTGGCCGAGTCCTCGCGCTGAGGCGGGGTGGTGGGGTCTTCTGGCTTCTTCTCCCCAAGAGGGAGAGGGAAACCAACGGATGGTCGCGGTCGGGGGGACGTGCATCTCAGCAGGGAGCACACCGACGGGTCGCACTCTAGTCGGCGAGATGGCGGCCATCGTAGGCCATCCCCACATCGAGGAAGGAGCTCGCCTCGTCGGCAATCTCGAAGCCCTCGTTGTGACTCGCGGAATGAGGCTCATCGGCCTGGTAAAGAAGTCGTCATGTTTGTCGAGCTTTCTGATTTGGACTCTTCGCTTACTCGCCACTAAGATTTTTGCTTCCTTGTTTTCTTCTGCAGCTCGCGCTCACACTCCTATAGGAGCTCTGATTGATGGGTTCAGGCTTCCCTCCCGTGAGTAACAGGAGAGGGCTACTTGTGCCATCTTGGACCTGGAAGCGAAGTAGGAGCGTCTGGCGATCAGCGACTCTCATCGTCGCTTGACTGTTGTGGAGGCATGAGTTGAGCGTTTGGCGGCCACTGACTCCCAGCATCGTTTGATCGAGTTGGAAGTACGAGTATCACGGCTAGAAGAATTCGATACTCGGCTAACGGCTGTGGAGTCTCGCCTTCAATCTGTCAGTGACCTGGAGCGCCGGGTGAGCAGGATGGAGCATCGCTAACAATTGCATCATGACGAATTGGTGGGGATGCGTGCGAGCATGGGCTCGGCTGGCCGACTAGCGAGGATGAAAGATCAGCTACGCCAAGGAGAGGATGCGATTTCTCTAGCGATGGAACACATCAAGCGCGCTTGTAGTATGGGATGGACTAGGCGACAACCTCATCCGGCGGACCCCAATGCTGGACTCCCTGGATAGTCGCTAGATCCTCTTTACGCAGTTGCTAGTCGCTAATTGCTTAAGCTGAGCTCCTTTGTTCGAGTTTTTGTAAAGAACATTTTTTTAACTTGTAATATTATTTGGCGAGTATTATAATCTCGCCTCTTCGTTCTTGCCTGCTTGCTGTGATGTCTGGATTTTGTCTTTCTTCTCTGTTCATTTTTTGCGAGTAGTTTTTGAATGTCGCTCCTATTTGGCGAGTTTCTTTGTGCTTCTGATGTAGGTACTCCCGCGTTTAAAGTCGGCAGTCTGGTTCGCGCCGAGATTTGGTGACTTCTTTTTACAGTCGCCCCGCTGTCCACACTCTCGGTAGATGATGAGTCTCATTTATATATAGTTTTTTGGACTTATTTGGGCTGATATTCTAGTCTTTGCACCACATTTTAGGCACGTTTTCATTCATATGTATTATTCCATGCTAGGTGCACTATTAAGCTCATTTCGGTGTGCAATTGCATTCATTGTTGTTGGGGGTAAGCACATGGTGCTCCCCTTCCCTTCTTTTATGTTTTTCTGATGCTTGACTTGTATTCCCAGCTGTTCTAACTTGTATGCAGGTGACCTGATCGTACCGTTTTCCCAGAAGTAATTTCTGTGCATATCGCACGGTCGTGCGTTTTCTTGACGCACGGTCGGTTGCGGTCGTGCGTTTGTGTCTGGGCAGAAAATGGAGCGTCGGAGTTTACTCGTGCATTTTGACGCACGGGCAGATTCGCCCGTGCGTGAGTAAAACGCACGGTCGACCTGTGTCTTTGTGATTTCAGAGCGTCGGAGTTTACTCGTGCGTTTGAACGCACGGGCGGTATTGGTCGTGCGTGAGTAAATCGCACGGGCGCCGCAGCTTCTTCCCCAAGCCATATTTTATCCGTTAATATCGCACGGTCGTGCGTTCGACCGTGCGTGACCATTTTTCAGCTTGTTTGCTATAAAAAGCAGGAATCGAGGCAATCAACGGGGGGAGCGATTGGACGCGGACTGGAGCGATTCAGAGAGCGGGAAATCACTTCCTTCCCGCTTCTCTTCAGGGTTGAAGGCTTCCCCTTCATCTCCACCACCATAGAGGCCATTTCCGGTGATTTCCACCTCCATCCTTCCATCCGGGAGCACTAGGAAGCTTTCTCCACCATTAGCTCAAGCATTCCTCGCCGAGAGATCAGAGAAGCGCTGAATATCGTAGGAGCGGTGACAGCCTCCTTCGAGCCAAGCTCACCATCTGAGGGCCGAGTCCGGAGAGAATCCGACAACCTCTCATTCCGGCCGTGAACCCAAGACGTGACTTCTTCTTTGTGGTCCTCTCTAACCTTTGATGCTTGAACTTCTTTGTTGTTGTCTTATGAATGCTTGTTAAGTTAATCTTAAGGATTATTGCTTGTGTTCATATGCAATGTTGTTGTGATGGCATGAATAGCCCTTTTTCCTAGTGATTTCTGAGATTCGTTGTGTGTGAAGCCACTAGCAATTGCTAGTGGTGATGTTTAGAGAAGAGGTGTGTGCGACCCTCAACCGTTATAGTTGCATTCCGTCCACACGCCTTCCGAAGCACGGCATTGCGGCCGTTGCATCTATCTCGCCTTGTGAAGCGGAGTTTTGACCCGCATCTCTCTTTATTCTGCAATAGCATAGGATACCAAACCAAACCTCCGGTTGTTAATTATTAACCCTTTTAACTGATTTCCTGGTTTGAGCAAATCGTACTCCCTAACTTGCGGTCCTTTGAGAACGATATTCGGGGGAGTTTCTCCCTATTTTATTACTTGAGCGACCGGTGCACTACCGTCGTATCGCATTTCGTGCGTGCTAGTTAGCAGTGCTGAAATAGCGCATCAAGTTTTTGGCACCGTTGTCGGGGACTGCAAGCGTGTAAGATTTGTTTTTTTTTGGAGATCCGTTTTAAGGTCTTTTTGTTTTTTTGTTATTACTTTTTTTTTTTGTGTTGAATAGCGGTGTATGCATAGAAGAGATCCTGGTGAGTGCGCAGCATTTGACCCTGAAATAGAGCGTACCCTGCGGGCGCGTCTCCGTGCTGCTGCCACCATGGATGTTAATGGAAATTAGGCTAATCCTGGAGAGGGAAATGCACCGGTCGTGGGTCAGGTAGCTGACGAAAATGAAGTGGTCAGGCCGAGACCTAGGACCATGAGAAACTACACCACTCCTACAGTTGGGAGTGTGTATCCTGGTTTTGGGCCTAACATCATGAACAATCAGTTCGAAATCAAGCCCGCCATCCTGAACATCATCCGTAACAACGCGCAGTTCTCTGGGATGCCCAGTGAAAACCCACATCTTCACTTGGCTGAGTTCGCCGACATTTGCGGTACCTTCCGGTATGCTGGAATCACTGACGAAACAGTCAAGTTGAGACTGTTTCCATTCTCATTGCGTCACAAAGCCAAGGTGTGGCTCCATTCTATCCCTCCAAGAACTGCTGCAATGTGGGATGTGCTCGCGTCCAAGTTTCTCGCAAAATTCCACCCGGTGGACGAGATTGTGAGCCTTCGGCGTGAGATCTCCACCTTCCGGCAAGCTGAGCAGGAAACCCTCGCAGAAGCTTGGGAGCGTATTTGTGACCTCCTGTGCAAATGCCCAAATCACAAGCTCCAGCCGTGGAACATTGTGGAGAACTTCTACTTCGCCATCGAGCCCAACCATCGGGCGATGATTGACGCTGCTGCAGGAGGAACCTTGATGAACCACACACCTGAGGAAGCTCTTAGAATTCTGCAGGACACCGCGTCCCACAGCACTTTCTGGACTGTGGGGAGAAATGCGCCTAGAAGCGCACGGGGACTATTCGTGGTAGATTCACTACCTCCCGCTGCTGCGCCCGCGTCTAACATTACATGTGAAGGATGTGGAGGTGGTGGTCACCACTCATTCGAGTGCCCAGGTAGCGGGCAATCAGGTGAATTCTCTCAGCTTAGTTTAAATGAGTTTGTAAATTTCGTTGGAAATCAAGCTAGGGGGCACCCTACGGAAATGCTTATAATCCGGGTGTGAGAACTCACCCCAATTTTTCATGGAACCAAAATGCTGCAGGCCAACGATGGCAACCGGGCCAGCATCAAAACGATGCTCAAGCATCCGGAAGTCAACCAAGGCCGCCTCAGCCGGGTTATAATCAAGGTGCCCTGGTCCCTAAGAAAAGTAATCTGGAAGAGTTGATGGAGAGGTTTGTGGAAGTCGCCAACGCTAATATTGTTGGGTTTTCTGTACCCCTTCATAAGGGATGACATATCGAATATGCGCAGCGGAAATGAACAAGAACAACCCAAAAAGAGATCAACGGATCTTGCGGTTTTCATGATTCAAGAGATAAGCAAAGTAAATACAATAAACCTTCGCGGGATTGAGTCAATACTCAACCAAGGTGCTCCACGAAGAATCCGAAATCTGCCTTTGAGTTCTTCAAGGATCGAAATAGATCAATCCCTCTACAGAAGTCCACACGAGCAAAGGAGAACCCTAGCTTCTTGTCGTACAAGAACTAGGTCGGAGAAGGATGCTCCCAACGTCCTCATGGACTGCTAGGACCGATCCAGAGGAGGCGGCGACCGGCGGTGGCGTCTAGCGGCGGCGGAACGACGATCGGCGGACGGAACGAGAACAGCCGGAACACTTCCGTCGTTTCTCTCTCGCGAAAAGGCTCGATCTAAACCGTATATTTCGAAGCCCTAAACACGTTCCTTTTATAAGCAAGGCATAAAATCGGCTATCCGCAGACCAGAGGAAAAAACAGAAAATCTGTCCAGATTTACATTCGCCGAATTCGGCTAATCACATTAACCGAATTCGGCTATTCACTATAACTGAATTCGGCTAAACCATTTCGCCGAATTCGACTATATAAATTCGGCTGTATAAATTCGGCGAAACCCTTTCGTCGAACTGTCCTGATTCGGCTAAACCCTTTAGTCAAATCTGTAAGAAATTCGGTTAATCATATTAGTCGAATTTCATTAGTCGAATCAACTTAATTCGGTTAATCACATTAGCCGAATTTGACACAATTCGGTTAAACCCTTTTGCCGAGTTTGTCATGTATGAACCAATTCGTTTAAACACTTTAAACGATTTCCCTTTTGAGACATTCTCAACTTGATTCCAAGCAGTCACAGGATTGGTCCTCCACTCATATCCAATACGAGTAAGGCCAACACAATCCTTTCTCCAATTTCTCCAAACGCTTTTATGTGCGACCCTATAGGCTCATATTGCGTTGGCAGCAAGACTAACTGTTGATTGCTTTGAGATCATCTCAGAAACTCCAACAGTCTCCCACTTGATCACAAAGTATCAACAAAAGTCTCACAAACAATGAGCGGCATCTAGCAATACATCATTGCTACCCAAGCAATAAGAGTTCATAACTCATATAAGCCTGTCATGACCAATGTATCAGTGTTGTCATGTCCCTTTGTCCTTTACATCAGGATAGAACTAGAGGCATGGACCGTGTCACCCTCATAATCGTTCAATCCTATTTTCTTGATCCAGGATAGACTGTCTGAAAATTGGTGAGCTCAATATCACATATTGACTCTACCAAGCATGGCCATGCATTTCTCAGTCTCATTCCATCAAGGGGCCCATGGATGAAACTCCTGTCATACAGGAGGACAAATCCCATTTCTGCTCACACACAAACATCCAAATGATTCGTAACATACCCAACAACCACCCTTATCGTCAACCTTTCTCAAGAGAAGACTTTAGATGGCATCAAAGTACGCTCTTCCTCACCTGATGAATGCTATGACTTCAGGTCAAAGGACCAAAAATACCATTGTCACTTGAGACCTACTTGTGACACGTTCATACAATAATCCACAAAGTAGTCTCACGGGGGGTCTGTCCAGTACAACTTGTTCTTAACAAGTACCCATGTGATGACTTGATATCACAATATCATGACATATGAGAACCGGTCCTCAGTCAACGCACATGCTAGTCTCAATGTATCATCATCGCCCTTAGCTTCTAAGATGATACTCCGACCAGGGACCATTTAAGAATGTAGCTTCTTATAAACATAGGCTCTCACATTCAAGTCACGTACTTGAATTCCTATGGAAGCAAATACTCTAAGGGCATTTATTATGCTAATTAATCTTATCAGATAGATATAAATGACATAATAATAAAACTTGCCATAAATATAAAATGAAATACATAGTACATTTTACAATTCATCCAATGAACAAACAACCAACAAATATGCAATCCATAAGGCTCCCACTAAAGATAATCATTCAGGTATCTAATACTCATTGATCTAACATGACCATAGTGCTTCTTTTGCGCAAGAGGCTTTGTCACTGGATCCGCTATGTTTTTATCAGTTGGTACTCTGCATATGCTCACATCTCCTCGATCGACAATCTCTCGAATAAGATGGAAGCGCCGGAGTATGTGCTTGAAGCGCTGATGAGATCTAGTTTCCTTAGCTTGTGCAATTGCACCGTTGTTGTCACAGTAGGAACTACGGGATCAACAATGCTAGGAACTACATCAAGCTCGCTGAAGAATTTCCTAATCCACACAGCCTCCTTCGCCGCATTCGCTGCAGCGATATACTCGGGCTCAGTCGTAGAATCAGCAACTGTCTCTTGCTTGGAACTCTTCCAGCTTACAGCTCCTCCATTAAGGCAAAACACAAAACCTGACTGTGACTTTGAGTCATCTCTGTCAGTTTGGAAGCTTGCATCCGTGTAACCCTTTACAATGAGCTCTTCCTCTCCACCAAATACCAAGAATGTATCCTTAGTCCTTCTCAAGTACTTTAGGATATTCTTGACTGCGATCCAGTGACCATCACCCGGATCAGACTGATACCTGCTAGTCATGCTTAAAGCTTATGAGACATTGGGTCGAGTACATAACATTGCATACATGATTGATCCAATTGCCGAAGCATATGGAATCAACTTCATGCGATCCTTATCTTCCAAAGATTTAGGACACTGGTCCTTAGAGAGATTCACGCCATGTGACATGGGTAAGAATCCTTTCTTGGACTCAAGCATGTTGAACCATTTCAACACCTTGTCAATGTATGTACTCTGGGTCAAACCCAGCAACTTCTTCGATCTATCTCTATAGATCTTAATACCAAGTATATAAGTCGCTTCGCCCAAGTCTTTCATAGAAAAGCACTTCCCTAGGTTGTTCTTAACAACTTGCAGGATCGGAATGTCATTCCCGATCAGCGGTATGTCATCTACATACAATATCAGGAAGACAACAATGCTCCCACTAATCTTCTTGTAAATACAAGGCTCATCTTCGTTCTTGATGAAACCAAACTCTTTGATCTTCTCATCAAAACGCAGATTCCTACTTTGAGAAGCTTGTTTCAATCCATACATGGATCGATTCAACTTGCATATTTTAGTGGCTTCATCTGGAGATACAAAACCCTCGGGTTGTGTCATATACACTTCTACAAGGAGGTTTCCATTAAGGAAAGACGTTTTGACATCCATTTGCCAGATCTCGTAGTCATAATACGCAGCAATAGCAAGTAGAATTCTGATTGACTTGACCATGGCCACAGGGGAAAATGTCTCATCATAGTCAACACCGTGAATTTGCCTGAAACCTTTAGCCACCAGCCGGCCTTTGAATGTCTGTACATTCCCATCCATGTCGGTCTTCTTCTTGAAGACCCACTTGCACCCTATGGGTCGTACCCCTTCAGGTGGTTCCACCAAGGTCCAAATTTGGTTTGTGTACATGGAGTCCATTCAGATTTCATGGCCTCATGCCACTTCTCGGAGTCGGGTCCATTCATAGCCTCTTGGTAGGTTGCAGGCTCATCATCATGATCCATAAGCAACACATTACTTATTTGAGACACGAGAAATCCATATCTCTCAGGTTCAAATCTTGGTCTACCAGATCTACGTAGGACTTGTGTTTCTTGAGCAGGCTCTCCAGCTACAACTTCTTGTAGTCCCCGCTCAGGTTCCAATTTTGGTTCGTTCATTATTTGTGGCTCTTGAACTTCTTCAAGTTTTACCTTTGCAGTCTTTCTGGATAAGAACTCTTTCTCCAAAAAGACACCAGTCCTTGCGACAAACACTTTGCCCTCAGACGGTAAGTAGAAGTAGTATCCTTTGGTTTCCTTAGGATACCCCACAAGATAACATTTATCCGATTTGGGTTCCAACTTGTCAGGCATTTGACGTCGCACGTATGCCTCACAGCCCCAAATCTTGATGAACGACATACTAGGACGCTTCCCAGTCCATATCTCATATGGTGTCTTTAGAACCGTTTTCGTTGGAACTCAATTTAGTGTGAAAGCAGCAGTCTCTAAAGTAAAACCCCAAAAGGAAATGGGCAAATTTGCATGACTCATCATCGATCGCACCATGTCTAACAAGGTACAATTCCTCCTCTCAGAAACACCATTATGTTGAGGTGTTCCGGGTGGAGTGAGCTGTGATACAATACCACACTCTTTTAGATGATCACGAAACTCATGACTCAGATATTCGCCACCTCGATCAGATCGGAGTGCTTTTATCCTTTTTCCCAGTTGGTTCTCCACTTCATTTTTAAACACTTTGAACTTTTCAAAGGTCTCAGATTTGTTCTTCATAAGAAACACGTATCCGTATCTACTGAAATCATCAGTAAATGTAACGAAGTAGTAGAACCCACCTCTAGCCATAGAACTCATGGGTCCGCATACATCACTATGTATTATACCCAAGAGATCATTAGCCCTGTCATTACGACTAGTGAAAGGAGCTTTCGTCATCTTGCCCAACAAACATGTCTCGCATCTCTCAAATGATTCATAATCAAATGAGTCCAGTAGTCCATATTTATGGAGCTTGGATATGCGTTTCTCGTTTATATGGCCTAAACGACAATGCCAAAGGTATGTAGGACTCGAGTCATTTGTTTTTAGTCTTTTAGTATTTTTTATGTTATAGATCGGATGGTCTAAGTTCAAAACATATAAACCATTAAACATTTAGGCAACGCCATAACAAACATCATTCATATAAATAGAACAACAATTGTTCTTAATTACGAAAGAAAAACCAATCATGTCCAAACATGAAATAGAAATAATGTTTCTAGTTATGGCGGGAACATAATAACAATTATCAAGTTCTATTACAAGCCCTGTGGGCAAAGAAAGACAGTAAACACCAACGACGACGGCAGCAACTCTTGCTCCATTCCCGACACGCAGGTCTACCTCCCCCTTACCCAGCATTTTTCTCCTTCTCAGTTCCTGCACATTTATACAAATGTGAGAACCACATCTGGTATCCAATACCCAGGATGAAGGAGCAAAAAGGTTTATTTCTATAACGAAAATACCTGAAGTGGAAGTCACACCTCCCTTCTTCTTCTGCAGATCTTCTAGATACTGAGAATAGTTCCTCCTCCTGTGCCCTGCCTTACCACAATGGTGGCACTTCCCTTCCTTAGCCAATCCTTTCTTTTTCAGTGCTGAAGACTTGGGATCAAGATGTGACTTAGGTCCTACCTTAGTCTTCTTGGTTCCCTTGATCTTGCCCTTGCCTTTATGCACCATCAGTATGGGGCTTGCAGGCTTGGTCTTCTTCATGTTGATCTCGGCAGTTCTTAACATGCCTAGGAGCTCGGGCAGTGTTTTGTCAATTTCATTCATATTGTAATTCAAGACAAACTGCTCGTAACTGTCCGGCAACGATTGCAGGATCAGATCAGTGGCCAACTCTTGGCTCAAAGGAAATCCCAGTCTTTCAAGGCTCTCTATATACCCAATCATCTTGAGTATGTGAGTTCCTACTGGGTATCGAGCTCCCATCTTACACTGAAATAACGCCCTGGATATATCGAAACTTTCTTGGCGAGCTTTCCCTTGAAACATTTTCTTCAGGTGCTCAACCATCTCATAACAACTCTTGTTCTCATGTTGCTTCTGAAGCTCAGAGTTCATAGTCACGAGCATAAGGCATTCAACATCCAAGGAGTCATCTCCATACTTCTTATAAGTATCTTTATCTGCACGTGGTGCATTAGTGGCTGGCTCTTCAGGGGGATCTTCTTCAAAGACATAAAGCTTGCGCTCTTGCGTGAGAACGATTCTCAGGTTTCTGTACCAGTCAAAGAAATTTTTCCCATTTAGCTTATCCTTCTCAAGGATCGCTCTCAGGGACAAGGCGGAGTGAGATCCACTTGCCATGGATATTCTACAAGGAATTTTGCAAAGTAAAATTTTAGTACTATATTTCAAAATACATTTTTATATATTTTAATAAGGACTTTTATTAAAGAGCTCCCACTATTTTAATCAAATCAATAACCCTTGATATCGATTCAGAGAGTTTATGCGAGCTACTCTCTTAGTGGACAAGATCCGTATTTCACCAACACCACGAGTCCGCTTTGGCGTTCCTCTCATAATGCGGTTATTTAGGTACAACGTTTGTCAATTGCATCACTATGCAACTCTTGTATGGTTGGTGAATAACTCTTTATTCGTATCCATCATATGGAGTATGCCAACCCTATGCCTCTAGGCACTCAACCTTTGAGGTCACCTAGTTAAGTTTGACCCGATGTCGACAGTGGGATATCACAATTATCCGCTCGCACCCTTACCAAGATAGATTAATGCACCTTGCTTTGGCAAGCCCACAATTCATCGATCGAGGCTGGAAGAGTGTCATCCATCGGAAGGCATCCGAATACTTAATATTAGATAAGGGATTTTTATTTTTCAATAGATGAACGTTTCATCGTGATTAACATTTTAATCATGATTAACATTTAATCACAGTGCACAATCAGAAAATAAGATACAACATTCACATTCCAGATACATCCCAGATGTGCACAAAAACAGTACATCAACACTTTGACAAACCAGGGTTAAATCTGAACATTTAGAACACTTCTAAATCAACAGAATTACATCCATTGGACATGTGAACAGCAACTCCACAAGTGCAGTAGACAAGCTCGTCTCTCATGTCAGATTCAGTAATCTAAACATTTGGTTTCACAAACCATTTTGAGGGACGATTACTACAGAGGAGAAACAAACTCTGAAACATGAAAATCGCAACGCAATCACATGCGTTCCTGGCGGGGTTCCGAGGGGCAGCGCCAGAAACCACACAAAATCACATCAAATGTGATATTCCAAGAAGAAATTAGGGCTTTTAGAACGCTTCTAAATGTCCCAATTTACACGCACTTGACCGCAACCTGGCTCTGATACCACTGTTGGGTTTTCCGTACCCTTTCATAAGGGATGACATATCGAATATGCGCAGCGGAAATGAACAAGAACAACCCAAAAAGAGATCAACGGATCTTGCGGTTTTCATGATTCAAGAGATAAGCAAAGTAAATACAATATACCTTCGCGGGATTGAGTCAATACTCAACCAAGGTGCTCCACGAAGAATCTGAAATCTGCCTTTGAGTTCTTCAAGGATCGAAATAGATCAATCCCTCTACAGAAGTCCACACGAGCAAAGGAGAACCCTAGCTTCTTGTCGTACAAGAACTAGGTCGGAGAAGGATGCTCCCAACGTCCTCACGGACTGCTAGGAGCGATCCAGAGGAGGCGGCGACCGGCGGTGGCGTCTAGCCGCGGCGGAACGATGATCGGTGGACAGAACGACAACAGCAGGAACACTTCCGTGGTTTCTCTCTCGCGAAAAGGCTCGATCTAAACCGTATATTTCGAAGCCCTAAACACGTTCCTTTTATAAGCAAGGCATAAAATCGGCTATCCGCAGACCAGAGGGAAAAATAGAAAATCTGTCCAAATTTACATTCGCCGAATTCGGCTAATCACATTAACCGAATTCGGCTATTCACTATAACCGAATCCGGCGAAACCATTTCGCCGAATTCGACTATATATATTCGGCTGTATAAATTCGGCGAAACCCTTTCGTCGAACTGTCCTGATTTGGCTAAACCCTTTAGTCAAATCTGTAAGAAATTCGATTAATCATATTAGTCAAATTTCATTAGTCGAATCAACTTAATTCGGTTAATCACATTAGCCGAATTTGACATAATTCGGTTAAACCCTTTAGCCGAGTTTGTCATGTATGAACCCATTCGTTTAAACACTTTAAAAGATTTCCCTTTTGAGACATTCTCAACTTGATTCCAAGCAGTCACAGGATTGGTCCTCCACTCATATCCAACACAAGTAAGGCCAACACAATCCTTTCTCCAATTTCTCCAAACATTTTTTTGTGCGACCCTATAGGCTCATATTGCGTTGGCAGCAAGACTAACTGTTGATTGCTTTGAGATCATCTCAGAAACTCCAACAAATATGGTGAACCAAACCGCGTCCATGCGTAACTTGGACACGCAAGTGGGCCAACTGGCTCAAGTGCTAACCGAGCGTGCGCAAGGGACCCTTCCCAGTAATACAGAAAAAAATCCAATTAACCAAGGGAAGAGTCTCTCCGACGCGGGAGTAGGTGAACGAAGTGAGTTGGTAGTTGCTTGCTCCATTAACAATATTGAAACGGCAGCCCTATGTGATTCCGGTTCATCTCGCAACATCCTCGCCTTGCAGGATGTTGTTAAACTGCAACTTAATATGGATGCGGATGAACGGAAGTCACTAGTGCTTGCTAATGGGTCCGTAGTTAAGGCTGAGGGAGAAGTCAGGAATGTGAAAGTTACCATTGAAGGGACGGTAGTAGTTGCCGACTTCCAAGTCTTGGGACCAAGTCTGAATCAATCCATTCCCATCTTAGGAGTACCATTCTTAAAAGAGAGCGGTGCCACCTTAGATTTTTCAAAGGGGTGTGTTGTCTTACCCTGTAAGGTGACACCCTCCACTTTTCCCAAGATTGTATCAGAAGCGGTAATCCACTCCCCCCTTGTTTTTACTGATAAACCATCTAGTGATGCAGAAGCCAATAAAAGAACAAAATCGCCAGAAGGAGCAAGGAATGAAGAGAAGTAGCAAGTTGTGACGGAAGAAGGGAAGGAGGCAAGAGACAGCACTGAAATCAGAATATTGAATGACGAGGGAGATTGTGGAACAAAGCGCCTTATAAAAATTTGCCCGAATCAAAGTAACAAATGTGAACAATTTAAGCAGGTCCATTGGGCTGATCCGGTTGCCACGGCGGCAACGGAAGTGAAGCCACCTGTTAGAGCCAAGCGGTCTCGAAGGTTTGAAGCCCCGCGATCTGAATCCAGCGGTCTGTGCGGTCTCCAGTGATCAGACCGCGTCTTCCCCCCTGATGTACCAGATCGCGCCAGATAAAGATAAGATGAAGCTGCGCGGTTACAAGTCAGCAATCTGCGCGGTCTCCCAGAATCAGACCGCGACTTCTCCTCAAGTATGCGAGGTCGCGTCTTATGAAGTGTTAGAGCCAAGCGGTCTCGAAGGTTTGAATCCCCGCGATCTGAAGCCAGCGGTCTGTGCGGTCTCCAGTGATCAGACCGCGTCTTCCCCTCCGATGTACCAGATCGTGCCAGATAAAGATAAGTTGAAGCTGCGCGGTTACAAGTCAGCGGTCTGCACGGTCTCCCTGAATCAGACCGCGACTTCTCCTCAAGTATGCGAGATCGCGTCTTATGGAGAGAAGCGGTCTGACCCTCCCGATCTCTCCCTTATGGGGGAGTGTTCGCCACAACGGTCTAACCACCAGTCGGTCTCCTCTGTCACACGACCTTCCTCCTGTCGTGTGACCGCCCGATCTCACTCCAGATCGCAGAGGTCGCTGCGGTCTCAATACTCATGATCGCCAGACCGCCCAGCTCTCTTGTGTATTTGTATTTGTATTTAGTCCCACATCGTATATGTGTATTTTACTGTTTCCCTCCTAGACTATATAAAGGAGGCAATACACTTGTAATACTCAGTTTTTTGGAAATAAAAATTCCCGTTATTTTCAAATTCTCACATGGTATCAGAGCTCGCGATCTCTTCAATCGGTCTCGCTTTCCTCTGACCGCACCATCTGTGTGCGATCTCGTTTTCTTCTGACCGCACCTTCTGTGCGATCTCTTCTTGTTCGTGCGATCTCTCTTATTCTCGAGATCGAGCGGTCTCCCTTATTTCCGTGAGCTCGCGCGATCATGGGTACCCCTCCTGTGAATGCTACCCCCCCCCCCCCCACCCCCCCCCCCCCCCCGCCCACTCCTGTGGCTATTTCTACCTCTTCCTCGGGCAACCTTGGCACCACGTCAAAACTCACTGGAACTAACTATCCTGATTGGAGTGTCTCCCTCACCTTTCTCTTACGCTCTCAACGCAAACGCCACCATCTCACCGATGATCCTCCTCCCACAGGATCTGCTACCTTTGATGATTGGGATGCTAGCGATGCTCTTGTCCGCACCTGGCTTGCTAACAGTCTCTCTGATGAGTGTCTTCCTATCATTCGTCATGATGAGACGGTCAAGGCAGCGTGGAACCATCTTGCGGCCCTTTACTCCAAAGGCGCCAAAACCTCCCGCATTTACACCTTGTATGCTGATCTCTTTGCTCGCCCAACCATGGATCCCACCACAGCATATCAAGCAGTTCAAGCCCTAGGGCTGAACTCCTTCAGCATCGCCCCTTCTCTGCTGATCTTGCTGAACAACATAAACACTTCCAAGAGCTCCTGGTTGTATGTTACCTTCTCCGTCTTCCAGAGTCTTATGATATGATACGCCAACAAATCCTTGGAGAAGCTGAGTCTCCGACTCTTGATGCCACCGCTGCTCGGGTCTCTGCTGTTACCTCCCTTCTCCAACGACCCTTGTTGTCTTCCCCTCCTCCTCCAGAGAGCTTTGCTCACCGGGCTGAACGTGGTCACCCTGGTGGCCGTGGTGGATCTCTTGGTGGCCGTGGACCTCCGCGACACATCTGCTCTCATTGTGGTCGGAGGGGTCACCCAATTGATCGTTGCTATCTCAAGCATCCTCACCTTCGCCCTCTGGCTGCTGCTTCTCAACCGGGTACTAGCTTACCGTCTGCTTCTGTTTCTACCTCCTCCGGTAGCGTGCATGTGGTTACTGAAGGTAAATGGCTTATTGATTCTGGAGCAACGAATCATATGACAGGAAACCCTCACCTTTTCTCCCAGTTACTAGAACACAAGAATTTAGCTCCGGTTCTAACGGCAGATGGTTCTCCCTCACATGTGTGTGGGACAGGAATAGTTCAAGTCACTCCGACTATCTCTCTTCAGAACACTCTTTATGTGCCTACTTTTCCATGCAACTTACTATCAGTCAAGGCTCTCTCTCAACAATTACAATGCTCTATTATATTCACTCCGACTAACTGTTATTTTCAGGATCTTCATACGAAGGAGACAGTTGCTACTGGGACTGAGAGTGGAGGCCTCTACTTCCTTGACGTTCGTGCTGCTCACTCTGCTTCTACCGTCTCTGATTCTCTCCATCAATGGCACCTTCGTCTAGGGCACCCTCCACCTCGGCTGTTGTATCAACTTCTACCTCGCCTCATCAAAGATACCTCTCCTCTCAACTGTGAAGCTTGTCAATTAGGAAAACACCATCGGGCTTCCTACCCTGCCAAACATGGACGTAGCTCGACGCGTCCATTTGATCTCCTCCACTCGGATATCTGGGGTCCTTCTCCTACCAAGACCATAGGTGGGGGAAGTTTATATTTTGTTACTTTTATTGATGACTTCACTCGTTGTACTTGGGTGTATCTGTTAAAAGATCGCTCAGAACTTTTTTCTGTTTTCAAAACTTTCTATAATGAAATTTCCACTCAGTTTGGAGTGTCTATCAAGACTATTCGTACTGATAATGCTAAAGAGTATGTTTCTCATCAATTTTCTGAGTTTTGCATGAATCATGGTCTTATACATCAGACTAGTTGTCCTTATACTTCTCAACAAAATGGGATAGCGGAACGTAAGAATCGTCACCTCCTCGACATGGCTCGCTCCTTACTCTTCCAGATGAATATGCCCAAAGCCTATTGGGGTCATGCCATCCTCATCTCCTGCTATCTCATTAACCGCATTCCCTCCACTCTTCTTCACGGCTCCACCCCCTTCTCTATACTATATCCCACCTCACAACCCTTCTCCTTACCTCTCAAGGTGTTCGGTTGTACTGCGTTTGTCCACACTCCTTCCCCAGGTCGGGACAAACTCTCTCCTCGGGCAGTTAAATGCATCTTTGTTGGTTATTCACCAACTCAGAAAGGGTACAGGTGCTATGACCCTATTCTTCGCAAACAATATGTTTCCGCTGATGTCACATTCTTTAAAAAGGTTCCATACTTTTCTACCTCTTCCACCCCGCTGCCTCCTGCGCCTAGTCCGACAACACCTCTGATTTACTCTCCACCACCACCACCTACTCTCCCAACTCCACCTTCCCCTCCACCGCCTCCAGCATCTCCTTCCACCTGTCCTTCTACTCTGGGGCCTTCTCTCACACCTCTTGGGCCAGCACTATCTTCTTCCGATGATGACTCTCCTGTCGATACAGTCACCACTGAAGACCTTCCTATTGCTCTTCGCAAGGGAGTCCGCTCATGTACGCAACATTCTATTCACGATGTTGTAACTTATGCTCATCTTACCCCCTCTGCTAGGGCATTTGCTATTGCTATTACAGATACTGCCACTCCAACCAGTTATCAGGAGGCTCTTGCCATCCCACAGTGGAAGGCTGCCATGGATGATGAAATCTCCACCCTTCAGGACCGTGGCACTTGGACTCTTGTTCCTCCACCTATTGGGATAGATGTTGTTGGGTGTAGATGGGTCTTTGTGATAAAATATCGTGCGGATGCTCTGTTGACCGCTACAAAGCTCGCCTGGTTGCCAAAGGTTTTACTCAGACATATGGAGTAGACTTCTTTGACACCTTCTCCCCTGTCGCTCGTCTTACAACCATCAGGGTCATCTTCTCTGTGGCCGTCAACAAAGGATGGCAACTCTCTCAGCTGGATATCAAGAATGCTTTTCTCTATGGAGACCTTCAAGAGGTTGTTTTCATGGAGCAACCTCCAGGGTATGTTGCTCCGGGGGAGACTCGTGTATGTAAGCTTAAGAAGGCTATCTATGGTCTTAAGCAAAGTCCTCGCGCCTGGTTCGAAAAATTTAACGAAGTTATCAAGATCATTGGATTTGTCCGAAGTTCTGCGGATCACTCTCTCTTCATTCGCAAGACATCTCATGGAATGGTTGTTCTGGCTGTATACGTTGATGACATCCTTCTCACAGGTAATGACGTTGAAGGTGTCTCCCTTACAAAGAAACATCTTCTCCAACATTTTGTAACCAAAGATATGGGGACTCCCAAGTACTTTCTGGGCATTGAGATTTCAAGGAAGCATAGCTCAATTGTTCTCTCACAACGGAAGTATGCTATTGATCTTCTAAAAGAAACAGGTCTTCTGGGTTCTAAACCCGCTAAGTATCCAATGGCAATTGGAGACGACAAACTATGGACTGACAACTCTCCTCCCCTACTTGATAGCACCAGATATCGTCGTCTTGTTGGCAAGCTCATCTACCTAACTGTAACAAGACCTGATATCTGCTATGCGGTTGGGAAGGTCAGCCAATTCATGCAAGCTCCGAAGGAATGTCATCTTCAAGCTGCTCTAAAAATATTAGAATACGTTAAGGGATCTCCAGGGAAGGGACTTCTGTTCCAAAGGAACAACCATCTCAAGATAGAAGCCTACTCAGATGCTAGCTACGCTGATGATAAGGGGGATAGGAAATCCACATCTGGGTTCTGTACCTTCGTGGGAGGAAATCTGGTGAGTTGGAAGAGCAAGAAACAAGCAGTAGTTTCCAGATCAAGTGCTGAGGCCGAGTACAGGAGCATGGCCCAAACTACATGCGAGTTGAAGTGGTTACGAACTCTCCTTCTTGACTTAGGAGAAGTTTACAATCATCCATTACCAATGTTCTGTGACAACAAAGCTGCAATTTATATATCTCAGAACCCAGTCTTTCATGAAAGAACCAAACACATTGAAGTGGACTGTCATTTCATCAGGGAAGAAATCTTGAAGAAACAGATTTGCACTCCCTTCGTAACTTCGGATAAAGAGCTGGCTGATATCTTCACAAAACCTATATCTTCGTCCTTCTCAGATGTGTGTAACAAGCTAGGCATGATTGATATATATGCTCCAGCTTGCGGGGGAGTGTTAGAGCCAAGCGGTCTCGAAGGTTTGAAGCCCCGCGATCTGAATCCAGCGGTCTGTGCGGTCTCCAGTGATCAGACCGCGTCTTCCCCTCTGATGTACCAGATCGCGCCAGATAAAGATAAGATGAAGCTGCGCGGTTACAAGTCAGCGATCTGCGCGGTCTCCCAGAATCAGACCGCGACTTCTCCTCAAGTATGCGAGGTCGCGTCTTGTGAAGTGTTAGAGCCAAGCGGTCTCGAAGGTTTGAAGCCCCGCGATCTGAAGCCAGCGGTCTGTGCGGTCTCCAGTGATCAGACCGTGTCTTCCCCTCCGATGTACCAGATCGTGCCAGATAAAGATAAGTTGAAGCTGCGCGGTTACAAGTCAGCGGTCTGCACGGTCTCCCTGAATCAGACCGCGACTTCTCCTCAAGTATGCGAGATCGCGTCTTATGGAGAGAAGTGGTCTGACCCTCCCGATCTCTCCCTTATGGGGGAGTGTTCGCCACAACGGTCTAACCACCAGTCGGTCTCCTCTGTCACACGACCTTCCTCCTGTCGTGTGACCGCCCGATCTCACTCTAGATCGCAGAGGTCGCTGCGGTCTCAATACTCATGATCGCCAGACCGCCCAGCTCTCTTGTGTATTTGTATTTGTATTTAGTCCCACATCGTATATGTGTATTTTACTGTTTCCCTCCTAGTCTATATAAAGGAGGCAATACACTTGTAATACTCAGTTTTTTGGAAATAAAAATTCCCGTTATTTTCAAATTCTCACACCACCCACCACTAAGGCGGGAAATTCTGGCAGTTATCAACGTTGGCTCTCTCCAACTGTGGAGAAGCTGAGGAAAGAAAAATTGCTGGTGAATCACGCTCTGCTGCCCTCCGGCGCGGGAAGGAAGAGGCTAGGGGAAAGGTGGAGACATCCTCCTTGGTCCATAAAGCCTTCACCTCTTTCCCATCTCGAGTAGCTGGGGAGAACCACCACAAATCAGCATACAGCTGATTCGTGATGGGGTCTCGGGGTTGTGATTGTGTTGTTTCTTCTGTCAGATTTTTGTGCTCTATTTTGTCACTTTGCTGTGTTGTTCTATTTATTTTGGAACAATATCTTTCTGCTCTTTGAACAATGCTTAATACAGGTATTTGGTCCACCTTAAAGGATGTTAAACAAAAGGGCTTCTTGGGAGACAACCCATGGGGAACCACCCGGTTCCGTCTAGCTTTTTAATTTCTTTTGTGCACTGTTATTTCAGTTTTGCTAACCTTGTTGGTGAAGCTAAGCTCTAGTGTGGTGGACGATGATGAAGGAGAAATTTTTTCAAAACGGGTTTACCGCACTTCTGGCATGCTCTTTATTGAGCATAGGTCAACTCTACCCTCTCTTACTTATGTTTGAATTGTTTATTCTAGTTAGTTTTAATCAAGTCCGGGGGGAGAGAGCGAGCTGTGCACATGCACACACTTTGCATGACATGCTAGAATGTGCTGAGTTAGGATTTATATTTTGTTGCGCACATTGCATACACTTGCACCTAATTCACGCGCACTTGATCACGCATGCTTTTTGGGTATCGCTGCGAGGTTTTCCCACTCGTAAGAATTAAATTGTTAGCATGTGAGTGAGGAGTAGAGAAAAATGTTGACTCGAGTAGTGCTCCAGTCAAGTGCTCCCGTCACGCCTAGAAATTCAATTAGAATAGAATGAAATTCAGAATTATAATTTAGCTATTTCTTTTATAGTAGATGAAATTTATTTTACTTTAATGGTGAATCCGGTGAATCCAATGGTAGCATAAGGTCGAGTGTAGCAGACTAGTAGTAGCTTATTACTAGGGTCGGAAGAAAGGACAACCTTTCTCGGTGGCTAGAACTTGCACTAGGCGACTCTCGACACGATTGTGTTGAAGCACTCGTCATAAAATGTGATATAGGCCATTTCTTGATCCGGTTGAGCTTTGGAAATCCTTACCTACGTAATCACCGTTGCAAGCCCACTTGAGCCTACCCTTCCTCCTTGTTTAGCTCCACAAAAAATTTAACCAAAGCCATACGGCCGAACCTATTTTCGCACCAACCTTTGAGCTGAAAGAAATATCTTTCTCGATCACATTTGGTGTCATTTTTGTTATGTATGGCAGCTTCAGATTAGCTAAGGGAGTTGTTTTATTGTGCGTACAAACGTCATTTTGTCGATGAGAGAAAAGAAAAGAAAAGAAAAAAAGTGGTGCAAAAAATGATACTCTCTCGGCAAATTCAATTTATTTTTGGCTTAGCACACCTAGTGTTCAGTTGAAGTCTGGGGGTATCGTGTAATTACTGAAAATTGTGTATTGGTGATTGTTATTATCTTGAGTGCTCAGGTTGTGTTAAGTGTGATTCCCATCGTCCTTCTACTTACCTAGCCTTTACTCAACCTAAGCCCAATAATTGTCTATCAGTCCTATTGATTTTAGACACGAGTCGTCTCATGCAGTAGAGAGAGTGCGGATGTGCAAGCCTATGGACACTGAATTTGATGGATTTCTTAGGAGTTTGTCCCTAGCTTCGATTTGAGTAATACTTTACTCATTAGTCACGCTATTTTCCCTTTTGCGCGACCAAAAAATTCACCAGGATTCACCATCCAAGTAAATTAAATTTCAATTTACTGTTTTCGAAATAATTAGATACAATCTTGAGTTTAATTCTGTTCTAATGCATTTCTAAACGTGGGAGCATGCGACTTCGCATTGTTCTCTACCGCTCAAACTCATGCTAACATTCAATTGTTCCGACGGGAGAGCTGAGTAGTTTGCCCGAGACGTGCAAATGGTTAAGTCTGGGGGTGTGATGAGTCTCATATATATATATATATATTTGGACTCATTTGGGCTTATATTCTAGTCTTTGCACCACATTTTAGGCACGTTTTCATTCATATGTATTATTCCATGCTAGGTGCACTATTAAGCTCATTTCGGTGTGCAATTGCATTCCTTGTTGTTGGGGGTAAGCACATGGTGCTCCCCTTCCCTTCTTTTATGTTTTTCTGATGTTGGACGTGTATTCCCAGCTGTTATATCTTATATGCAGGTGACCTGATCGTCCCGTTTTCCCAGAAGTAATTTCTGTGCATATCGCACGGTCGTGCGTTTCCTTGACGCACGGTCGGTTGCGGTCGTGCGTTTGTGTCCGGGCAGAAAATGGAGCGTCGGAGTTTACTCATGCGTTTTGACGCACGGGCGGATTCGCCCGTGAGTGAGTAAAATGCATGGTCAACCCGTGCCTTTGTGATTTCAGAGCGTCAGAGTTTACTCGTGCGTTTGAACGCACGGGCGGTATTGGTCGTGCGTGAGCAAATCGCACGGGCGGCGCAGCTTCTTCCCCAAGCCATATTTTATCCGTTAATATCGCACGGTCTGCGCACGGTCGAGCGTTCGACCGTGCGTGACCATTTTTCAGCCTGTTTGCTATAAAAAGCAGGAATCGAGGCAGTCAATGGGGGAAGCGATTGGAGAGCGATTGGAGGCGGACTGGAGCGATTCAGAGAGCGGGAAATCACTTCCTTCCCACTGCTCTTGAGGGCTGAAGGCTTCCCCTTCATCTGCACCACCATAGAGGCCATTTACGGTGATTTCCACCTCCATCCTTCCATCTGGGAGCACTAGGAAGCTTTCTCCACCATTAGCTCAAGCATTCCTCGCCGAGAGATCAGAGATGCGCTGAAGACCGTAGGAGCAGTGACAGCCTCCTTCGAGCCAGGCTCACCATCTGAGGGCCGAGTCCGGAGAGAGCCCGACAACCTCTCATTCCGTCCATGAACCCAAGACGTGACTTCTTCTTTGTGGTCCTCTTTAACCTTTGATGCTTGAACTTCTTTGTTGTTGTTTTATGAATGCTTGTTAAGTTAATCTTAAGGATTATTGCTTGTGTTCATATGCAATGGTGTTGTGATGGCATGAATAGCCCTTTTTCCTAGTGATTTCTGAGATTCGTTGTGTGTGAAGCCACTAGCAATTGCTAGTGGTGATGTTTAGAGAAGAGGTGTGTGCGACCCTCAACCATCATAGTTACATTCCGTCCACGCGCCTTCCGAAGCACGACATCGCGGCCGTTGCATCCATCTCACCTTGCAAAGCGGAGTTTTGACCCGCATCTCTCTTTATTCTTCAATAGCATAGGATACCAAACCAAACCTCCCGTTGTTACTTATTAACCCTTTTAACTGATTTCCTTGTTTGAGCAAATCGTACTACCTAACTTGCGGTCCTTTGAGAACGATATTCGGCGAGTTTCTCCCTATTTTATTACTTGAGCGACCGGTGCACTGCTGTCGTATCGCATTTCGTGCCTGCTAATTAGCAGTGCCGAAATAGCGCATCAGTAGCGGACGCAACAAGCCAAATCTTCTCGATTTCTATAAATAGGGGGGTGGGTGGGTACGTATTAATTATGCTTTTAGCGATTTCCTTCTCTTTTTAGCAATTATATTTCTCTTGCTCTTCTTCTCGCCCTTCGATACTCGCTCTCTTGCTTCCTTTGCTTCTGCGATGGCCGAAGAGGCGGCTGTTCCGCTTGTCAATCATGCTAAGAATTTTGCGGCGACTTCTTTCAAGAAGCCGATTACTCGGCAGAAAGACTTGGACAATTTTTTGGACAAGTACTTGTCGCCAGGGTATGTCGCCAGACTTTCGCATGACACTGAACCACTAAACACCTTCTCATCCTCCAGGATGGTATTCCCTATACACCACTTCGAAGTCGGCCTGCGACTACAGTTGTGGTCAGAGTTCTGCCAGATACTCCGCTACTACGGGATAGTCCCGACCCAGATCAACCCAAATGGAGTGGCGATGATCGTGGGCTTTCTTTGCTTCTTGCGAGTAGAGAAGATCGCCTTTGATCTCGCCATCTTCAGGCGACTATTCCACTTTGGCGCTACCGGCGAAGGCGTCGTCTTCCTATGCAGCCATGTCTGCACACTAGTCGGCACGACAAACAAAAATCATCGCTGGGGCGAGCGACTAGTTGTCATCAGCGGCGACTTTAGGGCCATCCCGAGCTCGTCCTTCCAGCCATCGGAAAGTGCATTCGCCACCCCTTATTTAGAGGAGAGCCAAGAGAAGCTACTCGACTGCTTCCGGAATCATCGCCTAGACGTCGTATTCTGGAGGAGGCGAGTAGATGTACTCGTTGAGGTCTTTCCGGGCGAAGGTATCGCTTATACTCGCCTAGATATTCGTTATTGGGGCGAATATCGATCATACTCGCCATTTTCATTACTTAGCGGCTAAACTCATTTGGCGGTTGTTTGTTGCAGCTACTCGCTCTTTGTCGAGCGAGCCTCTTCCGTCGGCGAAGGCGGCGACTTCTTCTTAGGGGGGCGCGGGGACTTCAGCGCGCGAGAGCGAGGGATCATCTCCCATCGATTTGTCGCCAAGCGACAATGAGCCGATGGCCGTCGCAGATGATGCCGGGCTCGCCAGGAAGCAGAAAGGCAAGGCGAGATCCCGAGAGCCTGCGACAAGGAAGAAAATGGAGGTCGCCAAGAGGGACCTGAAGGCGAAGGTGAACCTTTCGAAGGCCGGCGAGGCTCAAAATCACCCTCTCTTTAATGAAGGCACCTGTAGCGAGGATGCCTCTGGTCGCCCCTTGGTGACCTAGGCGGAGAGCGCCCATGAGGTGACTTTGAGCTCCAACCTTCCCACCTGGTCGGAGGATTGGGAGGATAGTGGCGAGGCGTTCAACGTCATGTTCGCCATGTATGGTCGCGCAGATGTCGAGGCCCTGCAAGATGTATCAGCCGAGTATCTGGCGCACCAGTCTTCGCACTCTTACCTGTGAGCTGCCGAGCTAGGCCATGCGACATCGAGGAGGCTGCTCGAATATGAGCGGATGATCAAGATTCAGAGTAAGAAGCTCATCGCCATGGGGCTAGAGGCCACCAAGTGGAAGGATTATGAGGTACTCGTCTGGCGCCATTCTATCTTCAATGATACTCTCCATTTGTGTCGTTTACTGCGCTCACTCACTTTTCTTTACCTGTGCAGACTGCCGAGGTTGAAATGGCAAAGAAAGTAGCACAACTAGAGAAAGAGCTGTAGGATACTTGGCAGTCTCTGGAAGCCGCGCAAATTCGCATTGCCGAGTTGGAGACTTGGCCTGCCGAGCAACAACCTTCGGCGGCGGGCCCCTCCAGGGTCGGCAAGCAGATTCGGATTCATGGCGATGAGATGCCGCATATTCGCTGGGAGATTGCGCGAACAACCAGGAAGGTGGTATTTAGTCGGTTGAAAGCTGAAGGCCTTCTGAAGCTGGAGGCAATGGACCTGACCGTCCTGGATCTCATCCCGGCGCTACTCGATGAAGAGTCTGCTTCCCCTGGGCGAGTTCCTCATCATCTTCCAGCGATGATGAAGACTCAGAGGACGAGGATGGAGAGGATGGGGATGCGGACAAGGATGATGATGAAGGCGATGACAACGCATTGTCGCCTGGCCTTTTTTGCAAGCTGTTTAACATTTTTTGTCCATGTATTTATGAAAGAATATGAATACAATTTTTTGCTCGCCTTTTGTAGTCGCTTTTTGCTTGCTTATTTTGTGGTTATGCCGAGTAGGCTCTTAGGTTCGAGGAGAGGTTGATTGCTCGCTAGGCAACTAAGCACAAACGAGATAGGATGCTGCGGACGACGATCATACCTTGCTCGCACGCTAATTGCTCGCTTGCTGGGTGTTCGCCCCTATATACTCGTAGATGCATACTCGCATCTGCATACTCGCACCTACATATGAAGAAGTTCTTAGAGTCATGCACTCCCAAGACTTCATCTGGTACCCCTATGTTTGATGTTGATGAAGAAGTGGCCAAAAATAGGGAATGACAGTCAGGGAGGTCCAAGGGGACACACCCTCCTGAGGCCTCCATCCTACTGCTATCGTTGGTGTTGTTGAAGAGATCGACAAGTAGGTACTGACTGTCGGGGAGGTTCCAAAGGAACACACCATCCCGAAGTCTCCATCCTACTGTTCTTGTTGATGTTGTTGAAGAGATTGACAAGCAGGGCTTGACTGTCGGGAAGGTTCCAAAAGAACACACCATCCCGAGGTCTCCATCCTACTGCTTTTTTTTATGCTGTTGAAGAGATCGACAAGTAGGGACTGACTGTCAGGGAGGTTCCAAAGGAACACACCATCCCCAGGTATCCATCCTACTGTTATTGTTGATGTTGTTGAATAGATTGACAAGTAGGGACTGACTATCGGGGAGGTTCCAAAAGAACACACCACCCCGAGGCCTCCATCCTACTGCTTTTATTGATGTTGTTGAAGAGATCGACAAGTAGGGACTGACTGTCGGGGAGGTTCCAAAGGAGCCCACCATCCCGAGGTCTCCATCCAATTGTTATTGCTGATGTTGTTCAAGAGATCGACAAGTAGAGACTGACTGTCAGGGAGGTTCCAAAGGAACACGCCATCCCGAGGTCTCCATCCTACTGCTTTTGTTGATGCTGTTGAAGAGATCGACACTTTCCTGACATACTCAACAATTAGAGGGGGTTAAGCACACCAACTCAAATGATTGGACGAGGTAATTGGAAGCGAAATGCTATGCTGCGAGCTTTTGGCTCTCGGTTTGTGAGAGGTTAAGTCGATCATCCCTTCGTTGAATTGGGAGGTCGGCGTCCAGACTTCTTCCTGATAATCTTACCAATCGGATGAGAGGTGCAGTCAGAGGGTTCCTGTAGCCAACGTGCAAGGGGGAGCAGATCTCAACCATCAGTGCAGAGGCGTGGTCTTAAGAGAACACACTACCGAGGCACCATCCCATCATCCGTTCTGGGTTTTATGAGAATTAAGTCGGAGGCCAGTTTCCCAACTTAATGTGGAGATCGACTTTGTTGGAACATGCTTTCTGCATCTCTTGGTTTGACAATAACAAATCCTATTGTATTTGATCATACTTGCATTGTGTTTATAGTGTGCAGGATCTTCAACATTCAATCCCCAAAGGAGTGTGAAAAAGAAAGACGTCAAAGCGACAACAGGATGATTCTCTGTTGATACTGCGACGCAGTAACACTACTGCTGGCGCTAGCGCTCTGACGAAATGTGATGCGCTCGACCAAATGGTGTTCGACGAAAGAAGATACCATCCGACGAACTGGCATTCGACGAAATTGAGTTCGATGAAATGAAACTTCGTTAGCACTACAGCTGGCGCTATCGATCGACGAAATGGAGTTCGACAAAATGAAAACAGCGTTCGACGAAATGCGAGGCTTTTCGATGAAGATGCATTCGACGAAAAGAGATGTGCTCTACCGCGGAGCATTAGCAGTACTGCTTGAGCTAGCATAAATGGAAATAATTGACGGGAAGGAAACAATGGAGAAAAAGGAATGATTGGCGGGATGCATATTTAGTATGTTCTACCACGGCACGACATCTCTACCGCCCGGCGATAGCTTTTGGAATCCTCCCGTCTGCATGTGATTGAGGAGCAAATATGGAAGGAGATATTGGATGAAGGAAGGTTACTCGCTATCGCAGAGCATTAGCATTACCGCGGCACGCTAGTCGGAGTTCAAAGTTTGGCGCTCAAAAGTTGCCTAAGTTGCCACGATCTGTGTGCTTGATCATTGCCTAATGTGGCTACCATGGGGCGGTAGTACTACCGCAGGCGGTAGCAGATGATTCTATTTAAAGACGCGTGCTTCCTCCGTTGGTGTTTGCTGCTATAGAACGAATTGAAGCCATATATTCAGAGCACTCGTGAGAGCCTTCTCCAAGCAGCCCGAAGAACTCCATCAACGTTCCTGAACGCAAAAAACTTGAAGACCAATCTGATCGCATCTACATCGACATCAAGTTCTTCTTTTGAGGGAGTTTTTAATTTGTGTTTTGTTTTAGTTTCTATTAATTGTAACTTTTATATCTTTTGTTCGGTAGAGGAACTCGGCACACGGCGACTAGGGCCTTGCGGGGACTTGTGGAAATTCGCCTCGCATTGGCGACTAGGTCTTGTGGGGCTTAGAGAGGAATTCACCACACGGCGACTAGGTGTAAGAAGTAGATCTAGGGGTGCTCGAGGCCTTTCTGGGAAGAGAAAGGCTAGAGCGGCTTGAGGCCTTATCTGGGGAGAGATAGGCTAAAGCCAACCGGTCCTTGGGAGAAGGGTCAGTATAGAAAACCAAAAGAGTTTTCATTGGTCGCCTCTTTCCAAGCGTCATTGGGAAAAGTTTTTTGTGATCATAACTATTTCAATTTAATATTAATGAAAATATGTTTGTTTCTTCATCACTGATTCGTTCTCTCTGAGTTTCATTGGTTTAAACTAAACGTATTTTCTCTGCCACTAACGCTGAGCGGTAACACTACCGGTAGCGGTAGCAACAGAGAATTTTTTTTTAATAATCATAAAAAGTTTAAAACCCTTATTCACCCCCCCCCCCTCTAAGGGCGCCTACAGATCCAACAAGTGGTATCAGAGCTTGGTTATTCCAAATCGGCTTCACAACCGGGAATAATGGCGCTTCATGATCTCGCATCCACTAGAGGGGATGAATTTTCATTAAATGAAAAATCTTTAGCACCACCTTTATTTTTGGGCGAAAATTATAAAGGGTGGAAAATATTAATGGAAAATTTTCTTAAAGCTTTAGATGAAAAAGTTTGGAATATTACAATTGAAAAGCCACCTAGCATACTAACTAGAAACGAAATTGTTTTAAATGAAAAATTTATGAATAGTTTATTTTGTGCGTTTGATCAAAATATATTCAAACTTATTTATGATATACCTATCGCATATGAAATTTGGGTTTTTCTTGGAAGAACTTATGATTCTCCTTTTGCAGGTGTGGAACAAGCGCAAGACTTGGAGAACATACAAGTTTGCACAAACGTTTAAGAAAGCTCCTCACGGAATGGTTCAATGGAGTGCACATCTGGTGAAAGAGAAGAAGAAATCTTATCGCCGGAAGGGGAGTGCCAAAAAGATGTCAAAGGAACTATATGTTCAAATCTTGCCTCATCCACAAGCACTGTAAGGAAATCAAAAATCTTATTGTATGTAATTCTATTTCTACATTACAATTGCTTCAAACTACAAAGCGCAAAATTAAGAAATTAAAAAATGCTAATAAACATTTGCGCTTACAAATAAAAATTTAAAGTCACAAATTAATGAAGAATCAAATTCTAATTTATCTAGTTCTACCCATGGCTCCTTAGTTGAAAACATTAAACCTTGTGTAGAATATAATGAATTAAAAGAAAAATGCAAGGAACTTGAAAAGGAACTTCTTTTTATAAAAGAACAAAATGAAAGATTATGTTTAGAAATTTCATCCTTGAAAATTGATTGTGCTAAGTGTAAAGACTATAAAATTGAAATTAAAGAGATGGATGAAACATTTGAAGAATTTAGAAACAATTATCAAAATCATATTGAGTCTATTGTATCCCCTCTTAAAAATAGCACAATAGTCTATAATAAAGCAAGGCATAATCTTAAAGTTAAGAATTATGAATTGGAAACTAAAGTCAACTTGCTTAAGGAAATTGTTGGAACAACCATATTTTTGATTTGGGCTAGGATCACTATCTGCTGATTAGGATCAAGAGTTTAGGCTGGTAGAACTAGAGAAATCATTCAAATTCAGCGTTCGACAAACTACACACTGCGTTCGACAAAGTGTTATCTGCGTTTGACGAACATCTTACACTCTGCGTTCGACGAACTGCTCTCTGCGGTCGACGAAAGCTCGTCTCAGTGGTTAATGAACCTTAGTCTCAGCGGATGACCAAGTCTCAGCGGCTGACCAAGTCTCAGTGGTCGACGAATTCATTCAGGTCGACGAAAAGTTGCGTTCGACGATCTCGTCTCAGCGGTCGACAAAATCTAGCCGTCTCAGCGGTCGACGATTTTTCTCAGTTCAGTGGTCGACGAATCTGCGTTCGACGAATACATTGAGATCGACAAATATCTTGAGATCGATGAAAATCTTGAGATCGACGAACAGACTTGTTCTCAGCGGTCGACGAAATTAACTCAGTCTGCGTTCGATGAATATCTTCAGATCGACGAACACGGCTCTGAGCTCGACGAAATTTTTTGAGATTGATGAAAATATCTCTACAGCAAATTCATTTCAGAAGATCATATTATTTCATTCTCTGATCTCAGATCGACTTCAACAACGGCTCTTTCTATCAGATAAGTAAGGATAATATATTTCCTTTTATTATTCCAAGATTATAGCCGTTGACATTTCTTGGAAAAGGACATATCCATGGAAAAGGAAAAAGGTAAACGGCGCAGCAGATTTGCAGTTTCAAAATATCCCTTCAGAATATTATATTCCTTATTATAAGGGATTTGCATTTAATATCTGTCAGAGATTTTCAAAAGAGAAAGAAGGAAGAAGATATACAGTAATATTATTACTTCAGAAGATTATGATTACACGACAAGGATACAGAACATAATACAAAATATATACAGAAAAGGAAGAGGAAGAAGGAATAGTTGAGAGGAAGAAAGAAAGGAAGAAATACAGAAAAAGCTTCATAGATCTTCATCTTCCTCAAGCAGCAATTTCATTAAATGAGAACATCAATTCTATTCTCTCAGTATTTCTGCTGCAAGTTTTCAGATCTTCAAAAGTGCAACAAACAATTTGAGAAGCATTCTTGTCTCTCAGATTTATCAGCTATCAGGAAGATCATTTCTTTCAAGAAAAAGCTCCAGCAAATCAAATGTCAAACAATTTCATATCAGACAGGGAGCTTTTCAACATACATCCACTAGAGTCTTCTCTCAGCATCTTGACAGAGAAGAACATCTAAACCCCTCTCTATCTCATCTTGTACAAGGTTAAAACTATTGGTGTTTCCATGGTGATCTGGAAGTAGTCAAATATCTAGTCTCACTACCAACGCGATATGAGCCTACGGGGTCACACATAAGAGTGTTAAGAGAAATTGGAGGAAGAGTATTAAAGTTCGTTCGACGAATTAAGAATTTGACGAACGACTTCTGAAGCCAATTCGTCGAACGGCAGAATTCGTCGAACGACAGAATTCGTCGAACGGCAGAATTCGTCGAACGGCAGAATTTGTCGAACGACTTCTGCACAAAATTTGTCGAACGACTTCTGCACAAAATTTGTCGAACGGCTTCTGAAGCCAATTCGTCGAACGGCAGAATTCATCGAATGGCAGAATTTGTCGAACGACTTCTGCACAGAATTTGTCGAACGACTTCTGCACAGAATTTGTCGAACGGCTTTTGAAGCCAATTTGTCGAACGGCAGAATTTGTCGAACAACTTATGCAGAAAATTTGTCGAACGGCTTCTGAAGCCAATTCGTCGAACGACAAAATCTGTCGAACGGCTTCTGAAGCCAATTTGTCGAAGGGCTAATGTAGCCTGCTTGTCGAACGCAGATTATTAATTCAGTTAAATCGTGGGTGTGCGGATAGACTCTCTCTTTTACGCTGGGTATAAAAGGATATGATTCTTTTGACCTAGGTGTGCGATCCCTCTTTATTTGGTGATCTGTTTTGAGAGAGATAGAGGGTGACGAAAGTGTTCCGCAAGGATTTTGACGGAAGTGTTCTGACTGTTCGATCTCGCCGCCTCCGCCGCCTCTCCCTAACGTCGGACCTAGAAGTTCGAGGGAGCCATAGAGAGCATTTCTTCTCCAACCCACTTCCTCTTGGACAAGAAGTTTGGGGTTCACCTCACTCGTGTGGATTTCCTGTAGAGGAGCAGAAATTATTTCAGCGCTTGGAACTCAAGAAATATTGTTCTGGAGGGGTTGTTGGAGCACCTTGGTTGAGCTTAGACTCAACCCCATACAGGTACAATTGCTGCCGTTTATTGTGAAAATTATTTCAATTTCTTGAAACCATGAAATCGCAAGTTCCTTATAACTGGTTAGTGTTGTTCTAGTTATTTCCGCTGCGCATATTTGATATGGTTTTATTATCATTTCCAAAATGGTATTCAGAAAAACCCAACAGTGGTATCAGAGGCAGGTTTCTGAAATGGTTTTTGTTTTCTGATTTGTGTTTTCAGAAATTGTTCTGAAATAGTTTTCAGAAAGTTATTTGAGAAATTGTTTTCAGAAATTTGTTCTGAAACTGATTTCAAAAATCTATTTTCTGAAATTTGTTCTGAAGTGGATTTCAGAAATTGTTCTCAGAAATTTGTTCTGAAATTGATTTCAGAAATCTACTTTCATAAATTTGTTCTGAAGTGGATTATTGTTTCAGAAATTGCGATTTCATTGTTTCAGAAATTATTTCTCTTCTCCAGTAACCGTCCCTCTAATTGGTTTGTGAAACCAAATGTCTTAAATTTTGAATCTAACATTGAGAGACGAGTTTTTCTACTGCATAAGTGGAGTTGTTTGTGCCTGTGTCAAATGCATGTAAATATGAAGATTTAGAAATGTTCTAAATGCTCAGATTTAGCCCTTTCTATCAAAGCGTTGATAATTTTTTTTAATGTGCACATCTGGGATGTATTTGGTTTGTGAATGTTGTAATTATGAGAATGTGCACTTTGATTAATTGTTAATCAATTTTACATAAAAATCCCTTATCCAATATTAAGTATGCGGATGCTTTCCGATGGATGACACTCTTCCTTCCTCGATCGATGAAATGTGGTCTTGCCAAAGCAAGGTGCATTAATCTATCTTGGTTAGGGTGCGAGCGGATAATTGTGATATCCCACTGTCGACATCGGGTCTAACTTAACTAGGTGACCTCAAAAGTTGAGTGCCTAGAAGCATTGGGTTGACATGCACCATATGATGGATGCGAATAAAGAGTTATTCACCAACCATACAAGAGTTGCATAGTGATGCAATTGGCAAGTGTTGCCTACCTAAATAACCGCATTATGAGAGGAACGCCAAAGCGGACTCGTTGTGTTGGTGAAAAACGGATCTTGTCCACTAAGAGAGTAGCTCGCATAAACTCTCCGAATTGATATTAAGGGTTGTCAATTTGAATAAAATAGTAGGAGTGTTTAATAAAAGTCCTTATTAAATAAAAGTTGTATTTTGAAATATAGTACTAAAATGTTTTTGCAAATTCATTGTAGAAATTCATGGCAAAATACATCGCACTCCACGTTGTCCCTGAGAGCTATCCTTGAGAAGGACAAACTCAATGGGACGAACTTCCTCGACTGGTATAGAAATTTGAAAATTGTTCTCAAGCAAGAGTGTAAGCTCCATATCTTGGAAGAGGACCCCCCACCTGTGCCAACCGGGAACTCGACCCGTGCCGACAGAGATGCTTACAAGAAATATCAAGATGAATCCCTAGATGTCGAATGACTCATGCTCGCTACCATGACCTCTGATCTTCAGAAGCAACATGAGACCATGTGTGGCTTTGAGATTATCGAGCACCTGAAGAAAATGTTCCAAGGGCAGACTCAGCAAGAGAGGTTCGACATCACCAAGGCATTATTTCAGTGTAAAATGGGAGCAAGAGACCTAATGGGAACTCATGTACTCAAAATGATTGGGTACATTGAGAACCTTCAGAGACTGTGGTTTCCTTTAAGCCAAGAGTTGGTTACTTATCTGATCCTGCAATCATTGTCGGACAGTTACGAGTATTTTGTCTTAAACTATAACATGGATGAGATAGATAAGACATTGCCCGAGCTCCTAGGCATGTTAAGAACTGCCGAAAATAACATGAAGAAGACCAAGCCTGCTATCCCCATACTGATGGTGCATAAAAGCAAGGGCAAGGCCAAAGGATTCAGGAAGCCTAGATCCAAAGTCTTCTACACCGAAAAAGAAGGGATTAGCTAAAGAAGGAAATGCCACCACTGCGGGAAGGCAGGGCATTGGAGGAGGAATTGTACCCTCTACATCGAGGATCTAAAGAAGAAGGGAAGTGTGACTTCCACTTCAGGTATTTTTGTTATAGAAATTAACATGTCTGCTCCTTCATCTTGGGTATTGGATACCGGGTGTGGTTCTCACATTTGTACGAATGTGCAGGAGCTAATAAGGAGAAGACAACTGGGTAAAGGAGAGGTGGACCTGCGCGTAGGAAATGGGGCAAGAGTTGCTTCCGTTGTCGTAGGATTGTAACGTCTTTCTTTGCCTACTGGGCTCGTTATTGAACTTGATAATTGTTATTTTGTTCCTGCTATAACTAGAAACATCATCTCTATTTCATGTTTGGACATGAATGGTTTTTTCTTTTATTATTAAGAACAATTGTTGTTCAATCTTTAAGAATGATGTTTGTTATGGCGTTGCTCAAATGTTTAATGGTTTGTATGTTTTGAACATAAATCATCCAATCTATAACATAGAAAATACCAAACGACTAAAAACTAATGACACCAATCCTACATATCTCTAGCACTGTCGTCTAGGCCATATAAATGAGAAAAGCATATCCAAGCTCCATAAAGATGGACTATTGGATTCATTTGATTATGAATCATTTGAGAGATGCGAGTCATGTTTATTAGGCAAGATGACAAAGACCCCCTTTACTAGTTGTAGTGAGAAGGCTAGTGATCTTTTGGGTATCATACATAGTGACGTATGCGGACCCATATGTTCTATGGCTAGAGGTGGGTACTACTACTTCATTACATTCACTGATGATTTCAGTAGATACGGGTTTGTGTTTCTTATGAAGAACAAATCCGAAACCTTTGAAAAATTCAAAGATTTTAAAAATGAAGTAGAGAACAAACTAGGAAAGAGGATAAAAGCACTCTGATCTGATCGAGGTGGCGAATATCTGAGTCATGAGTTTCGTGATCATCTGAAGGAGTGTGGTATTGTATCACAGCTCACTCCGCCCAGAACACCTCAACATAATGGTGTTTCTGAGAGGAGGAATCGTACCTTGTTAGACATGGTGCGATCGATGATGAGTCATGCAGATTTGCCCGTTTCCTTTTGGGGTTTTGCTTTAGAGACTGCTGCTTTCACACTAAATCGATTTCCAACGAAAATGGTTCTAAAGACACCATATGAGATATGGACTGGAAGCGTCCTAGTATGTCGTTCATCAAGATTTGGGGTTGTGAGGCATACGTGTGACGTCAAATGCCTGACAAGCTGGAACCCAAATCGGATAAATGTTATCTAGTGGGGTATCCTAGGGAAACCAAAGGATACTACTTCTACTTGCCGTCTGAGGGCAAAGTGTTTGTCGCAAGGACTGGTGTCTTTTTGGAGAAAGAGTTTTTATCCAGAAAGACTGCAAAGGTAGAACTTGAAGAAGCTCAAGAGCCATAAACAATGAACGAACCAGAATTGGAACTTGAGCAAGGACTACAAGAAGTTGTAGCTGGAGAGCCTGCTCAAGAAACACAAGTCCTACGTAGATCTGGTAGACCAAGATTTGAGCCTGAGAGATATGGATTTCTCATGACTCAAATAGGTAATGTGTTGCTTATGGATCATGATGATAAGCCCGCAACCTACCAAGAGGCTATAAATGGACCTGACTCTGAGAAGTGGCTTGAGGCCATGAAATCTGAAATGGACTCCATGTACACAAACCAAGTTTGGACCTTGGTGGAACCACCTGAAGGGGTACGACCCATAGGGTGCAAGTGGGTCTTCAAGAAGAAGACCGACATGGAAGGGAATGTACAGACATTCAAAGGCCGGCTCGTGGCTAAGGGTTTTAGGCAAATTCGTGGTGTTGACTATGATGAGACCTTTTCCCCTGTAGGCATGGTCAAGTCCATCAGAATTCTGCTTGCCATTGTTTCGTATTATGACTACGAGATCTGGCAAATGGATGTCAAAACGGCTTTCCTTAATGCAAACCTCCTTGAGGAAGTGTATATGACACAACCCGAGGGTTTTGAATCTCCAAATGAAGCCACTAAAATATGCAAGTTGAATCGATCCATTCATGGATTGAAACAAGCTTCTCGAAGTTGGAATCTTCATTTTGATGAGAAAATCAAAGAGTTTGGTTTCATCAAAAATGAGGATGAACATTGTGTTTACAAGAGGACTAGTGGCAGCATTGTCGTTTTCCTGATATTGTATGTAGATGACATATTGTTGATCGGAAATGACATTCCAACCCTGCAAGCTGTTAAGAACAGGCTAGGGGATTGCTTTTCTATGAAGGACTTGGGTGAATCAACTTATATACTTGGTATTAAGATCTATAGAGATAGATCGAAGAAGCTACTGAGTTTGACCCAGAGTACATACATTGAGAAAGTGTTAAAACGGTTCAACATGCTTGAGTCCAAGAAAGGATTCTTACCCATGTCTCATGGTGTGAGTCTCTCTAAGGACCAGTGTCCAAAATCTTTGGAAGATAAGGACCGCATGAAGTTGATTCCATATGCTTCAGCAATTGGATCAATCATGTATGCAATGTTATGTGCTCGACCCGATGTCTCATATGCTTTGAGCATGACGAGCAGGTATCAGTCTGATCCTAGTGATGGTCACTGGATAGCCGTCAAGAATATCCTGAAGTACTTGAGAAGGACTAAGGATTTATTTTTGGTGTATGGTGGAGAGGAAGAGCTTAGTGTAAATGGTTACACGGATGCTAGCTTCCAAACTGATAGGGATGATTCAAAGTCCCAATCAGGCTTTGTATTTTGCCTTAATGGAGGAGCTGTAAGTTGGAAAAGTTCCAAGCAAGAGACAGTTGCTGATTCTATGACTGAGGCCGAGTATATCGCTGCTGCAAATGCGGCGAAGGAGGCTGGGTGGATTAGGAAATTCATCAGCGAGCTTGGTGTAGTTCCTAGCATTGTTGATCCCGTAGTTCTCTACTGTGACAACAACGATGCTATTGTACAAGATAAGGAACCTAGATCTTATCAGCGCTCCAAGCACATACTTCGGCGGTTCCATCTTATTCGAGAGATTGTCGATCGAGGAGATGTGAGCATATGAATAGTACCGACCGAAGAAAATATTGCGGATCCACTGACGAAGCCTCTTGCACAGAGAAAGCATGATGGTCATACTAGATCAATGGGTATTAAATACCTGAATGATCGTCTCTAGTGGGAGTCTTGTGGGTTGTATTTTTCAGTTGTTGACCATTCATGTGATGAATATAGTACTTAATGTTTCATTTTACATTTATGGCAAGTTCTTTTATTATGTCAAATGTTTCTACTGATAGATTAATTAGCATAATAAATGTCCTTAGAATGTTTGATGGAATTCAAGTACGTGACTTGAATGTGAGGGCTTATGTTTATAAGAAACTTCATACTTAAATTGTCCCTGGTCGTTGTATCATCTTAGAATTCCAGGGCGATGATGATACATAAATACTAGCATGTGCGTGTTGGAACATGGTCTTCCGCATCTCCTAGGTTTGAGAATAACAAAACCTATGTGTATTTGATCTTGTGTGTTTAAGTGTGCAGGATAACAAAGTCCACATGACTCAAGGATTACATAAGAAGGTTGCCCCCAAAGTTGAGCCATCAAATCCAAATCTTCCACTAGCGCTGGCGGTAGCACTAGTGCGGGCGCTAGCTGTCATTCGACAAACTGTTAGCGGCTAAGTCTATTAGTCGAATGTTCTCGTGAACTCCCGACGAATATCGATGAATGCAGACAGAAGTCAAAAAGGCAGACTTGTGAAGGTAATTGCGCGGCTAAGTCAATTCGTCGAATGTTCTCGAGAACTCCAGACGAATTCCGACGAATGAAAACAGAAGACAGCACTCCCACTAGCGCCGGCAGTAGCACTTAGCGCCTGGCGCTAGCGATGATAGCGCAATTACGGGAGCACATATGGAAGGAGATAACGCCTGGTGGTAGGCGATAGCGCAGGCGGTAGCGACGCACACATTTGGCAAGAAGGAATTGTTTCCTCGGATTGAAGATTCTACCGCGCAGAATGTGTCCTAATATGGGATAGCTCTGGCGGTAGCCGATAGCGCTGGCAGTAGCGCGGAACACAAGAGGAATCCCAGCAGAGTTGCCACGGATTAAAGATTCTCGCGCGCAAAATATTACTTAATATGAGATAGCGCCAGCGGTAGCGATAGCGCAGGCGCTAGCGCTGAAGCTATAAAAAGGACTCCTCTCCTCTCGTTTCTAACACACATCAGAGAGATATCATAGAGAGATAAAGTGCCAGAATTCCAGAGGCTATCTTGGCCGAAAGTTGAAGTCCTACCAAAGTTCTGCAAACTTCTAAAGGAGAATCTGATCGTGCCGGATCCAAACGAAGTCCGCCTCTACAACGCTTATTCTACAACGGATCTTTGCCTCCGTCTTCAGAAGGGAGTTTTTACTTATTTTCATTTCATATGTTTCTTGTAAATGGTTAGTGAAATTTCATCGTGTTGGCGACTAGGTCTGGGTAGGACTTAGGGGGAAACTCGCCTCGTGTTGGCGACTAGATCTAGGCTAGGTCTAGGGGGTGCTCGAGGCCACATCCGGGGATGGGTTGGCTAGAGAGGCTTGAGGCCGAATCCGGGGAGGATAGGCTAGGGCCACCGGTTCGTGGGGATGCGAGTCGGGATAGAAAACAAAAGGAGTTTACTATTCATCGCCACCGATTTTTAGCGTCATAGAAGTCAACTTTTGAAAAACCGTATTCAATATTAATAAAGCATGTCTCTACTTTATTTCAATTGTTTTACTTGATTTTCTATTGTCTTAATCTTGCAGTATTCCAAAGTTTTAGAAATATCACTAAAGTTTTTGAAAACCCTTATTCACCCCCCCCCCCCCCTTTAAGGGCGCCTACCGATCCAACAAGTGGTATCAGAGCCAGGTTATTCCAATCGGCTTAACAACCGGGAATAATGGCGTCTCATGATCTCGCTTTTCCTGAGGGTCAAGGGGTTAGTCGACCACCTCTCTTTACTGGGTCAGATTTTAACTACTGGAAAAATTGAATGATGTGTTTTCTTATGACCATGGATGTAGAAGTATGGAACATGGTAGAAGTTCGGTACTCTCCGCCTACAACTGTAGTAGGAGAAGCGACATTAGCAAAACCTAAAGATAAATGGGATGATAACGATAAACTAAGGTGTAAAAATAATGCTAAGGCAATGAACACTTTATATTGCGCTTTAAATAGGACTGAGTTTAATAGAATTTCTGCATGCACAACTGCTTATGATATTTGGAATCAATTGAAGTTACTCATGAAGGTACATCGCAGGTGAAAGATGCAAAGCTATTCCAACTGGAATCTGAATATGAAAAATTCAGGATGGATACCGAAGAGGACATTAACTCGATGTACACCCGCTTCACCAAGATCGTCAACGCTTCAAAGGCACTTGGAAAGACCTACTCAGACGGGGACTTGGTGAGGAAAATTCTTCGCTCCTTACCTCCAAGGTTCAATCCAAAGGTGACAGCCATCTCGGAGTCGCACAACTTAAGAACGCTCCAGATCGAGAACCTTATTGGGAATCTTAAAACCCATGAGGTAGAACTCCAGATTCAACACGATGAATACAACAAAGAGCCAAAGAAAAAGGCGCTAGCACTAAAGTCAAAGGAGGAGAGCATCGAAGATGATGATGAAGATGAAGAAGGTCTCCTGGTGAAGAACTTCAGGAAGTTCATCAGGAACCAGGAAAGAAGGAACACATTCCGCAAATACTTCCAAAAGGACACTCGACGAAAGGGATCTTCCTCTTCATCAAGGAAAGAAAAAGGAAGCGAAGATGAAGAAGAAAGACCACCACCAGAGTGCTACCACTGCAGAAAGACCGGGAACATTCGGAGCCAGTGCCCAAAGTATCAAAAGGAGCAAAAAAACAACACAAAGTAAAAGAGAAGAAGAAAGTACTAAAAGCCGCAACTTGGGATGATTCTTTCTCTGAAGAATCAAACGAGTCTGAGTCAAGTAGCGAGGAGGAAGCAAACATATGCTTAATGGCGAAGAGCAACGATGACGACACCAGTGTTCTTAGCGACACTGAGGTAATTCCTCCTACTTTCGAAGACCCTATGATGAATTTGTCTTAACTTGCAAATCCTATGATGAAATTATAAAAGATAATATTATATTAAATCATGAAAATGAATCTATTATCAAAGAAAATCATAAACTCACAAAAAATGTGAATTCCCTTGAAAAAAGAAAGGTTTCATGTCAAGAGTGTGAGCACTCTTTATTTTTGGCAAAAGAACTTGAAGTTTCTCTTTCTAAAGCCCTCTCACAAAACAAAACTATTGCAAAAGAAAAGGGGGACTTAGAGAGAAAATTAAAAACCTATCTTTTACAAATTCAAAATAACAAAAAGGGATTTGAAAACAAATGTGTATGATTGTACAAGAAAATACTTTTCTTAAAAAACAAAATCATGACCTCAATATAGCAATTAAAAAATTCGGGATTGGTCAAAAATCCCTGGATATGATTTTGGGAAACCAATGTTATGGTTCTGCAAAATTTGGGGTCGGATATAAAAGTGAACCCTACCGCCCAGCGCTAGCCACTAACGCCAGCGGTAGCTCAAGTGTTACAAAATCTTCTACTTTCTCTAATATTCAAGCATCACCCAACAAGAGCAACGTAGAAACTCAGAAAAGGGTCTCAACTCCCTTTATTTCTTGTGCTAATTGTCTTAAGTTTGGACACACGTCTAGCTCTTGCAGGAATATAAAACAACATTCTTTAAAATAAATCTGGGTACCTCAGAAATCCACTTACTCTATGGGTGGTACCTCTTGGGTATCTGGATCTTTACTCTCATCTTCTCTCTAGAGTTGCAAGAAGGCTAAGGAAATGGAGGACGTGTGGTACTTGGACTCAGGCTGCTCCAAGCACATGACGGGCAACAAAGCAAAATTCCTTAGCCTAGAAAAGAAGAAAGGAGGGATCGTAACGTTTGGTGATAACGGTAAAGGAAGGATCATGGGAGTTGGTACAGTGGGTAACGAATCTTTTCTTATCTCAAATGCTCATTATGTTAAAGGTTTGAAACATAACTTATTATCTATAAGTCAACTATGTGATAAAGGATTAGACGTATTATTTGAACCATCCACTAATCTTTGCAAAATTGTTAATCCTAAAACAAAAGATGTGTTACTAACTGCACCTAGAATTCACAATGTTTACATAGTTTCGTTTCATGATCTTTCCAAATCATCTATAAAATGTTTTATAACCAAAAATGATGAATTAGAACTATGACATAGACGTTTAGGTCGCGCTAGTACAAAGCTCATTTTAAAACTAGCAAAAAGGGAATTGATTAGAGGATTGCCTAAGTTGAATGGAAATTTATCTTCACTATGCTCACCATGCCAAAAAGGAAAATTTACAAAATCATCTTTTAAAAGCAAAAATGAAATTTCCACTTCAAAACCATTATAACTAATTCATATGGATCTCTTCGGTCCCGTTAACACCGCAAGTCTTGGTGGTAAAATATACACCTTCGTTCTAATAGATGATTTCTCAAGATATTGCTGGACCTTATTTCTCTCTTCCAAATCTGATGCGTTTTGCGAATTCTCAAAATTATGTACTCGTATTCAAAATGAACTAGATTTAAAAATAAAGTGCATTCGCTCAGATCATGGAGGTGAATTTGAAAATGAAAATTTTAAATCTTTTTGTGAAATGTTAGGTATTAAGCATGAGTTCTCTGCACCACGAACACCTCAACAAAACGGTGTTGTAGAACAGAAAAATAGGACAATCCAAGAACTAGCACGCACCATGTTATCTGAATATAAATTACCTAAGTCGTTTTGGGCCGAAGCCGTAAGCACATCATGCTATGTAATGAATAGAGTTATGCTTCGCCCATCACTAAATCTCACACCATATGAACTATATTTTCAAAAGAAACCTAACGTATCATATTTTAAAGTATTTGGATGTAAATGTTTTATTCTTAATACAAAAGACTCTTTAGGAAAATTTGATGAGAAATGTGATGAAGGAATATGTACAACCCCGATATTCGCCAGGAAAAGATATCGGGGGTCTCCCCTTGGGCGAGCAGGAAGTCTCTAGCTCACACGCCCAAGGGAGCGAGCCAGGATGGGCGAGCCCAGACGGGGCGAGCCCAGTAAGAACGGTTCGGCAGGCGATCCATAGAGGCCGGCGAGCCAGCCGGTCGAGGGAGTTCGCTAGGCAGGCCCGGGACCTTGGGGTACAAATAACCATTTTTGGGGTACAGTTAGCCATTTTGGCGAGCCCGACCCGCTAAGGAGCGGTTCGGTAGGCGAGCCATAGAGGCCGGCGAGCCAGCCGGTCGAGGGAGTTCGCTAGGCAGGCCCGGGACCTTGGGGTACAAATAGCCATTTTTGGGGTACAGTTAGCCATTTTGGCGAGCCCGACCCGCTAAGTAGCGGTTCGACAGGCGAACCATAGAGGCAGGCGAGCGAGCCAGTCATTTTGGCGAGATCCGTGTTCACTGAACAGGCCAAGGGTCTGGTTCGCCGGTACCTGAGGTGGTCTTTTACCAGAAGACCCCGTGTGGCCTGCGGTTAGCCCCTCCGAACAGCGGAGTTTGGCTGTTAGCAGACCAATTCGGGGTGCGGATAGTCAGAATGGACAGCGGGAGTTGGCTATTGACACACCACAAAACCAAAATCTATAAATAGACCTTAAAGGGCACCTTGGAGGAGACGGGTTTTCAGAATCTCTGAGCCTTCCTCTCTCCATAGGTTGCTTTGGTCAGGGCTCACTAGCTCTCCAAGGTGCCCGTGTCTTAGCTTTGGCTTGGGAGGGGAAGCGCTCAATGATCTTCCGGGTTAGTGGAGGGACCTCCTTGCTGAGACCAGGGTCTTTGTTCCTTGTCCAAATTGTCTACCTACCTCTTCCGAGGGACCGGTAAGGGCTAGTCGCCCCTCAATTCGTTGAGGGCCCCGAGCTCCACAGGAGATCGAGAAATTGGTTTCAACATTTTGGTGCGGTGAGCGTGGAGCGCGGCTTGTTCAAGAAAGTTCCAGAGAAGGGTTATGGCGAGAGGTGAGGAGCAAGGCGAGGAGTTCGGCGAGACTCCTTAGGAGGCGATGGCCAGGATGCTGGCGGATTTCAGGAAAAAGGTACTCGACACACTGGGGTTCACAGTCACGGCTCTGCGGAGCGAGTTCGCGACCCCAGCACCTCAGGTGACTCCTCCCCCTGCAGCAGTCGGTGAGAACGCACCAGGGGGTAGGGCCGGAAATGAAGTTGCGGTCGGTTTAGGTCAAATCCAAGAAGGGCGAGTGTTGTTCGCCAGTCCCGCGAGCTCCGTACCTGTGAGCTCAGTGCCGGCGAGCTCCGTCCCAGCAAGCGCGACGCAGGCGAGCGTGCCCCAAGAAGCGGCAACGATCAGGGTGGTTCAGGCGAGCACCGCCCTCGCAAGTTCAGTCCCGGCGAGCTCAAGCTTGGCGAGCGAGCTCGGGGGGCGAGGAGAGCAAGGAAAAGTGGCAGGAGGGGGAAGCCCCTTCTGCAAGTTGGTGCTTTCCGCACCCGTCCCTGGGGGGTTTGGAGAATGGGATCGGGTGTACTACAACGGTAGAGATGACCCTGTCCAGCACCTGCAGAGTTTCGAGGACTCGGTCTCCATCAGGCCGATGACAGATGCCTTCAAGTGTCGGCTCTTTGCCGTCACCCTCAAGGAGAAGGCCATGGACTGGTTCCATCACCTCCCTACAGGGTCAATCTACTCGTTCGAGGATCCGCGCCGAAGTTTTCTGCTGAGGTTCTCAACCTCAAAGAAGAGGAAGAAGGACGCTGATTCCCTCTTCGCAGTGAAGCAGGGACCCAGGGAGTCGCTGGCTCAGTATGCCGATCGATTCCAGGAGGAAGTACAACTCACTCAGGAGATGCCTGGGTTTGCACTCCAACTCGCCTTCACGGTTGGGTTGAAGGAAAGTTTCTTCAAGATGGCGTTGAAGAGGAAGGCCCCTGTCTCCTATGAAGAGCTGATGGAGAGGGTGGCGGAGGAAGTCACGAGTGAGGAAGCCAATCCGGAGCTCACCAAGAGGCTAGCAAAGCTTAGTGAGCCGGAGGTGAGGCAGCAGGAGGTCAGGAGAAGGGAAGAGCCCCGGGCCCCGGAAGGGGAATGGAGGCCGCAAGGTGGAGGAGTGCAAGGGCAGGGAAGGGGTTACGGCCCAGGAAGGGGTAACCATGTCGGAGGTCAGTGGAGGCCCCCCCAGTTAGGGTGGAGGCAGGGTCCAGCGCAAATGCCTCCCCTTCCCCAACAGGCCATGGCAATTGGAAGAGGAAGAGGAAGAGGAAGGGAAAGAGAAGTAGAGACGGCAGCCGCTCGAAGGAGAAGGAATAGGGTGGCAGAGGCCGAGGCAGGAGAGGTCACGCTGCCATATTGTATCTTCCATGATGCGGAAGGTCACTCGACCGACACCTGTCCGGAGTTCCTAGAAGTAAAAAGGGGCAGAGTGCCCGTGCCTCCGCAGCAGCAGCCAGTAAGGATTGTGGAGGTCGAACCTCGAGAGGAGGACGAGGAGAGGTGTGAAGATAGGAATGATGTGGGGAATAGAGGAGGGATCGGGGTGATCCATGGGGGGGTAGGGGTGGAGGCAACCCGCAAGGCTAGTCTCCATACCATCTACCGCCGTAGCGTAGCTTCAACATCCAGCGCTCCACCCCCAGCCGAAAAAATCGTCTTCACCCAGAAGGATATGCCGGGCTATGAGGACCCATTCTGTGACGCGCTGGTCATTCAGACGACGATCGAGAACTTCACTGTCTCCCGAATCCTAGTGGACAACGGGAGTTCGGTCAACGTCATCTTCAAGAAGGCGTTTGACAGGATGGAGGTGGAGCCTAGAAGGGTGTTGGCCTCGGACGGCCCTCTGTTCGGATTCTCGGGGGAGAGGAAGGAAGTATAAGGAGGAGTAGGGCTCCATGTGACCCTGGGTGGGCAGTCCCGGAACTGTCGTTTTGTCATAGTGGACGCACCAAGCAGTTACAGCGCCATCTTCGGACGGCCACTCATCAGCGCGTTCCGCTGTGTCCCTTCCACTTTCCATCAATGCCTCAAGTTCAACGACGGAGGAGTTCAGGTGCGGATCAGGGGGGATCCCAAGGTGGCAAGACAGTGCTATGTAACGGCTGTCAACACCATCTCCTGGATGGGGGAAGCTGAGGAATGGGATAGGATGATGGAGGAGGAGGCCCAGGAGATAACTGAGAAGGAAAGGGAGGGAGATGAAGGCCGTGCCCAGGAAGGGGTAGCTGAGGGACCCCGGGCGGAAGGAGAGGAAAAAGAAGAGGAGGCCCAGGAGATAAGGGCGGAAGAGCTGATGGTGGCAGAGAAGGAAGTCGAGGAGGGAACTTAGGCTCTGGCTTGTGCCGAAGAGGAGAATGTTTGGGGAGAGCAGTCCCGGCTAGAGGCTATGGATGAGGTCATGGAGCTCGAGGTCACCACCCGACTAGGGGCGGTAGAGAAGGTCCGGGTTAGCGGAGGACTCAGCCCGGAAGACCAAGCGGAGATCCTGGCGTGCGTGCAGAAAAACATAGACGTCTTCGCTTGGAGCGCCGCGGAGATGCCCGGGATCGACGCGGATGTGGCCTGCCATCGCCTCAACCTCGACCCCGGCACCCGCCCTATCCGCCAGAAGAAAAGAGCCACTGCTGACAAGCTGGAAGGGCCCATCCGCGAGGAGGTGAATAAGCTCCTTCAGGTGGGCTTTGTAACAGAGATCCAGTATCCAGGCTGGGTCTCCAACGTCGTTATGGTGAAAAAAGGGGGAGGTAAGTGGAGGATGTGTATCGATTTTTCTTTGCTCAATAAATCGTGCCCTAAAGATTGCTACCCCCTGCCTAGGATCGACGGGCTGGTTGACTCAGCCGTCGGTTTTCCTGTAATGTCTTTCTTAGATGCTTTTTCAGGTTACCACCAAATTCGCATGCATCCCCCAGACATCAAAGATGTCTCCTTCATCACGGGGGATGGATGCTACTGTTATAAAATGATGCCTTTCGGGCTCAAGAATGCAGGTGCCACATACCAAAGGATGATGGAAAGGGTATTCCGCGAGCAGAAGGGAAAAAACTTAGAGGTTTATGTAGATGACCTCATGGTAAAGAGCCGGGACCTTGGGTCTCACCTCCGAGACCTCGAAGAGACGTTCGGAACCCTGCGACGGTATAAGATGAAACTCAATCCCCTGAAGTGTGTCTTCGGGGCGAGTCGAGGAAAATTCCTGGGCCACTTGCTCACCCCTGCGGGAGTGGAACCCAACCCGGACAAAGTTAAAGCAGTGTTGGAGTTGGGGTCGCCAAGGAATCCGAAGGAGGTTCAGAGCCTTACAGGGAAGTTGGCTGGGCTAAGCAGGTTCCTCTCCAAGGCAGGGGAAAAGTGTGCACCCTTTTTCAAGGTACTGCGGGGCAACAAGAAATTTGAGTGGACCCCGGAGTGCGAGAAAGCCTTCCAGGCTCTGAAAGAACAACTCACCCAGACTCCTCTGCTCCAGGGGCCAAGGCCCGGGGAAGACCTATCCCTGTACTTGGGGGTAGGATCCGAAGCGGTGAGTTCTGTGCTGATCCGGGAAGAGGGAAAGAAACAATTCCCTATCTACTACGTCAGTCGGGTGCTAAAGAAGGCAGAGCTCCGATACCCGATCCTAGAAAAGTTAGCTTTCGCGTTGGTGGTGTCGGCCCGGAGGCTCCGACCTTACTTTCAAGCCCATTCAATCAGGGTTGTGACGGACCACCCGCTCCGTAAAATCATGGAAGGGGTGGAGCACTCAGGGAGGTTGGCAAAATGGTCCGTAGAGTTAAGTGAATTCCATATCACGTTCGTGCCCAGGGCATCCATCAGAGCCCAGGCGGTGGCGGACTTCATGGCCGACTATGCGGCCGAAGTGGGGGAGCACGAGCCATCTCCCCCAGAGGCATGGAAGATGTTGGTGGATGGGGCATTAGGAAAGCACTCCTATGGAGGGGGAATAGTACTGATGAGTCCTCAGGGGACTCGAATTGAGCAAGATTTAAACATCCATTTCCAAATTACCAACAACCAGGCAGAATACGAAGCAGTGATAGCGGGTCTTCGGCTGGCCTGGGAACTGGGAGTGCAAGACGTGGAGGTCTCCGCGGACTCCATGGTGGTAGCATGCCAGATCAAGGGAGAATTTGAAGCAAAGGACCCGACCCTCCTGCTTTACCTGGAGAAGGTCAAGGGGGTCATCGGGCAGTTCCGCACCTTCTCCATCAAGCACGTACCAAGAGAGGAGAGCACCCAGGTGGATCTCCTAGCCAAGTTCGGTCCCCGAGCGGGGGGGACGGCTTCAGAACTCTTTCGGCCTTCCATCGAGGAAGGAGAATTGATGGAGGTTGATCAACAAGCCTCGTGGATGGACCCTTTCATCACCTTCCTCTCCTCCGGGCAGTTCCCTAGAGAAGATGTTGACAAGAGGCGCTTCAGGTATAAGTCAACTTACTACTCCTTGCATGCAGGAGGGCTCTACAGGAAAACTCTCTCGGGACTCCTGGCCCGTTGTGTCTCCGAAGAGGAGGTTCCGAAAGTCTTGGAAGAAATCCACTCTGGGCAGTGCGGCAGCCACTCCGGGAGTCGGACCCTGGAAGGAAGAGTATTGAGGCAAGGCTACTTTTGGCCCACTCTCAGCAGAGACGCGGCGGAGTTCGCAAGGAAGTGTCCAAAGTGCCAGCTCTATGCTCCGCTCCAACTCCTCCCCGCTCAAAGACTCCGGACCATCACGGCTCCCTGGCCCTTCGCTATATGGGGGCTGGACCTGGTCGGCCCCTTCCCCCAAGCCAGCGGCCAGAGGAAGTTCCTGCTGGTCATGATCGACTACTTCTCCAAATGGGTAGAGGTGAAAGCACTTGCTAAGGTAACCTCTCAGGTTGTGAGGAATTTTGTGTGGGGGAAATAATTTGCAGGCACGGGCTCCCTCTAGCTATCGTAACAGACAATGGGCCGCAGTTTGCCAGTGAAGAGTTTGTTGGCTTCTGCACTCAGCTCGGCATTGACCTCAGGTTCGCATCGGTCCACCACCCGAGGAGCAACGGGCAGGTGGAGGCGGCAAACAAAATAATCGTTAACCTATTAAAAAAGAAAGTGGAGAACCTTCGAGGAAATTGGGTGGAGCAGCTACCCTCCGTCCTCTGGGCCATGAGGACTACTCCGAATACCGCCACCGGGGAGACCCCCTTCAAGCTCTCTCACGGGTCTGAGGCTGTTCTCCCCATAGAGTTCGAGGTGAAGACCCCCCGGGTGATCGCTGCGAACGAGGGGGATGAAGAGTGGCTAGAAGATAATGATGCAGAACAGAGGTTGTCTTTGGACCTGGTGGAAGAACTCCGGGACTTGGCCGCCTTCAGACAGGAAGAGGTCAAGCGGCGGATGGCTCGATACTTTGACAAACACATCCGGATAAAGCACTTTCAAAAAGGGGACCTGGTCCTGAAGAAGGTCGACGCGGCCGGCAGAGGGGCCGCGGTGGGTAAGCTTAACCCCAACTGGGAAGGTCCATATATTGTAAGCGGGGTGCTCAAGTCGGGGGGATATCACCTCCAGGATGTGGAGGGGGTGCCCCTCGACCGAGCCAGGAGTGGGGATGATTTGAAACGATTTTACCCTTAAAAGCTTTACTATATTGTTTACTGAATATCTTACTCCTTTTTTATAATGCTCATAACTGCCGCCGTGCCGACATGACAAAGTCTGGAAAGGTAACAAGTGTTGGTGCTGGAGTGCCCCAGATCGATTCCGCTCCCGGGCTCTCACTAGACGGGGGGTTCAGGTTGATCTCTGGAGAGGCTGGCAAGGTAACAAGTGATGGTGCTGGAATGCCCCAGATCGATTCCGCTCCCGGGCTCTCACTAGACGGGGGGTTCAGGTTGATCTCTAGAGAGGCTGGCAAGGTAACAAGTGATGGTGCTGGAATGCCCCAGATCGATTCCGCTCCCGGGCTCTCACTAGACGGGGGGTTCAGGTTGATCTCTGGAGAGGCTGGCAAGGTAACAAGTGATGGTGCTGGAATGCCCCAGATCGATTCCGCTCCCGGGCTCTCACTAGACGGGGGGTTCAGGTTGATCTCTGGAGAGGCTGGCAAGGTAACAAGTGATGGTGCTGGAATGCCCCAGATCGATTCCGCTCCCGGGCTCTCACTAGACGGGGGGTTCAGGTTGATCTCTGGAGAGGCTGGCAAGGTAACAAGTGATGGTGCTGGAATGCCCAGATCGATTCCGCTCCCGGGCTCTCACTAGACGGGGGGTTCAGGTTGATCTCTGGAGAGGCTGGCAAGGTAACAAGTGATGGTGCTGGAATGCCCAGATCGATTCTGCTCCCGGGCTCTCACTAGATGGGGGGGGGGGGGTCAGGTTGATCTCTGGAGAGGCTGGCAAGGTAACAAGTGATGGTGCTGGAATGCCCCAGATCGATTCCGCTCCCGGGCTCTCACTAGACGGGGGGTTCAGGTTGATCTCTGGAGAGGCTGGCAAGGTAACAAGTGTTGGTGCTGGAGTGCCCCAAATCGATTCCGCTCCCGGGCTCTCACTAGACGGGGGGTTCAGGTTGATCTCTGGAGAGGCTGGCAAGGTAACAAGTGCTGGTGCTGGAGTGCCCCAGATCGATTCCGCTCCCGGGCTCTCACTAGACGGGGTGTTCGGGTTGATCTCTGGAGAGGCTGGCGAGGATGAAGTCTCTATGCTAGACTACCCCGTCTCGCTCCGCGGACCTGTCCGTTCGGCAAAAAGAAATTTCGCACGGTAGGCGAGTGGCGAGAATCGATCTTACGCGATTCAGGACAGCTGGTCCTCGGCAGGAAGGTTGCCGACACCGGGTAAGAGGCGAGCCCTCGCCAAGATGAAAAAATGCCTTGCGAGACCTAAGAAGAAATACGCATAACCCGAAGGGTAGTCGCCCTAAGAAATGATGAAAGGACCGAGCAGTCAAGGCATCCTATACCTATCTATTCAACAACGCGTGACGCGAGAACAACCAATGCGAGAATAGCCTCAGCGAAGGCAGATATCGAGAGGAACAAGAGTGAGACTTTCAACACATAAAAATGACAACAGGAAAAAAGAAGACAATGAGCAAAGCAAAATTTTCATTCCAGTTAATAGTTTGGTTACAATTTTCGGCGATCTCGCCAATCATAATTACAACGAAAAAAAATATGTCGGCGAGATTCAAGAACCACCCCCCGATCCTTCCTCATCGTCGCTATCCTTCACAGGCGGGAGAGGGAGGAAGAGCTCCGGGACGATGTCTTCCAGAGTCATGTCGGCCGCATTATCAGCCAAGAGGCTGATCGCCTTCGCCACCGAGAAAATGTAGCGAGCCGACTCTATAGATCCCACGCGGATTTCCTCATCTCGCGTTCGCCGATCTTCTTTTAAACGGCGAGGCGAGGGGGGAACGACGGCGCGAGTAAGGTCGCTGTTTAGGGCCTTCAACCCAGCCACCTCGCCCTCCAGGTTCTCGATGCGAGCGTTGGCCCTCCCGGCGGTCTCGGCATCCTGCAAATAGGTCCAGTTAGGGGTGAAAGGGCCAGGGGAAAGAAAGTTGAGGGAGAACTAGAGGACTTACCACACTACCCTCCGCAGCAAGCAGCTTCTCCTTCAGCTGCGCGTTCTCGGCAAGGACCCCCTGGTAGGCCCTCGCAAGCTCCACGTTCTGAAGCTCCAGCTGTAAGCAACGTCTCCCCGTCATGTGGGCGAGCTCGGCAGAGCGCAGCTGGGACCTCGCGCTCTCGTATGCGAGGGTCCTCGCGGTCTCGTCCTTATAAGACCCCGCGTCCTCGCGACCATAGATGGCGAACGCGAGGTCAAAGGCGTGGCCACTGACGGTCTCCTTCTCCACCCAGGAGGGGAGGATGGAGGAGATGTCCACTCGGTTGGTCTCCGGCTTCCAAGTGACGAGTGGCTCGCCTGTCTCATCCAGCCGCCTCTGGCCGAGGCCGAAATTATAGTGGTTCACCGGGATGGGAAGGACGGAGGTCCTAGCCTCCTCCTGGCAGGGCTCATCATCCTCGCCCCCCCGAAAGGCCGGTGAGGTCAAACTCGTCGAAGGCGGCCTCGCGAGGTTCTTTAGCTTTTGACGGAGCGAGCGAGGCCGCGCCCTTCTTACTCTTTTTCTTTGGCGGAGATTTCGGAGGGGCGGCATGACTGCCGGAGGCCCCCCGACCTCTTACGAGAAGAGGGCTCGGCCAGAGTGATGACGCCTCGGCAAGCGTCCGCCCCCATGGTAGCGAGAGCCATAGCAGCGTCGGTTTTTTGGCTGCTCGCGTAGGGGGGATGAATGGGAAGATCTCGCTCGCCTAAAAAACAAACAGTAAATATGGATGAGTATAATATGTTAGCGGATTGAGGCCAAGATATTAGGCGAGATCTTTACCTTCTCCGGCGAGAACCGGAGGCAGCGAATCTAGGTTGCGGCGGAGGTGGACGACTTCGAAGTTCTTCTTGCAGAAGAACTGATGGAGGAGGGCGTCATGACCACCGAGGGCGGTGGGCCGGTAGGTGGTCTCGTTATGCTGAACTGGCGAGAGGGGAATGTTGCCGAAGTTCCCCTTGACAACGATGAACTTTTGGGCCCAGAAGTGGGCCTTGTTGACAGTCTCGACCACCTTCGGGCCCGTGCCCACGAAGTAAGCCATCCCGTCTTTGTAGGCGCGGAATGAGAACAGCTTCCGGAAGACCGGGAGACTGAACTCATCTCGCTCCTCGCGGAGGTAGCAGGCGAAGGCGACAACCACCGCCATGGCGTTGGGTGTGAGCTGGCCGGGAACCACGCCATAATGCTTGAGCACCTAACAGGTAGCGAGAATAGGGTTAATCCGCGTGGCGAGCGAGACTCGAGAAACAAAAATAATAATAAGCAAGCGAGAACAATTGTTACCTGGCGAACCTCTGGCCATAAAGGAAGGCGCAAACCTACCGCGAAGTGGGCGGTAGGAATGGCCAGTTCGTCGGCCAAAGGGTCGTTGATCACGTCGCCCTCGCTTGGGCGACGTGCCTCGAACGGAGGGGTGACGTAATCAGCGACCGCGCTGAAGTATTCCTCGTCAGTCAAGTTGCAGGAGAAGAAGCTGTGCTCGGCAAAGGCCTTCGTGACCCTTCGCCGACCCTCCGATTCCGCGTCGCCTCCCATCTTGAAAACCTGTGAAAAAAAAACACGAGAACGGGAAAGTGCGAGAGCTCTGCAGTAGAGGAAGAGGAAGATCGAAAATAAATGCGGTGGTTGGCTCAGTCAAGACCACCTATTTATAGCCAAAGCAATAGGGCGGGAAGAAGTCCAAGCGTCGGCGAGCACGAATATCAACACAATCATCACATTACGTAAATGGGCGAGGGATGTTGAAATTGTTGAAGTGGAAGTTTGGAGGATTTTGGACCTGGGCGGTCTGGGAGGAGGTCGGGCGGTCTGGCGAGTTCGCGCGACTTGGCGGTCTGCATCTGCGGTCTGGCTGATCTGAGCCTAGTTGCGGTCTCCCGGGTTGACCGCTGGTCTTGTCCAAAGTCTGCTGAAGGTGGAGCCGCGCGGTCTGTGCGTGACCGCGTGGCGGGCTGTCCTCTTCAAGGCTGTGGCAGTCTGGTGTGACCACACAGTTTGATCCAGGTTCTCTTCGGAATGCGGTCTGGTAGCTGACCGGGCTTTCTGGGGGTATTCGCGGACTAAGGGTCTTAGTCGCGCGGTCTCAGTTCGCGGTCTCAGGAGGAGACTGGCATGCGAGCTGGTTGCTGTTCGCGGTCTCAGGAGGAGATCGGCATGCGGACAGGAGTTCGCGATCTGATGGCGAACTGACTGTGTTCGCGGTCTCGTGCGAACACAGGTGGTGAATAGCTTCGGGCGGTCTGGCGATCATCTTTGAAGTCGCGATCTGCTATGAGAGTAGCGGTCTCTCATGGTCGATGTTGAAGCTGGCGAGTTCACCAAAATGAAGCAGGAGTACTGTTGCTGATCGCGCGGGTTGACCGGTCTGGTCGCGCGGTCTGTGGGGTGGTGATCCTATCTCATAGGGTGGTGACTGGATCTGGTCCCATGCCTATAAATAGGAGGCCACTGTAGCAGCAATAAACACACACCAAGTGTAAGCTGAGTTCTCTCTTGTTCTTGCGGTCTGTTTATTTCTGACCAGGCGGTCTCTGATTGAACTCTTCTTGTGCAGCTTCTGCGGATAGTGTGGGCAGCAGCGATCACCTCTTCCTCTGAAAGTGTTCGGGCGGTCTGTGGCTTGGAGTTGTGGTGCTGGAATTCGGGAGAATCCGGAGGACGGAAGAAGGGAGCGGTCTGTGCAGCGGTCTGGTGGTGTTCTGTGGTCGGCAGAGAGTTATGGTCTAGCAACTATCAGAGATCACAGGGGAGGTCGCGCGGGTTGGGCGGTCTTCAGTTATCAGTTTTTTCTGTACTTCTCTTTGGAGTTTTGTGCTGACGAAATCATATCTCGTCAAGCATGTCTTGCCCTATAATTGAACTTTGCTATCAATAAAGATCGATTGTTTGCCTAAGATTGTTTCTGGTTGCTTTGGCTTGTATCTCTAGTTGTTATTCCCGCTTGCTCTCACAAGGTCCGAGAAATTTTCACATGGTATCAAAGCGAGGTTGGAGTGGATAGAGTAGTGAATAACTTAGAGTAGCCATCGCCTTTGTGAAGAAGGAACCAGAGGGAAAACAATGGAAGGTGGATTTGCAAGAGGTCTTGGGATTGAGATGCTTACATCGACTAACTTTAAGAAGTGGAGGTCATGTATGCAGAGCTATCTTCTAGGGGAAGACCTCTGGGAGGTTGTTGGAGGAGATGCAACTGAAGAGGTGAAGGCAACAGAAGCAGGTGACAATGGTCCGGCCGTGAGGGCGTGGAGAAAGACCAATGCTAAGGCCGAGTTCACTTTGAAGCGTGCCATTTCACCTGAACTATTTGATCACATCTTAGGGTGTGGATCAGCTGCCGAGATCTGGAGAGCCCTGGATGGGCTGTTTAACAAGAAGAATGTAGCTAGGCTACAGTTCTTAGAAAATGAGCTGGCAAGGTCGGCTCAGGGTGATCTTTCTATCTCAAACTTCTTTCTGAAGATGAAGAACCTCTGTGCTGAGATATCAACACTGGATCCTGATGAGCCAATTTCTGAGGCGAAGTTGAAGAGGCACATCATCCGCGGCCTGCGGAAGGAATATGTGGCCTTTGTGACGTCGGTGCAGGGTTGGGCTAATCAGCCATCTTTGATAGAGCTGGAGAATCTGCTAGCGTCGCAGGAAAGTCTGGCAAGGCAGATGGCGGGGGTGTCCGTGTCTGGGGGAGATGGCGAGGTTCTCTTTTCAGGAAAGAAGAAGAAGTGGGATAAGAAGAAGAAGACCGCTGGAGGCTATGGGCCTTCAACTTCTGGACAGCAGGAGAGGGGCTATCCTCCTAAGGCTGAGGAGAAGAAGAAGAAGGAAGGTCTCAAATGCTACAAATGCGGGAAGGTTGGGCACTTCCAGAAGGACTGCAGGCTGAATACTCAGCCAGGGCATGCTGCTGAGAAGGAGGAAGTACCGGCCAGTCATATTGATGGAGGATGGGGAGGAGCCTTCTCGGCTTCTATTGGAGTCTCGGTTCCTATCAACTATCAGGAGGACTGGATCGTGGACTCGGGATGTGGTCATCACCTCACCGGGGATGGGTCGAAGCTTTCTTCAGCGGAGCCCTACACAGGTAACAATGCTATTATTACTACAGATAATACTGTGCATGCAGTCGAGAAGGTCGGGGTTGTTTCCTTGGGCAGTGATAGAGGGCCATTAACCTTGAAGAGTGTCTATCATGTGCCCGGTATGAGGAAAAACCTCTTCTCCGTGACCAACGCTGTTGACGCTGGGTATCACGTTCTGTTCGGCCCAACAGAAGTGAAATTTCTACGTAATGTAGAGGCCGTGAAGGCCGAGGTCGTCCATGTCGGGAGGAGAGCGAAAGACTTGTTCGTTTTATCGACAAGTTCTTATGTCGACAATATGAAGACGAATGATGGTGTCGTGATATGGCATGAGAGGTTGGGGCACGTAGGGATGGATAAGCTGAAAGCTATGGCGGTGAGAGGTCTGGTCAAGGGCCTGCCAAATCTATCTTCCTACGGTGAAGGTCATATTTGCGAGGGATGTCAGTTCGGCAAGTCTCATCGACTGCCATTTGATAAGTCGCAGACGAGGAGTAGTGTGCCGTCGGAATGCATCCACGGTGACTTGATGGGACCAACTGCTACCCCAAGCCTCGGAGGCAGCAGGTATATGCTGGTGTTGATCGATGATTACAACTGATATTTCTGGGTTTATTTTCTGAAGGAGAAGGCGGAGGCGTTTGCCAAGTTTGTGGAGTTCAAGGAGCTCGTGGAGGGTCGGCTGAATCTGCGGATCAAGAAGCTGAGGACGGACAACGGAGGGGAGTTCACCTCTGCTGAGTTCTCCAGTTTTTGAAGGAAGGCAGGCTTCCGGAGGGAGCTCACTTGTGCTCATACTCCACAACAGAATGGTGTTGTAGAGCGGAAGATCCGTCATCTGACGGAGACCTGCAAGTGTTGGATGCATGCCAAGAGCATCCCAAAGTCCTTATGGGCGGAGGGAATGTCTTGTGCTGCCTACGTCATCAACCAGATGCCTTTGAGTCCAATCAATATGTTGACTCCTCATGAGATGATGTTCAAGGAGAAGCCAAGCGTGGCTCACCTTCGGGTATTTGGTTCCACCTGCTACGTGCATGTTCCAGATGCTCTTCGGACGAAGCTAGATGCGAAAGCAAGGAAGCTAGTCTTCGTGGGATACGATGAGAGGAAGAAAGGCTGGAAATGCATGGACCCGGAGACGCGGAGATTTGTTGTTTCTCGCGACGTCGTGTTCGATGAGGTGACATCTTACAAGGGGTCTTCTGATGTGGAGCTACCAGAGAGCAGGGTGGAGGTGCCGGAGAAAGCTGTGGAGAATCTTCAGGTGAGCTACCTGTGTCACCAGGTGGTCCATCTCCTTCTAGTTCCGAGACGAGGGCTTCTGGTTCAGGTAGCAGGGGGAGCGATGCTCCTAGCACGTCTGGAAGAGGAGCTAGGGAAGAAGCAGCTGGAGATAATGCGGTTCAGGGGAAGAAGCTGAGGAGGTCGAAGCAAGCTATCGTTGCCCCTGATCGCTATACAGGAGGAAACGCAGTGAGCTTCGTCTCATGTTTCTTCGCTGGTCCCTTAGATGAGAGGGAGCCGTCGAGCTTTGAGAAGGCCAGAGGCATGAAGGAGTGGGATGTTGCAATGCAAGAAGAGATGGCAGCTCTTGAGAAGAATGAGACCTGGTCTCTTGTGCCCAAGCCCAAGGGAACTACTCCTGTCACATGCAAATGGGTCTACAAATTGAAGAAGAAAGCTGACGGCAGTATCGAGCGGTACAAGGCTCGTCTTGTAGCTCGCGGGTTCTCACAGCAATACGGTGAAGACTACGAGGAGACTTTCAGTCCGGTGGCAAAAATGACTTCAGTTCGGTTCATCATTGCCTTGGCGGCGTTCAGTGGATGGGAGATTTGGCAGCTCGACGTCAAGAATGCCTTCTTGTACGGCGAGATTGACAAGGACATCTTCATGGTCCAACCACGAGGCTTTGTGTCTGAAGACTTTCCGGAGCATGTCTGCAAGCTGAAGAAGGTTCTGTATGGGTTGAAGCAAGCGCCGAGGGCGTGGTACGGGAAGATCGCAGAATATTTCCTATTCTGTGGGTTTTGTGCTTCAGACTCAGACTCAAGCTTGTTCATCAAGAAGAGCGGGGAGCTTCAAGTCATCGTGCTGTTATACGTCGACGACATGATCGTGACGGGGAACTCGACGGAGGAAGTAGCTCAGCTAAGGGCCGAGCTAGCTATCAGGTTCGAGATGAAGGACTTAGGTGAGCTTCACCATTTCCTTGGACTCGAGGTGCAGAGGAAGGAAAGTGGAGTGCTGGTGTCCCAGACTGGATATGCGGAGCGGATCGTGGAGCGATTCGGTATGAAGGAAGGGAAGTGCACTTCCACACCTCTGGAGAAGGCTATGAAGCTTCGGAAAAATGAGGGGAGGATTATGCAAGATCCGTTGGTGTTCCGAGCTCTGGTTGGGAGCTTGATCTATCTGACGATCACAAGGCCGGATATTGCATATGCAGTAGGCAGGGTGAGTCGGTATATGGCAGAGCCACGGATACCTCATCTGCTAGCGGCCAAGAATATTCTGAAGTATGTCAAGGCGACCTCGGATATGGGTCTCCTATACAGGAGAGATGCGGGCTTCGAAGTGCATGGATACATGGATGCTGATTACGGGGGAGATTCGGATGATCGAAAGTCGATGTCTGGATTCGTCTTCATGGAGGGCCCCACGACTATATCATGGTGCAGCAAGAAGCAGGATTCTGTGTCAGTCTCTACCACGGAAGCAGAATACAAGGCTTCGGCCTTTGCAGCTCAGGAAGCCATCTGGCTTAGGAGGTTGGTGGGAGACGTCCACAAGGAGGTTCGGGAGCCGACTCCACTACGCGGTGACAACGAGAGTGCTCTCAAACTGGTAACCAATTCAGTTTGTCACGTGAGGACCAAGCATATCGAGATCGAGCATCACTTCATACGGGAGACGGTGCTGGAGGGATCTCTTTCTGTCGGGCATGTGCGGAGTGCGGACAATGTCGCGGACATCTTCACAAAGTCGCTGGCAAAAGGGTCGTTCACACAGCTAAGGAGCTTACTGGGGCTGGTTTCAACTTCCCACTTCAAGGGGGAGTGCTGAAATTGTTGAAGTGGAAGTTTGGAGGATTTTGGACCTGGGCGGTCTGGGAGGAGGTCGGGCGGTCTGGCGAGTTCGCGCGACTTGCCGGTCTGCATCTGTGGTCTGGCTGATCTGAGCCTAGTTGCGGTCTCCCGGGTTGACCGCTGGTCTTGTCCAAAGTCTGCTGAAGGTGGAGCCGCGCGGTCTGTGCGTGACCGCATGGCGGGCTGTCCTCTTCAAGGCTGTGGCGGTCAGGTGTGACCGCACATTTTGATCCAGGTTCTCTCCGGAATGCGGTCTGGTAGCTGACCGGGCTTTCTGGGGGTATTCGCGGACTAAGGGTCTTAGTCACGCGGTCTCAGTTCGAAGTCTCAGAAGGAGACTGGCATGCGAGCTGGTTGCTGTTCGCGGTCTCAGGAGGAGATCGGCATGCGGACAGGAGTTCGCGATCTGATGGCGAACTGACTGTGTTCGCGGTCTCGTGCGAACACAGGTGGTGAATAGCTTCGGGCGGTCTGGCGATCTTCTTTGAAGTCGCGATCTGCTGTGAGAGTAGCGGTCTCTCATGGTCGATGTTGAAGCTGGCGAGTTCACCAAAATGAAGCAGGAGTACTGTTGCTGATCGCGCGGGTTGACCGGTCTAGTCGTGCGGTCTGTGGGGTGGTGATCCTATCTCATAGGGTGGTGACTGGATCTGGTCCCACGCCTATAAATAGGAGGCCACTGTAGCAGCAATAAACACACACCAAGTGTAAGCTGAGTTCGCTCTTGTTCTTGCGGTCTGTTTATTTCTGACCGGGCGGTCTCTGATTGAACTCTTCTTGTGCAGCTTCTGCGGATAGTGTGGGCAGCAGCGATCACCTCTTCCTCTGAAAGTGTTCGGGCGGTCTGCGGCTTGGAGTTGTGGTGCTGGAGTTCGGGAGAATTCGGAGGTCAGAAGAAGGGAGAGGTCTGTGCAGCGGTCTGGTGGTGTTCTGTGGTCGGCAGAGAGTTGCGGTCTAGCAACTATCAGAGATCGCAGGGGAGGTCGCGCGGGTTGGGCGGTCTTCAGTTATTAGTTTTTTCTGTACTTCTCTTTGGAGTTTTGTGCTGACGAAATCATGTCTCGTCAAGCATGTCTTGCCCTGTAATTGAAGTTTGCTATCAATAAAGATCGGTTGTTTGCCTAAGATTGTTTCTGGTTGCTTTGGCTTGTATCTCTAGTTGTTATTCCTGCTTGCTCTCACAAGGTCCGAGAAATTTTCACAAGGGAGACCCGCGAGGTTATCATAAACGACATCCCTGCAGAATATGTTTAGCGAAGACAGAGAGGCCTCGCAAGTACGGCGTAACCGAATAAATAAAGTAATTAACAGCGAGCGAGAAACTGTAAAAAATAATCATATTGTCCAAAGAAATAATAGCCAGTAGGAGTGGCAAATACGCGAGTCGCAAAACATAACGATGTAGTTCGAAGATAACAATTATTGCAGTCATATTATAGCGTCTAGCGAGAATCGTGGGGGAGCCATTTCCACCGACCACCTCCCCGCGGCCCTGATCTCGGCAGTATCCTAGAGTTATAGTAGTCCTCCGCCAAGCGACCCTCCCGGTCCATGAGGTAAGCGTAGTCTCTCATTCTCGCTATGTGCACCTCTGGCGTCGTGGCGACCTCGTCCTGATCGCGCTGTCTTATTTGTCGGAGCCTCGCACACTCCTCCATCAGGACCGCGTGCCTATCCTCCGCGGCTTCCCTATCTCGTTTCGCCTGCATATTGAGATCCATCAGCATTCGCCCATGCTTCCTCAAAAGCTCCGCGGCTCGCTGCTTCATCGTCTCCGGATCTCGCGGATCCCCTAAGAATTCCTCAACCTGATCAGGGAGGGGAGACGTATCATCATCACCCTGTTCGGAATCAGTAGGCGGATTCTCGGCATTTTCTGCAGGATTTAACAAGGTTAGACGACGAGCGCGAGATCGCATAGGGTTTCGGCGAGGTCATAACGCTTACCGAGAGGGGGGAGAGAACCCGAAGGGCGACCCTGAAACACATTGCCATAATGAGGGTAAAGGGATTTGGCCAGACCGGCGGGATGAGCTGTGCTATTGGTTGGAGGGATCTTCGGCGGCGCAGAACCCCCGGTCTCCTCGCTCGTCAAGAGCTGGAATCCAGGCTTGTCTATGATTCTGTCAGGAGGCGGAAGCGGAGATAGGGGTCGCGACGACTGGCGGACCGGATACTTCAGGGGCGAGGCTGTAAGGACAGAATATCGGGGGTCATTTACGATTGGCGAAAGTATTACGGGGTGCGGGATTAATATCATACCGGCGACATCCTTCCCAGCGAGGTTCGGATCCGCCTGTGGATTCCTGCGAGACCTCTCGGCGGGTTCTCCAATGATCACGCTCGGTAAGGCATCCTGCGAGCAGAAATTAATAAAGAGCGATTCGTAGATGTGAATTCGAGTAACTCATACCTCCTCGGGGCGGCGATCGTCCGGAGAAGAGTCCAACATCACGGAGTCTTCGCCGGAGCGGCGGGCTGCCTTCGCCTTCTGGATTTTCTGTGATTGAGCGGGTGGCGGCCAGTTCATCCAGGCGGGAACCTTGGTCGTAGACGGTAGCCCGCCAGCCCTCATCGCCCTCAGGCGAGCCTCCGCTTCCTCAGAGATCGGCATCTCCAAGCAGCTAAAATAAGAAAGGGGAGAAAGGAAACGGCGCGCGCCAATAGGGGTTCAGGATGATATTTATAGCCTATGGGGTGGGTCCCACCAAAGATTCCCGACAGGTCATCCGTGGAAGGTCGAATATCAGGGGTTGGATGATTCTTCGCGAGGACATTAGTCCACGTGAAGAGCGGGGATTGTGTACAACCCCGATATTCGCCAGGAAAAGATATCGGGGGTCTCCCCTTGGGCGAGCAGGAAGTCTCTAGCTCACACGCCCAAGGGAGCGAGCCAGGATGGGCGAGCCCAGTAGGAACGGTTCGGTAGGCGAGCCATAGAGGCCGGCGAGCCAGCCGGTCTAGGGAGTTCGCTAGGCGGGCCCGGGACCTTGGGGTACAAATAGCCATTTTTGGGGTACAGTTAGCCATTTTGGCGAGCCCGACCCGCTAAGGAGCGGTTCGGTAGGCGATCCATAGAGGCCGGCGAGCCAGCCGGTCGAGGGAGTTCGCTAGGCAGGCCTGGGACCTTGGGGTACAAATAGCCATTTTTGGGGTACAGTTAGACATTTTGGCGAGCCCGACCCGCTAAGTAGCGGTTCGGCAGGCGAACCATAGAGGCAGGCGAGCGAGCCAGTCATTTTGGCGAGATCCGTGTTCGCTGAACAGGCCAAGGGTCTGGTTCGCCGGTACCTGAGGTGGTCTTTTACCAGAAGACCCCTGGTGGCCTGCGGTTAGCCCCTCTGAACAGCGGAGTTTGGCTGTTAGCAGACCAATTCGGGGTGCAGATAGTCAGAATGGACAGCGGGAGTTGGCTATTGACAGACCACAAAACCAAAATCTATAAATAGACCTTAAAGCGCACCTTGGAGGAGACGGGTTTTCAGAATCTATGAGCCTTCCTCTCTCCATAGGTTGCTTTGGTCAGGGCTCACTAGCTCTCCAAGGTGCCCGTGTCTTAGCTTTGGCTTGGGAGGGGAAGCGCTCAACGATCTTCCGGGTTAGTGGAGGGACCTCCTTGCTGAGACCAGGGTCTTTGTTCCTTGTCCAAATTGTCTACCTACCTCTTCCGAGGGACCGGTAAGGGCTAGTCGCCCCTCAATTCGTTGAGGGCCCCGAGCTCCACAGGAGATCGAGAAATCGGTTTCAACAGAATATTTCTTGGTTATTCTTCAACCAGTAAAGCCTATAGAATATTTAATAAAAGATCGAGTAAGGTTGAAGAGTCTATTAATGTTAAATTTGATGAGTTTATTCCATGTGCATAGAAGCCTTCTACAGGTACAAATGATGAACCTTTGCCATCTTTGGAGCACAACGAAGAGGAACCGTCCAAAGAAGAGGAGGAGAAGTCCAATGAAGTTGAATATGTACATCCAAGTGTGTTGAAATTCTCAAAAAATCATCCAAAAGAGCTAGTCATTGGGGAACCTTCTACTGGGGTAAGAACTCGATCCTCTCTTCATGAAACATTTTCAAATATTTGTTTTGTTTTCGAAATCGAACCTAAAAACGTTTCCACCGCTTTAAATGACGAATTTTGGTTTTTGGGTATGAATGAAGAGTTAGGACAATTTGAAAGAAATAAAGTTTGGAATCTAGTAGAAAGACCATCTAATCATCCAATTATCGGCGTAAAATGGATCTTTAAATATAAATTAGATGGTGAATCTAGGATTATAAGAAATAAACCACGCTTAGTTGCTCAAGGTTATTCTCAAATTGAGGGGGTAGATTTTGAAGAAACTTTTGCACCCGTTGCTCGCTTAGAATCAATACAAATATTTTTGGCATTTGCGAGTTTTAAACGAATAAAATTTATTTCAAATGGATGTTAAAAGTGCCCTTTTAAACGGGTTTATAAAAGAAGAAGTTTATGTAGAACAACCCCCCGGTTTCATAAATGAAAAATTCCCTAATCATGTTTACAAATTAGAAAAAGCACTTTATGGATTAAAACAAGCGCCCCGTGCATGGTATGATCGACTTACATCGTTTTTGTTAAAACACGAGTATGTTATGGAAAGTGCCGACAACACACTCTTCATTAAGCATAATAATAACGATCTAGTTGTTCTACAAATATATGTTGATGATATCATTTTTGGAGCCACTAATGAAGAGTTGTGTAATGAAGTAGTCTTAGTTATGAAAAATGAATTTGAAATGAATCTTGTAGGAGAACTATCATATTTTCTTGGTTTTCAAATCTCACACGAACTGATGGCATCTTTATTTGCCAAACAAAATATGTTCACGATTTTCTTAAGCGATTTGGATTTGAAAATCTTAAACAAGCTTCTACTCCTATGAGTGCTTCTTTAAAACTAGGAAAAGATGAATCCGGAATTTCAATTGATCAAACGTTATATAGAGGAATGATAGGATCTCTTCTTTACTTAAGTGCATCTAGACCAGATATAATGTTTGCCGTATGTTTATGTGCTCGCTTTCAAGCCAATCCAAAGGAATCTCATTTAAAAGCGGTAAAAGGTATTTTTCGTTATCTATTAGGGTCATCTAAATTAGGATCATGGTATCCACACTTTGATTCATTCACTCTCCACGACTATTCTGATTCGGACTATGCCGGGTGTTCACTAGATCGAAAAAGCACTAGCGGTACTTACCACATTCTAGGACCCTCTTTAGTAGCTTGGTCTAGTAGGAAACAATCTTCGGTTGCACTCTCCACCACGGAGGCCGAATATATCGCACTTGGTAGCTGTTGTGCACAAGCTTTATGGATGAGTCAAACATTTTGGATTTCACCTTAAAAACATTGATCTCAAATGTGACAACAAAAGTGCAATAGAGCTCACATATAACCCCTTACACCACTCTAGATCCAAACACATCGATGTTCGTCATCATTTCATTAGGGATCACATTAAGAAAGAGCATGTAAAAGTAAGCTTCATTGGGACGGACTCTCAACTCACTGATATATTTACTAAACCTCTTCCCGATGCAAGATTTTGATTATTACGACTTGAGTTAGGTGTCCTAGATCTTTCGAGTTAAAACACATTCACAAAACACAATTCTTGCCAGTTTTAACCATCGAAAACATCTCCTAAAAATCTGAGATTTCACCATGAAACTACTATTGGGACACTTAATCAAGATCAACAATCAAAAATTTCAAAATCATGAAAAATCGTGTACTGTTTCCCGCGCTAGCGCTAATGCCGGCGCTAGCGTACTTATGTGTTTTTCTGTATTTTTAAAATTTTGAAAAATTCCTAAATATATATTAATCTATATGTACTATTTATTTTTGCACTTCTGATTCTATTTAATTTTTGAAAAATAAAATACAAAAATACAAAAGACAAACTACAAAAAATATGTTTTTTATGCCAAAATCAAATACAAAATTACCAAAAAAAAACAAATTACAAAAAATATTTTTTTGGTCTAAAGATTATGTCTTTTTGAAAAATAAAATCAAATACAAAAATAGAAATCACTACAACTATAATAAAAAAAACTGTATGGACTTCATTGAAAATCAAGCATGAATTAATCTATTATCTAGAACTTCTATAATGCTGCAATTTATCTTTTCAAACTACTTTGAACATTGTTTTCATCATGCTTTGATATATCTATTACCATGTGCATCAATTATATTGAAATTTGTGTAGAACTAAGTTTAGCATGACTCTAAGTATGAGTAAATGTTTTATGTTTGATAATGATCATTATTCACTAACTTATTTTGGCATTGTCTACATTTGTGCTTAATCTAAGAATGCTTGTGTATGTTTTGTATTAGTACTATGAATTAAAATTGCACAAGTATCTTACCTACACTCCTTTATTTGCACTTTTAAAAATTAATAAAAGTGGTTACCTTTCTCATAAATTATATTGGTTTGCAAAACAAGTGTATTCGGAGAACTTTGTACAAAACAAAATTCATAAAATAAAGTGACAAAGATAACTCCACCAAGCACTACTTGAACCTCCTGATAAGTCTTAATAAGCGTTGTGAGGTTGAGCACCTTGGAAAGAATAATAAAGTATCTTGTGCAAACCATAACTTTCTTTCAAAATAAAAACCACTTATTCTTAAGTGCACCGGATCACAATAAAAATCAATCTTGAAGAATAAAACTATGTGATCCCCAAGCACTACTTTGCACCCTGATAAGTCTTAATAAGCATTGTGTGTGCAAAGCACCTTGGTAGTTGTACATTTTTTTTGTGCATTAAAGTTTGTGGAAGTAAAATTATTTGTGTTTTATTGTGCTCTTACTTTACATATCACTTGTATTTTTTGATTAAAACATGTGTTTACTCTACTAAAAAATACACTTATGTACACATCATTATCTTCCATAACACTTCTTCTCATGAGTATTGGATCCTAATGATAATTCTATACTATTTCCTTACATCGCTTGTTTGGTATGATTTGAAATTATGAATTAAAATAACATTGTAGTAATCTTTTTTGATAACATTAGTTCATGCTTGGTTACATTATTGAAGATTTTAAATTGTACAATGATTTACAAAAACATCTTCTTTATGAAATTTAACTCATATATCTTTTTATGGATCATCATTACAATACGATGTTTCTTGTATTTCTATAAGTCTTCCGCATCATCACCATATATTTCTACCTTGCGCTCTCATGCTTATATCAAAGTCTTATATACCAAAATCCCTTTCTTTCAACAAATGGTAGACTTGCTTGGTAGATTTTATATTGGTTACTTTAAACATGAATATTTTCTTTTTTGCAAAAAACTCTGATTTATTTCTATGAAAATATTGTAACGCTAAAAATTCTGATTTATGAATGGATTTCAAAATAGCTATGTGTGTGGTTTCATAAATTCAAATAAAAATATAAATCCATAGGCTATGTCATTAGATTTAAAACGCTTATATGTTTCCAATAATTATTATCCATGACTTCATTTCTCACCATAGCGGGGGCGTAGGGTTGTAGACATTAGATAACCTTTATCTCTAGTCATGTCTTGTCCTTAACCGGGGAGGGTTCCAGTGGGGCCTTGCGAGGCACTGGGGGGAAAGAGTGCTAGGTTGAGTTGTGTCTAGTGTGTGCATATGGGACTAACACCCCAACCTACGGCATATATGCAGCTCCTCATGCCCATCCGTCACTTAGTACAGGGCTAGGGTGTAGACATATTGTCTGGGTAGTTTAGTTACTTGGAAATCATTACATTTGTTTATGCTACAAACTCTAATTTATGAAATTGTTGTAATACTCAAAACTCTGATCTATTTTAATAAAAAGTATTCTAAAACTTCTTATCATTTCCTTCTCTACAAGATCGATCATGCTCTTATCTAATTATCAACTTTTAAGTGGTGTCTCCTTACCCGCTTTTGCTAATAACAAAAGGGGGAGAACTAACATGATAAATATTAATCTACTATCAAACTATAATGCTTAATTAAGATGATAGCTTACATATTACGAGAGCATTCACTTAGGGGGAGCATGTATTTAGGGGGGAGCAATTCTAGATGCTAAAATCGTTCATTATCCTAAGTCATCACTCTCACACACACACAAGTATGTTTCTTAATGCTTATATATATTAATGCTCTGATTTATCATTAATGGTTTTGTTATTATCAAAAGGGGGAGTTTGTTGGAACATGGTCTTCTGCATCTCCTAGGTTTGAGAATAACAATTCCTATGTGTATTTGATCTTGTGTGTTTAAGTGTGCAGGATAACAAAGTCCACTTGACTCAAGGATTACATAAGAAGGTTGCCCCCAAAGTTGAGCCATCAAATCCAAATCTTCCACTAGCGCTGGCGGTAGCACTAGCGCAGGCGCTAGCTGTCGTTCGACGAACTGTTAGTGGCTAAGTCTATTCGTCGAATGTTCTCGTGAACTCCCGACGAATATCGACGAACGTAGACTGAAGTCAAAAAGGCAGACTTGTGAAGGAAATGGTGCAACTAAGTCAATTCGTCGAATGTTCTCGAGAACTCCCGACGAATTCCGACGAATGAAAACAGAAGACAGTACTCCCATTAGCGCCGGCGATAGCACTTAGCGCCTGGCGCTAGCGATGATAGCGCAATTCTGGGAGCACATATGGAAGGAGATAACGCCTGGCGATAGGCGATAGCGCAGGCGGTAGCGACGCACACGTTTGGCAAGAAGGAATTGTTTCCTTGGATTGAAGATTCTGCCGCGCAGAATGTGTCCTAATATGGGATAGCGCTGGCGGTAGCCGATAGCGCTGGCGGTAGCGCGGAACACAAGAGGAATCCCAGCAGAGTTGCCACGGATTAAAGATTCTCGCGCGCAAAATATTACTTAATATGGGATAGCGCCAGCGGTAGCGATAGCACAGGCGCTAGCGCTGAAGCTATAAACAGGACTCCTCTCCTCTCGTTTCTACCACACATCAGAGAGATATCATAGAGAGATAAAGTGCCAGAATTCCAAAGGCTATCTTGGCCGAAAGTTGAAGTCCTACCAAAGTTCTGCAAACTTCTGAAGGAGAATCTGATCACGCCGGATCCAAACGAAGTCCGCCTCTACAACGCTTATTCTACAGCGGATCTTCGCCTCCATCTTCAGAAGGGAGTTTTTACTTATTTTCATTTCATATTTTTCTTGTAAACGGTTAGTGAAATCGCCTCGTGTTGGCGTCTAGGTCTGGGTAGGACTTAGGTTGAAACTCGCCTCGTGTTGGCGACTAGATTTAGGCTAGGTCTAGGGGGTGCTCGAGGCCACATCCGGGGAAGGGTTGGCTAGAGCGGCTTGAGGCCGAATTCGTGGAGGATAGGCTAGGGCCACCGGTTCGTGGGGATGCGAGTTGGGATAGAAAACAAAAGGAGTTTACTATTCATCGCCACCGATTTCTAGCGTCATAGAAGTCAACTTTTGTAAAACCATATTCAATATTAATAAAGCATGTGTCTACTTTATTTCAATTGTTTTACTTGACTTTCTATTCTCTTAATCTTGCATTATTCCAAAGTTTTAGAAATATCACTAAAGTTTTTGAAAACCCTTATTCACCCCCCCCCCCCCTCTAAGGGCGCCTACCGATCCAACAGTGCGTTGACTAATGACCGGTTCTTACAGGTCATGATATTGTGATATCAAGTAATCATATGGGTACTTGTTAGTGAACAAGTTGTACTGGACAGACCCATCATGAGACTACTGTGTGGATTGTTATATGAACGTGTCACAAGTAGGTCTCATATGACAATGGTGTTTGTGGTTCTTCGACCTGAAGTCACAGCATTCATCAAGTGAGGAAGAGTGTACTTTGATTCCATCTAAAGTCTTCCTTGAGAAAGGTTGATGATAAGGGTGGTTATTGGGTATGTTAAGATTCATTTGGGTGTTTGTGTGTGGGCAGATATGGGATTTGTCCTCCTATATGACATGAGTTACATCCATGGGCCCCTTGATGGAATCAGACTGAGAAATGCATGGTCATGCTTGGATGAGACAATATATGATATTATCCTCATCAATTTCAGACAGTCTATTCTAGATCAAGAAATTAGGATTGAACAATTATGAGGGTGACACGGTCCATGCCTCTAGTTCTATCCGAATGTAATGGACAAAGGGACATGACGACACTGATACATTGGTCAAGACAGGCTAGTTGAGTTAAGAACTCTTATTGCTTGGGTAGCAATGATGCATTGCTAGATGCCACTCATTGTTCGTGAGACTTTTATTTGATACGTTTAAGATCAAGTGGGAGACTACTGGTCTTTCCATGGTGATCTGGAAGTAGTCAAATATCTAGTCTCACTGCCAACGCGATATGAGCCTATGGGGTCACACATAAGAGTGTTAAGAGAAATTGGAGGAAGAGTATTAAAGTTTGTTCGACGAATTAAGAATTTGTCAAACGGCTTCTGAAGCCAATTCGTCGAACGGCAGAATTTGTCGAACGACAGAATTCGTCGAATGGCAGAATTTGTCGAACGACTTCTGCACAGAATTTGTCGAACGACTTCTGCACAGAATTTGTCGAACGGCTTCTGAAGCCAATTCGTCGAACGACAGAATTCGTCGAATGACAGAATTTGTCGAACGACTTTTGCACAGAATTTGTCGAACGACTTCTCCACAGAATTTGTCGAACGGCTTCTGAAGCCAATTCGTCGAACGGCAGAATTTGTCGAACGACTTCTGCAGAAAATTTGTCGAACGGCTTCTGAAGCCAATTCATCGAACGGCAAAATCTGTCGAACGGCTTCTGAAGCCAATTTGTCGAACGACTAATATAGCCTGTTTGTCGAACGCGGATTATTAATTCAGTTAAATCGTGGGTGTGCGGATAGACTCTCTCTTTCACGCTGGGTATAAAAGGATACGATCCTTTTGACCTAGGTGTGTGATCCCTCTTTGTTTGGTGATCTGTTTCGAGAGAGATAGAGGGTGATAGAAAAGTACTGCAAGGATTTTGACGGAAGTGTTCCGACTGTTCGATCTCGCCGCCGCCGCCGCCTCTCCCTGACGTCGGACCTAGCAATTCGAGGGAGATGTAGAGAGCATTTCTTCTCCGACCCACTTCCTGTTGGACAAGAAGTTTGGGTTTCTCCTCACTCGTGTGGATTTCCTATAGAGGTGCAGAAATTATTTCAACGCTTGTAACTCAATAAATATTGTTATGGAGGGGTTGTTGGAGCACCTTGGTTGAGCTTAGACTCAACCCCATACAGGTGTAATTTTTGTCGTTTATTGTGAAAGTTATTTCAATTTCTTGAAACCATGAAATCGCAAGTTCCTTATAATTATTTAGGGTTGTTCTAGTTATTTCCACTGCGCATATTTGATATGTTTTTATTATCATTTCCGAAATGGTATTCAGAAAAACCCAACAAAGACTCCCTTCAAAAGTTTACCTCATTGGTGGAAAGACACCTGATCAAAAAATCTAGTTGGTTTTGAGCACCTAATCAAAAGCTCTGTGGTGTGTGGACACCTGAACAAAAACCCCTTGGTGATAGGGCACCTGATCAAAAACCTAGTGGATCCTACCAAGTGTGGTAGAAGAGTAGACGTACCCAAGTTTATTGGGGAACTACTATAAAAATCCTTGTGTCTCTGTGCTTGTTAATTTTGTGTTGTTGTGCTGTGCTGATTTCTTTATTTAGTTTTATAACTCACTCTGCTACACATATATATATATATCAGTATTTTTAATTCCGCAATAAAACTAAGGGAAAAGTTTTAATACTCTATTCACCCCCCCCCCCCCCCACTCTAGAGTTAATTTAAGATCTAACCTCCACTTTCAATTGGTATCAGATGTATCAATTGACTTTTAATTGGTATCAGAGAGCTGTTGATTCTTTACAGGCTAACACCTGAATCACAAAGATCAATTAGATTTTAAATTCTTTCAGAGTTTTTATCTTATTTTATTCTATTTATTTTTGTTTTAAAAACTCATGGCACAAAACAAAGAGTATTCAAGCACAAGACCTCCTATGTGCAATCTCAGTAAGTTTTCACTTTGGAAAGCAAGGATTAGGTTATATATGAACTCTATTGATGAAGAAATCTTCAATGTGATTTTTACAGGACCTCCATCTTCACAAACATCAACAGATGCTCAAAAGATGTTGAAAAGTGCTGATGCCAAGGCCATGAACATACTGGCACAAGCAATGTCAAGTGAAATTTATCAAAGTGTTGTTGATTGCACTTTAGCAAGAGGCATCTGGAACTCCCTAACAAGAATGGTAGATGAACCTTCCTCCACTTTCTGTATTTATGATACAGAACCATCATCTAGTCAAAGTGAAGAATAAGAAGAAGAAGGACAAAAAGCTATAGCTTTCTGCATGATGGCCATATATGGGTCAAAGCACAACTCAGATGCAGAATGTGAATCTAATTAAAATGAGAGTTTAGCAGAAGAGTCAAATTCATCATCAAGTTCATCTGAAGATGAAAATAATGCAAATGACAAAAATCAGTACTTGAGGGCTATATATGAATCATACAATGGTTCAGATCATGCATCTTCATCCAGTTCCAGTTATTATGAAGATGATGCAGATGAAAGAACCTTCGGCATGATGGCTATCAATGCCTCAAGACATAATTCTGAAGAGTCAGAATCAGAATCTGAAAATGATGCAGATCAGGTAATATCTAACCTTGATTTTAATTCCACTAATTTCAAAGATGATTTTAAAATTCTCTGTTTAGATTTAATTGAATCTGAGGAAGAAATCACAAAGTTAACAGAAATAACCAGTTTAACTTCTAAAAATAATAAAGTTAAAGAAGATTAAAAAATATCAGAACAAACTATTTCTTTGAAAAATAATTCAACTTAAGCTAAAATCTTTGAACAAACTCTTAATGAGAAAAATATCAAAATAATGAATATCACAAGCACTAATAATTTCAGATTAAATGGCAGCAAACATAGCTTAAGATTTTCAACTAATCCATCTCATATTCTAAAGAAAAATACTTTGACTACATGTACAAAATTCGTCTCTGCAAAAGAAAAAGAAGTAACAGAAAACTTAATAAAAATTGTTAAAATTTTGTGTGTTCAACAAAATTCGTCGAACAGAGATCGACGAAATCAAATGACTTCGTCGAACGTAGATCGACGAAAGTCGAACACAAAAATTAAACATAATTTTCATGTAATCAGAGCTCAACCAATTAAATTTCTACAAACTTTGAATACAGAGAATATACTTAACTATTTCTTAATCAGAGATCGACAAAATCAGAATAGTTTATCAAACATATATCTTAATGATTATCAAGAAAAAATTAAATTAGTATCAAACATATATTTTAATGATTATAAAATAAAACTTTCAATTAATATCAGAAATCAGATTTTAAAGATATTAATTGGTATCAGAAACAAATTTTCAATTGGTAAAAGGAATTTTCAATTTGGTAATACCTTAACAGATAAGGCCAATATAATTAACTATAAGGCAATGCTTAAACCTATTGAAAATATTTTTAACTCCAATTGTAATCAACAAAAAGTTATAGGATTCAATTGAATCTTCTCATCTTAAGAACAAAGTCAGATAACTTCATGTTCCTACAGACTTTCTCAGGATCATCAAGATTTGAGTATTCTACTCTAGTTGCATTGATCAAAAATGATCATGGCACCGAGTTTTGAATCTCTTCTGATAAGAGAATTCTGTAAGAAGGAAGGTATCAGGCAATGTATCCTTGAGAACATAAGAATTCCTTAGAATCCCTTAAAAGCTGTTCCAATTCATCATATTAATAGAATCCTATTTAAAGCAAAATCTAGGTTATTTTTCCTTCTAATAAAGCATAAAGGGTTTATAACAAATCCTCTCTTAAAATAGAAGAGTCTATGCATTATTGGAACTAACCTATTAAATGAGGAGAGGAACACCACCTCTACCGGAGACATTTTATAGGTACCAGAGGTCACTTTCAATTGGAATTCAATTGGGATCAAACTATCAGTTGTAGAAATAAAAGAAAGGGCTTACACTCTCAAGATAGAGAATGCAAATGAAATTGCAAGTTCAATATCAGAAAACCAGAACTTTCTACTGGTATCAAAATCAAAGCTTTCCTTTCAATTGGTGTCAGAATCAAACTCCCAGTAGCAGTAATAAAGGAATGGAAACAATAGCAATGACAATCTTGCATACTTCCCTACCTCCATCAAATGTCCCTTCTTCAAGGGGCCTAACTTCAGGCCTTCCTGAAACTAGGCAGGGGGAGAAGTTTTTATGAACAAGCTCCATTTGATGCAGTGTTTTGCTCAGGGGAAGTTGTTCTATGAACTAGGCAAAAGTAGAAAGCTGAAGAACCTCCAGTCTCAGGTGGAGACACTCTCAGGGGGAGATGCTTTCAGAAATTGCAAGATGACTGTTGAACAAGCTACACATAATGCAATTTCAGATGCACTAATTGCATTAGCTCAAGTTCAGATTCAGATTTCAGTTATGGCAGATATCATATTCAGATTATAAAGATTCAGTTCAGATCAAATTCAGATAGCTGAAAAATATAGCAGAAACAAGCTCAGCTAATCAGAATTCAGAATAATCAGTTCAAACAATATCAGATTTCAGAATTCAGATGTCAGAATTCAGAAGAAAGACAAAGGTTCTTTTTATTAGTTTTATTTTCAATGTAATTTCAAAACTCAGAGTATCACATTTTATATCTGATGAAATATTTAAAATCTGTCAGATATATATATGCTCTGTTGTTTTTGTTGTTTTCTTGTTTGTTTACTTTTAATTTTTGTCAAATAGTGTCCTAATCCAAATAGGGGGAGATTGTTGGAACAACCCTATTTCTGATTTGGGCTAGGATCACTATCTGCTGATTAGGATCAAAGTTGACCCCAATGTATAGTTTATGGGTCAAGTGTTTAGGTTGTTAGAACTAGAGAAATCATTCAGATTCTCCATTCGACGAACTACACACTGCGTTCGACGAACTGCTATCTGCGTTCGACAAACGGATTACACTCTACGTTCGACGAACTGCTCTCTGCGGTCGACGATAGCTCGTCTCAGCGGTTAATGAACCTCAGTCTCAGCGGATGACCAAGTCTCAGCGGCTGACCAAGTCCTAGCGGTCGACGAATTCATTCAGGTCGATGAAAAGTTGCGTTCGACGGTCTCGTCTCAGCGGTCGACAAAATCTAGCCGTCTCAGCGGTCGACGATCCCAGCTCAACGGTCGACAATTTTGCTCAGTTCAGTGGTCGACAAATCTGCGTTCGACGAATACATTGAGATCGACGAAATCTTGAGATCGACAAAAATCTTGAGATCGACGAACAGACTTGTTCTCAGCGGTCGACAAAATTAACTCAGTCTGAGTTCGACGAATATCTTCATATCGACGAACACAGCTCTGAGCTCGACAAAATTTGTTGAGATCAATGAAAATATCTCTACAGCAAATTCATTTCAGAAGATCATATTATTTCATTCTCTGATCTCAGGTCGACTTCAGTAACGGCTCTTTCTATCAGATAAGTATGATAATATATTTCCTTTTATTATTCCAAGATTATAGTTGTTGACATTTCTTAGAAAAGGACATATCCAAGGAAAGGAAAATGGTAAACGGCGCAGCAGATTTGCAGTTTCAAAATATCCCTTCAGAATATTATATTCCTTATTATAAAGGATTTGCATTTAATATCTGTCAGAGATTTTCAAAAGAGAAAGAAGGAAGAAGATATAAGGTAATTTTATTACTTCAGAAGATTATGATTACACGACAAGGATACAAAACATAATATAGAATATCTGTACATAAAAGGAAGAGGAAGAAGGAACGGTTGAGAGGAAGAAGGAAAGGAAGAAATACAGAAAAAGCTTCATAGATCTTCATCTTCCTCAAGCAGCAATTTCATTAACTGAGAACATCAATTCTATTCTCTCAGTATTTCTGCTGCAAGTTTTCAGATCTTCAAAAGAGCAACAAACTATCTGAGAAGCATTCTTGTCTCTCAGATTTATCAGCTATCAGGAAGATCATTTCTTTCAAGAAAAAGCTCCAGCAAATCAACTGTCAAACTATTTCATTTCAGACAGGGAGCTTTTCAACATACACCAACTAGAGTCTTCTCTCAGCATCTTGACAGAGAAGAACATCTAAACCCCTATCTATCCCATCTTGTATAGGGTTAAAACTCCCTTCAAAAGTTTACCTCATTGGTGGCAAGACACCTGATCAAAAATCTAGTTGGTTTTGAGCACCTGATCAAAAGCTCTATGGTATATGGACACCTGAACAAAAACCCCTTGGTGATAGGGCACCTGATCAAAAACCTAGTGTATCCTACCAAGTGTGGTAGAAGATTAGACGTACCCAGGTTTATTGGGGAACTACTATAAAAATCCTTGTGTCTCTGTGCTTGTGAATTTCTGTGTTGTTGTGCTGTGCTGATTTCTTTATTTAGTTTTATAACTCACTCTGCTACACATATATATATCCGTATTTTTAATTCCGCAATAAAACTGAGGGAAAAGTTTTAATACTCTATTCACCCCCCCCCCCCCCCCCCTCTAGAGTTAATTTAAGATCTAACCTCCACTTTCAGAAATTATAAAGAAAAATTCTCAACATATAAATCAACAATTTCAAGCAAATTCCAAAAGCAAGTTAAATGTGAATTTTCATAATATGTCTAAGCCTAACAAAGGAAATGAAAAATATCAAATGCTTGAAAAGGAAATTCCAAATTATTATCATTTACAACATCATGTTTCTCCCAACATAAAATTAAATGTTCACAAATTTCCTATAAACAATGTTTTACCAAATCAACATGGAAATTTGACAAATAAAAGCAATATTAAACCAAGGTTTGAATTGAGGCCCAAAGTTAGAGATTAAACACTAACTACACTCAAAAGGGCCCATTCATCACTATCTCCCAAAAAGCAAACACGATGTATTTGGTTACCCAAAGTAACCGTCACACCTGGTCCTCTTTGGATACCTAAATCTCCCATTCATTAATATCCAATCATTTGCATGAAGTAGAAATCAACTAAAAATGAAATATCATTATTCTACTTCATGATATGCCTAACCTACTTTTTTGTTTATTTTCCTTTTTGTTGAACCATCATGATATGATCACTTTATATGACTTTCAGATATTAAACCAAAATTCATAAATAAATGAAATTGAATAAAGTTGAATAAAAAGTCATATCATTTTTCAAGTGATCTACTTATCCTTTTTATGTTTATCCTTCTAGATCCATTTCCTATGAAAGTCATATATGAATTAAATCCTAAATTTGTTATGTATTATTAAGACTAATGAAATAATTGTCGAAATGGATTTAAAAGGTATTTTAGGGGTATTAGGCTAAATTTATAAAATGTGCAAGTTTTGCTTAGGTATTTAATATATTTGCATCATTTTAATTACCCCTAGTATGTTTAATCATAATCATGTCAAATCTGAATTGAAAAATTGCAAAAATCATTTAGGTTTAAATAAAGAATCTCAACTCTGTTGCTAGCGCCTGACGTTAGGTTCTAACACTAGCGGAAGCATAATTTTCCTAAATTATGATTTATCTAAAATATTATTTTTTGAAAAATTATTGTATTACCTTTATCATCACTATGCTTTCATAAAACCATATATATACATGATTTATTTAAGATTTCAAAAATCAAAGAGAAATTTCACAAAACCTTTCTAAATAACCAAAAATATTTTTCTCTTTATATTTATCTTAAGTTTTCACCTTATAATATTTCTCTCTAATCATTCAAAAATAATGAATATGAATGTTCTCTAATAATATCTCATTTATATCGTCATGAACAATTAATTATGAGTATATAATTCCTATGTGTTAAAATTCATGATCATGTATAATAATCTGGCCAATTCAATAGATCTTTCTAACTCAAATATTAAATATCTACAAAAGATTCTATTGATTTCTTCAAATTGTTTGTGATCATGACCATTATATGAATCAATTATGTCTTGCATGTATCTAATTTATATGAAGATCATAGAATCATCTTTATATCTAAAATAATAAATTAACCCATATCATCACTTAATTCTAGGTCATCAAATTGAATTTCTATCGATATAAAAGACATGCAATATTCTTATGGCATAAAATGAACTCATCATACTAGCATTATCAACTAATAAATATTATCATTCATGCTAGTTATCAATAATGCCATAATGAATCCATCTTAAAGTAGGAAAATTGGAAGATAAAATAACTATGTGACTTTAAATTGTTTCCATAGTACAAATGCTTAGGATGTCCATGATCGTTCACCCACATTATGTGTCTCACAATAGCGAGGGCATAGGATTTTATGCATTAGATGACCTAACCTCTATGTCATGTCTTGTCCTTAACCAGGGAGGGTTCCAGTGGCGCCTTGCGAGGCACTTGGGGGAAAGAGTGCTAGGTTGAGCGTTGTCTTTTGTATGCATGTGGGATTAACACCCCAACCTATGGCATGCGTGCAGCTCATGCCCATCGGTCACTTAGTACGGGGCTAGAGTGTAGACATGTTGATTCGGGTATCTTGATCTTAGACATACTTATATTTTATAGATTGCATGAGTATTATTTTGCTTGTTTATGAACATTTCACTCATGCATACTTGTGCTCAAACATGTTATCTTATGTTTTTTTTTACTATCTACTCCTTGAACTTTCATGCGTTTGAAAAACATAAGTATTTTGAAAGTGTATTGTGACACCATAGGCTAGAATTTGGGGTTTTGGACATATTAGCTTAAACTTGCAAAATCCGCATTTTTGTATATGCATATGTCTGATTTCTTTGCTGAACTTCATTATCACTAATCTGCACAAATATATTCAAAAGAAAAATTCTGAAAAATTTCACATTTTCCCCAAAATTTGAGTTCTGTCACTACCGCCTGTCGATAGCTGGGTACCGCTAGCGGTAGTAGGTATTTCTGAATTTCCAGTTTCTTTTTCATTTTTTTTCGGTTCCTGTTATTTTCTTTTAAAATTCTAAAAACAAAACAAACTATAAAACAAATCAAAATATGTTTTTGTTATTTGTTTTGCTTTATCTCTTTACAAAATTTTAGTTTGACTATAATATTTCACAAGAGCAAACATCTTAGTTATTTTTGTTTCAAAATGGTCAAAATTGTGTTTGGCATACACTTAAAGATAGTCTTCAATGTCTAATTTTAATTTCAAATTTCCTAAACATTGTTTTATCTTCATGCCTTGACCTTAATCTGATTATGTGCAATGAAATAGTCTATAGATAATTGTGTATGATTGCCTAGCATGCCTCTAAGTATGAGTAATGCTTTATGTTAATCAATGAATTATACACTCACTAATTTGGTAATCTACATGTGCTCATAATCTTAATCTTGCATGATTGTGTAGTGTAATAGTTTTAACATATTAAGTTGTATGTTTAAATTACCTATATCGTCTTTCAAAAATAAATTTCATGCACAATATAGAAGTGTTATTTCAATAATATAAATGTTTGCAACAACAAGTGAATTCAGAGACCTTTGGCCCAAAATAAAAATCTGAAATAAAAAGCCAAAAATAACTCCACCAAGCACTACTCACCCTCCTGATAAGTCTTGATGAGCATTGTGAGGTTGAACACCTTGGAAAGAATTGTAAAGTGTCTTGTGCAAACATATTCATCTTTTATCACTTCTATTTGTACACCGGATCACTAAAATAAAAATCAATAAAATTACTTATGTGATCCCCCAAGCAATACTCCGCTCCCTGATAAGTCTTAATGAGCATTGTGTGGGCGAAGCACCTTGGTAATAATACGTATGTTATGTGCTTTGAAATTTTATTCTAGATGTGATGTGTGAAAGTAATTATATGATTACAATCTTAATGTTGTTGTTGCTATTTCACTACATATGTCATGTGTTTTAATTATTTCACTTGTATACTTTTATCAAAACACCTTATGCACACATCATTGTTTTTCATAAAGCTTCTACTTATGAAAATTAGATCCTAATGCAAAATTACATAATTCTCTAAAACCGTAAGTAAAAGCACTAGATTGCAATGCATGATTTCTACAATGTTTTCATTACTTGAAATATGAATTGATTACATTGTAGATTTTATCTTTTTGAATATGTTAAATCATGCTTGCCTATTGGTTATGAGAATTTTCAAAAGTTAAAATGCTCAAATGTGAAAAGTCTAGATATATATTGTTGAAATAGTCAAACTATTACAAAAATATTAATCTTAATAACTTTGTTTTATCTTTCCGCATTCCTATTAGATCATGTATCCTTATACCATGCGCTTTCATGCTTATTAAAAGTTTTTTTTTTGTGCATCATCACTTGAATCTTAAAATTCCTTTCTTTCAATAAGTAGCAGACTTGCTTGGTAAACTTTATATTGGTTGCTCTAAACATGAAAACATTTCAATGCATAAATGTACTTGTTTTCTTCCTCTTGGACATTGAAATCTCTATCTTGTCTTGATATGTTGTATCATTCTTACATTTTTTAGTTCGTCTTCCGCTTACGCCTTGTCTACTCTTTATTGCCTACCTTTCAAAACAAGTGTATGGTTATGTTGCAACTGAAATCATTTTGTGTACATAAATTGCTACAACATCTATTTTTGTTATATCTAAAACTCTTAATCATCTACTATGCTTCACCATTCTTATATAGATGTTCACTTCAAAAATATATTTCTTCATGCTTTCCACCTCCTTACTACTTGTACGCTCAGTCATGAATACGTTTTTTCCAACAAGTGGTTTCCTTATGACAATTTATTCACATTCCCTTTTTCACTCCTATATATTGTAATTTTTCCTAAGCGGTTAACTCTTTATCATGCTCATTCCCTCTCTAAACATTTATTGCACACGTTCCTGTTTGACTTTCTCTCCCCCCCCCCCCCCCTCTTTTGATAATACCAAAAGGGGGATAATAAATTTGAAAGAAATTCACATGTTTGGGGAAGTCAAGTTCAAAGGAAGTTTTTTTGTTGGGGGGAATTCACTTAGGGGGATCATTCATTTAGGGGGAGCATATGCACATGTCTTAAATTTCATGCCTATCCTTTTTAATAAACACAATTCCTATCTTTTGAACTATTTCTTTCTAAAGTGATTTATTATTATCAAAAGGGGGAGTTTGTTGGAACATGCTCTCCGCATCTCTTGGTTTGACAATAACAAATCCTATTGTATTTGATCATACTCGCATTGTGTTTATAGTGTGTAGGATCTTCAACATTCAATCCCCAAAGGAGTGTGAAAAAGAAAGACGTCGAAGCGACATCAGGATGATTCTCTGTTGATACCGCGGTGCGGTAACACTACCGCTGGCGCTAGCGGTCCGACGAAATGTGATGCGCTCGATGAAATGGTGTTCGACGAAAGAAGATACCGTCCGACAAACTGGCGTTCGATGAAATTGAGTTCGATGAAATGAAACTGCATTAGCACTACCGCTGGCGCTAGCGATTGATGAAATGGAGTTCGACGAAATGAAAATAGTGTTCGACAAAATGTGAGGCCGTTCGACGAAGATGCATTCGATGAAAAGAGATGTGCTCTACCGCGGAGCGTTAGCACTACCGTTGGCGCTAGCATAAATGGAAACAATTAACGGAAAGGAAACTGTGGAGAAAAAGGAATGATTGGCGGGATGCATATTTAGCATGCCCTCCCGCGGCGCGGCATCTCTACCGCCCTGCGGTAGCTTTTGGAGTCCTCCATTCTGCATGTGATTGAGGAGCAAATATGGAAGGAGATATTGGCTGAAGGAAGGTTATCTCGCTATCACGGAGCGTTAGCGTTACCGCGGCGCGCTAGTCAGAGTTCAAAGTTTGGCGCTCAAAAGTTGCCTAAGTTGCCACGATCCGCATGCTTGATCATTGCCTAATGTAGCTATCGCGGGGCGGTAGTACTACTGCAGGCGGTAGCGGCTGATTCTATTTAAAGATGCGCGCTTCCTCCGTTAGTGCTTGCTGCTATAGAATGAATTGAAGCCATATATTCAGAGCACTCGTGAGAGCCTTCTCCAAGCAGCCGGAAGAACTCCGTCAATGTTCGTGAATGCAAATAACTTGAAGACCAATCTGATCGCATCTACATCGACATCAAGTTCTTCTTTTGAGGGAGTTTTTAATTTGTGTTATGTTTTAGTTTCTAAATATAACCTTTATACCTTTTGTTCGGCAGAGGAACTCGCTACACAACGACTAGGGCCTTACGGGGACTAGGGGAAATTTGCCTCGCGTTGGCGACTAGGTCTTGTGGGGCTTAGGTAGGAATTCGCCATGCGGCGACTAGGTCTAGGAAGTAGATCTAGGGGGTGCTCGAGGCCTTTCTGGGGAGAGAAAGGCTAGAGCGGCTTGAGGCCTTATCTGGGGAGAGATAGGCTAAAGCCAATCGGTCCTTGGGAGAAGGGTCAGTATAGAAAACCAAAAGAGTTTTCATTGGTCTCCTCTTTCCAAGCGTCATTGGGAAAAGTTTTTTGTAATCATAACTATTTCAATTTAATATTAATGAAAAATATGTTTGTTTCTAAATCACTGATTCGTGCTCTCTGTGTTTCATTGGTTTAGCCTAAACGTATTTTCTCTGTCACTAACACCGAGTGGTAACAATACCGCTAGCGGTAGCAACAGAGAATTATTTTCTTTAATAATCATAAAAAATTTAAAACCCTTATTCACCCCCCCCCCCCCTCTAAGGGCACCTACAGATCCAACAGACTTCACCTGTTTTGAGATAATTTTGCTAGGAGGAAAAAAGAAGCTCTCGTGGCCCATATTTCAGGGGGAGAGGAATTGTTATTCATCATGGGTTAATACAAAAGAGAGGCAGAATACACCTTCTCTGCTCATGGATAAAACCTTTTCAGGTCGTCGCCGCTCCGGGTATTCCCCAACAGCTCTCCTTCTTGGTTTTGTAGGCGATATCCTCCTGTCATAAGCGCTTCGTGGATGATGAAGGGTCCTTCCCAGTTTGGGTTGAGCTTCCCAACGGCCGTTGATCTTCCTGCCGCGTCCACTTTTTTCATTACTAGATCACCTGCTTGGAAATGTTTTAGACGGATATATTTGTCGAAGTGTTTGGCCATTCGGCGCTTGATCTCTTCCTATCGGGCTGATGCCAAGTCTCGAAGTTCTTCGATGTAGTCGAGTGCTAGCCCCTGCACTTCATTACTTTCTAGCCTCCATTTTTCTTCTCCATCATGGGCCGCAGTCACCCTGGGACTTCTGACTTCGAACTCCACCAGGATGAGAGACTCGGACCCGTGAGAGAGTTTGAATGGGGTTTCCCCTATGACTGAGATAGGAGTGGTTCTCAAAGTCCACAAAACCGAGGGGAGCTGCTCCGCCCAATTACCTCTTAGGTTCTCGACTTTCTTCTTCAGGAGGTTGATGATCAACTTATTGGCGGCCTCCACTTGACCATTACTTCGGGGATGGTGGACAGAGGCGAAACGAAGATCAGTCCCGAGCTGCCTGCAAAAAACTTCCAGCTCCAAGATGGCAAATTGGGGACTGTTATCGGTGATGATGGCGAGGGGGATTCCGAATATGCTGACGATCTCTCCCCAGATGAAGTTCTTCACGATTTGAGAGGTGGTCTTGGCCAGAGCTTTGGCCTCGATCCATTTGGAGAAGTAGTCGATCATAACGAGAACGAACTTCCTTTGGCCACTAGCCGAGGGAAAGGGACCTATCAAATCCATCCCCAGATAGAGAACGGCCACGGGGTGGTGATCGAGTGAAGTTGCTGGGCTGGCTGCAACTGAAGGGTGACAAACAGCTGATATTTCTGGCACCGCTTTGAGAAGATCTCCGCATCCTTCCGGATAGTGGGCCAGAAGTAGCCATGCCTCAGGATCCTTTGCTCCAAAGTGCGAGTCCTAGAATGGCTTCCGCACTCTCCCGAGTGGATCTCTTCCAACACTCGAGGTACTTCGTCTTTGTAGACGCATCTTGCCAGGGGGGCCGAGATGGTCTTACGATACAACTCCCCGTCATGCAATAAGTAGTACGCCGCCTTGTACCGAATCTTTCTTTGGTCTCCACCCTCCGCAGGATGCTGTCTGGTATAAAGAAAGGATATGAACGAATCCATCCACGAAGGACGCTGATCAACTTCCATCATCTCCCCTTCTTCGATGGACGGTCGAAATAGCTCCGTGATCGTCCCTCCAGCCCTTGGCCCATACTTGGCCAGACGATCAGCTGCTGAGTTCTTCTCTCTTGGGACATGCTCAATGAAGAAGGATTGAAAACCTCCTATTAATCCCTTCACCTTGACAAGATACTTCTGTAGGATGGTGTCACGAGCTTCGAACTCTCCCCGAATTTGTGGCGCGACCACCATTGAATCAGTGAAGGCCCTAATGTCCTGGATCCCCAATTCCCTTGCGAGACGCAAGCCCTCTACTATGGCTTCGTACTCGGCATGATTGTTCGTGATGGGGAAGAGGATCTCGACTGCTTGCTCGATTCTAGTCCCCTGTGGGCTGACAAGCACGATGAATACTCCCATACCAAAAGCTCCGTCCACGAACATCTTCCAAGGAATGGGAATGGAAACTTCCTCTCCTGGTTCTGCTTCTACCGAGAAGTCGGCTAAGAAATCTGCAACCGCCTGCACCTTGATTGACACTAGGGGCGAGAAGGAAATGTCAAACTCACAGAGTTCTACCGACCATTTCGCCAGCCTTCCAGAATGCTCCACCCCTTCTAGGATGCTTTGGAGGGGATGGTCAGTTATGACCCGGATGGAGTGAGATTGAAAATAAGGTCGGAGCTTCCGCGCTGACACCACCAAGGGGAATGCGAGTTTCTCCAAGATGGGATATCTCAACTCTGCCTTTTTTAGCACTTGGCTGACATAGTAGATGGGGAGTTGCTTCCTTTCTTCTTCTCTGACTAACACCGAGCTAACGGCTTCCACCCCTACTCCTAGGTAGATGAGTAGGTCTTCGCCTTCCTTCGGGTTCTGAAGGAGAGGTGTCTGAGCCAACTGCCCCTTCAGCCATTCAAACGCCTTCTCGCACTCCTCGGGCCATTCGAAATTCTCGTTCTTTCGAAGTGTTTTAAAGAATGGAGAGCACTTCCCTCCAGCCTTTGACAGGAAGCGGCTAAGACCTGCCAGCCTCCCCGTAAGCCTTTGAACTTCTTTCATCGTCTTCGGCAAAGTCATTTCTAGGATTGCCTTAACCTTGTCAGGGTTAGGCTCTACCCCCCTGGGGTGATGAGATGTCCTAGAAACTTTCCCCTTCCTGCCCCGAACACGCACTTTGTCGGGTTGAGCCTCATTTTGAACTTCCTTAGCGTTTCGAAGGTCTCCACTAGATCAGCCACATGCTCCCGAACGCTCTTGCTCTTAATCAGGAGGTCATCTACGTACACCTCCAGGTTCCTCCACTTCTACTCCTTGAACACATGGTCCATCATCCGCTGGTAAGTGGCCCCCGCATTCTTCAAGCCAAACAACATCATCTTGTAGCGTAGCAGCCATCACCCATGATGAAGGACACATCGCGTCAATCAGGGGATGCATCCGGATCTGGTGATATCCTGAAAATGCATCAAGGAAGCTTATTATAGAAAAACTGACGGCTGAATCAACCAGCGCGTCGATTCGAGGCAAGGGATAACAATCCTTCGGACAACTTTTATTCATTAAAGAGAAATCTACACACATCGTCCAGCTACCCCCAGCTTTCTTGACCATTACAACATTCGAGACCCAGTCCGGGTACTGGGTCTCTAACACAAATCCTGCATCCAGCAACTTCTTCACTTCTTCATGGATAGGTCCAGCCGACATGATGGCACTTGATCTTTTCTTCTAGCGGACGGGCTTGACTGCGGGGTCAAGGTTGAGATGGTGGCAGGCCACCTCAGGATCAATCCCGGGCATCTCGGCAGCATTCCAAGCAAAGATGTCGACATTCTCTTGTAGGCACATCACCATCTCCATCTTCTCGCCGATCATTAGTGCTCCTCCAATCTTCAGCAACCCAGGTACTCCTACCGTGGAGAGTACCTCAATTTCTTCAACCTCTTCAGACGCTTCCAGCCGGGCCGTGCCTCCTGTCATCCTTTCGAACTCCTCCGCATCAGCCATCCAGCTGATAGTGCTGGCCGAGCTAAGGTAGCACACGCGGCGGCTCTTGGATCGCTCCTGATCCTCACCTGAACATCCCTCTAGCAGTACTTGAGGCACTGATGGTAAGAGGATGGACCGACCTTGAAGGTATTGAGGAGCGGCCTTCCAATGATGGCCTTATAGCAACTCGGGGCGTCGACGGTGACGAAACGGCACTGGAGAGGGGTGCCACCGAGAGTTACAAGGAGATCTACTCCTCCTTCCACCTCTTTCTTCTCTCCAGTGAATCCAAAGAGGGGACCATCCGGCGCCCGGACTCTTGCCGCTACGACGCCTAGCCCGTCGAACGTCTCCTTGAAGACGACGTTCACGAAACTAGCGTTATCGATCAGAATCCGATCAACGGTGAAGTCCTCCATTGCAGCTTGGATCACGAGGGCATCATGGAATGGATTCTCATTCCCTAGAATCTCCTCCTCTGAGAAGGTGATCTCCTCCAAGGTTGGCGGTGCCTGCGAAGTCGAAGTGACACTCCTTCGATAAATCTGATGGAGACTCCCCTTGCGGGAAGCTCCCAGCCCTGCTCCCCCATGGATCACTCTAACTCCTCTACCTCCCTGGGCGAGGTCCCCTCGACCTCCATGGTCGATGCGATCTTCATTCTTCCTTCGACCGATGGCCGGAACTGCCGGTGGCTCGACAGGGGCTTCAATCCTTCGTTGCTTCCCTCCTACTTCTCATGTTGCCAACCTTCTCCTGGCTTCCCAAAAGTATGGGAAAGCCATCGTCCTGTGACCTGCTACCTGATGCAGGTCACAAAAGAGGGGGATCTCCTTCGCCTGCTGCATCTTCCAACGATTCTTCTTTCCCTGTCGGTTTCCAAGCCGGGCAACCTCCATCGCTTCTTCCCTCCTCCTTTCTTGACGCCACTCTGGCTGATCGTAACGCCTTCTCTCCAGGGATCTCCTTTCCCTATCCTGACGATGAGATCCCCCTGCCGGCTTCCAAGGGGGCCTCTTATCGGGGACTTGATAGCGCCTCTCCTCCTCCCGATGCTCCGGTGCCACGATGAGTCTCCTCTCATCATTTTTTTCTCGGCTCCTCCTTTCTGGCCTCCTCCTTCTTCCTTTCCTCCCATCTCCTCTCCTCCGGCTTTCGCATCTCCGCCCTCTTGGGCTCTTCCTTCTTCTTCCTTTTGGGGGTCTTCTCCTCTTCTTCCTCGTCTTCCCGGGTCACCCTGGTAAGTCGGGCTAAGAAGCCGCGGTTCGAGGCCTCCCCCTAGACAAATTGGTTGGCCCTCTCGATGAGGTTGTCGTAGGAATAGGGAGGGATCCTACCGAGCTCCAACTTGAAGAGGCCTTCGCGAAGGCCGAAAGTCAGGGCCAGCTGCAAGGTGCGACCATCCACCTCCTGGATGTCCAACACCTACTCCTAGAAGCAGTCAATATAATCCCCCAACGTCTTATTGGCCCCTTGCACCAGATAGAAGAGAGCTGTTGCCTCCTTCTTCAATTTCTTGGCCATAGCGAACCGCATCGTCATCCCCCGACAAAGGTCTTCAAAGTAGTAGATTGAACCTGCTGGCAACTGGTGAAACCAGTCCCTGGCCTTCCCTCGGAAGGAGATGGCGAAGAGCCTGCACTTGAAGGCATCCAACATGGTCTGGAGGGAAGCTACATCCTCGAACCATTGGATGTGTCGGACAGGGTCATCTCTTCCAGAATAGAAAGTCATCACGGGGTCTCTGAATCCTTCCGGCACGGGCACAACAACGATCTCCTCACAGAAGGGACTCCTTCCTCCCACCAGGCGACGATCATCGGCTGGGCGAGTATCACCCCCATACTCACTAAATGGGTGAGTAACCTCCTCATGGTCGCCTAAAACCACCATCTTTCCTTTCCACTAAGCTTTCTTCCTCTGACTACGATCCACGCTCACCACACCAAAGTGTTGAAGCCAGGAAAATCCTAGGCTCCAAAATTAGAATCAATGTAGTCAGAGGGTACTTGCCCAGCAGTCCAACGAGATGACCTAGCTAGCAATGAAGAGGAAGCTAGAAGAGCAACAAACAGGACCTCAGGCACTGCAGCAGGGAGGTCCCACCACGTACCTATAAGCTCAGAAGAGACTTCCCCTCCATAACCAAAAAATGGCCGAGCAGGGTATGAGGAAGGCACCGACTTGTCTAACACCGGGAGTAGCGGCCAAGGATGACGGGTTCGAGAATTCGAGGGCTGAGTTCCAAAAGCTCAAGTTCAGGTGCCAATCCAAGCACCCATGGGGTCCTATTTATAGGAAAACCAAGGGGTAGGGGGTTTTATAGCCCCGCCCCTTCCTGGCGACTAGCGACATTGAGGTGATCTTCCCCATAAAAGGGTCGAGCATCACTTATGGTCGCCCACCTTTTGGCGAGTATCCGGGTTACTCGCGCGAGTGCACCCCAACTCGCGTAGGCCCTCTTCTGCTCCTGCTGGCTGAGCTGTCTTGTGTCTTGAACTATCGACTTCTTGTTGACCCTTTAACCTTGAATTCTACCTACGTGGCTTGAATTGTGTCCCACCCTCGGATAATATGGGTTGTACACTTCACATCTGAAGTTTCATCTAAACTAAGGAATTTTTCAACATGAAATCAATGGAATGATTACATGTTCTCCAATTATGGTAGTCTTACGAAAGTGGATCATAGGCAAATTCCTTATTTCTTGTACATTGTTTGTTCTTTCTATTATTTGTTGTTCCATTGTTTATTTTTCTAAGCCAGATGTATGCATTGTTCATATAAAATTGCAAGTGAATGAGTTACGATCATCATTATTAAATCTAATGGAATCATCCTCACCATTAAGTGTCGGGTTTCAATCAGAAACATAATCAATATTCATAATAATTTGTAACACCCTTGCCCGCGCCAAGAAATATAACAGTAGGTCTGGCCAGGACCCCACACCATATTAAATGTGCAATCTAATGAGTTACAAAATAGTTAAAACAACCAACGATTCATTTCAGAGCTAAAAGCTAACAGAAGCATATTTTAATTTTGAACCAGACAATGTCCACAAACACTAAATAGGCATGACTGATATATATACATAAAACTGTTTGGCCTTACGGCCAATACATGATGTTCACAATAAAGTGTTTATCTTATTACATGGTTTACAGGCATCGACAAGCAGGCTGGCAATACATGAAATGTAAGCACTCAAAAGATTGGCCTTCAAAGGGTAGCACATCAATTGGCTTCACCCAGCTACTTCCCGCATGGCTCACCAGCACCTGCACAAGTATAGTCCACAATGATGTGGGAAAACAAAACACACCTAATGGTAAAATGGCACCACCCCATTCATGGGGCGGTGGTAGTCCTTCCCTGCATGTCACCACACTAACAACATATATCTTGACAAGAAAGTGCAGCTAACTCAATATATATAGGTACAATCATCACAAACGTTGGAACGCATGGCCACATATTTCGTGAACTCATGGCACACTTTCAGTGTACTCCCTGAGTCCCACCTCCATCTTTAGTTATACTGGTCAAGCCACAAGCTTACTGAACTTTCCTTCCTAGATCAGATGGTGCGCAGAGGTGCGACCTCTTCACTAACCAGCATGGAACTGATTCAGATCATCCTTTCCCGGATCAATAATCGTGAACAACTAGCATGATGTAGGTACAACTTCACGTCAGTCCATCAACATGACAATCACCACTGGATCATTAACGCAGCCTCAAGGGAAATTTCCAAGCACACCAAGTGATAACTGGTATCACTTGCAATAATGTTGGTATTAACTCTAACGTCGGTCGTTAGTAAACAAAACATTATTTCTTCCCAGAAATGCATGTGATTCCTGCTGTTGCTCTCCAGCACAGTATACAACCCAGTATACTTCTTTAAAGCTATAAAAATAGCACAATAAGAACAGAGATTTCTCCGGCATGCAATTCATCCATCACTAATCCAGACCAACCTGTCATAGATGGGCTTCCCACAGCATGCCTATATTTGTACACAAATCGGATTCAATATGCAGTTCATTCTGAGGATGGACAACATCTACCCGGTGAAAGTATAGCCTTTCACTAATTAGTTAAGGAGGCACTTCCATGCAATATGCTAACAACAAAACATAGGACTAGCATGTCCCAGTATCAAGAAGAAGGATCGTTACCCTTGACGATCGCTTTCACGCCATAAATCTGAAATCAATCTGGATGGAAAGGTTTGCAGCACACTCTCCTGCACAGATCTGAAATCGGTGCATTAAACGGAGCTTGAAAGCTCTTCTAATGGCTAGGGAGTGTTATTCTTCCTTGACCTTCTTCTTCATTTCCTTTGGAGAGAAAAGGAAAGTAAGATAAAAATGGAAGAAGACTACACCAGCTGCTTCCTTAGCTGAGTCAGGATAAAATCCTAGCCATCAGATCCAAAATCCAATAAGGAATGGATGACCTTATTCAAATTAATGAATCTGATTCAATAGCCAATGCCGGCGTTAGCATTAACGCATGCGTTAACCCCGAAGAGCGGTGGACTTGATCTTATCCAGAACCGCTTAACGAAATGGCTTGAAGACTCAACGCCAGCGTTTACCCAAACACCAGGTGTTAGCCATATAGCTGTATCGATGGGACATCCCGTTGACACACGGAGCTTCTCGATGACAAGGTTGTCATCAAGTCGATAGCTAATGGCAGCATTATCCCTAACACCAATAGGAACTTCACGATGACAAGGTAAAGTTCTCAACTCGATATCAACCTAACGCCAGTGTCAGCACTAATGCTCAACATTAGTTTGTCGCCTTGACATCTTGTTGAATAGATCACGATGATATCTTCTAGTCGATATCGCTAACGCAAGTGTTAGCACTAACGCCCAGTGTTAGCTCCAGCTACAAGAAATCTTGATTTCTTCAGGTGGGAAAATTTGGGTTGTTACAATCCCCCTCCCCATAAAGAAAATTTGTGCCAAACTTTCGGAATTCAGAAAGCATGTAAAAGTACAAAATACATAAATTGTACCTTAAAGGAATAACTCGGGGAACTCCTCAAGCATGGTAGGCTCTCGCTCCCATGAAAGCTCCACACGACCGCAATTGTCCCAGCGGACTTTGACCATTCTGATCATTTTGTTCCACAATTGCTTGACTTCAGTGTCTTTGAGGCGAATATGCTTTGTTGGGAAAAACACCCTCTAATTTATCTAAACAAATTATATAAAAGTGATTTCATCATTTAGGATGTATTTCCAATATTATATAGAAAGGGTAATTTGGTCATTAAATGTTTTAGGATGTCACACTCTAATGTGGGTGTCAAAGACCAATTTAGAACAGTCCATAATTAGGTCGAGTTAAAACTTGCGTCGAATAGAAGTCGACGCAACTTCAATTGAAAGTCAAAGCAACTTCGAATAAAAGTAGAAGTAACCCAGACTGAAGTCGAAGTATAAGCTAAAGTCGATGTAATGTTGAGATGTACTTGTCGCAGAAGATAGAGCCAGTCAATGCAGTATTAGAAGTCGAAGCAACTTCGACTTGAAGTCGGCGCAGAAGATGAAGTTCAAATTCCAATTCTTCAACTCGACGGATATGTTGATAAGAAGTTTACACAACATCGATATCAGAGTTCAGTTTAAAATTGAAGAGGAATTAGAAGCAGCACCTATTAGAACTCGAAGGTGCGTTGACTAGAAGACAAAAGTATTTGACGCTACGTCGAATACAGGCACAGAAATTGAATACTTTCTGTATTCTTTTTAGATGCTTTTCCAGATGGTATAAAAGGAAGTAATTTGAACTATAACGGTTCGTTTATTGCCCAGAATGGAAACAACTCGAGATAAAAAAACAAAGACATTCTTTGAAGTTATTCAAAAAGATGATTGGCGGGCTCTCAACATAAATGGAAAGAGAACGGTATTATCCCGTGGACATTCCTAATAGGGACACAACAGAAGAGGAAACAAATTCAAATGTTATTTGACAGAGAATAAAGATACTCAGGAAGTGAGACAATAAAATGGATTCAATCATTCTATTCTGCCCTCTTCTTCCTGAAGTTATCTATCAGACAGAAGAACAGAACATCTCTGTACATGAAACAAAAAAGGTTTGTGCTTCTTTTTCTCTTATAGCAAATATCTAACAAGCATACTGAGATCATCAGTATCATAAGAAAAACAACCCTTGAATTCTTTTCTATCTCAAGCAAGGATTCATCTACTAAATAGATCCTGAAGAACACCAAGTGACAAAATCCTCAGTGATAGCTGCAGGAGGATTCAAACAGAAGAAACATCTTCATTTCTTCTCCTTCTTTCTTACTCTTTCTTCTTTTTTTGTAATCTGAGTATTGAGTCCTAAGAATCCCTCTGCAACGGATTCAGTGGTTCTAAGAGTCTCCTTGTCAAAAGACTTAGTGAGTGGTTCAAGATCTCCTTATCAAAAGATCTATATTGGTTCTAAAAGTCTACTTATCAAAAGACTCAGTGGTTGGTTCTAAGAGTCTCCTTATCAAAAAACTCAGGCAGTAGATAGTGTATTCTTACCAAGGTGGTAGAAGAGTGGATGTACCCAAATTTTGGGGAACCACTATAGCTCTTGTCTTTGTGTTGTGAATTTCTATGTTGTCCACTTGCTTTTATTTCTGCAATCTATTTATTTTATTCTGGATTGGTAATCTGAATGCATAGTTGTTAGATTAATTTATTGTTGTGCAATATTTGAAGAAAAGTTTTAAATCTCTATTCACCCCCCCCCCCTGGAGAATACTCAGAGGTATCAATGTGCAATTTCAATTGGTATCAGAGGGAGGTTGATCAAAAAAGGTTAACACCTTGATCCAAAGATCGTCTCACTTTAAATTTTTATATTTTAAAATTATTTTCAGAAAATGAGTTCTAAGGATTATGCATCCACATGAGCACCAATGTGTAGTCTAAACAAGTTTACACTCTAGAAAGCCAGAATAAAACTCTACATGAATTATATTGATGAAGAAAATTTTGATGTCATTGTTTCAGGTCCCCCAGTCCCATTTAGAAAAGATGTAATTTGGACTGTGACTCAAGAACTATTCCCTAGAGCTGAGTGGACATATGTTAAAAAGAAGCAGAATCATGTGATGCCAAAGCCATGAACATTTCGGTCTCTACTATGTCTAATAACATTTTCCAGAAGGTGGCTGACTACAAATCAACCAAAGAAATTGGGGACTCCCTTTCCAAATTGGTTGAGGGAAGTTCAGATGAAAGAAAGGACAAAAAGTCCCTTCTCAGATCCCAATATGAGAACTTTTAGAAGAAGGCTGAAGAAAGTGTGGTTGAGATGCATGAGAGATTCAACACCATTATAAATGAGTTGAAGGGACTGGACATGGAAATTTCTCTGACAGAAATCAGTAATAAGCTCCTCATGTGCTTCCCAAGCCCATGGGACTCAAGTATCTGGGCTATTAGAGAGTCCACATGTCAAAGAATTATCCACAGACGCTCTGTTTGTCAAGCTCATGTCCTATGAGCTCCTACTAAAGAGTAGGGCTGAGACAGAAGCCAAGGAGAAACTCCCAACTCCTAAGGAAAGTGCAATTACTCTGAAGGCTGGTGATGATGGGCCTTCCACTTCTGAGGAAGAGATGTTCAATCTCTTGGCCAAACGATTCAAAAAGTGGGTCAAGTCTGATGACTCTAGAAGTAAGGAAAGGAGCTCAAGCAAACCTAGGTTTGATATTACTCCTAAGAAGGAAATTATCTACTTTGCTTGCAGAAAACTAGGTCACATTGCCCCTGAATGTCCTGAGGAACATAGGGACAGAGGCATCTGCAAGAAGGAGCACAAAGAAGAAATCCTTCAGGAAAAAGGATACGAAGAAGGGAAAAGGTTTTATTGCTAAAACCTGGAGAGACTTAGAGTCTGAGTCAAGTTCCTCTTCATCTGACAGTGATGAAGAGTGTGTAGCTGAAGAAGCCTGTTTAATGGCTCTAGAATATTCTATTAAATAAATCAGGTATCTATATTTGATGAATTTGATTTCTCTTCAAAAGAGTTTAAAAATTGCTTTATAGAATTTTGTCAAGACTATATTAACAATCAAAAAGAACTTAAAATAATTCGAGAAGAACTAGAAGATCTTATGAAAGAAAATTTGTATTCAGTCAATTATGATTTGTGAAATCAAATTTATAAAAAGGAAACAATAATAACTAATCTAACCGATGAAAACTCAAAGCTAAAAGAAAAGCTTACAAAGGCAAAAGCCTTTGAAGAATCACTCAATGGGAGGAGTCAAAAGCTAAAGGATATTACAAAAAATCTCTCTATGAGATTTAAGCACCTTGATTTAGGAGCAGATCCATCCACTAGCACAGAACTCTCTAGCAAACCTGCCTGGAAATATCCATTTACATTTGTTAGACCTAGTGACTTTCAAATTGCTGAGACCAGACCAGTAATTAAAGCACTATACAACAATCACCCTGAAAAACTCACTGTATTTAATAAAGTAAATCCTAATAGTGAGAAGAGAACTCTAGGGAAAACAATTCAGAGAACCAATGAATTTTAAAAAAAAGGTAACACTTAGAGGAAAATCATTAGACATTCTACAGATCCACTATATCAAAATGCATTCTGAAAGTGCACAGTTAACCTCCCTAGAATTCTCTAGAGGGGGGGGTGAATAGAGATTTAAAATATTTTGTGCAAAGTTAATATATATATATCTATGTATAATCACAGATTAGAGCTTCCCACACACCAACAAGAATTAGACAAGTAATTAAAGTAAATGCAAGAGAGAAAATCACAGCACAACACAAGAAAATATAGTGGTTCCCCAAACTTTGGGTAGTCCACTCTTCTACCCCCTTGGTAGGAATTCACTAACTTGCACTGAGTCTTTTGATAAGGAGACTCTTAGAACCACCCTGAGTCTTTTGATAAGGAGACTCTTAGAACCCACTGAGTCTTTTGAAAAGGAGACTCTTAGAACCAGTACACTGAATTTTTTGAAGAGTGATTCTAAAAACTCTTTTACAGTAATGAAAAAGAATGAAAGAGAAAGAAATGAAAACAAGAATGAATCTTCTTCCTAGCAAGAAGATTAGAAGCACAAGTTATGAATTAAATCTTTCTTCTATAGAGAGAAGAAGATTTGTAGCCTTTCTCTCTTTTAGTGAGAGCAATCAGATTTTGCAGCAGTGAGCAGAAGAAGAAATGGTTGGATGTTGCTGTAGAGCTTTTTCTTAATATCTCTCTTTTCTTTTGGGAGCTTTTCCTCTATATCATATATGTGTGGTGGATCACTCAACTCCATTTCCTGCCGACTTCCTCTTTATTTTATAGCTCTGTGTCATAAGATAGCACTATAGGAGAGGAATTAATTAGCAGCCAGAGATTTAGGAAGAGAGAAATATTTCCATAGCAGATATAACATAAATGGAAGATGTTAATTCATATTTCAAATAATATCCAAAATAGAGTTGATCAGATTAGCCAAGAATCAAATAGAAGAAAAGAATGATTCCGAACGGCTATAAAATATTAACATCATTCTATATAAATCAGATCTTCAGAAAAGAAGGAAAGAGATCTTGGCGCAAATCTAAATCTGTCATAGAAATCGACGTGCGTCGATTACTATTCGACGTAAGCGTCGAATTCATCTTAGCCCGACGTCGAGAGAGATATAAGGAATGTGCGTCGACAAAGGTGCGTCGACTTCTCTGTATGCGTCGACTAGAAATCAGAGTAGCGTCGACAAACTATACGTCGAAATCTTCCTAAAGTTACTTCGACATATCCTGAAGAAAACGTCGACTATATTTCGACGTAGCGTCGAATACCATTCGACGCATATTTACTTAGTCTTGTCATTCATTCATAAAACTCTTTCTTTAACTCATTTCTAGGGGTTAAGAGAAATCATTTTCCCAACAATCTCCCCCTATTTGTCTTAACCCTTTTTAGGGAGAAATTGTATTGGCATAAAATCAACTCAGCACATAATTTGAAAAGATAAGAGGTATTTCACTTAATCAAAAGTGAAATTTAGAGATGGAGATCATTTAAGCAGATATTCCAGAATCATATAAACAGCTATCATTTTTATACCAGATCATTTTCAACTATAAGATAAAATATATCAGCATTGATTTCAAATACTACTCAGGTGGGGTAGGAGGAGTCTTTCTTTTTCTCTTGAAAACCAATGTTTTAGGAGAAGAGGATTTCTCCTTCTCACTTGTAAGAAGTTCATTTAGCTCCCACTGAGCAGGTAGCTCCCCCAGGAATAGAGCTCCTTTTATTCTTTCTTCTTCAGCCAGCAGAATATCTGTCTCTTTTTCTTTTCCAGTATCAGCTTCATTTTCTTTCTCAGTTCCATCAGCTGATTCATTTTCATCTATATTTATACCAGCTTCATTATCAGCCTCATTCACTGCTCTGCTTCCTTCCCCTTGTAGTGGTGTCATATGATTTACAGCATCTCTTGCTATGTTGAGTATCTCTATTGTTTGTTCATCAATATGGAGCTCAGGTACTATCTCATTCCCAAGGGTTTTGAGCTGTGCTTGACTGTCAATTTTTGAGGTAGGAAGGGATTTATGAGAAGGAAATTTAGGATTGGAGAGCTGATCTTCATCTAGATTCTCCCCCTTCTTGACCTTCTTGGCCAAGGAGGTTAAGAAAGACCTAGTCACTCTAGAGGAAGAGAGAGATGACTTTAGATCTTGCACAGAGGCACTTACCCCATCTATTTGGGTGTGCATTTGTAGAATGGAGGAGTAAATCTGTGAGCAATGCTCATCTAGCATTGCCTGGAATTTTTGGGCTGCAGATTGGATGCACTGAGTGAGTAGAGCCTCAGTGGATGCAGATAATTCTTGGTGTGAAAGGTGTGGAGAAGATGGAGGAGATGGAGTAATAGAAGAAGGTTGAGCAAGTGATTGAGGAGGTATTGGTGAGGATGATGATGGGAGAGTGGAGAGACTTGTTTGAGGAGGAGGAGGAGAATGAGCAGGAGAGTTAGAAGGAGATGGAGAATTTTCAGGAATGGAACCAGGCTTAGGAATTTGCCTGGTCCATTTAGAGAAAAGTGCAATGGAAATCCTTTTTCCTGGAGGGATGGGAATTCCTTTTGATCTACAGAGATCAGGGAAGGAATGGAAGAGAACCTGACTCATGATTCTCATATAAGCATTTTCCTTGTGGGAATATTTGGAGGCTATCATTTTGAGAAGACAGCTGGCCCAATCCACCTTCTTTTTCAGCACAAGAGCCCCCATGATGTTCAGCTGTTGTTTGGGTACTGCATCATGGGCTGATATTTTGCATAGCAGTATCTTCCCTACTATGTCTGCCAGCAATCTGTACTCATCTGAAAAGTCTATCTTTTTCAGATGGATTGGTCTGTCTTTTGAGAATTTCATGGTGGTAAGTAAATGCTTGACTTCATCAGGTGTGAGTTCAATGGATTCATCACCTAATAGGGGAATAGTTTAGACTAGTCAAGTCATTCATGAGAGGCTCATTTTCTCTTCTTATTTTATTGAAATGAAAGAGACATTAGGATATACCTGATGGGAGATCAAAGGTGACCCTAATGTGGTCTGCTGAGATTAAGACTGGTGTCTCATAGAGTGTTCCTTGAATTTCTCCTTGTTCAGAAATCTGAACATGAGATATGAGCTCTGTGAGCTCAGTTTCCAGGAGCTTGCACCTAGTGGAGATGAGTTTGTTCAGGCCCGCTTCAGTAAAGAGAGCAATGATGCTCTTGTAGTTTTCTGCGGCAGCTTGGAAGGACTCAAGGTCAATGTCGAAGCCTGAGTTGGTCTTGGGAGCCATTTTAGGTCAGTGAGAGAGAGAGAAGGATATTGTTGGACTGAGAAGATGCAGAGGTTTTGAAGGTTTCTAACTAAAGAGTTTATTTAAGTCAGGTGAAGCGTCGAAATAGGACTCAATTCGAGGCTTATTCGGTACTTCAATGGATGTGACTGAAAATATTGTCGCTCGATTTTATGAAGTCGACGCTACGTCGAGTTCAATTTGACGTAAGCGTCGATATAGTCTGTTTAGAGATAACGGAGTTTCTTATTGACGTATGAGTCGATAGGAGTCAACGCATGCGTCGATTTTACTTATCGGATTGAGTCATCGACGGTGCGTTGATTAGAAGTCGACGTGACTTTTAATCTTCCTAAGAATTTTTAGTCTTCCTATTCCTAAAGGTTTCTAAGTTGGACTAGGAATGATTTTAAGAGCAATTTGATTGATTATGCTAGCACTGTTTGGTAGTGTGGCCAATTTTATTGCAAATATAACATTTAATTTTCCTTTGACTAAGGAAATTTGAGTTTAGAGAAGGGTAGAGAAGATGATTAGGATAGAAGTTTTGATCAGAATAAAAATTTCGATCAGGATGAGTGGGTCCTGAATAGGGATGAAGATGAGTGGTTTTTGGGGGAAAGGTATTTAGGTTTCTCTGAGGTTTTGTGCATCGATATCTATTCGACGTATGTTGATAATTGCGTCGATTTGTATTCGGCGCATTCCTCAGATTGCGTTGATCTGGTATCGACGCATGGAGAAAGTTTCTTCGAATTGATGTCGACGTATCTTTATTCAAGCGTTGAGTAGAGGTCGAGGCATCTGAGGGGTTACGTCGAGAATAAGTCGACGCATTATCGTGCATGCGTCGATATGAAGTTGACGCAACTGTTTCTTCACCAATTTTCATTTTGCCTTTCTCTGTTGTTACTCTCTCATGGTTTGTTTTTCTTGGATTGATTGTTTCTTCAGATGAAGTATGTAAATCATCAGCTGAATAATAAGATGTTTCATCAAATTCCTTGGTTCCTTTTTCTCCCTTATCCTGTGGGTCTTTTTCTTGGTTTAACAAATTAACAGGTTTAGTGAATCTTACAGGGCTCATCCAAGCAGGTTTGTTGGATGAAGTTAGGCTGACTGAGGGATCAGCCCCTAGCCCAAGATGTTTGGGTCTTATTGTTTGTTTTTCAGTGATTTCCTTAAGAGTTTGGCTTCTTATTTTTATTGATTCTTCAAAGGCTTTTGCCTGGGTTACTTTATTCTTAAGGAACTGATTTTTTATTCTGGCCCTTTCTGTTTTCTTTTCTATTCTGCTAGCTATTGATTCATAATCTTTAGAGGAGTCAATTTCTATGTTTCTCTGGTTTTTAGCTACATTGATTTGTTCCTTTAGATCCTCAATTTCTTGTTGTGTTTTTAGGTGATCTAGGTACATTTTCATAAAATCATTTCTAAAGTTATCACTTTGAAAATCTATGTCATCAAACATACTTACCTTATCCTCATCCTCAGATTCCTCAATGAGAATGAGGTTCTTTTCTTTTTCATCATCAGAAGATGTGCTTTCTTCTGATCCTGTTTCACTCCATGATTCATCATCATTCTTTGTGTCTTCAAAGGTCATCAAGCATATGTCTTCTTGCCCAGATTCTTCATTGTCACTCTTAGAGGATGAACTATCCTCAGAGTTTGTTTCATCCCAGACTTCTGCAATAAAGCCTCTTTCTTTCTTCTTCCCTTTTTCCTTGAGATCTTTCTTTTTCAGACTTTTCTTTGTCTCAACATTCTCTGGACAATCTGAAGCAATATGTCCAGGTTTCCTGCAAGAATAACACACAATTTCTTTAGTGGGAGTTTTGTCATACCTTGGTTTTGACTCCCTCCTTTTTTATCCATCTTTCTTGACCCATTTCTTAAATCTTCTGGCCAAGAAACTGAATAATTCTTCTTCAGTGACAGGGGTTCCTTCTTCTGTTGCCTTTAGAGAAATGTTACTGCTTTTTGAGGAACTTAGGGTGTTTTCTCTTCTTTCCTTCTCCTCTCTAGTTTTCAGCAACTGCTCATAGGATCTGAGTTTTCCTAAGAGAGCATCTGTTGAGATCTCTTTTTGTCCTCTTGTATCTCTTATTGCCCAAATCCTTGAGTCCCATGAACTTGGGAGACTCATTAGTAATTTGTCATTTATCTCAGTAAGAGAGATTTCTCTATCCAATTCTCTTAGTTGATTGATGATCAGACTGAATCTGTCATACATTTCAGAGATGCTCTCTTCAGCCTTCTTTTGAAAGTTCTCATATTGAGAGATCAATAGGGCCTTCTTGTCTTTCTTTTCATCAGTACTTCCTTCCACCATCTTTGTGAGGGCATCCCAAATTTCCTTGGATGATTCACAGTCAACAACCTTTTGAAAGATGTCATCTGAGAGAGTTGAGACAAGTATGTTCATGGCCTTTAGATCATGAGTTCTTGCCTTCTTCTCATCTTCTGTCCATTCAGATCTTGGAACAAGTGTTTGTGTGACATTGCCATTTGCATCCTTTCTATAAGGCTTTGGGGGACCTGTTACAGTAATATTGAACAAGTTAGTATCAATGGAATTCATGTAAATTCTGATTCTTGTTTTCCAAACTGCAAATTTTTCAAGATTGCACATTGGTGGTCTGGTGGAAGCATAATCTTTGATTTGTGCCATGTGAAAAATAGTTTTGAAATTATATATATATATAAGAGGTGGGATCTTTTTGATCAAGGAGTTATCCTTTTTAGATCAACCTCGCTCTGATACCAATTGAAAGTGCACAGTTAACCTCCCTAGAATTCTCTAGAGGGGGGGGGGGGTGAATAGAGATTTAAAATATTTTGTGCAAAGTTAATATATATCTATGTATAATCACAGATTAGAGCTTCCCACACACCAACAAGAATTAGACAAGTAATTAAAGTAAATGCAAGAGAGAAAATCACAGCACAACACAAGAAAATATAGTGGTTCCCCAAACTTTGGGTAGTCCACTCTTCTACCCCCTTGGTAGGAATTCACTAACTTGCACTGAGTCTTTTGATAAGGAGACTCTTAGAACCACCCTGAGTCTTTTGATAAGGAGACTCTTAGAACCCACTGAGTCTTTTGAAAAGGAGACTCTTAGAACCAGTACACTGAATTTTTTGAAGAGTGATTCTAAAAACTCTTTTACAGTAATGAAAAAGAATGAAAGAGAAAGAAATGAAAACAAGAATGAATCTTCTTCCTAGCAAGAAGATTAGAAGCACAAGTTATGAATTAAATCTTTCTTCTATAGAGAGAAGAAGATTTGTAGCCTTTCTCTCTTTTAGTGAGAGCAATCAGATTTTGCAGCAGTGAGCAGAAGAAGAAATGGTTGGATGTTGCTGTAGAGCTTTTTCTTAATATCTCTCTTTTCTTTTGGGAGCTTTTCCTCTATATCATATATGTGTGGTGGATCACTCAACTCCATTTCCTGCCGACTTCCTCTTTATTTTATAGCTCTGTGTCATAAGATAGCACTATAGGAGAGGAATTAATTAGCAGCCAGAGATTTAGGAAGAGAGAAATATTTCCATAGCAGATATAACATAAATGGAAGATGTTAATTCATATTTCAAATAATATCCAAAATAGAGTTGATCAGATTAGCCAAGAATCAAATAGAAGGAAAGAATGATTCCGAACTGCTATAAAATATTAACATCATTCTATATAAATCAGATCTTCAGAAAAGAAGGAAAGAGATCTTGGCGCAAATCTAAATCTGTCATAGAAATCGACGTGCGTCGATTACTATTCGACGTAAGCGTCGAATTCATCTTAGCCCGACGTCGAGAGAGATATAAGGAATGTGCGTCAACAAAGGTGCGTCGACTTCTCTGTATGCGTCGACTAGAAATCAGAGTAGCGTCGACAAACTATATGTCGAAATCTTCCTAAAGTTACTTCGACATATCCTGAAGAAAACGTCGACTATATTTCGACGTAGCGTCGAATACCATTCGACGCATATTTACTTAGTCTTGTCATTCATTCATAAAACTCTTTCTTTAACTCATTTCTAGGGGTTAAGAGAAATCATTTTCCCAACACATTCTATGCAAACTTTAAATATCAAGATAATAAATATTGGCCTAATAGACCTATTTTCTGACATCCAAAAGGATATCATGAAAGACCCACATATACTTTAATTTCACCTTATATTCATAAAAGCAAAGGGCCTAAGGTAACTTGGGTACCTTCTAATGTTTGAGTTACATGTGTATGAAAATTTTGGGTTCTTCACTTAGAGATGTTGGGAAAAACACCCTTGTGATTTATCTAAATAAATTATCATAAAGTGATTTCATAATTTAGGATATATTGCCCATGTTGTATAGAGAGGGTAATCTGGTTATTAGATGTCCTAGGATATCACATTCACACCAAAGTGTCAAGACCTATCCAGAACAAGCACAAAATTCAGTTGAGTTAAAATTGTGTCGAATAAAAGTCGACACAACTTCGACTAGAAGTCAAAGCAACTTTGAATACAAGTAGAAGTAAATCAGACTTAAGTCAAAGTATAGTTGAAGTCGACGCAATACAGAAAAGCACTCGACGCAGAAGACAGAGCTTGTAAAAGATATATTAGAAGTCGGCGCAACTTTGATTTGAATTCAACGCAGAAGAAGAATCTGTCAAAGCAATATCAGAAGTCGGCGCAACTGCGATTTGAAGTCGACGCAGAAGTTCAAGTTCAGATTCCAACTCTACAACTCGCCCGATACGTAGATAGGTATTCGATGCAACGTCGACATCTGACTTCAGCCAGAGCTAAGAAGGATTTTGAAGCTGCTTCGATAAGAACTCAGAGGTGCGTCGAATAGAGGGAAAATGAATTCGATGCTACATCGAGTACAGTCAAAAAGGAAGGTTTTCTGGTATCTTTTTAGATACTTTTCCATAAGGTATCCGAGGCTATGATCTGTCTTCTAATGGCTTGTTTATTTCCAAGAATGGAATGAAGTACTTCAGATGGACAACAAAGACATTCTTGGAAGTTATTCAAAATAGATTGATGGGTTGGGAAACAGAAAAAAAAAAGAAATACTTTTGTCCAAAGGATATTCCATCTAAGGACAGAATAGAAGAGGAAAGAAATTCAAATACTATTCGACAAAAAATAAGTATACACACAGAGAAGAAGAACACAAGAATTGAAACTTCTCTCAGTCTTCTTCTTCCCCTGCTGAAGCTTTCTCTCAGAAAAGAAGAACAACTCTGTATAGGAATACAAACAAAGTTGCTTCTTCTTAATATCTTACATCAGCAAGCAATCAAGAGTGTAGAGTTCACAGAGGATCACAAGCTCATAACCCTTGCATTGTTCTCTACCATAAGCAAGGGTTCATCATATACAGATCCTCAAGAACATCAAAAGATAGCATCCTATGTCATAGTTGTAGAAGGATTTATACAGCAGAATCATTCTCTTCTTCTTCTTTATTTCTCCTTTTCTATTCTGTTACTAAGAAAGGGTCCTAAGAATCCCTCTTTAAATGATTCAGTTGGTTCTAAGAGTCTCCTTATCAAAAGACTTAGTGGTTCTAAGTGTCTCCTTATCAAAAGACTCAGTGTGTGGTTTTAAGTGTCTCCTTATCAAAAGTATCAGTGTTGGTTCTGAGAGTCTCCCTTTCAAAATACTCAAGCACTAGATAGTAAAATCCTACCAGGTGGTAGAAGAGTGGACTACCCACATTTTGAGGAACCACTATAAAAATTTTGTGTCATCTTTGCTTGTTTTCCTGTTGTCCCTTTTATTGTTTACTATTTTTCTAGCTCCTTTGTTAATTTTATTCTGTGTTGGTTGTACTGATTACATAGTTATTGTAATAGTTTTATTATTGTGTGTGCATATTTAGGATAAAGTTTGTAAATCTCTATTCACCCCCCCCCCTAACGAATAATTATAGGTTACACTGTGCACTTTCAATTGGAATTAGAGGGAGGTTGATCATAAAAAGGCTAACACCTGTATCAAAAGATCAACTCTCACATATTTCTATATTTAAAAACTATTTTTAGAAAATGAGTTCTAAGGACTATGCATCAACTAGACCACCAGTGTGTAATCTTAATAAGTTTACACTCTAGAAGGTCAGAATTAAGTTATATATGAAGTACATTGATGAAGACATCTTTGATATTATAATTTTAGGTCCCCCAACTCCAGTCAGACAAGATGTCAGTAGATCTATGGCACAGCAAGCTATGCCCAGAGCTGAATGGATGGATGTTGAAAAGAAGCATACGACATATGATGCCAAAGCAATAAACATTTTGGTGTCTACAATGTCTGATGATATCTTCTAGAAAGTAGCTGACTGCCAATCAGCAAAAGAGATCTGGGAATCCCTTTCCAGATCAGTAGAAGGATTCTCTGATGAAAGGAAGGACAAAAAGTCCCTTCTCATATCCCAATATGAGAACTTTCAAAAGAAAGCTGAGGAAAGTGTTGCTGAAATGCTTGTGAGATATGACACTATAATAAATGAGCTGAGAGGTCTGGATATAGAGATCACTCTGACTGAAATAAATAACAAGCTCCTCATGTGCATCCCATGCACATGGGACTCAAGGTTCTAGGTCATCATAGAGTCCAAATGCCACAGAGAGATCTCCATTGATGCTTTGCTAGGAAAGCTCAAATCCTACAAGCTACTATTGAAAACAGGGCTGAGATAAAGGCCAAGGAGGTAGTCTCAACTCCCATACAAATGAGTATTGCCCTGAAGGACATTGAAAGAAAGCTCTCCACTCTTGAAGATGATATGTTCAGCCTCTTAGCAAGAAGATTAAGAAAGTGGGTCAAGGCAGAAGATTCAAGAAGAAAAGAGTGGATCTCATAACCCAGATTTGATAATACTCCAAAGCAGGAGCATAAAGGAGCACATAAAGGATTCAAAAGGAGCATAAAGGAGCACATAAAGGAGCATAAAGGAGCATAAAGGAGCACATGAAGAAAACCAGGGCATATAGATCCTGAGTGCCCTGAAGAGCAACAAAACAGGAGCAGTAGCATAAAGGAGCACAAGAAGAAGAAGTCCTCCAAGAAAAAGGACAAGAAGAAGGAGAAGGTTTTCATTGTTGAAAACCTGGAGTGATATAGAGTCTGATTCAAGCTCCTCTTCATCAGAGAGTGATGAAGAAACTACTGTTGAAGATGCCTACCTGATGGCATTGGAATTCTCCTCAGATGATGAAGGAGATCAGGTAAGTATCTTTGAGGATTTTGAATTTTATTTAGTAGAATTCAAAGATTATTTTAAGGAATTTTGTAATGATCATCTTAAAATTAAAAAAAAATTAGAAACAGTTAGGGAAGAATTACAAGACCTTAAATAAGATGATTTGTATTCTAGTAATCATGATTTGAGAAATCAAATTTGTAAAAAGGAAACAATAATCACTAATCTAACCAATGAAAACTCGAAACTAATAGAAGAGCTCACAAAGGCAAAAGCCTTTGAAGACTCACTCAATGGGAGGAGTCAACAGCTCAAATATATTACACAAAATCTCTCTATGAGATTTAAGCACCTAGGTCTAGGAGCAAACCCATCCAGTAGCATAGAAGTCCCTAGTAGACCTGCCTAGAAAAATCCAGTTAGATTTGCTAGACCTAGTGACAATCAAACAAGTGAGAGGAGTGTAGTATTTAAGGATCAGTGATAGATTATAGGGTAGTAGTCTAATTCATCTAGAGGGGCGAGAATAGGTCTCTTTTATTTTCCTTTGTTGTAGCTAGCAGTTGTTAGATATAATTTAAAAACAAAAGCACAACACAGAATGCACACAGCTATCTATAGTGGTTCCCCAAGACAGTGTGTCTATGGGTAGTCCACTTTCTCTCTACACCTTTCTAACAGTGTGTTACACAAGACAACCTCCTCCAAACTCAAGTCCAAGAGCTTACAGATATGCACAAAGACCCTACACTCAAGCTTTCAACACTACTTCTCAGGCTCAGCAACCCTACTATCACTCAGGCTCAACAGTCTTACTACTCTGGCTTATCAGCCCTACACCTCAGGCAAAATGCCATACAGACTCAGAACACAAGTGTTCTTATAAAAGTAATAAGTTATGCATACAACATATGACAGTTAGATGTTTCCTTCAGCTTTTGTCTTCTGTTGTGGATGTTCTTCTGATGTTGACTTGAAGCAGGGCTGAAATGCAATAACTTCAGACCATGCTCCTATCTGACCCTTCTCTTCAGAAGATGAAAGATCAACATGCTCTCCTTGATTGAAGCAGGAAGAGCTATCTTCTCTCCTTGTATTCGCTTGCAAGTTCAGGAAGCAGGAAGGAGAGCACTTGTGGAAGCCGTCAGTGGAATAGTGATAATCTTTCTCCACTTTTCAGCACACCTTCTACAATGCCCTAATTTTTCTTTTATGCTTTTATCCATCTGCAATAGCTCTAAGAAGGCCTCTGACGCAGCATTGAGGGTAATAAAATACATTATCTTTCTTTACAGTTGTTTGTGCTAAAAGCAGAACCCTTTAGTGTATTATTCAAATATGAATCTATCTTAGTGGTTTGGCTGAGACAGACTTCAGTCTCAGCGGCTGAATCTGTCTTTGTCTCAACGGATTCGCTGAGACAGATAGTCTTCTCAGCAGATTCTGTCTAAATACAGCTCAACTGTGTTGGATCGGTAGGCGCCCTTAGAGGGGGGGGGGGTGAATAAGGGTTTTAAAACTGTTGGTGTATTTTAAAATACTTAAAATATTAAGAGATTGAAATAGTGATTTTGAATAAAGATCTAAATTGATTTATAATGAAAGAGTGGATAACTAACAATTTAGAGAAATGAAGAACGAATCAATTTTATTACACAAAGAGAGACATGATTACTATTAATAAAATCGATTAGAAAAATAGATTTCTATGATGCTAGAAATAGAAGGCGATTAGTAAAAAGACTTTTCATTTTCTATCCCGTCTCGTATCCCCATGAACTGGTGGCTTTAGCCTATCCTTCCCCGGATACGGCCTCAAGCCGCTCTATCCAACCCTTCCCCGGATATAGCCTCGAGCACCTCTTAGAAATACACACTAGACCTAGTCGCCAACACGAGGCAAATTTCTCTCTAAGTCCTACCCAGACCTAGTCGTCAACACGAGGCGAATTTACTAAGCGATTACAAGAATGAAAAGAACAACAATATTACAAACTCCTTTTATGAGGATCTCTGAAGAAGTAGACGAAGACCCGCAGAGTATGATCGTAGTCGATGCGGTCTTTCGTCACGATGATGAAGCGTGTTGAAATCTTCTCCACGGATCTCCATAAACCTTCATGGATTTGTGGGAGTATCTCTCTGAACCTTCCTCTATATGATATGACATGAAGCCCTAGAATTTTGGAGTGGGAGAGAATGAAGAAGACGGATCCAAGGGGTCCTTTTTATAGCGTTGGAGCTAGCGCCTGCGTTAGCTCTATCGTCGGCGCTATCCTGGATTAGGAAACATTCTCCGCATGCGTATCTTCAATCCAAGAAAATCCTCCTGACATTCCTCAAGTGCTCCGCGATAGCGCCTGCGATATCCATTATCGCTTGGTGCTAGCGCCTTCTAAAATAGATCTCGAAATTGCTCTAATCAGAGCTAGCGCCTACGCTAGGTGCTACTGCCGGAGCTAGTGTTCATGTTGGAATTCTGGCTTCATATTTGGGGGCAACCTTCTTATGTTATCCTAGAGACATATGGACTTGTTTCCTGCACACTTAAACACACAAGATCAAATACACATAGGATTTGTTATTCTCAAACCTAGGAGATGTCGAAGACCATGTTCCAACAAACTCCCCCTTTTGATATAAACAAATCCATTAATGATAAATTAGAGCATTAATATATAAGCATGATGAAACCTACTTATGTGTGTGTGAGAGTGCTTCCCCTATGTGAATGCTCCCCTAATATGTAAGCTATCATCATAATCATTTGTCATGTTAGTTTTCCCATTTGATAACGTTTTTTATTTATCATGTTAGTTCTCCACCTTTTGTTATTAGCAAAAGTGTGTTAAGGTTGCAATAGATATAGAAAGAGGATTTTTGATAAAAAGATAAGGCATGATCGAGCTTTTTAGAGGAAATGAAATGCTAAGGAGTTTTAAACATAATATGGTAATGATTTCCAAGTAACTAATCTACCCAGACAATATGTCTACACCCTAGCCCCGTACTAAGTGATAGATGGTCATGAGGAGTTGCATGCATTATGTAGGTTGGAGTGTTAGTCCCATATGCAAACACTAGAAAATACGCAACTTAGCACTCTTTCCCCACAGTGCCACGCAAGGCCCCACTAGAACCCTCCCCAGTTAAGGACAAGACATGACTTAGAGGTTAGGTTATCTAATGTCTACAACCCTATGCCCTCGCTATGGTGAGATATGTAATCATGGGATAATAATCATTAAAAACATTAAGCAATTAAATCTAATGATAAGTTCATAGCATGCGGGTTTATATTTTTATTTGACGTTTTGCAAAAAAAGCTCACATAGCTATTTTGAAATCCATTAATGAATCAGAGATTTTAACATAAATGATATTCGTGTTAGAACAACCAATATAAATTCTACCAAGCAAGTCTACCACTTGTTGAAAAAGGAATTTTGAGATTTAAGACTTTAATATAAGCATCAAAGCGCAAGGTAAAAAATATATGGTGATGATGCAGAAGACTTATAGAAATACAAGAAACATCTTTTTGTCATTATGATGATTCATAAGAAGATATATGAGTTAAATTCCAAAAAGAAAGATGTTTTTGTAAATCATTTTTCATGTAAAATCTTTTAGTTTGACAATAAAGTAACCAAGCATGAAATAATGTTATCAAAAAGAGATTACTACAATGTTATTTTAATTCACAAATTCAAAACATACAAAACATTGTAAAGAGCTTGCTAGGTTATCTGGTGCATTTATATATAAAGAGTTGTATAGAATTTAGCATTATGATACAATACTCATGAGAAGAAGTGTTATGGAAGATAATGATGTGCACATAAGTGTATTTTGAATAGAGTAAACAAATAATTTAATCAAAAAATACAAGACATATGTAGTGTAAAGTGCATAATAAAACACAAAAAATTTTACTTCCACACACTTTAATGCACATACAAAAAATGTACAACTACGAAGGTGCTTTGCACACACAATGCTCATGAAGACTTATCAGGGTGCAAAGTAGTGCTTGGGGGATCACACACTTTATTTTTCAATATTGATTTTTTTTGTGATCCGGTGTACTTAAAATAAGTGGTGTAACAAAAATGAAGGTTTGTACAAGACACTTTACTATTCTTTCCAAGGTGCTGAACCTCAAAATGCTTATTAAGACCTATCAGGATTTTCAAGTAGTGCTTGGTGGAGTTATCTTTGTCAATTTTTTTCATGATTATTATTTTTTTGTACAAAGTTCTCTGAATACACTTGTTTTGCAAACCAATATAAATTTGAAAGCATAACCACTTTTCTTAATTTTTAAGAGTGCAAATAAATTTAGGGTGGGTGAGATACTTGTGCAAATATAATTTGTTGTACAATTATAATACACAAGCAAGCATTCTTCGATTAAAAGCACATGTAGACTTTGGCAAAATAAGTGAGTGATTAATTATCATTATCAACCATAAAACATTTACTCATACTTAGAGGCATGCTAAGCTTGGTTCTACACAAATTTTATAATTCAATTGATGCACATATGATTAGATATATCAAAGCATGATAAAAACAATGTTCAAAGTAGTTTGAAAAGATGAATTGCAACATTGTAGATGGTTTAACTGATAGATTAAACCATACTTTATATTCATAATTAAGTTCATACAATTTTTGTTTATATTTTGAAAAAAATAATTTTGTTTTAAAGTTTGAACTCTTATAATTGATCTTGGACTTCCCGAGGTCTACCCTATGAGGGGTTCGCCCATGTACTAGGAGATGTGATGGGATGATAGCCCAAATCTCCCTTTCGCAAGATACATGTAAATAAAAAAGTAATTAAGTTCAAAAAATAATTTTTGATAATTCTTTGTTTTATATTTTTGTATTTGATTTTTTTCATATAGAAATAGAAATCAGATAAATAAACACAGAAAGAAGAGAAAAAAAATATTTTTTGGAATTTGTATTACATATAAAATATGTTTTCTGAAAAAAATATTTTACTTTTTCAAAAATCAATTATAGGTAGAAATGCAAAAATGAGTAGTACATATAAAATAATATATTTTTAGTGATTTTTCAGAATTTTAAAATTACAGAAAATCGGACATTCAAGCTAGCGCAGCAAACAGTACACTATTTTCAAGATTTTGGAAATTCCGATTATTGATCTTGATTAAGTGTCCCAAAAGTAGTTTCATTTAGAAATTTCAGAATTTTTGGAAATGTCTAGATTGTGCAAATTGCATGAAACGTTAGCGATTTCTTTTACGACTTGACAAAGTATGAAATATATTTTCTTATATCTTTATTTTGATTTTTCTAAGGCTTATATTTATCAATATAACGTAAGTTAAAAATGATTGGAAATGTAAGCACAAGATATCATGTTTGTATAAGCCAAATACGCATGATTTAAATGATTAGTATGAAATTATGTTTATGCAAAGAGTAACATAGATATGCACTAGATAAGAATACCTAGCCTATATAGCTTGGTAAACATATAAAACCTAACATTGATACTAATATTCTTTAGGTGACAATGTTAGTATGATAAGTTTGAGATTAATGCTATGCTAGAGTATGATAGTGCTTCAATTTATAGACCTAGAATGAAGTGAGGATTCTATTTGATTTGATCTTATTGATATCAATATGATTCTAAGGTCTAAACTACACATAATAAACCAGACATGGTATGCAATTATAATATCAATTTTCATCATATAACTCATATAAATGTGATAGAAATAGTAATTTTTAGAAGACTTTTGATATGACTTATGATATATGATCTTAGAGAATTTTAGCAAAGTACTTCAGTAGATCATGGTGGTGCATGTGAATTTAATATTCATTATGATGGTAAATTCTTTCAATACATTTTAGTGATTTTATTTTTAATTATGAATTTTGAATATATGTGTGATTTTTGATAGGTGAACAATGGTGATGGTTTAGATCATGTTTGACATCAAGGAGTGAACACAATAAAATTTTTGTTTTGAAAAGGAAAAAAGAACATTTTGAAAATGAACTTTCTTTTAGATCTTGAACTTTCTTTTAGATCATGTTATTTCTCTAATTTTGTTGATGAAGGCTAAAGTGCTTAATAACCTAATAACATGATTTAATTAAAAATATCTTATAGCAAATTTATAGTTCAATTTATATGAATACTATATGATATATATAGGCAATGATTTTAATAATAGAAGATTGGTCATTTATAAATGAAAGAAATCTGACTTTTACTTTTGATTTAATTTGATTTGTAAACTTTATTTAGGCATTAAAGGACAAAGTCAAATTTCAAATCTTATATTAGGTGACCATGGCAAGATAGCTAAAAAAAAGAAAACAAAAAGAAAAATAATGAGACATTAAAGCATATCATGAAGTAGAAATTTGTATATTTCATTTTGAAAAGATTTTACTTCATGCATTTGTTTTTTACCTAATGAATAAGAGATTTAGGTATCCAAAGGGGACCAAGTGAGGTGGTTCCTTTGGGTACCCAAATATAATGTGTAGGTTTATGGGTAGATAGTGATGAATATAATGGATCCTATCATGTGAAGTTAATGATTCATTTTTAATTTTAGGTCTCCATTCAAAACTTGGTTTAATGTTATTCTAATGCATCAAATTTCTATTGTGATTAACTTGAATATTTGGATAACAATGATTTTTTAATTTATTATTTAAAGGAAATTTGTTTGCATTTAATTTTATGTTGGAAGAACAATTATGTTGTAAATGATAAAGATGATGGGGATTTGGAATTTCATTTACAAGCTTTTGTTGTTGTTTTTTCCTATATTCTGCTTAGATAGACTATGAAAATGCATATTTAAGTTGCCTTTGGAATTTGCTTGATATTTTGAATTTATGTGTTAAGAATTTTTCTATGTAATTTTCTTAAGCAAGTTGACTTTACTTTCCAATTCATAATTTTTATCTTTGAGATTATGTCTAGCTTTATTATAAGCAATTGTGATATTCTTAAGAGTGGAACAATAGAGTCAATATGAGTTTGATAGTTATTTCTAAATGCCTCAAATGTTTCGTCCATCTCCTTGATTTCAATTTTGTAATTTTGGCACGTAGCACAATCACTTTTCAAAGTTGAATTTTCTAAAGACAATTTTTTATTATGTTCTTTTACAAAAAAAAAAGTTCCTTGTAATTTTCTTTTAAATCATTCAATTCTATTCAAGGTGTAATATTTTCTCTTAAAGAAACATGGGTAAAACTAGATGAATTAAAATATGATTCTACATTGTTTTTTTCCTTTTAAACCTTTATTTTCTAAGCGAAATTTCTCATTAGCGATTTTCAATTTCTTCATTTTACATTTAGCACTTTTAAGTAGATGTAATGCGTAAATGGAATTTGTCACAAAAAGTGAAGAATTTGATTTCCTTACATTGCTATCAGAAGAGGCAAGATTTGAACAAGTAGTTCCTTTGACATCTTTTTGGCACTCCTTTTCCAAAGATAAGATGTCTTCTTCTCTTCCACTTGATGTGCACTCCATTGATTCTACATGAGAGGAGCTTTCTTGAATATCTTTGCAAGCTTGTATGTTCTCAAATTCTTGAGTTTGTTCCATACATGTGAGAGGAAAATCATACATTTCTTCAAGAAATTTCCATACTTTGTATGCACTAGAAAAACAATATATTAATATGAAAATTTCTTGAGATAAAGCACACAAAATACTATTCAAAGCCTTTGCATTTAGGTGACGTTCCTTTTTATTTGTTTCATCTGCTGGTCTTATAATTGCAATATTCCAGGCTTCGATATCTAAAGTTTTAATAAAATTTTCCAGTAAAATTTTCCACCCTTTATAATTTCTCCCTTCAAATAAAGGTGGTGCATGAGATTTTTCTTCATTATAAAAATTTTCCCCATTAGTAAAAGCGAGATCATGAGACGCCATTATTCCTGGTTGTTAGACCGTTTGGATCGGTAGGCGCCCATTGAGGGGGGGGGGGGGGTGAATAAGGGTTTTAAAACTTTATGTGTACTTTGAAATACTTGAAATATTAAGAGATTGAAATAGTGATTTTGAATAAAGATCTAAATTGATTTATAATGAAAGAGTGGATATTAACAATTTAGAGAAATGAAGAACAAATCAATTTTATTACACAAAGAGAGACATGATTACTATTAATAAAATCGATTACAAAAATAGATTTCTATGATGCTAGAAATCGAAGGCGGATAGTAAAAAGACTTTTTCGTTTTCTATACCGACTCGTATCCCCACGAACCGGTGGCTTTAGCCTATCCTTCCCTAGATACGGCCTCAAGCCGCTCTAGCAACCTCTTCCCCGGATATGGCCTCGAGCACCCCCTTGATCTACACCCTAGACCTAGTCGCCAACATGAGGCAAATTTCTTCCCTAAGTCCTGCCCAGACCTAGTCGCCAACACGAGGCGAATTTTCTAAGTGATTATAAGAATGAAAAGAACAACAATATTAAAAACTCCCTTTATGTAGATCTTTGAAGAAGTAGACAAAGACCCGTAGAGTATGATCATAGTCAATGCGGTCTTTCATCATGATGATGAAGCGTGTTGAAATCTTCTCCACGGATCTCCTTAAGCCTTCATGGATTTGTGGGAGTATCTCTCTGAACCTTCTTCTATATGATGTGGCACGAAGCTCTGGAATTTTGGAGTGGGAAAGGATGAAGAAGATGGATCCAAGGGGTCCTTTTTATAGCCTTGGAGCTAGCGCCTGCGCTAGCTCTACCGCCGGCGCTATCCTGGATTAGGAAACATTCTCCGCATATGTATCTTCAATCCAAGGAAAGCCTTTAGACATTCCTCAAGTGCTTCGCGATAGCTCCTGCGTTATCTGATACCGCCTGGCGCTAGCGCCTTCTAAAATAGCTCCCAATATTTCTCTAATCAAAGCTAGCGTCTGCGCTAGGTACTACAGCCGGCACTAATGTTTATGTTGGAATTCTGGCTTTAAATTTGGGGGCAACCTTCTTATGCTATCCTTGAGTCATATGGACTTGTTTCATGCACACTTAACACACAAGATCAAATACACATAGGATTTGTTATTCTCAAACTAGGAGATGCTGAAGACCATGTTCCAACAAGCTGAGCCAGTCCCCTTCTCTGTGGCTCCTGGCCTCGTCTCAGCAGTTCAGCTGAGACAGTGAAGTCTTCTCTGCGGTTTTATCAAAAAAACCACAGAACTTATTCAAAAGTTTGGAACAACCTAACCCTGCATATATATGATGTAGAATAGGTTTTATCAAATACAATAAGTGCTTAACATTGAGTGTGATGCGTCTTCAAATGAAGGGAACATTAAGGGCAATATTCCCAACAATCTCCCCATATTTGAAGAAGAACATACACCAATTTTAAGATACATAACCACAAAAAACTATCATGACACTATATGAAATAACATTCATGATAACATTACAAGTTTTTGTTAACAGAAAATGGGCATTATGAAAAATATCATGACAAGTTATAAGATGGTCATGACAACATAACAATATAACAATAATATTGTTCAACACATATAGGCACCATAGAATATGTAAGGAATTAATATTGAACTATATTAAGCATAACTAATGATGGCCTATAACACAGGATAATATATCAACCATTCAGAATCACTTTCATTTTTGGCAAAAGGTTAATACATAATTCAGTTTACATGTTGATTTAATGAAAAAACTAAATACATAAATTTATGTTTTTCTCTTCTTTGCTGAAGTTGAGCATTCAGCATCATCAGCAGCAGCCTCCTTTCCTTTAGCAGCAGCCTCCTTTTCTTCAGCAGTAGCTTTAATCTCAGCTAGCCTCCTTCTGTTTTCTTGCCTCTTGAAGTAAAGATAGGGCTTGGGAGTATATCTTGAAGGCATCCTCTTCAGATTCTGCTTCCTTACAAGATTTGCTTTGAAGGCCCTTTCCCTCTTGGAATTTCTTTCCAGATGTCGTATCCATTCTTCAGCTGGAAATATCCTATCAATGTCCTTGTAGATTTGGCCATGGTTCAGCCAAGCTTTCAGAATTATGCTTTTGGAGTCCTCACACCAATACACATAATCAGGGTCATTGTCCCGCTCTTTTCTTTGCTTAGCCATGTATTCGACAGCTAGAAGCACACCTTCTCTTTTCCTCCTTTTTGCAAGCTGAGCATTTTGTGATATCTTAGCTTGACCTTCAAAATCAAAATATTCTTTTCTAAAGTTGTCCAGCATAGGAAGATTTAGAGTTATTCTTGTTCCCTGTAGAACTTGGAGAGCTAGCTCAGAGTTGGTTTCAGCATTGGTAACCTCCCCCTTTCTGTCTTCTTCAACCACTTTAGTTTCTAAGCTTTGGAAGGCTGCAGTAACAAACCTTGAGATGGTTTGGAAGGCATTTTCTAAGTCTGATTTGAGCTCATCCTTCATCATTTCTTCCTCTCCAATCATTGTTGTATCTGTGTTCCATACATAGTCTTCAATGTGATTGGAGGCCTTCTTTATGACCTCATCAGCCTTGCTAACATAATTCTTGACATATGACATGTCTTGCTCAAATAGCTGCAGATGCTTGTCCATTGATCATAAAATTGTATTTTGAGATACAATAAATTTTTCTGCTAGGTCAAACCACTTTGTCATCTGCTTATTAAGGAAGGAAGTGTACAACCCCAGTTTTCGCCAAGAGGTGAGCAGAGACTCAAGGATCAATAGGCAAGAAGAGTATGAAGGCGGGCGAATTAGGGTCTCGAAGGTCGCTCGCGGGAAGGCAAGAAAGTCGGGCTCTCGTTGTTCGCTCATAGGAAGGCGGGCGAGTCGGGCTCTCGGTGGTCGCTCGCAGGAAGGAGGGCGAGTCGTGCTCTCGATGGTCGCTCGTAGGAAGGCAGGCGAGCCAGGGTCTCGTGGTTCGCGTTAGTAGATCCAGGCGAGAGGAACCCTTGTGGGTGGCTCGCCCAGTCGGGGTCCAAGGGTGATTTTAGTTGGAAGACCTTGGTGGTCTGCAGTTAGCCTCTCCAAGCAGCGGAGCTTGGCTGTTGGCAGACCATTTTGGGCTGCGCATAGGAAATGTGTAAGGCGGAATCCAGCTATTAGCGGATTATAAGTAAAAACTATATATAGACCTTATAGGGCACCTTTGGAGAAGATCCAACCTCAGTACTCTGAGCTTCCTTCTCCCTAGGTTATCTTGGTCAGCTCTTAGGCTCTCCAAGGTGCCCAGTCTCAGCTTTAGCTTTGGAGGGGAAGCGCTCTAAGATCTTCTGGGTGTGTGGTGGGACCTCCTCGCTGCGACTAAGGGTCTGTGTCTAGTTCTGAGGCTTCGTTCTGTTCCTTTTGAGGGATCAGTAAGTGCTAGCTACCCCCCACTTTTGGGGGCCCGAACTCCACAAGTGAGCAAATATTGGTTTCAACATTTTTGGTGCGGTGAGCGTGGAGTGCATGTAGTACAAGAAAGTTCCAAGGAAGAGACATGGTGGGAGAGGACAAGCGAGATGCAGGCTTTGGCGGTTCGCCACCACCCAGCGCGTCGGCGATGGTAGAGATGTTGGTAGACCTCAAGAGGGACCTGCTCGGGGCTTTTCAGTGCGCTCTCTCCACGGCACTTGGGGATCTCAAAACCCCCGCGCCCCAGGTGGCCGCTCCAGCTTGAGTTGGCGAGAACACTCCAGTGTAGAGGGCATGAAAGAAGGTTGCGTCGCAGGCGCCGGAGCGAGATCTCGTAGGGAGAGAACTTTTACCTAGCTCAGGAAGTGCCCGTGGGGTCCTGGTGAGTGCCGCCCCGGCAGGCGGGATCCCGGCCAGTGAGGTCCCGGCGAGTGGACCCTTGGCGAGTGCGATATTGGTAGAAGCCGGGTCGCCCAGGGAGCTCGTTGGGCGAGTGGAGCAGGTTAGGGAAGCATTCTTTTGGGGGAGGGGTGGTTTTGGTAAGCCCTCAAGGGACAAGGATCAAGCAAGTGATCAACATCCATTTCCCCTCACCAACAATCAAGCCGAGTACGAAGCCGTGATAGCAGGCCTCCGCCAAGCCCGGGAGTTGGGTGTACAAGATGTGGAGGTTTCGACGAACTCCATGGTGGTGGCTTGCCATGTCAGGGGGGATTTTGAGGTGATGGAGTCGCCTCTTCAGCGATATATAGAAAAGGTCAAGGGCTCATAGGGCAGTTCCGCACCTTCATGATTCGTCATATGCCAAGGGAGGAGAGTGTCGCGGTGGACCTCCTGGCCAAGTTCGGCTCCAGGGCAGGGGCATGGTGTCGGACTTCTTCAGACCATCCATCGAGAAGGGGGGACTGATGGAGGTAGACCATTGGGCAATAAGGATGGACCCCTTCATCACCTTCCTAACATTGGGGAAGTTCCCCGAGAAGGATGTGGATAAGCGAAGGTTCAGGTATAAGTCGGCATACTATTCTTTGCATGCAGGAGGATTGTACCGGAAGACGCTCTCGGGGCTCCTAGCCCATTACATAGCGGAGGAGGAGGCCCCGAGTGTCCTGGAGGAGATCCACTCTGGGGAGTGTGGCAGCCATTCCGGGATCCAAACCTTGGAGGGGAGAGTGTTGAGGCAAGGCTACTTCTGGCCTACCCTCAGAGAGGACAAGGCGGAGTTCGCGAGGAAGTGCTCGAAGTGTCGGTTGTTCACGCCCCTCCAGCTCCTGCCAGCCCAAAGACTCCAAACCATCACAGCCCCCTGGCCCTTTGCAATATGGGGGTTAGACCTGGTGGGTCCTTTCCCCCAAGAGAGTGGTCAAAGAAAGTTCCTACTAGTAATGATCGATTACTTCTCCAAGTTGCTGAAGGTGAAGGCGCTGGCCAAGGTAACATGCCAAGTGGTGAGAAATTTTATATGGGGTGAAATAATTTGCAGGCACGGGCTTCCACTAGCCATAGTTACGGACAATGGGCCACAGTTTGCCAGCAAAGAGTTTGTCAGTTTCTGCGGCCAGCTTGGTATAGACCTTCATTTCGCATCGATCCACCACCCGAGGAGCAACGGGCAGGTGGAGGCGGCGAACAAGGTCATTGTAAACCTATTAAAGAAGAAGGTCAAGAACCTGATGGGTAGCTGGGTGGAACAGTTACCCTCAGTCCTCTGGGACTTGAGGACCATGCCAAATACCACCATAGGGGAGACTCCATTAAAGCTTTCCCATTGAGCCGAGGCTGTCCTCCCGGTCAAATTCGATGTCAAGTCGCCTAGGGTGATCACTGCAGGCGAAGGAGACGATGAGTGGCGAGTGAACAACGAGGAAGGGCAAATGTTGTCTTTAGATTTTGTAGAGGAGCTTAGGGATCTGACCACATTCGACAGGAGGAGGTCAAGCGACGGATGGCCCGATATTTCGACAAGCACACCCGAATGAAGCAGTTCGAGAAGGGGACCTGGTCTTAAAAAAGGTCGATGCGGCCTGAAAGGGAGCCGCAGTGGGGAAGCTCAACCCCAACTGGGAGGGGCCTTACATTGTAGATGAGGTGCTCAGGTCAGGAGGGCACCACCTCCGAGAAGTGGAAGGGGTACCCCTCGGCCTGGATCGAAGCGGGGATGATCTAAAACATTTCTACACTTGAGTTTTTTATGATAATCAATTACATGTTCTATTCATCATATGCTGATTTCAACACTTTTTTCTAACAATGAGTCCTAAAGCAAGTGTTTGGTGCTGGAGTGCCCCAGATCTATTCCGCTATTGGGCTCTCATTAAATGGTGGATCAGGTTGATCTCTAGAGAGGCTGGCAAGGTAACATATGTTCATTGTCGGAGTGCCCCAGACTGATTCTGATGTCGGGATCTCATTAGACGGTGGGTCAGGTTGATCTCTGGAGAGGCTGACAAGGTAGCAAGTATTTAGTGTAGGAATGCCACAAATCGATTTCGCTGCCGGTCTCCCATTAGACGGTGGGTCAGGTTGATCTATGGAAAGGCTGGCAAGGTAGCAAGTGTTGGGTGCCAGAGTGCCCCAGATCGATTCCACTTCCAGGCTCTCGTTATATGGTGGATCAGGTTGATCTCTGGAGAGGCTGGTAAGGTAGCAAGTGTTTTGTGCCGGAGTGACCCAGATCGATTCCGTTGTCGGGCTCTCATTAGACGGTGGGTCAGGTTGATCTATGGAGAGGCTGATAGGGTAGCAAGTGCCTGGTGTTGGAGTGCCCCATATCTATTCCACTGTCGGGCTCTCATTAGACGGTGGGTCAGGTTGATCTCTGGAGAGGCTGTCAAGGTAGCAAGTGTTTAGTGTAACACATCCCCTGTAATGACCATATAATATGGGTCCGGCCGGGACCCCACAGCATATAACCGCCACAGCTTTAGTATTAAAAGATGATATTAACTACCCAATCTCATAACTCAGACAACACAGCGGAAATAAACTAAACCACAAAGATTGTCCACACTACAAAGGAGTCCAACTGGCCTTAAGGCCTTACAAAACAATGTCCAAAACATCAAAGAGTTCCATAATAAAGGACATCCCAACGAAAGGGGATAAATAGTTTTTCCCTAAACTACCTCGGCATGCAAGCCGGATATAACAAAGCACGAAGAAAGTAATGCAGGAAATCAACTAAGCACTTCATGAGGCTTTAGGCCTTTTTGGCCGGCGCGCTGGGTCCAGCCTGCGATCCTTGCCCTGCAACCAAATCACAAAGAGCGGTAAACGAGGGTCAGCTATGGCTGACCACAAGCGGTGTAACAACATCCCTCCTCCCGGCCGTCCTAGCGGACCCCGGGGAACTACTTCACCCTGCAAGTCAACACTTCGTATGCAAATGTACATAAAGGAAAGCAACATAAATACTGGCATGAGTGTCACAAGCATCATCCACGTTTCTATGTTGAGCGGGTAATAAAAGGGGCCTAACAATGCAAAATTAGTGCAAGCCCGGGTTTCACCCAAGGTGCCCTAAAGCGTATGAATCTAACACATCATCATACATCACCAACACAAGGGTACTCCTTACTTCCCCACAAGGGCATCAAAACCCAAGGCCAAGCGTTCTCGCTGAGACTCACCTCGCCTGGCCTTCCATGCCATCGGGCTTGTCTGACAGCTCACACGCTCGGGCCGCCAACAACGCACCAAGACCGATTCCAAGAATTCTGGCCAATCAAAACGTCCCAAGGCCCTGGGCTTACTCTCGGGACAACGTCCACCGATTGCCTCGCCTGGTGACCGTCAACGGATGCAACCGTAGCACAGACATTCTCGTCAGTCAACAAACGAAGGGACTAATCTTGTCGGGACACTCTCCACACGTGAATCTCAGTCTCCACGGGATAGCCAGCCGACCACAAAGACCAATCGCGCCTTCGCACAACACTAGGCATCACAAGCCCCACAATCCGCACATTAATCCTCCGCCCTAAACCCAACATTCGTTACCACACGAAGTTACAAGGGCGTCACAACGGCGAGTTCGCCGTAATCGGATTTCTAACAAAACCCCTAAAATGCGCGTAAATCAACATCACCGGATCGGACCAACGGCCACCAATCCGGCTTCACCCACAATGCCTAATCCGCTAGCGGAGCGGATCTCTAGTGCAAAACATGCCGGGGACAGACACAATCAACCCGGTGGTTTCTCTTGAACCAAGGCGACCCGGATCCCTCTCACTCGACGGATCCGGCGCCAAAATGCAGAAAAAGAAGAGATGCCAAACACGCATCCTAAAGACCGGGAGGAGAAACGTCGTTACCTTTTGAGATCTCCTCCTAGCCATGAGAAGCTTGCAACCACGCGGTGGAGAAGAAGCACCTTGATGCCCTCTACGCACTGCCGGTCTCGGATCGGCGAACGGAGCTCCGAAGCTCCGGCAATGGCGGAATCTCCTTCTTCTTCCCCCTTGCCTCCTCCTCCTTTCTCCAACCTAAGAGAGAGAAAGACTTGGAAAATATGAGGGTTTAACTCCTCTACTAAGCCCTAAACCCCCCCCCCCAGCCATCCATCGCAGCCGCTGGATCAAAATCCAATAGATTTGGACGGACCGATCTCCTTCTCCGCTCAAAATCGCGGAACAGAATAAACAGGGCGCACGATCACATGCGCACGGTCACTGGTCGTGCGCGAAGAAGACACTGGTCGTGCGCACTGTTCGAGACAGAACTCTGAATCCTTGCGAATAGCGCACGATCACATGCGCACGGTCACTGGTCCTGCGCGAAGAGGACACTGGTCGTGCGCACTGTTCGAGACAGAACTCCGAATCCTTGCGAATTAACGCACGATCACCTGCGCACGGTCACTGGTCGTGCGCGAAGAGGACACTGGTCGTGCGCACTGAGAACTGCTATGGAATTCCTAGCCTATCCCGAGCGCAGCACTACCACCCCGCCTACCTCGCTGAGCTACGAATTTTGGGGTGTTACAACTCCACCCCCCTTAAAAGAATTTCGTCCTCGAAATTTCAGAATTTAAACAGGAAATTCATAACGCATACCTGGAGCGAAAAGTTCCGGGAAGTCCTCCCGCATCGCTTGCTCACGCTCCCAAGAGAATTCGTCTCGCCCGCAGTTGTCCCATTGCACCTTTACAAGTTTGACTTGCTTGTTACGCAACTGCCGGACTTCTGAATCCTCCACGCACACCGGGCGAACCCTCGCCCCCAAGTTCTCCATCACCGGCACCGCCGCCGCTTCGACCACGACACTCGGCTCTACCAAAGCTTTCCTCAGTACGGAGACATGGAAAACGTCATGTAATCCACTTAGTTCTGCGGACAACGCCAAACGATAGGCTGCTTCGCCTATACGCTCCGTAACCTCGAACGGACCCAAATATCTCGGACTCAACTTCTTGAGTCGCCTCACCCGCGAAACGCCCTTGAACGGCTTGATCTTCAAGTAGACCATGTCGCCCACTGCAAACTCCACTTTTCTGTGGCGCGCATTAAAATACTTCGCTTGTCGATCCTGAGCAACCTTCATGCGCTCCTGAATCGTCCGCACAATCTCGCAAGCATCTTCCACCACTTGCTTTCCCAAAAGCTTGGTGTCTCCCACCTCTGCCCAAGACATCGGCGTTCGACACTTCCTTCCATACAAAGCTTCGTATGGCGCCATCTTGATACTTGCCTGGAAGCTATTATTATAGGCGAACTCCACCATGAAAAGGTGGTCCTCCCAACCTTTGCCAAAGTCGAGAGCACACATCCTCAACATGTCTTCCAACGTACGGTTCGTTCGCTCCGTCTGACCATCGGTCTGCGGATGGAACGCGGTACTAAACTTGAGCTTCGTGCCTAGACTTTTCTGCACTAATCTCCAGTCCTTCGATGTGAACCGCCCATCGCGATCACTAACGATGCTCTTCGGAATCCCGTGCAACCGCACAATGTTTCGAACATAAAGCTCCACGAGCTTTTCCACGCCATCGCTCTTCTGATTCGGGATGAAGTGGGCCACCTTCGTCAGGCGATCCACTATCACCCAAATCGCATCGTTACCTTGCTGCGATCAAGGCAAACCATGCACAAAATCCATAGAAATGTCATCAAATTTCCATTCGGGGATGGGGAGAGGCTTCAAGAATCCGCCGGGCCTTTGGCACTCAGCCTTCACCAAGGCACAAGTCTGACATCGGCTCACGTACTCGGCTACATCCAGCTTCATCCCAGGCCACCAAAAAGATTTCTTCAAATCCGCGTACATCTTTGTACTTCCTGGATGAACGGAGTACTTCGTAAAGTGAGCTTCAAACATCAACTCCTCGCGAAGCTTGCCGAAGCGCGGAACACAGATCCTTCTGTCTCTTCTCAGAATTCCACCAACCATCTCCAAAGCAGTACCTTCGCTTTGTTGAGCCTCCAACACCAACTGTTGGCACTCCTCGTCCGCACTGGTCGCCTCTCGGATTCGATCCGTTATATCACACTGCATTTCAATCCAGTTCAAACGGGCTATGCTAGACTCACCTCTAGCCACACAAGAAATGTCAAGAGACTCCAAGTCTCGAATCAAACGCTCGTTATGCGCCTCCATCCAATTACCTTGCCCAGAGTACTTTCTACTCAAAGCATCCGCCACCACGTTGGCTTTACCCGGCGTATACTGAATCTCCACGTCGTAGTCTCCAAGGAACTCGACCCACCTACGCTGCCGCATATTCAAATCCTTTTGGTCTAGGAGATACCTCAGGCTTTTGTGATCCGTGAAGATCTCCACCTTCGAACCATAAACATAGTGTCTCCACAGTTTTAGCGCAAAGATTACCGCCGCCAACTCCAGATCATGGACGGGATAATTCCTCTCATGAGTCTTTAACTGCCTTGACCCATACGCTATCACCTTGCCGTGCTGCACCAGCACGCAACCCAACCCGCAACCTGACGCGTCGCTAAAGATCTGAAATCCTTCCGTCCCACTAGGAAGACTAAGGATTGGGGCAGACATCAATCTTTCCTTCAAATTCTCGAATGCCTGGGCACACTCCGGTGTCCAAACAAACCTCTGGTCCTTGCGAGTGAGTGTGGTGAGGGGCAACGCCATCCGCGAAAAGTTCTCCACGAACCTTCTATAATAACCGGCTAGTCCAAGGAAACTCCGGACTTCCGCCACGGTCCTCAAGACAGGCCAATCTCTAATGGCTTCAATCTTCGATGGATCTACCGCCACCCCATCTCCACTAATTAAGTGCCCCAAGAAAGCCACCTTCTCGATCCAAAACTCACATTTTGAGAACTTAGCATAGAGCTGATTCTCCCTTAGGGTCTGCAATACTTGCCTCAAATGAGACTCATTCTCTGCCTCCGATTTCGAATACACCAAGATATCATCTATAAACACCACCACGAACGAATCTAAGAATGGGCGAAAGACCCTGTTCATCAAATCCATGAACACAGACGGCGCGTTCGTCAAACCGAACGGCATCACCGAAAACTCGTAGTGGCCATACCGAGTCCCAAACGCTGTCTTGGCAACGTCCTCTTCTCAAATCTTCAACTGGTAGTACCCCGATTTCAAATCCAACTTGGAGTACACCACCGACCCCACTAACTGGTCGAACAAATCATCGATTCGGGGAATCGGATATTTATTCTTAACGGTCAATTTATTCAGCTCACGGTAATCGATGCACAACCACATACTTCCGTCTTTCTTCTTCACAAACAAAACCGGCGCGCTCCACGGCGAAGAGCTGGGCCTAATGTACTCTTGCTCTAACAACTCCTGCAACTGAACCTTTAACTCGGCCAGTTCCTTCGGTGCCATCCTAAACGGAGGACGCGACACCGGCCTCGCACCCGGTACCAACTCTATCGAGAAATCGATTTCACGCTGAGGAGGTGCTCCCGGAAGCTCCTCGGGGAATACATCCTCAAATTCTTCCACCACCGGAACTTCTCTAATAGCCAACTTTGTGGAGGGAGCCTCCAACAAAGCTAAGAACGCCTCGCCTCCTTGGTTTACCGCCCGCCTCATTTGCATAGCGGAAATCAGGGAGTAAGCTACCCCGCTTAGGCCTTCGAACTTGACCTCTGCTCTACCTTCACCTCTCAGGGTTACGACCTTCAACTGGTAGTCGATACTAGCTCGCTGCTCCGCAAGCCAGTCCATTCCCAAAATAACATCGAATTCCGCTAGTGGCAGAATCGCTGCTACCAACACGAAATCACAATTGCCAATTTGCATCACAATGCGTCCCTTCCTCATGGTAGTCATGAAAGACCCATTCGGCATACGCACACTCAGCTCCACACCTGCCACTACGGGCTCAGCACCAATCTTCCGGATAAAACTTTCCGCAAGAAAAGAGTGTGACGCCCCCGTGTCGAACAACACTCGAGAGGGGTAGCCCGAAACTAGCACGAAACCTAACCACGTGCAAAACAAAAAAAAATGAAAGGCCGCGAACTACATTATAGTAACAACGAAACTTAAACCTTTCGTACCTGTCACCACATCGGGTTGACGTATCGCTTCCTGTTGCCCAAGATTATAGGCCCTAGGCTGCACTGGAGGGAACCGTGAAGCACTCGACTCCGCCGCTTTCCCCTTCTCTGCAACACTGGGACCCGAACGCACTGACTGTTCTTGCCTCGGCTCTGGCCCAGCTCCGCCCTCGGTACAAAAACGACTGATGTGACCCACCTTGCCACACTGGTAACAAGTAACCGGACCTTTGGAGCGGAAGTCTCCCGAAGGTGCACCACTTCTCTCCCCAGGCCTATAAGGATGGGGTCTCTTCTTCCATCGGCTGCCCTCGGACTTCCACTGGGACTGAGACTGAGAAGGCTTTCCTTCTCCCTGCCTTGCCGCAACACCTTTTCGCCGTTGAGTCCGCTCCAAGTCGCTCTCCAGCGTGCGAGCGGCTTCGACCAACTCACTGAATCCCGCATTCTTCAAGGCTATGAGTGGTTGCCTTAAATTTTCCCTCAACCCTTGATAAAAGAGGTTATCTCTCTCTTCATCATCTGCCATTGTTGTGCCCGCATACCGACCCAACCGAGTGAATTCTTGCAGATATTCATCCACCGTCTTCTCCCGCTGCAGTGCTAACCTTGTTGAAGCCGGAATGTAACGCTTTAGAAAAGCGTTTCCGAACTCCTCCAAGGACGGAACACGCCCAACAAAAAGTCGACCGCTATAGTTCACCCACCACAACTTCGCATCGCCCTCTAACATGAAGCTCGCAAAGTGAGACTGCCTCTCAGCTGGGGTCTCAGCTGCCTTCAAGAGCTCCTGGATCCTCGAAAGCCAATCCTCGGCATCCGTTGGAGTGCCCACTCCCTTGAATGTCGGAGGGTGGAAACTCAAGAAATACTTCATGAATCGATCACCCATCGGAATAGCTCTCTCCGCTAGAGGCTCTGCTTGCCTTACTTCGACATCCGGTGTATCCGGCGTAGCCGCCGGAGTGACAGGGGTCGCAACATGCACCACCGGCGTAGGAACCCGTGGCATCGCTCCAGCTTGAGCCGCCACCATTGCCTCCGCTAGCATGCGGCAGAAATCAGCCGGGGACATGCCCACATTCATGAGGCCTGGAGCAGTAGCACTACTCCCCGAAGGCTCCTCTTGCCTCCTCGATGTCCCCGCATCGTCGCCAACATCCTAGCATAAGCAAGGAAAAAGACTCATCAGTCTCTATTCGCAAGACTCAAACACAGGGATACTCATGATCCCGCACAATACTCCTATGTGGACAATCTCTTACGCGATCCAAATACACTAGACCTCGAAAGAATACTCAACCTCCCTCTGATACCAAATTGTAACACATCCCCTGTAATGACCATATAATATGGGTCCGGCCGGGACCCCACAGCATATAACCGCCACAGCTTTAGTATTAAAAGATGATATTAACTACCCAATCTCATAACTCAGACAACACAGCGGAAATAAACTAAACTACAAAGATTGTCCACACTACAAAGGAGTCCAACTGGCCTTAAGGCCTTACAAAACAATGTCCAAAACATCAAAGAGTTCCATAATAAAGTACATCCCAACGAAAGGGGATAAATAGTTTTTCCCTAAACTACCTCGGCATGCAAGCCGGATATAACAAAGCACGAAGAAAGTAATGCAGGAAATCAACTAAGCACTTCATGAGGCTTTAGGCCTTTTTGGCCGGCGCGCTGGGTCCAGCCTGCGATCCTTGCCCTGCAACCAAATCACAAAGAGCGGTAAACGAGGGTCAGCTATGGCTGACCACAAGCGGTGTAACAACATCCCTCCTCCCGGCCGTCCTAGCGGACCCCGGGGAACTACTTCACCCTGCAAGTCAGCACTTCGTATGCAAATGTACATAAAGGAAAGCAACATAAATACTGGCATGAGTGTCACAAGCATCATCCACATTTCTATGTTGAGCAGGTAATAAAAGGGGCCTAACAATGCAAAATGAGTGCAAGCCCGGGTTTCACCCAAGGCGCCCTAAAGCGTATGAATCTAACACATCATCATACATCACCAACACAAGGGTACTCCTTACTTCCCCACAAGGGCATCAAAACCCAAGGCCAAGCGTTCTCGCTGAGACTCACCTCGCCTGGCCTTCCATGCCATCGGGCTTGTCTGACAGCTCACACGCTCGGGCCGCCAACAACGCACCAAGACCGATTCCAAGAATTCTGGCCAATCAAAACGTCCCAAGGCCCTGGGCTTACTCTCGGGACAACGTCCACCGATTGCCTCGCCTGGTGACCGTCAACGGATGCAACCGTAGCACAGACATTCTCGTTAGTCAACAAACGAAGGGACTAATCTTGCCGGGACACTCTCCACACGTGAATCTCAGTCTCCACGGGATAGCCAGCCGACCACAAAGACCAATCGCGCCTTCGCACAACACTAGGCATCACAAGCCCCACAATCCGCACATTAATCCTCCGCCCTAAACCCAACATTCGTTACCACACGAAGTTACAAGGGCGTCACAACGGCGAGTTCGCCGTAATCGGATTTCTAACAAAACCCCTAAAATGCGCGTAAATCAACATCACTGGATCGGACCAACGGCCACCAATCCGGCTTCACCCACAATGCCTAATCCGCTAGCGGAGCGGATCTCTAGTGCAAAACATGCCGGGGACGGACACAATCAACCCGGTGGTTTCTCTTGAACCAAGGCGACCCGGATCCCTCTCACTCGACGGATCCGGCGCCAAAATGCAGAAAAAGAAGAGATGCCAAACACGCATCCTAAAGACCGGGAGGAGAAACGTCGTTACCTTTTGAGATCTCCTCCTAGCCATGAGAAGCTTGCAACCACACGGTGGAGAAGAAGCACCTTGATGCCCTCTACGCACTGCCGGTCTCGGATCGGCGAACGGAGCTCCGAAGCTCCGGCAATGGCGGAATCTCCTTCTTCTTCCCCCTTGCCTCCTCCTCCTTTCTCCAACCTAAGAGAGAGAAAGACTTGGAAAATATGAGGGTTTAACTCCTCTACTAAGCCCTAAACCCCCCCCCCCCCCCCAGCCATCCATCGCAGCCGCTGGATCAAAATCCAATAGATTTGGACGGACCGATCTCCTTCTCCGCTCAAAATCGCGGAACAGAATAAACAGGGCGCACGATCACATGCGCACGGTCACTGGCCGTGCGCGAAGAAGACACTGGTCGTGCGCACTGTTCGAGACAGAACTCCGAATCCTTGCGAATAGCGCACGATCACATGCGCACGGTCACTGGTCGTGCGCGAAGAGGACACTAGTCGTGCGCACTGTTCGAGACAGAACTCCGAATCCTTGCGAATTAACGCACGATCACCTGTGCACGGTCACTGGTCGTGCGCAAAGAGGACACTGGTCGTGCGCACTGAGAACTGCTATGGAATTCCTAGCCTATCCCGAGCGCAGCACTACCACCCCGCCTACCTCGCTGAGCTACGAATTTTGGGGTGTTACATTTAGTGTCGGAGTGCCCCATACCAATTCTGATGTCGGGCTCTCATTAGCAGGTGGGTCAGGTTGATCTCTAGAGAGGCTGGCAAGGTAGCAAGTGTATGGTGCCGGAGTGCCCCAGATCGATTCCACTACCGGGCTCTCATTAGATGGTGGGTAAGGTTGATCTCTGGAGAGGCTGGCAAGGTAGCAAGTGTTTGGTGCCGGAGTGCCCTAGATCGATTCCGCTGTCGGGCTACCATTAGACGGTTGGTCAGGTTGATCTCTGGAGAGGATGGCAAGGTAGCAAGTGTTTGGTGTCGGAGTGCCATAGATCGATTCCGCTGTCGGTCTCTCATTATACGGTGGGTCAGGTTGATCTCTGGAGAGGCTGGCAAGGTAGCAAGTGTTTGGTGTCGGAGTGCCCCAGATCGATTCCGTTGTCGGTCTCTCATTAGACGGTGGGTCAGCATGATCTCTGGAAAGGCTGGCAAGGTAGCAAGTGTTTTGTGTTGGAGTGCCCCAGATCGATTGCGCTGTCGGGCTCTCATTAGATGGTGGGTCAGGTTGTTCTCTGGAGAGGCTGGCAAGGTAGCAAGTGTTTAGTGCCGGAGTGCCCCAGATTGATTCTGTTGATGGTCTCTCATTAGACGGTGGGTCAGGTTGATCTCTGGAGAGGCTGACAAGGTATCAAGCGTTTGGTGCCGGAGTGCCCCAGATCGATTCCGCTGTCGGGATTTCATTAGATGGTGGGTCAGGTTGATCTCTGGATAAGCTGGCAAGGTAGCAAGTGTTTGGTTCGGAGTGCCTAAGATCAATTCCGCTGCCAGGCTCTCATTAGCAGGTGGGTCAGGTTGATCTCTAGAGAGGCTGGCAAGGTAGCAAGTGTTTGGTGCTGGAGTGCCCCAGATCGATTCCGCTGCCGGGCTCTCTTTAGACGGTGGGTCAGGTTGATCTTTGGAGAGGCTAGCAAGGTAGCAAGTGTTTAGTGCCGGAGTGCCCCAGATCGATTCCACTACTGGGATCTCATTAGATGGTGGGTCAGGTTTATCTCTGGAGAGGCTGGCAAGGTAGCAGGTGTTTTATGCCGGAGTGCCCCAGATCGATTCTGCTGCCAGGCTCTTATTATACGGTGGGTCAGGTTGATCTCTAGAGAGGCTGACAAGGTAGTAAATGTTTGGTGCTGGAGTGCCCCAGATCGATTCCGCTGCCGGTCTCTCATTAGGCTGTGGGTCATGTTGATCTCTGGAGAGGCTGGCAAGGTAGCAAGTGTTTGGTGCCAGAGTGCCCCAGATTGATTCTGCTGCCAGACTCTCATTAGGAGGTGTGTCAGGTTGATCTCTAGAGAGGCTGGCAAGGTAGCAAGTGTTTGGTGCCAGAGTGCCCCAGATCGATTCCGCTGCCGGGCTCTTATTAGACGGCAGGTCACATTGATCTCAGGAGCGGCTGGCAAGGTAGCAAGTGTTTGGTGCCGGAGTGCCCTAGATTGATTCTGTTGCTGGGCTTTCATTAGACGGTGGGTCAGGTTGATCTCTGGAGAGGATGGCAAGGTAGCAAATGTTTGGTGCCAGAGTGCCCCATATCGATTCCGCTGTCGTGCTCTCATTAGACGCTGGGTCAGGTTGATCGTTGGAGAGGATGGCAAGGTAGCAAGTGTTTGGTCTCGGAGTGCGCCAGATCTTTTCTACTGCCGGTCTCTCATTAGATGGTGGGTCAGGTTGATCTCTGGAGAGGCTGGCAAGGTAGCAAGTGATTGGTTCCGGAGTTCACCAGATCGATTCCGCTGCCGGGCTCTCATTATACGGTGGGTCAGGTTGATCTCTGGAGAGGCTGGCAAGGTAGCAAGTGTTTGGTGCCGGAGTACCCCAGATCGATTCCACTACCGGGATATCATTAGACGGTGGGTCAGGTTGATCTATGGAGAGGCTGGCAAGATACTAAGTGTTTGTTGCTGGAGTGCCCCAGATCGATTCCGTTGTCAGGATCTCGTTAGACGGTGGGTCATGTTGATCTCTGAAGAGGCTGGCAAGGAGACTATTTATGCTGATAGGCCTGGCTCGCAAAACCTCTCAAGGCGAGACTTAGAGGGGGGATCCCTCGGGGCCTCGCTCGTGCAAAGATAAAAGGCAATTCCGATGAAAAGTAACTAAGATTCAATGGTTACAGAGAAATGGCTCAATGCGCGGGAAACCAAGCATTCCAAGGCGAATCCTGGCTCATGAAACACACGAAGAGTCTCTAAGCAACACCTAAACAAGCGAGTCAGGCGGGTCGCCGGCGCGGTAATTAATGAGTAACATTTGGTCGCGCGCAGGGGTTGTGGAGAGTAAGGTAGGCCAATGCCGACCCTATTCGCAAGGACCCATAGTGGGCGAGCCAGAGACACTAAGCAAACCACATTTTGCCCAGGTGCGAAAGCAAGCAAAAAGAATATCCAACAAACATCTACGCAAGGGAAACTACGCGAACGCCTTACTGGGTGTGTGCGTGTGTGTTGTAGCGAGACAAAATGAAGGAGGTTCAATAAAATGGTGACAGACATATATTCATTGCAGAGGAAAAAGGGCGAGCACGAGCATGACAAATTAAAGATATGAAAAGAATCCTAGTTCATTTTTGGAAAATGTTCTTACAGGTAGAGGCGATCTCGCCAGCTAAAATGGAGGTATACATTAATAAAAAGAAAGTAAGTCAAGGAAGATCTTCAGATAGCTCCTCCTTGCTCCTGCGACCTCCAGGCTCTGGAATTTGTGAGAACAAGTCGGGAACAACATCCTCGGCGGTAAGCTCCATCGCCTTAAGGGAAAGTAGGTCCACCCCCTTGAGGGTATCAAAGACGAGGTTGGCAACACCCATCGAGTTTTTGCATGTAGCCTCCTCCTCGTCTCGCGTCTTGTTGCGAGCTCCAGCTCGCGGAGGAGGTGGGGGAAGCACGACCCTGGTCAGTGATGAGTCCCATTTATATACACTTTGATGGACTCATCCGGGCTAGTTTTCACTCTCATGTGCGTCATTTTCGTGCTATTATTGCAGTTATTTCTCTTATGCTCATTCATGCGCACTTGTGTGCTTTGTGATCCTTTTAAGCCCGTTTGGTGTGCGTTTGCGCTTCATGTTATTGGGGGTAAGCACATGGTGCTCCCCAATCCTTTTTCTCTGTCTGATTGGTGTTGGAGGTGTATTCCCAGCTGGATTGCTGTTCTTACAGGTGGTTGGATCACCTTATTTTCCCCCAGAAATCATGTTTATTTATATCGCACAGTCGTGCATTTTCTTGACGCACGGACGGCTGCGGTCGTGCTCCTTCATCTGGGGAGAAAACCTGTGATCTGAATTTGTTCGTGCATTTTTACGCACGGGCGGATTCGCCCGTGCGTGAGTAAAATGCATGGGCGCTGCTGCTTCTTCCTCAATCCAATTTATTCATTAAATAATGCACGGGCAACGCACGGGCGTGCATTCGCCCGTGTGTGACTAAATTTCTGACCTTTTAGTATTTAAGGCAGGAAATCTGCTGCAATAGAAGACCTCCGAAGGAAAAGCTTCAGAAGCCCGCCATTTTCGCCAGTTCACCTCTCCACCACCGTTCAACCTAGGAGGAGCTCCGACAACCATAGTCTTGCAAATATTCCGCCGAAGCTCCCTCCTTGGCATCCTCCATCATCTTTGAGCTCAAGAACGCCATCGACGGAAAGTCTCCGCTGCATTCAAGGTGTCGAACAAGAGTTACCTCGAGCTAGAACACGAAGAAGATGGGTAATAGTAGAGGAAGGTGATAGCTCCTCCGGACCCCGGACGCAACTGAAGACCGAGCACGGACGAGGCTTGACAACCCTACGATTCCGGCCGAGAATCTTCAGCATAGTCTTCGAGCTTCGGTTTCCTCTTTTCCCCTTCGCTTTGCTTCAGAGTTTTCCTTGTATGTGTTTGTTATTGTGGATGATGTTCATAAACTCTGTGTTTTAGTTAATATGATTTCATGTTTGTGAGATCTTTTGTGGTTTATGAGATTTGAGGAGCGTCGTAGCCCCCCATCCACTCCACCGCTTTGTAGTGCTCCGCACTAGCAATTGCTAGTTGCGTGTTCCGCGACGAGGTGCCTACGACCCTCATCCGCTAGCCTTCTCATCCACCCGCTCACCGAAGCACGGCATCGCGGCCGTTGCATCCATCCTGCCTTGCGAAGCAGAGTTTTGACCCGCATTTCTCTTATTTCTGCAATATCTTAGGACACCAATAACAACGCCCTTGTTTTTACGTTCTTTTACTCGTTGTAACAATCGCCTCACTCTATTTTCTTGTCACCGCAACCTGCATTCCCTGAGAAATCAATACCTGGGGAGTTGCCTCCCAACTATTACTTGCACGCGACCGGTGCACTTGCCGTAATCGCATCAAGTTTTTGGCGTCGTTGTCGGGGAATGCAGGTGTGATGAGATTCTGGTTGTGATTCGATTATTTTCGATTGAGTCTTTTATTCTTTTTAATTTATTCTTTATCATGCTATTTTCTTCTTCTGTATCATGTGGGCGCATTTGAATATCTGATGTCGTTGGTGTGGGGACACATCCCACGCTAGTGATAGGTGTCCCAAAGAGTATGGTGTTGTTCAGAAACCGTACGGAGCCCATAAATCTTTTGGCTCCTCTACTGCGCCTCCGTTGTCGCACTTTTACGCGGCTGCCGCACCTTTGGTGCCGGCGAAGCCGGTAAAGCAGTGTTTATTCTGCAAAAGTAGAGAGCATGCCTTGAAGGACTATGCTGATCATCTTCGAATTCTGCGAGCATAGCCCCTCCCTCTGATTACGTGTCACTTCCACCTTCACTTCTTGAAGGCTCTGGAATCGACGCGTGCATCAGTGTCCCTCATGACTCTGTTTCTGATGCGACCCCCCATACCTCTTCGGTTCATGTACCACTTTGCGTGGATTTGTGCCCTTGTGTGGAGAGTGAGCTTGAACTCTTAAGAAGCACGTCTTCTCCCACTACACACGAAACTACATCTATTTCTGATGTTATCACTGAGGTCAATTTGCAGGATGTTGCAGACCTGCGCAGTGTCATGCCCACTCTCATGGAGGAGGACAGTCTCGATTGTGCTGAAGCAACCGTTTCGGTCCAGTGCGAGGAAGTCCAAGTTATAGAGGAGGCCATTGCATGCCGTGTTGAGTCTAGTGAAATCTTCGATGATATCATCATTTGTCATTGCCGCACCCTATGGGGGATGAAGCCGGGATCATCCCCTCATATGAGATTTCTTTTAGTTTTTCTTCCAATTTATTTCCTGACCCCCTTTCTTTATGTACAAGGATGCAGGATGCCCCTCCTCCGGTTGATCAGACCTTATGCATGTAGGAGCCGAAAGCCAGGCAGGATGAGGAAGGTATAGTGAAGGAACATCTTGTTTCCTCATCATCATTGGTGTTTCCCCTTGAGGATTGGTTACAGGGGGGCAATCGGTTTTTCTTTGAAGACATAATACTGTAGGAGAAGGAGAGAGCGAAAAAGGAGGAGATTTGGGGTTGGAGGCTGAGCATCGTACTTAATTTCCACCCCTACTACCAGGTCCCCGGACCTTTTTCTTTCATCAGTTGTTACTACTTCAAATCAGCTTATAGCTGATTTTTTTTGAGCTTGTAATAATAATTAGGATTTATTAGCTTCTGCTTATTCCAAGACTTTATGAACTTTGCTTAATACAAGTATTTGGTCCACCTTAAGGATGGTAAACAAAAGGGGCTTCTTGGGAGACAACCAATGGGGGAACCATTCGGTTCTGAACTTTCGTTCAGATTTAGTGTTTATTATGTTTTGTTATTTGCTTTATTCTAACATCGCAGGTTTAAGCTCTCGCTTGGGGGATGAGTGATGAGTCCCAATTATATACACTTGTATGGACTCATCTGGTCTGATAATCTAGTCAAAGCACTACACTTTAGACGTAATATCGTTCATATTAGATCGATATCTGTTATTCCATGCCAAGTGCACTTCTAGGCCTGTTTTTGTGTATTTTCATGTTTATCATTCTTACTGTCTTTCATGTTGTGTTGTGTGCCACTTTCAATGGTTTTGATTAGTGTTTATGCTGGAACAGGGGTCGTGCAGGTGTTCCCGGTACAATTCTGTACAGGAACACTGCGCACGATCACTGGTACTAATGCGCACGACCACTGATCGTACACCACCGACCGTGTGCGTTCATTTTTGGCCCAAAGTAGCATTCTGAATTTGGTCGTGCATTTTTACGCACGGTCGTGCATCTGGTCGTGCGCTTTATTATTTTCTATAAAGTTGTCTTGCAGGTTTTGGGCCACAGCGCGCACGACCACCAACTTCCAGTGCGCTCGACCACTGGTCGTGCGCCACTAATCGTGTGCCCTATTTTCTATAAATACGCAGTCCACGAAATTAGGTCGGACGATCATTTCTAACGCCGTTTTTTCGCCCAGCTCTGCCATTTCCGCAGGTTCTCCGCCCCCTTTGGCCTCCTCCATCATCCTCGAGCTCCAAGGAGAGAGATTTAGTCCTACATCCACCAATATCCAAGGAGAAGGAAGCTTGGTCGTGCAGCCGGATCGTGACACGAAGAAGACGGGCCATTGGAAGGTAGTGACAGCCTTCTCTACCCCGGACGCAATTGAGGACCGAGCTTGGACGCGGATTTACAACCCAGCGATTCCAACCGTGAATCTTTGACAAGGCTTCGGATTGGGTCGATTCCTTGCTCTCTCTCTCTCTCTTTTTGTCTTGGTACTTGTAAATGTTAGATTTCTCTATCTTTTGATGATGTGCACTATGAATCTTGCTTTGTAATGTTTATCTCATGGTTATGAGTTTATATTATTCATATGTGTGTTTGAGGTGTGCCCCCATCCATTTTCCATTCCACCGTCATGTTCGTGTGCCGCACTAGCAATTTCTAGTGGCGTGCTTGTCGACGAGCTGCTCGCGACCCTCACTCTTCATGCCTACTCGCCCATCCGCTTAGTGAAGCGTGGCATAGCGGCCTGTGTAATCCATTCGCTTAACAAAGCAGCGCGCTCAAGGCCTGCGTAGTTCTATTCCGCTTTCCTACTCGTCCATCCGCTCTTGCGAAGTAGTGCGTTCAAGGCCTACGTAGTTTTTCATCCCGCCTGGCGAAGCATTGTATAGCGGCATTGCATAGGAGTAGTTGTAGTTATTTTATTTTATTTTCCATAAACCAAAATCCCCCTTTTCTGCAATCCATCCGCTCGAAAGGACTTCAATCTCAAGTCCTTCCTCAATAGTTAACTCCACCTTACTGTGTTCCTTTGAGATTCGATACTCGGGGATTTGCTCCTTATTTTATATTACTTGAACGATCGGTACACTGCCGTTTCGTGCCGCAGTCTTGCTACCGCCTATAGCGGTGTGCTAAGATTTGCGCATCAAGTTTTTGGCCCCGTTGCCGGGGAACACAGACGTATGAGTTTTCTGGAGAGGGAGAATCTAAGAGAGAAGCCCTTCCATTTGTTTATCGCGCCCTTTTTGTTTTATTTCTTCTTATTCTGTTTTACTGTTTATAATAGGTTGCTCTAGTAAATTTTTGTTAGGTGTAGTATTTTGCACAATAGTGTTTTCCGTTTGAATCTTGTTATCTTCACACAATATGGGCCTCTTTTAATATTCGTTGCCGTTTGTGTGGAGATATATCTCACGCTAGTGATAGATGTCCAAAGGGAGATAATGGCCCTATCACTCATGCCCAGTATATGGAGCACCGACTTCGTCTGGTACTCCAATTGTTGCGTGAAAGTCCTATGGCTATTCTGCTGCGCCTTTATCGTCATACTTCTTTTCGGCTTAAGCACCTGCTGTGCCAAAGAAGCCCGCAAGGCAGTGCTTGTTTTGTTAGAGCACAGATCATGCTTTGAAGGATTGTGCTGCTTATCTTCGCCAATTGGATGAGGATGATGAACCGGATATCTGGATCGTGTCGACTCCTACTTCTGGCAGCACACCTTCAACATCTTGTTATGTGCCCGTATCACCTTCATGCTTTGAAGGGGATGATGTGGACATAGTCACCAGATGTGTGGCTGATCTAGGCTCTGACATGGCTGAGCCCATCTCCCCTGTGCATATATCACCATGTGTAGATTCGATTCTTTGTGAGGAATCAGTGCTTAACATTTATCCAAGCACTATTCCCCCCCCCCCCCCTATTGTACATACTACATTCGTCTCTGACGACATTGTTGAGGATGTGTCGCAGGATGAGGCTGGTGATCTATGTGTTATGCCTGCTCCTATGGAGGAGGACAACCTTCTAGGTGAAGAGGAGCTTTCCTCAGCACCGGTGGAGGAAGTCCAACTCTTGGGCATGGCTGCTGTTGATCCCGCCGAACCTTGTAGCTTTGATGACAATGCAAACATTATTTTACTTTTCCAACCTGATGGAAGTGAGACCGGGACCACTCCCCCGCTTGATTTTTATTTAAGTCATTCTTCTTATTTATTTCTTGATCCCCCTTCTTCATCTGAGCTTGTGCATGTTGAGTCTTCACAGGTACCCCAGGAGGACTTGGAGCATGATGCTCAAGTCAATGATGAGAGCATCCTCTTATGTGAGGAGGTTGATCCCCCTCCGTAGAGGAAGCTCCACTCATTGCCTTCTGCTCCTGCTGCCTCCCTAGAGATGACACCTTGCTGGGCAAGGATTTATATTTTGGTGAGAATAGTGAGGAGGACTCCTCCACTTCTTACTTTCTTTTCCCTCTACCTGTGATGGGTTAGTTTTATCTTTATTCTGGTAGAGGCGTGACTATTCTATCGCCGTATCGGTACCCGCTACCGACACATATATTATAACAATTACCTGTGCATTTCCTCTTTCATACGCCCATTGGCTAGAATTGTTATGTTTCTGAATAAGTCGTGCTGGGAAGACAATAACCTCAGTATGTATCTTACTTTTTCTGGCATTTTTATTTTTCGTTAGTTAGAATAGTTAATTAAATTTCAATTCAGTTTTAGTTTTTCTATTTTCTTTTGTTTTTGCGGAGCTGACCCTGCAGGTATCTTTTGCGGTTCGGGGTTGCTGCAGTTCTGCCTTAAATTTCAAGCGTCTTCTGGTATGCTCAATTCTGAGCATTGGGTACTCTCTTCCCCTAGCTTCCATTTTAGTCTTTATTGTATATCTTGTATTGGAATGTTTAGATTAAGTTTGCGGGAGAGCTGTTATGTGTTATTCACTGCACGTGCACTATTGCACAGCATACTAGAAGCTTCTATTTATGTTTTTGTTCATTTTCATTGCACTTCACAACACCCACATGAGCGCGCGCTTAGCTGTTGGCACGTCACGAGTTGAATTTGTCTCTTCTGTGTGATTTGAAAAATCATTGCGCTGGCTTAGGATTATGAGGCGGAGTAAAATATTGACTTCTATAGTGCTCCTAGTCGAGTGCTCATGTCTCGCATTGAAATTTGTGTAGATTCAATTTCTTTTTATGCTTTAGATTATATTTTTGTATTAGCGTAGATATTGTTTACTTTACTCAGAAATTGGTGAATCCGGTGTGAATCAAATGGTAGCATAGGAATGTGTGTAACGATCGTTAGCCTCGCATTGCCCGAGTTGGGAGAAAGGATTATCTTTCTCGGTGGCTAAGAACTTGCCCCAAGCGACTCTTGAAGCATGGGTATATGGTTAGTCAATCGCTTGAATGTTATATAGGCCATCATTTTGGCCCGGTTGAGCTTTTGTGCCCATTCCTATCGCTCTATCCTCGTTAGCCCAGTTGTGCCTACCCGTTCTTTGATTCAACCCCACTTTTATCTCACCAAAGCCTAAAAGCCAATCCCAGTCGCACACCCAAATTTGAGCTTTAGTTGTTTATTATTTTCATGATTGGGGTGTTGATGTTGTGATATTTTTGTAAAAATGTGGATGTGCATCATTGCTCAACTTGCTGAAAATGTGTTGAATAGAAAAGAAAAAAAAATGAGAAAAGGAAAAGAAGTAAAAAGAAAAGAAAAAGAAGAAGTGTTTAATTAAGAATTTTTTATAGATTTATGATTGGGAATAGGCGGTACACACACCCATGTAGTCAAGTCCAAGTCTGGGGGTGTGGTGTACCCACATATCTTTTTGTGGTGCTTGAGGATAGTTTTCTGTGCTAGCTCATTTGGGTTTAGTGCTTGAGCCGTCGTTTTTATCATTGTATACCTCACCTAAACCCAAGCCTCAGCTAAAACCTTAAGTCCTATTGATTCACGCATTTGAGTCAAACCTGTGCCGTGGAAAGAGTGCGAACAGGCAAGCTTATGGTCACCGACATTGATGGATTTCAATGGAGGTTGTCTCGAGCCCCGATCTTTGGCAATGCTCGCCTCAACGTTCAGATTACTTTCTTCCTATGTACGACCTTATGATTCATCGTGATTCACTTTTTGAGTAAATATAATATATAAATACGCCCCTAGAAAATTATAAACTAATATGTATAATTAGAAATTTTGTCTACTATATTTCTACGCGCATGAGCATGCGACTTCGCATGGTACTCCGCTTTACAATTTCAATGCCAGCTTTGTTTTTTCTCATCCGCTTGAGGGATTTGTTTGCTCGGGACGCGCAAATAGGTAAGTCTGGGGGTGCGATGAGTCCCAATTATATACACTTTTATGGACTCATCTGGGATGATAATGTAGTCAAAGCACTACACTTTAGACGTATTATCGTTCATATTAGATCGCTATCTGTTATTCCATGCTAAGTGCACTTCTAGGCCAATTTTTGTGTATTTTCATGTTTATCATTCTTACTGTCTTTCATGCTGTATTATGTGCCACTTTCAATGGTTTTGATTAGTGTTTATGCTGGAACAGGGGTCGTGCAGGTGTTCCCGGTACAAATCTGTACTGGAACACTGCGCACGATCACTAGTTCTATTGCGCACGACCACTAATCGTGCGCCACCGACCGCGCGCATTCATTTTTGGCCCAAAGTAGCATTCTAAATTTGGTCGTGCGTTTTTACGCACGGTCGTGCATCTGGTCGTGCGCTTTATTATTTTCTGTAAAGTTGTCTTGCAGGTTTTCGGCCACAGCGCGCACGACCACCAACTTCCAGTGCGCACGACCACTGGTTGTGCGCCACTTTTCGTGCGCCCTGTTTTCTATAAATACGCAGTCCGCGAAATTAGGTCGGATGATCATTTCCAGCGCCGTTTTTCCGCCAAGCTTCGCCATTTCCGCAGGTTCTCCGCCCCCTTTGGCCTCCTCCATCATCCTCGAGCTCCAAGGGGATTTAGCCCTACATCCACCAATATCCAAGGAGAAGGAAGCTTGGTCGTGCGGCCGGATCGTGACACAAAGAAGACGGGCCATTGCAAGGTAGTGACAGCCTTCTCTACCCCGGACGCAGTTGAGGATCGAGCTTAGACGCGGATTGACAACCCGGCGATTCCAACCGTGAATCTTCGACAAGGCTTCGGATTGGGTCGATTCCTTGCGCTCTTTCTCTTTGTATTGGTAGTTGTAAATGTTAGATTTCTCTATCTTTTGACGATGTGCACTATGAATCTTGCTTTGTAATGTTTATCTCATGTTTATGAGTTTATATTATTCATATGTGTGTATGAGGTGTGCCCCCATCCATTTTCCATTCCGTCGTCATGTTCGTGTGCCGCACTAGCAATTGCTAGTGGCGTGCTTGTCAATGAGGTGCTCACGACCCTCACTCTGCATGCCTACTCGCCCATCCGCCTAGTGAAGCGTGGCATAGCGGCCCGTGTAATCCATTTGCCTAATGAAGCAGCGCGCTCAAGGCCTGCACAGTTCGATTCCGCTTGCCTACTCGTCCATCCTCTCTTGCGAAGTAGTGCGTTCAAGGCCTACGTAGTTTTTCATCCCGCTTGGCGAAGCATTGCATAGCGACATTGCATAGGAGTAGTTGTAGTTATTTTATTTTATTTTCCATAAACCCAAACCCCCTTTTTCCGCAATACATCCGCTCGAAAGGACTTCAATCTCAAGTCCTTCTTCAATAGTTAACTCCACCTTACTGTGTTCCTTCGAGATTCGATATTCGGGGATTTGCTCCTCGTTTTATATTACTTGAACGATCGGTACACTGTCGTTCCGTGCCGCAGTCTTGCTACCGCCTATAGCGGTGTGCTAAGATTTGCGCATCAATGAGGAAGGAGAAATTTAAAGAAGGAATTGCCGCACTTCTGGCATGCTCATTCGTGAGCATAGGTCCACTCTACCCCTATTTTCCTTATCATGAATTCTTTATTTTATATGGTTTTGATCAAGTCTGGGGGAGAGATTAAGTTATGCACGAGCACGCACTTTGCATAGCATGTTAGAATGTGCTGAGTTAAGATTTTCAATTTTGTTGCACACATTACATACATTTGCACCTAGTTCACGCGTACTTAATCGCACGCGCTTATCGGGTATTGCTGCGAGGTTCTCCGCTCGTAAGAATTGGATTTTTAGTGTAGGAGTGAGGGGTGGAGAAAAATGTTGACTCGAGTAGTGCTCTAGTCGAGTGCTCCCATCACGCCTAGAAATTCAATTATAGTAGAATAAAATTCAATGTTATAATTTAATTATTTCTATTATATAAGTTGCAATTTATTTTACTCTAGTGGTGAATCCGGTGAATCCAACGGTAGCATAGGGTCGAGTGTAGCGGGATTAGTAGTAGCTTATTACTAGTGTCAGAAGGATGGATAACCTTTCTCGGTGGCTAGAACTTGCACTATGCGACTCTTGAAACGATTGCGTTGAATAACTCGTTATAAAGCGTGATGTAGGTCGTTTCTTGATCCTTTTGTGCTTTTGAAATCCTAACCAATGTAATCACCTTTGCAAGCCCACTTGATTCTACCTATCCCTCTTGCTTAGCTCCACTTAAATTTCACCAAAGCCATACGGCCAAACCAATATTCGCACCAACAAATGAGTTTGAAAGAAATTTATATATTTATCATGTTTGGTGTTATCTCTGATGTGTATGGTAGCTTTGAGAAAGCTAAAGGAGAAGTTTATAAAGTGCTAACAAAAGATATATATGTCGAGAATAGAAAATAAAAAATAATTATGCAAAAAGAACTTTCAAATACAATCTCTCGACAAAACAATGTATGGTCGGCTTAGCACACACCTAGTGTCTAGTTGAAGTCTGGGGGTGTTGTGTGGTTCTTGAAATTGTTGTATTGGAAATTTTATACTCTTGAGTACTCAGGTTATGTTGAATGTGATGCCCATCATTCTTCTACTTATCTAACCTAAACTCAACCTAAGCCAAATCTTAACCAATAAGTCCTATTGATTTTAGATATGAGTCATCTCATGTAGTGGAGAGAGTGCAAACGTGCAAGCCTATAGACACCAAATTTGTTGGATTTCTTAGGAGATTATCCCGAATTTTGATTCGAGTAATACTCTACTCATTACTCACGCTATTGTCCCATGTGCGTGACCGAAATACTCACAGGGATTCACCATCCGAGTAAACTAGATTTCAAATTACTGTTCTAGAAATAGTTAAATATAATCTTGAATTAAATTATATTCTAACGTATTTCTATGCACGCGAGCATGCGACTTCGCATGGATCTCTACCGCTCAAAGTCACTCTAACACCCAATTGTTCCGATGGGAGAGCTTAGTAGTTTGCCGGAGACGTGCAAATGGTTAAGTCTGGGGGTGTGATGAGTCTCATTTATATACACTTTGATGGACTCATCCGGGCTAGTTTTCACTCTCATGTGCGTCATTTTCGAGCTATTATTTCATCTATTTCTCTTAGGCTCATTCATGCGCACTTGCGTGCTTTGTGCTCCTTTTAAGACCATTTTGGTGTGCGTTTGCGCTCCATGATATTGGGGGTAAGCACATGGTGCTCCCCAATCATTCTTCTCTGTCTGATTGGTGTTGGCGGTGTATTCCCAGCTGGATTGTTGTTCTTACAGGTGGTTGGATCACCTTATTTTCCCCCAGAAATCATGTTTATTTATATCGCACGGTCGTGCATTTTCTTGAAGCATGGATGGCTGCGGTCATGCGCCTTCATCTGGGGAGAAAACCTATTATCTGAATTTGTTCGTGCATTTTTAAGCACGGGCGGATTCGCCCGTGCGTGAGTAAAACACACGGGAGCTGCAGCTTCTTCCTCAAGCCAAATTATTCATTTAATAATGCACGGGCAACGCACGGTCGTGTGTTCGCCCGTGCGTGACTAAATTTCTGACCTTTTAGTATTTAAGGCAAGAAATCTGCTGCAATAAAAGACCCCCGCGGGAAAAGCTTCAGAAGTCCGCCATTTTCGCCCAGTTCGCCTCTCCACCACTGTTCGACCTAGGAGGAGCTCCGACAACCATAGTCTTGCAAATATTCCACAGAAGCTCCCTCCTTGGCCTCCTCCATCATCTTTGAGCTCAAGAACGCCATCGACGGAAAGTCTCCGCTGCATTCAAGGTGTCTAACAAGAGTTACCTCGAGCTAGACCACGAAGAAGACGGGTAATAGTAGAGGAAGGTGACAGCTCCTCCGGACCCCGGACGCAACTGAAGACCGAGCACGGACGAGGCTTGACAACCCTACGATTCCGGCCGAGAATCTTCAGCATAGTCTTCGAGCTTCGGTTTCCTCTTTTCCCCTTCGCTTTGCTTCAGAGTTTTCCTTGTATGTGTTTGTTATTGTGGATGATGTTCATAAACTCTGTGTTTTAGTTAATATGATTTCATGTTTGTGAGATCTTTTGTGGTTTATGATATTTGAGGAGCGTCGTAGTCCCCATCCACTCCACCGCTTTGTAGTGCTCCGCACTAGCAATTGCTAGTTGCGTGTTCCGCGACGAGGTGCCTACGACCCTCATCCGCTAGCCTTCTCGTCCACCCGCTCACCGAAGCACGACATCGCGGCCGTTGCATCCATCCCGCCTTGCGAAGCGGAGTTTTGACCCGCATTTCTCTTATTTCTGCAATAGCTTAGGACACCAATAACAACGCCCTTGTTTTTACGTTCTTTTACTCGTCGTAACAATCGCCTCACTCTATTTTCTTGTCACCACAACCTACATTCCCTAAGAAATCGAAATCTGGGGAGTTGCCTCCCAACTATTACTTGCACGCGACCGGTGCACTTGCCGTAATCGCATCAAGTTTTTGGCGTCGTTGTCGGGGAATGCAGGCGTGATGAGATTCTGGTTGTGATTCGATTATTTTTGATTGAGTCTTTTATTCTTTATCATGCTATTTTCTTCTTCTGTATCATGTGGGCGCATTTGAATATCTGATGTCGTTGGTGTGGGAACACATCCCACGCTAGGGATAGCTGTCCCAAAGAGTATGGTGTTGTTCAGAAACCGTACGGAGCCCATAAATCTTTTGGCTCCTCTACTGCGCTGCGCCTCCGTTGTCGCACTTTTACGCGGCTGCCGCACCTTTGGTGCCGACGAAGCTGGTAAAGCAGTGTTTATTCTGCAAAAGTAGAGAGCATGCCTTGAAGGACAGTGCTGATTATCTTCGCCAATTGGCTGATGACGATGAGCCGGATATCCGGATCGTCCCATCTTCGAATTCTGCGAGCAAATACCCTTCCTCTGATTACGTGTCACTTCCACCTTCACTTATTGAAGGCTCTGGAATCGACATGTGCATCAATGTCCCTCATGACTATGTTTTTGATGCGACCCCCATACCTCTTTGGTTCATGTACCACCATGCGTGGATTTGTGCCCTTGTGTGGAGAGTGAGCCCCAACTCTTAATAAGCACGTCTTCTCCCACTACACACGAAACTACATCTATTTCTGATGTTATCACTGAGGTCAATTTGCAGGATGTTGTAGACCTGCGCAGTGTCGTGCCCACTTTCATGGAGGAGGCCAGTCTCGATTGTGCTGAAGCAACAATTTCGGTCCAGTGTGAGGAAGTCCAAGTTATAGAGGAGGCCATTGTGTGTGATGTTGAGTCTGGTGAAATCTTCGATGATATCGGTTGGAACTGCGGTTTAGAATCACCCCGGTGCTGCGGTACTATTTGAAGCGGAAGGGTGTGTCCCCCGTGGGCCTAACTGGCTGCCCCGTGGATCCGCCCGAGGATCCGTTGATAAAAAGAACAGTTGCGCCTTCACCAAACAGTCCGGGCTTTTGGTCGAGTTGGTGGCGTTGGGTCCTTTCAATTGGCATCAGAGGGGGTCGCGGGTTCGAAACCCCGGGGTCATTTCTGGGGGGGGGGGGGATTGTTGGAACTGCGGTTCAGAATCGCCCTGGTGCTGTGGTACTATTCGAAGCGGAAGGGTGTGTCCCCCGTGGGCCTAACTGGCTACCCCGTGGATCCGCCCGAGGATCCGTTGATATAAAGAACATTTGCGCCTTCACCAAACAGTTTGGGCTTTTGGTCGAGTTGGTGGCGCTGGGTCCTTTCAATATCATCAGTTTGTCATTGCCGCACCCTATGGGGGATGAAGCTGGGATCATCCCCTCAGATGAGATTTCTTTTATTCTTTCTTCCAATTTATTTCCTGACCCCCTTTCTTTATGTACAAGGATGCAGGATGCCCCTCCTCCGGTTGATCAGACCTTATGCATGGAGGAGACGAAAGCATGGCGGGATGAGGAAGGTACAGTGAAGGAACATCTTGTTTCCTCATCATCGTTGGTGCTTCCCCTTGAGGATTGGTTACAGGGGGCAAGCGGTTTTTCTTTGAAGACATAATACTGGAGGAGAAGAAGAGAGCGAAAAAGGAGGAGATTTGGGGTTGGAGGTTGAGCATCCTACTTAATTTCCACCCCTACTACCAGGTCCCCGGACCCTTTTCTTTCATCAGTTGTTACTACTTGAAATCAGCTTATAGCTTATTTGTTTTAAGCTTGTAATAATAATTAGGATTTATTATCTTTTGTTTATTCCTAGACTTTATGAACTTTGCTTAATAAGGTATTTGGTCCACCTTAAGGATGGTAAACAAAAGGGGCTTCTTGGGAGACAACTCATGGGGGAACCATTCGGTTTCAAACTTTTGTTCAGATTTTGTGTTTATTATGTTTTGTTATTTGCTTTATGCTAACATCGCAGGTTTAAGCTCTCGCTTGGGGGATGAGGAAGGAGAAATTTAAAGAAGAAATTGCCGCACTTCTGGCATGCTCATTCATGAGCATAGTTCCACTCTACCCCTATTTTCCTTATTCATGAATTCTTTATTTTATATGGTTTTGATCAAGTATGGGGGAGAGATCGAGTTATGCATGTGCACGCACTTTGCATAGCATGTTAGAATGTGCTGAGTTAGGATTTTCAATTTTGTTGCACACATTACATACATTTGCACCTAGTTCACGTGTACTTAATCGCACGCGCTTATCGGGTATTGCTGCGAGGTTCTCCGCTCGTAAGAATTGGATTGTAAATGTAGGAGTGAGGGGTGGACAAAAATGTTGACTCGAGTAGTGCTCTAGTCGAGTGCTCCCGTCACGCCTATAAATTCAATTATAGTAGAATAAAATTCAATGTTATAAGTTAATTATTTCTATTATAGTAGTTGCAATTTATTTTACTCTAGTGGTGAATCCGGTGAATCCAACGGTAGCATATGGTCGAGTGTAGCAGGATTAGTAGTAGCTTATTACTAGGGTCGGAAGGAAGGATAACCTTTCTCGGTGGCTAGAACTTGCACTAGGCGACTCTCGAAATGATTGCGTTGAATAACTCGTTATAAAGCGTGATGTAGGTCGTTTCTTAATCGGTTTGTGCTTTTGAAATCCTAGCCAATGTAATCACCTTTGCAAGCCCACTTGAGCCTACCTATCCCTCTTGCTTAGCTCCACTTAAATTTCACCAAAGCCATACGGCCAAGCCTATATTCGCACCAACAAATGAGTTTGAAAGAAATTTATATATCTATCATGTTTGGTGTTATCTCTGATGTGTATGGTAGCTTTGAGAAAGCTAAAGGAGAAGTTTATAAAGTGCTTACAAAAGATATATATATGTCGAGAAGAGAAAATAGAAAATAATTATGCAAAAAGAACTTTCAAATACAATCTCTCGACAAAACAATGTATGGTCGGCTTAGCAGACACCTAGTGTTCAGTTGAAGTCTGGGGGTGTTGTGTGGTTCTTGAAATTGTTGTATTGGTGATTTTATACTCTTGAGTACTCAGGTTATGTTGAGTGCGATGCCCATCGTTCTTCTACTTATCTAACCTAAACTCAACCTAAGCCAAATCTTAACCTATAAGTCCTATTGATTTTAGATATGAGTCATCTCATGCAGTGGAGAGAGTGCGAACATGCAAGCCTATTGACACCGACTTTGATGGATTTCTTAGGAGATCGTCCTGAATTTTGATTCGAGTAATACTCTACTCATTACTCACGCTATTATCCCTTGTGCGCGACCGAAAGACTCACCCGGATTCACCATCCGAGTAAATCATATTTCAAATTACTGTTCTAGAAATAGTTAAATATAATCTTGAGTTAAATTCTATTCTAACATATTTCTACGCATGTGAGCATGCGACTTCGCATGGATCTCTACCGCTCAAAGTCACTCTAACACCCAATTGTTCCGACGAGAGAGCTGAGTAGTTTGCCCAAGATGTGCAAATGGTTAAGTCTGGGGGTGTGATGAGTCCCATTTATATACACTATGATGGACTCATCCGGGCTAGTTTTCACTCTCATGTGCGTCATTTTCGAGCTATTATAGCATCTATTTAGCTTATGCTCATTCATGCGCACTTGCGTGCTTTGTGCTCCTTTTAAGCCTGTTTTGGTGTGCGTTTGCACTCCATGTTATTGGGGGTAAGCACATGGTGCTCCCCAATCCTTTTTCTCTGTCTGATTGGTGCTAGAGGTGTATTCCCAGCTGGATTGTTGTTCTTACAGGTGGTTGGATCACCATTTCCCCCCCCCCCCCCAGAAATCATGTTTATTTATATCGCACGGTCGTGCATTTTCTTGACGCACGGATGGTTGCTGTCGTGCGCCTTCATCTTGGGAGAATGCCTGTGATCTGAATTTGTTCCTGTGTTTTTACGCACGGGCGGACTCACCCGTGCGTGAGTAAAACGCACGGGCGCTGCTGCTTCTTCCTCAAGCCAATTTATTTGATAAATAACGCCCGTGCGTGACTAAATTTCTGACCTTTTAGTATGTAAGGCAGGAAATTTCCTGCGATAGAAGACCCCCGCGGGAAAAGCTTCAGAAGCCCGCCATTTTTGCCCAGTTCGCCTCTCCACCACCGTTCGACCTAGGAGGAGCTCCGGCAACCTTAGTCTTGCAAATCTTCCGCGGAAGCTCCCTCCTTGGCCTCCTCCATCATCTTTGAGCTCAAGAACGCCATCAACGGAAAGTCTCCGCTGCATTCAAGGTGTCGAACAAGAGTTACCTCAAGCTAGACCACGAAGAACGCCATCAACGGAAAGTCTCCGCTTCGCACTAGCAATTGCTAGTTGCGTGTTCCGCGATGAGGTGCCTACGACCCTCATCCGCTAGCCTTCTCGTCCACCCGCTCACCGAAGCACGACATCGCGGCCGTTGCATCCATCCCGCCTTGCGAAGCGGAGTTTTGACTCGCATTTCTCTTATTTCTGCAATAGCTTAGGACACCAATCACAACGCCCTTGTTTTTACGTTCTTTTACTCGTCGTAACAATCGCCTCACTCTATTTTCTTGTCACCACAGCTGCATTCCCTGAGAAATTGAAATCTGGGGAGTCGCCTCCCAACTATTACTTGCACGCGACCGGTGCACTTGCCGTAATCGCATCAGCCAGCTCACAATTTTGAGCTTTCAGGATCGCGTTCTCCACCTCCAAATCAGCATTACGCGCGAGGAGCTATCTCGCTATTTTGGCATCCTGCAAAAGAATAAGATTAGTCAAATAAAGGGACATGCAGCGAGCGAGCTAGAAAATTTGTATGACTCACTTACCATCCCACCTTGGAGGCTGGCGAGGAGACCCTCAGATAGGGCCTCTTTTCCCTTAAGGCGCGCAACTTCATCTGAGGCCTCCTGGAGCTCGCGCTTGAGCTCCCTGGAATCCCTGTCGGAAGTGAGGTACCGCCAACCCACCATGTGAGTGAGCTCCATGGCGTGAAATTGGGCTTGCATGGCCTCATAAGATAACGGCCTGGAACTTAGGACGTTGTAGTTAGCGGCATCCTCGCGGACGTATAACCCAAAGGCGATGGCGAATGCCTCGCCCCCAACTTTGTCTCTCTCAACCCAGGAGGGGAGGAGCAAGGTAAATGAGACCCTGTTGTGATCAGGTTCCCAAGCCAGAAGCGGCTCGCCAATCGCATCTGGGAGCTTCGCGTCGAGGCCAAAATTTTGATGGCTCGCTGGCTTGGGCTCGCCTGTAGCATCCCCAACCTCATTGCTCCCCCAGCAGCCTTCTGAATCACAGGTGGGGGGAGCGGGATCTCTGTCTCGCACAAGTCCACAATATCTTTCCCCTTTGTTACGGTGGGGGACTTCTTGGTCCTCTTCTTCGCCCAGGTTTGCGCGGCAGACGGGCTCGCAGGTGGCGGTCGCTCTTCCTAGAAGTCAAGCTGGCGGGGGCTCGGCATGCCTTGGCGGCCGCAGTAGCGAGCGAGCTGGAAGTGAGGGTTGTAGTCCTCACGTGCGGCAGGTGGAGGGGAAGATCCCGCTCTCCTGCGAAGGCGACAAAGATAAGAATTAGTCACCAAAATTAAGAAAGTATATAGAGTTTGCGAGTGTGAGTCAATACTTCTCCTTGGAGTACCAGAGGGAGAGAGTCCACCTTCTTCCGGAGGTATGCGACCTCAAAGTTCTTTCCCGCAAGGTACTAGAAGAGCTTTGCGTCGTCCCCCCCCCCCCCCCCCCCCCCCCCCCCAAGCAAAGCAAGGGGATGGTAGGTCACCTCGCCTCGTTGGAGGGGAGAGAAGGGTATGTTGCCAAAATATCCTTTGATAAGGATGTATTTCTGATGCCAGTAATGGCTCTTATTCACTATCTCACAAACAGTGACATGTTGGCTCGCAAAGTGGGTGTTCCAACCTTGTAGGCGCGGAAGGAGAAAATTTTGTGAAAGACAAGCAGGCTGAATTCTATTTTCTCCCCGCGCAAATAGCTGGCGAACGCAACCACCACAGCGATTGCGTTCAGGGTTAGCTGTCTCGGCACGATGCCATAGTACTTGAGCACCTGGTAAAATCACCAAGGGAAGTTTAGCATGTTTTTTTTATCGCGAGTGAGAGGTGCAAAGGTTGAGTAAAGTACCTGGCGCACTTTCGGCCATAAAGGGAGTCACAGCCCATTCTCAAAGTACGCGATGGGGATGGCGATATTGTCAGGAAACAACTCGTTTATGGCAACAGTGTTCATCGGGCGGCGAGCGACAAATCCCAAAGGGATGTATTTGTCCACGGTGGTGAGGAACTCCTAGTCAGTGAGCGAGGCGCAAAAGAAGTATTAATAGGGGTGGAAAGGAAGCAATCGGCAGAAATTGGCTAACCTGGCGAAATCAGGATGGTACGAGGTCGCTGGCGAGAAGAGCTCGGCTCGCCCTTGAAAGCGTCATCGGAGGTAGGGGTAATGGATTTCCCCAGGCCAGTATGGTGCGTCGTGTCTTCCACGACCCGGGTGTCGGCAAGTAGCGAACCTCACGGACTCCGTTGGCCTAGAACACCAAATGCCGGAGTGGGGATGGGCAATTCAGGTGGGGCTGGAGAGCCCACTGGAGTGGGGGTTCGCCTCTCCGGGGTCGTGAGAGGGGTCACTGCACAAAAGGAGTAACACGGGTTCAGCGATCGAAGAACCACAAGAGATAGCGAGGCAAACAACTCACCCGGTCGCGAGGATGGGACTCGCAGGTCGGTGGTCCTCACATCCAGGGGGAAGTCAGTCCTCCCAGGGGATGGGATGCGAGACCTTGTTGACGATTGCCCAGTGATAATTTCTCCAGGGGGAGGGTTCCACAAGCAAAGAAACAAGGTTAGTCGAGTAAATCTTGGATTATTGAACCTTCGGCAGCAGAACCTGCAAGGCGAGCTCGTGGCAGGGGGTGGAGATAGGGGTGATGACCCATTCTCCCCAGGCGGCCGTCGAACGATCTTTGCCTTTTTTATCCGAGGCGGAGGCGGAGTGGGTTGCCGAGAAATCTAGGGGGCAAGCTCTGCAACTTTGGCTTTTTGGTTCACCAGTGAGGCCTTGAGGTGAGCCAATGCCTCTCCTTTAGTGGACATCTTGACAGATATAGCGTTGAGCAGCGAAAGAGTGAAGAGGGAGGAAAGTTCATGCACCGGCCAGAAAGAATGGAATTTATAGCATTGGGCATGGGGCCCACCAAAAGATTCTTGCCACATCAGCAAGGGGTCGGCGAACACCAAGGGTTGGATGTTTCTTTGCGACCCTAAGGTAGCCTCACGAAGAATGGGGATCATGTACAACCCCGGTGTTTGCCAAGAGGTGAGCAGAGACTCAAGGTTCAACAGGCGAGAAGAGTAGGAAGGCGGGCGAAATAGGCTCTCGAAGGTCGCTCGCGGGAAGGTGGGTGAGCCGGGCTCTCGGTGGTCGCTCGCAGGAAGGCGGGCGAGTTGGGATCTTGGTGGTCGCTCGCAGGAAGGAGGGCGAACTAGGCTCTCGATGGTCACTAACAGGAAGGCGGGTAGCCAGGCTCTCGCGGTTCGCGTGAGGAGAGACAGGCGAGAGGAACCCTTGTGAGCGGTGACGCGCTATTTCAGCACTGCTAATTAGCAAGCGCGAAATGCGGTATGACGGCAGTCCACCGATCATTGTCAAGTAATAAAAATAGGGAGAAATTCCCTGAATATCGTTCTCAAAGGACCGCAAGTTGGGTAGTATGATTTGCTAATTAGGAAATTAATTATGAGGATTACTAAGTTAACAAAAGGGAGTTTGGTTGGTTTTGTAGAGACAAGAAGAAGTAAAACTATATTAACTATGCGGGTCGCAATCACCGCTTCGCTTGGTGGATGAGGTTATTGCAGGCCGTGATGTCGTGCTTCGTTTAGCGGATGGATGGTGAGCAAATAGGGGAAGTGATTGCTAATAGTGTTTGAGGGTCGAAGGCACCTCTTCACTCTCACCTCTAGCTTTTGCTAGAGTGAGCTAGCTATAACGTGTGTATGGAAGTGGAGTGGGGGCGGAGCGCATCACGGCAAAGCATCAAGTGAAGAATAAAACAAGAGTAAGCTTCCATTCATAGACAAATAGAGATTAATCCAGTTCATTACAACAGTTAAGAATACATTTCCAAAAAGAGAGAGGGTAGAGGAAACCACGAGATGAGAAGCCTCGCCGTAGATCTTGGCCGGAATGGGGGGTTGTCACGCCTCCTTTGAGCTCAGTCCTTGGTTGCTTCCAGGGTTCAGAGGCTGTCACTACCTCCAAACGTCATCCGTCTTCTTCTCAGAGCTGGGTCTCTTCCACTTAGCCCAATGGAGATGCAACACCTTGAAATACTTGTTGTAGATGGAGGGGAATGCTTCCGGGACCCTCGATGGAGCTTAGGATCGATGGAAGAAGCATTCCCAAGGAAGAAGACTGATGGATGGAGCTTGGAGAGGGAAAACGACAGAAGCATGCGGAAGAATTCGCGCCCAAAACTGTGTTCAATGCCCTAGAATCGCGGAGCCAGTCTTTAAATATGGAGCAGAGTAAACACTGCGCACGATCAGCGGCGCACGACCAGTGGTCGTACGCGAAGGAATGCTTGTGATCATGCGTGGTCAACCTGTAGCAGAGGGGAAGATAAGAAAATAACGCACGGTCAGTGGCGCACGACCAGTGGTCGTGCGCGAAGAATTCCTATGATCGTGCAAACTTTTCTGTCTGGTAAGGGGAATTAATGCACGGCCAGTGGTCGTGCACCTGATCGTGCGCGAAGGAAAACGCACGATCAGTGGCTTTTTAGGCTAAAATTCACCCCAATCCATTTCGAGCGTTCACATGATCCATGTACCTGCATGAAAAACATACTAGACCACTGATCCGTGCACACCACAGGATCCACAGAACATGCATAAAGTAATATATAACGAAATCACTCCACGAAGTGAGTAGGGAATGCACTATAGTTGAGAATATAAAATGCTATCAATATATGTATAGATGAGCAGTTAATGAAGTGCAAAGGAAAGAGAAACAACCCAGATGAGCCCGGAAATCACTATATAAACCAGACTCATTAGACTTACCTGTTTGCGCGTCCCAAGCAAACAAGTCCGGCAGAGTGAGAAACAACATAGCTGGTCTAGAAATTGCGAGGGCGGAGAAATATGCGAAGTCACATACTCATGAGCATAGAAATCTAGTAGAAAGAATTTTTAGTTATACAAAAATGGTTTACACAATTCTAGGAGCGTAAAGATATATTTTTTCTGCTCAAGAGTTGAATCACGGGGAATCACCTGGTCACGCGTAGGAAGAAAGTAGAATGAATTCTAAGGCAAACATTACTCAACACCGGGGTTCGGAACAACCTCCACTGAAATCCATCAATGTCGGTGACCATAAGCTCACCCGTTCGCACTCTCTCCACGGTATTCGTCAGGTTCGATGCGTGAGTCGGTAGGACTTTAGGTTGAGATAAGGCTTGGGTTTAGGTGTGGTATACAATGATAAAAATGAAGGCTACACACAACCCAATTGAGCTGATACCAAATATATGATCCAAGCAGCCACTACGAGTGCGGGTGTGTCACACCCCGAGACTTGAACTTTAACACACGGGCGTGTGCACCGCCTACTCACGGATATCAATTTCAAACAGATTGTTTTTTCAATTAACTACTTTTCATCATTTTTTTTCATTTAAATTCTCTTTTCTTTTTCTCTTCTTTTTTCAAATTTTCTTTTTCACTTTCAGCAAATGTGCAAGGAAGCATAACCACATTTTAATTTGGCACCACATCAACACCCTCAAACTGAAAATAATTAAACTCGAGCTTGGGTTTGGGTGTGTGATTATGATCAGCTGTTTGGCTTTGGTTTAATGAAAGCGGAGCTGAATCAATAGGATCGGGTAGGCACAAAGGGCTAGCAAGGATTATATGATAGGACTGGTATAAAAAGCTCAAGCTAGCCAACATGATGGCCTACGTCATACGCATGCACTGGACCAAGTCATACCTATGCTTCAAGAGTCGCCTGGGGCAAGTTCTTAGCCACCGAGAAAGATAATTCTTCCTCCCTACTTAAGCAATACGAGCCTAGAACCCGTCTACATACATCCCTACACTACCGTTTGGTTCGCAACGGATTCAACACTTTTGAGTAGAATAAACTAAAATTACGCCGAAAGAATAAAATGTACAACTAAAAGCATAAAGAAAAATTTATTCTACACCGATTTCTATGCGAGACATGAATAATTGACTAGAGCACTACACGAGTCAACAAAGTACTCCGTTTCGCAATCCTAACCCAGCACCGTAATTTCCCATTCACACAACTGAGATGAGTTAGACTCGTCGCACGCCTACAGTCAAGTGCGCGCTCAAGTGGGTGTCGTGTGCCATGAAGATGAACAATACTACAATACATAAATTAATTTGTAAATCCTAGTATGTTGTGCACTATGCATGTGCACGTGGTAACAACACTCACATTCCCCCAGACTTAATCTAAGCGCAAAATATGTTTTTGTAGAGACATACGCTTAAGAAGGCTAGGGTGAGAGGTTACCCATGCTCAGAAATGAGCATACCAGAAGATATGGCGTTTTGTCCTGAATGCGATTGTTCCGCCTTGCTCCAAGAAATACGGACCTGCGATTAAAGAATTCCCCAGGCACAACAAAAATATAATAAAGAAAATTAAGAAGAACGATTGAACGGAACCAAGCAGTCCCAATGGGTTGTCTCCCAAGATCCCTTTTGTTTAACGTCCTTAATGGTGGACCAAATACCTATATTAAAGTCTGAAAGCATTAGTTATAATGATTGAAAAGCTCTTGGACGGCGCACGCTCTGCGACAGTAAGCAAGCAGCGGAAGCCCTGGACGCACGCACAGGAGCCGACCGAGAGTTTTTAAAGAAAATTGGACCCGCGCACGACCAGTGGTCGTGCGCTGATAAATAGGGCGCATGACCAGTGGTCGTGCGCGAAGGGGAAATTGTCGCGCCCAGTTTCAAAATTAAAACTCACCGCCGTAACATATAAGTGCATGCAAGGGTTTCCCACGTCTAGCAAAAGAAAATCATCAACAATTAACAGGAAAAAGCTCTACAAAAATATTTTAAACAGCAAAAGATGAACACAACAATTTATAGTAATTCTAACTAAGATAACTATTGGGGTTTAATGTCTCCCAACTGGACTTATTTAGCAGCTGGCATATGCTAACTAATCGTCCTATGAAAAGTGAGGTGTACAGGAAGTTGTTCATTTGTCCCTTCGAAACATGAAGGTGATATGGATACAAAACAAGAGGATGGAGGGGTGCTGCCAGAGATAGGAGTTGGGACAATCTGGATGTCTGGCTCGTCTTCCTCTTCCAATTCGCGCAGATAATCAGCCCAATCCTTAAAAGCATGATCCATGCTTCGACAAAACAAGAACTGTTTTACATTCTTCTTCAGTCCAAGTGGGGCCATAGATAAATGCAAAAACGACACATTCGGTGCAGAAGAATAGCCATAAACCTTAGGCACTGTGTACGAGGTATCGTATGATGTCAATGCCCGATACATTGAGCCTTGGGAGCTAGAGCTACTATCTCTGGATGGGCATCTATCACTAGCATGGGCAGTATCTCCACACCTACGGCATCGGATATTGAATCTAGCCCACATTGCGGGGAGATAACCAGATTCAATAGAAAACACACTTGTGCGCAATATTACGCTCACCAATAAATAACTGAAACAACCCATACTTTAAACAAGAGAGAGGATAAATGAACAAACCAGGGAACTAAAAATCTTCACAGGTAATTTTTCTAACAGCAATTTCATACAACGCTTGCAGTCCCCGGCAACGGCGCCAAAAACTTGACGCGCTATTTCAGCACCGCTAATTAGCAAGCGCAAAATGTGGTACGACAGCAGTGCACCGGTCGTTGTCAAGTAATAAACGTAGGGAGAAATTCCCCGAATATCGTTCTCAAAGGACCACAAGTTTGGTAGTATGATTTGCTTATTAGGAAATTAATTATGAGGATTACTAAGTTAACAAAAGCGAGTTTGGTTGGTTTTGTAGAGACAAGAAGAAGTAAAACTATATTAACTATGCGGGTCGCAATCACAGCTTCGCTTGGTGGATGAGGTTATTGAATGTCGAGATGACGTGCTTCGTTTAGCGGATGGACGGTGAGCAAATGGGGGAAGTGAGTGCTAATGGTGTATGAGGGTCGAAGGCACCTCTTCACTCTCACCTCTAGCTTTTGCTAGAGTGAGCTAGATAGAACATGTGTATGGAAGTGGAGTGGGGGCGGAGCGCATCATAGCAAAGCATCAAGTGAATAAAACAAGAGTAAGCTTCCATTCATAGACAAATAGAGATTAATCCAGTTCATTACAACAGTTAAGAATACATTTCCAAAAAGAGAGAGGGTAGAGGAAACCACGAGATGAGAAGCCTCGTCGTAGATCTTGGCCGGAATGGGGGGTTGTCCCACCTCCTCCGAGCTTAGTCCTTGGTTGCTTCCGTGGTTCAGAGGCTGTCACTACCTCCAAACGTCATCCATCTTCTTCTCAGAGCTGGGTCTCTTCCACTTAGCCCAATGGAGATGCCACACCTTGAAATACTTGTTGTAGATGGCGGGGAATGCTTCTGGGACCCTTGATGGAGCTTAGGATCGATGGAAGAAGCTTTCCCAAGGAAGGAGATGGTTGGATGGAGCTTGGAGAGGGAAAACGGCGGAAGCTTGTGGAAGAACTCACGCCCAAAACTGTGCTTAATGCCCTAGAATCGCGGAGCCGGTCTTTAAATATGGAGCAGAGTAAACACTGCGCACGATCATTGGCGCACGACCAGTGGTCGTGTGTGAAGGAATGCTTGTGATCGTGCGCGGTCAACCTGTAGCAGAGGGGAAGATAGGAAAATAATGCACGGTCAGTGGCGCACGACTAGTGGTCGTGCGCGAAGAAATCCTATGATCATGCGAACTTCTCTGTCTGGTAAGGGGAATTAACGCACGACTAGTGGTTGTGCTCCTGATCGTGCGCGAAGGAAAACGCACAATCAGTGGCTTTTTAGGCCAAAATTTGCCCCAATCCATTCTGAGCGTTCACATGATCCATGTACCTGCATGAAAAACATACTAGACCACTAATCCGTGCACACCACAGGATCCACAGAATAGGCATAAAGTAATATATAACGAAATCACGCCACGAAGAGGGTAGGGAATGCACTATAGTTGAGAATATGAAATGCTATCAATATAAGCATAGATGAGCAGTAAATGAAGTGCAAAGGAAAAATAAACAACCCAGATGAGCCGGGAAATCACTATATAAACCAGACTCATCAAGAGGTTCACCCAGTAGGGGTCCAGGGGTGATTTTACCTGGAAGCCCTTTGTGGTCTGCAGTTAGCCTCTCCAAACAGCAGAGTTTGGTTGTGGCGGACTATTTTGGGTTGCGCATAGCAAAAGTGTAAGGCGGAATCCGGTTATTAGCAGACCATAAGTAAAAAACTATATATAGACCTTGAAGGGCACCTTTGGAGAAGATCCAACCTCAGTACTATGAGCTTCCTTCTCCCTAGGTTATCTTAGTTCAACTCTCAGGCTCTCCAAGGTGCCCAGTCTCATCATTGGCTTGGGAGGGGAAGCGCTCTAAGATCTTCCGGTGTGTGGTGGGACCTCCTCGCTGCGACCAAGGGTCTGTGTCTAGTTCTGAGGCTTCGGTCTATTCCTTCCGAGGGATCAGTAAGTGTTCTCTGCCCCCCCCCCCCCCCCCCCCACACACACACACTTTTGGGGGCCTGAAATCCACAAGAGACCAAATACTGATTTCAACAGGAAGTTTCTTCCTTAATTTCTTTAATTTCAGCCATGACTTCTTTCTTTACTGTCAAGACAGAACTATAAATATAATCCTTAATTGAAGTCATATGACCTTCAACAATAGAACTGATTGAACTTAGGAGTTGTTCATGTGATACTGCAGATATGGAGTGATGGACTTCAGGTACCACTGTTAATGGATCTATTGCATGCTTGACTTGCTCCCCCTCATCCTGAGCAGGGAAATGTTCACCCTCGGCTACATCATCCTTCTTTGCAGCATCATCTTCTACAGCCTCCTTGCTTCCTTTGATAGTTGAGCCTACTTGCTCCCTCTCATTAGGAGCATCCCTATCTTCCTTATCAGAAACTTTCTTCTGTTGCTCCCCCTCAGATGGGGCATTATCATCTTCACTATCATCCCCCCAGTAATCTGCTGGTTCATGTGGGATTAGTTTAAATCTTTTCTCTAGATTTGATATGATTTAATCAATCTTAACCTTTAGGTCAGCAACAGTATCCCCTTGTTCATCCTCATGATCTTCTGATGATGATGGCACATTCTGTAAACTTTTATCAGCTACATGGGGATTAGGAGCATCACATGGAGTGTGATCTCCTTCATTTATTTCTGATTTTTCCTCAGCAGCAGCATCCTTGATCTTTTCATGCTCTTAAATATTAGCATTAACCTCATGACCTACGGTGTCATGGTCCTCATTATCATCTCTTACTGGACTTCTGGCTAGTCCTTAATTATCCTTCACAGGGACATGTTCAGGATCATCTGACTCAGAATCAGAACAAATCATTCTGGTCTTCTTTAGTCCTTTTACTAAAACCTTCTTCTTTTCTTTTGGATCAGAGGGCTGGCTCATTGGTAGCACCCTTGAGAACCTGTCCAAGGTCTTATTGTCCATCCATTTCAGATAATGAAGGTTTGATCCTTTTGACTTATCAAAGTCCTCAAGATATGTGTTCAGAAGATATAATGAAAGAATTCTGCCTAGGTTGGGGGCCTGCAGACATTCTTTGATCCTTTGGAACAGAACAGCAGGCAAGGAGATCTTTTTATTCAAGACCACTCTTGTCATTAGTTCAAAAATGTGCTTGGAAATAGTATCATGTGATCCTGGTTTGCAACGCACTGCCTTGCCTATTATATCAGATAGTAGCTTTCCCTTTTGATTGAAAAACTTCCTCTTCAAGGAGCCATTTTTGGCATCACTATATTCACACCATTTAAGGGCCTTTTCCTTGTCTTTCTCAAACACTTCATATGCTTCCTCATGACTGCAAGATGGCAGCTGAAGGGATTTCTCCATCTTCCTTGGAGATATCTTTATCTTCAAACTTCCTATCTTGGATTTTAAGGAGAAGTGCGAAGATGAGAGCCTTGCATTGATGAATAATTCCAGAACTTTAGTTCTGAGAATTACAGTAGGCTCTGATAGGAGATATTCTAGATCTTGATCATTCAGAAGTAGAATCACTTCTTGAATCTCAACTGGGGCAAGTTGGAATCCATTTTTAATGATCTCATAACCTTCCAGGAGATCTTTTGCCATTTTTGGCGCCATTTCTTCAGAAGGACAAGTCGCTGAGATGGAAGGGAAGATGATTCATCTCGCCGGATAGGGTGTAAGAGTTTGTAAATTGATTAAACAACTTTACTCTATTTATATAGATTTGGTTTAGGATTAGGTTTGCCCTAATGATATATGTTGATTTGACTTATCAATTTAATTGATTTTATATTGCAGACATGTCAATTAGGGTAAAATTTAATTGAACCATCCCGTCTCAGCGGAACCACTGAGACGGAGTGACAACCCACTGGGACAAGTTATTGTCAACCACTGAGACATTTGTAGTCGTCTCAGCGGATCAGCTGAGACTTCCTCAACTTTCTCAGTGGTTCAGCTGAAACTTTCTTAGCAATTTCAGTTGACCTAACTTCCTATCAGTGAACCATATAAGGAGGATTATATTTTATCCTAATCATGCTACAAAGTATTCGAGATAGCAATCTATCCTAGCAATGCTTATGATACATGTTTACATGTTTTAGCAATTCTAAGGAATAAGGTAATATGCATGATAGATAATTTGACAAGATGAAATCTATTCTAGATTTAACATACCAAGCTCAATTTTGAAAGCATTAAATTTAGCCACATCCAATGGCTTTCTAAAGATATCAGCTGCTTGTTTGTCAGTGGGGACAAACTAAAGGCATATATCTTTACTCTCTACATGCTCTCTAATAAAATAATACCTTATCTCAATTTGTTTAGTCCTACTATCTGAGACCGGATTCTTATCTATAGAGATAGCACTAGATAAGTCACAATACAATGGAGAGTGACTTACCTTGAGGTTGTAATCCTCTAGCTGGTGTTGTATCTATAATAGTTGAGCACAACACCTCCCTGCAGCTATGTATTCAGACTCAGCAGTGGATATAGCCACACTGGTCTGCTTCTTCCTGCTCCAAGAGATCAGCCTCCTTCCTAGGAATTGGCAAGTTCCACTTGTGCTTTTCCTATCTTCTTTTCATTCTGCAAAATATGCATCTGAAAAGCCAATCAGTTCAAAATCATTGTTCTTAGGGTACCAAAGTCCAAGATGTTGGCTGCCTTTAAGGTATCTCATAATCCTCTTTGCAGCTGAGTAGTGAGATTCCTTAGGGCATGTTTGGTACCTAGCACAAACACTTGTAGCATACATAATGTCTAGTCTACTAGTAGTTAGATATAATAGGGATCCAATAATGCACCTGTACATGGATTCATCAAAGGGCTTACCCTTCTCATCCTTGTCCAAGGAAATGTTGGACCCCATGGGAGTTTTCATGGTGGAAGCTGATTCCATCCCAAACTTCTTGATAAGCTCCATAGTGTACTTGGTTTGAGATATGAATATCCCCTCATCATACTGTTTCACTTGGAGGCCTAAAAAGTGTTGAAAATGTTGAAGTGGAAGTTTGTGGAAGTTGGCGGTCTGGGGGGGGGGGGGTCGCGCGGTCTGGCAAACTGCGCGGTCTTGCGATCTCCCTCCGCGGTCTGATCTCTCTGGTCTAGCCGCAGGTCTACTCGGCGTGACCGCTGTTTCTCTGTCCAAGGTTGTCGTTGTGAGGTTGCGTGGCCTGGTTCGTGAGACCGCGTGGCGAGCCATTCTCTGTTCTGTCCGGTCTGGTTCTTTATGACTGCACAGGGTTGTGTTCTGGATCGGGCAGTCCGGCCTGATGGCTGTCCAGGTTTCTTGATGGTGCACACGGACTAAGGTATTCTTAGTCGCGCGGTCTCCGATTTGTGTTCGTATAGCTGGTCCTTCGGCGACCTGCTGGTATATGCGGTCACTGATGTTTTGGTTGGATTGGCGGGTTGTTGCCCTAGTTGGCTTGGTGTGTTCGCGGTCTCTATAGGTGGTCGTGTGGCGAACACAGGTGGTGAGCATCATGACCGAGAGAGTTGTCATGATCGTGCGGCTTTCTGTTGAATTCGGCGAGCTCACGGCGCAGAGCGATCTTGCTGACCGCTCAGGTTGACCGGTCTTGGTCACACGGTCAGATGACGGTGACTCTATCTCATAGGGTGGTGACTGGATCAGGTCGCACGCCTATAAATAGGAGTCACTGTAGCAGCAAAATAATCACACTAAGTGTAACCTGAGCTCGCGTTATATTCTTGCGGTCTCTTTTTTGTGACCGGCCGGTTAGCAGATCAAACTTGTCTTGTGCAGCTTCTGCAGATTGTACGGGCAGCAGCAGTCGCCTCTTCTTCTGGAGGTGTTCGGCGGTCTCGCGGCTTGCAGTGCGGGTTGCTGGAGTTCGGGAGGATCAGTGGCAGATCGCGGTGTTATCAGTTGGTGTCGTTCAAGTCGCAGGCAGTTAGTTCGGGCGGTCTCGTTTCCTAGTCGCGCGAACTCGCAGGTCGGGAAGTCAGGCGGTCTCAGGAAATCAGACCGCTGGTTATATTTCAGCATTGTATTTTTCTCCTGTTTTTTGTGTACTGGCGAAATCATTTCTCGACATGTATACCTCGCTTTGTAATGAAAATTTTGGCTATCATCAATATAGATTGAAGTTGTTTTTTATGTGCTTCTGGTTGTTGGCTTGAACCTTGAGTAATACTATTCCTGCTCACTCCTAAATCTTCGGAAAATTTTCACATGGTATCAAAGCAAGGTTGGAGTGGATAGAGCAGTGAGTAACTCAATGTTGCCATCGCCTTTGTGAAGAAGGTACCGGTGGTAGAGCCTTGGAAGCAAGAGGTCTTGGAATTGAGATGCTTAACTCGACTAACTTCAAAAAGTGGAAGTCGTGTATGCAGAGTTATCTTCTAGATGAGGATCTCTGGGAGGTGGTCGAAGGAGATAGTACAGAAGAGGTTGTCCTAGTTGGGGACAATGGTCATGAGGTGAGGAACTGGAGGAGGATTAATGCGAAAGCAGAATTCACTCTGAAGAGGGCAATATCACCTGACCTGTTCGATCACATCTTGGGGTGTGGATCAGCTGCGGAGATCTGGAGAGCCCTGGATGGGTTATTTAACAAGAAGAATGTAGCGAGGCTACAGTTTCTGGAAAATGAGCTGGCTAGGTCAGCTCAGGGTGAACTTTCTATCTCTACGTTCTTCCTGAAGATGAAGAACTTGTGCGCCGAGATTTCAGCATTGGATCCTGATGAGCCAATTTCTGAGGCGAAGCTGAAGAGGCACATCATCTGTGGCTTGCGGAAGGAGTATGTGGCCTTTGTGACGTCGGTGCAGGGTTGGGAAAATTAGTCGTCTCTGCTGGAGCTGGAGAATTTGCTTGCGTCGCAGGAAAGTCTGGCAAGGCAGATGGTGGGGGTGTCAGTGTCTGGAGGAGATGGCGAAGTTCTCTTCACATGGAAGAAGAAGAAATGAGATAAGAAGAAGAAGACCGCTGGAGGCTATGGGCCTTCAACTTCTGTACAGCAGGAGAGGGGCTATGCTCCTAAGGCTGAAGGGAAGAAGAAGGGAGAAGGACCCAAGTGCTTCAGGTGCTGGAAGCTTGGTCACATCAGGAAGGATTGCCGGGTGAATCTTCAGCCGGGGCATGCTGCTGTAGGGAAGGAGGAAGCTGAGGCCAGGCAGAATGATGGAGGATGGGGAGGAGCCTTCTCGACTTCTGTTTGAGCTACGACTCCTATTAACTATCAGGAGGACTGGATCATGGACTCGGGGTATGGTCATCACCTCATTGGGGACGAGTCGAAGCTTACTTCAGTGCAGCCTTACTTAGGTAATGATGCCAACATAACTATTGATAATACTGCGCATCGTGTCGAGAAGGTGGGGGTTGTTTCCTTGGGCAGTGATAGAGGGCCACTAACTTTGAAGAGTGTCTATCATGTGCCCGGAATGAGGAAAAACCTCTTCTCCGTGACCAATGTTGTTGACGCTGGGTATCATGTTCTGTTTGGCCCAACTTAAGTGAGGTTTCTTCGAAACATTGAGGCGGTAAAGGCGGAAGTCGTTCATATCGGGAGAAGGGCAAAGGACTTGTTCGTTTTATCGACAAGTTCTTATGTCGACAAGATGAGGACCAATGATAGTGTCGTCATATGGCATGAGAGGTTGGGGCATGTAGGGATGGATAAACTGAAGGCTATGGCAATGAAAGGTCTAGTCAAGGGCCTGCCTAGTCTATCTTCCTACGTTGACGGTCATGTTTGCCCCGGATGTCAGTTCGGCAAGTCTCATCGACTGTCGTTTGATAAGTCGCAGACAAGGAGTAGTGTGCTGTTGGAGTGCATCCACGGTGACTTGATGGGACCAACTGCTACCCCAAGCCTCGGAGGCAGCAGGTATATGCTGGTGTTGATCGATGATTACACCAGATATGTCTGGGTTTATTTTCTGAAGGAGAAGGCGGAGGTGTTTGCCAAGTTTCTGGAGTTCAAGGAGCTTGTGGAGGGTCGACTAGGCCTGCGGGTTAAGGAGCTAAGAACTGACAACCGGGGGGAGTTCACCTCTATTGAGTTCTCTAGTTTCTACAGGAAGGCGGGCATCCGGAGGGAGCTTACTTGTGCACATACTCCACAACAAAATGGAGTTGCAGAGCAGAAGATCCGTCATCTGATGGAGACCTGCAAGTGTTGGCTGCATGCCAAGAGTATCCCAAGGTCCTTCTGGGCGGAGGGAATGTCTTGTGCTGCCTACGTCATCAAAAGGATGCCTCTCAGTCCTATCAACATGTTAACCCCGCATGAGATGATGTTCAAGGAAAAGCCAAGTGTGGCACACCTTCAGGTGTTTGGTTCCACCTACTATATGCACGTTCCAGATGCGCTTCGGACGAAGCTAGATGCGAAAGCGAGGAAGCTAGTCTTCGTGGGATATGATGATCGGAAGAAGGGCTGGAAGTGCATGGACCTGGAAACGCAGAGATTTGTTGTATCTCGCTACATCGTGTTTGACGAGGTGACGTCATGTAAGGGAAGTTCTAGTGTTGAGCTACAAGAAAGCAGGGTGGAGGAGCAGGAGAAAGTTGTGGAAAATCTTCAGCTGGAGCTGCCTGTGTCACCAGGTGGTCCATCCAATTCTAGTTCTGTGACGGAGGCTTCTGGATCAGTAATCAGGGGGGTGATGCTCCTAGTACGTCTGGAAGGGTAACTTGGGAAGAAACAGCTGAAAGTAATGCGAGTCAGGGGAAGGAGCTGAGGAGATTGAAGCAAACGATCATTGCCCCTGATCGCTATACAGGAGGAAACATGTTGAGCTTCATCTCGTGTTTCTTTGCTGGTCCCTTGGATGAGTGGGAACCATTGAGCTTTAAGAAGGCCGAAGGCATGAAGCAGTGGGATTCGGCCATGGAAGAAGAGATGGCAGCTCTCGAGAGGAATGAGACTTGGTATCTGGTGCCCAAGCCCAAAGGCATCACCCCTGTGACATGGAAGTGGGTCTATAAGCTCAAGAAGAAAGCAGATGGTAGTATCGAGCGGTACAAGGCTCGCCTTGTGGCTCGGGGATTCTCGCAGCAATACGGTGAAGACTATGAAGAAACATTCAGTCCGGTGGCAAAGATGACTTCAGTATGGTTTGTGATTGTCTTGGAGGCGTTCTATGGGTGGGAGATTTGGCAACTCGACGTAAAGAATGCTTTCTTGTACAGCGAGATTGACAAGGATATCTTCATGGTCCAGCCGCCAGGCTTCGTGTCTGAAGATTTTCCAGACAATGTCTGTAAGCTGAAGAAGGCCTTGTATGGTTTGAAGTAAGCGTCGAGGGCATAGTATGGGAAGATCGCAGAATATCTTCTATTCTGTGGGTTCGTTGCTTTAGACTCTGACTCGAGCTTGTTCGTCAAGAAGAGCGGGGAGCTTCAAGTCATCATGCTGCTTTACGTCGACGATATGATCGTGATGGGGAATTCGAAGGAGGAGGTAGCAAAGCTTCGGGATGAGCTATCTATCAGATTTGAGATGAAGGACTTGGGTGAGCTTCACCATTTCCTTGGACTCGAGGTGCAGAGGAAGAAAAGTGGAGTGCTGGTGTCCCAGGCTGGATATGCAGAGTGAATCGTGGAGCGATTCGGCATGAAGGAAGGGAAGTGCATCTCTACACCTCTGGAGAAGGCCATGAAACTTCGGAAGGATGAGGGGAGGATTCTGGAAGATCCGCTTATGTTCCGAGATCTGGTTGGGAGCTTGATCTATCTGACGATCACTAGGCCAAATATTGCATATGCAGTTGGTAGGGTGAGTCGTTATATGGCGGAACCACGGATGCCTCATCTACTAGCGGCCAAGAATATATTGAAGTATGTCAAGGCGACCTCGGATATGGGTCTCCTATACAAGAGAGATGCGGGCTTCGAGGTGCATGGGTACATGTATGCTGATTATGGGGGAGATTCGGATGATCGGAAGTCGACGTCTGGATTCGTCTTTATGGCGGGCCCCACGGCTATATCATGGTGCAGCAAGAAGCAGGATTCCGTGTCTGTCTCTACCACGGAAGCGGAATACAAGGCTTCGTCCTTGGTAGCTCAAGAAGCCATCTGTCTTAGGAGGTTGGTGGGAGACGTCCATAAGGAGGCTCGGGGTCCGACTCTGCTCCGCGGAGACAATGAGAGTGCACTCAAACTGGTTACTAATCAAGTTTGTCATGCGAGGACCAAGCATATCGAGATCGAGCATCATTTCATTCATGATAAGGTGCTGGAGGGGTCTCTTTCAGTCGAGCATGTTTGGAGTCAGGACAACATTGCTGACATATTCACAAAGGCGCTGGCAAAGGGGCCGTTCACTCGGCTAAGGAGTTTACTTGGGTTGTTTTCAACTTCCCACTTCAAGGGGGAGTGTTGAAAATGTTGAAGTGGAAGTTTGTGGAAGTTGGTGGTCTGGGGGGGAGGTCGCACGGTCTGGCAAACCGCGCGGTCTTGCGATCTCCCTCTGCGGTCTGATCTCTCTGGTCTAGCCGCAGGTCTACTCGGCGTGACCGCTGTTTTTCTATCCAAGGTTGACGTGGTGAGGCCGCGCGGCCTGGTTCGTGAGACCGTGTGGCGGGCCGTTCTCTGTTCTGTGCGGTCTGGTTCTTTATGACCGCACAGGGATGTGTTCTGGATCGACAGTCCGGCCTGGTGGCTGTCCGGGTTTCTTGATGGTGCGCGCAGACTAAGGTATTCTTAGTCGCGCGGTCTCTGGTTTGTGTTCGCATAGCTGGTCCTTTGGCGACCTGCTGGTATATGCGGTCACTGATGTTTTGGTTGGCTTGGCAGGTTGTTGCCCTAGTGGGCCTGGTGTGTTCGCGGTCTCTGGAGGAGGTCGTGTGGCGAACACAGGTGGTGTGCGTCATGACCGGGCGAGTTGTCATGATCGCACGGCTTTCTGTTGAAGTCGGCGAGCTCACAGCACAGAGCGATCTTGCTGACCGCTCGGGTTGACCGGTCTTGGTCACGTGGTCAGATGGCGGTGACTCTATCTCATAGGGTGGTGACTGGATCAGTTCGCACGCCTATAAATAGGAGTCACTGTAGCAGCAAAATAATTGCACCAAGTGTAAGCTGAGCTCGCATTATATTCTTGCGGTCTCTTTTTTTTGTGACCGACCGGTTAGCTGATCGAACTTGTCTTGTGCAGCTTCTGCGGATTGTGCGGGCAGCAGCGATCACCTCATCTTCTGGAGGTGTTCGGGCGGTCTCGCGGCTTGCAGTGCGGGTTGCTAGAGTTCGGGAGGATCAGTGGCAGATCGCGGGGTTTCATTTGGTGTCGTTCAAGTCGCAGGCAGGCAGTTCGGGCGGTCTCGTTTCCTAGTCATGCGAACTCGCAAGTCGGGCGGTCAGGCGGTCTCAGGAAATAAGACCGCTGGTTATCTTTCAGCATTGTATTTTTCTCCTGTTTTTTTTGTACTGGCGAAATCATGTCTCACCATGTATACCTCGCTTTGTAATGAAGATTTCTGCTAGCATCAATAAAGATTGAAGTTGTTTTTTATATGCTTCTGGTTGTTGGCTTGAATCTTGAGTTATACTATTCCTGCTCACTCCTAGATATTCGAAAAATTTTCACAAAAAGTACTTGAGCACTCCCATACTGCTCATCTAAAACTCCCCCTGCATAAGGTTGGCAAACCTTCTGAAATTTGAAATGGTTGGTTATTTGCCTTTCAGAATTTCATAGGGGATTATACCAAGGGCCTTATTGATAGAAGCTCCATTGAGAACATAACAAGCAGTATTGACTGCCTCAGCCCGAAAATTTTTTGGAAGTGAGGAGTCACTAAGTAATGTTCTCCCAGCTTCTATCAAGGTCATATTCCTCCTCTCAGCCACACCATTTTGTTGTGGTTTCCTTGGGGAGGAGAACTCTTGGGTGATACCAAGTTCTTGAAAAAACTTTGTCATGGCCCCAGATTGAAATTCTGTACAGTGGTCAGTTATAGTTCTGACCACAGTACATTGCAGTTCATTCTGGATTGCCATAACATGGTTTATGAAGACCTCCAAGGTATCAGATTTCTTTTTCAAGAAGAATACTCATGTATATTTTGAGTGATCATCAACAATCACTAAAGTATGCAACTTCCCACCTAGGCTCTGAATTGGCAAAGGACCAAACAAGTCCATATGCAAGAGATAAAGACATCTATCAGTGCCTTTGGAGCCAATGCTTTTAAAGGTGGCCCTAGTTTGCTTGCCCATTTGGCATGCATGACAGGGAGCCCTTTTAATACATTTTAAATTTGGATTATTCCTAACAAGGTTTTTAGAAAATAGTCTATACATTGTGTTGTAGTTAATATTGGCAAGTCTCCTGTGCCATTGAACACAAAGAGACTCACTTTCATTAGCCACAACACACACAGGAGATAAAGAAGTATTGCATATAAAATCTAAACAATAAACATTTCCACTCCTAGTGCCTGAGAGAATTGTTAGAACATGGTCTTCCGCATATCCTAGGTTTGAGAATAACAAATCCTATGTGTATTTGATCTTGTTTGTTTATGTGTGAAGGAAATAATGCTACTTGACTCAAGGATAACATAAGAAGGTTGCCCCCAAGTTTGAAGCCAGAATTCCAACATGTCTACTAGCATCGGCGATAGCACCTAGCGTGGGCGCCAGCTCTGATTAGGCAAGTTCAGGAGGCAAATATTGAAGGAGATAGCGCCAGGTGGTAGCGGATAGCGCAGGCGGTAGCGTGGAGCACAATAGGAATTTTGGAATGGTTTCCTTGGAATGAATATACGCACGCGGAGAATGTTTCCTAATCCAGGATAGCGCCGTCGGTAGCGATAGCGCGGGCGCTAGCTCCAAGGCTATATAAATGACCCCTCTTCACTCGTTTCAAACACACATCTTAGAGAGAGTTCTAGTGCCAAAATTCCAGAGCCTTATTCTGTCGAGGGTATATCTCCCACCAAAAGCTTAGAGAGTTTCTGAAGAAGGACTTCATCACGCTATATCCGAAGGGCGATCGCTTCAACCTTTATTATTCTACCATGATCTCTCGTCTCCGACTTCAGAAGTTTCTTAGAGGGAGTTTTTAATATTGTGGTTGCCATTTTAATTCAAATCTTTTGTAACCATTTAGAGAATTTGCCTCATGTTGGCGACTATTTCTGGGTAGGACTTAGGGAGGAATTCGCCTCGTGTTGGCGACTAGGTCTGGGTAGGACTTAGGGACAAATTCGCTTCGTGTTGGCGACTAGGTCTTAGGTGTAGATATAGTGGGTGCTCGAGGTCGTATCCGAGGTAGGATTGGTTAGAGCGGTTTGAGGCCGTATCCAGGAAGGATAGGCTAAAGTCACCTGTTCGTGGGGATACGAGTCGGGATAGAAAACGAAAAAGTCTTCTTACTCTTCGCCTTCAATTTCTAGCGTTATAAAAAATCAAGTTTTGTAATCCTTCATTTCATTTAATAAAATCATGTCTCTATTTGATTTCTCTCTATTTTAATCTCATATTATTTTAGGTATATCAAAATATATTAAAAGTTTTAAAACCCTTATTCACCACCTCCTCCTCTAAGGGCGCCTACAGATCCAACAAGTGGTATCAGAGGGGTTTTATTCCAAAATGGTCTAACAACCGGGAATAATGGCGTCTCATGATCTCACTTTTCCCGAGGGTCGGGGTGTTAGTAGACCACCTCTTTTTACTAGGTCAGATTTCAACTACTGGAAATCTAGGATGATGTGTTTTCTAATGACCACGGATATAGAAGTATGGAATATGGTAGAGGTTCGATACTCTCCTCCTACAATTGTAGTGGGAGAGGCTACCTTAGAAAAACTTAAGGATAAATAGGACATTAACGATAAACTCAAATGCAAAAATAATGCTAAGGCAATGAATGCTTTATATTGTGCTTTAAATACAACTGAATTTAATAGAATTTCTTCATGTGTAACTGCCTTTGATATTTGGAACCAATTGGAAGTTACTCATGAATGAACATCGCAGGTGAAGGATGCAAAACTATTCCAACTGGAGTCGGAATATGAAAAGTTCAGGATGGATGCTGAAGAAGACATCAACTCGATGTACACATGCTTCACCAAGATCGTCAATGCTTCAAAAGCCCTTGGAAAGGTCTACTCTGACGGCTACTTGGTCAGAAAGATTCTTCTCTCTCTACCTCCGAGGTTCAATCCAAAGGTGACGGCCATCTCAGAGTCACACAACCTGAGAACGCTCCAGATTGAGAACCTCATTGGGAATCTCAAAACCCATGAGGTAGAACTCCAGATTCAACATGAAGAGTACAATATGGAGCCAAAAACAAAAACATTGGTGCTAAAATTAAAAACGGAGGCCGACGACGAAGAAGACGATAATGAAGAAGCTCTCTTGGTGAAGAACTTCAAGAGATTCATGCGGGATCCCGAAAGAAGAAAAACTTTTCGTAAATACCTCACCAAAGGGTCCAACAAGCAAGGGTCATGGAAGAACAAGGCGAGCCATGATGATGTGGAGAAATCTCTTCCAGAGTGCTTCAACTGTAGGAAGATCGGACATGTTCGAAGTGAGTGTCAAAAATTCTAGAGAAGGAGAAGGAGAAGAGGCACAAAAAGAAGGACAAGAAGAAAAAGTTTACAACTTCAGAGGAGTCAAGCGCAACAACGTCAAGCGACGAGGAGGAAGCAACACATTTGCTTCATGACAAAAGGAAATGATGACGACACCAGTGTTCTTAGTGACACTGAGGTAACTCCTCCCACCTTCGAAGAACTTTTTGATGAATTTGTTCAAACCTGTAAAGCCTATGATAAAATTATAGAAGATAATATTATTTAAAATAATGAAAATGAATCCCTCATCAAGGAAAATTATAAGCTTATTAAAATGGTAATTTCTTTGGAAAAGAGAAAAGTTTCATGTCAAGAGTGTGAACACTCCTTATGTAAGGCAAAAGATCTTGAAGTTTCTCTTTCTATGACTCTCTCACAAATCAAAACTCTTACAAGAGAAAATAGGGACTTAGAGAGAAAACTAAAATCCTCTCTCTTACAAATTGAAAGTAACAAAAAAGGTTTTGAAAATAAATGTGTAATGCTTTTAAAAGAAAATTCATCTCTTAAAAAACAAACTCATGATCTCAATATGGCAATTAAAATTTTTGGAATTGGTCAAAAATCCCTGGACATAATTTAAGGGAATCAATGTTATGGTTCTGGAAAATTTGGGCTCGGATATCAAATTGACAGCCACCGCCCGGCGCTAGCCAATAATGCCGGCGGTAGCCCCTCATATAAAAAATCATTTAATTATTCTGAAAAATAAACTTCTTCTAGTAAGAGCAATGTAGAATTTCAGAAAAGGGTCTCAACCCCCATTATTTTGTGTGCAAACATTCATTGGCTTGGACACACATCTAGCTCTTGCAGGAAAATAGAACAGGGATCTTTAAAGCAAATCTGGGTACCTAAGGTATCCATTTATTCTATGGGTGGTACCTCTTGGGTATCCGTATCTTTTCTCTCATCTTCCTTCTAGATTTGCAGGCAGGCTAAGGACAAGGAGGATATATAGTACTTGGATTCGGGCCGCTCCAAGCATATGAAGGGCAAAAAAAATCAAAGTTCCTTAGCCTAGAAAAGAAGAAGGGAAGGATCGTAACTTTTGGAGATAACGGTAAAGGAAGGATCATGGGAGTCGGTACAATGGGTAACGAATCCTTTGCTATTTCTAATGTTCTTTATGTAAAAGATTTAAAACATAACTTAACATCTATTAGTCAATTATGTGGCAAAGGATTAGTTCACTTATTTAATTCATATACAAAAACACAATTGTTTCATGGATTTTTTTCAATATCTAAACATCTCCAAACCTTATGAAATTTCTGCATGAAACTAATCTATGGACACTTATACCAGATCAAAAATTAGAATTTTCAAAATCCTAAAATTTGTGTACTTTTTGGCGTGCTAGCGCTAGCGCTGGCGCTAGCCCACCTCTCTGATTTTCTGTATTTTTCATTTTTTGAAAAATCCCTAAAAATATGCTCTATTATTTGTACTAATTAGTTTTTGCATTTCTGCCTTTAATTGATTTTTGAAAAATTAAAATACAAAATTGCAAAAGCCAAAATTACAAAAAATATTTGTTTTCTCTTCTTTCTTTGTTTGATTTCTATATGCAAAAATCAAATACAAAAGTATAAAACAAAAACAATTATCAAAAATGATTTTTTGAACTTAACTTTTCTATTACATGTATCTTGTGAAAGGGAGATTTGGGATGTCAGCCCATCACATCTCCTTGTACCGGTGCGAACCTCTTACAGGGTATACCTCAAGAAGTCCAAGATCAATTTTAAGAGTTCAAACTTTAAATCAAAATTATTTTTCAAAATATCAAAAAAAATTTGTATGGACTTTATTGTGAAAATCAAGCATGGTTTAATCTATCATTTAGACCTTCTACAATGTTGCAATTCATCTTTTCAAACTACTTTGAACATTGTTTCTATCATGCTTTGATATATCTATTCACATGTGCATCAATTGTATTGTAAACATTGTGTAGAACCAAGCTTAGCATGCTTATAAGTATGAGTAAATGTTTTATGGTTGATAATGATATTTATTCACTCACTTATTTTGGCAAAGTCTACATGTGCTTTTAATCTAAAAATGCTTGCTTGTGTATTGTAATTGTGCAATGAATTAAAATTGCACAAGTATCTTACTTACACCACTTTTATTCGTACTCTTAATATTTAAGAAAAATGGTTGTGCTTTCAAAATTTAATTGGTTAGCAAATCAAGTGTATTCGGAGAACTTTCTATAAAACAAAAAATCATGAAATGAATTGACAAAGATAACTCAACCAAGCACTGCATGAATCTCTTGATAAGTCTTAATGAGCATTGTGAGGTTGAGCACCTTGGAAAGAATAGTAAAGTGTCTTGTGCAAACCTTAGTTCTTTCTTTACACCACTTATTCTTACATACACCGGGTCACAAAAAATCAATATTGAAAAATAAAGTGTGTGATCCCCCAAGCACTACTTTGCACCCTGATTTGTCTTAATGAGCATTGTGTGTGCAAAGCACCTTGATAGTTGTGGAAGTAAAATTATTTGTATTTTATTGTCCACTTTACTCTATATATGTCTTGTATTTTTGATTAAATCATTTGTTTACTCTCTTCAAAATATGCTTATGTGCACATCATTATCTTCCATAACACTTCTCATAAGTATTGGATACTAATGCTAATTCTATACTCTTTTTATATATAAATGCACTAGATAACCTAGCATGCTCTCTACAATGTTTGGTATGTTTTGAATTTGTGAATTATAATAACATTGTAGTAATTTCTTTTTGATATCTTTCTTTCATGCTTGGTTACTTTATTGTCAAACTCATAGATTTTAAAAGAAAAATGATTTACAAAAACATTTTCTTATTTTGGACTTAAACTCATATTTCTTCATATAAATCGTCATGTTTACAAAAAGTTGTTTCTTGTATTTCTATAAGCCTTCCGCAACATTACCATATAACTTTTATCGTGCGCTTTCAAGCTTATTTAAAGTCTTCTCTTTTATGCGCATCATCACTTGAATCTTAAAATTCCTTTCCTTCAACAAGTGGTAGACTTGCTTGGTAAACTTTATATTGGTTTGTGCTAAACATGAATATTACTTTTATGCTAAAAACACTGATTTATTTCTATGAAAATTATTATGCTACAAACTCATCATCTCATTTCCTCAAAAAGCTCGATCATGCCTTATCTTTTGTTATCAAATAATCCTCTTTTTATGTCTCTTACTTCCTTAACCCACTTTTGCTAATAACAAAAGGGGGAGAACTAACATGATAAATAATAATCACTATCAAAAGGGAAAACTAACATGATTAAAGATTAAGAAGATAGTTTACATATAAGGGGAGCATTCACATAGGGGGAGCACGTATTTAGGGGGAGAAATTCTAAATACTAAAAATGACAATTATCCTAAGTCATCACTCTCTCACACACACAAGTAGGTTTCATCATGCTTATATGTTAATGCTCTGATTTATCATTAATGGATTTGATATTATCAAAAGTGGGAGTTTGTTGCATCATGGTCTTCCACATCTCCTTGATTTGAGAATAACAAATCATGTGTATTTGATCATGTGTGTTTAAGTGTGCAGGAAACAATGTTACATGACTCAAGGATAACATAAGAAGGTTGCCCCCAAGTTTGAAGCCAGAATTTCAACATGTCCACTAACGACGGTGGTAGTACCTAGCGCGGGCTCTAGCTCTCATTAGGCAAGTTTAGGCGGCAAGTATAGAAGGTGATAGCGCCAGGCGGTAGTGGATAGTGCAGGCATTAGCGCAGAGCACAAGATGAATTTTTGAAAGGTTTCCTTGGAATGAAGATATGCACGCGGAGAATGTTTCCTAATCCAGGATAGCGCCGACGGTAGCAATAGTGCAGGCGCTAGCTCCAAGGCTATAAAAAGGACCCCTATTCTCTCGTTTCAAACACATCCTAGAGAGAGGTCTAGTGCCAAAATTCCAGACCCTTATTCTGCCGAGGGTTGATCTCCCACCAAAATCTTAGAGAGTTTCTGAAGGAGGACTTTGTCATGTTATATCTGAAGGGCGATCGCTTCAACCTTGCTTATTCCACCATGATCTCTCATCTCCGACTTCAGAAGTTTCTTAGAGGGAGTTTCTAATATTGTGGTTGCTACTTATTTCATATCTTTTGTAACCTTTTAGAGAATTTGCCTCGTGTTGGCGACTAGGTCTGGGTAGGACTTACGGTGGAATTCACCTCGTGTTGGCGACTAGGTCTGGGTAGGAATTAGGGAGAAATTTGCCTCGTGTTGGCGACTAGATATAGGGTGTACATATAGGGGGTGCTCGAGGCTGTATTCGAAGGAAGATTGGCTAGAGCATCTTGAGGCCGTATCCAGGAAGGATAGGCTAAAGCCACCGGTTCGTGGGGATACGAGTCGGGATAGAAAACAAAAAAGTCTTTTTACTATTCGCCTTTGATTTCTAACGTTATAAAAATCAAGTTTTGTAATCCTTCATTTCATATTAATAAAATCATGTCTCTATTTGATTTCAATTGTTTTACTTGATTTCTCTCTATTTTAATCTCTTATTATTTCAAGTATATCAAAATATATTAAAAGTTTTAAAACCCATATTCACCCCCCCCCCCCTCTAAGGTGTCCTATAGATCCAAGAAGAATGATCTCTAAGTCATTTGACTTTTTGATCAAACACATTGTGGAATTCAAAGACATAGCCCAAGTCACATAGTTGGCTTGTGCTTATAAGGTTGTTCTGCAACCCTTCAACATAAGCCACCTTAGTGATAGAGACTATGTCATTGGATATCATACAATATCCTCTGGTGATGCCTTTTCCAGACCCTCTAAAGATAACTTTAGGTCCATTCTTCACAATTGTTTACTCCTGTAGAAGACTTTTGGTACCTGTCATGTGCCTTGAGCACCCACTGTCCAAGTACCATATTTGCCCTAGGCTGGTACTTGAACTATCCTACAAAAAGCAATTCACTTTCCCTTAGGAGCCCAATTGATTTTGGGTCCTAGGCCTTTGTTAGCATAACCAGCCTTTCTCACACCTACTGCAGCCCATGCCGAAAATCTCTTCTTTGCATTAGGCATATTGGGATTTTGCCAACAATCTATGGCAAAGTGTCTACCTTTACCACAACGCCAACATTCATGAAGGTTGTACCTTCTCTTCTAAACATTCTGGGAGGTGGAAGGAGCATTAATATGCTTATGTTCAGGAGAGAAGGCAGCAACATTCTTCCTATTCCTGTCATCAATAATCTGACTGAATGATTGTCTATGGTTAGTCTTAGCAGTCTTAATCTGAATGTCATCAACTTGCCTTGGCTTGGCAGCTAAGCAAAACTTTATGGCCTTAGATACTAAGATGTTAGACATGACTATAGGCTTGACAACAACCATGTGTTTTGCTGGGAGGTATTTGGAAGACCCTGCTTCCTTATTCTTGAATGAAGGGGTTGAAGTACCAAAGACAAATGGTCCAGAATGGGCCATTTGAATTTCTTCATTGGAAGCTTTCAAAGAACTCATCCTCATTCCCTTTCATCCTATAGTAACTTCCATTCTTCCAGTGACCATACATGTTATCATGGTCATACCTGTTAGAGGGAAGCAACACCTTTTGAAAGGTGGTATGAGGCTTAGCCTTAGCCTTTCCCTTTCCTCAATTCCCATCACCCATTGCCTCATTGTTGAAACCTAGTCCTCTCCTATTAGTTTGGGAGGAGAAGGTGTCAATGATGGGTAGAACAGATTTGGGTTTAAAGAATTGAGCCACTAGGCTCTTCTCTTTGAGAAGCTTCTGCTCACGGCCCTTAATGACCTTGTTCCTTTGACTGATCGTGCTCAATTGGATTATTGTAATTCCCTTCAGTTAGCTTATTTCTCTACTCATCTGAGCAACCAGGGCAGATGACTCAGGGCAATCATGCTTTTCCTGCTGAAGTGAAACAATTTCCTGAGCTTGCCTCTTGGCTTGCTTCTTGCTCCTTTTCAGATCTTTCAATAGAGCATCATATTTGTCAATCAATCTATTGACATCCACATCAGAATCTAATCCACTCTCATCATTAAACGAGCATGATTCAGATTTTGGCACAGATTCATAATCAGAAGAGGGGGTGAGAGGAATTGATACCTTGTCAGGATTATCCTGACTTTCTTCATCATCAGACATGGCCATAAAGACATAACATTTATCTTCATCTTCATCCTCCTCATTGTCACTTTTTGAGTGTGATAGAGGGGCCCTGATCCCAACCTTAGCAACAGGATAGCCTCATCCTCTTCAGCTGCAAGCAGCCTAATATAGGCTTCCTCTTCTTCTTCTGAATCTGAGGATGATGACTCAGATTCACTCCAGCTTTTCTCCATCTGTGTTAGGAAGGATTTTTCACCCTTCCTTCCCTTATGGTGATGAGCTTTCTTATCACCTTTCTCCTTTCTCTTGACTGGATAGTCAGCTATGACATGTCTAGGTTTATTGCATCAATAACTTATAGCTGATGAATAGTAAAATTATATGTATTTTAGTATGATTTTTATCATAGTTTTAAGTAATATTATTCATATTTCATGCAAATTATTGAATAAATGATTTGTTTTAACTAATATTTATTTTTATATTTTTATATGTAAAAATGAACTATTTAAGTATATATTTATATATGAAACTATTTAATAAGTATGTAAATATTTATGTAAGTAATTATGTAAATATATACTAAATATATTTGTAAATATATATATATACTAGCATCTTCGAACGGGCTACGCCCGTTCTCGATGCGTCGCTGCGGGCTTCGCCCGTAACCAAGCTGGCTTCGCCCGCTTGGCATTCAAGCGGGCTGCGCCCACATCTGTCATGGGCGGTGTCATTTGTCGTGGGAGTGATATTGGTCGTGGGTGCGACATTCGCTGACTCTTAGCGGGCTACGCCCGTGTTCGGGCGGGCTGAGCCCACATCTGTCGTGGGCGAGACATTTGTCGTGGACGACATCATTTGTCATTGGAGACGACATTTGTCGTGGGCGGCGTCATTTGTCATGGGCGACGACATTAGTCGTGGGCGGCGACATTTGTCGCGGGCGGCGACATTTGTGGTGGACGGCGACATTTATCGCGGGCGGCGACAATTGTCGTGGGAGGAGACATTTGTCCTGGGCGGCGACATTTGTCCTGGGCGGCGACATTTGTCGTGGGGGGGAGGGGGGGACATTTGTCGTGTGGGGCGACAATTCTCATGGAGGAGACATTTGTCGTGGGAGAAAAAATTGCAATGGGCAACAACATTTATTATAAGGGGAACCTTTGTCATTGGGGGCAACATTTATCGTGAGCGACGACATTTATCTTGGGCGACGACATTTGTTATTGGGATCGACATTGTCTTGGGGACGACATTTGTCGTGAGAGTGACATTTATCTAAAAAGGGGCGACATTTCAAATTTTGAGCTTGATACGTCAGAATATTTAAGTTGCAATAAATAAAAAAACTGACTTAAAATTAATGGGCACACTTTGTAAGTTATCCCTCAAGTGCATCCGCTTTAAAAAATGAAAAAAATGATAAAAAAAAAGAAATTACATTAATATCCGTAACCAAGGATGTGTCAGCTATCTGTTAAAAAAAGAGTGGAGTGCCATATTTAAGGATTATGCTCTATTAAAAATGGTATACCTCAGAAAATTGCAAATACCAGATGTGCAAAATTTATTGAAAAAGAAACATACTAAGCTCACCATTCCGCATAATCAATATCATGATCCAAGTTGACGTAAATGAAAAACACTCAAGAGTTTATTGTTCTCTACAAAGGTGCCAAGTTCAGGCTGTCCGTGAAGATATCTGTCAGGTAGTTTTTGCAAAATTCAAGCATCATTTTCATATGTAAGTTCTTATAATTCAATTTGTCACAATCAATAATTTGTGTTAGTAGACAAAGTCAATAGTAAATAACAATAAAATATGCATTACAAAATGAAAAAGTATAATGTTTTAGATCACCAACTTCAAAAAATAATTCCTGGATCACAATCAGAATATGACTTAGCTCTTTGGATCAAACATCTAAACTCAAATAGGTTCCAAACATGCAAAAACAAAATCAGAAGCAAGAACAGTAATCTGAAAACAAAACTCAAACAGGTGACGGGTCGGTCTACTCAAACAACAGATCATCTCCATCCATGTCGAAATCCACTTTCTCTCCTCCAGACTCCAATTGATCTGCATTTAAACATTAGAATGTCATGAGAACAAAACTCAATGAATCCATACATATGAAAATCAAAATTAAAGTGATTAGTTCTTACAGTTTAGAACATAATACTCTAACTAGGAAGAAAGACTCACAGGTCCGCATATCTATCTAATTTACACAAAATTAGAAATTTGGTTTCATACAACCAAGCTACGTTCCTTCGATTATTAAGATTATTATCAAACGTTTCACAATTGTATTATATCATCAAGCTTGGAATGATACAACAAGCTGTGACCAATATATCATCAAGTTTGGAATGATATAAGTAATGATCTTAATATCAGGACGCATATCAGCAACTTCAGTATTCGTTTTTGGAATGATACCCAATTCAGCCTTTGAAAAGAAATAGTTGTGTAAGTCATCAAGTTTGGAATGACTAGCAACTAAACAATCTCAGGCTTTCATCAAGGAGCATCTGGAATACTTCAGTGTACTCAGTCTAGATGCGTGAATGTAGGCAGACTCGGTTCTAAGATCTTAAACAAATATAGGTATTAAGTCCCACTAAATAGACTTTAATCTCATATCCCCCGATGTTTTAGATGTAAGAACCTTGCATAAGCCCTTTGTAAGGACATCTGCTACATTATCTTTTGATCTCACGTCCAAGAGGGAAATGATCCCTTGACTGGTAAGATAGGTCAACCAGGCATGTTTCATCCGTAGTTGCCTTCGCTTACCATTGAACATTGAATTAGTTGCAATGGTTGTTGTGGCTTGATTGTCACAAAATATCGAGATAGAGTTCATTTTTAGACTCATCATTGGAATATCCATAACCAAATCTCTGACCCACTATGCTTCTTCGGCAGATGAAGCAAGAGCATAGAGTTCAGATTCCATAGAGGATAGTGCTATACACGTTTGCCTCTTAGATTTCCAAGCTACTGTGGCTCCTCCTAGGGTAAACACATAACCACTAGTGACCCACTATCACCAACGTCTGAGCACCAGGAGGCGTCAGAGTACCCTTCAAGCACAGGAGGGTGTCCACTGTAACATAATGCATACTACTCAGTATACTTTAAGTATCGCATTAGCCTTTCCAAGGCGTCCCAGTGATCCTTTCCAGGGTTACTAGTGAATCTACTCAACATGCTGACCGTAAAGGCTATGTCGGGTCGAGTGCAGGTAGTAGCATACATTAGACTGCCAATAAGTTTGGAGTAATCCAACTGTCTAATGGGTGAACCGTCAAGAGGTTTCAATCTATTATTATAGTTGATGAGTCTGGTTTATACAGTGATTTCCGGCCTCATTTGGGTTTGATTTAGTGTCATTGCACTTCATTTGCTGTTCATATACGCTTATATTGATAGCATGACATTTCTGCGCCTTTTGTGCAATCCTTCCCCCTTTGTGGCATGTTCTTCCTATATATTACTGTATGCTTGTGTTATGGATCCGGTGGTGTGCACGGATCGGGGTTAATTGTGTTTTTCCTGCAGGTCCTGGGGTCGTGTGCACGTTCGGGATGGTGCGGGGGAATTTTTGGCCTAAAAAACCTCTGATCGTGCGCATTCCTTCGCGCATGATCAGGCGCACGACCATTAGTCGTGCGATAAATCCCAGCCCAGATCGAAATCGGACCTAAGATATGCGCACGATCACAGGCCTTTCTTCCCGCACGACCACTGGTGATGCGCCCCTGACCGTGCGGTGTTTTCTATTTTTTCTTTGCTACAGGTTGACTGCGCACGATCACAGGCATTCCTTCGCGCACGACCATTGGTCGTGCGCCACTGACCGTGCGCAGTACTTATTCTACTCCCTATTTAAGCCGCTGTTCCGCAATTTTAGGGATTCCTGCACAGTTCGAGATGCGATTTCTGCGCGCGACTCCGCCGTTCCACCTCTCCAAGGTCCCTCCTTCCATTCCTCCCCTTGGGAAAGCTTCATCCATTGATCCTAAGGTCCATCTAGGGTTCCGGAAGCATTCTCCGCCATCTACGACCAGCATTCCAAGAGGAAGACATCTCCATTGGGTGAAGGAGAAGTGAACCCAGCTCTGAGAAGAAGACGGGCAGCGGTTGGAGGTAGTGATAGCCTCTACACCCCGGAAGCAACCAAGGACTGAGCTCGGAGGAGGCGTGACGACCCCCCATTCCGACCACGATCCGCGGCGAGGCTTCTCATCTCGTGGTTACTTCTACCCCTTCTCATTTTGTGATTTGTACTCTTAGTGGTTGTAATGAACTAAATGAACATCTATTTGTCTATGAATGGAAGTTTCTTTATGAACTTGTCTTTACGTTATGCTGTGTTGTGATGCGCTCCGCCCCCGCTGCACTTACACCCACATGTTCCAGCACTCGCTCTAGCAAAAGCTAGAAGCGATAGCGAAGAGGTGCCTTTGACCCTCGACCCTCGCATTTGCACTCACTTCATCCATTTGCTCACCGGCCATCCGCCAAGCGAAGCACGGCACCGCGGCCTGCACGAAACCCATCCACCAAGCGACGCGGTGATTGCGACCCGCATAGTTGTAGTTTCTCATTCATGTTCGGTAACACCAACCAAAACCCCCCTTGTTTTGTTAAACTTAGAAACCCTCAAAATTAATCTCCTAACAAACAAATCGTACTACCTAACTTGCAGTCCTTTGAGAACGATATTCGGGGAGCTACTCCCTACTTTTATTACTTGACAACGACCGGTGCACTGCCGTCGTCCCGCATTTCGTGCCCACTAATTAGCGGTGTGGAAATAGCGCGTCAAGTTTTTGGCGCCGTTGCCGGGGATTGCAAGCGTTATATGAAATTGTTTTTAGGAAAATTAATTGAGAGGATTTTTAGTTTCCTAATTTGTTCCTTCATCCTTTCTCTTGTCTAATCGATGGGTGGTGTTATTCATTCGTTGTCAAGCGTAGTGTTGTGCACAAGGGTGTTTTTCTGGTGAATCTGGTTATCTTCATACAATGTGGGCTGGATTTAATATCCGCTGTCGTGGGTGTGGGGATACATCCCATGCCAGTGATAGATGCCCATCGGGAGAGAGTAGCTCTAGCCCCCAAGGCCCATGGTATCAGGCATCGACATCATACGGTACCACATACACTGTGCCTAAGGCTTATGGCTACTCTGCCGCTCCGCATATACCATTTTTGAATTCGTCTCCGGCCCACTTGGACCAAAGACGAATGCAAAACAGTGCTTGTTTTGTCGAAGCACGGATCATGCTTTAAGGGATTGTGCTGAATATCTGCGCGAACTGGACGAGCACGATGAGCCGGACATCCGGATCGTCCCAATTCCTATCTCTGGCAGCACCCTCCCCTCCTCTGGTTTCATATCCATTTCACCTTCATGTTTTGAAGGGGTCGATGCGGTTATGCCGATCAAGGTTATTGGTGATCTATGCCCCGACATGGTTGCGCATGTCTCTCCCGTTTGTTTATCACCGCATGTTGATTCAATTCTTTCTGAGGATGCAGTGCTTGATTTCTCTTCAAACACTAACTCTTCTAGTCTTGTGTGTGCTACTACAATTGTTTTTGACAGTATCGACGAGAATGTCTTGCAGGAAGAGGTAGTGAGTTGCAGCGTTGTGCCCACTCCGAGAGAGGAGGATGTTCTTCAAGGTGCGGAGGTGGAGACTTCAGCATCATTTGACGAGGTCCAAGTCTTGGAAGTGGCCGCTGACAATTCTGCTAGATCCTGCAGCATTTTTGACGATGCCGTCAATTCCTCGCCAACCCAACCCATCAGGAGTGATTCCGGGATCTCTCCTGAAGAAGAAAGTCTTTTATGTTATTCGTCTAATTTGTTTCTTCACCCCATTCCCGTGTCTGATTTACTGCAGGTTTGTACATTGGATCTGACCCTGGATGTAATCGAGCCTGCTATGCGGGTCGGAGATGTCTTGGATCATCTGCATGTGGAAATAGATACTGAGATCCCTTCACCGTATTACCTGCCCCTACCTGACAATCAATGCAGGTATCTTTACTCAGGAAGTGGGGGAACGACCCTGTCACCTTATGGTCACCCATTACCGAAACAGACATTGGAACAGCTTCCTGTTCACTTCATTTTCCATAGACCGATCAGCTAGCATACGCTAGCAGCTGAATAAGTCTAGTTGGGAGACATAAAGCCCCAATAGTTATCTTCGTTAGAATTACTTTAAATTGTGGTGTTCATTTTTTTTTGTGGCGTAATGAATTTTTTTTATATATAGAACCTTTTATCTATTAATTGTGACTAACGGTCTTGTGTTAGGGATGAGTAAACCTTGGATGCACTTATGAGGCATGGCGGTAAATTTTTAATTCTGAAACTGGGCGCGCGAATTATTCCTTCGCGCACGACCACTGGTCGTGCGCCCTATTTATTGGCGCACGACAACTAGTCGTGCGCGGGCCCAGTTTCTTTTAAAACCTTTCGGCCGGCTCCTGTGCGTGCATCTAGGGTTCTCGTTTTTTGGTCGCTGAGCGTGCGCCGCCTGGGAGCTCTTTTCCTCCTCCTCACTCCATCTTCTCCGGTAAGCCTTCCCTTCCTCCTCTCCTCCTTCAAGCTTGTGTGTCCATGGAGCCATCCGGGAGCCGCCGCGTTGCCAAGGTTTTTCAAAGATCTCGCTCCTCCTCTGCCACTCCCGCTCAAATCCTGGGGAGAATGGCCAAGTTCTCAAAGGAAGAGCACACGCGCCGCTTCACCGCGCTTAGGGGCAAGCCCTTCCTCTCGCAGCGTCTTGTTGACTGGGAAGAACTTCGATCGATTGGAGATGGTGGCGCTCTGATGGAAGCAATTCTTCTCATGTACTCCTTCGACAACTGGAGGAATGTCTTCGAATGTGCTGAGCTAGGATTCAAGGAGCTGACGTTGGAGTTCCTCTCCACATTTGAGTGGGAAGTCACTCCGGCGGGATTCAGGCCTCTTGTTTGTTCTTTCCGGATGATGGGGCATGTATTTACCCTGACACTCACCGAGCTTGCCACCCACACTGGATTTTACACGGAAGGCGAGGCTATAAGATTGGATTTCCAGAACTTGGCGACGACGTTTCCGGGTGATGCCTCCTCGCAAAGCGTCTGGCGGTCATTCATCGGCACTGATGAGGATTATGTGGCTCGCCGGGCCAAATCAACAAGGATCATATCTCCCGCCTTGCGGTACCTGCATCACCTGATTAGTCATTCTATCGCCGCGCGTGGTTTAAGCCAGAATGTGGTAGGTTGGCAAGATCTTTTGTACATTTACAGCATGCAGCAGCGGTATCCCCTTCATCTGGGGTTCATGCTGGCCTACTTCTTCCACCATGAGGCCACATATGGCCTCGCTGGAGCGATTGGGGGTGCGTATTACGTCACCCGAATCGCGAAAGGGCTGGGAGTGTGGGACCGGATACCCCCGATGGAGAAGGTTACCTCTCCTTCCATGATCACGCGGGCAACAATGGTGAGATTCCACCTGCTGCGAGTGGTGGGGCGAAAGGGCAACCGATCATATGTGGTGACTGGTCCGAGTGAGGGTGGTGTTGGTAGCCATGAGGAGGAGGATAGGGACGAGCAGCCAGAGTCTTCGGCAAGGGGAAGAAACAGGGCGGCGGAGCCACCTCAGCAGTCACAAGGGTCACAGCAGCCTGAGCAGCAGCCTGAGCAGCAACCTCAGCAGCCAGCAGGGCAGCACTTCGGCAATTATGCGATGCATGGCGTCCCATACTTACGTGAGCGTCTCTCCGATCTGGAGGCATCGCAGTTTTGGATGCAGGACCTCATTTATCAGCAGGCTGTTCGGGGCGGGCTGGACGTGCCTCAGCCTCCTGCTCGTGTTGCACCCACTGCGCCCCGTCCCGCATCCCCAATCCAAATTTATGCCAGTAGCAGCGACAAGGAAGAGTGAGCTGCCCCTCTTGTTTGGAGCGCGTCAGTGGCCTCCCGCGTCGTAGTTTGTTATTTCTAATGTTTGATTCAGCTTCTCTTGTTTAGGTTGTTAAAACATGTTTGTGTGTGACACTCATCTGGGTGTCTTTTTATTCAGTCGTTAAGACTTCTGCTATCAAACTCTAATACAGGTATTTGGTCCACCTTCAAGGACGTTAAACAAAAGGGCTCTTGGGAGACAACCCATTTGGGACCATTTGGTTTCGTTCTTTCTTGTTATCTTTTTTTTTGCTATATTTTTGTGTGCTTGGGATCTCTTTAATCGCAGGTCCATATTTATTGGAGCACGGAGGGATCACCGCCTTTTGAACAAAACGCCATATCTTCTGGTATGCTCATTTCTGAGCATAGGGTAATCTCTCATCCTAGCCTTCTTAAGCTTATGCCACTATCAAACATGCTTTCTGCTTAGTGTAAGTCGGGGGGGAGAGAGTAGTTATCGTTACCTCGTGCACATGCACAGTGCACGGCATACTAGGATTTACTTCTGTGTTATATTGTAGCATTGCTCATCTAATGGCACACCACGACACCCACATGAACGCACTGAACTGTAGGCGCGCGACGAGTCTAACTCGTCTCGGTTGTGTGAATGGGAAATCACGGTGCTGGGTTAGGATTGCGAGATGAAGTACTTTGTTGACTCTTGTAGTGCTCCTAGTCGAGTGCTCATGTCTCGTAGGAATTTGTGTAGATCCAATTTCTTTTTATGCTTTTAGTCTATATTTTTCTACTAGCGTAAATATTGTTTACTTCATTCAAAATTTGGTGAATCCGGTGTGAATCAAACTGTAGCATAGGAATGTGTGTAGACGTCCGTTAGTCTCGTGTTGCCCGAGTCGGGAGGAAGGATTATCTTTCTCGGTGGCTAGAACTCGCCCCAAGCGATTCTTGAAGCATGGGTATACGGTTAGTCAAGTGCGTGAATGTGATATAGGCCATCATTTTGGCCCGGTTGAGCCTTTGCACCCTTTCCTATCGCTATATCCTCGTTAGCCCAATTGTGCCTACCCGTTCTTTGATTCAGCCCCTCTTTTATCGCACCAAAGCCCAAAAGCCAATCCTAATCACACACTCAAATCTGAGCTTTAGCTGTTTATTATTTTTATGAGTTGGGTTGTTAATGTGGTGACATGTTTGTGAAGTTGTGGATGTGTTTTATTGTTTATTTGCTGAAAATGATAAGAAAAGAAAAGAAAAAATGAAAGAGAGAAAAGAAGTAAGAAGAAAAGAAAAAGATATGAGCTTGAATGTAAAACTCATTTGTATAAGTATAAGTTTGGGAGTAGGCGGTGCACGCACCCATGTTGCTAAGTCCAAGTCTGGGGGTGTAGTGTACCCGCATGTTGTGTGGTGATGAGGTTAGTTTTCTGTGCTAGCTCATTTGGGTTTAGTGTTTAAGCCGTCGCTTTTATCTTTGTTTACCTCACTTACACCCAAGCCTCATCTCAAACCTAAAGTCCTATTGATTCACGCATTTGAGACATACCAGTGCCGTGGAGGGAGTGCGAACGGGCAAGCCTATGGTCACCGACATTGATGGATTTCAATGGAGTTGTCCCGAGTCCCGATCTTTGGCAACGCTCGCCTCAGCGTTCAGTTTACTTTCTTCCTATGTACGACCTTATGATTCACCGTGATTCACCTTTTGAGTAAACGTAATATATAAATACGCTCCTAGAAAATTATAAACTACTATGTATAATTAGAAATTTTGTCTACTAGATTTCTATACACATGCGTATGAGACTTCGCATATTACTCCGCCCTGGCAATTTCTAACCCAGCTATGTCTTTTCTCGCTCCGCCGGATTTGTTTGCTCGGGACGCGCAAACAGGTAAGTCTGGGGGTGTGATGAGTCTGGTTTATACAGTGATTTCCGGCCTCATTTGGGTTTGATTTAGTGTCATTGCACTTCATTTGCTGTTCATATACGCTTATATTGATAGCATGGCGTTTCTGCGCCTTTTGTGCAATCCTTCCCCCTTTGTGGCATGTTCTTCCTATATATTATTGTATGCTTGTGTTATGGATCCGGTGGTGTGCACGGATCGAGGTTAATTGTGTTTTTCCTGCAGGTCCTGGGGTCGTGTGCACGTTCGGGATGGTGCGGGGGAATTTTTGGCCTAAAAAACCTCTGATCGTGCGCATTCCTTCGCGCACGATCAGGCGCACGACCATTGGTCGTGCGATAAATCCCAGCCCAGATCGAAATCGGACCTAAGGTATGCGCACGATCACAGGCCTTTCTTCGCGCACGACCACTGGTCGTGCGCCCCTGACCGTGCGGTGTTTTCTATTTTTCTTTGCTACAGGTTGACTGCGCACGATCACATGCATTCCTTCGCGCACGACCATTGGTCGTGCGCCACTGACCGTGCGCAGTACTTATTCTACTCCCTATTTAAGCCGTTGTTCCGCGATTTTAGGGATTCCTGCACAGTTCGAGGCGCGATTTCTGCGCGCGACTCCGCCGTTCCACCTCTCCAAGGTCCCTCCTTCCATTCCTCCCCTTGGGAAAGCTTCATCCATTGATCCTAAGGTCCATTTAGGGTTCCGGAAGCATTCTCCGCCATCTACGGCCAGCATTCCAAGAGGAAGACATCTCCATTGGGTGAAGGAGAAGTGAACCCAGCTCTGAGAAGAAGACGGGCAGCGGTTGGAGGTAGTGACAGCCTCTACACCCCGGAAGCAACCAAGGACTGAGCTCGGAGGAGGCGTGACGACAACCCATCCTGACCACGATCCGCGGTGAGGCTTCTCATCTCGTGGTTACTTCTACCCCTTCTCATTTTGTGATTTGTACTCTTAGTGGTTGTAATGAACTAAATGAACATCTATTTGTCTATGAATGGAAGTTTATTTATGAACTTGTCTTTACGTTATGCTGTGTTGTGATGCGCTCCGCCCCCGCTCCACTTACACCCACATGTTCCAGCACTCGCTCTAGCAAAAGCTAGAAGCGATAGCGAAGAGGTGCCTTCGACCCTCGACCCTCGAATTTGCACTCACTTCATCCATTTGCTCACTGGCCATCCGCCAAGCGAAGCACGGCACCGCGGCCTGCACAAAACCCATCCACCAAGCGACGTGGTGATTGCGACCCGCATAGTTGTAGTTTCTCATTCTTGTTCCGTAACACCAACCAAAACCCCCTTGTTTTGTTAAACTTAGAAACCCTCAAAATTAATCTCCTAACAAGCAAATCGTACTACCTAACTTGCAGTCCTTTGAGAATGATATTCGGGGAGCTACTCCCTACTTTTATTACTTGACAACGACCGATGCACTGCCGTCATCCCGCATTTCGTGCCCGCTAATTAGCGGTGTGGAAATAGCGCGTCAATAGTCGTATGGAGTCTCAATCTTCTTGCACTTATCATAACCCCACTTCTCTAGTAGAGTTCTGATGTAGTGACTCTGGCTGAGGGTGATACCCTTATCCATAAAGTTCACTTCCATTCCTAAGATGGTTTTCACCACACCTAAGTCAATCATGCTAAATTTTGACTTCAAGGTAACCTTAACGTCTTCCACCTTAGACTGATCAGTACCGAGAATTAGCATGTCATCAACATACAAGCAGATTATAGCGACGGAGTTTGAACTTGTCCGTATGTATAGACATTTATCTGAAAGGCTGGATTTAAAATGCAGGCCTTTTACGCAAGTGTCAAACTTCTCGTGCCATAGCTTTGGTGATTGCTTCAATCCGTATAGTGACTTAATCAACTTACAGACCTTGGTTTCTAGACCTTCTACGATGAACCCTTCAGGTTGACGCTTGTAGATCTCCTCAGTTAGATCTCCATTTAAAAATGCAGTCTTTACATCTATCTAATGAACGACGAAACGTTCAATAGATGCGATAGCGAGAAGAACCCTGATCGTTGCAATGTGACAAACAGGTGAGTATGTGTATCAAAGTATTCTATTCCACTCACTTGAGTGAAGCCTTTTGCAACTAGACGTGCTTTGTACTCAGCGATACTCCCATCTGGATTCAGTTTCTTCTTAAGAACCCACTTTCTCCCAATGGTTTTAGCTCCTTTGGGTAGGTCAACTAATGTCCAAGTTTGGTTCTCCATGAGAGAGTTCATCTCATCATCAATGGCTTCTCTCCATAACAGGGAATCCCTATATCGCATCGCTTCCGTATAGGTGGATGGATCAGCTTCAACGTGGTAAGTCACAAAATCTGTACCGAAGCTTTTAGGAACTTGTTCCCTATTAGATAGCCTAGTGGACTCTAAGGCACTAGTGTGGACTGGATCAGTGTCAGGGAGTCGTAGTTCCGTCCCAATGAGGGTATCAGAACTAGTGTCTGGCAGACCCAGAAGTGTCAGGTTCTTATCTCTAAGAAACTTATCCTCAAAAAACACGTCATCTCTAGACTCAATGACCGAGTTGGTAGAGAGATCTAGAAATCGGTATGTAGCATTATCCACCGCACATCCTAAGTATACACAAGTGTTCTTCTTTGGTCCTAACCTAGATCTTCTTATGTCAGGTATCCTAACATAGGCGATACAGCCCCAGGTTTTGAGGTTATCAAATTTGGGCGGTCTCTTAAACCAAAACTCATACCGGGTTTGCTTCAATTTAGCATGAGGAACCATATTCAGGATGTGATTCGACGCGAGGGCTGCTTCTCCCCAATATGTGGCAGGCATGCCGACAGTCAACATCATAGAATTCAACATTTTTGTTAAAGTTCTATTTTTCCGCTCGGCAATACCGTTTGACTGGGCGAATAAGGGGCAGTGGTTTCAGGTATTATGGCATTGCTGGCAAGAAAATCCCTAAACTCACACGAGACGTACTCACCTCCTCGATCACTCCTAAGTCGCTTAATTTTCAAATCCAATTGGTTCTCAACCCTATTTTTGAAAATTTGAAATTTTTCAAAAGCTTCATCTTTTGATTTTAAGAGATAAATGTGAGAATATCTAGAGAAGACGTCGATAAAAGTTATCAGGTACTTCCGACCACCACGTGTGGCAAAACTCTTATAGTCACAAATGTCGGAGTGTATCAACTCTAGTAAACGTGTACTCCTAGACACCTGACTGAATGGTGTTCTAGTTATCTTAGTTTGAGCACAAATCTCACATTTGTCAAATTTGGTTTTAGTGTCTAAGGGAATGTTGTGAGTTCTAGCTAGCAGGAGTAGTTTTCTATAGTTGACATGTCCTAGTCTTGCGTGTAAAGTCTTAGGAGCAATCAAATTAGAACTAACCTGATTAACTACTTTGTTTGCTAGACTCAGTCGATACATTCCATTGACTACATACGCACAACCAAAATAATGAGAGTTAACCATTAGGGTCACCCTACCACCACTAATTTTAAAGGACATACCCGCATCGCTTAACAGACTAATCGATATTAAATTAGCAGCTAATGTAGGAATGTATTTAACATCTTTCAAAAGTAAATGCATACCGGACGAGAGTAGCAGATCCACGGTCCCTGTCTGGAGTACCTCAGCAGTGGCTCCATTTGCAACGGTAACTGACTCAGAGATTGGAGTGGCATCCTTCAGCAGAGCGGAGTTGTTGCAGACGTGGCAGGTCGCCCCCGAATCCAACCACCAGTCAGTACTGGCCTGAACGTTCCCCACCTTGGCAACAAAGTGGGAGGGCGCAGTCTGATGGAGCATATGAGCCATGTTATCAGGATTTGGTGGGTTAGCATCGGGCTTCTTGGGTTGCCTGAAGTCAGAAGCGCAGTGGCCCCACTTGTTGCAGTTGTAGCACTTGCCTTTGAACTTCTTGACCTTTTTGCTGGTGTCTACTACGGTGGGAGCACTGGAGGGAGGTCGAGTTCGATCAGATCTAGGCATCCTTTTCGGGTGTGTGATCATATTAGCAGCAGATTGCTGCTTGCTCACCACCTCCTTCACATGCCTTGTCCGATTCTCATCCTCAACACAGATAAACCGCTTGAGTTCTTTCAGACTGACCCGAGTATTCTTGCGATACATCTCCATCTTGAAAGAGTACCACGCTGAAGGGAGCTTGTAGATGATGGCTCCAGCAATGAACCCATCTGGCAGAGGGACACTTTCACTGTTGAGCTTGGCCACCAAATTTTCCAGGTCTGCAATCTGGCGAAGGATTTCCCTGTCCTCAGAGAAGGTGAATCCCATGAACTTGTCCACCAGATGCGTCTTGGACATGTTCTCCTCCTCTTTAGACTGATCTTCCAGCGCATTCCAGATCTCTTTCGCTGTCTTCAGTTTCCCAAACGTCTCTGCCAGAGAATTGGAGAGACAGTTGAGGAGATAATCGCGATAGAAGTCTTCGTCGCTGATCCACTGTGCTTTCTTATCTCCTCCTTTGAATTCTGCGAGATCAGTTTGCCTAGTATAAAAAATATTCAGGAACTTCATACCGAACTGGGTGTTCCGCTTCTAGGCACTGAACTCAGAATGGGAGAACTTCTCCAGTTTGATCATCGGCACAGGAGAGGAGAGGCTGCTCTTTGAAAGTGAGTACATCGCTAGCAGACGGTTCAAACTCCTCAAGAACTGAAACAAAACTCCTCAAGCACTGTGAAACTGAAACTGCACTACACTGCACTGGAAGCTGCTCCGTCGACAGAGATTGGCAAAGAATCTGCCAAAAAATTCGTTGATCGGCAAAGAGCGGCCAAAAATAATAATTCGACTAACAGCAGAGATCGGCAATGGGATCGGCTAACAGCAACAATTTCGTCGATCTCCGATGATTTCTGCTAACAACAGTGATGTAGTCGAGCAGCAGTGATCGGCAGTGAAATTCGTCGATCTGCGTAACTGCATTGTCGTCGATCGGGAAGAGGAAGATCGGGAAGAACGCCGAGGATCCCTTCCTCCTTTGCGGCAGCGGACTCGTTCCACGCGAAGAAGAAAATTACGGGCACTGTCGTCGATCGGCAGCGGCAGCGATGGAGAGCGACAAGCGTGGCGGCGCACGAGATCCTTCCTTCTCCAACGCAGAGAGCAACAAGCGGCTAGAGGCGGTTACTTTACTTGCAGGCGATGACGATGCAGGCGAGATCACCATGAAGAAGCACTGTAACCGCTCGAGCGACGGGGGCTACGATTCACGAACGAAAAACTCTTCGAGAATGATAGGAGTGCTCGAAGCATCCGAGTGAACGTTAAGTTTGGAACGAACTACCCGTTGCCCCCAGCGGGGGTATTTATAGGCGTAACCCTAAATCCCCGACGACTCGTTAACGGACCCGTTAGGGTTCCGTTTAATATCCGATACAATGCTAAATATACCTTAACAAAATAAACCAATGAAAGTATAATACCATAATGTTAGAAAAAAAAAGGATGATGCAAATATATTGAGATATACATCAAATTATGAGCACACCTCATTAGTGGAGGGTTTTTTTCTAGCCGCAACCCAAATTCTTCTATAAATTAGTAGGATACCCATCAACTCTTAGCATCAGAATCTCCCATAGTGATCGACAATTATACTACTGATGCTGAGATAATACACATCTAAACCTAAACTAATGCGCAAGCATGTCATTGCATTAAAGAAAATATCTTAACTGAGTTCCTAAAACATGTTTACTCAAAGAAAACAATTCACTCAACTGTATATTCATTCTCACCTCCGCACACTCCAATGCAGAAATAAACACATCTTATCATCATGCGAATCATGGACTACACTCACCCAGGAGTTAGTGTTAATTAAGAAAATTAATGATGGATTTGAACAACTTAGAGAGAAGTATGAAGAGCAAATTGAAATCTACACAAACACATTAAAATAAAGTGCTTTGAAATATGTTAGATTAAGAAAATATATGAAGGATAAAAATACTACTCTACAATTATATCCAAGTAGATTAAAAGAAAACGTGCGCACCGATAATACTTACATATTCACTGATACAAAATTTTCTAACTTACGTAGAGCAGGACTTGGATACACATGATAACATTCATATGTAGACAAACACTCAAAAGCGTAGCAATCAAACTAACTGGTTACCCAAAGTGAAATTAGTAGGATACCCATCAACTCTTAGCATCAGAATCTCCCATAGTGATCGACAATTATACTACTGATGTTGAGATAATAAACACATCTAAACCTGAACTAATGTGCAAGCATGTCATTGCATCTGTAGTTTGGTAGATGTTGAGAATTGAACTTAACTGGCAATATCCACAGTTCTTAAATGCAGTGAAAATTCTTAGATGAATAAAACTGCACACCCGAAACACAGAAAAAAATAGTAAATGGAGTGAGAACAAATGCAGAAACCTGAAAGTGAACTTAGCTGGCAAGTGATTTAAGGCAATTAGAGATTAATAGAAATAATGACTTACCTTCTCATTTTATACAACTTGATTCTTTCTTGGAGATTGGGCCGGGAGAACCTACAACAGCTGAATTTCATAAGATTAGAACAACTCGAAGAAGGACAATATTCACAGAAGTGTGGGCAATATAGATTCTTTCTTTAACCATTGCTCGAACGCATAACGTTCCGCAAGGAAACTTGCTTACTTTCAGCCACTAAAGTTCTCTTATGAGTTTAGTGGCTGAAAGTTTGATGCCACTATATTATCAGCATCAAACTTTATGAGTTCAAACCTGTATAGGAGGAAACTTGCTTACTTTCAGCATGCTAATGCAACTATTTTCACTTATGTCCTGCACCATTGACCTGCACAACAAACAGAAATTCCTATAACATAAATAAAGCAAGTGATAATGCAAATGGCATGGATCAAGTCATTATGAAATAAAATATCCATCATTTTGTGGCTGATAAACATCCACCAAACACTCACATATCAACTAAATTTCTATAAGAACTTGCCCAATTAAAACTGTAATTAGCAAATTATATATAACATTGCTTAATTGCTGACAATATTTTCTACCTAACCAATCCTAAAAATAATTATATAGTGCTCCATATGATTTTTTGCAGCACCTCGACGTCCAGCCCATGCCCCTCTTCCGAGCGATGTTCATTTTCACAGTCCGTGTCGTATATGAACATTTGTAGAAACCTTGGTCTATTACCCGGAGTTGGTATAAGAGAGACGATTCTATGGTATAGTGCCCCATGTGCTCTGAAGGTGTAGATTCCTTGAGCAAATGACGGGATGGAATCATCCAATGTTACACCCATCGACGTGAATGAGAAGACGTGATTATATGCACGTACATTTATTGGAAATGGCGTCCTTGAGAACCTTGTTGAGTGAATAGATCAAATAGCTTGGGCGGAGTAGGAATCCCGGGAATGATAATTTTACCATTGTTGCAGCATAAGTTCTTTGATTCCTTATAGAACAATTTTGCATGACAATGACGACAAAATGTCGGAGGTGGAAGTTCCATTCTAGGAACGTTTGTAATTTGAGTAGAAATTCTTGTTGAATTTCGGTTAGGTACTCGTAGATTTGGGACCACAACTGGTAATTGATGCTCTGCCTCGGTTGATGCATCATGGAGGTTCCCTAATTGATGGACCAAGCAATTGTGTTAGAATATTAACTACCTAAAATACATTTGTTTAAGTGGGTTATGGAGAAGTATGAAATGAAGATGTTATGGAATTGCCTTGTGGTAGGATCTCTGCAGCCGTTGAGGCATGGTTAAATTGATTTTGGATATTAGACTGTTGATCACGTCATTGTTGTCGTCTCGTTGCATTTCGTATAGTTTGTTGAACATTCGTCAGTGAATTTCAATATGTGGTTGACCGAGACGGTGCATCAACGTGAAGTGATAGGCCTGTGCATGAGAAGAAATGTCCACGTATATTGAATATGTAAAGGAGTCGTGATTGAAGAGGAGAATCGAGTAATACCTTCAGCAATTGAAGAAATTGTGTCTATTGTTGGGAGTAGTGTGTGTCGAGGAAGCGTTGATCCTGATGTGGAAGCCCTATTGCGTTTGTGACCAATTTTGTCATGCTCATTGGGCTGGTGGGCAATCGTTGACTTTGTGAAGTCACTATTACAAATGGGGCAGTGCATTGCAAAAATTGATAATTGAAATGGCCATAGAAACAAATACAGAAAACAATATTTGTAAAGAAGCAATTTATCAAAAAATAATCGCAATTTATCATACCCAACCATTTTGCCAAAACAATCTGACAAAAATAGAGCAAGCCTAAGTTTCAATATTTTTTCCCAAAAAATATAAATCTAAAGACATGACCAGCCCATTAAAAAAACTTTCATATCAAATCCGATTCTAAATGTTTAAATCAAAACTATTGTTTGTACCATATTCAAGTAATTATTCATAACTTAATATGAAATCTTTGGTGACAACATTATAAAAATCATTCAATGGGGTGATGCCATGAAAGTAATATAATCTCAATACTCTGATACTTTTCAACATTCTAATATACAAAATTAAAATTTTTGTCACATAATAGAATAATTAAAGCTACATACCACCAAGGTAGAGAAACAAAATAATATTATTTAAGAGCTTTTAAGATGAGTAAAACATGTTCGCAATAGAGCAGTTCATGGTCTCTTAATCTACAACTATTTTTTTACCACATTCAAGAAATTATTCATAGTGGCTCTAATCTATTTAGTTCTGATTTTGGTAATGTCTTTGGCATATAACTGAGTTAAGAAGTTCCTTATCCTGAGATAAAGATTTTTGAAGAACAAAAGAATTTTATGCCAAACACTATTGAAGAAGTTCCAGTGATATGCAAATCAAGTAGCATTAAAATATGAGATTTTTAACAATGCATGCCACAAAAATGTCTAAATAAAAAGGGTTTTCTGCGAAAGCAAAAGTAAACCTAAATTATAATTCATAAAATTGTGAATGCTATTGGTAGATGAGAACCATTTTCAGCGTTGTAGAAGGAAAACATATTCAATAGTGCAGAAGCAAAACAAATATAAATGCAAAATGTAAAGACATATGAGAACCTGAACATAATTTAAAGGAAATATAATTTTAAACAAACAATGTCAAAGACGAAGAGAAGCAAGGGCTGGCCTGATACTAAATAGGAAATGCCACATTCTAAAACAATTTTATGACAAACAAAAAATTATTAGTTGATTGTTCAAAAGTCAAAACTACAACAATACTTATTGACAGAGAAGTACCCCTAAGCTTATTAAGCTATCGGAGATGTCTACTTGTTGTTGTAGAGTGATTCGCAGTCCGTGGAAGCCCTGTAACAAAAAATTAGTGAAAATGGTTGAGCATAAAATAAATACAAAAAGTTCAACGTACTTAACTGATTTCAATTGAAAATCAGTGTTTATTGCCTCCTTAAGATCAGTCGGCTCCTGAATTAGAAAACATGGTCAAGCATCCATAAATAAAAAAGTTATTCCCTCTCATTCATTTCAACCAGAAATCAACTATTAATTGTGCGGAACACAAAAAAGGCAGTATAGCAGCATACAAAAAGTTCAACCTGAAATTGAAAAGAGAAAAAGTTGCAATCTGAAAAGACAAAAAAAAGGTAGTAGAAACTTAAAATCAACTATTAATATCAGGAAAGGCTATTATGAGGAATTTTCCATTAAAGCTCTATTTTGAACTGTTTTGACACTAAACATAATATCAGGAAAGCCTATTTTGAATATCTCATTGGAAATATCTCATTGCCTAGTTTAATATCAGGAAAGCTTCATACTAATGTGATTCCCTCTCATTCTCATATTCTCATTCATCACAAATTTCGACTTCATTAATGTTGAGAGAAGAAATTAAAATGTGATTCACTCTAATTCTCTGAAATAAAAATGTGATTCACTCTAATTCTTACTTCGCTAATTCTGAAAGACAAAATTAAAAGGAGAAAAAGCAGCAATCTGAAAACTTAAAAAAGGCATTAGGAACCCAAATCAACTTTTAATCTCTCTGCCGCAAAGCTACCATCACAAACTTCTCAACTGAAAACTTAAAAGGAGAAAAAGCTGCAATATGAAAACTTAAAAAAGGCATTAGGAACCCAAATTAACTTTTAATCTCTCTGCCTTAAAGCTACCATCACAAACTTCTCATCACAAAACCATATAGAATCCCTAAACCATAGAGAAAGGAAAAATAGGGTTTTCGACCCCCGTTGGAATCACTGAATTTCTATCACAAAACCATATAGAAATGAAGAGGGGATGATGATGGAAGCCTTACTTTTAATTAAGAAGCAAATGCCCCTCGAAAGCATGATCGACGACGTTGTCGAGTAGTTCGTCGAGCTCGATCGCTGGAGGAAGATGAATCCTAGTTAGCTGGATGGTATAGGTCCCAGATCGCTGGAGGAAGAGGACTCCCAGATCAATGGAGGAAGATGACTCGCAGATCGCTATCAAAGAAAAAGAGAAGTTAGGGTTTTCAACCCTCATTGGAATCCCAGGACCATATAGAAATGAGGATGGGCGGATGATAGAAGCCTTACTTTTAATTAAGATGCAAAAGCCCCCAACGAAATCATGATCGACGCATGACCGACGGCATCGTTTCTCTTTGGTCGGCCGCTTTGGTCGGCCGCTTTGCTCTGCCGCTTTGCTCCTCGAGGCGTCGTTTCTCCTTGCTCGGCCACTGGATGGTATAACTCCCCGATCGCTAGGGGAGTCGTTGAAGGAAGACGACTCACAGATCGCTATAGGAATAGTGGGAGCGGCAGGGTAGATGCAGAAGCGGGACCGGCAGGGTAGATGCAGGAGCGGGATGAAAGCTTGATTTAGCGGGAAGCGCGACAGAAAGATGGATTGCTTCGGGCAAGGTGCGAAATGATTTGAAGCGGATGATGTGATCTTAGCGTGCAGGTCGACATGGGACGTTGTTTTTTGGGGGGGCATAGAGTAATTACAAAAACAGACATTTTTTTGAAATTGTTTGAAATTTTATTTAACGTTGTTAAGTCTTTAAAGTAAAGAAATGATGGTATTTTGGGTATTATGAATGTTGCACCAAAGGGTAGTTTTTCTTTATAGAATAATATAGATATAAGTTATAAATAAATTAAATAAATAATAACTTAGATTTTTTTGTAAAAAAAAAACATGTTTTTTTTATTAAGCTCCCATCCCATCGATCGACGGGACGGGATGTCAATCCTGTCGATCGGCAAACTGATCCCGTCGATCGGCAGACAGATCCAGTCTATCGGCAGACTGATCCCGTCGATCGGCAGACAGCTTCCCGTCGATATTAACTTGTTTTTTTCCTTAAAATAGATCATCGATTACTTTCCCGTCGATCGACCTCCCATCCCGTCGATCTACGGGACGGGATGTCGATCTCGTTGATCAGCTTCCCTTCCAATCGATTTCATCGTGAGCCTAAGTCCCGATCGACATCCCATCTCGTCGATCGACGGGACGGGATGTCGATTTTCCCTTCCCGTCTTTATAATGCTTCTTATTCTAACATATTATAATATAATAAATATAAATGTTTATGTGCTCAAATAGATGGGAGTGCTTGCTCCAGTGGACTTGACTTGGCTAGTCTCTCTAGTGGCACAGGATCGAATCCAGCCAGCTCTATTTTTGCTGGATTAATTCCGCTATCCGTACCCCAACCCGTCAGCCCTCTATCCACAACCCTCTATCCGCCAGCTGTCACGCACTCAGCCTTCTATACGCACACAGTAAGTTGTCCCGCACTCAGCCTTCTAGAAGCAGACAGCTGCTTCCCACTAGCTCCAAATAGAAATTTGATTTTTGCTAGTTGCAACCCTTTTTTGTCTATAAATAAGGGGTCTCCTCTCTTGTAAAAAAAGGTTCAGAAAATTAGAACCTAAGTTAAGTGTTTTTCTTGTGAGTTTTATTTGAGTGTTTTTGTGAGTTTTGTTTGAGTGTTTTCGAGTTAAGTTTGTGTGCTTTCTAAGCCCTAGTTTGGGCTCTTTTTGTCCTCCAAGTTTAGACTTTCTTGAAAAAAGTTGTAAATCTTTATTTCAATCAATATATATTTTTGTCCTTGTTCTTTTTCTTCTTTTGTTTATGTTGAGTGTGTGAGTGTAAATTTTATTGTTTTTGTTTTTATTTTAGTTTTTCATTTCTGAAAGTGTGTGTGTGTGTGTGTGTGTGTGTGTGTGTGTGTGTGTGTGTGTGTGTGTGTGTGTGTGAGAGAGAGTCTACCTTTTTTGCTTTCTTTAATTTTTCCCTTTAATTTAGATTTTGATTATTGTAGAGTGGGTGAGTGTATGAGTTTAACTTGTCTTTATTTTGCTAAATTAGTTTTCATGCTTTCTTTCAATTAAGTCATTTCAATACTGTAGAGTGCGTGCGTGTATGAGATAAATATTTTGCTTTACTTCAATTCTGTCATTTCAATTCCGTAGAGTACGTGTGTTTTTAATTTAGTGTGCACTTTTCTTTTCTTTTTCCTTATAATTGTTTTTCTTTGTTTTCGCTAATGCACGTAATCGCATAATTATCATCGTCATCGTTTTTTTCAATAAAATAAATCACTCGTTTCGTCGATAAAATAATAGTGCGTTCTTAAAAAGTAAAAATAATCAACAGGATCCGGAAAAATACGACCTTGATATTTTCTATAAAATATCATATACTATACGCTATAAGGTATACTTGCCTTCATCAAAAGATTAGTTTGGATAAAATTTACAAAAGCTTGCAAAACTCTCCTTTTCTATTTACACATTTAAAGAATTCGGTGTCGTAGACGAGGCGTAATCGTCGATATTCCAAAAGAAGGAAAGATCGTTACTTCTATTCATCAAAGTAGGATAACAGTTAGTTTCTCGAAGTAGGAGTACTCGCGAGACTCCTCGAAAATGCCCGCCTAATTCTACTCTCATCACAGAAAGGTTTTGCAAAACTTAAATTTAAACATCAATAGCATTATTTGAAATATGTTTAACATGTTTAGTATCATACTTGTCACCCTTAGGGTGCTGCCTTTCAGATCTGCTGTGATCCTTCTTGGGATGTGAGGAGAAGGAAGGTTTGTTCTTCCACTACTTCCTCCTCATCAACTTCTTGAAATGACTTGAGAAGGTAGTAAACTCCTCATCAGATGAGCTGCTGTCTGATGTGTTAGGCTCAGAATTTTCTGAGCCAGTAGCCCTTCTTGGTGGAAAAGGCATCCTTGCCTTGATCTTCTTGGAGCTCTCAGCTTTGAGAGCCACAACCCTCTCTCTTGCATGAGGCCTGGAGAATGTGTCCTCCTCCTTTCTTGCAGATAGTTGCATCTCATAAGAGAGCAGCTTTCTAAACAGTGTATGGGGAGGAGTCTCACCCAGCTTGGCCACTTCTCTAATGAAACAAATCTTGGTATCCCAATCTCTCTTTAGAGATCTCAGGAATTTATCATTCAGCTCATAATGAGTGAGGACCCTTTCATAGGTCCTCAGCTTATTCACTATTCTGAAGAATCTCTCATAGCAGCCAGCTATGCATTACAGGATTTGTTGCCTGAAGGCTTCATACTCCTGATTAAGGAGGGATTTCCAATAATCTATCACTTCTTCAGTACCTTCCATATACATAATGAGTGTGTCCCACATATCCTTGGCAGTCTCACAATACACCAAGTTATGGAAGGTGGAATCATCAATTGCATTTACTCTTATATTATGAGCTCTCTTGTCCATTCTAGCAAGAGCAATTTCATCCTTTGTCATTTATGCATATGACTTGCCCACTTGTCTTGTAGGATCAATAGTGGAGGGCTTTGTGAAGACAAAGGGCCCCTCCTTGACAATAATATATATCCTAGGGTCTGAGGATTCCATAAACAGCCTAACACTTTGCTTCCATATGCCAAAAGATGCAGCGTTGAATTCCTATCGATGCATGCGTCGACTTAATAGTCATTATACAAAATCGAAGTCACGTCGATTATAAATCGACGCAGCGTCGACATGTCAAGCGCGTGCAGTTTCACTTCTAGAAGCTGCTTCGACATGTTTTGGCACGCTGAATATTAATCTTTATCGACGGTGCTTCGAATACAACCCTAAGTTGCGATGAATCGTCTTCTTTTAAGCAACTTAGTCGTCGAATTTGTTACGTTTTTTTTTGCTGAAATTATTGAAGTGAAGTGGAAGGTGGCCGACGGTCTAGGGTTTGGTGATCGCAGAGACCGCACGGTCTCTGTGTTGGTGCTCTACCGGTCTGGCTCTGGCGGTCTGCTGTGATTGGCCGGTCTGTTCTTGTATGTTCCGGTCTCTTTCGGTCTTCTCTGCTTGGTTGGTCTATCTTCTTTGTAGAAGATCGGGCGGACTGTTCTTGGGTGACCGCTGTGGCCGGGCGGCCTATGCTGGGTGATCTGGCGACTTGTCTGGAGTCGGCCAGATGTTCTTGGTTTGTCCTTGGCGATCTAAGGAAGGAGCATTCTGTGTCAGCGCAGCATGTGCGCGGTCTACTTCTATTTGCAGTCTTGGACCGAATGTTGTCTAAGTGGTGTGATCGTGCGGTCTGCTCTATGAGACCGCTCGCGATCTGATGGGTGGTGACTGTACCTCTCCTGCGGCGGTGACGACATCCGTCCTCTCTCCTATAAATAGGGGTGCAGGGTCCGTCATTCATAACGAGAACTGTAAGAACTAGAGCCTGGTTTGTTTTGTACAGTCTCAACTTTGAGATCTGGCGGTCTTGGAAGCGAATTGACTGTTTGTTGTGTTCGCAGGTTTGCGGTCAGCAGGTTGCGGTCTCCTTCCTTGGTGATTTCCCAGTGGCTTGAATAAATAGTTCGGCAGCGGATTGTCTGTGAACTGGTGTATGTTGTTCTTGTGCTATTCGCAGTGAGCTCGTCGATCAGGTGACCTTCTGCGGTTAGGCGATCTGAGTTGCAGTCTGGCGACAGCTTCTGTTCTCTGTTCAGTTCAATAAATCTCCAGTTCGTGCGTTCTGAGGTGGCGGTCTTGCAGTGCAGGTCATCTTGCTTGTTTTCTGTTCGTGCGGTCTCAGGTCAAGCCGGGCGGTCTCTGGAGTGTAGCGGTCTGTGCGGTCTCTGCTTGTCAGGTCACAATACTTGTGTTTTTGGTGTGTTTTGTTCTTCTCTCCTTCGTGATTCTTATGAATCATGTCTCACCATGTATGTCTCAAAATGTAAAGAAGTTTTGTGATTCAATAAAGTCATTTGTGTTGCTGTGTGGCATTGTGGTTGTTTGGCAATAACTCAGTTGATGCAACTCCTGCTTACTCCTAACCGATTCAAATCAGAAATTTTTAACATGGTATCAGAGGGAGGTTCTTTGAGTGGATAAGCATTGTTCAACTTGAGTTGCCATCGTCTTTGTGAAGAACAGACCACATAGTTTGCCATGGAAGCTGGATACGCAAGAGGGCTTGGTATTGAACTCCTCACATCGACTAATTACAAGAAATGGAAGTCGTGTATGGGGAGCTACTTGCTTGGCGAGGATCTATGGGAGATTGTTGGAGGAGAAGACACACAAGAAGTGTTTTTGGCATGAGATAATATGGCAGAGGTGAGACTTTGGAGGAGGACTAATGCAAAGGAAGAGTTCACACTCAAGAGGGTTATCTCACCAGAGCTATTCGATCACATCATTGGATGTAAATCTGCTGCTGAGATTTGGATGTCTTTGGACAGGCTGTTCAATAAGAGAAATGTAGCTCGACTACAGTTTCTTGAAAATGAGTTGGCAAAGGCCTCTCAAGGTGATCTTTCTATCTATACCTTCTTTATCAAGATGAAGAACCTCATAGCAGAGATTTCTGCATTAGACCCTGATGAGCCCATCTCGGAGGCAAAATTGAAGAGGCGTATCATCCGCGGGTTGCGGAAGGAGTATCTTGCTTTTGTGACATCAATTCAGGGTTGGGAAAATTAGACATCTCTGTTGGAGCTGGAAAACGTACTTGCCTCGCAGGAAAGTTTGGCAAGCCAGATGGCGGGGACTTCTATCTCTGAGGGAGATAGTGATGTGTTGTTTTCTGGGATGAAGAAGAAGAAGTGGGAGAAGAAGAAGCCAGGTCATGATGGACCCTCTACTTCAGGTCAGCAGGATAGGGGTTATGCTTCTAAGTCTGATGGGAAGAAGAAAGGAAAGGGACCAAGGTGCTTCAAGTGCAACAAGACCGGCCACTTCAAGAAGGATTGTCAGGTTAATCTTCAACTGGGACATGCAGCGGAGAAGGAGAAGCCAAAGTCTGATGAAACTGGATGGGGGAGCCTTTGCGGCCAATATGACGGCCATGCCCGTTAAGGCCTTGGCTGCCATCAACTTCGAAGAGGATTGGATCGTGGATTCAGGGTGTGGGCATCACCTCACCGGGGATGAATCAAAGTTCTCTTCTTTGGCGCCTTACTCAGGTAACGATGCAATCATTACGGCTGATAATTCCGTTCATTCAGTAGAACAAGAAGGTGTTGTCTCTCTGAGCATTGATAAGTGTCCACTCACATTGAGGAGTGTTTATCGCGTGTCGGGTATGAGGAAGAATCTCATCTCTGTGACCAATGTGGTCGATGCCGGTTATCACGTTCTGTTTGGCCCAACATAAGTGAAGTTTCATAAAACTCAGCCCGAGATAAAGGGAGATGTAATTCATGTTGGAAAGCGAGTAAAGGACTTGTTCGTTTTATCGACAAGTACCTATGTTGACAAAATGAAGACCAATGATAACGCGGCTATCTGGCATGAAAGGTTGGGGCATGTAGGCATGGACAAATTGAAGGCTATGGTGGTGAGGAGCCTTGTCAAGGGCTTGTCTAGCTTGTCCTCCTATGGAGACGGTCATGTGTGTGCGGGATGTCAATTTGGTAAGTCTCATCGACTTCCATTTGATAAATCGCAAACAAGATGCAAAGCGTCGTTGGAGTGCATTCACGGTGATTAGATGGGACCGACTGCCACCCCAAGCCTTGGAGGCAACAGATATATGTTGGTGTTGATCGACGATTATACCAGATATGTCTGGGTGTTTTTTTTGAAAGAGAAGTCGGAAGTTTTTGCGAAGTTCATGGAGTTCAAGGAGCTGGTGGAAGGTCGGTTAGGCCTGTGGGTGAAAAAATTGAGAACTGACAATGGTGGGGAGTTCACCTCTGGTGAGTTCTCAAGTTTTTGTAGGAAGCACGGCGTCCGGAGAGAGCTCACTTGTGCCCATACTCCACAGCAAAATGACGTTGCGGAGTGGAAGATCCGTCGTCTAACGGAAACCTGCAAATGTTGGCATCATAACAAGAGTATCCTAAAGTCCTTTTGGGCGGAGGGAATGTTTTGTGCGGCATACGTCATCAACAGGATGCCTCTAAGTCCTATCAACATGAAGACCCCTCACGAATTGATGTTCAAGGAGAATCCTAGTGTTGCACACCTTCGGGTGTTCGGGTCAACCTGTTATGTGCATATCTCTGATGCACTTCGGACAAAGCTAGATGCGAAAGCAAGGAAGCTAGTCTTCGTTGGATATGATGAGCGGAAGAAGGGATGGAGATGCATGGATCCTGAGACAGGTATCTCGGGATGTGGTGTTCGATGAGGTGACTTCCTACAAGGGGAGTTCAGGAGTTGAACTACCGGAGAGCAGGGTTGATGAAGAAGGGAAGGCTGCGAAAAATTCTCAAGTGGAGTTGCCTGTTTCACCAAGAGCTCCAGCTGTGTCAAGCTCTGATATGGAGGCTTCAGGTTCTGGAAGTAGGGGGAGCGATGCTCCAAGTTCGTCTGGAAGAGAAGCTAGCGCAGAAGAAGCAGCTGAGGAGGTGGTTAGTCAGGAGCAACCTCTTAGGAGGTCGAAGAGGACTATCAAGCCACCAGATCGTTACACAGGAGGAAACATGGTGAGCTTTGTCTCATGTTTCTTTGCTTGTCCCTTGGATGAGAGGGAGCCGTCGAGCTTCGAGAAGGCCAAAGGCATGAAGCAGTGGGACATTGCTATACAGGAGGAGATGGATTCTCTCAAGAAGAATGAAACTTGGTCTCTAGTGCTCAGGCCCAAGGGCATTACCCCTGTGACATGCAAATGGGTCTATAAGCTCAAGAAGAAAGCTGACGGCACAATCGAGCGATACAAGGCTCGCCTTGTGGCTCGCTGGTTGTCACATCAGTACAGAGAATATTATGATGAGACATTCAGTCCAGTGGCAAAGATTACTTCGGTTCGATTTGTTATTGCTTTGGCGGCATCCAGTGGATGGGAGATTTGGCAGCTCGATGTGAATAATGATTTCTTATACGGAGAGATTGACAAGGATATCTTCATGATCCAACCGTCGGGCTTCATCTCGGAGGATTGTCCATACTACATCTGCAAATTGATGAAATCCTTATATGGGTTGAAGCAAGCGCCTTGGGCGTGGTATGGAAAGATCGCGAAGTATCTCCTCTTCTGCGGGTTCTTTGCTTCAGACACTGATTCTAGCTTGTTCGTCAAGAAGGAGGGGGTGCTTCGGGTTATTGTTCTGCTGTATGTGGATGACATGATTGTCACCGGGAACTCGAAGGAGGTAGTAGCAAGGCTGAGAGCCGAGCTTGCTATCAGATTTGAGATGAAGGATCTGGGTGAGCTTCACCATTTCCTTGGACTCGAGGTTCAGAGGCGGGAGAGCGGAGTGTACGTTTCTCAGGATGGATATGCGGAGCGGATCGTTCAACAATTCGGCATGGAAAAAGGGAAGAACACCTCTAGAACAGCATCATAAACTTCGGAAGGATGAGGGGAGAGTTCTATCTGAACCATTGGTGTTCCGAGCTCTGGTTGGGAGCTTAATCTACTTAACGATCACAAGGCCTGATATTGCTTATGCAGTTGGCAAGGTGAGTCGGTACATGGCGGAACCACAGAAACCTCATCTTTTGGCGGTTAAAGAAATTTTGAAATATGTGAAGTCGACCTCTGATCTGGGTCTCCTATATAGGAGAGGGCCAAGCTTGGAGTTGCTTGGATACATGGATGCTGATTACGGGGGAGACGTGGATGATCGGAGATCAATGTCTGGTTTTTTCTTTATGACAGGCCCCACAGCTATTTCTTGGTGCAGCAAAAAGCAGGACTCGGTGTCCGTATCTACCACAGAAGTAGAATACAAGGCTTCGGCCTTGGCAGCTCAGGAAGCCATTTGGCTCAGGAGGTTGCTGGAGGATGTTCATGAGGAGGTTCGAGGTCCCACTATGCTATGCGGGGACAATGAGAGTGCTCTCAAACTGGTTAATAATCAAGTCTGTCACGCAAGGACCAAGCACATTGAGATTGAGCACCATTTCATTTGTGAGAAGGTGTTGGGAGGATGTCTTATGGTCGAGCATGTTCAAAGTGCGGACAATGTTGCAGACATCCTCACAAAGCCGCTGGCGAAGGGGCCGTTTACTCGGTTGCGAAGTTTACTTGGGTTATTTTCCACTTCCCACTTCATGGGGGAGTGTTGAAATTATTGAAGTGAAGTGGAAGGTGGCCAGCGGTCTGGGGTTTGGTGATCGCAGAGACCGCGCGGTCTCTGTGTTGGTGCTCTGCCAGTCTGGCTAAGGCGGTCTGCTGTGATTGGCCGGTCTGTTCTTGTATGTTCCGGTCTATTTCGGTCTGCTCTGCTTGGTTGGTCTATCTTCTTTGTAGAAGACCGGGCGGTCTGTTCTTGGGTGACCGCTGTGACCGGGCGGCCTATGCTGGGTGATCTGGCGACTTGTCTGGAGTCGGCCAGATGTTCTTGGTTTGTCCTTGGCGATCTAAGGAAGGAGTGTTCTGTGTCCACGCGACTTGTGCGCGGTCTGCTGCTGATTTGCGGTCTTGGACCGGATGTTGTCCAAGAAGTGTGATCGTGCGGTCTGGTCTATGAGACCGCTCGCGATCTGATGGGTGGTGACTGTATCTCTCCTGCGGTGGTGACTGTATCTCTCCTGCGGCGGTGACGACATCCGTCCTCTTGCTTATAAATAGGGGTGTAGGTCCCGTCATTCATAACGAGAACTGTAAGAACTAGAGCCTGGGTTGTTTTGTGCGGTCTCAACTTTGAGGTCGGGCGGTCTCGGAAGTGAGTTGACTGTTTGTTGTGTTAGCAGGTTTGCGGTCAGCAGGTTGTGGTCTCCTTCCTTGGTGATTTCCCAGTGGCTTGAATAAACAGTTCGGCAGCGGCTTGTCTGCGAACTGGTTTATGTTGTTCTTGTGTTGTTCGCAGCGAGCTCAGCGATCAGGCGACCTTCTGCGGTTAGGCGATCTGAGTTGAAGTCTGGTGACAACTTTTGTTCTCTGTTCAGTTCAATAGGGCTCCAGTTTGTGTGGTCTGAGGTGGCGGTCTTGCAGTGCAGGTCATCTTGCCTGTTTTCTGTTCGTGCGGTCTCAGGTCAAGCCGGGCGATCTCTAGAGTGTAGCGGTTTGTGCGGTCTCTGCTTGTCAGGTCGCCAGACTTGTGTTTGTTGGTGTGTTTTGTTCTTCTCTCTTTCGTGATTCTTATGAATCATGTCTGGCCATGTATGTCTCAAAATGTAAAGAAGTTTTGTGATTCAATAAAGTCTATTGTGTTGCTGTGTGGCATTGTGGTTGTTTGGCTATAACTCAGTTGATGCAACTCCTGCTTACTCCTAAACGATTCAAATCAGAAATTTTTAACATTCGAATTCTCTCCTTCTTTCTCTCGTTCTTTCTTTCTCTCTAACTCTTTTGCGTTCTTGCACATGTTTATCTCTCTCTCTCTTCTTTGTAGGCACATTACTCCAGATCATATGGCACCTCCTAAGGTGAATTCAGGATCCAATGTGGATGTGGAATCTTTCAACGCAGCATCTGATAACTCCAATGCCATTCTCGACTTATTTCATACTGCTTGGTTGACCAATTTGATATCTACAAGGTGCAAGATTCTTCATGTTGAGTTGACAGATCTAAAGGACAACATTCACATAGGAGATGATGGCTCCCTCAATGGAAGAATATCATAAAATGACATCAACATCACAGAGAAAATGCTAAGTCAAACCATTGATCTACCATCTGGTAGTGACTATGATGAACTGACTGGGGATAAGATTTGTATGGCTTTACAGATAATGCAGTTCAGAAAGGAGAAGGCCATCAATCTGAAAAATGATGATGTATCTGAAGAATACATATTCTTGGGAGATATTGCAGGAAAGGTGTCGTTATGCAAGATATCAGCACATTATGCCGTCCCTAAACAGCAGCTGCAGATCATGGGTGCTCTAGTTCTCAACAAGAAAATAAATTGGGGATATGTCTTCTAAAGTTAATGGGCCACAAGTACTCTCATAAGGAAAATTCCTATATGAGAATCATGAGCCAGGTACTGCTCCACCATTATCCAATGGTGTGTAAGTCAAAGGGAGTACTTATTCCTCTTGGAAAGAGAATGAACATTGATATCTTCTCGAAGTGGACCAGGCAGATTCTAAAGCCTAGTCAAGCACCTTCTTCTCCTCCGCTTTCACCAGTCCCACAAGATACCACTGATCAAAACCTCCAGTCCATTCCATATACTCCAGATCCAGAACCCACACCACAGATTTCTCTCCAACCACAACAATAACATTCAGACGTCAATTATCTTCCTCAACCACAATCTCTCTTAACTCCAGAGGACAATCAAGCACAATCCCCTATCCACCAAAATTTCCCAGACTTCAATGATGATTCCATAGTTCCACTTGACACACCTCCTATCAACCTCAATCTGATAGATGTCAATGATATTACAACAGAAATTCCTCCAGTCATCATATCCACACCTTCAAATGACACATCTCTTGCCTCTACCACCCATTATACACCACCCTTTTATGCTGAGCAAAATTATCTCCAAAGCAGTGGATCTGGCTGCTAGTATATTTGCTGACTTGTTGGCCAATCAAGCCAAAAAATTCAAGAGACAGTATTCTTAGATGGAGTCTGAGATACAAGAATCAAAAGAGACACTCCTGGCACTCCAATCTTTTATGTCTTCCTTAATTGTGAACAAATCTTTTGTAACATCTCTTGTCAGTAAGGTTCGGGAGGGGGAGAATGCTCATGAGGATGAAGTGGATGCCCAAGAAAAGGAGAGTAGCCAGGAGAAGGAAAATGATGGCTAAAACTCATGTTCCAGAAGAGGAAGTACCTTCCCCTGTAAATGACAATTTTGCTCAAAAATCTGGAGATCCTGAGAAGCTCACAGTGTTCAACAAAGTCCTCCAAGATATCATTTTAGAAAAGGAGATGCTTGCATCAACTCTGAGTGAGTTATTCATAGATGATCATCTCTTGGATGAAGTCTTAAAAATTAGTAAGGAGGTTTCCCAGTTTGTTGGAAAGGAAACACAATCTCAGGGGGAGCCTCCCAAGGAAGATGACATTCATCAAGATGCTGTCAAGACTGCTGAAGAAGAAGATGAGCAATAGGTGCTTGGACCAAGGAAAGTAATAGAAAAATTCTTCTCAAGGAAGAGGAAAACTCCTCCATAAGCGTAGAACAATACAAGTGAACAATCTTTATAGTAATTTCTTAGTAAACAGTATAGTTGAAGTTATATAATTATGGAAGTTTATCATGGTGATCTATGTTGATCAATTGGAAGTTTATCATGTTGATCTATACTTCTGTGTAATGATGTCAATTTATGTCAAGTGTATATTTGTTTGTACTGTGCTTTTATTCAACTGAAATCACTTACATTATTTGTAAAATTTGTTAAGATAAATAGGCGGAGATTGTTGGGAAAAATACCCTTGTGATTTATCTACACAAATTATCATAAAGTGATTTCATAATCTAGGATATATTACTCAAGTTGTATAGATAGGGTTATCTGGTCATTAGATGTCCTAGGATATCACATTCACACCAGAGTATCAAGACCTATCCAAAACAAGCACAAAATTCAGTTGAGTTAAACTTGCATCGAATAGAAGTCCACGCAACTTCGGCTAGAAGTCGAAGCAACTTTGAATACAAGTAGAAGTAACTCAGACTGAAGTCAAAGTATAGTTGAAGTCGACGCAATGTCAAAATTGTCTCGATGCAGAAGATGGAGCTTGTCAAAGCTATATCAGAAGTCTACGCAACTTCGATATGAATTTGACACAGAAGAAGAATCTGTCAAACCAATATCAGAAGTCGACGCAACTTCTATTTGATGTCGACGCAGAAGTTCAAGTTCAGAGTCCAAGTCTATAACTTAATGGATACGTTGATAGGTATTCAACGCAACATTGACATCTGAGTTCAGCCAAAGCTAAGAAGGATTTCGAAGTTACTTCGATAAGAACTCAGAGGTGCATCGATTAGAGGGAAAATGAAATCGACGCTATGTCGAATACAGTCAGAAAAGGAAGGTTTTCTGCTGTATTTTCAAATATTTTCTAGAAGGTATCCAAGGATATAGTGTGTCTTCTAACGACTCATTTATTGCCAAGAATGGAATGAAGTACTTCAGATGGACAACAAAGACATTCTTTGAAGTTATTTAAAATAGATTGACTGGTCGGGAAACAGAAATAGAAAGAAATACTTTTGTCCAAAGGATATTTCTTCTAAGGACAAAACAGAAGAGGAAAGAAATTCAAATACTATTCGACAAAGAATAAGTATACACACGGAGAAGAAGAACACAAGAATTGAAACTTATCTCAGTCTTCTTCTTCCCCTACTGAAGCTTTCTTTTCGAAAAGAAAAGAAGAACAACTTTGTACATAAATACAAACAAAGTTGCTGCTTCTTCTTCATATCTTACAGAAGCAAGCAATCTAGAGTACAGAGATCACAGAGGATCGCAAGCTCATAACCCTTGCATTCTTCTCTACCATAAGAAAGGGTTCATCATATACAGATCCTCAAGAACATCATGTGTGATAGCTGTAGAAAGATTTATACAGTAGAATCCTTCTCTTCTTCTTCTTCTTCGTTATTTCTCCTTTTCTATTCCGTAACTGAGAAAGAGTCCTAAGACACCCCCTTTAAAGGATTCAGTTGGTTCTAAGTGTCTCCTTATCAAAAGACTCAGTGGTTCTAAGAGTCTCCTTGTCAAAAGTCTTAGTGTGTGGTTCTAAGAGTCTCCTTATCAAAAGACTCAGTACTGGTTCTAAGAGTCTCCTTATCAATTAACTCAGGCACTAGATAGTGCAATCCTACCAGATGGTAGTAGAGTGGACTACCCACATTTTGGGGAACCACTATAAAAATTCTGTGTTATATGTGGTTGCTTTTCTCTGTTGTCTTTTTATTGTTTACTCTTTTTCTAGTTCCTTTGATTATTTTATTCTGTGTTGGTTGTGCTGATTGCATAGTTATTGGAATAATTTTATTATTATGTGTGCATATTTAGGATAAAGTTTGTAAATCTCTATTCACCCCCCCCCCCCCCCCACCTCTAGAGAATAATCAGATATTACACTGTGCACTTTCAAAGGGGAAGGGAGAACTAAATCTTCAATGAGAAACTACAAATAATCAAAGGGGGTGATCTCTTCTCTAAAACCCTTTGATGCTTTCTAATTCATAAATATAATCTTATAAATGCTATTTTCCATAAAAAAACATTGCTGTGAAAGACAACAAAAATTTCCTGAAGAAATACAACTGTATATTCTGAGTTGCGTCGAATAGAATTTGACACACCATCGAGTTCTACTGGATGCTAGCTTCGAGAGCCATCTGAAATAGATAATTCGAATAGTATTCGACATTGAGTTGAATTCATATCGATGCATGCGTCAACTTAATAGTTGCTGAGAAAATTCAAAGTCATGTCGATTACCAATCGACACAACATCGACATGTCAAGCGCACTCAGTTTTGCTTCTAGAAGCTACTTCAACATCTTTTGGCACGCTGAATATCAATCCCTTTCGATGTTGCTTCGAATACAACCATAAGTTGCGACGAATCATCTTCTTTTAAGCAACATAGATGTTAGATTATATTACGTTTTCAAAATTTCTCTCTCTCTTGCTCTCTTGTGTACTTGCTCTCGCTCCCTTCTCTCTCTCTCTCTCTCTCTCTCTCTCTCTCTCTCTCTCTCTCTCTCTCTCTCTTTCTTGTCTTGTTTTTATAGGTACCATCATATGAATCAATGACTCCTCCCAAAGTAAACTCTGGATTTGATGTCAATATTGACTCTTTCAACGCAGCGATAGAGAACTTTAAGGGAATATTGAACCTGTTTCAAACCACATGTCTCACTAAATTAATTTCAACCAGAGAAAAGATATTTGATGTTGAATTAGCTGAGCTGAAAGACAAAATTCACATTGGAGAGGATGGATCTCTCCAAGGAAGAATCTCTAATAGTGACATTCACATCACTGAGGAGATGATAAGTCTTACGTTTGATCTACCAAAAGGTAATGACTCATTTGAGCTGACGGAGGCAGAAACCCAGTAAGCACTACAAATAATGAAATTCAATAAAGACAAAGCAATCAACTTGATGAAGAACGACTTTTCAAAAGAGTGCAGGTTCTTGGGAGACATTGTAGGAAAAATCCTACTATGTAAAATTTTTGCTCATGATGCTATTCCCAAACAACAACTGCAGATAATGGGAATATTGGCAACAAGAAAATCCACTGGGGGGGGGGCCTCCTGAAATTGATTAGCCATAAGTATACAAATAAGGAGAATTCATACATGAGAATGATGAGTCAAATATTATCCCATAATTATCCAGTTGTGTGCAAGTCAAAAGGGGTGTCAATTCCCCCTGGAAAAAGAATCAACATTGGGATCTTCTCTAAGTGGACTAGGATAATTATAAGGCTTTGTCAAGTTGCACCCTCTACTCCTCCATCTCCACATCCTTAGGATCATTAGTCAATACAACCAGACCTTCCAAGGGATAATCCTGCATAGGAACTAGCATAAGTTCAACAAGATACCATAACTGATGATACTCCAACTCAAGAACCTACACCACAGATTTCCCCCCAACATAAACAACAACCATCATTGATCGCCCCTCTTGCAGAAAACCTCACACATCCATAATGATCCATTGGAACAAACTCATTCTCAATCACCTCCTCCAAATTACATTCCAACACCTCTTATTGATACACCCTCTACATACCATCCTATCCACTCTTTTGACATGGGCAAGGCAATTTCTAAAGAGTGGGGCTAGCCATTGGGACATTTGTTGATCTGCTATTGACTCAATCAAGAAAATTTCAAAGCAAGTATTTCAAATGGAGATAGAGTTGCAAGACTCAAAGGAGTCACTCTCGGCACTGAAGACCTTTATGTCCTCCTCCATGGTTACAAAATCTTTCTTAACCTCCCTTGTCAGTAAGGTTCTGAATGGGGAGAATATTTATGAGGAGGACCTATCTATTGAAGAAAATGTGAGTGGCCAGTAGAAGGAAAGATTATACAGGAAAAAGAGATTGTTCAAAATGCCCCAGATGCTAAAATTCCTGACCCTAATAAGATCACAGTATTCCAAAAAGAAATAATCCAGGGGGAGCCATTTACAGGTGCTCAGGAAGATGTTCTCACTACTAAACATCTTGTAGTAATCCAGGGGGGATGGTTGCATCAAACCAGGGGGAGCTTCTCACAACAGATGCAGATTAGGTCCTAGAAGATTATTACTATTGCCCAAAAATCTGCCTAGATTGCTGAAGGTACTACATTACTTCATGGGGGAGCTTCACAAAAGAGATAATCAAATGGCTGAAGATGAAAAAGAGAAGGATGATGTTAGGGATGCTGAAGAGGAGGAGGAGCCTCTTGTCTTTCCACCAAGACATGTGCCTACACAAGTCTTCACTAGGAAAAGGAAAGCTTGCTCTCCAAATGACAAGTAGATGTCAAGTGAACAGGAAATAAAAAATTCCTTCTATCTTTCTGATGCACAAATTTGAGATACTTGAGATATAGCTTTGACAGACAATCACATCAATGATAATTTCAAATGCATCATGTTACTCTGATTCATAGTATACTTGTCTGCACTCTCTTTTATTTTAACAGTATGATTAAAATCACTTAAAACATTTGTGAAATTTGTTAAGATAAATAGTGGGAGATTGTTGGGAAAAACACCCTCAGATTTATCTTAACAAATTATATAAAAGTGATTTCATCATTTATGATGTACTACCAATGTTGCATAGAAAGGGTAATTTGGTCATTAGATGTCTTAGGATGTCCTACTCTAATGAGGGTGTCAAAGACTAGTCTAGAACAGTTTAAAATTCAGTTGAGTTAAAACTTGCGTCGAATAGAAGTCGGCACAACTTCGAATAAAAGTAGAAGTAACTCAGACTGAAGTCGAAGTATAAGTTGAAGTTGACGCAACGTTGAGATGTAATTGACGCAGAAGATAGAGCCAACCTAAGCTGTATTAGAAGTCAACGCAACTTCGACTTAAAGTCGACCCAGATGATGAAGTTCAAAGTCCAAGTCTTCAACTCGACGGATACGTCGATAAGAATTTGACACAACGTCGATATCAGAGTTCAGTTCAAACCTGAAGAGGAATTCGAAGCAGCTTCTATTAGAACTCGGAGGTGCATCGACTAGAAGGCAAATGTATTTGACGCAACGTTGAATACATGCACAGAAATAGAATTCTTTCTGTACTCTTTTATGATGTTTTACAGAGGGTATACAAGGAAGTTATTTTAACTCTAACGGTTCACTTATTGCCAAGAATGAAAAGAAGGACTTTAGAGACACAACAAAGATATTCTTGGAAGTTATTCAAAAAGATGATTGACGGACTGACAACATAAATGGAAAGAGAACTGTATTATCTTGTGGACATTCCTAACAGGGACACAATAGAAGAGGAAACAAATTCAAATGTTATTCGACAGTGAATAAAGATACTCAGGAAGTGAGATAATAAAAAGGACTCAAAAATTCTATTCAGCCCTCTTCTTCCTAAAGTTCTCTATCAGACAGAAGAACTGAACATCTCAGTACAGGAAACACAAAAAAAGTCTTCTGCTTCTTCTTATCTTACAGCAGAAAGCTAACAAGCATACAGAGATCATCAGGATCATAAGAAATATAACCATTGCATTCTTTTCTATCTCAATCAAGGTTCATCTACTAAATAGATCCTGAAGAACACCAAGTGACTGAATCCTCAGTGATAGCTGTAGGAGGATTCAAACAGAAGAAACATCTTCATTTCTTCTCCTTCTTTCTTACTCTTTCTTCTTCTTTTGTAATCTGAGTATAGAGTCCTAAGAATCCCTCTACAAAGGATTCAGTGGTTCTAAGAGTCTCCTGGTCAAAAGTCTCAGTGAGTGGTTCAAGTGGATAAGGTGATGGAGAGCTTGGCCAGGCTAGAGGTGGCAGAAGAGGTGGAGATTAAGGAAGTCATCAACGGCGGGGGAAGGCAGGAGAAGGTGTGGTTCTGCGGGGGGCTTTGCGAGGAAGATCAGGAGGAGGTCCGGAGATGCATCCAGCAAACCATGGACATCCTCGCCTGGAGCGCTGCAGAGATGCCAGGCATCGATGCAGATGTGGCATGTCACCGCTCAACTCGATCCAGGCGTCCGCCCCATCCGCCAGAAGAAGAGAGTCGTATCAACCACCCTCGCCGGGCCGATTAGGGAGGAAGTAGAGAAGCTGCTTGAGGCAGACTTCGTAGAGGAGATCCAGTATCCAGGTTGGGTTTCCAACGTTGTAATGGTAAAGAAGAGTGGTGGGAAGTGGAGGATGTGTATTGACTTTTCCCTGTTAAATAAAATGTCCTAAAGATTGTTACCCCTTGCCTCGAATCGACGCGCTGGTGGATTCAGCCCTTAGTTTTCCTGTGATAAGTTTTTTGGATGCATTCTCTGGTTACCATCAGATATGAATGCACCCACCAGATGTTAAAGATGTCTCCTTCATCACGGATGATGGGTGCTATTGCTATAAGATGATGCCCTTTGGGTTAAAAAATGCGGGAGCAACTTACTAAAGGATGATGGACCGAGTCTTCAGGGAGCAGAAGGGGAGGAATTTGGAAGTGTATGCGGATGATCTCATGGTGAAGAGTAAGGATGTGGAGTCCCACCTGCGAGACTAAGCGGAGACTTTCACAACGCTCTGTAGATACAAGATGAGACTTAACCCTTCCAAATGTGTGTTCGGCGTTAGTAAGGGGAAGTTCCTTGGCCATCTGCTCACCTCGGTCGGGGTCGAGCCTAATCCAGATAAGGTCAAAGCCATCTTGGATCTGGAATCGCCAAAGAATGTCAAAGAAGTTCAAAGGCTGACGGGGAAGCTGGCAGGGTTGAGCAGGTTCCTCTCCCGGACCGGGGAGAAGTGCTCACCTTTCTTCAAAGCTCTACAGAGAAATTAGAAGTTTGAATGGTCGCAGGAGTGCGAGGCGGCATTCCAATCCCTGAAGAGGCAGCTGCTGCAAGGGCCGAGAGAAGGAGAAGACTTGTTCCTCTTTCTAGGGGTGTGCACTGAGGCAGTGAGATCGGTCCTGGTCTGAGAAGAGGGAAAGAGGCAGCTTCCGATCTATTATGTAGGTCGGGTCCTGAAGAAGGCGGAGCTCAGGTACCCTATTTTGGAAAAGCTAGCGTTTGCCTTAATAATCTCTGCCAGGAAGCTCCGTCTTTACTTCCAGGCGCATTCAGTTAAGGTAGTGACTGACCACTCCCTTTGCAACATCATGGAAGGGGTGGAGCACTCTGGTCGGCTAGCGAAGTGGGCAGTGGAGCTCATCGAGTTCGATGTTTCTTTTGCTCCGCGGCTGTCAATGAAGGCGCAGGTAGTGGCGGATTTCCTGGCAGAGTATGTGGTCAAAGCGGGAGACTCAGAGCTCCCCGAGGTGGCAGCCTGAGTGTTATTTACAGATGGAGCATCAGGAAAACACTCCCTGGGAGGGGGATGGTTTTTGTAAGCCCGCAAGGGACGAGAATTGAACAGGCACTTGATATCTGTTTCCCTGTTACTAACAACCAGGCCGAGTATGAGGCAGTAGTGGCTGGCCTTTGCCTGACATGTGAGCTGGGGATCCGGGACATTAAAATATTCACAGATTCGATGGTGGTAGCCTCCCAAGTCCGGGGGGAGTTCGAGACTAGAGAGCCAACCCTCCAAAGGTGCTTGGTGAAAGTCAATGGTCTCGTCAGCCAATTCCGCACTTTCTCAATCCAGCACGTACCAAGAGAGGAAAATACTCAGCCGGACTCCCTGACAAAGTACGGACCCCGGGCCGGGGGATAGTGATGGAGTTGTTCCGCCCATCCATCGAGGAAGGCGAGCTGATGGAGATCGATCAGAAGGCCCCGAGAAGAGACCGCTGACCGAGCTCCTTGATGTCGGCAGGGCTGGTTCACTCACTCGAGAGGCAAGAAGTATGTTTTTGTTAAGGCCCTGAGAAGAGACCACCGACGGGCTCCTTGATGCCGACAGGGCTGATGCACTCACTCGAGAGGCAGGAAGTATGTTTTTGTTAAGGCCCCAAGAAGAGACCGCTGACTGGGCTCCTTGATGCTAGCAGGGCTGGTGCACTCACTCGAGAGGCAGGAAGTATGTTTTTGTTAAGGCCACAAGAAGAGACTGCTGACCGGGCTCCTTGATGTCGGCAGGGCTGATGCACTCACTCGAGAGGCAGGAAGTATGTTTTTGTTAAGGCCCCAAGAAGAGACCGCTGACCGGGCTCCTTGATGCCGGCAGGGCTGATTCACTCACCCGAGAGACAGGAAGTATGTTTTTGTTAAGGCCCCGAGAAGAGACCGCTGACCGGGCTCCTTGATGCCGACAGGGCGGGTGCACTCACTCGAGAGGCAGGAAGAATTTTTTGTTAAGGCCCCGAGAAGAGACCGTTGATCGGGCTCCTTGATGCCGTCAGGGCTGATGCACTTACTCGAGAGGCAGGAAGTATGTTTTTCTTAATGCCCCGAGAAAAGACCGCTAACCGGGCTCCTTGATGCCGGCAGGGCTGGTGCACTCACTCGAGGGCAGGGAGTATATTTTTGTTAAGTCCCCGAGAAGAGACCGCTGACCGGACTCCTTGATGCCGACAGAGTTGCTGCACTCACTCGAGAGGCAGGAAGTATGTTTTTGTTAAGACCCTGAGAAGAGACAGCTGACCGGGATCCTTGATGTCGGCAGGGCTGATGCACTTACTCGAGAGGTAGGAAGTATGTTTTTGTTAAGGCCCCGAGAAGATACCGCTGACCAGACTCCCACAAGACGGCGGGGCAGGCCCATCACTCAGGAGGCAGAGCATGTGTTCATAAGGACAGAGGCCGGCAGGGCCGGAGCACTCGCCTAGGAGGTGAGGAAGCGTCCTTTGTTTTTTCTTATGATTTAGCTTATGATTTAGGCACTATAGCTCCTCGACGAGTGGCCGAGGCAAGCGAGTGCTCGCAACAGTCGTTTGTGACCTACGTTTTCCTATCACTTCTTGGCGAGCGGCCGAGGTGAGGAAACGTCCTTTGTTTTTACTTATGATTTAGCTTATGATTTAGGCACTATAGATCCTCGGCGAGTGGCCGAGGCAAGCGAGTTCTCGCAGCAGTCGTTTGTGACCTACGTTTTCCTATCGCTTCTCGGCGAGCGGCCGAGGCGAGGAAGCGTCCTTTGTTTTTACTTATGATTTAGCTTATGATTTAGGGACTATAACTCCTCGACGAGTGGCCGAGGCAAGCGAGTGCTCGCAATAGTCATTTGTGACCTACGTTTTCCTATCGCTTCTCGGCGAGCGGCCGATGCGAGGAAGCGTCCTTTGTTTTTTACTTATGATTTAGCTTATGATTTAGGCACTATAGCTCCTCGGCGAGTGGCCGAGGCAAGCGAGTGCTCGCAACAGTCATTTATGACCTACGTTTTCCTATCGTTCCTTGGCGAGCGGCCGAGGCGAGGGAGCGTCCTTTGTTTTATGATTTAGCTTGTGGTTTTAGCACAATGGCTCCTCGGCAAGCGGCCGAGTTGAGCGAGTGCTCGCTGCCTCTATTTGTGACTTCCTATCGTTTTTCAGCGAGGAGGCCGAAGGGGAAGAGTATGCTCGATTTTTACTTGGGATCTAAGTATTTCTAGCGTATCTCGGCGAGCGGCCGAAGCGAGCGCATATCCATATCGCATCCTAAAGCCTAGCGAGGCGAGAATACATGAAAAAGAAAATGGAGAGACATTGAACATTTTAATAATATCCTTTCACGAGTCAATGCAGGTGAGGGACTCGCCCCTTACAAAAATTGTCAAGTAAAAGGAAGGAGGAGAGAAAAAGAGGAATCCTTCAGGCATGGGGCGAGCCCTCGGGACTCTGTGAAGTTTCTTCCTCCTCGCTTCCCAGAAAAGGCGAGTAACCCTCCCCGCCCGAAGACGAGCCCGAAGCCGGAAGGAAGACGTCAGGGACGATTGAGTCGACTCTGACGGCGGCCCAGGTATCGGTGAGGGCTTTCGCCTCGCGGAGGAAATCCACCACGAACTCCGCCTTCGCCGCGACCATATCCCAGCGGATCCTTTCCATCTTGCGAGGCGTGACATGCAGGGTCTTCGCGCAGGCGGATGGCGACTCGCCTCGCTCAGTTACCTGCTCTCGCCCGCTCAATGAGTCGAGTCGTGCCTTCAAATGGGCGTTCTCCAGCTCCAGCTCCGTGATCCTGCTAATTAGCTGTTCGAGAGTCTTAGACTCCTGAAGAAGGAAGATGCGAGGTCAGCAAAGCGAGCAGGCGAGGTCGGTAGGAAAGGAAGGTGTGAAGGAAAGCATACCGGGTCACGGATGGACCTTTCTGAGACGAACTCGGCGGCTTGGAGGCGAGCCTCAGCCTGACTGGCCCTCTTCTCGGCCTGCTCGAGTTTCTCGCCGCACTTCGCATGCTGTCGACTGAAGACGAGACCTTGCCTTGCTGCCGCGTGCGAGAGCTCAAGGGCGTGAAGTGACGCCGCGACGCTCCGTCGAGCAAGGTTTTGAAGGGGAAGGTCTCGGTAGACCGCGACGTCCTTTCGGCCATAGAGACCATATATCAAACTAAAGGCCCGCGCGCTGGTCTCCTCGTCCTCCGCCCAAGAGGGTTGGAGGGTGGAAAGGGAGACTCGGCTCACCGAGGACCCCCAGTGCAACACAGGGTTGTCTGAAAGGTCCATCGTCGTCAGCCCCATGTCGTGGTAGGGATGTTTCTCGGGAGCGCTTGGAGGCCCCGACTCGACGCCCTTGCCCTTCTCCCGCGATGGCCTGGTACTCTTAGGAGAAGCGGGCTGCTCAGGGGATTTGATCTCGATGGTCCCCCGCTTCCTTGTAGGCGTACTCGCAAGAGGCAGCCTCAGCGCAGGATCAGCAGCCGCCTCGACCGCCGCAGTCGCCCTCCCCAGGGCACTCGTCTCGCCCCTGAGAGCATAAGGAGGGTGGGTCGGTATGGTCCGCTCGCTTGCGCAACGTAAGGAGTTAGGTTTTGAAAGGGAAGAAGGGTAAAGATAAGTGAGTACACCGATAACTTACCTTCACCCGGGGGTACATGGAGAAGCTGACCGAGGTTCCGCCTCAGATAGGCGACCTCAAGGTCCTTCTCGATGTAGAACTCGTGGAGGAGGGCCGCCTCGCCGTTCACCGCCAGAGCCTTGTAGATCTTCTCTCTCTTCTGAATCAGCGAGTAGGGGATGCTACCGAGGTCACTCTTGACGAAGACAAATTTGTCAGTCCAGTGGTGAGCCTTGTGGGAGGTCTCGAGCACCCGTATGTGCGAGCCTGTCAAGAAGGTCACCCTATCTGCGGTTGCTCGGAAGAAGAACAGCTTCTGGAAAATAGTGAAGTTGAATTCTATTCGCTCCTCACGCAAGTAACATGCGAATGCGACCAGCATCGCAATCGCGTTCGAATTCACTTAGGTGGGGATGACCCCGAAGTATTTAAAAAACTGCCTTACCTCGGGCCAAAGAGGTAGGCGAAGCCCCATCTCGAAGTGAGCGAGTGGGAAAGCGAGCTCATCGGCGTGAAAGGTGTTGACGCATTCGCCCTCCTTCGGGCGGCGAATGTCAAACCCTGGCGCCGGGTACGCGACCTGGAAATCCTTGAGCTCCGCCCTCGTCACCTTGCCATCCGGGATGATATGGTCCTGGAAGTTCTTCTCGCAGTTAGACCGGCCATCGTCTGACTCGTCGGACTTCCTCAGCATGGCTTCAGAGAGGCGAGTCGAGGAGGCGAGTGCGACGAAGAGGAGGAAGAAGACGGTCAGAGCAATTATGGCGGTGGTGGGGGGCATTATTAGGCGTTGGGGAAAACGGAGCCCGCTCTTTCTAAGTGGGCCCCACCCACGTCCCGTCATAAGTGGCCCCACCACTCACTCTCGCCATCACGGTACCGGACCCACTCGACGAGTGGACCGGATTGAGCAATATGCGGGAACGTGCTACTAAATCAGCGAGAGCTAAGAGTCCTTAACGAGTAATCCAGCAGCGAGAGCGGAATGATTAAACATACAATAAAACTGGCAAATACACATTTTTATTAATCTTCGATAGAGTACAGGCGAGTGCAACGAAAAACAGAAGAAGGGGGGAAGACAGGGAAGACATTCAGAGGGGAACCCAGTTCCACTACCCGCGACCTCATGTGCGAGGCCTGTGGCCCCGCGTCGTACGAGCGCGCTCGCGCACTCGCACGAGCTCATGATGGGCCACCAGGATCATCTCCTCCACCCGCACCATGTTCTCCTCCAACTCCGTCGTGTCGCTCCCGCAGCTTTGTAGCTCCTTGGAAAGCCGGGTGATGCTTCCTTCGAGTATGTGGATTTGCACCTCCAGGCCTATAATGCGAGGGAACGGGTCAGATTCCTCCGCGAGCCAATCCTCGTTTATGGCACCAGGAGGCGCTCATGCCTCTCGATGAGAGTGGCCACGCGATTAGTCAACTCGGTCATGCTGGCGGGCTGACCAAGTGTCTCGCGAATCAGACTGAGGGGCGACGCGGGAAGCCCGGTTGACCGACTGAACTCGTCGGAGGCAGAGGAATCTGCACCTGTCATAGGACAACTCAGAACTGGTCAAGGTCAAAAATCAGTCTTTCATACAGAGCTTACTACGCGAGGTCCCGACATCTAGTACTCGGCGAGAGGGTGAGCGATCAGAGTTCCTCCGTCCCGTAAAGGGGGCAGGCCGCCCGCCAGAAGCGGTTCGAGAAACGGAGATCAGGGGCTTGCCAGCCCCCGACCCCATGGAAACCAGCCAGGGGAAGCGAGCCGGGTGGTCAGTAACGGGAGGGTCTGTCGCCGCCAGAGCAAGGATGGTGACAGCCGGTTCCGTAGGAGGACCTGAGAGCGATGATCTCCTTGGCGAATACCAGCGAGTGGACCTCAGGAGCAACCGAATGAGGGGGGACTGCGAGAATCAGAAGGTTAAGCATTTATGGTAAGTCAGTCCCAACGCCAAGGTTCAATAAATACGTCCTAGGGATCTGGGGGCGAGTGTCCAGATTCATGGGGACATTCGCCTCATCCCGCTCGGTGGTCGTAGGAGCAGGGGAGTTCCTCTCAGCTGCGAGCTGCAAAGGAAGCCTCCCGGATTAGTTTTTCCGATGGTGGAAGAAAGGTCACCGAAAAGCAAGGGCTAAAACCTGATGAACGACATCTTGACCCCCCTCCCAAGCGGGGACGGAATCCGGGTCTCGAGGAGGGAACCGTGGCCTCGGTCAGCTCCGGGCGATGTTTCTTGGTACTTGCTCGCCCTCCGCCCGCGCCCGCAATGGGCCGTGGCCGGCCCCCGCTGGCCGCCGTTCCTTTCCTACGGGCGGCCTCCCGCCGCCGGGGGCTCGTCACCGCCCGCCGCCAGTGGCCGTCCTTTTCCCCGCTGTCTGATTGTCCCCGCGCGATATCTACCGTCCGATCTGCGAGTAACCCCCCGCATAACCACCGGTATAACCACCCATTATGGGTGAGTGTGGATATTTGAAAATATATCGGTTTGCGTATATAAAAATACCAAGGTTGTAGATGTCGGATATCGGGGACACGTCGGATTAGGTTTTTCATGTCGGTTTTAATATGTCGGGGGATATATCGGGGATATTTCATATATAGGGTTTTAAAATTTAATTATTTATATGTGTAATTATACATAAATTTAATCATTTTATAATATATATATATATATTAATATATGAATAATTTGATATTTATTGAACTCCTAAATTTATCAAAGTAATATAAACATTTTGTGCTACATAAGTAATAACGATATAATGCGTGAAATAAAGTAAGAGGAAGCATAAAGCCAAGAAGTTGTCAATGACAATGGAAGATAAGGAACCTTTAGTCCATAATTCAAAGACCATGCATAATTGAAGTCGATGACGGACTTGAGCAAGGAAGAAAGCCAGAGGAAGGAAAAAAACCTAAATAATGAAACAATTTCAGTTTATTGTCTATTAGACCATAGACAATAATTAAAATAAATTGAAAAAAGTCGATAAAATATCGGGATATATCGGCTGATATATCGACAAATATATCGGTCAATAGAAGATATATTGGAGGATATATTCCAAAATGATATTTTGCAAAAAAATATCGGAAACGTGTCGTTTTGTCCATGAAACCTTTATGTCGGCCGACATGTCGGCCATGTCGGAGGATATCCACAATAGAGAAAAATACTTAAATAATATGCGTATTAATCTATATTAAATCGGCCTACAAATAGTAAAAAGGGTGGTAATGGCCTGCGGATAATCGCGTAACCACCATAACCACCCCTGGGGCCTATAAATAGAACCCTTGGACCTTCCTTCATTTCGATCTTTCTCTCCTCCCTCCTTCCATCCTAAGTGCAAGAGAGAAAGCACTCCTTGAAGATCTTCATCATCTTCGAAGGAGAGTTTGAAAAATCTTCAAACGCCTCGAAGACGGTTCAGAGAGCTTCATCTTCCTCCTCCAAGATTCGTTCCGAGCACGGAACGCCTCAAGATCGTCACCTCCAAGGCAACGACGAGCTCCTCCCGACAGACACCACCATCAAACTCCAAAGTGCTCCAAGAGTCCCGCGCGCACCCCTTGATCTTCCAAGTGCAAGCAGAAGGTGTTTCGAGCCTCAGTGCGTGGTGCTCCCCGCCGCAGCAAAGAAGAAGACTTAGCTTCGAGTGGTGGTCTATCACCCTCCGAACACCTCTCCATCTCTCTCCCTCAAGCTGTAACGAGGAGCGGTCTGTTACCCTCATTTCTTTGCCAAAGCACTGTAAAAGTAGCACTGATAGTGAAGTTAGGTTGGCTCTGAACCAGTCACGTGGTTTTTCACCTCTTTCCGGGGTCTTCTACGATAAAAAAAGATCTTGCCAACGTCTCGATTTTTTGTGACTGATTGCGCACTCGTCCGCTCCCGAGCTAAGACAGTCATTCTAGACCGGTTTTAGGAGCCTTGAATAGACCGCAACAGTTTGGCGCCCTCTGTGGCAAGATGTTCCCATCATTCCCAGAAGATTTTGAAGACAATATCCCCTTCACAGCGATACTCGAAGGCTGACAACAATGGAAAGAAGAACTACCCGCGCTACTGAAGGATTAACCCATGGGTGCACGTCGATCCAGTTCCCTCCTACTCACACGTCAGCACACCTCTCGCTAAAGAGGCCTTGCACGCACCGCGTGCGGCATTGGAGGAACGCATACGCCCAATTGAAGAGTACCTTGTGAACAGAAAAGCGCCTCGAGTTCATAATCCTGCCTCCAAACAAGGCAATCTGCCTCCGGCAGCTCTGGACCAAACTCCAGTAAAGGACTTCGTTTGCAAGCGCCACTTACCTGAAGAAGAGCTCTCCACCACAACCAACTCAACACATCTAATCCATCCGGCTGGAGAACCTGAAGCTCGTCATCACAACCCCTAGATGCCGTATCCATGGGGCACGCAATTGAGGCTCATTCGCAAAGAGATTCGCGACATGATCGCTAAAGAATGTGAACAAGCTGAGCAACGCGCCTCTTTGGCCCACCGCCCTCGTCATCACTGCTCACCGTTAACACCCGAGGTCCTGACACATCCAATTCCGCACGATTTCAAGCTCCCGAACATCGAGACCTTTAACGGAACGGATGACCCATCAGAGCATGTCGATCATTTCACCACCATCATGAGGATCTGCAACGCCCCGGACCAACTGCTGTGTCAGGTGTTCCCAGCCACACTGATGGGCCAAGCAAGGGCATGGTTCTATTCCCTCCGAGAAGGAGCCGTTAGCAATTTCACGGAGCTAACCCCGCTGTTCCTGGATCAGTTCATCGCCAACTGTCGAATAGTTAAAGACCCCTCCCACCCATCAGGGATCCACTAGAACGAGGGAGAAACCCTTAAGGACTTTTTTAGCCGCTTCACGTCTGAAGCACGCCAGATTCCAGGAATCAACCCTGAGCTACTGCGTGGCTTCCTCCTGGGAGGGCTCCGCCCTAGCGGCTTCTACTCATCACTGATGCGGGAAACAGTTTCCGGCTACACTGACCTTATTCACCGTGTTGAAGCCTAAATAGCTGCGAACGAAGCAATAGAAGCTCATCGACAACAATTTGAAGGCTGTCTAAAAAGAAAAAGAGAACAAGACCCGCCAACGATACCGAAGAGGAATGACAGACCTTGTGACGACTTCCGCCAAGCCGGGTGCACCACCGACATTAAACCTTCACCCCACTCAATTCCTCGCGAACGGAAGTATTGCTAGCCATCCGCGATCATCCCTCTCTTCAAAGGCCGAGAGCTCTTACACTAAACTTCGGAGATCAATCCAAGTACTGCAACTATCATCGAGGTCACGGGCATAAAACAAAAGATTGTTCGCGACTGAACGCAGAAATCGAATGATTCGTTCATTTGGGACTCCTTGGAAAATTTCTCCAAATCAAGGACCCTGAATCAATAGGTCAAGAATGACCCAGCAGGGGGGGCAATCTCCAGGGCGACCGTACCAAAGAAGAGCATGTTCTCTGCCCGTGGAACATCCAGGGAAACCGACATATATACTTGTACCTCATGTTCTCAGCATTCATGTAACAAACAAGTGCCACTTTTTTATCATGCGCCCAAATAACAAGCATTGTTTTCAATTTTACTGTTTGCCTCAGAACAGAGTGTTTGGATCTCCCAACAAGGGACTCCGGACTCTCCCAAAAAAGAGTGTTCGGATCTCCCAACAAGGGACTCCGGCCTCTCCCAAACAGAGTGTTCGGATCTCCCATGCGGAGACTCCGACCTCTCCCAGAACAGAGTGTTCGGATCTCCGAACAAGGGACTCCGACCTCTCGCAAAACAGAGTGTTCAGATCTCCCAACAAGGGACTCCGACCTCTCCCAAAACAGAGTGTTCAGATCTCCTAACATGGGACTTCGGCTTCTCCCAGAACAGAGTATTCAAATCTCTCAACAAGGGACTCCGGACTCTCCCTGAACAGAGTGTTCAGATCTCTCAATAAGGGACTCTTCACTCTCCCAGAACAGAGTGTTAGGATCTCCAACAAGGGACTCCGGCCTCCCCCAAAACAGAGTGTTCGGATCTCCCAAGAAGGGACTCCGACCTCTCCCAAACTGAGTGTTCGGATCTCCTATGCGGAGACTCCGACCTCTCCCAGAATAGAGTGTTCGGATCTCCCAACAAGTGATTTCGGCCTCTCCCAAAACAGAGTGTGATCTCCCAACAAGGGACTCCAGCCTCTCCCAAAACAGAGTGTTCGGATCTCCCAACAAGGGACTCCGGCCTCTCTCAAACAGAGTGTTCGGTTCTCCCATGCGGAGACTCTGGCCTCTCCCAGAACAGAGTGTTCGGATTTCCCAACAAGGGACTCCGGCCTCTCCCAAAATAGAGTGTTCGGATCTCCCAACAAGGGACTCCGGCCTCTCCCAGATAGAGTGTTCAAATCTCTCAACAAGGGACTCCAGACTCTCCCTGAACAGAGTGTTCGGATCTCTCAACAAGGGACTCCGGACTCTCCTAGAACAGAGTGTTCATATCTCTCAATAAGGGACTCCGGCCTCTCCCTGAACAGAGTGTTCGTGTCTCCCAACAAGGGACTCCGGCCTCTCCCATAACAGAGTGTTTGGATCTCCCAACAAGGGACTCCAGCCTCTCCCAGAACAAAGCGCTCAGATATCCCATGCAGAGACGCCGAGCTCTTCCGAACAGAATGATCAGGTATCCCAAGTGGAGACTCCGATCTTTTTCGAAGGACCAAAGGTCCACCAGACCGAGAGAGAGCTCACTCTCCTCCCCCAGTGACCTCACTGCCACGACATGAAGCGTCCGCCCTTCGCACTTGTGTTAGGTCACGATTCGAAGCGTCAACCCTTCGCCGAAAGTTTGGTGGCATGCTCCCGTGAAATTGGTCCGAATCAAGGTCATGCGTACGGAACAACGCCGACACCACAAAAGTCAAGTCATTACACAAGTAATGTCGCAAGATAGACAGCTCCACGAACAACTATGCGACATGCAAATTCAAGCATCCAAAGCGCAGTATAATACGAATACCAAAGTACATGTTTTATGCAAGTTCAAGGGTACAAATACAAATACACCACCAAAGGGGGGAACAGTACAAGATACAACGCTCTGAAGCTGCTCCTTAGCATCAACGTCATGACGCTCATCAATATCCCCGATGCCTAGTCCAGTAGCGCCGCAACGGAGCTTCCGCTACACCAAGCAAAGGGTCCTACCCCTAACAACGACTTGCCTCCACAAATTCAACGCTCGCAATGAGAAGACAAAATTCCCGCACTCCTCTTGCAAAAAAGTCGCAGACTCCGATAATTTGGGGGGGAAATGATAAGGTCCCCCTAATATCATGGGAAATATGGGTTGCGGATAGCAAAAGCGCCCACCTCCTTTGATGGAGAGCGGGGTTGACAAAGGTCAACCCCACTAGTCCATGACCGTAAACATCGTCGGACCGCATATGCGCATGTGCACAGCCGCACCACCTCTCACCACCGCACGACCGCATGACCGTGCGCGCCCCCGCACGCAAGAGCCACACCTAGCTCGCAAGTCCGCCCACGTCCCTTGCGCGCGAGGTTGCCCACGCCCCGCGCGCGCACAAGGCCTCCCGCGCCTTGAGCGTGCGCATCCTCACGCGAGCATGGCTCGAGCGCCCTGCGCGCGAGGCACACATGCCCTGCGCGCGAGGCACACGTGCCCTGCGTGCGATTTGTCGCGCGTGCCCCGCTCGCGCCCCGTGTGGCCGTTGGCAGCGGTTCTGCGCGTGGCCAGCGGTCACAAGTGCCGCGACCGGTCCTCCGCGTGCGGCCGCGGGGGCCGCACCGGACCTCCGCTCGCAGTCGCGCGGGCCGTGGCCGGCCCTCCTCCCGCTGCCGCGAGGGCCGCGGACAACTCTCCTCCTGCGTCCGCGAGAGCCATGGCCGACCCTCCTCCCACGGCCGCGAGGGCCGCGACCGCCCTCCGCCCGCGGCCGCAAGGGGTCGTGGCCGGCCACCGCCGGCCGCCACTCCTTTCCCCTGGGTGGCCTCCCGTCGTCGGGGGCTCTTCACTGCCCTCCGCCGTCGGCCGTCCTTTTCCCCGTCGTCCGATCGTCCCCACGCGATCTCTACCGTCCGATGTGCGAGTAACCCCCCGCATAACCACCAGTGTAACTGCCCGTTGTGGGTGGGTGCGGATATCCGAATATATATCGGTTTGCGTATAGAAAAATACTTAAATAATATGCGTATTAATCTATATTAAATCTGCCTACAAATAGTAAAAAGGGAGGTTATGGCCTGCGGATAACCGCGTAACCACCCATCGGGCCTATAAATAGGACCTCAGGGCCTTCCTTCATTTCGATCGTTCTCTCCTCCCTCCTTCCCTCCTAAGTGCAAGAGAGAAAGCACTCCTTGAAGATCTTCATCATCTCGAAGAAGAGCTTGAAGGATCTTCGAACGCCTCAAAGACGGTTCAGAGAGCTTCATCTTCCTCCTACAAGCCTCGTTCCGAGCACGGAACGCCTCAAGATCGTCACCTCCAATGCAACGGCGAGCTCCTCACGACAGACACCGCCATCAAACTCCAAAGTGCTCCAAGAGTCCCGCGCGCACCCCTTGATCTTCCAAGTGCAAGCAGAAGGTGGTACGAGCCTCGGAGCGCGGTGCTCCCCGCTGCAGCAAAGAAGAAGACTTAGCTTCGAGAGTGGTGGTCTGTCACCCTCCGAATGCCTCTCTCCATCTCTCTCCCTCTCTCTCCCTCTCTCTCCCTCAAGCTGTAACGAGGAGCTGCCTGCCGCCCTCATTTCCTTGCCAAAGCACTGTAAAAGAAGCACTGATAGTGAAGTTAGGTTGGCTCCGAACCAGCCGCGTGGTTTTTCACCTCTTTCCGGAGTCGATAAAAAAGATCTCTTGCCAACGTCTCAATTTTCTGTGACTGATTGCGCGCTCGTCCGCTCCCGGGCTAAGACGGTCATTCTAGACCAGTTTTAGAAGCCTTGAGTAGACCGCAACAGTACCGATAGCTCCGGTGGAAAATGTAGCTCCCTCTTTTTGTGGCGAATGGAGCTTAAAATGAAGTTTTTGGTCTTTTCCAGGACACCACTGTAGCTCCAAAATACAAATTTACCAAACACCATTTCACACGATAGCATTTTTGTCACACATAATGGAGTTAAAAAGTCGAGACAAACAGAGCCATAACTCTATTTACGGCGGGCAGCAAAGTGCGAACGGTGGAATGGCCGTCGCCGGCTCGAGCGTCCAGCCTAGAACAACCCGCAGAATGGCGAAATCTAGCGCGCAACACGGCGATGCTGGCTGGAGCTGTTTTGGGGTGTTGTCGTTCGGACTCCATCGACTCCGTCGCGCAGCATTGCCGTCCGGCCAAGTAGGCCCATATTCTCATTGGAGTTGAACAAGTTCTGTTATAATTATAAGATTGCATACTGTTTGATTTTACTTTTAAATTTGCATGATACTGTGATCTTAAATCAGTGAATATATTTTGGATTCGTTCCCCTTGCCATTCTAGACTGTAGCTTGTTGAATATATAAAGTATTCATCTCTTCCAGCCAACATTTTGCTAATTCTTCTAACCCCGAGTTGCTTTCAAATTTTATACCGTTAAACATTTTCAGGTCTGCTGATTACTTGCAAGCAACTTTAGTTACGGCGGCTGAAACTTATCATTATTTACTTTTAAAACCTCCATTTCTGTAAATTTTTTGCAAATCTGCACTGCTAACTTATGCAAATAAATCTTCACGGCGGATCAAATATATAGCTTTCTGTTTTCATAAGCTTCTTTCTCTGTGCTAGATTAACCTTGGAAGAGCTGTTTTTTACGATTCTTCTTAGGTTGACACCATAAATTGATGCCACATGCCACAACAGTCTGTTTCACCAATTTGCGGTCCATTTAATCCATATAAACCAACTTGATTAGCAAAGAAAAGAGAAGTTTGCTTCGCCAATGAGGCAATTTCTTGATTTCCTAAAGACAGCCCTAGCTCAACTTATGAAGACAAATATCCTGAACCAGAAGTTTACATCAAAGAAAGCAAAAATTAAGAAAAGAGCTGTTGTGTGTTGTTTCTTAAACTCCCAGTATGATTGTATTGTGCGAAAGTAATAGAACCTTTTTCAATATATTGTTTCTAAACTCTAAATATGATTGTTTTGTGCGGAAGTAATAGAACCTTTTTCAATATATTATTTCTTAAACTCCCAGTCATTGTTGTTTTCCTTCCACAATTGTTGTGTATAAGTTTTAGTTGAAACTGGTCACTATTTATGGAGTTAGAGAAATATGGTTAAAACATGCTTGATTCATCAACTTGAACTTGAAATTTCTCTTGGGTGGCATGGACATTGTTCATCAATCATACTGGGATCTTATTGAATTATTATTGTCAAAATTAATCAAGTGTGAAACTTGTACTTGATGTGTAATTTAGTAGCTCAAACACTTTTATGTGCTTGGTTATCCGCCGATCAGATAACATATGAGTTGTATGAAGTTGCCATATATATTGATAAATAAACTTCTTATAGAATCACGAGCAATGAACAAGATTGAATTTGAGTGCCGTAGGTTTGGTGTCAAGATTTTTTTATAGAAATCAAAATCAATCTCTTGAAACTGCCCATATTGGGAAATGTTTTTTGTTTTTTCACTTCTCTAAGGACTAGGGCTCTGTTTGTTTTGGTGGTATGAATGAGGGCGGTGAGAATGGAGTGTTGTGAGAAATGGAGGGAGGCTATGGTCTCAAATTAAACCAAAAATTAAGTTTTTGAGTGGTGGTGGTGGTGGGAATGGGAGATTATCCAAAGAGTTTTTTTGAACTGGAATTTTTGTCGTCCCACCAAAACAACAACAACAACAACACTCAAGCCTTTATCCCACCAAAAATAGAGCAAAAACGCCCAATCAAATAGACCCCAAATCTATGTTCACTGCATCATGTTTAACTTGTTAGCAATCAGTGTTCTTGTTTAAAGTATTCTTTGTTTTATTTCTTTACTCTTCTTGTTTCCTTTTGTTTTTGAGAATAGCTAAAGTTCCTGATATATGTGAAAAGAACTTTATCATGCATGATGCAAGATTGAGGCATGTGGTTTTAGTTTTTCGATATGGTGGTTCTCCCTTTGACTTCTTTACTCCTTTGATGTCTAGCTTTCTTCCGTGATATTATTGGGTGAGAAAAACAGTAGGATTAATGGTAAGCAATAACAAATATATTCCTAGTTGAGAGAAGGAATAAAATAGTATTTCCAATCTAAAGTATAAATATTATATGACACCTATATATATACACAAAGGAGGAAAATCCAAACCAATATTAAAGGTGTGAGACTAAAAACTATAAATAAAATATGGGCATTTACAACGGGCTTTAGTTTATTTCATTCATGTAATTCAACTCTCCCCCTTAACGTGGGAGTATATATCGATCATGTCCGGCTTGGGGATATTATCAACGAAGGTGTTCACAACACAAGCCTTTGGTAAAGATATTTGCCAGGTGATCTTCAAGATTGAACAAATGGAGTGCAAATGTCGTCTTTCTACAAGCGGTCCTTGATGAAATGTCTTATCAATTTCTACATGTTTTGTTTAGTCATTTGAACGGGATTATGAGCAAAGTTGATAGTTGTTTTCTTGTCTCAATATAGTCATATGTGCTTTCCATCTTGTTGTCCCAAATCCTACATTATAGATTGAAGACGGTGTCTCTCACATATCTCTCATGACATTGCTCTGTATTCTGCTTCTGCACTTACTTTACTACCACATTTTGTTTCTTATTTCTCCAGGTCACAGTCACTAGATCCCCTCTAACAAAGGAGCAATATTCAGATGTGGATTTTTGGTCATCTTAGCTTCCAACCCAATCAACATCTGTATATACATCAACATTCAAATGCTTGTTCTGGGAGAATAGGATTTCGCATCCAGGAGACTTCTTCAGGTACCGTAGCACCTGCACAATGGTTTCCTGGTGTCGTAATCTGGGAGAATGCATGTATCTGCTTAGGATCCCAACTGCATATGCGATATCTGGATTATTGTGTGAGGTAGATTAGCCTTCCCACCAACCTTTGGTAGCTAGCAGAGTTCACGTTTTTACCATCCCTATGTTCATTGATTTTACAGTTTACTTTTATGTGGGTATCTTTCGGTGCACAACCAAACATCCACTTTTCTTCTAGAAGATCCAGAACATATTTTCTTTGAGAAATGAAGATTCCACGGTTTTGATCGCGCAACTTCAAATTAATATTTTAACTTTCTTAGATCTTTGACTTCGAACTACTTTCACAGACATACTTTAAGTCACGTGATTTCTTCCAAATCATTTTCTTGTGATAATGATATCGTTAACATAGACAATAAGAATCGCAACTTTCTATGTTTTCCTCTTAATAAAGGGGTATGATCGGAGTGACCCTTCCTAACAGAGTCATGAATTTTTGGAACTTTCCAAACCAAGCTATAGGAGATTATTTCAAACCATATATATATTTTCTAATTGACAGACTTTCCCTTCTAATCCTGTCTTTAAGAAACCTGATGAAAACTTCATATATACTTTTTTCCTTTAAGACCGTCGTGTTAAAAGACATGTTTTACATCTAGTTACTGCAGATCCTATCCTAGACATGCATCATATAATAAAATAATGCAGATGAAGTCCATCTTGGCAACCAACACAAAAGTTTCATGATATTCCACGCCAGGGGTTTGAGTGTATTCCTGAGCGAATAGTCGCTCTTTATAACTCTCTATGACCCCTTCTTGATTCTGTTTGACAGAGAATACCCAGTTGGAGCCAACATGTTTTTTAAGTCAGGAGATGTGATTGTTCCCAAGTCCGATTCTTCTCCAATGCGCTCTAATACTAAGTTGAGAGAAGGAATAAAATATTATTTTTAATCTAAAGTATAAATATTACACGACACCTATATATATATATACACAAATGAGGAAAACTCAAAGTCAATATTATAAGTGTAGAACCAAAAATAATAAAGAGAAACATGAGCATTTATAGTGGGCCTTTTCAATGGGTTTTAATTCATTTTATTCATATAAATCAACTTTCCTCGCACATAAATTCATGTTGTGTAGTTTACATATTATGTAAATACTTGTATGTTTGCATGTAATGTGATGCGGAATGGAGATGCGGAGCCGCGGCGGAGGACGAGTTTGTTGGATCGGTAGGCGCCCTTAGAGGGGGGGGGGGGGTGAATAAGTGTTTTAAAGATTTTAAAACTATTTTGATTATTTTAGAAAAAGCTTTGAATGTGATAATAAAGGAGATCAAGATGAATCAAGTAAAGTAAAAATAGAGACATGATTTTATTAACTTGAGAAACATGATTACAAAATTTGATCTCTTATGAAAGCTAGAAATCAAAGCTAAGTAGAAAAGAAACCTTTTGGTTTTCTATCCCGACTCGCTTCCCCACGAACCGGTGGCCCTAGCCTTATCCACCCCGGATTCGGCCTCAAGCCGCTCTAGCCAATCCCTCCCCGGATGTGGCCTCGAGCCCCCCTAGACCTAACCTAGATCTAGTCGCCAACACGAGGCGATTTTCCCCCTAAGTCCTACCCAGACCTAGTCGCCAACACGAGGCGATTTCACTAAACGTTTACAAAGAGGAATATGAAATAACAATAAAGAAATAAGAACTCCCTCAAGATGGACTTCTGAAGATGGAGACGAAGATCCGCCGTTGAATAAGCGTTGTAGAATCGGACTTCGATCTGATCCGGCGTGACGAGATTCTCCTTCAGAAGTTTTGCAGAGCTTCGCTAGCACATCAACTTTCGGCCAAGATAGCCTCTGGAATTCTGGCACTCAATATATCTCTCTAAGGTGTGTCTGAAACGAGAGGACTTGGGTCCTTTTTATAGCCCACGCGCTACCGCCGGCGCTAGCGCTACCGCCGGCGCTAGCCCGGATTAGGCAACAAATAACGCGGCAGAATCTCCCATCCGCGGCAACCTCTTGCTCTATTCCAAAAGGAGTCATGCTACAGCCGGCGCTATCCACTAGCGCTGGCGCTACCCCAAGTTAAGAAACTTTTTGCGCGGCAAGATCTTCAATCCGAGGCAACAGATCCAGCATGCCTTCTGTGCATCGAGCTAGCGCCGGCGCTATCCACTAGCGCCTGCGCTAGTGACCAGTTTGGATTTGATGACTCAAATTCGGGGGCAACCTCCATATGTAAACCTTGAGTCATTTTCACCTGTTATCCTGCACACTTAGATCACACAAGATTAAATACACACATAGGATTTGTTATTCTCAAACCTAGGAGATGCGGAAGCCCGTGTTCCAACAAACTCCCCCTTTTGATAATAACAAATCCATTAATGATAAATTAGAGAGCATTAATCGAAATAAGCATGAAAAAAAACATATTTGTGTGTGTGTGACAAGGATGACTCAGGATAAGTAATGATTATAGCATGTTTGTATTGCTCCCCCTAAATACATGCTCCCCCTAAGTGAATGCTCCCCTAATATGTAGGCTATCATTTTAATTTGTCATGTTGGGTTTATGATAGCGGTATCATGTTAGTTCTCCTCCTTTTGCATTTTATCATTTAATTCTCCCCCTTTGTTATTAGCAAAAGTGGGTAGGGAAACAAAGCACAAAGAAATGTGTAAATAAAAAGAAGGCATGATCGAGCTTTTAAATAAATGATAGGGAGTTGTAGAATTAGTTCCATTGAAGTAGATTATAGTTTGAGTATCTGTATTTTCATAAATCAGAGTTTTGTAGAATAATGCAACGGTGCGGAAGACTTAAACGAAAACATCTTGTAGAAGAAGTGATAATTCAAAAAATAGTGAAGTTTTTATAAAGAAGATGTTTTGAACATCAAAGGTTAAATAAGAGTTTAATTTCACCAATGAAGAAACCAAGCATGAATAAATATTATCACAAGAGAGAGAACTACAATGTTATGGTAATTCATTATTTCAAAAACAAACTAAAACATTGTAGAAATCATGCTAGGTAATCTAGTGCATTTAATAGATAAAGAGTAAGTATAGAATTAGCATTAGGATCCAATACTCATGAGAAGAAGTGTTATGAAAGATAATGATGTGCACAAGTGTATTATGAATAAAGTGAGCAAGTGAGTTAACCAAAAATACAAGACAAATATAGAGTAAAGTGCACAATAAAAACACAAATAATTTTACTTCCACACATTTTTACGCACAAAGAAAAATGTACAACAACCAAGGTGCTTTGCACACACAATGCTTATGAAGACTTATCAGGGTGCAAGGTAGTGCTTGGGGGATCACAAAAGTTAATTTTTCAAGGTTGATTTTTTTTTTTTTTTGTGATCCAGTGTACTTAAGAAGAAGTGGTTTTTATTTTGAAAGATATGGTTTGCACAAGATACTTTATTATTCTTTCCAAGGTGCTCAACCTCACAATGCTTATTAAGACTTATCAGGAGGTTTAAGTAGTGCTTGGTGGAGTTAACTTTGTCAATTTATTTCATTTTTGTTTTGTGCAAAGTTCTCCGAATACACTTGTTTTGCAAACATGTTTAAGGAAAACATTTTAACCACTCTTCTTAATATTTAATGGTGCAAATAAATGTTGTGTAGGTAAGATACTTGTGCAGTTTTAATTTTATGTGCAATTACAATATATTAGCAAGCATTCTTAGATTAAGAAGCACAAGCAGACTAAGCCATAAGGTGAGTGAAATAATATCATTATCAAACATAAGACATTTACTCATACTTAGAGGTATGCTAAGCTTAGTCCTACACAAACTTGTCTAAGTATTATTGATGCACATATGTATAGATAGATCAAAGCATGAAAAAAAACAATGTTAAAGAAGTTTGAAAGAAACAATTGTAACATTATAGAGACTCTAAAGAATAGATTTAAATCATGCTTGAAGTTAAAATACAGAATTTTTGGATTGTTTTTAAGTTTTATGATGTTGTATTTAAAAAAAACGTTAAATAACAGCAAAACATATTTTTGGTTTTTGTCTTTTGTAATTTTATATTTGATTTTGGTAAATGACAAAAACTTTAAACAAGAGCAAAATATAAATTTTTTTGGAATTTTGTCTTTTATAGTTTTGTATTTGATTTTTGAAATGAAATGAAATTTAAACAAAACGTATTTTTGGTAATTTGGATTTTTTATTTTTGTATTTTGATTTTTCAAAAATAAAAGAAAGACAGATTTGCAAAACTAATAAGTAAATATAGATTAGAATATTTTTAAGAATTTTTAAAGATTTTAAAATCACAGAAATTCGAACCTTGACGCTAGCGCCGGCGCTAGCGCTAGCGCGGGAAACAGTAAGTGATTTTTTAGGTTTTTGAAAATTTTGATGTTTGATCTTGATTAGGTGTCCCATTAGTAGTTTTATGCTGAATTTGCAGAATTTTTGAAAATGTTTTTGATGGTTAAAAATGAAGAAACTTGCATTTGTAAACATGTTTTAACTAGAAAGATCTAGAACACCTAATTCAAGTCGTAATAATCGAAATCTTGCATCGGAAAGAGGTTTAGTAAATATGTCAGCGAGTTGTGAGTCCGTCCCAATAAAGCTTACTTTTACATTCTCTTTCTTAATGTGATCCCTAATGAAATGATGACGAACATCAATGTGTTTGGATCTAGCATGATGGACGGGATTATATGTGAGGTCTATTGCACTTTTGTTGTCACATTTAAGATCTATGTGTTTGAGGTGGAATCCAAAGTCTTCTAATGTTTGGCTCATCCATAACGCTTGTGCACAACAACTCCCAAGTGCGATATATTCGGCCTCCGTGGTGGAGAGTGCAACCGAAGATTGTTTTCTACTAGACCAAGCAACTAAAGAAGGTCCTAAAAAGTGACATGTACCACTCGTGCTTTTCCTATCTAGTGAACACCCGGCATAGTCCGAATCGGAATAGCCGTGAAGTGTGAAAGAGTTATTGTGTGGGTACCATAATCCTAATTTAGATGACCCTATTAGATAACGAAAAATACGTTTTACCGCTTTTAAATGAGATTCTTTTGGATCGGCTTGAAAGCGAGCACATAAACAAACGGCAAACATAATATCTGGTCTAGATGCACTTAAATAAAGAAGAGAGCCTATCATTCCTCTATATAGTGTTTGATCAATAGAAATACCAGATTCATCTTTTCCTAATTTTAAAGAGGCACTCATAGGAGTCGAAGCTTGTTTAAGGTTTTCAAAGCCAAATCGTTTAAGCATATCGTGAACATATTTTGATTGGCAAATAAAGATACCATCATTCCGTTGTGAGATTTGAAAACCAAGAAAAAATGATAGTTCACCTACAAGGCTCATTTCAAATTCATTTTTCATTATTTCGACTACTTCATTACACAACTCTTCATTAGTGGCTCCAAAAATTATGTCGTCAACATATATTTGTAAAATGATTAATTCATTATTTTTATGCTTAATGAAGAGTGTGTTGTCTGCACTTCCCATAACATAACCGTGCTCTAACAAAAACGATGTAAGACGATCATACCATGCACGGGGCGCTTGTTTTAAACCATAAAGCGCTTTTTCTAATTTGTAGACATGATTTGGATATTTTTCATTTATGAAACCGGGGGGTTGCTCTACGTAGACTTCTTCCTTAATATACCCGTTTAAGAAAGCACTTTTAACATCCATTTGAAATAATTTTATTCGTTTGAAACTCGCAAATGCCAAAAATATTCGTATAGATTCTAAGCGAGCAACGGGTGCAAACGTTTCTTCAAAATCTACCCCCTCGATTTGTGAATAACCTTGAGCAACTAAGCGTGCTTTATTTCTTACAATCCTAGATTCACCATTTAATTTATTTTTAAAGATCCATTTTACTCCTATAATTGGATGATTAGATGGTCTTTCAACTAGATTCCAAACTTTATTTCTTTCAAATTGTCCTAACTCTTCATTCATAGCCAGAAACCAAAATTCGTCATTTAAAGCGGTGGAAACGTTTTTAGGTTCGATTTCAGAGATAAAGCAAATATTAGAAAACATTTCATGAAGAGAGGAACGAGTTCTCACCCCGATGGAAGGTTCCCCAATGATGAGTTCTTTTGGATGATTTTTGGAGAAGTTTAACACGCTTGGAGGTACGAGTTCATTTTCATTGGACTTTTCTTCTTCTTCTCTGGACGGTTCTTCTTCGTCGTGCTCCAAGGATGGCAAGGGTTCATCATCGGTACCTATAGAGGGCTTCTCTGCACATGGAACAAACTCATCAAATCTAACAGTAATTGATTCTTCAACCTTACTTGATCTTTTATTAAATATTCTATATGCTTTACTAGTCGAAGAATATCCAAGAAATATTCCTTCATCGCATTTTTCGTCAAATTTTCCTAAAGAATCTTTTGTGTTAAGAATAAAACATTTACATCCGAATACTTTAAAATACGACACGTTAGGTTTCTTTTGAAAATAGAGTTCATATGGTGTTAGGCTTAAGGATGGGCGAAGCATAACTCTATTCATTACATAACATGCAGTGCTCACGGCTTCTGCCCAGAAATACTTAGGTAATTTATATTCAGATAGCATGGTTCGTGCAAGTTCTTGTAGTGTTCTATTTTTCCGTTCCACAACACCGTTCTGTTGAGGTGTGCGTGGAGCGGAGAACTCATGTTTAATACCTAACAGGTCACAAAAAGATTTAAAGTTTTCATTTTCAAATTCACCTCCATGATCTGAGCGTATGCATTTTATTTTTAAATCTAATTCATTTTGAATACGAGTACATAGTTTTGAAAATTCGCAAAACGCATCAGATTTGGAGGAAAGAAATACAGTCCAACAATATCTTGAATAGTCATCTATGAGAACAAAAGTGTATAATCTACCACCAAGACTAGCCGTGTTAACGGGACCAAAGAGATCCATATGAATTAATTGCAATGGTTTTGATGTAGAAATTTCGTTTTTGCTTTTAAAAGATGACTTTGTAAATTTGCCTTTTTGGCATGGAGAGCATAATGAGGAAAGACTTCCATTTAGTTTAGGCAATCCTCTAATCAATTCTCTTTTTGCTAGTTTTAGGATGAGTTTTGAACTAGCGTGGCCTAAGCGTCTGTGCCATAATTCCAATTCATCATTTTTGGTTATAAAATATTTTATAGAAGATTTTGAAAGATCATGAAATGAAACAATGTAAACATTATGAATTCTAGGTGCAGTTAATAACACATCTTTTGTTTTAGGATTAACAATTTTGCAAAGGTTAGTGGATGATTCAAAAAGTACGTCTAAACCTTTATCACACAGTTGACTTATAGATATTAAGTTATGTTTTAATCCTTTAACATATAACACATTAGATATAAGAAAAGATGCGTTACCCACTGTACCAGAACCCATGATCCTTCCTTTTCCGTTATCGACAAACGTCACGATCCCTCCTTTCTTTATTTCTAGGCTAAGGAATTTTGCTTTATTGCCCGTCATGTGCTTGGAGCAGCCTGAGTCCAAGTACCACACGTCTTCTGTTTCCTTAGCCTTCCTGCATATCTAGAAAGAAGATGAGAGTAAAGACCCAGATACCCAAGAGGTACCACCCATAGAATAAGTGGTTTTCTTAGGTACCCAGATTTGTTTTAAAGTTCGTTGTTGTATGTTCCAACAAGAGCCAGACGTGTGTCCAAACTTTAGACAGTTAGCACACGAAATGAAGGGGGTTGATACCCTTTTCAGAGTTTCTATGTTGCTCTTGCTGGATGAAGTTTGAGTTTTAAAAAAAATAGAAGATTTTTTAACATAAGAACTGCCGCTGACGTTAGTAGCAAGCGCTGGGTGGCAGTGATCATTTTTATATCCAAGTCCGAATTTTTTGACCCAAAGCATTGATTACCCAGAAGCATATCCAAGGATTTTTGGCCAATCCCGAATTTGTTTATGGCTAAATTTAGATTATGATTTTGTTCTTTAAGAGATGTGTTTTCTTTTACAATCATAACACATTTATTTTCAAATCCCTTTTTGTTCTTTTCGATTTGTAATATGGAAGTATTCAATTTTCTCTCTAAGTCCCCCTTTTCTTTTGCAATGATTTTGTTTTGTGAGAGGGCATTAGAGAGAGAATTTTCCAGTTCTTTTATCTTAAATAGTGAGTGCTCACATTCTTGACATGAAACCTTCCGTTTTTCAAGAGAAACCATTTTTTTTGTGAGCTTGTGATTTTCTTTGATAATAGCTTCATTTTCACGATTTAATAGAACATTATCTTTTATACTTTGATTATACGATTTGCATGTTAGAACGAATTCATCATAAAGTTCTTCAAAAGTAGGAAGAGATACCTCAGTGTCGCTAAGAACACTGGTGTCGTCATCGTTGCTTTTGGCCATCAAGCACAGATTTGCTTCCTCCTCGCTACTTGACTCAGATTCGTTTGACTCTTCAGAGGAAGAGTCATCCCAAGTTGCGGCCTTCAGTACTTTCTTCTTCTCTTTTGCTTTCTTTTGTTCTTTTTGCTCCTTTTGGTATTTTGGGCACTGGCTCCGAATGTGCCCGGTTTTTCTGCAGTGATAGCATTCTGGAGGCGGCCTTTCTTCTTCGTCATCGCTTGCTTTTTCTTTCCTTGATGAAGAGGAAGATCCCTTTCGTCGAGTGTCCTTCTGGAAGAATTTTCTGAATGTGTTCCTTCTTTCCGGATTCCTGATGAATTTCTTGAAGTTTTTCACCAGGAGTCCTTCTTCATCATCATCGTCCTCTTTGATGCACTCCTTCTTTGATGTTAACGCCATCGCCTTTTTCTTCGGCTCCTTGTTGTATTCGTCATGTTGAATTTGTAGTTCAACCTCATGGGTTTTGAGATTCCCTATGAGGTTCTCGATCTGGAGCGTTCTTAAGTTGTGCGACTCCGAGATGGCCGTCACCTTCGGATTGAATCTTGGAGGTAAGGAGCGAAGAATTTTCCTCACCAAATCCCCATCGGAGTAGGTCTTCCCAAGTGCCTTTGATGCGTTGACAATTTTTGTAAACCGGGTGTACATGGAGTTGATGTCCTCGTCGGTGTCCATCCTGAATTTCTCGTATTCAGATTCCAGTTGAAACAGCTTGGCATCTTTCACCTGCGATGTACCTTCGTGAGTTACTTCTAATTGATTCCAAATATCATAAGCAGTAGTGCAGGCAGAAATTCTATTAAATTCAGTCCTATTTAGAGCATAATATAAGGCATTCATTGCTTTTGCGTTATTTTTACACCTTAGTTTGTCGTTGTCATCCCATTTATCCTTAGGTTTTGCTAATGTCATCTCTCCTACTACAGTTGTAGGCGGAGAGTACCGTACTTCTACCATGTTCCATACTTCTACATCCATGGTCATAAGAAAACACATCATTCTATTTTTCCAGTAGTTAAAATCAGACCCAGTAAAGAGAGGTGGTCGACTAATCCCTTGACCCTCCAAGAAAGCGAGATCATGAGACGCCATTGTTCCCGGTTGTTAAGCCGATTGGAACAAAACCGCTCTGATACCACTTGTTGGATCGGTAGGCGCCCTTAGAGGGGGGGTGAATAAGGGTTTTAAAGATTTTAAAACTATTTTGATTATTTTAGAAAAAGCTTTGAATGTGATAATAAAGGAGATCAAGATGAATCAAGTAAAGTAAAAATAGAGACATGATTTTATTAACTTGAGAAACATGATTACAAAATTTGATCTCTTATGAAAGCTAGAAATCAAAGCTAAGTAGAAAAGAAATCTTTTGGTTTTCTATCCCGACTCGCTTCCCCACGAACCGGTGGCCCTAGCCTTATCCACCCCGGATTCGGCCTCAAGCCGCTCTAGCCAATCCCTCCCCGGATGTGGCCTCGAGCCCCCCTAGACCTAGCCTAGATCTAGTCGCCAACACGAGGCGATTTTCCCCCTAAGTCCTATCCAGACCTAGTCGCCAACACGAGGCGATTTCACTAAACGTTTACAAAGAGGAATATGAAATAACAATAAAGAAATAAGAACTCCCTCAAGATGGACTTCTGAAGATGGAGACGAAGATCCGCCGTTGAATAAGCGTTGTAGAATCGGACTTCGATCTGATCCGGCGTGACGAGATTCTCCTTCAGAAGTTTTGCAGAGCTTCGCTAGCACATCAACTTTCGGCCAAGATAGCCTCTGGAATTCTGGCACTCAATATATCTCTCTAAGGTGTGTCTGAAACGAGAGGACTTGGGTCCTTTTTATAGCCCACGCGCTACCGCCGGCGCTAGCGCTACTGCCGGCGCTAGCCCGGATTAGGCAACAAATAACGCGGCAGAATCTCCCATCCGCGGCAACCTCTTGCTCTATTCCAAAAGGAGTCATGCTACCGCCGGCGCTATCCACTAGCGCTGGCGCTACCCCAAGTTAAGAAACTTTTTGCGCGGCAAGATCTTCAATCCGAGGCAACAGATCCAGCATGCCTTCTGTGCATCGAGCTAGCGCCGGCGCTATCCACTAGCCTGCGCTAGTGACCAGTTTGGATTTGATGGCTCAAATTCGGGGGCAACCTCCATATGTAAACCTTGAGTCATTTTCACCTGTTATCCTGCACACTTAGATCACACAAGATTAAATACACACATAGGATTTGTTATTCTCAAACCTAGGAGATGCGGAAGCCCGTGTTCCAACAGAGTTTTGGGCCCGTTCATGGTCAATTGGCCACCTGCCATATATAATATCTCCCGATCGACGATTTGACTCCATGGATGGGCCCGGCTCATCGTTTACCTACATTTTCATATATTATAATGTTGTGTTTCAGTTTTATTTAGTGTAATCGGGCCCTCCGCATCCCTGGCTAATCATAGCCATTGATGTCGTGGTGCTCTAATTATATTTTATTATAAATAAGAGGCATGTTGGCTGCTTGGAGGCTATTGCAGATTTTGGAGTGAAGAATCCCGAAATTCGGCGATCCCTCCACGGTGTCGACTTTGTGGAACCCTGGGTGACGACTCCTAGGACTTCTTTCGCTCCCCAAAGGTAACCCCTACCCCTAGCCATCTTTCTCCACCCCCAAATCCTTCCATTGCAAACCTTGCTTCCCTCCAACTGCCAGTCGCCGCCCCTTCTTCATGCTGTCCAGCAACCCTGCCGCTGCCCAACAAAACATTCACTGTCTTCCTGCTGTCTAGCCTCCCAGCCGCCGCCCCCTCTCTGTAGCCCAGCAAAACCACCGCCCCTCCTCCCTGTTGTCCCCTCCCAAATCTGCCCAGACCCCTCCACAAATCCCGCCCAGAACTCATCCAATCAGCCTCCCCTCCTCCACTCCTTCGACCACCCTGCTACCCCTCCATAACCGCCCAGTCCTCCTCTTAAAATCCCGTTCAGGTCTTCCCCAAACAGCAGCCCACACCCCCAAACCACCGGCTACCCTACTTCCCCTCTTATAGCCGCCCAGATCACCACCTCCAGCCCTGCCAGATCTGAGCCGCAACACTCCATCTCAAGCCCCACAACCGCCTACCCCTCTTCAGCCCCCTCCTTCAAAATCCAGCCCCATCTTCTCAGATCAAACCCACCCTCCACTCAGATCCAGTCCACCGCCCTCTACATCTTCAGATTTCAGCCACCTTCATGACGTACATCGCCGGATCTACTCTCCTATGGCAGCCCCCATGCTTTGTGAGTTATTATTTGTTGTATGGATCTTATTTTTCAATATATAAATACGGTGACGTGATTTCATATTCAATTGGATCTATAGCTTCGTAGTGTTTTGTTCTAGATATCGACTGCTGAGTGCTTGCTGGAGGGCCGGCCATTGCAAGGCCGGGTTGGTTTGGCGAAGCCAACGAACCCAATGGTGTGTGGAACCCTCCATGCCAATCATGACCGTACTGACTTTCTGTGTCTCCGGTGTCTGCTAAATGTCGAAGAATTGTTCGGCGCGGGCGATCCAACCCAAGGGGTCGGTGCCGTTGAAGGAGGGCACCTCGAGAGAGCGGGGACTGCCGGGGACAGCGCCGGGCGAGTAAACCGCAGCCGAAAAGGTGTCCGGAGGAGCGGCAAGGAGAGACGACGACTCGGCGCCGGAGGCGGCGGAAGTGGAGGGGCGGACAACCAGCAGAGAGTCGAGTTTGGAGTCCATGCAGAGGAATAGGGCCTGCAGGGAGGCAATTGAGGTGTCGTGGTCCTCCAAGCGGCGAAGGATCGCTGGATCGGCGACCGGAAGAGAGGGCGTAGTGTCCGGGTTGCCCATGGAGCCAAACGCGGGGGCATGCACGCGGAGGACAGAGAGGGAAGCCGGCGAGGGAGGCGCGACGGTCTGGCGGGGTAGATCTGGCGATGGCGAGTTGGAACGGCGCTGGACGGGAGGACGCAGAGCGAGGGGGCCGCTGGATGCGGATCGACGCTGAAGGACGTGGAGCGGCGCTGAACGACAAGGGAGCTCTGGATGAGGATCGACGAGGCCGAACAACGCTGAACGACGCAGACGAGGGGCTCTGGAGGCGGATCAGCTCTGGATGCGGGGCGCTTGATGCATATCGTGCGGCAGGCGAGAGATGCAGATGCGGGCTCGGGATGCGTTGTTTTAGCGAGATCGGCGCGTTGGCGGGATGCGAAAGCAGGACGTAGATCGACGGAAGGCGCTGGACGGATTCGGGCGGCGGAAACCGCGGCCGGAAGAGGGCGGGTCAGACCACTTTGTTAGGGTTTCGAAAATTGAGAGGAGGGGGAGGGAAAACGAGAGAGGGAGAGGGAAAATTTAGAGGAGGTAGAGAGAGAAACACTTCATCATAATACTCAAGCATGCGAAAATACACAAGTCTCCCGGCTAATATACGTGACGGATGAATACGGACATAACAAGGCAAATAATGGAAATAACAAAAGCAATGTAGAAAAGATCGCGCCTCCTTGGTACGACGTCAACTACGTCGGAACGGATCGCCCGCCGCGCTCCCGGCGTTGGTAAACTCGCCACACCGGAGGTTGCCCCTCGCTCTCGTCTCCCTCGCCGACCGCCGTAACAGAGTACTCCGTGATTTTAATGACGATACCACTTTCAATATCTCTCTTCCACCTCTGAGAACTACCTACTAGGGTGGACCAGTTGGGCATAAGGCATCCGCTATGAGAAGCTTGTCCTCAGAAAGGCACCATAATAGTAGTAATCATATTTCCTTCTCTAATACTTCGGGAATCGATTCTCTTTGAAACTTGAAAACTATCTATTAAGGTGGACCAGGTTGGCATACGTCATCCGCTATGGGAAGATTGGCCTCAGAAAGGCACCTTAATAGTAGCAACCTTACATTAATTCTTTCCTTCAAGGGGGTCTGAAAACTATCTACTAAGGTGGACCAGTTGGGCATAAGGCATCCGGGGAGCTTTTCTCTGCCAGGATCGTCCAGTGGGGTTATGGGTGTCCGGAGACAGAGTGCTCCTCTGAAAGGACGTCCGGGGGATTTAAGGCATCCGTTACTCGGAGCTTGTCCTCAGAAAGACATCCTAATAGTAGCAATATCTCTGTTGACACTCAGTAGAGCCGTTCTATCACCTGAATCTGCATATGGCGTTCCACGTATGCGAGCCGCGGTCTCTACCGACGAAAGCAATCATAGTGGATTTGCTTGCTATGATTGTAGAGTGAGAAAGATACCGGTGGAGAGATCCAGAAGCTTAAAGTCCTCCGCATGAGATTGGATCCAGAGATCTCAATTCAAGGGGGCTCAAGTACGTTCCGTCGATTCCCCGACTTAAAGCCCTCCGCGAGATTGGATCCGGAGATCGCAATGCAAGGGGGGTCAAGTAAGCTTTGAAAACTACCTTCGCTTAAAGCCTTCCGCGAGATCAGATCCAGAGATCGCGTTACAAGGGAGGACAAGTAAACTTTGAAAACTACCTTCGCTTAAAGCCTTCCGCGAGATCGGATCCAGAGATCTCGATACAAGGGAGGTCAAGTAAGCCTTTCCAGATATTCCGAACATTTCAAATGAAATACTGTATTCAGTTGTCCATAAGATCATTTCTGAATATGTTGGAGAGTCTGTTTTGGAAAACTTCAATGGGAATGAAATGTACATTTGAATAAAAATATACTATAGTAAATGATATCCATGTGATTCCTACGGAAAGTATCTCTTTAGATCATCACCGCTCCATGTATTTGAAATATCTTCACCGCTATTGTTTTGTAGTCGATACCCTCCATTTTTAGGACCTCCTTCACTATGAAGGGTCCTGACCAATTTGGATTGAGCTTCCCTATTGAAGTCATTCTTCCAGCGACATCTACCTTTTTCAAGACCAAATCACCTTCGGCAAATTGCTTAATTCTCACATTCTTATCAAAATGCCTTGACATTCTTCTCTTGACTTCTTCCTGTCTCACAGTAGCCAAATCTCCGAGCTCCTCGATCAAATCTAGATTGCAGCGTAATTCTTCCTCATTTTTCTTTGACCAATTCTCATTCCCTTCTTTTTCTAGCAAAACTCTTGGGCTCATTACGCTGAACTCTACATGGATCAATGCTTCTGAGCCATGAGAAAATTTGAATGGTGTTTCTCCTGTAGTGGCTGTTGGTGTTGTTCTAAGAGCCCATAACACTGAAGGTAACCGTTCGACCCAATTTCCACGCGCATTCTCCACCTTTTTAACAGATTGAGAATTAATTTATTTGCTGCTTCCACTTGTCCGTTGCTGCGGGGATGATGTACTAACGCATATCTGAGATCAATCCCGACTTGCTGGCATAAGTTGTTCAGCTTCTCGCTAGCAAATTGCTGACCATTATCGATTACGTTAGCCATAAGAATTCGAAATCTGCACAATATTTCTCCTCAAATGAATTTCTTTACAATCCGAGTGGTCGCCTTTGCTAACGCCTTAGCCTCGACCCACTTTGTGAAGTAATCGATCATTACAAGAATATAGCGCCGCTGGCCACTAGCCATTGGGAAGGGTCCCAGAAGATCCATTCCCCAAATCTTGAAAGTCCATGAGGTTGATATACCATGCAATTTGATGCACTATGAATGCGCACTTGCGGTAGTGTACTGGTCGTTGTTAAGTAATAATTAAACGAAAATAAATCCCCGAGTATCGAATCCCGTGGAACACGGCGGGGTGAAGTTTTCTTTGGAGAAAGACTTGGGATGGAAGTCTTTTAGGGTCGGGTGTTAACGTTTTTTTTATTTTGGTAACGAAACGAAAACAAGAAGAAAAGCTAAATTAACAATGCGGGTCGCAAGCACCGCTTCGCACCTCCGCGGGTCGCCATCCTCCGCTTCGCACCTCTGCGGGTCGCCTTCCTCCGCTTCGCACTACCACGGGTCGTAAGCATCGTTTCGCTCATTGCGCCTTTCAAATGCAAAGGTCAACTCACTCACTTTCTCACTAGCACAAGCACAACACATGCCTCAACAATAAGAACACAACACAACCAATCTCATCCAAACCATCTACAATAGAAAATATATCTATGAACGACTACACCCAATGGTCATGGTATGTAGAAGCTTTAGCGTATATTACAATATGCTTATAAGTATTTCAAATGAGAGATGAGAGATACAAGTTACCAATCCTTAGCACGGAGGGAACAAAAGTCTAGTCTCCTCGGATTCGTAGGGGAGCTCGGCTTGGTCCACCATCTATTCCTCTTCCTCTTTGGACTCGTCCACGATACGGGAGTGACTGTCACCCTCTCATAACGCGTCTTCTCCCGAGTCGTCTTCGCCTCAACGCTAAGTGCTCTGGCTTGGGCTCCAATGGAAGCTTGCAAAACACCTTCTACGCCTTTGGAATGCTTGAGGAGATTGGAGAAGACCTAGGGATGAAACCCTAAAGCTCTAGGCTCAAAACTGCTGAAAACGGCGGACTAGATCAGGGGTCTTCAGATTTTTTTCTGAAATCGCGAACAACATTTTTATAGGAAAAAGAGGGCGCATGCAAGTGCGCCGCGAAACACACGCCCGTGTGTGAGGTAAAAGTGAATTGTAGATAGACACACGAGCAGCAACACGCGCGTGCACGCGCGTGCGTGAAAAATGCACGTGCAAAATCGGAACGATCCGAGTGGACTGGGAAGAAGGAAATGGGGCGCACACACCAGAGGCACGAACGCGCACGCACGTGCGGAGACGCACGCGCAACTCGGATCGACGAGACAACAAAAATTGACGAGACGGCATAACTACAAAAGATCGGCGAGACATCTCATCGACAGGCGCACGTGCGTGCGAAAATTCTGCACGTGCGTGCGCAAACTGAAATCGGCGAGAAGCGCACAAGATCGACGAGTCGGCGCAAAGCATCAACAAGATGGCTCGTCGATAAGAGGATTGGGCGCACACACGTGTGTAAATTCCGCACGTGCGTGCGCACGTCAATTTGACATCAAATCACTTGTAAATGGCCAAAAATCCACACATGCTAGAAGAATTCATCCAAACAGTCACAACCAACAATTTATCATGAATGGGGCCTTAATCACACAAATCTGGCACAAGAATGGATGAAAATGAGAGAGAAAGCAGGGTGAAAACAATATATAAAAAGCACGCATCACAATTGTTGGGCGGGCTTTCACTGTAGCGAGACGAACCTTTGGCATTGTGGGCATCTTTTTGCATAATCTTTTTTCATCTTTGGCCAAAAATATCCTTGCCTTAGGATCCTCTTCTGAAGTAGGAGGCTTCCATACTCTCCTGCATGAACTCCATGAAGAACTCTTGAAATCTCTTCTTTCGAGACACACCTTACTAATGATAAAAAGGTTTTTCGGTAGTGTACTCCCGAAAGAAGGAAATAATGTGCCGCCTTCAACCTGAAACTTCTTTTGTCAACTACTGAGGGATGATAATTTCCTGTCGTAAGATAATGGACGAACGAATCCATCCAAGAAGGTTTCTGATCAATTTCCATTATCTCTTCTTCCTGAATAGCGGTGTGAAAGAGTTCCGGGATAGTTCATCCCCCCGACAGTCCGTATTTTGCTATGCAATCGGCCTCCGTATTCTCCGTTCGCGGGATATGCTGTATTTCAAATGTTCTGAACACAGCAACGTCCTTTTTGACGACGGCCAAATATTTTTTGAGAACCGGATCCCTTGTCTCAAAAGCTCCAGCTACTTGAGAGGCCATTACAAGCGAATCAGTACGCACGATGATATCTTCCACTCCCAATTCTTTGGCTAACCTCAGACCTGCGAATAATGCTCATATTCTAATTGGTTATTCCTGACCTGAAAGTATTAGTTTGACTGCTTGTTCAATTTTGATGCCGTTTGGGTTAACCAAAATTACTCCAACCCCAGAGGGATTTTTCCCCGACGCACCGTCCACGTATATTGTCCAAGCTATCAGAGTTGAATTTTTTCCTCCTGGATTATCTCCCTCTCCAAGATCTGCCATGAAATCTGCTAAGACTTAAGCTTTGATCGCCATTCGGGGAATATACGAAATATCAAACTCTCCCAATTCAATTGCCCATTTGGCCAATCGTCCGGAATGATCTGGATTTTCGAAAATATTCTTCAGCGGATGATCAGTCACTACTTGGATTGAATGTGCTTGAAAGTACGGACGAAGTATTCGTGCTGAGATAATCAGGGCAAAGGTTAATTTCTCCAAGATTGGATATTTGTTTTCTGCATTCTTCAACACTCGACTGACGTAGTGAATTGGAAATTGCTTCTTCCCTTCTCGCAAAAATAGAGAACTTACTGCCTCCGATCCGACCTTAAGATACATTAAGAGATCGTCCCCTTCTCTTGGGCTTGCAAGAGGGGTTTGGTTGTTAGTTGTTTCTTGAGTTCTTCAAAAACTCTGTCACATTCTTTGGTCTATTGAAATTTTGAAGCTCCTCGGAGAGTTTTGAAGAAAGATGTGCATTTATCCACGGATCGTGATATGAATCGGCTTTAGCCGGCTACTCTTCCTGCCAACTGTTGGACTTCCTTGGGCGTTCGAGGGGGTTTCATATCAAGAATAGCTTTTATCTTGTCGGGGTTGGGTTCAAGCCCTTGAGGTGTGAGAAGATGACCAATGAACTTACCCCTACTAGTGCCAAAAGCACAATTTGCTGGATTCAACCTCATATGAAATTTTTGCAATGTGGCGAACGTTTATTGCAAGTCTCGAACATGATTTATGAATTTATGACTTTTGACCAAAAGGTCGTCAACACATACTTCGAGGTTTCGGCTTTTCTGATGTTTGAACACGCGATCCATCATTCTTTGTTATGTAGCTCCTGTGTTTTTGAGGCCAAATGGCATAACCCGATAACAATAACATCCATCATTCGTGATAAACAATGTTTGCGGAACGTCGGGTGTGTGCATGCGTATTTGGTGATATCCCGAAAAAGCGTCAAGAAAACTCATGATTGAAAACCCGACAGTGGAATCAACTAGAGAATCTATCAGAGGCAAGGGGTAACAATCTTTAGGGCACGCTTTATTCAGTCTGGTAAAATCAACATACATGCGTCATTTATCATTGACCATTTTTACCATTACAACGTTCGACACCCAATCAGGATACTGGATTTCCTTGAAGAAGTTGGCTTTCAGAAGCTTTTGAACTTCATCCCGAATGGGCTTTGCCAGGGTTGTCGCTACCGCCCTCTTCTTTTGCTTGATGGGATATGCTTTGGGGTTGATGTTGAGCCGATGACATGCTACATCAGGACTGACCCCAGGCATGTCGGTTGCCGACCATGCAAAGATGTCAAGATTGTCAGGAAGCATTGAATCAACGTTGCCTTGTCCTCTTTTTCTAGTTCCACATTGATAGAGAGAGTCCTATCCTCATCACCTTCAACGACTGGGACGATTTGAATCTCGTGGTCTGCTTCTAGATGGGCACCTTCCCTTGTTTGCTCAGAACCATCGCTCTTTGTTTTCTTTTCTCCTTTTTCTTCCTCAAAGTCCTTCATTTCCTCATCATTACGTACCCTCGGTGGTATTAGGCATCAACCATGTTAACCGCTGTAATGTGGCATTCTCTTGCGGTTTACGGAACGCTTCACACCCAGTATTGTCTCCCTCCAAGGGGAACTTCAGGACCTGATGATACGTTGAAGGTATAGCCTGATACCCATCGAGGAAAGGTCCGCCGAAGACGGCGTTATAACTACTGGGTGCATCTACGATTAGAAAGGTTTCCGATATTGTTATCCCACAAAGTATGACAGCGATGTCAACACTTCCTTCTGTTTCCTTTCTCTCTCATGCGAACCTGTAGAGTGGTCCATCGCAAGCTTTGAGCCTTTTCTCAACTCCCATTGCATCGAACGCCGGCTTGAATAGAACATTCACTGAACTACCAGTGTCGATCAGGATTTCGGTCACCGTATAATTGTTAATCGCCGTTCTTATGACGGTCGCATCATGAAAAGGACTAGAATTTTTTGGAAGATCTTCTCCAAAGCAGACTTTCCCTCGGAAAGGCGTTGATTTAGAAGTTAAGTCCACTTCCCGATAATTGATTCTCTTCGCACTCGACTTTCAGGAGGATTCATGGCCTGCTCCTCCACGAATACATTTGATGTACGAGAGTGCCCTCACTCTCTGTTTCTATGCATTCTAGTTCTTCATCAACTCTTCCGATCATCCATATATCCTCTTGTTCTATACATTCACATCTTATCTCCTGAACTTCTGTCGTCGCTTTCCCTTTATGTTGAGCATTGTTCTTAGGTGTAACATATTCTTTTAGTTTCCCTGCCTTTAGCAGTTTCTCTATGAGTTCACGAAGCGCCCGACAATCTTCCGTGTCGTGGCCCGTGTCTCAGTGGAAATGAAAATATAGATTCATGTTTCTATTCATGTATCCTCCTTGAAGAGGAGGCAACTTTTTATATCCAGGATGCTTTTGAAGAATCTCGACCACCTCATTCATCAGAATGATTAAGTCGGTATATTCCTCTTGATTGTCATCATATTCTACCGGGAGGACTTGTGATGAAGACGATTTTTCACTGGGGGCTGTGGCCCCATTGTTTCTTGGAGGTGGGGGAAGATATTGTGACCTCGGTTGGTTGTGTTGGTATGGGTGCAGAGGGGGTCGAGCGCGATGGACATTCTTCCCGCGAGGTGGTTGGGGGTGGAGGGAACTCTTGATGGCATGGTATATGTCGATTAGTAGTTACATAAGTTTGTACAGACGTCCTCGACTCTCGTCGTTGCCGGATGAGATCCCCTAGTGAGGAGATGATGTTGGGATTACTCCTCACACCTTCGATAAAAAGATTGGCAATGTTAATAAGTTCGCGGTAAGAAGCAGGTTGCTTCTTTTCGACGTCGACTTGAAAAGGCCTTCCCGGAGGTCGCAGGTCAGAGCGACCCGATACCAAGAGGAATCCACATCGTGGATCCCCAAGATTTCTTCTTGAAATCTATCTACAAAGTGTCCTAAGGACTCATTCTGCCCTTGCTTTATGTTAAAGAGAGCGGGTGGACCGCTCTATCTCTTTCTCGAAGTTGCAAACCTTAGAAGAAGCCTTTCCAGAGATCCCAGAAAGAATGAATTGACTGGGCCGACAATTTATTGAACCATTCTCTTGCCTTCCCGTCAAACGATGTGATAAGAAGTTTGCAACGAACCACGTCGGTTAATGTTCTCATCGAGGTTGCAGACTCGAAGGCTTGCAGATGACTGGAGGGATCTTCCCGTCCAGAGAAACGAGGGAGATGGGGTTCCCTAAATCCATTTGGGACTGTTGCCTAATGGATCTCGTCAACAAAGGGAGAGGATTCATCCTCCTCCTCCTGGTAATCGGCGAGTACCCCATAGTCGGATATTCGTTGATGCCTATTCGCGATCGAGCCGAAATGATCTCGCCCTCAATTGACGAGATTCCTTCCTTCTGGAGCATCAACGAGTTCTCCGGAACTCAAAACTCGCAGGCTCCAGTTGGTTGCTGCCCTGAACTGCTCGCGCCTATTGTTGGCGATCTCCCCTTCCTCCATTTGAGGTCGGGGGCTAGGTTCAAGGTTTGGTCGGCGAATTTCGGGGGTCAATGCTCTTGCATTGGGCCCTTCAACCTTTTCTGCAATTCGAATGAGCATGTTCATTATTCGATCGAACTCAACCCTTGTGACTGGTTCTTCGGGGTTGCGAGAACCTTCCGGCGAGTTTTCAACTGAACCTCGCCTTGCCATTGCAATTGTGTTTCTTCAATCACCCGAGATTTGAAGGCCGCGTGTTGAGCTGTTGATGTATTTTTTGCACAAGCGTCGCTCAGCTCTGTTAGAGATGAAGATCTTCAGATTTCGAATGATTGTTTACTTTAATTGCGAATTGTCAGAGGCGAGTTTTAGATTTTATCTTTTAGTTAGCGATTACTTCTTTGTTGAGTGTTTTAGGGTACTCGCGAATTCTTCTTTGAAGGAGCGAGGAATTCCAGAAAGTTAGAACTGATTTGCATGCCCCCTAGGCTACAATACTGACCTATTTATAGACACAAGATCTGCCAGACGGACAACTTATTCTTTTTCGGGTTGCCCGTCTTCTAGACTGACGTAGCAGGCTCTAGCGTCTTCTAGGATGTTCTAGCGAGTGCTAATGATGATCTCCGAACCTCCTTGACTATCTCAGCCTAAAGTCGGCGAATACCTTTTGTTTGGGCTAGTTCGTCCTAATGTTGAGTTCCTGAATAGCCGCTTCTTTTCATGTTGATCCCGGGGCTTCTTTATAAGTTGGCGAATACCCTTCACTTGGGCGAGGATCTTTTGGCAAGAACAATTAATTTTGCCTAAACACATTTAGTTTTCAGACGACGCTTTGATGGATTTGAACGCTGATGTTTACACCATAATTTCCATTATTTTCAAACAGAGCTACAGTTCAGGTATAATTCAATTCTGTACAATGATGTTTATAACATGCCTGGATGCATTTAAATATGTTGGCTTCTTGCTGGTACCAGGTTCTGGTCCACTATAGTTTATGCCATGATTAGCATGCGTTTATGTTTCAGTTGATACAAACTATTGCAAATTCATGACAAGTACTATTCTTCAGGATTTTCCATATAAGAGTGCATAATTCATGACAAACTATTGCAGATTCCAATTATAGCATGTATGATACTGTTTTTTTTGTTGATTGGTATTATAAATTATGAGCAACAGGAGGAACCGAAACTTCTCGACAATTATGGAATGAAGAAAGATTTTCAGGTATGGAGCTTATGGAATGAAGAAACGCAATTGGAACTTCTCGACAATTGCATCAAAAAATTAGTGGAGTGCTCAAAAAAAGCCTTCCAATGATAAAAACATATAGAAAGTTGGTGTTTTTATTGTTTTTTGTGTAATTTGTTATGTCGATGGATTTCAGCTTGTCGGACTATTTTTGTGTTGGTTTAGTTATTAGTTCATCAATTGATAAAAATGCTATTACACATGTATTACTAAATGTTCAAAAATTTTTTTTCCATTCATGACCACAATAAAAATCTTCCAAACAGAACTCTGTTCACAACCCACAGTTCACGATCACTCTATTCATAAATCATAGTTCATGATTACAATGTTTATGATTGCCACCGCCACACAAAATATCCCCCAAGCAACATAATTTTGACTTGTAGAATTGCAAAGACGGCACGAAAATGCAAAGCGGGCTGAAATCGATAGTGATAAATTGACTGATAAGCAAAATAACAACAAATGCCATGAGAATAACACCAGATGTAATTTTGTTTTAATGTCTCTGTATTACCTTTTTTCAACTCTTTTGTTTTACAGGAACTGGGCCTTATGTAGGCTGCCCACACAAAAGTCCAAGCTACAACTGTTTTAAAGATATCTCATTACATGTTTATCTTGTGAGCTAAATTTTGTTCTATCTTATACAGGTGATGCTGTTTATTATAGGCCACATCTATTGTTGACTCCATATGTGGCAGCTTAGGTCATCATCCACCCCTTAAGATGGACAACATTCGACTCCAATCTTTGCGGGAAGAATTGAAAATCGGAAACGATCTAAAGGTTTGGTCAATAGATCAGCAAGCTGTGATTCGGTAGGGCAGTAATCCACAAAAATCATCCCTTTTTCTACTTGATCTCAGATGAAGTGAAAACATAGATCTGCATGCTTTCTTTTCCTTTGCGTGATTGGGTTTTTAGCAAGAAATATAGTGGATGTATTATCGCATATGATTTGAGTTGGTTTTCTTCGTTTTTACATCTGATTTCATCTAGAATCTTTCTGAGCCATAAGCATTCACAACTAGCCAAACTAAGCGCAATGTATTCAGTTTCAGTTGTTGAAAGTGCAACAATAGGTTGTTTTCGGACACCCCAAGCAATATGTTTCGATCCTAGGAAGAAGAGGAAGCCATTGGTGTTTTTCCTATCATCAATGTTGGCTCCCTAGTCAGAATCAGTATATCCAACTAATTCTGAATCATAATCTTGCTTGTAGATGAGACTGAAATTTGGAGTGCCTTTTAAGTAATGGAGAATGCGATGTACAACTAACATGCGACTTTTAGAGGGTTTTTGCATGTATCGAGCAACTTGATTTACTGCATTCGCAATGTCCGAACGAGTATTCGTCAAATACATAAGGGATCCTACAATTGATCTGTATTCTTTTGAGTTTACAGATTCTTCAATCTCCTTTCTCAGGGACTCATTTGTAGGCATTGGTGTTAAGGAAGAGTTGCATTTATCAAACTGGGTTCTTTTCAATATATCTGCAATAAATTTTTGTTGTGAGAGATGGATACCTGTAGATGATTGCTGAATTTGGAAGCCCATAAAGTATTTCATTATTCCTAGACCTGTCATTTCATATTTGGATTGCATTTGCATTCGGAATTCATCAATTAGTTTGAGAGAATTTCCGGTAATTAACAAATCATCTGCATAAAGTCCAATAAGGATTTGCATGTATCCTTCCCATTTGATATATAAAGAGGGTTCATTAGCACATCTATGGAAGCCTTGCTGAGTAAGGTAGTGATCAGTGTTGGTGTTCCAAGACCTTGGTACTTGTTTAAGTCCATAGAGAGCTTTGTGCAGTCTATATACCTTTTGTTTGTCTTTTCCTTGGCAGATATAGCCAACTGGTTGCTCAACATAAAACTCCTCTTTGATAGTCCCATTTAAGAATGTTGCCTTAACATCGAGATGGTATACTGGATACTTCATTTGTGTAGCATGAGCAAACACCAGTCGTATGGTATCCATACGTGCAACTGGTGCAAAAGTTTCATCAAAGTCTTCACTAGGTTTTTGGGAATATCCTTTTACTACCAAACATGCTTTATGTTTAGCAATAACTCCTGTTTCAGTATATTTAGTCTTGAACAACCATTTGAGTCCAATCAGTGTTTTATTTGAAGGAAGATCCACAAGAGTCCTAGTTTTATTTTTTTGAATTGTGTCCCATTCTTCATTCATGGCAGCTTGCCATTTTGGATATAATGAGGCTTCTTCATAGTTAATGGGATTAGATGTAAGAAGTGCATATTCTATTACCTGGTATATATCCTGTAAGATGCGAGTTTTCACAGGAGATGAAGAACTTGAATTTGAGCCTGAGGCAACTTGTCCATGGGAATTGTCATTTGATGATCACTAGTATTGGTATGGATGGTGCTGGTTATATGCTCAACCGTCAATCTAGGTAATTCAATATCCTAATCTTCAGATTCCCATTTCCAAGCAACGTCTTCATTGAACAAAACATTTCTTTACACAACCAATTTACAAGTTATAGAATTGTATAGTCGATAGGCTTTTGAATGTTCACTATAGCCTACGAATATATATTTTTCACTCTTCTTTTCTAACTTATCTCTATGATCAGAAAGGAGTGTGTAAGCTAAACATCCAAAAATCTTTAAGTGCTCGACTGAAGGCTCTCTTCTTTAGTAAGAAATATGTAGTGTGAGAGAGAGCCTTAGTGGGCACACATTTTAGAATGTAAATAGCAGTTTGGGTTGCTTCTGCCCAATATGTTATTGGAATGTTTTACTATGTATCGATGATCTGGTCATTTCGAGTATGACGCGGTTCCTTCTTTCAACTACACCATTCTATTGAGAGTACAGTGCAGTTAGCTCCCTTTTAATTCCAGAATCTTGACAGAATTTCATAAACTGATTTGAGGTGAACTCCCCTCCTCTATCAGTCCTTAGCTTTAATTTTTAAACCTATTTCCATTTCAACTTCTGTCTTAAATATGAGAATCTCATAAGCTTCAGATTTATTAGTTAGATTGTATTGATAGAAAAGAATAGAACTTGTATCCACACTAAAGGGGTACATATATATATACACACAAGAGGGGTTCCCAACACCAAGAGGTGAGCCTAAGATATGTATCCAATCCTCTCCTCAGCCATCGAGGCTGCGGGGCAGCCGGAGAAGGATCAGCAAGGGATTGGGAGCGTCAGCCGGAGAAGACGATCTGGACGGGCTCGATCGTGAGCGGCAGCCGGAGAAGACGTTCTGGACGGGCTTGAAGCAGCGGCTGCGGCGCTCTGGAGAAGACGATCTGGCGACCGGGATACGAGCGGGATCTGGAGAAGAGATCTCGCGAGACGATCTGGACAGGCGTTAAGCAGCGACACTCTGGAGAAGACGATCTGGCGAGCGGGATCTAGAGAAGACGATCGATCGGAAGCGGGAAGCAAGTGGCCGAAGCGGAGACCGGGAAGACTGAGCGTGAAAATCTAATCCTCTGATACCATGATAGAAAAGAATAGAACTTGTATTCACACTAAAGGGGTACATATATATATACACACAAGAGGGGTTTCCAACCCCAAGAGGTGAGCCTAAGAGGGTCTACCACCAGAATATACAATATAAACATAATATATCTAACAGGTATAACCACATATAACGGAAATAATCATCAACAAGAAGTAATACTTTTTTACCTCCAATAGACGGAGTTGGGGCAGGCCCCAAAAGATCACCATGTATTAATTCCAAAGCCTTGTGAGTTCTTACTGAAGCAATTCTTGGAAAGGGCAGAGTATGAGTTTTTCCATATGCACAGTCTTCACAAAATTTTATTTGTTGGTTTTTGAGAGCAGGTAATCCAGTGACCAAGTTTTTCTTTTTCATCACTTGTAAGGCTTGCCAATGAAGGTGTCCCAGTCGATGATGCCATAAGATGATAGGAGAAGTGCAACTCTACAGTTGGCAGTTGAAGTAACAATGCTTCGCTGTTGACATATAGAGAGTGAACAAACGATTGTTTGTACAAATTCCTGAGGCAAGCAGGACACTTGAGGCTTCATGCCGTATATGCCCTCCAGATTTATCAAAGGTAAGAATATAACCTTTGAGTACTAATTGACCAACACTTAACAAATTCTTAGTTAAGCTTGGCACATAAAAGACATTTGAGATTTGTTTTGATATACCTGAATGAATTTGAACTGAAATGGTACCTTTCCCTTCAATTTGAGCGAAACTCCATTTCCAGTAACACCTTTGATTTAGAGGTTTCATCTAACTAAAGAAAATTGTTTCTATCAAAGGTTATGTGGCATGAACATCCACTATTCAAATACCATGTATCAGTTTTGGAGGAATTGGATTGAGAGGAAGAATAGAACATTTCTTCAAACCTCTCAGATTCAACCTCAGATATCTTTGCTTCTTCTTTGCTTTTGTGCCAACATTTCTGCTCTAAATGGTTTGGTATTCGACAAGTTTTGCAATGGAAAAAGCAATCTTTAGATAAGTGATTATATTTTTTTTTGGGAAATTGTGCAAAATTTGCCACTTTCACCAGGGGCACTTGATGGTTCATAGTTGGATTTTACAAATTGTTTACCTTCATATCTTTCAGGCTCCCATTTATTAATGTTTCCTTGTCTCTGCTGGAAAGGGTATTTCTGAGTAGCTTGATTTTTCTTAATTTTCCTTGGATTAGATTTAGGCAATTGCAATTTGACATGCAGTGCTTGATATAATGGCTGATGGATTTGATTTAATCTCTCTTCCTGAGTCTTCAGGGATCCCATAAGAGCTGGCTGGGATAGTGTTCTTAGATCTTTAGACTCCTCAATTGCAGTGACGACTTGATAAAAATTGGGTGGTAAGCTACACAGTAATTTGGGTACAATTTTTCTATATTCATTTGTATCCCCATAACATCATATTTGATTAATGTTGCGTCAAATTCTTACATGAAGATCTTCCACCTTTTCTCCTGAGTTTATTGCTAAGTTTTCAAACTCTCTCCATGCGTTTTGAAGTTTTAATGTGATTACCTTCTCATCTCCTTTGAATTCCTCACGTAATGTATCCCAAGCTGCTTTGGTAGTTTCGGCAACCATAATACGTGGAAAGATGCTCTCTGAGACTCCATGGAATATCATACAGATGGCTCGAGCCTCCTTTTGTTTTTCATCAGCAGTAAGTGTTACTTCGTTACCTGTTTCTGGGGTTTTACTAGAAGATATGGAAGAAGGGCCATGGCTAACCATATCCCATAAACCTTGAGAAATAAACACAGCTTTCATGAGAATGCTCAAGAAATCGTAATTTTCACCATTAAACATTGGAATAGAAGTTTGGGAGATGGAAAAAGTGCTGGAGGAAGCCATAATCTCTAATGATGTTCCATAAGATGAAGTTTTTTGGCTCTGATACCAGTGATAGTGATAACTTGACTGAGGAGATAATCAAAATAACAACAAATGCTAAGAGAATAACACCAGATGAAATTTTGTGTCAATATGTCTCAAGTATTACCTTTTTTAAACTCTCTTTTGTTTTACAGGAACTGGGCCTTATATAGGCAGCCCACACAAAAGTCCAAGCTACAACTGTTTATAAAATATCTCATTACATGTTTATCTTGTGAGGTAAGTTTTGTTCTATCTTATACAGGTGATACTGTTTATTAAAGGCCGCAGCTATTGTTTGTTGGATCTATAGGTGCCCTTAGCCGGGGGGGGGGGGGGGGGGGGGGGGGGGTGAATAAGGGTTTTTAAGAATTTAATTTTGAATACAAATATTATTGTTAATTAAAGAGGTTTCATAATATTTTTTTAGAAAATTTTATTTTAATATTTCAGAAAAGATTATATTGAATATTACTTTTAGAAAACTTCGAAATTCAATATTTCTTCACTACCGCCGACTGTAAATGTTACCGCCCGACGCTAGCTCACAAAGATTGAAGATTAAGACTTATTGAATAAAAAAAGAACCTTTCAATATATTTTGCATTTAAACCTTTCTGAAAAGATTATTCAAAACATTTTATGGAGTGAAAATAAAATCAAGATAATGAGACAAATAAATACGTGATTTTATTTCATAAAATGATTGATTACAAAAATGTTTGATTTCTATTACGCTAAAAATCGATGCCACAATAAAAAATTCTTTTTCGTTTTTTATACTGACCCTTCTCCCAAAGACCGGTTGACTAGCATATCTTTTCCCAGATGAAGCCTCGAGCCGCCCCTAGATCTAAACCCTAGACCTGGTCGCCAACACACGCGGTGAATCCCCCATAAGCCACATAAGGACCTAGTCGCCACCACATGCGAATTCCCCTTAAGTCTCACACAGACTTAGTCGCCAACACGAGCGAATTCTCCTTAAGCCACACGCGTACCTAGTCGCCTATACGAGCGAATTTCTCTACCGGTAAACAAAAGAAAATACAAGATGTAAATGTGAAATTTGAAAATAAAAACTTCTTATAGAGATTTCTAAGGGGACGATGAAGGAACGCAGGAGATCATCGTTGTCGATGGGTTCATTCTTCGCGTTGAATAAGCGTGATGAATTCTCCTTCAAAATCCTCCTTTTAATCTTGTAGTTGTAGATGAGAGTGCTCCAGTCGTTTGGAAAGTAGAAGGTTGAAGTCACATCTTTTGATAAGCATCTATGGATCATCAGAAGAGTTTTTGGAAGACTTTGACGATATTTCCATCGAGACAAAAATTGTCGAAAGAGATAAACTGCAATAACTTTCAAGCAGAGTCGCCTCTAGGCGATCTGAGCGCGCGAAATAAACTCAAACTGGTAAACCTATTCACCAAATGGATGGAGGGCTCCGAGCTCTTTCTAAAAAGGTGTTGTGGGCGAATCGGACGAGTGGATCAAAAGTTATGACCATTTTAAGTTCACATGCCATTTTGAACGAAAACTCGCAACCCCACTGACTTGATGTTCACTTTGTTCATCCCCGGACATAAAAACTCCTTATAGAGATTTCTGAAGGGGACGACGAAGGAACGCAGGAGATCAACATTGTCGATACGTTCATTCTTCGCGTTGAATAAGCGTGATGAATTCTCCTTCAAAATCCTCCTTTTAATCTTGTAGTTGTAGATGAGAGTGCTCCAGTCGTCTGGAATAAAGACCCTCTCAAGTGTCTCGTATTGATGGAATTAGGGTATCCAGATCACACCCAAGAGAGGAACGAAACTGCCTTTTTATAGAGTTGTAGACCTACCGCCCGACGGTATCGATAACGCCTTGCAGTGTCACTAAAGATAATATTTTGGGTGCCAGAATCTTCAATCAGGGAAAGAGATTCTGCACTTCAGGAATCTTTTCATTTTAGGCAATACTAACACCTGTCGTTAGCGATACCGCCCAGCGGTAGTATCCTTCCATATGTGCATTGATTTCCCCGCCAGAGATCTTCCCTTGAAATTCATTTCGGCGTGCTTGCATATTCCAAGGCTAATGCCTGTCGTTAGGAATAGCGCCTAGCGGTAATGGATTTATTGACAAGAGGCATATCGACAAGAAGACTCCATGTCGACTAGACCAACATCCGACACGAGGATAATATCGACCAGACGCTAACGCTAGCATTAACGCTAACGCCGCACGTTAGTGGTCACTTTGTGTTGGGAAAAACTCCTTATGATTTAACTTAACAAATTATCTGTAAGTGATTTTACCTCCTAGGTGTATTACCCATATTGTATAGTAAGGGTAAACTGGTCATTAGATGTCTTAGGGTGTCACACTCACCTTAGAGTGTCAAGGCCAAGTCATGACAATCATAAAATAAATTAAGATAAGACTTGCGTCAAATAAAAGTCGACGCAACTTCAACTTGATATCGACGCCACTCTGACTAGAAGTCGAAGCAACTTATTCAGTCTGTCGAAGTATAAAGTCAAGTCGACGCAACGTCGAAAGGAACTCAACACAGAAGATAGAGATTGTCGAAGCCATCCAAGAAGTCGACGCAACTTCGACTTCAACTCGACGTAACTTCGACTTCAACACGACGCAGAAGTTACAGCTTAAGTCCGAGTATTCAAACTCAACGGATGCGTCGATGATAAGGAATCGACGTAACGTCGACATCTGAGTTCAGTCAAAGCTAAGAAGGAATTCAAATCTACTTCGATAAGAACTCAGAGGTGCGTTGACATGAAGAATGATGATGTCGACGCAGCGTCGAATACAGTCAGAAAAAGGAAGCTTTTTTTGCTATCCTTTTGAGACCTTTTCAGAAGGACCGCAAGGCTCAAGGCAGTTTTCCAACGACTCGTTTATTGCCAAGAATGGAATGAAGCTTTCCAGGGCACATCAAACCATTCTTGGAAGGTATTCAAAAGTGATGGACGGGTCGAGAACAAAAGTAGAAAGAAAAATAAGTGGCAAAGAGGAGTTCATTTTCAGGACAGCCCAAAAGAAGAAAATTTTTTGAAATTCCAATCATACAACATAAGTATGCAAAAAGAGAAGAGGAACACACCAAGAAATATATTCATTATCATCTGTCGACAAGGGTCTTCTTCTTCCTCCTGCTCAGTACCCTAAGATAGATTTTCTGTGTTGTCCCTATTTATTTATTCTGTGTTTATTTTCAGCAAACTGAATTTAATTTATTCTGTCTTTGGTTTTGCTGAATGCATAATACTTAGTGTTTTATTGTGTGCACACAAATAGGATAGAAAATATTTTAAATCTCTATTCACCCCCTCTAGAGAATACTCAGAGGCACACTGTGCATTTTAACTTTGCATCTTTGCCCTGGTTCAATACCCCGTTTAGCTTGTAGCATCCTAGTGTCATACTTGTGAGTTCCTGCAGGCTATAAATACAAATAAGTTTGATCAAATATAATATGAGATTTGTTATTCTCAAACCAAAGAGATGCAAAAAATCATATTTCAACAATCTCCCCTTTTTGATAATAACAAATCCACTAGTGATGACACAATGAATTTTTGCGTTTTTAATTTATGTACTCCCCCTAAGTGCTCCCCCTAAATTTCTAAGAGTATTCTTCCCCTTAATCTTTATATTCATTCTCCCCTTAAATCCTTGGATTTATTCTCCCTCTTTATCTTAAGATTTCTCAGTTTATTCTCCCAATTTTGTTATTAACAAAAGTGGGTGGAGGTGAAATAATCATGAAAGGAATGAATGACATGGAGAAAACGTATGTTGTAGAAATACTTATTTTAAGGTAGCTTATGTTGAAGGTATTCAACATAACCTAATCAGTATTAGCCAATTATGTGATGGTGAATACAAAGTTGTATTCACTAAGTCTTTATGTCATATTGTTAGCTCTGTAACTAATCAAATATTATTAACTAGACTTAGAAAAGGTAAGGTGTATGTAGTCGACTTTGATTACAATAAGTCTGAAGTTTGTTTGTTTAATTCTAACCTAGAAAATAATGAATTATGGCATATGAGACTTAGTCATTTAAATTTTAAAATAATAGCTAAGCTATCCAAGCATAACCTAGTAAGAGGCTTACCAAATGGTAAGTTTAAGAAAGACAATCCTTGTAGAGCCTGCCAACTAGAAAAACAAATCAAATCTTCATTCAAACCAATTGATGAATTTGGATTTCTACAACTCCAAATTGGTTGAAATTTTGGACATGCATGATTCATGCCCAAATACACACCCTGCCCAAAAATGAGAATTTTTGGAAGAACTTTTTCTATAGTTTTTGTAGTATTCTAATTATTCATGCATAATTAAATTAGGTGGGTATATGAACCCTAAAGACCCCAAATTTTTGCTGGGGATCTTATTATGTCATTATATGCCTTTGGTAGAAATTCCAAACAGTTTGGGCTTGTGCATGTTTGGGAAATACCCCAATGCATGTGAGAGTAGTGTATGAGAGAATGGTGTGCATTTAGTACCAAAGTTGTATTTGGTGAATTTCTCCCAAATGGCATCCTACATGGCAGTGAGATTTTAGTCCATGCATGTAACATGAGGAATTGTATCACCCTTGGAAAGGTTTGGATTTTTGGACTTTTAATTTCTAGATATTTTAATATTTATTTATATGTCACATTTTTTATTATATAAATTATTAGTGACCAAATCATCTAGGAAAAATACATAACTCTTCCCTAAGCATTGTTAGGACATAAAACACCTATGGAATTTAATTGACGATTTTTGAGCACCTTTTACTTTACTAAATTAGTTTGTTGGGATTTTACACATGTGAATTAATGAAATAATCATGGCTGAAATATTCTGAAAAATTCCAAACTTTTCACTATACCTATGATATAGTGTTATCTGTCAGTGTGAATTTATTTGGAATTTTTGGAGTAGTATTTTTTTATAGTTCATGTACAATTGTTGGTTAACCACTATTATGAGATTTTTGGCTAATTAGGGTTATAATATTTCTGGAAAATGATAAAACTTTGTAGAAGTTTATTTTGGATCATTATTAAGCTCTGAGAATTTTCTTGTAAATTTTAGTTGATTTAATCTTGGTGAACTTTTTAAAATGAGCTTTTGGGCTATATTTAGTAAAATTTGTTTAAGTAATCATATCTATCTAGAAAATGATAAAAAGTTTAGAAGTTCATTGTGGATCATTATTAAGACCCGAGAATTTTCTTGTAATTTTTAGTTGATTTAATCTTGGTGAACTTTTAAAATGAGCTTTTGGGCTATATTTAGTAAAATTTGTTTAAGTGATCATATCTGTCTGGAAAATGATAAAAATTTGTAGAAGTTCATTTTGGATCATTATTAAGCCCCGGAAATTTTCTTGCAATTTTTAGTTGAAATAAATATTTTGATCTTTTGTAAATATTGTTTAGGCCCAATTTTTGTATTAAATTATTATTGGCAGAAGATAAAATAGAAAATTACCAATTTCTGGATATATGCATTTTTAACCTAGGTGAACTTCTGAAAAAAATTGTAGCAAAGACAACCATCAGAAAACCATACTTCATGTTGAAATTGAAAGTCAACAATTAATTATGGAAGGTTAAATAATTAGGCACTTAATGGAAAATGCACAAGTTTGATCATGGAGACACTACTTGATATGTAGAGCTTCAGGAATAAATTTGAAGTCCTTTGAACATGATTCTCATATACACCTCATGAGGGCCTTAGATTACACTCATAGTCAAGTTGGTCTGCGGATAACAAATCTACATTTAGTGATTATGACATCATTTGGTCATCATACACAACTCCAACAACCTTAGAACTGTCTTGTAGCACATAAGGTGGTGGATAGGCCAGTTCATTTTGGTACTAGTCCCAGATAAGTTTGGTGTGCGGTTAGAGAAATGCTTAAGGATGAATTATTAAGCCTAGGAAGAGGAGTGAGACGATGTGAGCCACCAAGAGTAATATGGTATGTTAATTTTCTGGGATTAGACCTAGATCGTGACCAAGTGGAGATGAGTTGAGAAGAAGTCAGTCAATAAGTAACATGCAGCGTTGAGGTTCAATTGAAGATCAACGCTCCCCTAAATAACTATAATTCATCTTAGGGCTCTAGAGTAATCAGAGAGATTTTGGGAGGTATGGGTAGCCACCAATAATAATAGATATCTTGAGAAAGGGAGGTGTGGGATGTCACCTCATCATACCTCCTAGTACCGCTGCAAGCCCTTCATCGGGCTGACCTCGGGAAGTCTAAGATGCACCCTAAACATCTAAGATTAACAAAAGAGTAGAAAAGACTAGACGGTTTAGGAATATGAAGGAATCATACACATACAGCTTAGTTGATTACTAATTTATAATATGGAATGGACAAGTCGGTCCATGGAGTCGTAGGCTCGATAGTTATAAAGGACGGGTCATTCCTGCGAGCTTGAGCTCGGATGGAACATAAGTGTATGTGCATAAAATGTGGTGAGTCTTCGGTACTAGCCTAGTTGGCACACCGACGGAAGTACGATGACTCGGCGAGTGGTAGGAGTTCAGAGGGCCAGAATGTTTTGCTGCGCGACCAAAAGGTCTTATTCCCTAATAACCCTACACTTAGCCTATTAAGGTCTGGTCCCTACGGGTCCAACAAGAGTACGCAGGAGTTCATGAGTACCAAGAACTTGTGCCATAGCGTACATTAAGGCCTAGGTTTGGTAGTGTGTTATACCCACCTAGGTGAGGAGACGTCCACTGCTCTGCCACTGTTTGACCACGACGGGAGGTGCCCGAGAGGTTAGCTACCTCCGAAACGTGGGAACTAAAGGTCTGTATGTACAAAGTCGTGTGGGTGAGTTGCATGTGCGTGAACCAATAATATAAACATTGCATTGCACTGCATATCATATGCATCATACTTGTTGAAGCCAAGCAGTCTCGAAGGATTGACGCCGCGCGATCTGAAGCCCGCGGTCTGTGCGGTCTCCAATAATCAGACCACGGGTTCTCCTCTGATGTACCAGGTCGCGCCGGATAAAGATGGGTTGAAGCTGCGCGGTCTCAAGTCAGCGGTCTGTGCGGTCTCCCAGAATCAGACCGCTGCTCCTCAGATATGCGAGATCGTGCCAGATGAAGGCCGGCGATCTCCAGCTCTATCAGACAACTGTTTGATAACCGCGGTCTGTGCGGTCTCCATGCATCAGACCGCCACTTCTCCTCAAGTATGCGAGGTCGCATCTTGTGAAGGTCAGCAACATTCCGCCTCTCCAAGCAGTCTAAAGCCAGCGGTCTCAACGGTCTCCAAGGGCAAGACTGCCAGTTCATCTCAGATATACCAGATCGCTTCTTATGGAGAGAAGTGGTCTGGCCCTCCCGGTCTCTCCCTTATGGGGAGTGTTCGCCAGAACGATCTAACCGTCCGACGGTCTCCTTCGTCACACGACCTTCCCTCTGTCGTATGATCGCCCGACCTCACTCCAGATCGCAGAAGTCGTTGCGGTCTCAATATTCCTGACCGCCCAGACCGCCCAGCTCTCTTGTGTACTGTGTATTTGTATTTAGTCCCACATCGTATATTTGTATTTTACTGTTTCCCTCCTAGTCTATATAAAGGAGGCAATACTCTTGTAATACTTAGTTTTTTGGAAATAAAAATTTCTGTTATTTTCAAATTCTCACATGGTATCAGAGCAATCGACCTCTTCAACCGGTCTTGTTTTCCTCTGACCGCACCTTCTGTGTGCGATCTCGTTTTCTTCTGACCGCACCTTCTGTGCGATCTCTTCCTTCTTGTTCGCGCGATCTCTCTTCTTCTCGAGACCGAGCGGTCTCCCTTATTTCCGCGAGCTCGCGCGATCATGGGTACCCCTCCTGTGAATGCTACCCCACCCCCTCCCCCGCCAACTCCTGTGGCCATTTCTACCTCTTCCTCGGGCAACCTTGGCACCACGTCAAAACTCACTGGAACTAACTATCCTGATTGGAGTGTCTCCTTCACCTTTCTCTTACGCTCTCAACGCAAACGCCACCATCTCACCGATGATCCTCCTCCCACAGGATCTGCTACCTTTGATGATTGGGATGCTAGCGATGCTCTTGTCCGCACCTGGCTTGCTAACAGTCTCTCTGATGAGTGTCTTCCTATCATTCGTCATGATGAGACAGTCAAGGCAGCGTGGAACCATCTTGCCGCCCTTTACTCCAAAGGCGCCAAAACCTCCCGCATTTACACCTTGTATGCTGATCTCTTTGCTCGCCCAACCATGGATCCCACCACAGCATATCAAGCGGTTCAGGCCCTTGGGGCTGAACTCCTTCAGCATCGCCCCTTCTCTGCTGATCTTGCTGAACAACATAAACACTTCCAAGAGCTCCTAGTTGTATGTTACCTTCTCCGTCTTCCGGAGTCGTATGATATGATACGACAACAAATCCTTGGAGAAGCTGAGTCTCCGACTCTTGATGCCACCGCTGCTCGGGTCTCTGCTGTTACCTCCCTTCTCCAACGACCCTTGTTGTCTTCCCCTCCTCCTCCAGAGAGCTTTGCTCACCGGGCTGATCGTGGTCACCCTGGTGGCCGTGGTGGATCTCTTGGTGGCCGTGGACCTCCGCGACACATCTGCTCTCATTGTGGTCGGAGGGGTCACCCAATTGATCGTTGCTATCTCAAGCATCCTCACCTTCGCCCTCTGGCTGCTGCTTCTCAACCGGGTACTAGCTTACCGTCTGCTTCTGTTGCTACCTCCTCCGGTAGCGTGCATGTGGTTACTGAAGGTAAATGGCTTATTGATTCTGGAGCAACGAATCATATGACAGGAAACCCTCACCTTTTCTCTCAGTTACTAGAACACAAGAATTTACCTCCGGTTCTAATGGCAGATGGTTCTCCCTCACATGTGTGTGGGACTGGAATAGTTCAAGTCACTCCGACTATCTCTCTTCAGAACACTCTTTATGTGCCTACTTTTCCATGCAACTTACTATCAGTCAAGGCACTCTCTCAACAATTACAATGCTCTATTATATTCACTCCGACTAACTGTTATTTTCAGGATCTTCATACGAAGGAGACAGTTGCTACTGGGACTGAGAGTGGAGGCCTCTACTTCCTTGATGTTCTTGCTGCTCACTCTGCTTCTACCGTCTCCGATTCTCTCCATCAATGGCACCTCCGTCTTGGGCACCCTCCACCTCGACTGTTGTATCAACTTCTACCTCGCCTCATCAAAGATACCTCTCCTCTCAACTGTGAAGCTTGTCAATTAGGAAAGCACCATTGGGCTTCCTACCCTGCCAAACATGGACGTAGCTCGACGTGTCCATTTGATCTCCTCCACTCGGATATCTGGGGTCCTTCTCCTACCAAGACCGTAGGTGGGGGAAGTTTATATTTTGTTACTTTTATTGATGACTTCACTCGTTGTACTTGGGTGTATCTGTTAAAAGATCGCTCAGAACTTTTTTCTGTTTTCAAAACTTTCTATAATGAAATTTCCACTCAGTTTGGAGTGTCTATCAAGACTATTCGCACTGATAATGCTAAAGAGTATGTTTCTCATCAATTTTCTGAGTTTTGCATGAATCATGGTCTTATACATCAGACTAGTTGTCCTTATACTTCTCAACAAAATGGGATAGCGGAACGTAAGAATCGTCACCTCCTCGACATGGCTCGCACCTTACTCTTCCAGATGAATATGCCCAAAGCCTATTGGGGTCATGCCATCCTCATCTCCTGCTATCTCATTAACCGCATTCCCTCCACTCTTCTTCACGGCTCCACCCCCTTTTCTCTTCTATATCCTACCTCACAACCCTTCTCATTACCTCTCAAGGTGTTTGGTTGTACTGCGTTTGTCCACACTCCTTCCCCAGGTCGGGACAAACTCTCTCCTCGGGCCGTTAAATGCATCTTTGTTGGTTATTCTCCAACTCAGAAAGGGTACCGATGCTATGATCCCCTTCTACGCAAACAATATGTTTCCGTTGATGTCACCTTCTTTGAAACTATTCCATACTTTTCTCACTATTCCACCTCTCAGCCTCCTGCGCCTAGTCCAACAACACCGCTCATTTACTCTCCACCACCACCACCACCTACTCTCCCAACTCCACCACCTCTTCCTTCCCCTCCACCTCCTCCAGCATCTTCTTCCACCTGTCCTCCTACTCCGGGGCCTTCTCTCCCGGCTCTTGGGCCAGCACTATCTTCTTCTGATGATGACTCTCCTGCAGATTCAGTCACCACCGAAGACCTCCCTATTGCTCTTCGGAAGGGAGTTCGCTCATGTACGCAACACTTTATTCACGATGTTGTAACATATGCTCAACTTACCCCCTCTTCTAGGGCTTTTGCTATTGCTATTACAGATACTGCCACCCCAACCAGTTATCAGGAGGCTCTTGCCATCCCACATTGGAAGGCTGCCATGGATGATGAAATCTCCACCCTTCAGGACCGTGGCACTTGGACCCTTGTTCCTCCACCTATTGGGATAGATGTTGTTGGGTGTAGATGGGTCTTTGTGATAAAATATTGTGCTGATGGCTCTGTTGACCGCTACAAAGCTCGCTTGGTTGCCAAAGGTTTTACTCAGACATATGGAGTAGACTTCTTTGACACTTTCTCACCTGTCGCTCGGCTTACGACCATCAGGGTCCTCTTCTCTGTGTCCGTCAACAAAGGTTGGCAACTCTCTCAATTGGATGTCAAGAATGCCTTTCTCTATGGTGATCTTCAAGAGGTTGTTTTCATGGAGCAACCTCCAGGGTATGTTGCTCCGGGGGAGACTCGTGTATGTAAGCTAAAGAAGGCCATCTATGGTCTTAAGCAAAGTCCTCGCGCCTGGTTCGAAAAATTTAACGAGGTTATCAAGATCATTGGATTTGCCCGTAGTTCTGCAGATCACTCTCTCTTCATTCGCAAGACATCTCATGGAATGGTTGTTCTGGCTGTATACGTTGATGACATCCTTCTCACAGGTGATGATGTTGAAGGTGTCTCCCTTACAAAGAAACATCTCCTCCAACACTTTGTGACCAAAGATATGGGGACCCCCAAGTACTTTCTGGGCATTGAAATCTCAAGGAAGCATAACTCCATTGTTCTCTCACAACGGAAGTATGCTATTGATCTTCTAAAGGAAACAGGTCTTCTGGGTGCTAAACCTGCTAAATATCCAATGACAATTGGAGACGACAAACTCTGGACTGACAACTCCCCTCCTCTACCTGATAGCACTAGATATCGTCGTCTTGTAAGCAAGCTCATCTACCTAACTGTAACAAGACCTGATATCTGCTATGCTGTTGGGAAGGTCAGCCAATTCATGCAAGCTCCGAAGGAATGTCATCTTCAAGCTGCTTTAAAGATATTAGAATACGTTAAGGGATCTCCAGGGAAGGGACTTCTGTTCCAAAGGAACAACCATCTCAAGATAGAAGCCTATTCAGATGCTAGCTACGCTGATGATAAAGGAGACAGGAAATCCACATCTGGGTTCTGCACCTTCGTAGGAGGAAATCTGGTGAGCTGGAAGAGCAAGAAACAAGCAGTAGTATCCAGATCAAGTGCTGAGGCCGAGTACAGAAGCATGACCCAAACCACATGTGAGTTAAAGTGGTTACTAACTCTCCTTCTTGACTTAGGAGAAGTTTACAACCATCCTTTGCCAATGTTCTGTGACAACAAAGCTGCAATCTATATATCTCAGAACCCAGTTTTTAATGAGAGAACCAAACACATTGAAGTGGACTGTCATTTCATCAGGGAAGAAATCTTGAAGAAACAAATCTGTACTCCCTTCGTAACTTCGGATAAAGAGCTGGCTGATATCTTCACCAAACCGATATCTTCATCCTTCTTTGATGTGTGTAACAAGCTAGGCATGATTGATATATATGCTCCAGCTTGCGGGGGAGTGTTGAAGCCAAGCGGTCTCGAAGGATTGACGCCGCGCGATCTGAAGCCCGCGGTCTGTGCGGTCTCCAATAATCAGACCACGGGTTCTCCTCTGATGTACCTGGTCGCGCCGGATAAAGATGGGTTGAAGCTGCGCGGTCTCAAGTCAGCGGTCTGTGCGGTCTCCCAGAATCAGACCGCTGCTCCTCAGATATGCGAGATCGTGCCAGATGAAGGCCGGCGATCTCCAGCTCTATCAGACAACTGTTTGATAACCGCGGTCTGTGCGGTCTCCATGCATCAGACCGCCACTTCTCCTCAAGTATGCGAGGTCGCATCTTGTGAAGGTCAGCAACATTCCGCCTCTCCAAGCAGTCTAAAGCCAGTGGTCTCAGCGGTCTCCAAGGGCAAGACTGCCAGTTCATCTCAGATATACCAGATCGCTTCTTATGGAGAGAAGTGGTCTGGCCCTCCCGGTCTCTCCCTTATGGGGGAGTGTTCGCCAGAACGATCTAACCGTCCGACGGTCTCCTTCGTCACACGACCTTCCCTCTGTCGTATGATCGCCCGACCTCACTCCAGATCGCAGAAGTCGCTGCGGTCTCAATATTCCTGACCGCCCAGACCGCCCAGCTCTCTTGTGTACTGTGTATTTGTATTTAGTCCCACATCGTATATTTGTATTTTACTGTTTCCCTCCTAGTCTATATAAAGGAGGCAATACTCTTGTAATACTTAGTTTTTTGGAAATAAAAATTTCTGTTATTTTCAAATTCTCACAATACTCATACCTCAAAAACCCCATTGTATAATCTAGTATGGGCTCCTTTATATGATGGGTCTATGCAAAAGGAACCCTTAACCCTTAACTTATAAGATTGTATGTGCTTTCCTTATAAGTTAAGGTTACTTTTCTGCAGTGATAGTTAGCTATACTTCTTTTACATATTTGGTTGCTCTTATTACTTTTCTATATATATATAGCTCTTCGTAGTAGAATTGTTAGTATTTTATTGCACTTGCTGGTAGATCTCATATTTGTTTCTGGTTTACTATTATGTGAGTGAGAGAATTGTCACCTGTTTTGATATACCACTTGTTGTCCTCTGCTTCTTCCTCCAGCCCGATGCTTGGGAGTCACTGGGGGAGGGGATGGGGAAATCACTTAGTCTTTTTTACTAACGGTCGTATGTGGCATAACAACAAGAGCCCCAGGAGCAGCGGACCCAGTACATAGAGAGGACAGAGCGTGATGCGGTGGCATGGCCAGGTCTCGGAGTATCTGCAGCGGGAGCTGCCCCTGTGAGTGTGACCAGATATTATCTTCCAAATGCAGTCTTCCATGTTTTTCCCAATCAGTGTTTAAGTTGTTTAAGCATGAGCGATTGTAGTGAGGAATAGATGTCCTGGGACTTAAGCCCTTATTTATCTCTTTACTCTTCTGCGCACTTTTTACTTCATCTCATCCGTGGACTTGTATTATTATTATATGATATGATGTGTACTATGTTTATCTATCTTCGCATCTATTAATCTGTAATGAATGGTTGGCTTGCGAATGTTCAATTGCTGGCAGGATCGGCGTCTCGCGGTGACAACCTCCTTGTGTGTTAGATTCACCGTAAGGCGGCGGTTCTGGACGTAAGACCCGGAAACGAAAGAAAAAAGGGGGTCTTACATCCATCTACAACTTTCAGATCAAAATGAGTATTTGTGAAGGAGGGTTCATCACGCTTATTCAACACGAAGAACGAACACATCGACAATGCTGAGCTCGTGCGTTCCTTTGCCATCTCCATCCGAAATCTTTATATGGAGTTTTCACTTCATCTTGTATTTTCTTTTGTTTACCCATGGTGAAATTTGCTAGTGTTGGCGTCTAGGTCCATGTGTGGATTAGGGAGAATTCGCCCGTGTTGTTGACTAGGTCCTTGTGTGGCTTTGGGGGAATTCACCACAGCTGTTGGTGACTAGGCTCTTGTGTGGCTTTGGGGGAATTCTACATGTGTGTTGGCGACTAGGCCTTGGGTTTATATCTAGGGGGTGGCTCGAGGCTTCATATGAGGAGAGATAGGCTAGAGCCAACCGGTCCTTAGGAGAAGGGTCGGGATAGAAAGTGAAAAAGGATTTTTCATTATCGCCTTGATTTCTAACATCATAGAGATCAAAGATTTTGTAATCAAAGTTTTATGAAATAAAATCATGTCTCTCTTTGTTGTTCACTAATTGGATTTTATTTCTTCTACATAAATATTTTAAATAATATTTTTTATCGAAGTTTGTGCTCAAAATATATTGCAAGATTCATTAGTGTTCTATAACTCATGGAATTCAATCTCTGTGAACCAGTGTCTAGCAGTAGCATTTAGAGTCGGCGGTATCAAAGAAAGTTTGAACTCCTTTTCAAAAGTAACCTTCGATATAATCTTTTCTACAAAGTTAGAATAAAGTATTTTTATTAAATATTCTGAAACTACTTTATTTAACAAGAATATTTTCAATTAGTCTTAAACTATTAAAAATCCTTATTCACCCCCCTCTAAGGGCACCAGAAGATCCAACAATCCTCTCTCGGGGCATGTGTTCAACTCTCTTTATCCTTGAGGAATTGATTCATACACGTTGTTGGGATCATTGCCCACAATGTCTTAGATTTGGAGAAGTCCATTCCTAAGTCAAAGATATATCTCATAATGTATTTGATATTCTCTCTAGAATCAATGTGCAGGAGATCCGGTCAGGCAAAATGCTCATGGAATTCATCCAAGTTCACAAGCGTCGAGACATCATACATCGCTCGACGCCTGTGACCCAGAAGCGTTGACTCATGTCCATTGCTCAAATAGACAAGGTCGCCGCTGAAGTTCTGAGACCATGTTTGGAAGCGTCCAGCCAAGTTATATCGCTCGACGCCTTGGAAAGAGAAGTGTCGACTAAACTTCAGTCAGCTCAGCGCCAACCAGAAGTGTCGAGATATGAAGGCATAGTTAAGAAGCGTCGAGCCTCTGTACGTTGCTCGATTTCTACAGATAAAATGCGTTGACTAAGCGATGATTACTCAACGCCTAATAAGGAGGAGTCGAGAGCTTCAGTCTGAGAAGTATGCGTCGAGTGTCTACATATCGCTCGACGCCTAATTGAAAAAGCGTCGACAGAGATGCTCAGTGCTCAACGCCTCTTCTACAAATACTCTGAACTGAAGAATTCCTTCTACAGCTAGCTGAGCCTTTATTTCTTCAGAAGACATTGAAGACCGTTGAATACTTAACGTCACGCTGACGTGGAGGAGCGTAACAGACGTTGCAGATGGCGGGTTATAAATAGAAGGCATAACCTATGGGTTATGCAGTTGAGTTAGTTTTTCCTATCTTTCGAAAGCCATTATCGTCTCCATCAGTTTGAGGCAATCTGGTGCTGATACATCTTTCTGAAAGAAGAAGATCAAGAAGGAAGAATCTGTCTTCCTAAGAAAAAGAATAGTCATCGCAGCCTGTCGAATCAAGAAAATCATTTGCTGCTGCTGTTCTATTGAAGTTTTCTGTCTGATCATTCAGGCAGATCAAGAAGACTCAACAATCTGAAGAATCTGAGTCTAAGTATTTGTTATTCTCTTTATAAATTCCTGTAGGATCTGAGTTGTCAGATCTGAGTGTAGGATCTGTCAAGGATCTGAGTTGTAAGATCAGGTGCGATCTGAGTTGTAGGATTCAGGGGTGAATCTGAGTTGTAGGCCTAATTATAAAGGCTGAGGTAGGATCTGTGAGATCTGAGTTTGTAGGATCTGCTGAGATCTGAGAGGGTAAGATCTGTGAGATTTGAGTCTGTAAGATCTGTTGTGATCTGAGCTGTAAGACCTGTTTGTGGTCTGAGATCTGGAGGAGATATAAACCCTATCTAGCACACTGCTAGAAGGGGAGAAGGGGGAAAGTGGATTACCCAAGATAAGGGGAACCACTATAAAAAACTGTGTGTCTTTTTTGTGTGTGTTCTTATTCTTGAAAGCTCTGATTTGTTTTATTTTGGTTATATTCAAGAACTGCAATAGTTTTTAAAATAACATATTCACCCCCCTAGGTGATTAGCTACCCTTAATTAAAGTCTTTCAAGTGGTATCAGAGGGTTGTTGTTCAAGAAAAGGCTTAACAGCCTGAACAAGATCTTCTAAGGGTAGATTTCCGAAGTCGTGATGACTAATACAGAAGGAAGCAAAGAATTCACATCTATGAAGCTTCCAATCTGCAGAAAAGAAAACTTTGGGATTTGGAAAGAAAGGGTCAGACTTTTCATGGAAGCATCTGATCCTAGGATTTACATAACTGTTCTAGAGGGACCTTTTGTTCCTATGAAAGTTTCATTTACAGATGGAAGTATAAAGACTCCTAAAACCTATTCAGAGATGACCAAAGATGAAGTGATTATGGCCTCCATGGATAAGAGAGCTCAGAACATCATTGTTAGTGCTATTGAGGATTCAACTTTCCAAAACTTAGTCCATTGCAAAACTGCTAAAGAAATGTGGGAATCTCTCATTGTCTATATGGACGGGACTGAAGAAGTCAGAGATGACAGGAAGTCACTTCTAAATCAGCAATATGAAGCCTTCAGACAAGACAAGAAAGATTCAATAGCAGTCTGCTATGAAAAATTCTTCAAAATTGTAAATGGTCTAAAAACTTATGGAAGAACTTTCACAGATTATGAGCTGAATGATAAATTCTTAAGATCACTGAACAAAGAATGGGATATCAAGATCTGTGCAATCAGAGAAATGGGAAATCTGGGAAACATTCAGCCACAGAATTTATATGGGAAATTCTTGTCCCATGAACTTCATCTGAATACCAGAAAAGTTGAGGAAGGACACAGCAGGGAAAATCCTATTGCTCTGAAAGCAGAAAGCTCCAAGAAAAGCAAAGAAAGAATGTCATTATCCCCCAGGATTCCATCTGAATCAGAAGAATCAGAAACCAGTAATTCTGATTCTGAAATATCAGATGGTGAATTGGCACTCTTTACCAAACAGCTAAAAAGAATGTTGAGAAGAAAACAACACTGGAAAACTAGACCCTCTTAGTTATCCAGATCTAAGAAGCACTCAAATTCTTCAGAGGGATTCAAACAAGACTCCAAGAAGAACAGGTACAACTCTAAACACAATAAAATTAATTCAGAAGAAATTGTGTGTTTTGGTTGCAGGAAATCAGGACACGTGATTGCTGATTGTCCTTCAAAGAGAAAGAACAACAAGAAATCTGATGAAAGAAAAGCACAAATCTGACAAGAGACATGAGAAGAGTCTAATAGCCAAAAAGGGCAAAGTCACTCTTAGTGATAGTGAATCTCAGTCATCAGACTCAGATAGTGAGGAGTCACTCATAGCTCTGATGGCTGCCAATGAAAATGAAGACAGTCTAAATCATAGATCTATGATAAGAGCCCCACTATCAAGGTCTGATAGTGAAGAGGATGAAGAAGAAAATGCAGGACTCATGGCATTGAGTGATCAAGAAGATCAGGAGACAACTACTGATATAAAGGTACTTGATAAAACCCCTCTATCAGACTCTGATTCTGAACCTGAAATAGATTCATTCTCTTCTGATGAAAATGACTCACAATATAAACTTCATGTAGATGAAATTATTGAAAAATATCAATTACTTCTCAAAGCACTTAAGAAGAGCAAAAGACACATTAAAAGGTTACAAAAAGAAATATCTGAATTAAAGCAAACTGATTCTCAAAACTCTGAGACAGCTGAGAGGCTGAATCAGACAAGCAAAGAACTTAGCAAACTAAAAGTCATGTCTATTATTCACATACAGACTTTGTGCACCAAGGAAAAGTTAATAAAAGAACTTGAAGCAAAACTCCTAGCAAAAAGGAAACTTGTAGCAAAGTTCTCAAAACCACAAACTATTCTTCCTATAATAGACACACTTTCTGCACAATACAGATATGGCATAGGATATGATAGGAATGCAGATAATAACCCTAAAAGTAATGACAATGCACCTATGCAACCTTTAAAATTTAACAAAGCCATGCCTATCACAAATAAGCATGATCAAAAAGGTGTGCATAAGTTTTATAAGGGTGAATGTTCTAATAGCAAAGATGATTCAATTCAACCAAGTAACAATAATGTCAAATCACTATGCAAAGAAAAAGTATTAACTCATCATGACTCCTTTGTATTTAAAGCAAACACTAAATTCAAAAGAAAGGAACTAAGACCTGAAGTAAAAACCACTGATGGTAAGAAAACTGAACCAGTAAAAGTTACTAAAACAACTTACATAGCTCCTTTGAATAAGGCAATTAAGCAAAATATAAGTCAACATAAAGAAGCAAGAAGACCTCCAAGGAGATATAATAGATATGAATGCTGGTGCTGTGGAAGGGTTGGGCATTTTGCACTTGACTGTTGGTTCAATCCAACTGTTCCAAGATTCAACTCTGGGAGACCAGTATTTAGACCTATGGCATCTCTCACAGCACCAAGGATTATTCAACAACTAAATGTTCCAGCTCATACTAACAAGGTTCTAGGACCCAACTTGGTGTGGGCTCCTTAGAAAAGGTAATTTCTTTTTGCAGGGTTGTCCAAAGACCAATCAACTTCCAATCTGGTACTTGGACAGTGGGTGCTCTATGCACATGACAGGAACAAAAAGTCTGTTGAATGATTACACTCCTGTGAGGAATGGACCAAAGGTTATCTTTGGAGGGTCTGAAAAGGGTAAAACTAAAGGTTTTGGTAATATCACAAATGGAATTGTCACCATCACCAAAGTTGCTCATGTTGATGGATTGCAACACAATCTCATCAACATAAGTCAATTATGTGATATTGGGTATGACATTTCATTCCACAAGGATGAGTGCCTGATTAAGAAAGAGAATGAGATAATTCTCTCAGGCACTAGGAGTGGCAACATTTACTGCCTTAACTTCATATGTTCTGATCAAGTTAATTCCATTTGCTTAGTAGCAGAAAATAAAGTTTCTAGTAGTGTTCAATGGCATAAAAGGTTAGCTCACATAAACTATAAGACTATAAATAAACTTATTTCAAAAGATCTAGTGAGAGCTGGGCCTATGTGGAAGTGTGTGCAGGAGGGTCCTTGCCATGCTTGTCAAATGGGTAAGCAGACCAAGTCATCCTTCAAACCAATTGGTGAGAAGGATTCCATTAGATGTCTATACCTACTTCACATGGATCTATTTGGACCAATGTCAATCCATAGCTTAGGAGGAAAATAATACACCCTAGTAATAGTTGATGATTGTTCCAGATTCACATGGGTATTTTTCCTCAAACATAAGTCAGACACTTTAGAAATATTTACCAGTTTTGTTAGGCAAATCGCCAATGAAATAGGAAATTCTGTAGCCAAAATTAGAAGTGATCATGGGACTGAATTTCAGTCAGGTGCAATGACCAAATTTTGTGAGAATCTAGGAATTTCTCAAGAGTTCTCATCTCCTAGATCTCCCCAACAAAATGGGGTTGCTGAGAGAAGAAATAGAACCCTTATTCAAGCTAGCAGGAGTATGCTGAGTGATTCTTCTCTTCCTGAGTATTTCTGGGCTGAAGTTGTAAATACAGCATGCCATGTGCAGAATAGGGCTCTTATAAACAAAAGACTGGATAAGACCCCATATGAGTTGTTGAAAGGTAGAAAACCCACTTTAGCCTATTTTAAAATATTTGGTAGTAAATGCTTTGTATTAAATAATGGAAAGCACCATCTCACTAAATTTGCTGAAAAAGCACATGAGGCAATTTTTGTTTGGTATAACTCTCAAAGTAGAGCCTATAGAATTTTCAACAAAAAGTCTAATAGGATAGAAGAATCTATACATGTTGTATTTGATGAAACCAGCCTTATCTATAAGGATATGAGAAGTTTATCTAGTTGTGCAGGTTCTACACAGAAATTGAAGGAGATGAATATCAATGAACAACACAATGAGGATAATGAAGAATCTAATGAGACTATAATTGTAACTAGAGAGGATGAACCTCAAGCAGAAGACAATTATGAAGAACCTATTGTTGTTGAAGAACCACCTCATCCAGAACCTCTAGAAGAACCTACTCAAACAGATGCACCAGAATCTCAAAGGGAAAATGAAAGGTGGAGGAATGCAACCAAACATCTGAAGGATCATCCAAAAGAACAGATCATAGGAAATCCAAATGATGGTGTGCAAACTAGAAGAGGAAACTCAATACATGAGGCTTTGCATCACAGCTTTCTATCCAAAATAGAACCTAAGAAGTTTGATGAAGCAAATAAGGACACTTTATGGATATCAGCTATGCAAGAAGAGTTAAATCAATTTGAAAGGTGCAAAGTCTGGATATTGGTTCCAAGACCAAAGAAACACAAAGTCATAGGGACCAAATGGGTATTGAGGAATAAGCTGGATGAAAATGGTGTGATTATAAAAAATAAAGCAAGGTTGGTTGCCCAAGGATATATACAGGAGGAAGGCATAGATTTTGATCAAGTGTTTGCTCCTGTGGCAAGATTGGAGGCAATCAGGTTATTCCGGGCATTTGCAGCACACACTGGATTCATAGTCTATCAAATGGATGTAAAGTCAGCATTCCTTAATGGAACAATATTGGAGGAAGTATATGTTGAACAACCCCCAGGTTTTATTGACTCTACTCATCCAAATCATGTCTATCTATTATTAAAAGCATTGTATGGTCTGAAACAGGCACCTAGAGCCTGGTATGAGACATTATCTAGATTTTTATTGAGAACAAATTCTCAAGAGGAAAGATAGACAAGACATTATTTCTTAGGATAGTTAAAGGTCACATTATTCTAGTACAAATATATGTAGATGATATAATATTTGGCTCTACTGACAATAACCTTTGCAAAATGTTTGCAAACCTTATGCAAGGGAAATTTGAAATGAGCAGCATGGGTGAGCTTAAATACTTCTTAGGACTCCAAGTGAAACAGTCTGAGGAAGGAATTTTCAGTTCTCAGACCAAGTACACAAAAGAAATTATTAAGAAGTTTGGAATGGAAAATTCCACTGTCATGAAGACACCAATGGCAGCAAATATGTCACTGGACAAGGATGAAAAAGGGAAACCTATTGATGAAACCTTGTACAGAGGCATCATTGGCTCATTGCTCTACCTAACTGCTAGCAGGCCAGACATTATGTTCTCAACATGTGTGTGTGTGCTAGATATCAAGTGAACCCTAAAGAATCTCACTACACTGCTGTCAAAAGAATCCTGAGATATCTGAAGGGCACTCTTAATCTTGGCCTTTGGTATCCTAGAAGCAATGATTTTGAACTAATTGGTTTTTCAGCTGCTGATTTTGCAGGATGCAAGGAGGATAGAAAAAGTACATCAGGTACATGTCAATTTCTTGGCAAAAGACTAATATCTTGGAGCAGTAGGAAGCAGACCAGTGTGGCTATTTCTACAGCAGAATCTGAGTACATCTCAGCTGGAAACTGCTGTGCTCAGCTACTATGGATTCAACACCAACTCCAAGACTATACAGTTCAGCTAAGTAAATCTCCTCTATTTAGTGATTCAACTAGTGCTATTTCTATAGCTAATAATCCTGTATCACATAGCAGAACTAAGCATATAGAAATAAGATACCATTTCATTAGAGAACATGTAGAAAATGGAGATATCTCAATTGAATATGTCCCCACTGACAAACAGGTTGCTGACATATTTACTAAACCCCTGGATGAAACAAAATTCAATAACTTTAAAATTGAATTAGGTATGCTAAAATGGATTAAAGTTGTTTTGAATTAAATAAATGAAAATAATGATTGAGTCCTATAAGGTGAGTGGAGAAGTTATCTGGCGTCGAAAGAAGATACCTGGCGTCGAGAGAAATTACCTGGCGTCGAGAAGATATCTGGCGTAGAGAAGATACCTGGCGTCGACTGAAGATATATGGCGTCGAGCAATCTCAACGCTTGAGCGAACATAGCTAGGCCGTCTCGACAGGGTAAATTTGAACCATTAGATCAATCTTGTCAAACAAGTTCGGCGCGCGGCTATTCATCTTCTTGAATTAGAACTTCTATAAATAGGGAAGACATTTTGTTAGTGCATGTGCCCTAGTTCTCTCAGTTCGAAATTGGCTGCCCTAGAAAAATTCTCCTTCAATTCTCTCTTTCTTCGATCATCAACCACAATGCCTCCCAAAAGCAGTGATTATCTTTATGAAGGAAGCGAGCTTGTTCGAAATGGATTCCAATCAGCTCCAGTAGAGATCAAATCAACTATCGAATTAATCTGCAATGCTGGACTGGAATTTGTGCTATCTGAATCAACTCTTATCTGGAAACGAGAGGTATTAGAGTTTTACTCCAATATAGTAATAGACTCCGTCAATTCAAAGCTTAAGACCGGTGTGAATGGTAAGAAGATTAAGATCACTCCTTCAAGACTCGTTAAGGCACTAGAACTGCCTAGGTTAAAAAGCAATGAAGAAGAAGTGACCTCAGAACAGATTAAATTAGCACAAATCTGGTGCGGAATTGAAATATCTCGAGAAATCACTGGAAGTATTCTTAGAAAAGGAATGAATTCAAAAGGAAAATTGCTAACAGACGTGATAGGAAAGGGCCTGTTATGCAAGACTGGATCTCATGATAAAATATCCAGAAAAATGTTTATTTTACTAACAAGGATTATTCATTCTTTGAGAACAGATTGGGGGAGAGTGGTATTTGACAGGATAATTGAATGTATCCAAGTACCCAACATGGGTAGGATACTATCTTTGTATTTAGTAAAAGTCATTCCTGATTCCTTGAATAACAAACTTGGATCCAAGATAAACCACTTGAAGAAAATGGATATTAGCATGATAGAGAGATGGGACAGAGTCTTATCAAATCCTCCTCCAACAGATCTTTCTCCAAAGCAGAAGAAAGCCAAGAAGCAAAAGAAGAAGAAGGTTTCTTCAAGTTCATCAAGCTCATCCTCTTCCAAAAGAAAAACTAGATCTTCTCCAATTCATGATCCAAACCTTACAACATCTGAAGAAGAAGAAGGGAACAATGCAAGGGACAGTACTCCTGATACACCAAAGGATGAGAATGAAAAAGAAAAGGATGAGAGTGAGAAAGAGGCTCAAGATGAGATTCCTGCTCAGAACAATTCTGAAATGAGCAAAGCAGCAGTTGAGGGGGAGGCTCAGGATGAGATCCCTGCTCAGGATAAAATTGATCTGATCAATGCAGAGATTGAGGGGGAGCCTCAAGATGAATTTCCAGCTGAAGATAATGCACCATTTGAGGGGGAGTCTCAGGCTGAGATCCCTGCTAAAGCGAACTATGTAGTTGATGCTATGGAGGTAGAAGAAGAGCCTGAAGCAACAAAGAAACCTGTTGAGAAGGTTATCAAGATAGAATCATCTAGCTCCCATATGAGCCAGAGAGATGATTCTTTAATCAGAGAAGAGAGCAGTAAAGGTGTTGAAATGGAAAAGGAAATCCATGTGGATCTTAGTCCTATTCTACCTCAGCTGGAGGTGTTGTTGAATAATCAAAGAAGATTATTAGAATAATATATTGAGGAGAATAATACAAAAATGAAAAATGAGGTAGATTTCCAATTGAAATTGGTTAGATTTGAAGTCAATCATCAGATATCTGCATTGATAAAGGAGATGGTAAAGTTCTTTAAGAGAGCTGGTGCTTCAGTAGATTATACAACTGAACAACTTGATGTAATCAAAGAAACATCAAAGGTTCTTAAAGAATCACAAGCTGGAATTACAAAGACAGTGGATGATGTTCAGACAAATCAAGGAATACTAAGTAGCAACATGCAAGTTCTGTATAAAGAACAGGTAGCACAAGTCCTAACAGGTACAAATAAGATTGAAGCTAGACTGCAACAGCAGAATACTGATATTTTGGCTAAAATTGATGAGAGCTCCACAGTTCTAAAAGATCAAGCAAAGTTGCATGCAGATACTATAGATGATCATCTCTTTAAAGTAAAGAAAACCATTGAAAGTGGAGTTAATCACTTGGAAGGTCAAGTCAGATTTCAGAAGAATACTATAAGAGATCATATTGTTGAAGAAGTCCTAAAGGGGGAGAGGTCAATGCACTACACCATATCATGCCTATGGTAACACTTTTTTTGTAGCGGTTTAGTAAACGCTACCAAAAGAAATTTATGGCAGCGTTTAGAACCGCAACTATAGATAAATAAACGCTACTATAGAATAACATACCTACAGTGTCAGTTATTTTGTCGCGGTCAGGAAAACGCTACCATAGGAACTGTATGGTCGCGTTTACAACCGCTACTATATATTATAAACGCTACCATACCCTAATTATCCCCAAACTACTACATATTAACTTAATTTTTGATTTTGTTTTCTCCTTATATTTTTCATCCGCCGCTAGGTAAGTTTTCCGCGCGGGACGAAAAGTGCAGAGGAAGCGCTAGGGCACCGCTCGACGATCCCATCGTTTCTTCCTTCGTCGCCAGCGAGTGGCGTGCCCGGGTCGAAATAATCCCGATCCAGGTAAGTTTGCGATTTCGCTCATCTCTCCACTGCGACTTCGCTCATCTCTCGCAGTCGCAGCCTCGGCGCCTCACCATCCACCGGCTTGCCCTAACTTCCTCGCCTTCTCCAGGCTCGCAGGCGCAGTCGCAGCTCGCAGGCTTTCACCTTCCCTGTTCTGTTCCACTGTTTCGGTGTTTCCTCCACTATCCAGAGAGGCAGAGACCATAGTCCAGGCCAGGTTCCATCGACTGTTCCGGTAAGTTTGTTAGAGTCCTCATTTCCTCTCCTCTCTTGAGTCTTGATTCCATGCCGCTGGTGGCCGCCCACCCCTAATTTTGCCCCCTTCCCAGTTGCCCTAATTTTTCCCCTTGTTAAGTCGTTCTTCACTTCTTAGTTCTTCCTTCATCCAGCTAGTTGTTAGTTTGGAAGTTGGAATTGTTATGTAAATATTCAGTTCTTCACTTCTTATTTGTTATGCTAATTGTTAATAGTTCCTGTTAATTGTTCCTCTTAGTTTGAAACTGTTATGCTAAGTGTTAGTTGTTTGTAAATTGTAATTGTTTAGGGTTCAATTGTTAGTAATTGTTAGATGTTAATTGTTATGCTAAATTGCTAATTATTAATAGTTCCTGTTAATTGTTCCTCTTAGTTTGAAACTATCATGCTAAGTGTTAGTTGTTTGTAAATTGTAATTGTTTAGGGTTCAGTTGTTAGTAATTGTTAGATGTTAATTGTTATGCTAAATTGCTAATTATTAATAGTTCCTGTTAATTGTTCCTCTTAGTTTGAAACTGTTATGCTAAGTGTTTGTTGTTTGTAAATTGTAATTATTTAGGGATCAGTTGTTAGTAATTGTTAGATGTTAATTGTTAGTTGCTAGTAATTGAGATTATTGTTTAGGGTTCAGTTGTTAGTAATTGTTATATGTAATTGTTATGCTAATAGATTATTGTTTGCTTCTTTGCGTTTCGTGATTTGATTCATCCGATCAAAATTATGAATCTTTGATTATCGCGCGTGTGTGTGTGTGTATGTGTGTGTTTGTATATGATGTGTGTATGTGTTCATTTTATGGTGAATATGTGACTGATGAGTGTGTGTGTATGCATTTATGTGATGTGTGTAGATTTTTTGGTGAATATGTGAGTGAGTGTGTGGATTTGTTGATTGTGTGTGTTGAGAGTGAGTGAGTGTGTGTGTGTGTGTGTGTGTTTTGAGTGTGTGTGTGTGTGTGTGTTTTGATTGTATGTGTGTGTCTTCATAATGGCTCCAAACTTATCTTTAGTTTTGTCTTCCTATTTCATGTTGGAGTTGCAGCCCCAAATGAAAATAGAAAACAGACAGTATATTAAGCATATAAAGAACAGTATATTTCGTCTTCCTATTTCATGTTGAAGTTGAACATAGTTGTATTTTCAATGATCATTCTATTGTTTCCTTCATGCTGATTATGTTCATTACAGATTTGATGTTCATTACAACTTTGATGTTCATTACAACTTTGATGTTCATTACATGCTTTTAATTGGAAAGTTCCACAAAATAGATTAATTGTATATGTTCATTCCAGTGATATTCTTGCTAATGGATAGAGATAAGAGTTGGATGACCCTTCCTAAATGTCTTCATGATTACATTGAAGGGGTAGATCATTTCCTTCAAACAACATTTGTCCAAGAAACTCAAGGGGAATAAATTTGTTGTCCATGCATCAAGTGTGTTTTTCGTTATTATCATACCAAGGATATCGTGAGAGATCACTTGATTGTTGATGGCTTTATTGATGGTTACGATGAATGGGTTTTTCATGGGGAAAGTGATGAGATGAATATTGACAATCGAAATGATGATGGTGGGTTCATCCATGATGACATTGATGGTATGTTGCATGACATGTATAGAAACGTAGAACAAGATTCTCCTACGCCTCAAGAAGATAGGGGAAAAGCAAGAGAAGGGTCAAATGAAGACGCCAAAAAATTCTATAAGTTAGTGGAGGAAGGCCAAGAATAGCTTTATCCAGGGTGTACTAGTTTTTCAAAGTTATCATTTACTATTCGTCTGTATATCAACAAGTGTGTACATGGAATTAGCAATGAAGCTTTTGATGATCTTTTGAGTCTGCTAAGAGAAGCCTTCCCAAATGCAAAACTTCCTAATTCTTTCAACGATGCAAAAAAGACGGTGAAGGATTTAGGTCTTCATTATCAAAAGATACATGCATGCCAAAATGATTGTATGTTGTACTGGAAGGAGCACAATGATGCTTCATCTTGTCATATTTGTGGATCTTCTAGGTGGAACTCTGAAGGAGATAATAAAGAAAAAGAAGCTGATTCATTAGCTAAGAAGGCTCGTCAAATTCCAGCGAAAGTTTTGTGGCATTTCCCATTGAAGCCTAGGCTTCAAAGGCTGTTCATGTGCTAAAAAACAGCTGATTTGATGACTTGGCATGCTAATAAATTGCCAAAGGATGGAAACTTAAGGCATCCAGCTGATGGTGAAGCTTGGAGTACTCTTGATGCCTTAGATCATGATTTTGCTATGGATCCTAGGAATGTAAGGTTCGGCCTTTCTAGTGATGGATTCAATCCATTTTGTATAATGAATAGTGTCTACAACACTTGGCCCGTGGTTTTGATCAATTATAATTTACCACCATGGCTAAGCATAAAGCCAGAGTTTCTGATATTATCTCTTGTAATTCAAGGACCCCAATCTCCTGGAAATAATATTGATGTTTATCTGCAACTATTGGTTGAGGAATTAAAGGAGTTGTGGGAGTTCGGATTGGAAGTATATGATGCTTCAAAGAATCAAACATTTCAAATGCGTGCAGCTTTATTGTGGACAATCAGTGACTTCCCAGAATATGCCACGTTATCAGGGTGGAGCACCAAAGGAAAATTTGCATGCCCTTTGCAATTATGAAACAACTTCTCAATACCTAAAGCATAGTAGGAAGTTTTGTTATATGTCCTCTCGATTGTTCTTAGAAGAGGACCACCCTTGGAGATTTGAAACAAGATCATTCAATGGGAAAGTGGAATTAAGGACCATTCCTACCCCCTTATCAGGACAAGAAGTGCTGGTGTTGACTAATTTTACAACAGTGTATGGAAAAAAACAGAAGAAGAAGTCAGACAGCGACACCCCATGGAAGAAAAGATCAATATTTTTCCAGTTACCCTATTGGGAGCATAATCCTTGTCGTCATTGCCTTGACGTTATGCACATTGAAAAGAATATATGTGAGAGTGTACTTGGAACTTTGCTAGACATTCCAGGAAAGACAAAAGATCATGCAAAGGCTCGCTATGACCTTAAAGAGATGGGTATTAGAAAGGAACTTCAACCTTTTTTGTAAGAAACGTAAAAAAATCATTTTTAGGGCAGCAACAAAACTGGCTTTCCAAATTTCCGAATTCAGTGGCACGGAGATACAAAGGCTATTGTATCTCTGGTTATAAATTTTATATCAGGGAACGAGATGGGAAATGCAAGACTCAAAACAGTGGAGTTACTCTTACGACAACAACTCCAAGTTTGGCTAGCTCAAGGGACCGAAATCCTATTGTCGGTAATGTGGAATATTATGGGGCAATAGATGACATAATTGAGATAGATTATTGGGGAACATTTAGTGTTGTGCTATTTATATGTGTTTGGTTTGATGTTCAGAAAGATGAATTCGGGCTTACATGTGTTAACTTCATGAAGCTCTGCTACATGGATGATCCTTTTGTGTTGGCTTCTCAAGTCCATCAAGTTTTTTATGTACAAGATCCTTTAGAAGAAGAACGTCACTATGTTCTACAAAACATTCCTAGAGATTTGTTAGATCTTGACCAATCTCTAGTAGCTAGTGATGAATCATATTGGGCAGATGCATGTAATGTTGGGGTTGATGTGAGTCCAACTATTGGAGATGACGATGATGATACTTGGTGTAGACGTGATGTGGCTCTTGAAATGCCTTTTAGTGCCGATGATCTTGATAGACAAGAAATTCAAGATGATTCAGAATGGTTCTAATTTTGTTGAAATTTTGTTCATCAATTTTTATTAATCAATTTTTGTTTATCAATTTTTGTTGTTATTTTGATGATTTTTGTTGTTTAACAACAACACTCAATTTCTGTTTATCAATTTCTATTTATCAATTAAGATTTACCAAACATGTGATGGATCTGTGCTAGATTTGGATAAAGGTATAGAATTTATGTAGTCACAGGTAAAGGATAGATCATGCATGTACAGATATGTTGTGTGTGTGTGTTGATGTGCAGGGCTGTGTGTGTGTACAACAATGTGTGCATGTGTGCAGCAAGGTGTGTGTGTATGTGCAGCAGGTGTGTATGTGCAACATTATGTGTGTGTATTGTGCATTCAGACATGATATGAATTGTGCATGTGTGTGTTGTTATGTGCAGAACCGTCTGTGTGTGTGTGTGTATAACAAAGTGTGTGTGTGTGTGTGTATGTGCAGGAAAGTGTGTGTATGTGCAGGAATGTGTGTGTATGTGCAGCAGGTGTGTGTATGTGCAACAGGTGTGTATGTGCACGAATGTGTGTGTGTGCAGCAATGTGTGCTGTTGAGTGTACATCATTGTGTATCTGTGTGTAGGGCTGTGTGTGTGTACAACAATGTGTGCATGTGTGCAGCAAGGTGTGTGTGTGTGTGTATGTGCAGCAGGTGCAGTCGGCAGGCGTGTGTATGTGCAGTAGGTGTTGTCTGCAGAAACTTGTATTTTTGACTTTCTCTATATTACAATAATTTTGGTTTCACAAATACTTTAATGCATAGTTTATTTCCTGAAATAGTTGTTAAATATTTTGGATAACTCAAGCAATGAAGCAGTCCAAACAACCTGTTAAATATTGTAAACCGGGCTCGATGGTCCATTATTTACGAATGAAAACGAGATCAAGGAAAGGAGCAGTCCAAACAACGAATGAAGATTTGTTACAAATAGATGCACCTCATCTTGAAGAGCAGCGTCAAGATCCAGAATTTGTCGATGATGAAATTAATAATATTGAGGATGATGATGTAGATCTACCTCATGTTTTTGAGGAGGAGGATTTAAATTTAGAGCCGGATATTTGGGAAGATTTAGTTCCAGAGGAGGAACTAAATAATCTTGACGTGGACCTACGTGAAGAAAGTATGCCTGGTAAAGAGATAGGGAAAGAGACAAATCCAGAGACAGAGAAAGGTATGTGTGTGTGGAGTGTTTTCTTAATTTGTTAACGGTGTTCTCTTTTAATCAACATCTAATTATGATATTCTTTGATTTTTGCAGCACCTGAAGCACAGAAGTGTAGGGGCCGAACCATGATGAAAGAGATACACAGTAGAATGTTTGAGCATCGTGTTGTCATTATTTTAAATGAGCACAACCAGCCAATAGGCCCTGATAGAATAGTAGTGAACCAATTTTCAAGCTTTTTGGGTACATTGGCTCGAATTCAAGTATTTGTCGTATAGATTGTACAGATTGGAGGTTGCTGAACACTAAAGAAAAGATGTGGAGTTATGTGCAAGTAAGTTGCTAACATTTTTTTATCGGTTAATTTCTGTTTATAAATTAATTTCCAAAAAAATAATTTTTTTTGGGCAGAAAAAGTGGATTATTCCAGATGAAGGAAAGAAGTGGACTCTTGCAACAATTAATAGCAGTTGACGAAGATATAAGAACATAATCAAACATAAATTTTATAAGCCATATGACAATGACAAGGAGAGACTCTTGAATCGACCCAAAGGTATTCCTGAAGAACAATTCAAGGGATTTATTGAGATATTAGGGTCCAAGCAATATAAGGTATGTTATGTTTATTTTTATAATTATTTTGGTTTGACCTTTCCTTTTTTCCTTCTATTTGGAAGACGATACATTTTGATAATGTGCAGAAATTAGCAAGAAGAAATAAGCGAGGCCGGAAAAAGCAAAAAAATATGCACACAACAGGCCGAACAAGTTTTGCATGCTTAAGAAATGAGTTGGTATGTGATTTTGTGATTCAGGAATTCAGAGCTTCCTATTTGTAGCTTAATATTTATTCTATTGTCATTTATAGCAAAAGGCTAATGCAAACAAAGAACCTCCCACATCAGTGCAAATGTTTACCGAGACCCGCAAAAGAGTTCTTACCCGAGAGTACAAACAATCCTTTGAATATACCCAAAGAAAATTGTAATTATGCATGTTATCTTGCTCAAGTCGTTGGTGTTTATATTATTAATTACTAAAATATATAAGTTGTAATACAGGCTGAAATGGAGCAATTGCAAGCGCAACAGGAAGAGAATTGTAGCACAAATGATCCGTTCAATGTTGTTATGCAGAAAGATCGTCCGGGTCGTGTCAGGCTAATGGGAAAGGGTGTGACTAAATCTGATTTGAAGGCATCATCATCAAGTACTGGTGAAACATTGGTTGATGGCATCAACGTAAAAGTTCCGGTAGACCTTGTGAAGTCTATCACATCAAGGGTTAAGGCTGAATTGACGCAGGAGATTCTTTCAACAGTCTTAATCAACCTACAATGTGTCATTCCTAATCTTGATTCAGATTCTATTCTTGCTGGATTGATGACAGGGATCCAATATCCAGGAGATGCCGTTAGCGGACATGGGACAAAGAATGCAAACAGCTCATCTTATGTTGCTTTTGAGTAATCTTGTTTGCAGGATTATATTTTTTGCACCATAAATGCAACCATGTTTCCTATGATAATTTATGCTACTAATTTCACTCTTCATGTTTAATGGGTTGTTTGTTAATTTTCATTCCATGTTGATTTGCATTCATATGATTTATTCAAAGAGACATATAGTTGGTGCATCCCACGTATTTGGTGGATTTCCTTAACCAAGTTCTACTTGGGTGTGTGTGGTTTGAGGCATTATTATTGCAGGAGGTGGATGCTTTCCAGGTGGATTGCACAGTTGTAAGATGCCTTTTCATATGTTTGCTTGCTAATCTTTATTCCCTGTATTGTAGCCTAAAGCGACTGTTCGTTGGAAATTTACCATCTGAGCCTATAAAGGATGATTTGTATGATTTTTGTCTCTTGCACACGCACACACACAATTTATTACCGGAACTGCAGCAGCAAACTGGCAGCAGTTTGCGCAAATTGCTGCTGCAGTTTGCTTGCTTGCGCAAACTACAGCCAGCAGTTTGCGCAAGCATTGAGCAAACTGCAGCAGCAATAAACTGCTGCCAGCAGCAGTTTGCGCAAGCAAACTGCAGCAGCAACAAACTACTGCCAGCAGCAGTTTGCGCAAGCGAACAGCAGCAGCAAACTGCTACCAGCAGTAGTTTGCTTGCGCAAATTGCTGCTGCAGTTTGCTTGCGCAAACTGCTGGCTGCAGTTTGCTTGCGCAAAGTTGGATGAGAGGTTCTAGGAAATGACCATATATATAGACTACCACCAATTTTCACAGGTTACCCAATCTTTCTTTTTACCTTTTTTCCCATTCACTATATACTTGCATGATTAATAAAAATCATTATGGACATGTGAAGTTTGCGCAAAAAGCTGGAGAAGTGATTGAGGTGCAACTTGCTGCAAAAGAAGATGGTAGTTTTCATGGTTTTGGGCATGTGAAGTTTGCCACTGTAGCAGATACTCAAAGGGTAGCAAGCCGCCCGTCTTATTTTATTTTTCTCTTCTTATACCCATGAAGAAGGAGGCATTAAAGGAGTCACCGAAGAAGGAAGAATACAAGGACGATCCCGTGAAGAAGAAAGAGATTAATTTTCATGAACAGATTGTTTATTATGAATTTTTTTTCATGTATATATTGAGTTTAATATAGATATATAAGTGCACCATTGATTTGCATTGAGGGGTTTGGGCTATCTCCCACCTTTTTATTATTAATAAAAATATTTTTTTCACAAAATAGATTTTATATCTATTATTGTATATATTCTTTATTCAATTTAATGGCAAATAAATAAATTTATTAAAATTTATTTTGTGATCAAATACAAGCATAAACGATATCATGCATAGAAGATCATAAATGTTGCCAAATACAAGCATAAATGCTGCCATAGAAAATCATATATGTTGCCAAATGCAAGCATAAACGCTACCATAGAGTATCTTAAATGTTGTCAAATATAAGCATAAATGCTACCATAAAGTATCTTAAATGTTGCCAAATATAAGCATAAACGCTGCCATAGAGTATCGTAACCGTTGCTGTAAAATGAAATAATCGCTACCATTGGATATCATAAACGCTACAATAGATGTACCTATAGTAGCGGTTGCAAAAACGTCACAATACATTGGGTAACCGCTACCATACCCTACGACTACGGCGGCGGATGTAGCGCGCGCGCAACCGCTACCGTAGACCTACAGTAGCGATTTTTTCACCTACAGTAACGATTTTTGAGCGCTACCATATGCATGATATGGTGTAATGATGATTCAAGCTAGTTCTGAACATGCTGTGTGGACCTCAAACTCTATAAGAGAAACTCTTTGATATCCTCCCATAGACTATGAGAATGATCAAGTTTCTGAGACAAGGCCAGCTTCTCTTACTCAGGTTCAAAAGCAAATTGCTAAAATGTATAGTCCTGAAGATAAAAGCAAAAGAGAGCACTTTACTAGTGAGCAAGTTGAATCTAGTAAAAGAAAGTTCAGAGAGGAGGTTCAATCAAGAGTTGATTTTGAACATTGGTCTCCATCATCCAGAGAATTGATTCTGTCAGCATGGGAAGCTGTGAAAAGTAACCCAGAGAAAAGAGGAAAGTGGTATTCTGAAGCTGAATGGTTAAAGCATAGGGATCAAGAGGAACTGAAGATCAAATTCAAGGCTGACAAAATGGCTGGGAAGGTTCAGGCAGGAGATATGGAGCCAATCAGATACTTTCCAAAGCCATTTGGCTATTTCAAGAGAAGAAAGGAAGTTGCTGAAGCACTTTCCAAAAGAGCCAAAAGAGGAATTGAATTCAAGGATCCTGAGCAGCTTTAGAAATTTTAATCTTTACTTTTTACTTCCAGAAGAATGTAATTGATATATTTTTGAACAAATCTTGATGAATTCCCAGAGCTAACTATTTTTTCATGATCATATATATATATATGCCTGTGATGTGATCTGTTTTCTCTTCATGACATATCTTATTCTGAATTGCTTGTGTTTTTGCACTTATATGAGAAATCATGTCTGAAATATTTTCTGTGGATAGAATGTTTTGGTAATCTAATTTTATAAAGTATTATACTCTTTATGATTGATTACCTGTATAGAAATTATAAAATATTGATTATCTTTGAAAAGAGAGATATATCATTGACTGAGATTATGACTTCTTCAAATAGGGGGAGATTGTTGGGATCATTGCCCACAATGTCTTAGATTTGGAGAAGTCCATTCCTAAGTCAAAGATATATCTCAGAATGTATTTGATATTCTCTCTAGAATCAATGTGCAGGAGATCAGGTCAGGCAAAATGCTCATGGAATTCATCCAAGTTCACAAGCGTCGAGACATCATACATCGCTCGACGCCTGTGACCCAGAAGCGTTGACTCATGTCCATTGCTCAAATAGACAAGGTCGCCGCTGAAGTTCTGAGACCAAGTTTGGAAGCGTCGAGCCAAGTTATATCGCTCGACGCCTTGGAAAGAGAAGTGTCGACTAAACTTCAGTCAGCTCAGCGCCAACCAGAAGTGTCGAGATATGAAGGCATAGTTAAGAAGCGTCGAACCTCTGTACGTTGCTCGATTTCTACAGATAAAATGCGTCGACTAAGTGATGATTACTCAACGCCTAAGAAGGAGGAGTCGAGAGCTTCAGTCTGAGAAGTATGCGTCGAGTGTCTACATATCACTCGACGCCTAATTGAAAAAGTGTCTTCAGAGATGCTCAGTGCTCAACGCCTCTTCTACAAATACTCTGAACTAAAGAATTCCTTCTACAGCTAGCTGAGCCTTTATTTCTTCAGAAGACATTGAAGACCGTTGAAGACTTAACGTCATGCTGACGTGGAGGAGCGTAATAGACGTTGCAGATGGCGGGCTATAAATAGAAGGCATGACCTATGGGTTATGCAGTTGAGTTAGTTTTTCCTATCTTTTGAAATCCATTATCGTCTCCATCAGTTTGAGGCAATCTGGTGTTGATACATCTTTCTGAAAGAAGAAGATCAAGAAGGAAGAATCTGTCTTCTTAAGAAAAAGAACAGTCATCACAGCCTGTCGAATCAAGAAGATCATTTGTTGCTGCTGTTCTATTGAAGTTTTATGTCTGATCATTCAGGCAGATCAAGAAGACTCAACAATCTGAAGAATCTGAGTCTAAGTATTTGTTATTCTCTTTATAAATTCCTGTAGGATCTGAGTTGTCAGATCTGAGGGTAGGATCTGTCAAGGATCTGAGTTGTAAGATCAGGTGTGATCTGAGTTGTAGGATTCAGGGGTGAATCTGAGCTATAGACCTAGTTATAAAGGCTGAGGTAGGATCTGTGAGATTTGAGTTTGTAGGATCTGCTGAGATCTGAGAGGGTAAGATCTGTGAGATCTGAGACTGTAAGATCTGTTGTGACCTGAGCTGTAAGACCTGTTTGTGGTCTGAGATCTGGAGGAGATATAAACCCTATCTAGCACACTGCTAGAAGGGGAGAAGGGGGAAAGTGGATTACCCAAGATAAGGGGAACCACTATAAAAATCTGTGTGTCTTTTTTCTGTGTGTGTTCTTACTCTTGAAAGCTCTGATCAGTTTTATTTTGGTTATATTCAAGAACTGCAATAGTTTTTAAAATAACCTATTCACCCCCCCCTCTAGGTGATTAGCTACCCTTAATTAAAGTCTTTCACACGTGCCTCTTGGCTAACCAACGAAAATACATATGAAATCTCACATAGATATATGAAATCAAGATTAATCAAGAATAAATCTAAGGAGGAAAAGAAAGATAATAGAGAAAGATAACTTCATTCAAACTTTGCAAAGAATAAGAACTACATTATTACTTATAAGCATGAAATAAGTGTTGGAACATGCTTTCCACATCTCTTGGTTTGAGAATAACAAATCTCATTGTATTTGATCATACTTTCCATGTGTTTATAGTGTGCAGGAACTTCAGCTCTCAAGCCCCTATGAGTACAAAAAGAAAAGACGAGGATCCTCTATCGATTCGGCGCTCTATTAGTTACTGCGGTGCGCTATCGTTACCGATGGTGGTAGCATCTTCATAATTGGAAACAACGTAGAGAAGGATGCAACATCGAGAAAGGAATGTCGGCGGGACGTAGATATAATAAGCCTAACCACATCGCATTAAGGATAATGTCTGGTGGTAGCTTATGGTAGTCCCGCCATCTCGCCACTGATTGAGGAGCAAAAGAAGAAGGAAATCTGACAGCAAGGAATGATATATCGCTAATACGGCGCGTTAGTGTTACCGCGGCACGGTAGGAGGGGCAGCCATATTTGGAGTAGAATGTTGCCAAAGATGACTCCATCTACATGCCAGCAAATGTGGCTAAAGAGACTACTGCTCGGCGGTAGCGCAACTGCTGGCGCTAGGTCCAGAGTCTATTTAAAGAGTGGCTCTCCTCCGTTATGTGGGCTGTTGAACGATCAACATTCATAAATGAGCGCCAAGACAACTCCGATCAACATTCATAAATGCAAGGACTCGAAGAAGGATTGTTCACGCTTATTCTACATGAAGGACGTACGCATCAACATCATAGATTACTTTGGCGCGCCTTCGACAAGTCCTTCGAGTTCAACATAAGAGGGAGTTTTATCTTTAGTTTTATTTTATCTTGTAACTCTATACCTTTGAATCGGTAGAGAAATTCGCCCGTGTTGGCGACTAGGGCCTTGCGAGTACTAGGGAGAATTCGTCACGTGGGTGTGGGGACTAGGTCTTGGGATTAGATCTAGGGGGTGCTCGAGGCCTTTCTGGGGATAGAGAGGCTAGAGAGGCTTGAGGCCATATTTAGGGATAGATCGTCTAAAGTCAACCAGTTCTTAGGGAGAAGAGTCGGTATAGAAAACAAAAAGAGTTTTCATATTATTCTCCTTGATTTCTAGCGTGATAGAAATCTAAATTTGTAATCAATTTTATAAATGATAATCATGTCTTTACTTGTTCATTAAAAGTGATTTGATTTTCAATTTCTAGCACTTTACTTTTGATTCAATTTATTTTTAATAAAATATCAAAAATTTCCATTAAACCTAAGAGTTTTTACAACCCTTATTCACCCCTCCCCCCTCTAAGTGCACCTACAGATCCAACAGGTGGGATCAGAGGTAGGTTATTCCAAAACGGCTTCACAACCGGGAATAATGGCTCTTCATGATCTCGCTTCCACTAGAGGGGATGAAATTGTATTAGAAGAAAAATCTTTGGCACCACCTTTATTTATGGGTGAAAATTATAAAGAGTGGAAAATATTAATGGAAAATTTTCCTAAATTTTTAGATGAAAAAGTTTGGAATATTACTATTGAAAAGCCCCCAAGCGTATTAAATAGAAACGAAATTGTTTTAAATGCAAAATCAATAAATAGTTTATTTTGTTGGTACCAAAAATGGTACCTCCAAAATTCACACTAAAGGGGATGGGAGAAAACTGCGAAGTGCAGGTTACTAAGACAGAAGATGCTGGAAAAGAGGGAAAACGATCACAAAAAGGCGATCACGAAAAAATGAGACTGCTTACACAAGTTGTAAGCTGGAGCCTCGGAGCAAAAAGTCCACTTTCTGGTACCCCTACCCCTCTATTTATAGACGAAGGAGCTGCCCAAGCGGGCAGAACTGAAAACTACGGGCTGCCCGGGATACAGGGGTGCAAATAGTAAAAATAAAGTAAAATTCCCAGACCACTAAGACTGGCGATCTCGAGCGGCTTCGGCTGCTTGGAACTTAGAACATTAGACCAGGCTGAAGGCTGGCGATCTGGGCGATCATAAATATTGGAGACCGCTGAGACCGCCAATTTGCACTGTAAAGACAAGATCGCGGGCTTTCCGGGCAAACATAATCCCCGCACATTTTTAAGTTATGCTGGAACTTCGAAAATGTAATCTTTGACCGCTGAGACCGCGGCTGTCATAAATGCGGCTTGGGCTATAAATACCGCCTCAGATCTTCAATCTTCCAGATACTTTGAAATCCTGACCTTTGAGCGGTCACTATTTATTGAGATCGTGAAAGAAGCCTTTTCCCGAGATGGATGCTCTTGACATGATGAAGGCGTCGGCAAAATCTCGAAAATCTCCACGGTCTGCATCGAAAACGAAAAAAGTTATTTCGAAAAAGATCGCTGACTCTAGTAAAGAAAAATTGGTCAGAAGTTCAAAAGAAAAGGAAGATTCCGCTTCGAAGGCCAAAGTTGATTTGACGGTCCCAGAAGCTGCCGTTAAGACGCCCCTGGAAGCGGTCAACCAGCCTGCTGATCGTCCTGGAGAGACCGCTTCTGTAGAGTCGATCAAGGCTGCTATGCTGCAGGTGAAGGCTTCAGCTGAGAATCTAAGAAGCCAGACCGCTGATAAAGGAAAAGCCGTTAGAGATTTGAAAAGAAAAGAAGTGAGCTCTCCTGATCAGACTGCTAAGAGGACAAAAACTGATAATGGACAAACTATGATCGCTGATGACATTAGTCTTCAGGATTATCTTTCAGAAGACCATCCGACTGATCAAGTAATAGACATAAGTGATTAAACTATTATATACTTATTTTAAGATCGATTTTTTCCTATTAATCTCTCAATTATTTCAGTCAAGGGACCCCTTTGAAGCTGAACAACTTCGAATGATCGTCGAGGAAAAAGCTGCTGAAGAAGAAAAAAGGATAGAAGAAAGAAAGAAAAAGGAGCAAGAAGCAGAAAAGGAGACCGCCAGGCTTACCGCGGTCGCTGAAGTTGAGAGGAAGAGGAGAGAAGAAGAAAAGAGGAAAGAGCAAGAAGCTACAGAGAGAAGAGAAAAAGAAAAAGAAAAGGAGACCGCTAGGCTCGCGGCGATCGCTGAGGGTGAAAGAAAGAGGAAAGAAGAAGAAGAGAAGAGTAGGCAGGAGAAGGTCGCCAAGGAAGAGAACGAGAGAAAAGAGAAGGAAGCGATCTCCTTGGCAGTGGAGATGAAGGAAAGAGAAAAGGAGAGGGCCCTAGCTGCTGAGAGAAAAAAGGATAAGAAAGAGAAGAAGAAGAATAAGAGGAAGAAGAAGATCACCGAAGGGGCGGTCTCAACTAAAAAGAAAAACGAGAAAAACGAGACCGCGACATCTAGCGATCGCGGCGATATCTTTGTTGAATTGGGCGAGAACCCGGATTCTGGAGAGGCAGACCGCGCAGCCGCGTTGGAAACTATTAAGACTGGTAAGGCGAAGATGGTCATGAGATCGATTGACTCTCTTCCCGTACTTGCTTTCCGACCCTCATCCCCTGTGAAGAGGCCTGAGATCGTTCTTATAGAAACTGATGATATCCTTGTTAGTAATGCTGAGTTAAAAAGGAGAAGAAAAGAAGGAGAGCGGTCACAAAAAAGACAACTAGAAAAAATCAATTTAGAATGCCTAAGGGGATCTGAACGCCTTTTGTTGACCGCCAATGTTGCGGTCTCAAAAGATGTTGAAAAGAACTTACTTGACTGCGGTCTTGCTACACTGTCAAGTATTTTACACAATCCTTACTCTTTTTAATACCAATTTCTGATTATTTTTGACCGTTTTTCTCCCGGTTGTAGATGAAAACATGAGCTCAGCTTCCGAAGAAGGTGAGATACCAAGAAAAGTCTCAATTGCTCCAGAGTTCGCTGATTTCCTTAAGCCGATGCTTGAAGATATGAGGGTCATGCGAGATTGCGAGCGGATGCTAGAAGACCGCCTCCGAATCCAGACCGCGAATTTCGAAGCTAAGGAGAAGCGAATTCTTGCAAGCTTCGAGGTCAAAGAAAAGCAGGCTCGAGGCGAGTTTGAAGAAAAAATTCAGAAAGCCAAAAAGGATGCCGATTATTACAGAGGGAAGGCCGCAGCACTTGCTGCTGAGATCGCCACCCTTCGGGGGGGCCCTCAAATGTCGATGAAGGCGGGTTCTTCCAGCGGTCTCGCAGAAAAGAGATCGGCGGAAATTGTGGTAATCCCTATGGAGCAAGTAGACCGCGAAATGTCTGAAATCCATAGGGATGCCATGGTTGCCAATCACAGCCTAGCATCTGCATGGACTGCGGTCAACGAGATGCAGGATGTGGCGGCATTCGTTGGGAGGAGAAAGGATCAGAAGAGATGAGACCGCAGCCCCTCTTTCTTTCATTTAGCGATCTCTTTAGAAACACTGCTTAGTTAATTTCTGGTCCGTAAGATATATTTGATTTTGTTTCATGGTGTTAACTTTAATGTTGTGACATTCATTTTGCGATCTCTGGCTTTCATGAATGCGATCTTATTAAATAGTGTTTGTATTGTGAATTGTGTGTTGCGATTTTCATGCGAGCTGTTATGATCTTTATCTGATGAAAATTTTATTCATGCTTGTCATTTTCGAGCCTATATAGCTTTTGGCGGTCTGACCCATCTGCAGGGCGATCTCAAGAAGTGTAATCATTGCACAATCATCTTCTTCTTTCTATAAATAGCTGACTTCTCGGACCATTACTCTATTCTTCTCGAATTTTCTTCAGATTATTGATTTTTGCGATCTCAGAAAATGGTGTCCGCGCGCTCCAGGGCTGCTGAAATCTTCCTAGACTCTGATCACGAGTACGGTCTAATCCCGGAGGAAGAATACTCTTTGTTTATTGAGAGACATAAGATCAATGATAAGATCGCGATCAGAATTCCGTTCGAGGGCGAAGACTTGAACTCAGGGGATGAAGGTAGGTACATCATCCCAATCGATCACTTCTATTATGGTCTTCAAATCCCAGTTCCTTGGGAGATTCTTGAAGTATTGGAATATTATGGTCTCGTACTAGCTCAGCTTCCACCGAACTCAATCGGTCTGATGAATGTTTTCATTAATTACCTGAGATCGGCTAAGATAAGGTTCACCATGGCGGTCTTCCGAGGTACTTTCTCTGCTAAAATATTAAAAGAGGGTCAGAAGAAAGAAGAATTTAAAGGATTGATGTACTTCAGCTGTAATGGTATAAAAGTTTTAAATCTTCCTAACAAGGTTCCTCTTTGGACTGAGAGGTATCTGGTGTTTGAGGGCGATCTCGGCGGTCTCCCCAGCCGGCCTTCCCCGCGAGCAGAGCGAATTTTTAGAAAAGAGAAGCTCATTTCCCAGGAGGAGCTGGCGATCTTGAAGTGGCTTGCAGGCAAGCGTTTTGATCTGATTCATTACCTGGCGATCTGGCCAGATGTTGCTGCGGTCACACCTGAAGAGAGTAAGTTGTTAATTCCCGCGGTCTCCTGTGGCTTCTGAATATCTTTATCTTTCTTTACCGACTGTTCATTCTACAGCTTCTTTCGCCATCCCGGATGTTGACCATGTGACTCCTAAGGGAGAGGTCCTTACTCAGAGGGAAAAACGGTTACGTCAAGATCGCCAAAGAAAGCCGAAGGAGATCGCTGAAGAGGGCGATCTGGAAGAAGGGCCCTTTGCTTTAGTGGGCTTTGGGAAGAAATTGAAAGATAACAAAGGGAGACCGCTCCTGAGATGGAGTGAGACCGGTGATTCTCTGAAGGTGTCTACCGATCTCCCCTTCTGGGGAGGTAGGCTGACTAATCATGCCTTCGCGGTCACTGCTGCCCTTTACGGAAAGAAGAATGCCAATGAGGCATTAAGTCATGAGACCGATCGCCTGCCCGATATATGCTTGCAAGCGGCCGTCCGAAGTTTAGTTCTCAATCATCACATGGGGCGATCTCTCCGCGCATCCTTGGAGCATGCAGAGCGCCTGCAAGACCGCTTCGACATAAGTAAAAAAAATGCAATCTTTAAAATCTGCTTTTACCTTGACCGCTGGCGATCTGACCCGTTTTCTTTCCTCAGAACTTCAAGAAGACCGCATTTGATATCCACAATCCTGACTACCTCAAATCTCTGTACACTCATGTTAGAGATGCATCAAACAAAATCATTGCTACCCTTCGTGAAAGAGGCGGTCTCACCGCTGATTTCCAGGATACCACTTTTGCCGATCTCTTTCCTGAGGTCGCGACGATGATCGAGGAGGCAGAGGAGAAGAAAAAGGCTAAGGAGTCAGGAACCGGGGAGGCCACCGAAGATGAGACTATCGAGATCACGGGAAGTCCAGATAAAGATGATCCTGCTTCTTCTATCCAGGGTGAGGAGACGATCTCGGAGGCGGTCTCAGATTCTAGAAAAGGCGAATCTGATAGTAGTGAATCTTCAGAAGGATCAGCTTCTTCGTCAGAGGAGCGATCTCCCCGAAAAAAGAAGCAGAAGAAATAGTTTGTTTTTAGAAAAATGATGTAATCTCCGGTCGTTGACCGCACCACTCATTGTAATTTTTTGAAATGAATAGAAAATTATTTTTGTTCATGAATGAATCTCGTGTTAATTTTTGCTATATTATTCACATAAATCGATCACGGCTTTCATCGTATGCGATCACAGCATAATAGATTTAGCATTCGATCTCAATGCTTTAGGTTTCGTCGATCTCTGGTTTATGAGGATATTGAAAACTTGACAGAAATCCGGAACTTCGTATAAGAAAGACAATTCTGCGATCTCAGCATAATTAGACCGCTTAAAAAATTTAAAATACTTGGTCAGATTTATTTGATAAGAAATCTTCACGAATATTGATCTGGCGATCACAATATATTCAGACCGTCATTTTGAAGAAAACCCAACTATCACTTGATGAGGAATATAAAACCATGATCATTCCATATAGCTTTGAATAACAGAGAACATTGGGATCTCGATTTTACTAAGACCGGGCCGACCTCTATCAAGCTGGCATGAAAGATTCCTGAATAGCGACCTCAATTGTCCTGAAAAAATTATGCCCGGCGATCGTAAATTACTCAGATCGCTCTTTGGAGAGTAGGAAAGAAGAACATGCGGTCTCATAAATTGCTGACCGCCCGATCCCAGTACAAAGGGATGAATAGGATTTTTATAGTAAGAAGAAGATGGGAAAAAGGATCTCAAAAATGATCCAAAGGGATGGTGCGGTCATGCCGCGGAGGCTATACCAACATTGCTTTTCTTAAAGGATTACCGAGTTTGCTGCAAACATGCCAATCTAAGGTTCAGGCGACGGTCATGGATGTTTCTGACCGCCCCTTACCTAACCACGCTTCAACGAGTATTCGAGAGTTACGGACCAAAACGATCGGTAGGGCAGGTGTGGTCATGCCGCGGAGGCTACACCGACATTGCTTTCCCTGAAAGATCATTAAGATCGTAACAATGTCCTTCCTAATGCATGACAGAGCTGAGCCAGCCACCTAGACCTCCTTGAAATGCTGAGGTGTGCCAGATGTCAACAAGGACCCGGTATCCTAAACTCCCACCGCTCGAGCTTGGCGAGCTACTGCTACACAGATTCGAAATCTCCCCGACATCTGTGGTCTCGGCAGAATTACACGTCGAGCTAACAAGTCGAGGGGGAAGATAGTAGGATCCGTCGATGTCTCACTTGACAGTTTTTTGGCTTTTCAAAAAACAACTTATTCTTAAGACTTGTCATCCATCACTTGTATTGCGAATGCTTTGATAATACCTGCGTGATGTTTGAGAGAAGAAAAGTGAGAAAAAGAATGAGTGAATCAGATATGAATATTTAAGAAAAGAAGAGTTTGAGATCATCTCCGCTCCATGAATGAGGCAATTCTTTTCCTTCATAAGTTTGGAGATGGTAAGCACCATTTTTAAGCACACTCTTCACCACGAACGGCCCCGCCCAGTTTGGGTTAAGCTTTCCAACTGAACCAGCTCTTGCTGCTGTATCTATTTTCTTCAGGACTAGATCCCCAACAGCGAATTCTTTGGTTCTTACATTTTTATTGAATAGCCTCGCCATTCTTCTTTTCACCTCTTCTTGTCTGATGATTGTCGTATCTCTCAACTCCTCAATTAAATCAAGGCTGCATTTTAGCTCTTCATCATTTCCTTCCTTCCAATCGATTTGATTCTGTTGTGCCAATAATACTCTTGGGCTTTTTACTTCAAATTCCACCGGAATAAGGGCTTCGGAACCGTGTGATAATTTGAACGGAGTTTCTCCAGTAGCAGAACTTGGAGTTGTTCTCAAGGCCCATAAGACGGAAGGTAGTTGTTCCCAGTTGCCACTGACATTCTCTACCTTCTTTTTCAGGAGATTTATGATGAGTTTGTTGGCGGCCTCTACCTTCCCATTGCTTCTAGGATGATGCACAGAAACAAAACGTAGCTCAATGCCAATTTGCTTACAAAAATTAACAAGAGTTGAATTATTGAACTGAGAACCATTATCCGTGATGATTGCCATTGGAATTCCGTGCCGACATACTATCTCCCCCCAAATAAAAATTTTCACGGCTTGAGTAGTAATTCTAGCCAATGCTTTTGCCTCTATCCATTTGCTGAAGTAGTCAATCATGACTATAATATATCGACGCTGCCCACTTGCCATAGGGAAAGGCCCAATCAAATCCATTCCCCAAACCGCAAACGGCCATGGAGTTGCTATTGACTTGAGTTGTTGAGTCGGCTGATTTTGGAGAGGAGCAAACTTCTGGCACTTTACACATTTCTTAGCAAATTTTTCCGCATCTTTCCTCATTTGAGGCCAAAAATAGCCTTGCCTCAGAATTCTTTTCTCCAAAGTTCTAGCCCCAGAATGACTTCCGCATTCTCCAGAATGGACTTCCCGAATGACCGTTGGAATCTCCTCCTCCGAAACGCACCGTGCTAATGGTTAAAGGAAAGTTTTTCTATAAAGCACTCCTGCAACAAGATAATAGTTAGCCGCTTTTCGTTTAAACCTTTTCCTATCCTTTATTGATGAATGAAGCTCTCCAGTTGAAAGATATAGAACAAATGGATCCATCCAAGACGGATGCTGATCAATCTCCATGACCTCTCCTTCTTCAATTGCTGGGCGAAACAGTTCCGAAGTTGTTCCTCCCGAGAGAAGTCCAAATTTTGCCAACTCATCTGCTTCCACGTTCTCACCCCTTGGAATATGGTCGATGGTAAAGCTTTTGAACTTCCCTACCTCGATTTTTACCAGAGTTAGATACCGCTTTAAAATACTATCTCTAGTTTCGAAAGTTCCATTTACTTGAGAAGCCATCACCAAAGAATCTGTGAAGACTTTGACATCATCAATCCCCAGCTCTCTAGCAAACTTAAGACCGACTAGCAAAGCCTCATATTCTGTCTGATTGTTTGTTACTTGAAAATAGAACTTCAGCGCCTGATGTAGCCTTACTCCATTTGGGTTGATTAAGACAACTCCTGCTCCGGAAGAATTTTTTCCTGAGGCTCCATCCACGAAGATTTTCCAGGCAAGGGGCACTCCGACCCCCTTCTGCGACTCAACTTCTTTGGCATCCACCATGAAGTCTGCTAAAACTTGAGCTTTGATCTCCACCCTTGGAACATAAGATATGTCAAACTCAATGAGCTCTATTGCCCACTTTGTCAACCTGCCTGAATGCTCTGGCTTCTCCAAGACACTCTTCAATGGAAGATCAGTAACGACTAGAATTGAATGAGCTTGAAAATATGGTCTTAATCTTCTTGCTGAAGTTACGAGCATTAGGGCCAAATTTTCAAGAATAGGATAGCGAGTCTCTGCATTCTTCAGGATTCGACTCACGTAATAGACTGGAAATTGCTTCTTTTTCTCCTCTCGGACCAAAACGGAGCTTATGGCATCGGCTCCGACTCCCATATACAGAAAAAGATTTTCTCCCTCTCGCGGGCTTTGGAGCAAAGGGGTTGATGTCAATTGCTTTTTGAGCTGAGTGAAAGCATCATCACACTCCTTCGTCCACTCGAACCACTCCCTCCCCGGAGGGTCTTAAAGAAAGGTGCACTTTTATCTCCTGACCGGGATATGAAGCGACTTAAGCCTGCCATCCTCCCTCCTAGCTGCTGAATTTCTTTGGGGGACTTGGGAGGTGGCATCTCCAAAATAGCTTTTACTTTGTCAGGATTGGGTTCCAGCCCTTCTGGAGTAAGGAGGTGACCTAGAAATTTTCCTTTACTTGCCCCGAAAACACACTTCAACGGATTCAACCTTATATTAAAAGTTCGAAGGGTTGCAAAAGTTTTCGAGAGGTCTCTAAGATGAGAAGAGAATAATTTGCTTTTTATCAAGAGGTCATCGACATATACCTCAAGGTTTCTTCCTTTTTGATTCCTGAAAACCGTATCCATCATTTTCTGGTAGGTTGCTCCAGCATTTTTTAGCCCAAAGGGCATTACGAGATAACAGAAACAACCGTCATTTGTGATAAATGAAGTATGAGGTATATCTGGTTTATGCATTCTGATTTGATGGTAACCTGAAAAAGCATCTAAAAAGCTCATAAAAGAATAACCTACCGCAGAATCTACTAAAGAATCTATCCGAGGCAAGGGGTAGCAATCCTTGGGGCAAGCTTTATTGAGTTTGGTAAAGTCGACACACATCCTCCATTTTCCACCTAACTTCTTTACCATTACAACGTTTGACACCCATTCTGGATATTGGATTGGTTGGATGAACTTTGCCTTCAGGAGCTTCTCTACCTCTTCACGGATAGGCTGTGCTAGAGTAGTTGCAACAGACCTCTTCTTCTGCTGGATCGGGATGAAGTTTGGGTCAATATTGAGATGGTGGCAAGCAACATCCTGGTCCACTCCAGGCATGTCATCTGCCGACCAAGCGAAGACATCTAGATTTTGCAGAAGACAAGAGATGAGTTGACTCTTGTCAGCTTCAGATAACTCAGCGTTGATGGAGAGGCTCTTGCTCTCATCTTCCTCGCTGATTCGAACATCTTGAGTTGCTTGGGCAGGTTCCAAGCGAACTCCATCTCTTGCATCCTCAACTTCTTCTGCAACTTTGACTTGTTCAGGAACTTCAATAGATTCAGCCATCATGACTTCTTGGGGAGAAGAAGACACGGTCATGTTGACCGTCTTTACGTAGCATTCCCTAGCTTTCCTTGGGTCGCTCCTGATTCGGTGTTGTTTTCCATTTAAGGCGAACTTCACCGCTTGATGATAGGTGGAGACAATGGCTTGATATCCATTCAAGAAGGGTCTTCCAAAGATTGCGTTGTAGCTACTGGGAGCATCAACGACTATGAATTTGACCAGCTTCACTATTCCTCCCAGAATTACGGAAAGAGTGACGAGCCCTTCTACTTCCTTCTTCTCTCCTGAAAAACCATAAAGGGGGCCTTCAGTTGATAGGAGGGATTTACCTGTCTTCAACGCCTCGAGGCAGGTTTGAAGAGCACGTTGACTGAACTTCCCGTGTCTATCAGAATCTTCTCCACTGTGTAATTTTCAATTACAACTTTAATGACGACCGCGTCGTCAAAGGGATTCGCGGTCTGAGGAAGGTCTTCATCACCGAAAGTGACCGTTCCCCGGATCGGGGTTGAAGAGGTGGCAGCAACCTCTGATTGGTAAACCCTCTTCAGACTTGCCTTCCTTGAAGATTCCGGACCTGCACCTCCGTGGATGCAGAAAAGATTGCCCAAGGCGCCTTCGTCGTCAGCATCCACGCATTCATTAGGAAATCCGATATTACCCAGATGGCCAATATCATCTACTTCCTCGCACGCCCAGTGAACCTCCGCTACCTCTTTGGCCTTGGAGGTTGAGGCTTTTGCAGAATCATTCTTCTGAAGGAGATCTCGGAGCTTACCCTCTTTCAGTAGCTTCTCTAAGAACAGGCGGAGAGCTCTGCAATACTCTGTCAAATGTCCCCTATCTCTGTGGTACTCACAGTAGAGAGTAGGATTTCTGGTTTTCGGGTCAAGATTTAGCGGAGCTGGCCTCTTAAAAAAGGGCTGCTTCTGAAGGATTTGAAGCACTTCACTCATAGAAACACCAAAGTCTGTAAAGGACTCTTGGGATTCATTGTAGAGTGAAGGAATGGGCAGAAGAGGAGGTTGGGCGTACTGGATCTGGTGGATGGGGGTGACTTGCGGAGCAGGAGTAGCGGGAGTTTGAAGAAATGAACCTTGAGGCGGGAAAAATTGATTACCTCGATTGAAGCGGTTGTTGCGATAATTCTTACCTCTCGGAGCTGGAGGTGGAAGCTCTTGTCGAGGTTTTGAGGAAGATGGAGCAGGATAGAATCCCGCAGAGCCTTTCTGAGTGGCTCTGTTGGTCAAATTGCCCACATAGGTGGGGTTGTTGATCTCCCCTTCTATGTAGCGATTGGCGATGCTGATCAGCTCCTGATAGGAGCCAGGCTCCTTGGTTGTGACTTTGAACTTCAGAGGGCCCTCCTGCAGGCCACTGATCAAAGCTACCATGTAGAGCTCGGGATCCATGTCTCTGACTCCCAAGATCTCTTTTTGAAAACGGTCAACGAAATGTGCTGCAGTCTCGTTGTCGCCTTGCTTAATCTTGAAGAGGGTCGCAGGACCACTCTTCCTTTTCTTCGCGGTGGCAAACCTTAGGAGGAGCTCTTGCCTTAGGGCAGCAAAGCTCGGGATAGATTGACAAGGCAGCTTAAAAACCATTCTATGGCCGACCCATCAAAGGAGGTGACCATCAGCTTGCACCTCACTCCATCGGAAATGGTCCTGAGAGCAACAGCAGACTCGAAGGCTTGAAGATGACACATGGGGTCGGTCTCTCCTGTATACACAGGAAGGCGGGGCTCTCTGAATCCATGAGGAATCGGATCCCGATGAATCTCATCGGTAAAGGGGAAGGCTCCCCTAAATCAGAGAGTCCTGGAGGAGGAAGAAAAGGAGCAGGAGGACCTTGAGGGTAAGCAAACCCTTCTTCAAAATTCAGGGTCTGATCCGGAGGTCCCTGGGCTGCGGCTCGGAAAGAATTACGAAGGGAGGCAAACTCCTCATGCTGAGATCGCTGAGGAACTGCGGGCTGGAAGACGGGGTGATCGATCGGGTGACCGCTTGCCATGCGGTCAGGAGTGGCGACCTGAGAGGATTGAGGAAGGATCTTCTGGGAGATCGCGGCTAGAACCTGGTTCATAGCCTCAATCTGCTTCGCGGACTCCTGCTGAGTCCGGACGACTTCTTGCCGATCTCGAGCGGCCTCTTGCTGAGGCCACGCGATCTCCTGCTGAACAGAGGCGGCGTCCTGCCTAGCTCGGGCGGCCTCGCGGAGAGCTTGTTCAACACGAAGCTCGAAGCGGTGCTCAAGCGCTTCTAACGGGTTGTGATCGGAAGGGGGAACGCTGGGAGATCGCAGGGGACGACCTCTACGCCGATCAGCCATCTTGAACGTATATGAATTTCACCTGACACTTCGAATCTGAAGGTCGCGTGTTCATTCTGTTGGTACCAAAAATGGTACCTCCAAAATTCACACTAAAGGGGATGGGAGAAAACTGCAAAGTGCAGGTTACTAAGACAGAAGATGCTGGAAAAGAGGGAAAACGATCACAAAAAGGCGATCACGAAAAAATGAGACCGCTTACACAGGTTGTAAGCTGGAGCCTCGGAGCAAAAAGTCCACTTTCTGGTACCCCTACCCCTCTATTTATAGACGAAGGAGCTGCCCAAGCGGGCAGAACTGAAAACTACGGGCTGCCCGGGATACAGGGGTGCAAATAGTAAAAATAAAGTAAAATTCCCAGACCGCTAAGACTGGCGATCTCGAGCGGCTTCGGCTGCTTGGAACTTAGAACATTAGACCAGGCTGAAGGCTGGCGATCTGTGGATCATAAATATTGGAGACCGCTGAGACCACCAATTTGGACTGTAAAGACAAGATCGCGGGCTTTCCGGGCAAACATTAATTGTTTTAAATCCGCCAATTTTTAGATGAAAAAGTTTGGAATATTACTATTGAAAAGCCCCCAAGCGTATTAAATAGAAACGAAATTGTTTTAAATGCAAAATCAATAAATAGTTTATTTTGTATGCCATATCAAAATATTTTCAAGCTCATTTATACTTTACCTACTGCTTATGAGATTTGGAAGTTTCTTTAAAATACTTATGATTCCTTTGCTCTAGTATGGAGTGCGCATCAATGGAAATGGAAGAAGACAACACATCAATGAGAAGGGAAGATGGGAACTCATATTTGGAAGAGGAATGCAAAGAAGATGTCAAAGGAACTTCATGTTCAAATCCTGCCTCATCCAAAAGCGTTGTAAGAAAATCAAATTCCCTTCTTGGTTTTAATTTTATTTCTACATTACAATTGCTACAAATTGCTAAGTGTAAAATTAAAAAATTAAAAAAATGCTAATTGCAATTTGCGTTTAAAAAATAAAAGTTTAAAAACAAAAGTTAATTTAGAATCAAATTTTGATGTATCCAGTTTTCCTCATGGCTCTTTAGTTGAAAATATTTCACCTTGTATAGAATCTAATGAATTAAACGAAAAATACAAAGAACTTGAAAAAGAACTTATTTTTGTAAAAGAACATAATGAAAAATCATCTTTAGAAAATTCATCTTTGAAAAGTAATTGTGTAATGTGTAAAAATTATAACATTGAAATTAAAGAGACGGATGAAACATTTGAAGAACTAAGGAATGATTATATAACTCATATTAATTTTATTGTTACAACTCTTAAAAATAGCACAATCGCTTATAATAAAGCTAGACATAATTTTAAAATCAAGAATAATGAATTAAAAGCTAAAGTCAACTTGCTTAAGGAAATTATAAAGAAAAATTCTCAAAACATACACTCACAATATCAAGTAAAATCCAAAAGCAAGTTGAATATGAACTTTCATAATTTGACTAAGCCAAACATAGGGAATAAAAAACTTCAAAAGATTGTAAATGAAATTTTAATACACTATCATCGTTATCATTTACAACATCAATCTTCTCCAAACATAAAATTAAATGTTCACAAATTTCCTATGAAAAATATTTTCAATAATCATCACAATTATAAGCTTCAAGATAAAAATATTCACAATGGAAATTTGATGAATAAAAATAATATTAAACAAAATTATGAATGGAGGCCCAAAGCTAAAGATGAAACACTAACTCCACTCAAAAGGGCTCATTCATCACTATCTCCCCACAAACCAACACACTATATTTGGGTACCTAAAGGAATCATCCCACCCGGTTCTCTTTGGATACCTAAATCTCTTATTCATTAGGTATCATACAATTGCATGAAGTAGAAGCAAATCAATAAATGAATACCTTTACTCTACTTCATGATATGCTTAACCTTCTTTTGTTTATGTGTTTTTTTTTGCCTTTTGCTTGAGCCAACATGCTATGGTCACTTTATATACCTTGAAATATATCTTTATCACATAAAGCCTAATGATCAATAAATTAAATGAAATGAAATTGAATAAAAAGTCATATCATTCTTCAAGTGACCTATCAATATTTTTTTGCTCTCATCCTTTAAATCCATTACTTACAAAATGAATACTAAATATGTTATATTATCAAACTGAATATTTTCAAAAATGGATATAAATAGGCTATTTAGGGGTCTTAGACTAAAAATTTAAAATGTGCAATTTTTTGATTATTTTCCTAATTTCTTTGTTGCATGTGATAGCCCCATATACTTTAAAATAGTAATTATGAGAAATCAGAATTGAAAAATCTCAAAAACCATGTTTTTTTGATGAAAAATCGAACCTCTGTTAGCTACCGCCTGACGCTAACTCTATCGACGGCGGTATCTAGATTTTTTGAAAATTCCTGATTTTCTCATATTACTTCATTCTAAAAATTATATTACTATTTTAAGTATCATTCTCTTCTACTTTAGAAAAAACTATATATGTTTTGGTCATGTTCACACAAACATCAAAAACAAAGAAAAATTGCAAAAATCATTCCAAATGACCAATAACATCTTCACAATTAATCCTCCACTATAAATAATTAAAATTAATATGAATAATTTATCATATGATGAAGTTAAAGATAATTTATTTATCTCATGTTTAAATTTTCAAATCAACATATGAATTACTGATCTTATAAAAATTCTCATAATAAATACCAATGGAATAAATTGCATTGATTTCATAACTTGCTTTACGTATGAATTATGCCTGTGTTTGCATGTATATCATTCTTGTCTAGACCATAGAATCAACCTTATACTTATTGAAAATAACTAACAATGCTAAATTGCATCACTCTAGGTCTATGAACATTTAGATTGAAACTCCATGTTGAATACATGCAAATCAATTATACATTTGTAATCTTTACATACATTGCACCTTGTTACCATAACTCGTCATTCTAGCATCATCTCATACTATAAGTAGAAATTAATGCACATGCTAGTTATGTCGTGCTATGCTGTGTTAAACTAAAATCGAATAATGAAATTTGAAAGTCATGAAATTTATTTTGGCTTAAATTAACTATCCACATTTCAAAAATTCCTAAAAATAAAGCCACAGTATATAAATTGGTATTTAGGACTAAACTCTTAGTATGTCCATGATAATTCACCTACATTATACGTCTCACAATAGCAGGGGTGTAGGATTGTGTGCATTAGAGACCTAACCTCTAAGTCGTGTCTTGTCCTTAGCCGGGGAGGGTTCTAATGGGGCCTTGCGAGGCACTGGGGGGGGGGGGGGGGAGTGCTAGGTTGAGCGTAGTCTTTTGTGTGCATATGGGATTAACACCCCAACCTACGACATGTGTGCATCTCCTCATGCCCATCCATCACTTAGTACGGGGCTAGAGTGTAGACATGTTGTTAGGGTATCTTGATCTTAGACATACTAATATTATATACATTGCATGAATAGTATTTCACTCTTTATGATCATTTCACTCACGCATATGTTGTTTAAACATGCTATCTTATGTTTTTCATACTATATATTCTATGGGCTTTCATGATTTTGAAAAACATAAGTATCTTGAAAGAGTATTTTGACACCTTAAGCAAAAAATCTTTTATCCACATCCTTCACACTATTATGCAAAACGAATTTGAGATGAGTCTAGTTGGAGAACTAACATATTTCTTAGGTTTTTAAATCACACAAAAAGATGACGGAATCTCTATTTGCCTAAATATGTTTATAATATGCTAAAAAATTTGGATTTGAAAACTTAAAACTAGCTAGCACACCAATGAGCGCATCACTTAAATTAGGAAAAGATGAAGCCGAAATTTCAATTGATCAAACTTTGTATAGAGGAATGATTGGATCCTTATTATATTTGAGTGCTTCTTGTCCTGACATTACTTTTGTCGTATGCTTATGCACTAGATTTCAAGCTAATCCAAAAGAATCTCATTTAAAAGCGGTGAAACGAATTTTTTAGATACTTATTTGGCACATCTAGTTTAGGTTTATTGTACCCAAATAATGATTCTTTTATTTTACATGGCTATTCTGATTCCGATTATGCGGGGTGTTCTTTAGATAGGAAAAGCACTAGTGACACATGTCATTTCTTAGGCCCTTCACTAGTTGCATGGTCAAATAGAAAACAAAATTTGGTTGCCCTCTCCACCACCGATGCCAAATATATCGCACTATGAAGTTGTTGTGCACAAGCATTATGGATGACTCAAACCTTAGAAGACTTCGGAGTTCATCTAACCAATATTGAACTAAAGTGTGACAACAAGAGTGTTATTGACCTAACAAACAACCCCATTCATCACTCAAGATCCAAACACATAAACGTGAGACATCATTTCATTAGGGATCACATAAAGAAAGAAAATGTTCATGTAAATTTTATAGGAACTGAATCCAAACTTGCGAACATCTTTACCAAGCCTCTACCCGATGCACGATTTGTTTTACTTAGACTATAATTAGGGGTATTGGACATCTTAACTTAAAAATGATAAACTCGCATATTGTGTGTACTCATATCTGATTTCTTTTCTTGAATACATAGCCTCTACACTGAACAAACATAATCAGGCAAAAAATTTCACAAACACATTTTTTCCTGAAAACATGCTCTCTGTTATTTACCGCGCAACGGTAAGTGTTACCGCTGGCGGTAGTATAAAATACTGAATTTACTATTTATTTTTCAAAGTTTTCTATTTATATTCATTTCCTATTTTTCTATAAAGACTAAAAACAACAAAAAATCTGTAAAACAAATAAAAATCAAACAAAAATATGTTTTCTTTTTATATATAAAAAATCAAATACAAAATTGAAAAAAAAAAACTAAAATCACAAAAATATGTTTTCAATTTTCTTTTATTGTCTTTATTAATCCAAAAATTTATAAAGAAAACGAATAGTTATTCATCAAAATGTTTCAAGGATGATTATGTTTATCTTTTCAAGATTATAATACAATCTCAAATTCTAATTTCAAGTATCTTAAAATATAATTGTGTGTCATGCCTTGGAACATTATCTTGTAATGTGCAATGAAATGGATTATAGAAATCATATGTAGGATTGCTTAACATACCTCTAAGTATAAGTAATGCTTTACATTTGATAATGGTTTACTTACTCACAATTTTGGTAATCTACATATGACTTTAATCTTACTCTTGCATGATTGTGTAGCGTAATTTTTTAACATTGTTGAATGTGTGCTTAGTTTAACTACACCACAATAAAATCTCTTTCATGCACCCTTATTTGAAGAAGTGTGTTTTTTACTAAAAAAACTCTATGTTTGCAAAAACAAGTGAATTCGGAGAACTTTGTCACCAAACCAAATTCAAAAGAATAAATGACAAAGATAACTCCACCAAGCACTACTCCACCTCCTGATAAGTCTTAATAAGTATTGTGAGGTTGAGCACCTTGGAGAGAATTGTAAAGTGTCTTGTGTAAACTCCTTTATGCACTACTTGTACACTTGGATCACAAATAAATCAAAGAAAACAAAATATTTGTGATCCCCCAAGCACTACTTTGCACCCTGATAAGTCTTAATGAGCATTGTGTGTGCAGAGCACCTTGGTAGTTTTACTTATGTGCATTGAAATAAACTTTAGCTTCGTGGGTGGAAGTAATTCTAAAAACGCATTTTCAATAATGTTGTGTTTATTCCATTATACTTGTCATGTGTTTTGATTAAATCATTTGTATACTCTTATCAAAAACACTATTTGTACACATCATTATCTCTTATAAAACTTCTACTCATGAGTATTGGAGTCTATTGCATTCCTACATTTCTTCTCTACAATCTTTAGTAAATGCACTAGATAACATTGCATGATCTAAACAATGTATAAGTCTACTTGATTTATGAATTTAGAACATTGTAGTTTTTCTGATCTTATCTTGATAATGTTAATCATGCTAACATTCTTTGTTGAACTTTTTTTCTTTATGCCTTGTATGCTCTATCTTGACTATTTAATTTCTAAACAAGTGCTACATTATTTTCACTACCACATGGTATTTACTCTTTTTTTAAATTGTTAAGACATCTATTATTACTAGACTACAATTCTTAATCATTTACTATACTTAAAACTCATATATAGATGTTCATTTGCTTTTCCAAAATCTTGAAACATGCTGTCCACTTTACTTTACTACTTGTAAGCTCGATCATGAATATTGTATTAACCAATAAGTGGTCTTGTTTACTAAACTAATGTTACGTCAACTTTCTTTTATTCCTTCACCATGTGGTATCATAAATTTTCCTTATGATCATTCCCTTTCTCTAAACAAATATTGCACTCTTAATTGCTATATTTTTTTTCTCTCCACCCTCTTTTGATAATACCAAAAAGGGGAGAATAACTTTTGAAAGAAATTCACACATTTAAGGGGAGTCAAATTCATAGGAAACTTTGATGTAGGGGGAGCATTTATATAGGAGGAGCATTCATATATGGGGAGCATATGCACCATTCCATACTATCACGCTTATCATTAACTATAAACACATTTCTTATAATTGAAGTATTTCTTTCCAAGTGGTTTTGTTATTATCAAAAGGGGGAGTTTGTGTAGGACCCCCCACCCGGAACATAAAACACGGCCGAGGGAAGTCTTATGCCCAGGACAGCCGCCTTGCCGAAGCGCCAGCTCACGGGCTAGCCTCATCCACAAGACGCCTATCCTGCCGGCTAACAAATATCATCAATGCCAACCCATCACATAAAGTAAAACAAGAAGCCACCAGATACATACATCCACATAAGTATAGTCCAAATACACTCAAACTAGTGTATAATATCATAGTAACAAAAGGGGAGGCCTCAAGGGCTACAACAAAACTCGCTCACATCTGTCACTGACGGCTGCGATGGTATCATGGTATCCTGCCCTGTCGTCCCGGCCGGACTATCCGTCTCCAGCGCCGTGCGCTGCTGCACCAGGTTGCGCTGCCGCTCCAGGATGCGCTCCTAAAAAGGGGACGTAGCAACCGTTAGTCATAAAGACTAAGTGGCTTCACATCCGCTCCCCCGGCGACTCCAAGGCACCGGGCGGAAAGAAAGAAAAGGAGCTGCAATATTAGCAATAATTAACAAGCAGGTGACAGGTAATCGTTGTTCATATGTGTCGGTTGTTTAAGTGCCCATGCACTTTCTATAGCACTATCCAATGTGTTCGTAAGCATAAAAGTAGCAGTGGTTATATATATTTGCAAGTATAAGTAGCAACAGACATACGCAGAGTATTATAGAACTGAATTGAACTTAACTTATAAGGGTGCCCATACAAGCTTATAAGTCAAGGGTCTGCGTATAAAGGTAACTCATCATATAAAGGTGCCCATACAAGTTTATATGATGAGGTTCCACTGCGGTGCAATGCAATGTTTATGATATGAATGTGGTGCAATGATTATGATATGATGACTGACTCATGCACAATTGCTATGTCGACATAGACCTTTAGTTCCCACTTTTTGAGGGTAGCTAACCACTCAGGCGCCCCCGTCGTGGCCAGACGGTGGCAGTGGCACGGGCTTCGCCACTACTAGGAGGGTATGAACACTACCGGTCCTAGGCCTATGTACGCCTCGACGCTCAGAACACACAACGGAGACCCTGCGTACTACCCGCACACATACAGGGTCTTCAAGACGCGGAGGGGATCTATTGGGTAGATGGACACCAAGACATTCCAACCCAACCGGTCTAGAGTCTAACTGCCGGCCTCTGTCGGTGTCACGACTAGCAAGCCCGTAGACCCGCCACAACCAATCCTCCTACGAGGATCTATACCACCATGCACAATTATGTTTACCTACGTAGTTTGAGCACACCATGCGTGTTATCGAGCACCCAGGGACTCGCTTCACGAGCCTTACCACCTTCCGCCTCGCGCGACAATCATCGATGCTAATTAGCATCCAAGTCCCCCAACAACTGGGTCCTTACCTTTTCACCACTGGCTATATCTATAACTTGTGACCCGCACTAAGTTAACCGTGCCGCCCGTTCCGAGTTGACCACTCGTGTGCAGTGGTGTGCGCATAACATATACACGATTAAACCAATTCATAGGACTACAGACTACTTGCGCACATGAGGGCATACCATATTATTTAACTATGGAATCTATTCAAGCCAAGCTACTGGTCTTCCACCGTTGGTTATAATTAACAAATCCTATAACAGGAACTATATGTGTATATATATATACAAGGCAAAGACCACCTTCTTCATCCTTGTTGAACATATTTATATAACAGAGGACTCCTCATCCTTGTTGAACATATATATAAATATATATAATGGAAATCCTATTGACAGGGCACATATACATATATATGTATAGCAAAGCAAAGGCCGCCTTCTTCATCCTTATAGAACATGTATATAAATATAAATGAAATCCCATTTACAAGGAATTATTCATCGTCTTCCCCAAATGGAATTTTGGGCAAACACCTTCTCTCCTCCCATGCACCCTCACAAGGCCACCACGTCTCACGAAACCAACGTCCCACGTTCGTATTGAAGCGGGGAGTCGATTGGGGGCATTTTCGCGGCGAACGACGCCCTACGGCGAAAACCCTAACGCGGCCTCAACCTACGAAACTCCATTTTGCTCCCAAATCGACTCAGTTGAGTTCGATATCTCGCCTAGGGGCTCTAAGATACTAGCACCAAGGGAGAGGGGTCGGAAGTCACCTGAATCCGGGCCGACGATCGCGGCGGCATGACGGCGCTTGGACAAACCCAACTCTTTCCAAGCTAGCTCTTCTTCCAAGGAACGCACGAGCTTCTCCACGAATTTTCTTGGCCAAAACCCTAAGTGGGGTGGGGGAGAGGTGGAGACAGAGAATGAGAAAGAGAGAGAGGAAGATGGAGTTCTGGGAAGAAGACGATGAAGAAGAAGAAGAGAAAATGAGATGGCTCGGCCCCTTTCTTTTTGGTTTGCATTAATAGGCCTTGGGACTCCAAACATAGGTGTCATCTCCTTATTGGACTCTATTCCACTGGCTCCCCAAAGATAAAATAAACAAAGAGCAGCCAGGCTCTTTTCTTTTTCTCTCGGGAATGATAAGCCTTCCCGTTCGACGTTCGTCGAACGGGGGCAGCTCCCCGTTCGTCGATCGTCGAACGTGAGCTTTTCTAGCTTAGCGGTCCCCGTTCGACATTCGTCGAACGGGAGCAGCTCCCCGTTCGTCGAACGACGAACGGGAGCTTCTCCTTAGCTGAGCGCTCCCCATTCGACGTTCGTCGAACGGGAGCAGCTCCCCGTTCGTCAAACGACGAACGGGAGCTGCTCCTTAGCTGAGCGCTCCCCGTTCGACGTTCGTCGAACGGGAGCAGCTCCCCGTTCGTCGAACGACGAACGGGAGCTTCTCCTTAGCTGAGCGCTCCCCGTTCGACGTTCGTCGAACGGGAGCAGCTCCCCGTTTGTCGAACGACGAACGGGAGCAGCTTGCGTTCGACGAATTCGACGAATTCGTCGAACGGGAGCTGCTAGCCGAGAACTCACCAAAAATCCATAGGATCAAGATCTGCTCCTCCAGGATTGGGATGTTACAAATCCTATAAACGAAAAAAAATAATTTCGCCCCCGAAATTTAGGTTGGGGTCACGAGGGTCACATAAACCATAGCAGCAACACAATAGAGAACCACCCATAGACCATAGCAGCAGGTCTATTCTGAACACAAAATAAAGTGCTAGCCTAACTTTCCTGGAGTGCAAAACCCCAAACAGCACTATATTGGGGTTACTATTAACCATAGATTTCCTAGTTTATAAACCAAAACTTTTCCTGGGGCATAACCTCAAAACACAATACCATTTTGAAAATCAATAAAAGAGAGAGCCCAGGTAACAAAATTTCACATATATATGTGTACATGTACACATGTACATGCCCCAAACCAAATGCCCTAACAGCAGAAAAGTAGCTGCTACAGCTAATAACTTTTACCTGTATGTATATATATATGTTTTAATCTCAAACCTGAAGGGGCATAGCAAAACCAGGGAGGAGCATAGCACCTACCCTCAATTCCAAAGGAAGAACTCCCAATATAAGAACAGCAGAAAACATATTATACCATATCCGACACACAGTTGTAACATATTTGTGCCTATCAAAGAAATTCTCCGCGACTCAGTTCAAAGCATTTCGAACCTCTCGCCGTTCGATGCTTCGACACATGTGTCTCCCAGACCACGCGTTGGACGAGATGAATAGCCAACAAGGCTTCTACATGGGTTTAGTGCATATTTGTATGATACTAAGTTTAGGCTATGGTATTAAATCAAGAGATGACAGACTAGTTTAGACCATACCTGGGGAAAACAATCCCGGGTAATGCTGCCGCATAAGGTCCATCGGCTCCCAAGTGTATTCCTCCCGTCCATGGTTGGACCACAACACTTTCACCAACGGAACCCTCTTTCTCCGCAGCACTCTGGTCTCGGTGTCTACTATCCGCAAAGGCTCCAGCCGGACGGACCTGTCGGTCTCCACAGGACCAGACTTAACTACCACATGCTGATCAGGGCGAAGCAAGGCCCTCCGAAGGGAGGACACATGGAAGACGTCGTGTAAATTCTCCAATTCTGGCGGTAACATCAATCGATAAGCTAAGGGGCCAATCCGCTCTAGGATGGTATAAGGCCCCATATAACGAGGGCTGAGCTTTTTCCTTCCCCGAACCCGAGACACACCGTGCATCGGCCTGATCTTCAAGAACACTTTGTCCCCAACATGGAACTCCACGGCCCTGTGCTTTTTGTCATAGTATTTTGCCTGCCGGCTCTGCGCTTCAAGCATACGGTCTCGTATCAGTCTGACCATTTCATCGGTATCATCGATGAATTTCACCCCTAGCGCCTTCGGGTCCTCATCTTGGACCCAAGACAAAGGTGTCCTACACCTTCTTCCATACAATGCCGCATAAGGAGCCATGCCAATGCTCTCCTGGTGGCTGTTATTATACGAGAACTCTACCAAGGGCAGGAGTCTCTCCCATGGCTCTCCTCGATCTAAGACACAAAGGCGCAACAAATCTTCAAGGGTCCTGATCGTCCGCTCTGACTGACCATCCGTCTGAGGGTGGAAGGCCGTGCTAAAGGTCAAACGGGAACCCAAATAAGCTTGCACCGCTTTCCACTCCCTGGAGGTAAAGCGACCGTCACGGTCCGAAACGATCGTTTTGGGCACCCCATGATAGCGAACAAACTGCTCGACGAAGAGTCTTACCAACACATCGACATGCGAATCCTTCCTCATCGGTATAAACCTTGCGACCTTCGTCAGACGGTCCATGATCACCCAAACAGAGTCACTCCCGGAGCGGGAACGAGGCAGCCCGTGAACGAAATCCATGGATATGTCTTCAAACTTCCACTCAGGAATGGACAATGGCTGCAGCAACCCCGCCGGACTCCTACACTCTGCCTTTACCTTCTGGCACGCCTCGCAGTGAATGACGAAATAAGTGACATCCTTCTTCATCCCAGGCCAAAACATCGTCCTTCGCAGGTCAGTGTACATCTTGACAATCCCGGGGTGCACCGAGTATTTTGTGCAGTGAGCTTCCTTCATAATGTCCTCTCGAATTCCTCCACCTGCGGGTATGTATAACCTGCCACGGAATTGAACCAGATCCTCTTGCATGGTGTATTCCTCCGCAGAACCAGCCTCCACTGCTCGAAGAACAGGTTCCAGGGCAACATCTTTCCTCTGCTCTGCTCGAATGCGATCTCGGATATCACAAACTATGCTCATCGCGGACAGGTACTCGGCGAAAACCTCTGGATCGGCTTTAGACACGAGCGTGATCTGCATTTCCTCGAGCATCCTTACCAACTCCATGGCCATCAGCCGTGACTCCGGACTGGATGTCCTCCTGCTCAAAGCATCGGCCACCGAATTTGCCTTCCCTGGGTGATAGTTTAGCGTGTAATCATAGTCACACAGGAACTCGATCCACCGTCGCTGCCTCAAATTCAGATCCTTCTGAGTGTGTATGTACTTCAAATTCTTGTGGTCGGTGAATATCTCGCAGTGGACCCCATATAGATAGTGTCTCCAAATCTTCAAAGCAAATATCACCGCACCCAGCTCCAGATCATGCACCGGGTAGTTTACCTCGTGCTTCTTAAGCTGCCTCGAAGCATAAGCAATCACGTGGTCATACTGCATCAGTACGGCACCCATCCCCTGCAAGGACGCATCCGTGTAAATTTGAAATCCTTCTCTACCAGACGGAAGAGCAAGGACCGGGGCTGAGGTGAGGCGATCCTTCAGCTCCTGAAATGCGGCCTCATACTCAGGCGACCACACAAACGACACCTCCTTTCTGGTCAGCTTAGTGAGCGGGAGAGCAATCTTCGAGAACCCCTCGACAAATTTGCGGTAGTACCCGGCAAGCCCCAAAAAACTGCGCACATCTGTGGCTGACTTCAACGGCTGCCATTCCTTCACAGCACGAACCTTAGCAGGATCTACGGCCAATCCCGCACCGCTGATAACATGACCCAAGAAAGCCACCTTGCGGAGCCAGAACTCGCACTTGCCAAATTTTGCGAACAACTGATGCTCCCTCAGTTTTGCCAGCACCAGCTCTAGATGCTTCCAATGGTCCAGTAATGACTTCGAATAAACCAAGATGTCGTCGATGAATACGATCACGAAGTCGTCCAAATAAGGCGCAAACACCCTGTTCATCAGGCTCATGAACGCAGAGGGCGCATTAGTGAGCCCAAAGGGCATAACCGTAAATTCATACAACCCGTACCTCGAGCTGAAAGCAGTCTTCTGGATATCCTCCTCCTGAATCCTCAACTGATAATAGCCAGAGCGCAAGTCGAGCTTGGAGAACCATTGCGCTCCTTCCAACTGATCAAAGAGTTCGTCGATTCGTGGCAGAGGATAAGTGTTCCGGACCGTCAGTCGGTTGAGCTCCCGATAATCTATGCACAAGCGGAGCGAACCGTCCTTCTTCTTTACGAACAGAACCGGGGCTCCCCAGGGTGACAAGCTAGGACGAATGAACCCTGAGTCCACCAATTCTTGTAGTTGTACACGGAACTCTGCTAGCTCCTTGGGCGCCATCCTGTATGGGGCCCGTGAAACAGGCTTAGCTCCCGGTACCAGCTTAATTTGGAAGTCTACCTCCCTAAGTGGGGGTAATCCGGGTAGTTTTTCGGGGAAAACAACCGGAAAATCCCGGACTACCGGTACATCCTTCATTTCAGGTCCTATCTCCTTCATCTCAAAACAGATCACGAACACCTCATCGCCTTGCTCGTGAGCCTTCACAACCTGTATAGAAGACAACAAGTTTCGTGATACGGGTCTTATACCTTGAATTACCACCTCTGAGTCATCATGCCTCAGCGTGATCCGCTTCGCCACACAGTCGATCTTCGCGTGATTCCAGTGCAACCACGTCATGCCCAATATTAGATCAAGGTCGGGCATTCGCAACACTGTTGCCGGTGTCTCAAATTGCTTCCCACCGATGGATATTACCAAGCTGCACCTGGAGGTAGATCGTATCTCCGAGCCATCCGGAAGGCGCACCCTCCTGGGGGCTCCCCTGAAGCACTGTACTGCATCCAGTTCATTCACAAATTCTTCTGATACGAACGAGTGAGTGGCACCCGTGTCAAAAAGAGTAAGAGCGGGTTTACCGCAAACGAGCACGGTACCTGGGGTTAAAATCATTCGAACTTAAGCACCTTAGTTATGAAACGAGGAAAATACAAACATAAATACCTGTGATGACCTCCTGCGGGTCTCGCTCCTGAGCTAGATCCAAAGCATATACCTGCTCCCGAGCAGGTCTAGGGTTCCTACCCTGCTGACCCTGGCCTCGACCTCGGCCTCTTCCTCGCTGCGCTGCCGGAGGAGCCATGGGGCGATTCGGAGCGTTTCCTTGCAGCTGCGGGCAGTATCTCCGAATGTGGTCGGGCTGGTTGCAATGATAACACACCACTCGAAAGTGCTCTCTCGGCGGCTGAAGCGCCTGACCCTGATGTGGTGGGGGCAATGGTAGCGGTCGCGCTGGCTGCTCCAACCTGAAGTTTGGGCGAAAACGCCCGCCATCTCTCCGCTGGCCTCTGTCTCTGCCCCTGGTGTTCTGCCTCCTCCTGAAGCTGTGCCCCGCCTCCATCACTTCCTCTGCGGGCCTATTATTCCTGGCCTGGACCCCCAAGTGATCCGCCTCCAACTTCTGTGCCATCTCTATAATCTGCGCGAGGCTCGAATCGGCGACGAAGAGGAGAGCCTGCCTCAGAGGATCTCACAGGCCCTTGTAGAACCGCTTCGCGTACCCGCGATCATCTAAATCATAAGAGTCTGCGAATCTGGCTAAGTGCTGAAATTCCCGCTGGTACTCGACCACCGATCTCGACCCCTGCTTCAGCTGCAGAAATCTCTCCTCAAGCTCGTCCCTGGCCGTAGAAGAGACAAAGTGCTCCAGGAACGCGTCCGCAAAGGTGCTCAACCAATTGACGTAGAATCTGGCTATGTCCAGGTGGTTGCGTCCTTCGAAGGTGGAGCCCATCAAGGACTTCCACCACCTCTTCGCATGTAGATCCAAGGCTGTGACTGCCATATTGCTCCGGCAGCGGATCTCTGCCAGTAACTCCTGCACTGTATCCAGCCACTCCTCCGTCTGAACTGCGGACTCCGTCCCATGGTAGGTGGGAGGGGAAAGAGCACGGAAGGTGCTCAACCAATTGGAGCTTGGGGCCTGCGGCTGCACCGGCATCTGCTGAGACCTGAAGGCATCCAGGATTGCCGTCAGAGTCTGGCCTAGCTCTAATTGTTGAAAAGGAGTAGGTACTGGAGGCACGGGAGTGGCCGTCGCCGGTTCTGAATGTACCGGAATCTACATGCAAGATAGATGTTGGGTTTAGGTTGGCTATTCGAAAGAAGGTAATAGACATACTTAATGCGAATTACACATGGGCACACCACTGCTTCCGCTCATTCAGTTTGTCCTCAAACTGAAGAGGTGAGAGGGGTGCACCATGCAGAAGTGGACTTCTTGACCTCAGGATCGTTGCAAGCTGATACCATTTGTAAGACCCCCCACCCGGAACACAAAACACGGCCGAGGGAAGTCTTATGCCCAGGACAGCCGCCTTGCCGAAGCGCCAGCTCACGGGCTAGCCTCATCCACAAGACGCCTATCCTGCCGGCTAACAAATATCATCAATGCCAACCCATCACATAAAGTAAAACAAGAAGCCACCAGATACATACATCCACATAAGTATAGTCCAAATACACTCAAACGAGTGTATAATATCATAGTAACAAAAGGGGAGGCCTCAAGGGCTACAACAAAACTCGCTCACATCTGTCACTGACGGCTGCGATGGTATCGTGGTATCCTGCCCTGTCGTCCCGGCCGGACTATCCGTCTCCAGCGCCGTGCGCTGCTGCACCAGGTTGCGCTGCCGCTCCAGGATGCGCTCCTAAAAAGGGGACGTAGCAACCGTTAGTCATAAAGACTAAGTGGCTTCACATCCGCTCCCCCGGCGACTCCAAGGCACCGGGCGGAAAGAAAGAAAAGGAGCTGCAATATTAGCAATAATTAACAAGCAGGTGACAGGTAATCGTTGTTCATATGTGTCGGTTGTTTAAGTGCCCATGCACTTTCTATAGCACTATCCAATGTGTTTGTAAGCATAAAAGTAGCAGTGGTTATATATATTTGCAAGTATAAGTAGCAACAGACATAAGCATAGTATTATAGAACTGAATTGAACTTAACTTATAAGGGTGCCCATACAAGCTTATAAGTCAAGGGTCTGCGTATAAAGGTAACTCATCATATAAAGGTGCCCATACAAGTTTATATGATGAGGTTCCACTGCGGTGCAATGCAATGTTTATGATATGAATGCGGTGCAATGATTATGATATGATGACTGACTCATGCACAATTGCTATGTCGACATAGACCTTTAGTTCCCACTTTTTGAGGGTAGCTAACCACTCAGGCGCCCCCGTCGTGGCCATACGGTGGCAGTGGCACGGGCTTCGCCACTACTAGGAGGGTATGAACACTACCGGTCCTAGGCCTATGTACGCCTCGACGCTTAGAACACACAGCGGAGACCCTGTGTACTACCCGCACACATACGGGGTCTTCAAGACGCGGAGGGGATCTATTGGGTAGATGGACACCAAGACATTCCAACCCAACCGGTCTAGAGTTTAACTGCCGGCCTCTGTCGGTGTCACGACTAGCAAGCCCGTAGACCCGCCACAACCAATCCTCCTACGAGGATCTATACCACCATGCACAATTATGTTTACCTACGTAGTTTGAGCACACCATGCGTGTTATCGAGCACCCAGGGACTCGCTTCACGAGCCTTACCACCTTCCGCCTCGCGCGGCAATAATCGATGCTAATTAGCATCCAAGTCCCCCAACAACTGGGTCCTTACCTTTTCACCACTGGCTATATCTATAACTTGTGACCCACACTAAGTTAACCGTGCCGCCCGTTCCGAGTTGACCACTCGTGTGCAGTGGTGTGCGCATAACATGGACACGATTAAACCAATTCATAGGACTACGGACTACTTGCGCACATGAGGGCATACCATATTATTTAACTATGGAATCTATTCAAGCCAAGCTACTGGTCTTCCACCGTTGGTTATAATTAACAAATCCTATAACAGGAACTATATGTGTATATATATATACAAGGCAAAGACCACCTTCTTCATCCTTGTTGAACATATTTATATAACAGAGGACTCCTCATCCTTGTTGAACATATATATAAATATATATAATGGAAATCCTATTGACAGGGCACATATACATATATATGTATAGCAAAGCAAAGGCCACCTTCTTCATCCTTATAGAACATGTATATAAATATAAATGAAATCCCATTTACAGGGAATTATTCATCGTCTTCCCCAAATGGAATTTTGGGCAAACACCTTCTCTCCTCCCATGCACCCTCACAAGGCCACCACGTCTCACGAAACCAACGTCCCACGTTCGTATTGAAGCGGGGAGTCGATTGGGGGCATTTTCGCGGCGAACGACGCCCTACGGCGAAAACCCTAACGCGGCCTCAACCTACGAAACTCCATTTCGCTCCCAAATCGACTCAGTTGAGTTCGATATCTCTCCTAGGGGCTCTAAGATACTAGCACCAAGGGAGAGGGGTCGGAAGTCACCTGAATCCGGGCCGACGATCGCGGCGGCATGACGGCGCTTGGACAAACCCAACTCTTTCCAAGCTAGCTCTTCTTCCAAGGAACGCACGAGCTTCTCCACGAATTTTCTTGGCCAAAACCCTAAGTGGGGTGGGGGAGAGGTGGAGACAGAGAATGAGAAAGAGAGAGAGGAAGATGGAGTTCTGGGAAGAAGACGATGAAGAAGAAGAAGAGAAAATGAGATGGCTCGGCCCCTTTCTTTTTGGTTTGCATTAATAGGCCTTGAGACTCCAAACATAGGTGTCATCTCCTTATTGGACTCTATTCCACTGGCTCCCCAAAGATAAAATAAACAAAGAGCAGCCAGGCTCTTTTCTTTTTCTCTCGGGAATGATAAGCCTTCCCGTTCGACGTTCGTCGAACGGGGGCAACTCCCCGTTCGTCGATCGTCGAACGTGAGCTTTTCTAGCTTAGCGCTCCCCGTTCGACATTCGTCGAACGGGAGCAGCTCCCCGTTCGTCGAACGACGAACGGGAGCTTCTCCTTAGCTGAGCGCTCCCCGTTCGACGTTCGTCGAACGGGAGCAGCTCCCCGTTCGTCGAACGACGAACGGGAGCTGCTGCTTAGCTGAGCGCTCCCCGTTCGACGTTCGTCGAACGGGAGCAGCTCCCCGTTCGTCGAACGACGAACGGGAGCTTCTCCTTAGCTGAGCGCTCCCCGTTCGACGTTCGTCGAACGGGAGCAGCTCCCCGTTTGTCGAACGACGAACGGGAGCAGCTTGCGTTCGACGAATTCGACGAATTCGTCGAACGGGAGCTGCTAGCCGAGAACTCACCAAAAATCCATAGGATCAAGATCTGCTCCTCCAGGATTGGGATGTTACAGTTTGTTGGAACATGCTTTCCACATCTCTTGGTTTGAGAATAACAAATCCCATTGTATTTGATCATACTTGCCATGTGTTTATAGTGTGCAGGAACTTCAGCTCTCAAGCCCTTATGAGTACAAAAAGAAAAGACGTCTATCGATTCGGCACTCTGTTAGTTACCGCGGCGCGCTATCGCTGCCACTGGCGGTAGCATCTGCATAATTGGAAACAACGTCGAGAAGGATGCATTGTTGAGAAAGGAATGTCGACGAGACACAACTATAGCAAGACCTAGCGCAGTGCGTTAAGGCTAACGCCCGACGGTAGCTTATGGTAGTCCCTCCATCTCGCTATTGATTGAGGAGCAAAAGAGGAAGGAGATTTGACAGCAAGGAATGATATATTGCTAACGCGGCGTGTTAGTGTTACCGCGGCGCGGTAGGAGGGGAAACCATATTTGGAGCAGAGTGTTGCCAAAGATGACTCTATCCGCGTGCCAGCAAACATGCCTAAAGAGGCTACCGCTCGGCGGTAGCGCTACTATTAAGTTATTTATTATTTGTTGCTATATGATTGTACATGATAGTTTACTTTGTGGTTTAATAAGTAGATGTAGATCTATAATCTTGTAATGAGAACAATAACACACTTGTTAATCCTACATGTACAACCACTTGACATATTGTTATGAATGACACCATAGAATACATTATCCCTTATATCACCTGCTTGTATAATTATTACTGCTTATATTGTACCTTCCTTTTTCCATCCTTCCGCCCGGTGATTAGGAGTGGTCGGGGGAGCAGATGCTGAAACCGCTTAGTCTTTTTGACTAAAAGACCGTGGACCACATCATTTTAGGGGACCGTGCCGACGCAGCAGCCGCACCTCAAGGAGTAGTACCACCGGGTTAGAGAGGTAGAGCATGACGTGATGATGCGGCACGTACTGTCCCCTTCCGCAGCAGATGTGAGACATTAGAGATCTTCCGCTTGTTGTAGTTTATATTTCATCTTGGACATGTATCAGACTGTATCAGTCTTTATTAATATTCTGTGGACTACCATTTTCATTTAATGTGATGTGGACTTAAGTTTCATTCCTTTAATATTGTGGTGGACCTTTGATATTTGGAAATTGTCGGCAAAATTGGCGTCTTGTGGTGGTTGCCAGCCCGTGAGTTGGCTCTACCGCAAGGCAGCTATTCTGGGCATAAAATTGCCCTCGGTCGTGCCCAATTACCGGGAGGCGGAGTTTTACAACTAGTATAAGCCAAAACACGATCCTAGAAAAGAACAAGTCCATTAAACCACTGGAACACCCAACTCAAAAATTAGTTTGCGGACAAACTAATGCAGCAGAAACATTGGTGTGCCCATATGGGAATTCACATTAGTAAGTCCACATTTTTTTATAAAATAAGGTCAACCTTTTGATACAAATTGTATCTTTCATTTGTAGCCTCTAACAAACATTTGTCCACATGCTACTGTTCCCCCTCCTCCGGCTGCTACTCCCTTCTAGCAGTCCGAACTCAGACAAACACTGACGGCAATCTTGGAGTCCTTTAGGTCACAGCAGGCTCCGGTGCAACAACAGAACCCGGGGTCAAACTGGATGAGTGCCTCCCGAGGCCTTTCCCCCTATTTACCATGGGACGGAGTCAGCAGTGCGGACTGAGGAGTGGTTTGACACTATTCAGGAGATGCTTACTGGGATCTGATTCCCGGCCAACCTTGCTGTCACCTTGGCAGTTTCGGCATCAGATTTGCATGTTAAGAGATAGTGGAAGTCCCTCATGGACTCCACTTATGTTGGATACGAGTACTCTGACATCACTTGGGATGACTTCAGTGAGGCCTTCTTGGAACATTTCATGTCTCCTACCGATTGTGGCGAGCTGGAGGAGAGATTCTTGAATCTAAGGTAGGGAAATCAGTCAGCTTTAGAGTATCAGCGAGAATTCTCCCATCCAGCCAGATTTGCGGGAGCTCATAAATTGGATGACTGAGGGTATGCCAAGAGATTCTACAGGGGTCATCGGGACTCCCTCAGGCAAGCTTTGCTATTTGTTGCCGATTCCATCCTCTCTTTGATCATTGAGACGGCCAAGAAGCTCGAGTCAGACCACCTCATGGTCCAGAATAGAGGAAAGAGGTTGACATACCTTATGAAAGAAGGAGAGGGAAATAGAGTGAGGGGTCTCCCAAGGGGCAGAATCACGGGCCACTGAAGAGCTGGAGGATGTCCCCGTCCAAACCATAGACCTGAGCAGTCAGCACCAACAGTATTAGCCCCTCAGCCTTTACACAGTCGGGAACCTCTGAGGCCAGAAGGGATAGGACACTTCCCGGGAACTTTCTACAGGTGCAACCAGACGGGGCACATACATGCTCACTGCCCCCAGAGGCATATACCAGCCCCCCTGCAGCTCCACCAGCACATCAAGGCCGAGGTCGAGGCAGAGGCCAAGGCCGAGGACATCATGGAGGAAATCACAGGCTGGATCAAGGACATGTGTATGCATTGGACATGACCCAGGAGAGGAATCCACAAGTAGTCATCACAGGTAACCATACGTTGCATTTTCATCCTCCCATAATTGATTTGTCTGGGTGTATTTAATAGTTACTTAGAGAACCCCACACATAAGTACGCATAAATTAAACCCCAGGTACCTTGATCGTTAGTGATAAGCCCGCCCACACTCTTTTTGATACGCGTGCATCTCATTCTTTTGTTTCGGAGGACTTCGTGGAGGATTTGGATGGAGTACAACACTTCACGGGAATCACCAGGAGAGTGCGTCTTCCAGATGGCTCAGAGATATTATCATCTGCAAAGTTTAGCATGGAGGTGTCCATCGACGAAAAACTATTTGTGGCACCGACCATAGTACTAAGAATGCCAGACTTTGACCTTATCCTGTGCATGACATGGTTACATTGGAATCATGCGAAGATTGATTGCTTGGCGAAGCGGATCACCTTGAGACACAATGATACTGAAGTTGTCATTGAAGGTATTAAACCCATCCCGCGTATCCTGTTATCTTCCATTCAAGTAGTTAAGGCTCACACGCAGGGAGATGAGGTGTATATAATTTGCTTCGAGATGAAGGTGACGGAGGCCAGTGTTTCTGACAAACCCATAGTTCGTGACTTTTCTAATGTTTTTCAGAGAAACTTCCCAGACTACCCCCGCATCGGGAGGTGGACTTCCAGATCAAGTTGATACCGGGAACCAAGCCTGTATCCCGGGATCCGTATAGAATGGAACATAAGGAACTCGCTGAGTTTCGTACGCAGTTGCAGGAATTAGTGGATTCGGGGTTCGTCCGCCCTAGTTCATCGCCTTTGGGAGCTCCAGTATTAAGAAGAAGGATGGCTCACTCCGATTGTGCATCAACTACCGAGAGCTCAACCAGTTCACGGTCCGGAGTACGTACCCATTGCCTAGGATAGACGAGCTCTTTGACCATTTTGATGGAGCGGCTTGGTTCTTGAAGCTAGATTTGCGATCGAGATATTATCAGCTTAGGATCCAAAAGGGAGACATCCCGAAAAACGCTTTTAGTTCGAGGCACAGCTTTTACGAATTCACAGTCATGCCATTTGGGCTCATAAATGCTACCTCTGTATTTATGAGCTTGATGAATAGAGTATTCGAACCATACCTGGATGTGTTCGTCATAGTGTTTATTGATGATATTTTGGTCTACTCAAAGACAAAGGAGATTCATACCCACCAGGAAAGAGATCCCTCTGGTCAAAGTCATGTGGTCCAACCACAGACTAGAGGAGCACACTTGGGAAACCTTGGACCTTATGCAACAATGGAACCCAGGAGACTGTTCGCCTCCGGTATAACCTAAACCAGCTAAAAATGTTTTCTTTCGCTTTGTGTAGATAACCGTAGACCCAAACTTAAATTTCAGGGACGAAATTATTATTTTTGTTTATTGGGATTTGTTACATCCCCTTCCCTTCTAGACCCCTTAGGGTAATATAAGCCATGAAGCCATGGCTAGGGCAGGGTGAAAGGTCTAGAACCCAATAGACTTGGTAAACCCACCTTGTGGACCCAAGTCAAACTAGGTCAACATAGCCTAGTTCACCACAATTGAATCCCTAATGACCCAATTGAACTCACCTCACCCCAATGATTACAAAGATAAGTCATTAGAGTCATGACCAACATCATTGGGGCACCTAATTCCATAGATTTGACCAAAGTCAACTCTAGGTCAACATAACCCAAATTGACTTAAGTTGGCTAAATTGACCTCCCAATGGCCCCACTATGACCCAACTCACTTTGGGTGGTGACATAGGACTCATGCCCATCTTATGGGGTCAGCCACCTCATCAGTTGACCAAGTAAACACCAAGGTCAACCATGGCCAAGATGGACCTAATTAGAGAAATTATGTGGGTTATCCCAATTCTCAATGGGCCAAGAGCTCCACCTATGGCCCATCTTGCAGCCCAACTCATAAATTACCACCGTTAACCCAAAAAATGGTGACACGTCCACATGCATGAGGGAAAAAGAGGAAAATCGATAATCACCATATGGGATAAAGAGGAAAAGAGAGAATGGAGGCCACTTGACCCTCCATTCCTTCTCCCAACCTCACCCCTTAACTCCTCACAGCTAGCCAACCAAAATTGGAGGAGAATGGGTGCCAAATGGAAGCTAGGGTGGCTTCCTAAGCATGGCCGACCACCTCCATCATGTCTTTCCATATACAGCCACCCTCAGCCACTTTTTGGCTTCCTTTCATCTTCCCCATCCATAGAGGAGTCAAGCAAGCCCTATGGCCGAAGACTAAGAGCTCAGGAGCTCAGTTTGGATCAAGGTCGCTGGAATCCGCCACCACCATGCCTCACAGAAGAATTACCAGGGCCCAGGCATGATCTCAGGTGTGTTTCTGCTCTTCTCCCTTAGTCCTAGCTTCCTATCTCCTTTCCACGAAGATTCGAGTTCAATTAAGCTCGAATCGAGCTCACTAAATAGACCAAAAATGTGATTTTCGGCCACGCCGGAATTCTGTTTTCCGGTCACCTCAGGCCGCATGCTAGAATTTTGTTTTCCTGCACCTCAGGTCGCCGAACCACCACCCCCCCCCCCCCCCCCCCGATAGCCCTCACCTCGATGAAGGTGGTAGCGGCGGTGGTTGGTCGGGAAGATGCTCGGGTGGCCAAGAAATCCCCTTCAAAGAAGCTTCGGGACGGGAAAATTGTGACCGTTGCTGGATGTTGAAGATGACTGAGGAGCGATGGATCTGCGCCAAGATTTGTGTAGATCACACTATACGCAGCCCTGGCTTTATATTAAGAAGAGTTAACATTGTCAAACTCAAGCCAGCCACTTCAAGCCCGATTTTGAGCTAGTTTTGGCTAGATCTAGACCAGGGCTTCAACATAAATGTTATAGCCCTTGGTGAGGGCTTCTCGGATTGTACTTGATCTCCCTCTGAGGTGACTTGTACCTCCCACAATCCTGATTAAAAGTTTGGGTGTTGTTAAGACCATGAAAATGTTTTAATTGGTATATATCTCAAATTATTGCTTGCATGTCTATGAAATTTGGACCCAATGGGTGTCATGATGTTATGCACCATATATGTGAATTTCATAATTTTTGGAATTAATGTTTCTAAGATTTTTGTGGAAAATTTAGAGGTGTGACACTAATGATATAAATGAAAATTTTATACCTTAAGTGATGTGAAAAATACCAAATTTGTGGTGACATGTTCATTAGGTCATCTTACATCTATGTTATAAATTTTAATTCATTTGGAGCTATGCATGTTGGTCTATCCCACAACATGTAAATGTGATGAATGGGTAGTTGGTGTGCATATAGCATATGTATGTATTTTGTGAATTTTTCACAAATGGCTTGATCAATGTTAATGATTTTTGGACCATGCACACATTATGATGAAAGGGATCATCTTGGATAAAATTAGGATTTTTGGAGTTAAAAATCCCAGGTGTTTAATTAATTGTAATTATGCCACATAATTAAATTAATGAAATGGAAGTGACCAAATGACCTAGCAAAATACTAATTTTCTGTCACAAGATGACTTAGGTCATATTACATCTCTGCAAATTTTATTAGAATTTTTGAAGCCATTTACCTTGAAATAAATCAAACATCCCTTTTGTCACACCTTTGTATTATTAAAATACTTATGGTCAATGTGACTTGGAAAATTTCCAAACTCTGGTGGAACGTTAAATGAGTCAAAATACACCTCTGAAAATAAATTGGGAATTTTAGAATAACCACACATATTATTTGACAATATTGAAGTCATGTCACACTTTGGTATTATTGAAATAAATAGGACTTGAATGTTCTGGAAAAAAATCCCAAATCTATGGTAATCCTTCCTTATACTAAGTTACACTTCTGGTACAGATTTTAGGTCAATTGGTTAAATGGAATTTGATGTACACACTATAATTCCCATGTGGGGTGCTAATAGGAATTTTTGATTATTTGAAATATCTTTTTTAATACTCATTAAAAATTAACCAAACTTTGCTGACAGTATGCTTTATTCACCTTAGACCTATGGTAGAAATTTTAGGTCAATTGGTTAAATGGAATTTGATGTACACACTATAATTCACATGTGGGGTGCTAATAGGAATTTTTTATTATTGGAATATCTCTTTTAATACCCATCAAAAATTAACCAAACTTTACTGATAGAATATTCAATTCATCATAGACCTATGGTAGAAATTTATGTCAATTGGTTAAATGGAATTTGATGTATCTGGCAAATGGATGTCAAAATGGCTTTCCTAAATGGAAACCTCTTTGAGGAAGTGTATATGACACAACCTGAGGGTTTTGAATCTCCAAATGAAGCCACTAAAATATGCAAGTTGAATCGATGCATTTATGGATTGAAACAAGCTTATCGAAGTTTGAATCTATGTTTTGATGAGAAAATCAAAGAGTTTGGTTACATCAAGAACGAAGATGAGCCTTGTGCTTATAAGAGGATTAGTGGGAGCATAGTTGTCTTCCTGATATTATATGTAGATGACATACTATTGATCGGGAATGACATTCCGACCCTACAAGTTGTTAAGAACAACTTAGGGGTCTGCTTTTCTATGAAAGACTTGGGCGAAGCGACTTATATACTTGGTATTAAGATCTATAGAGATAGATCGAAGAAGTTGATGGGTTTGACCCAAAGTACATACATTGAGAACATGCTGAAACGGATCAGCATGCTTGAGTCCAAGAAGGGATTTTTACCCATGTCTCATGGTGTGAGTCTCTCTAAGGACCATTGTCCTAAATCTTTGGAAGATAAGGACCGCATGAAGTTGATTCCATATGCCTCGGCAATTGGATCAATCATGTATGCAATGCTATGTACTCGACCTGATGTCTCCTATGCTTTGAGCATGACAAGCAGGTAGCAGTCTGATCCCGGTGATAGTCACTGGAGAGCCGTCAAGAATATCCTAAAGTACTTGAGAAGGACAAAGGATGCATTCTTGGTGTTTGGTGGAGAGGAAGAGCTCATCGTAAAGAGTTACACAGATTCTAGCTTCCAGAATGATAGGGACGACTCAAAGTCTCAATCAGGTTTTGTATTTTGCCTTAATGGAGGAGTTGTAAGCTGGGAGAGTTCCAAGCAAGAGATAATTACCGATTCTACGATAGAAGCCGAGTATATCGTTGTTGCAAATGCGGCGAAGGAGGCTGTATGGATTAGGAAATTCATCAGCGAGCTAGATGTAGTTCCTAGCATTGTTGATCCCGTAGTTCTCTACTGTGACAACAATAGTGTTATTGCCCAAACTAAGGAACCTAGATCTCATAAGCGCTCCAAGCACATACTTCGGCGGTTCCATCTCATTCGAGAGATTGTCGATCGAGGAGATGCGAGCATATGTAGAGTACCGACTGAAGAGATATTGCGGATCCACTAACGAAGCCTCTTGCACAGAGAAAGCATGATGGTCATACTAGATCAATGGGTATTAGATACCTAAATGATCATCTATAGTGGGAGACTTGTGGATTGTATTTTGTGTCGGTTGTCATTCATGTGATGAATAGAGTACTTTATATTTATTTTTATATTTATGGCAAGTTCTTTTATTATGTCAAGTGTTTCTATATGATAGATTAATTAGCATAATAAATGCCCTTAGAATGTTCGCTTCCATAGGAATTCAAGTACATGACTTGAATGTGAGGGCCTATGCTAATAAGAAGCTTCATTCTTAAATAGTCACTGGTCGGTGTATCATCTTAGAAGCTTAGGGCAATGATGGTATATTTAGACTAGCATGTGCGTTGACTGATGACCAGTTCTTATAGGTCATGATATTGTGTTATCAAGTCATCACATGGGTACTTGTTAGTGAACAAGTTGTACTGGACAGACCCGCCATGAGACTACTTTGTGGATTGTTATATGAATGTGTCATAAGTAGGTCTCATTTGGCAATGGTGTTTGTGGTTCTTTGACCTGAAGTCACAACATTCATCAAGTGAAAAAGAGCGCACTTTGATGCCATCAAAAGTCTTCCTTGAAGAAGGTTGATGATAACGGTGGTTATTGGGTATGCTATGATTCATTTGGATGTTTGTGTGTGGACATATATGAGATTTGTCCTCCTATATGACAGGAGTTACATCCAAGGGTCCCTTGATGGAATGAGACTGAGAAATGCATGGTCATGTTTGGTTAAGTCAATATGGGATATTGAGCTCACCAATTTCAGACAGTCTATTCTAGATCAGGAAACTAGGATTGAATAATTATGAGGGTGACAGGGTCCATGCCTCTAATTCTATCCGGATGTAATGGACAAAGGGACATGACAGCACTGGTACATTGGTCAAGACAGGCTTATTGAGTTATGAACTCTTATTTCTTGGGTAGCAATGATGTATTACTAGATGATGCTCATTGTTTGTGAGACTTTGTTGATACTTTGTGATCAAGTGGGAGACTGTTGGGTTTTCCAAGGTGATCTCAAAGCAATCAAATAGTTAGTCTTACTGTTAACGCAATATGAGCCTATATAGTCACACATAAGAGTGTTGGAGAAGTTGGATGAAGGATTGTGTTGGCCTTACTCATATTGGATATGTGTGGAGGACCAATCCTGTAACTGATTAGAGTTGCATCGACAATGTCTCGATAGAAAATGTAGTACTCAAAGTTGCGTCGAGATTGTCTCGACGCTGCACCGAATTGTCTCGGCGATACAAGTTGTATTCGAAGTTGCGTCGAGATTGTCTCGACGCTGCGTCGAATTTTCTCGTCGATACAAGTTGTACTCTAAGTTGCATCGAGATTGTCTCGACGCTGCGTCGAATTGTCTCGGCGATACAAGTTATATTTGAAGTTGCGTCAAGATTTTCTCGACGCTGTGTCGAATTGTCTCGGCGATACAAATTATATTCGAAGTTGCGTCAAGATTGTCTCGACGCTGCGTCGAATTGTCTCGGCGATACAAGTTGTACTCGAAGTTGCGTCGAGATTGTCTCGATGCTGCATCGAATTGTATCAATGATACATGTTGCACTCCAATTAAGTCTCTGGTCTGTGGATAATGTGTTTTATGCCTTGAGTATAAAATAGGAAGCGATTAGGTTTCCTGGAGATATTCCGCGTAGGTCTCGACATTCCGCGAGATCACTGTCTGCACTATCAGAGCCGAAGCAGAAGAGTTCCATATAGGTCTCAACATTCCGCGAGATCGATGATGCCGCCTCTGCCTATCGTCGGATCTAGCAGTTCGTGGGAGATGCAGAGGGCATTCTTCCTCCATCCCAGCTCTTGTTGGACAAGAGTCGTGGGGTTCTCCTTCGCTGTGTGCACTTCTATAGAGGTGTTGATCCATTTTAGTACTTGGAACTCAGAGTTCGGTTTTGGGATCAGATCTTGGAGCATCTTGGTTGAGTGTTGACTCAATCCCTTTCAGGTATATTGCAATGCGTTGCTTCTCATTTTATTTCTTGATTCATTAAGTCGCAAGATCCGTAACTCTTTTGGGTTGTTCTTGTTTCTTTCTTTCCGCTGCGCACATATGATGTGTTATTTTTAGAAAACCCAACAGAATTTGGTTCAACTACTTTGAGCTTCTAGTCGATATTGACTGTTGAACTTCTAGTAAAATTTGGCTTAACTGCTTTGATCTTCTAGTCGATATTGGCTTAACAGCTTTGAGCTTCTAGTCGATATTAGATTAACTGCTTTGAGCTTCTAGTCGATATAAGCTTATGTCGGGATCTCTCGTCGACAAATTGTCTTAGTTTGAACCTTGTCTAGTCGACATTTTACTTGGTAAAAATTTAATTTATTCTGTAATATTTTCAAATGCTCCTATCATATTTGTTAGCATGTATGTAGCATTTATAACATAGAATGAAATTACCTAAAACACAATCACATAGAAATAATCATCAAATACAAAATGAGTTATCTTTATCCCGAGGACTTCTTCAAATCACGAAAGTTGTAGGCAATTTCCCAAAAGTTGCAATCATTTTACGGAAGCGTTGAAAGAGAGAAAACACGTCTGTTTTTATCAAGTAAACCTAAGTGCAGCGGGAAAATAGTATATGAAAGTAACAAATTAGTAACAACCAGAAATAGACACATTTGGGCAAGGGCCCCAAACATCAGTATGAATAATGGAAAAAGACATAGAACTAGGAGGTGAAACATTAGGAAGAGAAGCATGGTGATGTTTACTGAGTTCACGCACATCACAATGGAAAGCATTAAGCAAAAAAGTTGACACAATATAAAATAGAAATTTTATAGTAGAAATAGAAGGATGGCATAGACGACGGTGCCAGGAATCCAAATCTGAAGATTGTTCCGCATTAAGAGCCTTTGGTAGGGCAACAAAGCTCGATGTAGTAGAGCAGGAGGGGTCAAACACATATAGGCCTTCACATAGTCTACCGGAGCCAATCACCATCCCCATCTTCAGGTCCCGAAAGATACAATAAGTGAGAAAAAGTCATGGAACAGTTCATAGAGTTAGTAGAGTGACTAATATAGAGAAGATTGCGAGTAAACTTTGGAACATGGAGAACAAAAGAGAGAGTAAAGGAGGATCATGGTATGGATCATTTCCCTGCAATAGGGAGAAGGATCCATCAGCAATGCTCACTTTGTCCCCATAAGACAAAGGGATGTAGGACACAAAACCTATAACAGACCCAGTCATGTGGTGTGTATCTCCAAAGTCAATGATCCACTGAGAAGAGGGGCGAGTGGTTAATGAGTAGTTTTTATACTCATCTTTTAGTATAGTTATAATATAATATGAATATGAATATGAAATTATAAAATGTATACGTATTATCATAAATAAATTGTCCCTTTTCATATTCATGTACTAACTTAAGCTTAATTTCTATTTTTCAGGTTTTCTAGACATTTTGAGCAGAAATTGCAAGTACACGCCCAAGGTCACGGGCGTGACTAAGGGCGTGACAACCTAATATGTTGTTCCAGACCTGCTGCCACCATCCTGGGCTCATTCTGAGAGAATCACCAAGTACATGCCCTAGGTCACGGGTGTGACCGAGGGCATGTCAACTTAAACCACAGTTCCAGCTCAACCGGGATTGACCCGAAGCCATGATGTGAATTTCGCCATGTATACGCCCGTGACTCACAAGTCACTCCCGTGTTAGCTCGCGCTGCACACGCCCAGCCCAAATCACGTCTCCTATCACGCCCCGAGGATATTTTGCCAAGTACACGCCCGTGTAATTCAAGGGTCACGGGTGTGTAACCTCATTGCCGCTAGATCACGCGCCATCCCGCCAAAAGTCTCCCTTCAAACTGCAGTTTAAAGATTACACACCCTAGGTCACGGGCATGACCAAGGGCGTGACGCACAACGTAACGTCTGCAATTACTCCAGAAGGCGCCCTCTCCGCAGTCGTTTCACTTCCGGCCCTTACACGCCCTTGGTCACGGGCGTGACCGAGGGTGTGTAACCTTCAACTTTTGCTTATTTAAAAGCAGCTCCTCCAGAACTCAAGGGATGAATTTTGGGAGTTCTTTTTTGCATTTCTTGTACTATTTTTCTGTTTCTAAGTTCTTGTACTTCAATTTCCTCTTTGTACTTGCAAGTTCAATTCCATTAGCTTGTTTTTTTTCTTTTGCAAAAATCAATAAAATAGTTCTTTCTTCTCTTATTCTCTTCTTATTTCATCATGTATTCTTTTACTTTTGTTGATTCTTCCATCTCAATGAGTTGCTAAATTCTTATCAGTACTCAATCGAGATGATCCAAAGAATGATATAAGTCAAGAATTAATTTAGATTTTCTTTTTCTCTTCTGTAAAATACTTAAGGTTTATCCTTGATTTAATGAAATGAGATTATATTTTTGATATATAATTCTCATTCTTGTTTTCCTATTTTAATTAGCCGAAAGACTCATAATGTGAATTGATCATTCAAGAATAAAGAGAGTTGCATGCAACCCTCGAGAGAGGATGACATAAATCTCCCGGATTAGAGTCAAATCCAATAGAGGGGTTCACCACGATAAAGTGAGTTTTAGGTGTTTCGATTATAGAATGAAAGTTCGGTTGATCAACCTAAACTCAGTTGAATGTATCCTCAACAGAGGTGCGTTTAGAATTTGGGAACCTCCACGGTCGAAGCATTTTTTTAAGAGAATTAGAATCTTATTTCTTATATTTTATTTTCATTCCGAGGTGATTTAACGATCGAGTGCTAGCCTTCTAAACCATTGTTTAATCAACATTTTAATTTACCTTGTTTTTCTTACAAAAGCCAACCCAAAGTTCCATTTGATAAAATAATAGAAATTTTTTTGAGTAAGAGTATTCAACTCGCCTGGATTTTATACGACCTTGATATTTCAAATATCCTATAGTATACTCGATAAGGTGTGCTTGCCTTTATCAATATAGGATTGGAGAACATCATCACATCTTTTCTCTTGATCTAATTTTCTCCAATCTGCTATGGTTTTAGCACATCAAGTTTTTGGCGCCGTTGCCGGGGAATGAGTTGATATTTCGAAAAAAGAAATATCAATTAGTTTTATCATTTCTTCTCATTATTTTTAAGGTGTAATAATATTCTTGGAAAGGGAGGTTAGGGATATCACCCCAACATATCTTCTAGTACCAGTGCGAGCCCTTCACCGGATAGACCTTGGGAAGTCCAAGACTAATCTAAATTCAACAAATAAATCAAATAATAAATAAATAAATAAATATTTATTTTTATTTATAAAATAAAATTTTAATTTTCGTATTCCCTTATTTTCTTCTTTTTATTTTTAATATTTTTCTTTCTCTTTTCGGTGTATGACCTGAGGAAATTCTTCGAATAATCCTGATTTTTATTTCGATCCGGAAATTGAGCGCACCTTACGGCGACGCCTACGATTTTGTGATCAAGAATTACTAATTATTCTCACAGAATCTATCGGAGACACTAACATAGAAATTATGGGTGAGCCAAATCCGGAAGAGGCCCAGCAACGGACCATGTCCTATTATGCACGGTCGGACCTGGAATGACACAATCAAGTATCGTACGCCCTACAGTGGCAAATAATAATTTTGAGATCATGTCTAGCATCATTCAAATGATGCAACAATCAGTAACCTTTGATGGTATGTCGGACGAAGATCCGAATTCTCATCTTTTTAACTTTCTTGAAATATGTGATACGTTTAAAATAAATGGTGTTACTGCTGACGGCATTCGATTGCGATTATTCCTTTTTTTCTTTGCGGTCAAAGGCCAAACAGTGGTTGAGCTCTCTTCCTAGAGGATCCATCACTACATTGGCCGAAATGACGGAGAAATTTTTAACGAAATATTTTCCTCCGTCCAAAACCGCTAAATTGCGCACCAATATTGCATCATTTCTGCAAATCGACTCGGAGACTCTCTACGATACATGAGAGTGCTTCAAAGAACTTTTGCGGAGATGCCCTCACCATGCGCTTCCTAATTGGCAACAAGTTCAAATTTTCTACAATGGTTTGAATTTCCAAACTAGGCAAATGATTGATGCGGCCGCCGGAGGAACTTTAAATAATAAAACTCCGGAAGCCGCTCAAGAGCTTTTCGAGGAAATGGCCATGAACACTTACCAGTAGAATATGCCACAGACGCGCCCTAACAAGCCGGCCGAACTCTATGAAGTCGAGGCCGCCCACCTCTAGTTTAACGTTATAAGTAGAAAGGCTTACTAAACAAGTGGCGGAGATGTCTGCTTCCTCCGCCACCACTAATTGGGTGAACTATAATAATAATATTTTAATTATGGAGCATGTGGACTACACATGAGAAATTCTTATCGTCCTTCCTTCAACCCGCAAAATATTCTGTTTAATAACGCTTATAATTCAGGTTTAAGGAATCATCCTAATTTCTCATTGAGCAACCAAAATAATGCTCAGCGCCCGCCAAATATGAATCCACCTGGATTTCCTCCGCCACCCCCGAAGCCCCATGCAATTGAAGAGGTCTTCTCTAAATATGATTCCTCCAATGAGTCTAATATCCGGAATCTCACCGGATCTATTAAAATTTTGGAAAATCAAATTGGACAGCTCGCCAAAATATTCTCCGAACGCCAGCAAGGAGCTCTACCGAGCAATACTGAGCCCAATACATGGGAGAGCGTCAACGCAATAACCCTTCATAGCGGAAAGGAGGTAAAATCTTCAAAATTGGTGCTTCACCTCCGCATTTTATTTTTTCTGATTTAGCTCAGTGCAATATTCAAGCTCCTTTTATTCCCTATCCTTCTAAAATTCAAAACGAGCGCAATGAGGACTAATATACAAAATTTATTAATATTTTAAAACAAATTAAAATTAACATTCCTTTCTGCGAGACACTATCTGAAATGCCTAAATACGCGAAATATCTCAAGGATTTGCTGTCAAATAAAAAGAAACTTTTAGATATTTCGCGTGTTTCTCTTAACGCAGAATGCTCGGCTATTATTTTAAATAAATTGCCGGAAAAATTAAATGATCCGGGACGGTTTTCCATCCCATGTTTATTCGGCAATTTATTAATAAAACACGCATTGACCGACTTAGGAGCTAGTATAAATTTGATGTCATTCTCTTTATTTACAAAACTTGGTATGGGCACCCCAAGCAAAACTAATATGAGCATCCAACTAGCAGATCTGTCAGTTAAGTACCCAATTGGGATCGTAGAAGATGTGCTAGTGAAGGTTGATAAGTTTATCCTCCCGATAGACTTTGTCATCCTCGATATCGAAGAGGACGTCGAAGTACCCCGCATACTTGGCCGACCCTTCCTAGCCTGCGCTCGAGCAATAATAGACGTGACTAACGAAAAACTTCTTCTTCGAGTTGAGGATGAAGAAGTTACTTTCAATGTTAATCAATCGATGAGAAATGTGCTTCCTAACGACGATTATTGTTTTACTATAGAGTCAAATTTTGAAAAAGAATTGTCGTCTTTTGTTGAAATAATTTCTCATCTGCTTGAAAATTTGGAGTTAGAAATGTCGGATCGGTAGGCGCCCTTAGAGGGGGGGGGGGGGGTTAATAAGGGTTTTAAAAACTTATATTATATTTTGAAATACTTGCTTATGATAAGAAATCAAAATAATGATTTTGTTTAAAGATCTAAATTGTTTTATAATAAAGGAGAGGATAATAAACAATTTAGAGAAATGAAGAACAAATCAATTTTATTACACAAAGAGAGACATGATTATTATTAATAAAATTGATTACAAAATTTTGATTTCAATGATGCTAGAAATCAAAGTGAAATATGAAAGACTCTTTTTGTTTTCTATACCGACTCGTATCCCCACGAACCGGTTGGCTTTAGTCGTTCCTTCCCCGGATACGGCCTCAAGCCGCTCTAGCCAACCCTTCCCCAGATATGGCCTCGAGCACCCCCTAGACCTCCACCCGAGACCTAATCGCCAACACAAGGCGAATTTCTGCCCTAAGTCCTACCCAGACCTAGTCGCCAACACGAGGCGAATTTACTACACAATTTAAAAGAGAAGATGTGAAATAAAAAGACAATAATATAAAACTCCCTCTATGTGGATTTCTTGGAGAAGTAGACGAAGACCCACCGAGTATGATCGTAGTCGATGCGGTCTTTCGTCACGAAGATGACGCGTGTTGAAATCTTCTCCACGGATCTCCTTAAGCCTTCATGGGTTTGTGGGAGTATCTCTCTGAACCTTCCTCTCTATGCCGTGGCACGAAGCTCTGGAATCTTTTTGATCTCAAGAGGATGAGGAAGACGGAGCCAAGGGGTCCTTTTTATAGCCTTGGAGCTAGCGCCTGCGCTAGTGGTACCGTCGGCGCTATCCCATTTTAGGACATATTCTGCGCGGCAGAATCTTCAAGCGGAGGAAACTTTTCTCTCTTGCCTACTGTGCTCCGCGCTATCGCCTGCGCTATCGGATACCACCAGGCGCTATCTCTTTCTATAAGTACTCCCGGAATTTGTGCTTAAGCAAACATTTCGTCGATCGGATTTTCGTCGAACGCCGCTAACATTCCGTCGAGCGAATTTTCGTCGAACGCAGTGATGAGCATTTCGTCGAGCGCAGCTTATAGTTCGTCGAACGACAGCTAGCACCTGCGCTAGGACTACCGCCAACGCTAGTAGGAGTGTTGGATTTGATCGCTCAACTTTGGGGGCAACCTTCTTATGTAATCCTCGAGTCATGTGGACTTTGTTATCCTGCACACTTAAACACACAAGGTCAAATACACATAGGATTTGTTATTCTCAAACCTAGGAGATGTGGACGACCATGTTCCAACAAACTCCCCCTTTTGATAATAACAAATCCATTAATGATAAATCAGAGCATTAATATATAAGCATGATGAAACTTACTTGTGTGTGTGTGAAAGTGATGACTTAAGATAATTATCGATTTTAGCATTTAGAATTGCTCCCCCTAAATGCATGCTCCCCCTAAGTGAATGCTCCCCTAATATGTGGGCTATCATCTTAATTAAGCATGTTAGTTTTATATTTTGATAGAAGGTTATATTTATCATGTTAGTTCTCCGCCTTTTGTTATTAGCAAAAGTGGGTAAGGAGACACTACTTAAAAGTTGATAATAAGATAAAGGCATGATCGAGTTTGTAGAAAAGGAAAAGATAAGGAGTTTTAAAATACTTTTCATGGAAATAGATCAGAGTTTGAGTATCACAATATTTTCATAAAGCAGAGTTTGTAGCATAAAAAAATGTAATGATTTCCAAGTAACTAAACTACCCAGACAATATGTATACACCCTAGCCCCGTACTAAGTGACGGATAGGCATGGGGAGCTGCATACATGTCGTAGGTTGGGGTGTTAGTCCCATATGCAAACACTAGAAAAACTCAACCCAGCACTCTTTCCCCCAGTGCCTCGCAAGGCCCCACTGGAACCCTCCCCGGTTAAGGACAAGACATGACTTAAAGGTTAGGTTATCTAATGTCTACAACCCTACACCCCCGCTATGGTGAGATATGTAATCATGGATAATAATTATTGGAAACATTTAAGCGTTTTAAATCAAATTATAATTTCATAGCCAATGGGTTTTAATATTTGAATTTTTAAAGAAAAGTTCACATAGCTAATCCATTAATAAATCAGAGTTTTAGTATTACAATATTTTCATAGAAATAAATCAGAGTTTTTAGCATAAAAAAATTCTTGTTTAAAGCAACCAATATAAAGTTTACCAACCAAGTCTACCACTTGTTGAAAGAAAGGAATGTTAAGATTCAAGTGAAGATGCACACAAAATAAAAGACTTTAAATAAGCATGAAAGTGCAAGATAAAACAATTATATGGTTATGATGCAGAAGACTTATCGAAATACAAGAAACATCTTATTGTAATCAATGATGATCCATAAAAAGATATATGAGTTAAATTTCATAAAGAAGATATTTTTGTAAATCATTGTTCAATTAAAATCCTTAAGTCTAACAATAAAGTAACCAAGCATGAAATAATGTTACCAAAAAGAGAGTACTACAATGTTATGTTTATTCACAATTTCAAAACATACTAAACATTGTAGAAAGCATGCTAGGTTATCTAGTGCATTTCATAAATAAATAGTATAGAATTTGCATTAGGATCCAATACTCATGAGAAGAAGTGTTATGGAAGATAATGATGTGCACATAAGTGTATTTTTTGAGTAGAGTAAACAAAAGTTTTAATAAAAAATATAAGAAATATGTAAAGTAAGAGCACAATAAAAACACAAATAATTTCACTTCCACACACTTCAATGCACAAACAAAAATGTATAACGACCAAGGTGCTTTGCACACACAATGCTCATTAAGACTTATCAGGGTGCAAAGTAGTGCTTGGGGGATCACATATTTTATTTTTAATGTTGAGACTCGTGATCCGGTGTACTTAAGAGTAAGTGGTTTTTATTTTGAAAGAAAGATTTGATTTGCACAAGATACTTTACTATTCTTTCCAAGGTACTCAACCTCACAACGCTTATTAAGACTTATCAGGAGGTTCAAGTAGTGCTTGGTGGAGTTATCTTTGTCACTTTATTTTATGATTTTGTTTTGGACAAAGTTCTCCGAATACACTTGTTTCGCAAACCAATATAATTTATGAAAAACATAACCACTTTTCTTAACTTTTAAAAGTGCAAATAAAGGAGTGTAGGTAAGATACTTGTGCAATTTTAATTCATTGTACTAATACACAACATACACAAGCATTCTTAGATTAAACACATATATAGACAATGCCAAAATAAGTGAGTGAATAAAGATCATTTTCAAACATAAAACATTTACTCATACTTAGAGGCATGCTAAGCTTAGTTCTACACACCTTTTATATGACAATTGATGCACATATTACTAGATATATCAAAGCATGATAAAAACAATGTTCAAAGTAGGTTGAAAAGATAAATTGCCACATTATAGAAGTTCTAAATAATAGATTAAATCATGCTTGATTTTCAATGAAGTCCATATAGTATTTTTGATATTTTGAAGAATTATTTTGATTTAAAGTTTGAACTCATAAGATTGATCTTGGACTTCCCGAGGACTACCTTGTGAGGGGTTTGCCCGGTACTAGGAGATGTGATGGGATGATAGCCCAAATCCCCCTTTCGCAAGATACATGTAAATAGAAAAGTTATGTTCAAAATAATAATTTTTGATACTTGTTTTTTTGTTTTATATTTCTGTATTTGATTTTTGCTTTTAGAAATAGAATTTAAACAAATGATAAAAAACCTAAAAAAGGCAAAACATATTATTTTGTAGTTTGACTTTTGTATTTTTGTATTTGATTTTTCAAAAATGAAATATAAGCAGAAGTGCAAAAATAAATAGTACATAGATTAGTATATTTTTAAGAATTTTTCAAAATTTTAAAAATACAGAAAAACAAATAGGTGCGCTAGCGCCGGCGTTAGCGCTAGCGCGGGAAACAGTACAAGATTTTTGATGATTTTGAAATTTTTAATTGTTGATCTTGATTAAGTGTCCTAATAATAGTTTCATGCTGAAATTTTAGATTTTTAGGAGATGTCTAGATAGTGCAAATTTCATAAAACATTAGCGATTTTGTATATGACTTTACCAAATAAATTTGCATGACATATAATTTATTATATCTCAATTTTAATTTTTCTAAGGCTTATATTTATCGATCTAATGTAGTTTGGAAATGATAGGAAATGTAAGCATGAGAAGACATGAATGAACAAATCTAATATGCATGATTTTAGTGATTAAAAATAATGTTCATGCATGAGAATATCATGGATAAGCCCTAAATGAGAATACCCAGCCTGTATATCTTGGTAAACATATAAAGCCTAACATAGACACAAATATTCTTTAGGTGACAATGTTAGAATGATAAGTTTGATATTAATGTTATACCAATGTTTGATTGTGTTTCAACTTAGAGACCTATAATGAAGTGATGATTTTATTTGATTTGATATCAAGATGATTCAAAGGTCTAAACTTGAAATAAATCACAATACACACATAATACACCAACCATGGTATGTAATTATAATATCAATTGTCATCAGTTAATATATCAATTATAATTCACATAAATGTGATAGAAATAATTATTTTTAGAAGACTTTTGATATGACTTAAGATATATGATATTAGAGAATTTTAGCAAAGGACATCAATAGATCATAGTGGTGCTTGTGAATTAAATATTCATTATGAGGGTATATTTCAGTGATTTTCTTTTGAATTAATTAAGAATTTTGAATATATATATATATGTGATTTTTGATAGGTGAACAATAGTGATGGTTTAGATCATGTTTGACATTAAGGAGTGAACACAATATAATTTTTTGTTGCGAACAAAGATAACCATATTGAAAGTTGAGCTTTCATTTAGATCTTGAACTTTCTTGTAGATTATGTTATTTCTCTAAACCACTTGTTGGTGAAGGCTAAAAAGCTTAATAGCCTAATGACTTGATTTAATTTTAAAATATCTTATAGCAAATTTAGAATTTGATTTATATGAATAATAAAAGATATTTATAGATAATGAATATGAGAGAGATAGATAGGTCATCAAAATTAGATATGTCTTCTAAATTTTGATCAATTTGATTTTATAAACATATTAAGCTTGTAAGAGATAGGATCATATTTTCAATACTATATAGGATGACCATGACATGATAGTTTAAAAGGAAAACAACAAGAGAAAAATAAAAAGGACATTAAAGCACATCATGAAGTAGAAATTTGTATATCTTATTTTGAAAAGTTTCTACTTCATGCATTTGATGATACCTAATGAATAAATGTTTTAGGTATCCAAAGGGGACCATGTGGGATGGTTCCTTTGGGTACCCAAATATAGCGAGATGGCTTTTGGGGAGACAAGTACGAATGGATCCTTTGAAGTGGAGTTAATGTTTCATCTTTAATTTTGGGTCTCCACTCATACTTAGGTTTAATATTACAATTTTGCATTAAATTTCCATATTCATTAAATTTAGGCTTAAAATAATGATGACATTTGAAATCATTTTTCATAGGAAATTTTTGCATATTTGAATTTACTTTAGGAGATACATAATTTTGTAAATAATGGTGATTTTGATTTACAAATCCTTTCTGTTTCTTACTCCCATTATTAGACTTGGTTACGATATTCATATTCATATTCAACTTGCTTTTAGAGTTTGCTTGATATTGAGAATTTTTCTTTATGATTTCCTTAAGCAAGTTAATTTTAGTTTCTAATTCATTGTTCTTAAGTTTCAAATTATGTCTAGCTTTATTATAAGCAATTGTGCTATTTTTAAGAGTAGAAACAATTAAATCAATATGATTTTGATATTTATTTCTGTATTCCTCAAATGTTTCATCCATCTCTTCAATTTCAATTTTATAACTTTTGCATGTAGCACAATCACTTTTCAAAGTTGAATTTTCCAAAGACAATTTTTCATTGTGTTCTTTTACAATAAGAAGTTCTTTTTCAAGTCCCTTGTAATTTTCTTTTTAATTATTAAATTCTAAACAAGGTGTAATAGTTTCATTCAAAGAGACATGGGTAAGACTAGATGAATTGGCATTTGATTCTACTTTAACTTTTGCTTTTAAAATTTTATTTTCTAAGCGCAATTTGCAATTCGCATTTTTTAATTTCTTAATTTTGCGCTTTGTAATATGTAGCAGTTGCAAAGTAGAAATAGAATTGCAAACAATAAGATGATTTGATTTCCTTACCGTGCTTTTGGATGCTGTGAGATTTGAGCACGAATTTTCTTTGTTGTTTTCATCTATTTGGCATTCCTCTTCCAAAGATGGGATTTCATCTTTTCCATTTGATGTGCAATCTTGTATGTTCTCCACTTCTTGCATTTGTTCCATACCTGCAGGTAGAGAATCATACATTTCTTTAAGAAATTTCCATACTTTGTATGCACTAGAAAAACAATATAAAAATTTTGAAATTTCGTGAGATAAACCACAGTAAATACTATTTAAAGCTTTTACATTTAGATGTCGTTCCTGTTTATTTGATTCATCCGCTGGTCTAACTATTGATATATCCCATGCATTGATATCTAAATTTTTAATAAACTTTTCCATTAAAAATTTCCACCATGTATAATTTCTCCCTTCGAATAATGGTGGATTAAGAGATTTTTCTTCGTCATAAAAATTTACCCCACTAATAGAAGCGAGATCATGAGATGCCATTATTCCTGGTTGTTAAGCCGATTGGAATAAAATCGCTCTGATACCACTTGTTGGATCGGTAGGCGCCCTTAGAGGGGGGGGGGGGGTGAAAAAGGGTTTTAAAACTTATATTATATTTTGAAATACTTGCTTATGATAAGAAATCAAAATAATGATTTTGTTTAAAGATCTAAATTGTTTTATAATAAAGGAGAGGATAATAAACAATTTAGATAAATGAAGAACAAATCAATTTAATTACACAAAGAGAGACATGATTATTATTAATAAAATTGATTACAAAATTTTGATTTCAATGACGCTAGAAATCAAAGTGAAATATGAAAGACTATTTTTGTTTTCTATACCGACTCGTATCCCCACGAACCGGTTGGCTTTAGCCGTTCCTTCCCCGGATACAGCCTCAAGCCGCTCTAGCCAACCCTTCCCCGGATATGGCCTCTAGCACCCCCTAGACCTACACCTAAGACCTAGTCGCCAACACAAGGCAAATTTCTGCCCTAAGTCCTACCCGGACCTAGTCACCAACACGAGGCGAATTTACTACACGATTTAAAAGAGAAGATGTGAAATAAAAATGCAATAATATAAAACTCCCTCTATGTGGATTTCTTGGAGAAGTAGACGAAGACTCACAAAGTATGATCGTAGTTGATGCGGTCTTTCGTCACGATGATGACGCGTGTTGAAATCTTCTCCACGGATCTCCTTAATCCTTCATGGATTTGTGGAGTATCTCTCTGAACCTTCCTCTCTATGTTGTGGCACGAAGCTCTAGAATTTTTTGGATCTCAAGAGAATGAGGAAGACGGAGCCAAGGGATCCTTTTTATAGCCTTGGATCTAGCGCCTGCGCTAGTGGTACCGCCGGTGCTATCCCATTTTAGGACATATTCTGCGCGGCAGAATCTTCAATCGGAGGAAACTTTTCTCTCTTGCCTACTGTACTCCGCGCTATCGCCTGCGCTATCGGATACCGCCAGGCGCTATCTCCTTCTATAAGTACTCCCAGAATTTGTGCTTAAGCAAATATTTCGTCGATCGGATTTTCGTCGAACGCCGCTAACATTTCGTCGAGCGAATTTTCGTCGAACGCAGTGATGAGCATTTCGTCGAGCGCATCTTATAGTTCGTCCAACGACAGCTAGCGCCTGCGCTAGGAATACCGCCAGCGCTAGTAGGAGTGTTGGATTTGATGGCTCAACTTTGGGGGCAACCTTCTTATGTAATCTTTGAGTCATGTGGATTTTGTTATCCTGCACACTTAAACACACAAGATCAAATACACATAGGATTTCTTATTCTCAAACCTAGGAGATGCGGAAGACCATGTTCCAACAAGAAACTCTATTTTGTTTAAAAGAAATGATTCGCCAGATAAATTTTGAACAAATAAATTTAAATAATTTTAAAATTAAAACGTCTTATGAAGAACCGTCGAGTCTAGAATTAAAACAACTCTCGTATCACTTAAAATATATCTTTTTAGAAGAAAATTCTAAATTATCCGTAATTATTTCTTCTACGTTTAACGATTCGGAAATTTTCAAATTAATAAAAAATTTAAATAATCACTGTCATGCAATTGCATGACAAATTTCTGATATTAAGGGGATTAACCACTCATTTTGCACACACAAAATTATGCGAGAGGATAATTCCCACAGCACCGTGCAGCCTCAACGACTGCTCTACCCCAATATGAAGGACATCGTTAAGGCTGAAATTATTAAATTATTAGCTTCGGGTATTATTTACCCAATTTCGGATAGCATTTGAGTTAGCCCAGTGCAAGTCGTGCCTAAGAAAGGAGGGATAACATTAATTTTAAATGAAAATAATGAATTAATCCCAACCCGTACTGTTACGGGTTGGCGGATGTGCATCGATTATAGAAAATTAAATGATGTCACCCGCAATGATCACTTTCCGTTACCCTTCATCAACCAAATTTTAGAACGTCTCTCCTGTCACTCCCACTATTATTTTCTCGATGGTCTTTCGGGATATTTTCAAATCCCAATCCCACTCAAAGACCAGAAGAAAACCACTTTTACTTGTCCCTCGGCACCTTCGCCTATCGGAGGATGTCGATTGGTCTTTGCAATGCGCCTGCTATATTTCAAAGATGTATGCTGGCAATATTTAACGAGTTAGTGGAAGATATGATGTAGGTGTTTACGGATGATTTTTCAGTCTTCGGCGATTCTTTTGAAAATTATTTAAATAATTTTGATCGTGTTCTTCAACGCAGCGAAGACACGAATTTGGCACTCAACTCGAAGAAGTATCACTTTATGGCCCATGAGGGATTAGTCCTCGGACATAAAGTTTCTATTAAAGGGATCGAGGTCGATAGGGCTAAGATCGAAGTCATAAAAAACTTCCTCCGCCAACCAACGTCAAATCAATAAAAAGTTTTCTAGGACACGCGGGCTTTTATAGGCGGTTTATTCGAGACTTTTCAAAAATTACAAAACCGCTAACACAATTATTAGAAAAAGTGTCCGCGTTTATTTTTGATGAAGAATGTCTAAAGGCGTTTAACAAAATTAAAAATGAAATTATTAATTCGCCAATTTTAAACCCACCGGATTGGTCTTTACTGTTCGAAATAATATGTGATGCGAGCGATTTTGCTGTAGGGACTGTTTTAGGCCACGAGTGAATAAATATTTTCATCTGATTTATTACGCAAGTAAAACGCTAACATCAGCGCAATCTATTTATACCATAACGGAAAAAGTGCTTTTGGCAATAATTTTTGCGTTTGATAAATTTCGATCATATATAATGCTTTCAAAAGTTATTGTTTTACAGATCACTCCGCTCTCCGGTATTTACTAATTAAAGTGGATGCAAAACCCCGACTGCTAAGATGGATTCTCCTTTTGTAAGAATTTGATTTGGAGATCCGAGACAAGAAGGGCGCGGAGAATGTAGAGGCTGACCATCTCTCACGGTTGGAGAATCCGGCTGCGCAGGAGCATTAGTGGAGGCTGAAATAAACGACAAATTCCTTGAAGAGCGCTTCCTCGCCATCAAAGGTAACGACTTCTTCCACCCCTTGGTACGCGGATCTTGCCAACAATTTAGTGGCACATGTCCTACCAAAAGATAATTCAAGTTAACAAAAGAAGAAATTCTCTTTAGACTTGAAAAATTATTTTTGGGAGGGCCACTTTTTATTTCGTGTATTTACGGATCAAGTGGTAAGAAGGTGTATTTTAGGCGAGGAAGGTGTTCAAATTCTGCGGCACTGTCACGAAGTACCAACCGGTGGACACTACCAAGTAAACCGGACCGCTAGGAAGGTGTTAGAGGTGGGCTTCTATTGGCTTACATTATTCAAAGACACTCACACTTTTGTGAGTAAATGTGATATCTACCAAAGGTCAGGAAATATTTCTAACCGGGACAAAATGCCTCAAAACATATTTTTAGAATGCAAAATTTTTTATTTATGGGGAATAGATTTCATAGATCTGCTACCTTCTTCTTTTAAGAATAAATATATTCCTGTTGCGATCGATTACGTGTCAAGGTGGGCGGAAGCACAAGCCCGTCTCACCAACGATGCGAGAGTCATCGTAAATTATTTTCAAGATTTGACACACCACATGCACTAATTAGTGATATGGGCACACATCTTTGTAACAACCAACTTGCTAAAATTTTAGAAAAGTATGGTGTTACACACAAACTTTCCACCGCCTATCACCCACAAGCAAATTGCCAACTGAAGGTAGTTAACCGAGAATTAAAAAGAATTTTAGAAAAAATGGTGTCTGTTAATAGGAAGGATTGATCGCTAAAATTAGACAACGCACTATGAGCTTATCAGACAACATACAAAAACTACATCGGATGTACACAGTACCGGTTAGTCTATGGAAGAGCATGTCATTTACCGATGGAATTAGAGCATCGCGCATTTTGGGCGCTTAAATTTTTAAATTTGGATCTAAACTTAGCCTCTGAACAAAGAAAATTTTAATTGAATGAATTAGATGAATGACGTACAAACGCCTACGAAAATAGTAAATTTTATAAAGAGCGCACTAAGTTTTATCACGATAAAAAAAATAAAATTCCAAAATCTTTTTCACCGGGCGATCTAGTCCTTCTCTATAATTCAAAACTTAGACTTTTTTCGGGCAAATTAAAATCCCGATGGTCCAGCCCCTTTGTAGTAAAAGAGGTTTTGTCATATGGGACCGTGCTAATAGAGCACCTGGAAAAAGGCTCTTTTAAGGTTAACGGACATCAGTTAAAATTATATCATCCCAGCGACCCAAAATTCGAGAAAATTGAAACGCTTAAACTTCCAAATTTTTATAAGACTCGTCATTTAGTCAAGCTACGCGACGGTAAACAATGCGTTTTTGGGAGGCACCCCAATATTATCTTTAGCTTTTGTTTCGTTTGTTTTTTTAACATGTTTTGCAGGTTTTATTAAGGCGACCCCGACTACCAACCAGGGAAGCCCTCGTCTCCCCTCTGTTCCCCCTATTTTGATTTTTCTAAATTCGTTTATTTCAAAAAAAAATTTTTTAATTTCTTCATCTTGTTATTATTCCATACTTAGTTTTAAACATTGGAGACAATATTTAATTTTATGTATGGTGGTGTAGCGTAGCTTTCTAGTATTTTTGTTTGATAGAAAAAAAATATTTATATATTATAAAAATCTAATTTCTTGGAAATGGAGGTTTGGGATGTCACCGCATCATATCTCCTAGTACCGGTGAGAGCCCTTCACGGAGAATACCTCGGGAAATCCAACAATTAATCTATGAAAATAAATACTCCTTACTTGTTGCTTGTATTGTTTTCTAGAAATCTAGTTTGAAGATTGATTATAAGCGATCTTATGTTTTTAATTTAGCTAATATTTTATTTTATCAGAATTTGTTAGATTTAAATTTGAAGTAATTTAGTTTTAAGAAACATTTTATGCTTTTAATTCGATTAGAGAATTTATTTAGCACTACTTCTCTTTTTAATTTTAAATGACTTCACTTTGTATAAAATTGGCTAAGCAGCCTTGGATTTTTATTATATTCTCTGCTAATTTTCAAATCTTAGAAAATTTTATTCCACTACAAATTTGCTCTTAAAATAGTTTAATTTAAAAACTAGAAGTATTTTTTTATCTCCCACCCTTTGTTGGCAAATATAAAAAAATAGTAAAAGATCAAATGTCATTGAAATAAGAGGATAAAATTCATTATCCCCTAAACATATGCAACCAAAATTATTTAAAAGACTATATGTCATGATGTAAGAGGATAAAATTCATTACTTCTAAACATATACATTTTGGGGTTTTGTTTGAAGAGAATTTTTAAAAGATTATATGACATGGACAATAAGAGGATAAAATTCATCATTTTTCTAAACATATACAAATAAAAATGAAATGATGAGTGTGTATTCACCACCTCCAATATATGTATTATCCTAAATAAATTATCCCTTTTCATATTCATGTACTAACTTAAGCGTTATTTCTATTTTTCGGTTTCTGGACATTTTGAGCAGAAATTGCAAGTACACCCCCAAAGCCATGGGCGTGACCAAGGGCGTGAAAACCTAAGATGTTCTTACAGGCCTGCTGCCACCATCCTGGGCTCATTCTGAGAAAAATTGACAAGTACACGCCCTAGGTCACGGGCGTGACCGAGGGTGTGTCAACTTAAACCACGGTTCCAGCTCAGCCGGGCGTGAGCCGAAGCCATGACGTGAATTTTGCCAAGTACACGCCCCGTGACTCACAAGTCACGCCCGTGTCTGCTCGCGCTACACACGCTCGGCCCAGATCACGCCCCGAGGATATTTCGCCAAGTACACGCCCGTGTAATTCAAGGGTCACTGCCATGTAACCACTTTGCCACCAGATCATGCGCCATCCCGCCGAAAGTCTCCCGCCAAACTACAGTTTAAAGATTACACGCCCTAGGTCATGGGCATGACCGAGGGCGTGACGCGCAACGTAACGCCTGCAAGTACTCCAGAAGGCGCCCTCTCCGCAGCCGTTTCACTTCCGGACCTTACACGCGCTTGGTCATGGGCGTGGCCGAGGGCATGTAAGCTTCAACTTTCTTCCAGAACTCAAGGGACGAATTTTGGGAGTTCTTTTCTGCATTTCTTGTACTGTTTTTCGGTTTATAAATTCTTGTACTTTAATTTCCTCTTTGTACTTGCAAGTTCAATTCCATTAGCTTGTATTTTTTTATTTTGCAAAAATCAATAAAATAGTTCTTCCTTCTCTTATTCTCTTGGTATTTCATCTTGTATTCTTTTACTTTTGTTGATTTCTCCATTTCAATGAGTAGCTAGATCTTATTAGTACTCGATCGAGATGATACAAGAAATGATATAAGTCATGAATTAATTTAGATTTTCTTTTTCTCTTCTTTAGAATTGTTGGGAATCTTGCCCTCATGATTCCTGATTTGGAGAAGTCATCAATTCAAGAGAACTTCACTATGTATTTGATTATCCTCTTAGCTTTATCATTTCAGTAAAAGATAAGAAGAGATGTTCAGTACTTCAATAACCTGCCTAAGTATAATATCGTCGAAAGAGGCTGTACATATCGTCGACAAGTATAGGCACATTGTTGAAATGATGGGCAAAGTAAAGAAGGATGTTTGTGTCTGTGTCGTCAAAAATGGTCAAGCATATCGTCAACAACGCACAGAGCAAGGCAGAATGGTGATATCGTTGTGACATCTACACAACGATATCAGAAAGTCGAAGATGAAAAAGAGGACTCAAAGATGTCGACGATGTCGTCGACAAGAAGCCTTGACGTCGATAAGGCTAAGTCAGAATGAATGCCGTTGAAAAGGCAAAGAGAAGATCAGTGTCGAAGATACCGTTGACAAGAAACTGTGTCGGCGATAAGACTAAACAGGACAGGTATCGTCGTAAAGAAGCCTTGTCGCTGAAGAGGCTAAGTAAGATTGATGACCACTATACCGTCGAAAAGAAGACGTGACGTCGAGAACACTAAAGAGGAAGGAAGCCTGTCCAAGTTCAAGACAACAACAAGTCCTGTCGTCGAGATATTGTCCTTATCGTCGTAACAATGGAAATATCGTTAAGACAGATTCAAATATTGTCAGACGCGCTGTCAGCATTTAATGCCGCCGCCTGATTGTCCAATCAGCGCGTGCTCTTAAGGCATGGGCGTTTGTCAGAATAGGACATCATAGGAGACCGTTAAGTGACATCTCAGTCCTATAAAAGGGAAAAGTGGATGCCCTAAACACTCTCTCGAATTCTGGAACTCAAGTGAATCTCTCGATGGAAACAAGAACGGAGAACAATTTGATCATCATCCTCTGGTCTCAAGAGAATCAGTCTAGCCTCATCGACAAAAAAAGGGAAGAGTTCCAGATACAAGAAAACTTGAAGAAGATTTGTACCGTTCAGATTGAAAATAAAAAACATCTTCTTCAAGTCAAGAAGCCGATCTCCATCTGGCAGAAGAAACAGTTTTCATTACTGTAATCTCGTGTAAGGCTTGCTGGCCAAAGTTGTAAGATCTGTTTACAGATCTGAGTGTCAAGCTTGAGGGATTGAGATCTGTGAGGCTTGAGGGCTAAGGCAGATGGACTTGCGGGTCCAAACTTGTCGAGCTTGCGGGCTCGGGTGCAGTGAAGGGGCTTGCTGGCCTAGGCTGCAGGCAAGAATTGCGGGTCTGTGTTGTGAAGGGATTGATGGCCTGTGTGTCGAGCTTGCGGGATCGGGTGTAGTGAAGGGGCTTGCGGGCCTAGGCTGCAGGGACTTGCGGGTCCGAGTTGTAAGGCTTGCGGTCCGGAGACATTGGCGGAGTTTGCTGAGTATATCACAATGCTGGGTAGGCGCAGAGGGACAAAGGACTACTCATGACACCTGGTCTTGAGGAACCTCTATACATCTCGTCTTGTGTGTGTGTTGAGATTTTCTGTGATTCTTCTGCGCCGTGCTTTCATTAAACTCATTTCTTGCAAAATATTTTAAAACAACAGTAATCACCTAACCCCCTGGTGATTGTTCTATATCCTACAAGTGGTATCAAAGCGAGGTTGATCAACAAAGCGACTTAACTGTCAGATCTAGATCGTAGAACAATCCAATATGGTTGGAGGTGATCAGCAGCGAGAGATGAGAGCCATGAAACTCCCAATCTGCACTAAGGAGAACTTTCCTATCTGGAAGGAAAGAGTAAGGTTATTCATGGAGGTGGCTGATCCAAGAATCTATATAACTGTACAAGAAGGCCCCTTTATTCCCGTGATAGCATCCACTATTGATCCAACGAGGATGGTGGCAAAGAAGTATACAGACATGACCAAGGATGAGCTGACCTTGGCAAATCTGGGTAAAAGGGCACAAAATGTAATTGTAAGTGCCATTGATGATTCAACCCTCCAGAATCTCATTCACTGCAAGACAACCAAGGAGATGTGAGACTCTCTGATCGTCTACATGGAGGGTACTGAAGAGGTAAGGGATGATAAAAAATCTCTCCTTAATCAGGAGTATGAAGCCTTCAAGCAAGAGCAAGATTGAAACCATCTCAAGCTGTTATGATAGGTTTTTCAAAATAGTGAATGGACTGAAAATTTATGGCAGAGACTTCACAAACTCTGGCCTAAATGATAAATTCCTTAGATCTCTCTCTAAGGAATGGGATATAAAGATCTGTGTCATCAGAGAGATGGGTCAATGGGCATCTTGGAGCCCAAGAATCTACATGGGAAGCTGCTATCCCATGAACTTCAGCTCAACACCAGGAAAGCTGAAGAGGAGAGCTGAAAAGGGAGCTCTAGAGAAAGATCTGTGGCTCTCAAGGATGAAAGCACAAGGAGATCCAACAAGACTTCTGCTTATCAGAACGGATCAGAAAGCAGTGAAGAGTTTGATGCCAGCACATCAGACTCTAATGATACTGACAAAGAGATGGTCCTTCTCTCAAGCAGTTCAAGAAGCTGATAACCAGAAGAAGAGACAACCACAGACCCATCTCCTCAAGCTCAAAAAGATCTGATCAACATGACATATCTAAATCCTCAAGGGAGGATAGGTCTAAATCAAAACCTGGTATATTTGATTTTGCTAACATTAATTGCTACTCCTGTAATAAGACAGGACACAAAGCCACCGATTTCTCTTCTAAGAGAAGTGAATCAAGGAATTATGAAGACAAGAGAAGGTCAAGCGACAAGAAGAAACCTGAAAGAGGGTTTATGGCAAAGAAAATCAGAACTCTAAATGATTCTGATTCAAGCTCCTCAGATATTGAGGAAGAAGCACTGATTGGCCTAATGGACATAAAGGAAGACAACCAGGATGACATCTCTCCTGGGAAGGTACCTATCAAAGCCCATCTGTCTGTCTCTAATTCTAAATCAGTAACAGACTCCTTGCATGATAATGAGAGTGTGTCTGCAGCCAACAGCACGACCACAAGATCCCAATATGATGTTGAATCTGACCTAATAAAGCAGTATAAGGCTTTGTGGAAAGCTTTCAAGAACTGCAAGAAACTCCTCAAAGTCCAGACCAAGGAGTTAGATTCCCTGAAAACTGTCCAGTAGGAGCTCCAAGAGACAGCTGAAAAGCTGGCTGCCATGAGCAAAGAAGTGGACAAATTCAAGGAATCCACAAGGCTTAAGAATGCTGAATTAAGTCAGAAGAACAAGGTCATTAGGGACCTTGAAGAGATGTTGCTGGCTGAGAAGAAACATGTTGCAAGCTTCTCTATGCCCAAGACAATCTTACCTATCATTGATACCTTCTCTGGATCATTCAGAGCTGGTATAGGATTCAATCAAGAGATTGTCAAGGACAAAGGTTCTGAAACTCAATCTTCTATTAAGAAGGTGCTAGCATCAGGTCCTTCTAGCCATGAGCCTACAACAACAGCAATAAAAAGTAAGGGAAAGGCTGCCTCCACAAAACCTGTTCCCAAGAAGGTGGACCAACAAGTGATGAAACACAACTCTCACACCTGTAAGGTTCACCCAAGACCTGTTAGGTCAGGTATCCTCCCTCCTTCCCACCAACACTCTCATCCTACTCAAATGGTGAGGCAGAAGAGAAGGCAAAATAGGTATGAATGTTGGTGCTGTGGGAAAGTAGGCCACTTTGCCCTGGACTATTGGTTCAACCCAACAGGACCCAATGCAAAGAGAGTGTAGAACCCTCAGTGGTGTGACATTCCATTTTATTTTCCTAACAGGAACCAAGGACCCAATTCAAATTGAGTACCTAAGGGGAATTAATTTATCTTGCAGGTATATCCAAGTACCAGCCAGTCTCCAATCTGATATTTGGATAGTGGCTACTCCAGGCATAAGACTGGAGTCAGAAAGTATCTAAGAAGCTTCATCCCTGTGGAGAATGGACCAAGAGTAATCTTTGGAGGTTCAGAAAGAGGGATGACTAAAGTCTATGGTAACATTTCTAATGGCCTACTTATCATCACTAAAGTAGCTTATGTTGAGGGATTGAAACATAATCTCATAAGCATAAGTCAACTCTGTGATTTAGATTTTATAATCACCTTCCACAAGGATAAGTGTTTAATCAAGAAATCCTTAAATTCTGAGGCTATCTTGACTGGCACTAGGAGTGGCAACATTTATTGCTTAAATTTTCTGAATGCAAATTCTTCCATGCATGTGTGCCTTGTAGCTAATGACAAAGAGACTCTATGTGTTCAATGGCACAAGAGACTTGCACACATTAACTATAAGACCATAAGTAAGCTTTTCTCACAAAACTTAGTCAGAAATGGACCTAATATTAAATGCATCAAGGAAGGTCCTTGTCAAGCCTGCCAACTTGGGAAGCAGACAAGGACCAGCTTTAAAAGCATATCTGAAAAAGATTCCTTCAGGCGCCTATTTCTATTGCACATGGATCTGTTTGGTCCTATGTCAGTTCTCAGCTTGGGAGGGAAGGCCTACACCCTTGTGGTGGTTGATGTTTACTCAAGGTTCACTTGGGTATTCTTCCTTAAAAAGAAGTTAGATACTTTAGACATCTTGAAGAACTTTATCAGGCAGATCCTGAATGAGATGGACTGTACTGTGGTCAAGTTCAGAAGTGACCATGATACAGAATTTCAGTTAGGACCCATGACAGAATTCTACCAAGAAATGGGTATGTCCCAAGAATTTTCCTCTCATAGAACTCCTCAACAAAATGGGGTTGCAGAAAGGAAAAACAGAACCTTGATAGAGGCAAGTAGGACAATGCTAAGTGATTCCTCCCTTCCAGAATATTTCTGGGCAGAGGCCGTGAACATTGCTTGTCATGTTATAAATAGGGCATCCATCATCAAAGACCACAAGAAGACTCCCTATGAGCTAGTGAAGGGCAGAAAACACACCTTATCCTACTTTAGGATCTTTGGGAGTAAATGCTATGTACTTAATAATGGGAAGGCCAGGCTAACCAAGTTTGCTGAGAAAAGCAGTGAGGGCATTCTTGTTGGTTACAGCTCCTATAGCAAGGCTTATAGGGTGTACAACATCAATACCCAAGCAGTGGAAGAATCTGTACATGTTGTATTTGATGAGACTAGCCTTATGCATAAGGGCTGGTCTAGTTCTCCAGTGAATGCAGGTGCAATAAAGAAAATGGAAAAATTGTGCATTGAAGAAAAGGCTGATACCTCAATCAAAGACAATAATCAATCAGCAACAGTTGAAATTGAAGAAGAGACTATAGAAGGCTCAGAAGCACCAGAGGAAATGCAACCTGAAGAACCAGTTAATGAAGAAGTTTCCAGAATATCGACAATTGCCTTGAGACAAATGAGAGATCATCCTCAAGAGCAAATAATAGGAGATATCAACCAAGGAGTGCTAATAAGGAGTAGAGCTGCAAATGAAGCATTGTACCTGAGTTTTATCTCTCAAATTGAACCCAAGAAATTTGAGGAAGCAAATCAGGATCCATTTTGGATTGCAGCAATGCAGGAGGAGCTGAATCAATTTAAAAGATGCAAAGTATGGAAGTTGGTTCCCAGACCTCAAGGACAGAATATCATAGGAACTAAGTGGGTCTACAGAAATAAATTGGATGAGAATGGAATAATCACAAAGAATAAAGCAAGGCTGGTGGCAAAGGGATATAGACAGGAAGAGGGGATTGATTTTGATCAGACCCTTGCTCCTGTTGCCAGACTGGAAGCCATCAGACTATTCTTAGCCTATGCTGCCTACCAAGGATTCAAAGTCTATCAGATGGATGTGAAGTCGGCCTTTCTTAATGGTGACCACAAAGAGGAAGTCTATGTAGATCAGCCTTCAGGTTTTGTTGATTCAACCCATCCTGACTATGTATATTTTCTTAGAAAAACTTTATATGGCTTAACGTAGGCACCTAGAGCCTAGTATGAGACTCTGTCAAGATTTCTCATTGAGAATAAATTCTCTAGGGGAATGATTGTCAAGACATTGTTCCTAAGGGAATTTAAGGGCAAGATTTTGCTGGTGCAGATCTATGTAGATGACATTATCTTTGGCTCTACAGATAACAATCTCTGCAAAAAGTTTGCTAGCTTGATGCAGGAAAAGTTTGAAATGAGCAACATGGGTGAGCTCAAATACTTCCTAGGTCTCCAAGTGAAACAATCTGAAGATGGCATATTCATCTCTCAGACCAAGTTCACTAGAGAGCTAGTAAAGAAGTTTGGATTGGAGAGTGCCTCCTCTATGAAAACTCCAATGGGAACCAATGTGTCTCTGGACAAGGATGAGAAGGGAATACCCTTTGATGAAACCTAGTACAGATGCATGATTGGATCATTACTATACCTGACTGCAAGTAGGCCTGACATAATGTTTGCCACGTGTGTCTGTGCTAGATATCAGGTGAACCCTAAGAAATCTCATCATGTCTCTGTAAAGAGAATCCTAAGATACCTCAAGGGTACATCAAATCTTGGCCTTTGGTACCCTAGGAACAATGGGTGTTAACTGACAGGCTAGTCAGATGCAGATTATGCATGGTGCAAAGAAGATAGGAAGAGTACCTCAGGTACATGCCAATTCCTTGGAGGAAGACTGATCTCTTGGAGCAGCAAGAAGCAGACAAGTGTGGCAATCTCCATAGCAGAATCAGAATACATCTCTGTTGGGAGCTGCTGTGCTCAACTGTTATGGATCCAGCATCAACTCGAAGACTACAATCTAAAGATGACCAAAACACCCATGTTTTGTGACTCTTCCAGTAAAATCTCAATTGCTAAATATCCTATCTCACATAGTAGGACTAAGCACATTGAGATCAGGTATCACTTCATCAGGGAGCATGTGGAGAATGAAGATATCACCCTTGAGTTTGTTCCCATAGACAAACAAGTGGCTGATATATTCACAAAGCCCCTAGATGAAGCTAAGTTTAACTTCTTCAAGTTCCAATTGGGAATGTTAAACTTAGAGTAAACTTTAACTTTCTGCTTACTAATCCCCCTACATATAATAGTAAGAAGAACTTGCAGGACAAGTACTAAGACAATCTGGTCATAAAAGGTCTATAATGAAAAAGTCAGAAAGGGGGGAGAAGAATAACCTGGGTAGAGAAGATACATCATGTGATGTATCATATCAAGGGGGAGTAAAGATCAAGGGGGAGTAAAGATCAAGGAGGAATAAAGTAAAGATGTACATCACATCAAGGGCGGCTAGTAGCTCAAGAAGATGAAAAAGCTAAGGAAATGGTAACTATGTTAACATCCAATGTATAAACTCACATCTTAGTGATCAGTGCAAGTAATCTTGAATTGGGATTCTGACTTCTTCAAAAAGGGGGAGATTGTTGGGAATCTTGTCCTCATGATTCCTGATTTGGAGAAGTCACCAATTCAAGAGAACTTCACTATGTATTTGATTATCCTCTTAGCTTTATCATTTCAGTAAAAGATAAGAAGAGATGTCCAGTACTTCAATAACTTGCCTAAGTATAATATCGTGGAAAAATGCTGGGCATATCGTCGACAAATATAGACACATCGTTGAAATGATGGGCAAAGTAAAGAAGGATGTTTGTGTCTGTGTCGTCGAAAAGGATCAAGCATATCGTTAACAACACACAGAGCAAGGCAGAATGGTGATATCGTTGTGACATCTACACAACGATATCAGAAAGTCGAAGATGAAGAAGAGGACTCAAAGATGTCGACGATGTCGTCGACAAGAAGCCTTGACGTCGATAAGGCTAAGTCAGAATGAATGTCGTTGAAAAGGCAAAGAGAAGATCAGTGTCGAAGATATCGTTGACAAGAAACTGCGTCGTCGATAAGACTGAACAGGACAGGTATCGTCGTAAAGAAGCCTTGTCGCTGAAGAGGAAGTAAGATTGATGACAACTATACCGTCGAAAAAAAGACGTGACGTCGAGAACACTAACAAGGAAGGAAGCTTGTCCAAGTTCAAGACAACAACAAGTCCTGTCGTCAAGATATTGTCCTTGTCGTCGTAACAATAGAAATATCGTCAAGACAGATTCAAATATTGTCAGACGCGCTGTCAGCATTTAATGTCGTCGCCTGATTGTCCAATCAGCGCGTGCTCTTAAGGCATGGGCGTTTGTCAGAATAAGACATCATAGGAGACCGTTAAGCGGCGTCTCAGTCCTATAAAAGGGAACAGTGGATGCCCTAAACACTCTCTTGAATTCGGGAACTCAAGTGAATCTCCCTAAGCAATATTGAATAGAACAGTAACGGCAGAAACAAGAACGGAGAACAAGTTGATCATCATCCTCTGTTCTCAAGAGAATCAGTCTAGCCTCATCGATAAAAAAGGGAAGAGTTCCAGATACAAGAAAGCTTGAAGAAGATTTGTACCGTTCAGATTAAAATCAAAAGCATCTTCTTCAAGTCAAGAAACAGTTTTCATTACTGTAATCTCGTGTGAGGCTTGCGGGCCAAAGTTGTAAGATCTGTTTACAGATCTGAGTGTCAAGCTTGAGGTCTTGAGATCTGTGAGGCTTGAGGGCTAAGGCATAGGGACTTGCGGGTCCAAACTTGTCGAGCTTGCGGGCTCGGGTGCAGTGAAGGGGCTTGCGGGCCTAGGCTGTAGGCAAGACTTGCGGGTCTGTGCTGTGAAGGGCTTGAGGGCCTGTGTGTCGAGCTTGCGGGATCGGGTGCAGTGAAGGGGCTTGCGGGCCTAGGTTGCAGGGACTTGCGGGTCCGAGTTGTAAGGCTTGCGGGTCGGAGACATTGGCGGAGTTTGCTGAGCCTAGCGCACTGCTGGGTAGGCGCAGAGGGACAGAGGACTACTCAAGACACCCGGTCTTGAGGAACCTCTATACATCTCGTCTTGTGTGTGCTGAGATTTTCTGTGATTCTTATGCGTCGTTCTTTCATTAAACTCATTTCTTGCAAAATATTTTAAAACATCAGTAATCACCCTAACCCCCCCCCCCCCCCCCCCCCCCCCCCCCCCCCCCGTGCTGATTATTCTATATCCTACAAGAATGATTAAGGTTTATCCTTGATTTTAATGAAATGAGATTATATTTTCGATGTATAATTCTTGTTCTTGTTTTCGTATTTTAATTTGTCGAAGGGCTCATGTTGCGAATTGATCATTCAAGGATAAAGAGAGTTGCATGCAACCCTCGAGAGAGGAAGACATAAATCTCTCGGATTTGAGTCAAATCCAATAGAGGGGTTCACCGCGATAAAGCGAGTTTTAGGGGTTTCGATTATAGAACGAAAGTTCGGTTGATCAACCTAAACACAGTTGAATGTATCCTCGATAGAGGTGCGTTTAGAATTTGGGAACCTCCACGGTCGAAGTGTTTTCTTTAAGAGAATTATAATCTTATTTCTTTTATTTTATTTTCATTCTGAGGTGATTCAAAGATCGAGTGATAGCCTTCTAAACCATTGTTTAATCATCATTTTAATTTACCTTGTTTTTCTTACAAAAACTAACCCATAGTTCTACTTGATAGAATAATAGAGATTTTGTTGAGTAAGAGTAATCAACTCGCCCGAATTTTATACGACCTTGATATTTCAAATATCTTATACTATATTCAATAAGGTACGTTTGACTTTATCAATATAGGATTGGAGAACATCATCACATATTTTCTCTTGATCTACTTTTCTCCAATCTGCTATGATTTTAGCACATTAGTGGTATAAGAATGTGCACCTGGAAGGCCTTGGTGAGCATAAAAAGATGAGGAAGAACTAGATGGCTCAGAAGGAGGACCTTGCATCAGGCGGCTGAAGACCAGTATTTCTTCAGTAGAAAGGGCATGAGGAACACCGATAGGATCTGAGCAACTATGGAGAGAAGAGTCCTCCATAGAATCCAAAAAATGGGCATATCGAGATGGAGATGGGCGCTAAGAACGATCATAGCCACGACCTCCTCGAGGAGCGGGACCTCCTCTTGGAGGAGAAAAGACGTGAAGCTTGTAACATTTGTCCCGAGTATGGCGGATCTTCCCGCAATAATCACAGACCAGATGGTCCTTCTTCGTGGACTTTGGCTTAGTGTTGCAGGTAGGACGATCACCATGGTTGAGCTGAACATCAAGAGTTGAGCCCACTGGTCCAGAGACTGGAAGTAAAGTCTGACGACGATCAATTTTTTGTTGCACATGACAATAAACCTCCGATAGAGAGGGGAGGGGGGAACGCTTAAGCGTCTGAACATTAACAGGATCGAAATCACGATGCCAGCCATGAAGAAATTCAAAAATCTAGTTGTGTTCTTCCATAGCCCTAACCAACACTTCATCTTTGGGAGACACAAGAGTAAGCGGATTGAAGTGATCATGTTCCTGATAAAGTTGGGAAATTCCAAGTAGTAGGCTGAGGGAGGATGATTGCCTTGTCTCAGAAGAAATATTTGTCGTCGCAATTGAAATATCTGAGCGGCATTCCCCCGCCAGGAATAGGTGACCTCAGCTCTCTTCGAGAGATCAGCAGTAGTATCTAGGAACAAGCATTTTTAGGTAATAGACTCTAGCATAAAGTTGAGAAGTCATGACATCAATAAGGAGTTTTCATACTCCAATTGCAACAACTATGGTGTTGTCGGTGCGGGTTACCTAGTGGTGCTACTAACATATCCAAACATATGGTGGCTCTTTAGGGCAAGAGTGATGGACCGAGCCCACGGGAGATAGTTGTGTCATCCAATTTCATGGTGGTAATTTGAGGGGTGTCGTGGTCAAGATTTAAACGACCAGATCCCATAGAGGACATTGGAGTAGAAGAGACGCCTCCGCTGAATGACGTACGTGGAGAATCAATGCTCCCATACATAGCAAACCAATAATAGAAAACAACAGATTGTTGAAATTAAGGGTAGAAGCACGAAACGAGGGTTTCACTCATAGAAAGAGATGTAAACGATGTCAATCCCGACAATAGAACCATCCAAGAAGGCCAAATCATGTATAAGAAGTAGGAGGAACCATCCCCTCATAAATAAAGAGAACCAGACGTCGGAACCAATGGAATCAAACCCTTATGTGCCTCGCATCCACTATCGTCGATCAGCACAAACTACGAAGTCACGAGCGACGAGAGATGAGAGACCGGAGACAGTAGCGGTGTCGGGAGTTGGTACGCGAGCGAAGACGGGGTTGGGAGCTGGTACACGAGCACCAAGAGACGGGAGCGGCGAAGTCGACGAGATCACGAGCGACAATGGGGAGAGGAACGAGCGTCTGGAGGATTAGGTTGGTGCTGGCTCTAATACCATGTTGTCAATTAGAATCCAATACAATTCGCCTTAATATATAAGAGTTGAAATATAGGAAATGGAAATATGAATAATAATACACATTTATTTCAATACATCTCCAACAGTGATGAAAATTCCTATATTAGGTCTGGTCAGACTCCTACAGGTCACATATTTTGAGAGTCATTTGGACACCATGGACACGTACATGAGTGCCGAAGAAGCACATGGTCATTTGGGTGTCGTCGCACACTTGATGAATACTTTTATACCCCACCCAAAGAGTCTCTTGATAGGCCACCTCATTTTAGAGACATTATGTTCATTGTTGGAGCTCCACCTAGAGAATTTGACATGTCTATTGTGCTTCATTTACATCATTTACGCGAGTTTGTTGATTTTTTTTGTTCGCCATTTGCACGAGTCTACCGAGTCTCTTGTTCATCATTGTCATCCACCATGTATTCAATGTTGAAGACTTGCACCATACTTCAAACCTCGCGAGTACGTGAATCCATACCGTGAGCCCACCCACCCTTGAGCACTTTCTCCAAGCTCAGCCCACTTCACTTTCTCCAAGCTCAACCCACCTCACCTTCTCCATCCTCAGTCCCACCCTCTCCTTACCTCTTAGCCTCACCCACCTCAGGGTCAAACACTAATGGTTTCACCCGTACCACGTGTGGTCTCTCCAGGGCAACCAACATATGAGTTTGACTTCAAAGAAAGAAATTCAACCTTTAGAGACCATTGCATACATCATGGCTCACAAGCTTGTGGTCGCGCTAGTCAGAAACACATTGAGTGTTCATTGAAGAGGATGTACATTCGTAGTCGACACTTAGGTTGCGTCTGAGGAGTCATATTGATTCATACTACCCGACCAACACCGTGAGGATACTCATCTTCATTCATCAGGAGATGAATTCTTTCAAGAGATGAATTCTTTCAAGCTAGGGAGATTGATGGGGATCAACGAGACCTTTTGGAGCACAAGTTTTGGGCACGTTGACGGCTGGTTTGTCACCTGGCATATTTAGCATCGCCCGATTGATGATCGAGTCTCTGGTTGCGTATGAAATGCATTTCCACATTTCAATGTATTTTTTAGTGTTTTATTGAGCGAGATCGAATAATTATCGTAAACAGTAAATCATAGCCGTCCACAATGATTAATCTAGTCATGTTTTATTGTAAATAGAAGAGGGGCCAGATTTTGACCAAAATTGCAGATCTTGGAGACATTCTTCTCCGGAATTCATTGACTCTCATGGCGTCAATTCCACGAAACTCTAAAGTGCCTACTCCTTGGGCATGTATCTTGCTTTCATGCTTGTTAGCCTTGTCGGCACCCTCCCCCAATACCATAACCCCAGCCGCCCACTCCAAGAATTGTACCATCATCCCCAACAAAAACAGACAACGCCTCACCCTAAATCCCCTCCCAAAGGCCACCCCTACTGTTTTCCCCCACTTCCACCCCTTCTAAAGCCCCAAATCCTACTGCATTTACTCCCAAGTCAACGTCACCTAGCAGATTTTCCCTCCGGTCAACCATACAACTTCCACTTCCAGCTCTCTACCATCCAAGCAGACCCATCCCCATTCCATTATAGTAGCTCACAGCAACGTTACTCCTCATCCCCTCCCTTCCCATATAATCCTAGTCAAACCCACATACAACCATCTCTCCCCTTTTCCCACCCTATCCAACCCCAAATAGTCTTTGGTCTGCTCCGACAACCACCCTCTGCCACTCCTCAGCACTCCAGAGAGTTTCCGCCGCCTCTACGGTCACCAAATCTCTTCGCCCTTCGCTTATGGCCCCTCACTTGTGAGTGTTTATTGTTTGGTTTCATATTTCCTCATCATTGTTGTATGGATATTGATTATTTATATGATTATAAATGTCTTGTCATGCTAGTATTTTGTTTCATGTCTAACCTTGACATGCAGGATCTTTATCATTTGCGCATATTAGCTACTAGCCTCCAAACAGAGTAAAGTCTAACTTATTTTCTTCTAAAAATTTCATCTGAAATATCTTGTGTGTTGTGTATGCAATAATTACTATTTGAAAATGTTGTCGGATCACTCTTTGCGTGCGTTCATTGTCATATGGTTAGATAGAAATCACTTCCCTAACACTGCAACTAGGGTTGACAACTTGGCATTGTCTAGTGTCCACTTTCATATCTCTACCCTACCTCGCTTTACTTAAGAAGCAAATTGAGATAATGAATGTTGTAGCAATGAGTGTAATTGAGTTATGCAAGAATCCAAGAATGAAGTTACTGTGAGACTTTGCGTGTAAGAATGTCGTAGCAAAATGAAGTTGCAAAATATATGTGCATAACTATAGCAGGAATGGCAAGGGTATATGAGGACAGAGTTTTTGTTGGACTTTGACTTGGTGTTGACCGGGTCAATAGTTTTTGTTGTAGGTTTATATATTTTTTATTAATGTTGTTGAGGAGAGAGAGTACGTATTTATTGCGGAGAGAGAATGCATGTAGTTTTTATTTGCCTATAAATAACCCCCCCTGCTGTGAAGAGAAAGAGAATAGAAAGTTTTAAAGTTTTGTGGGCAGATTTTAGAGAGAGAAAGAGAAGATTTGTTATTCCCACAGGAATAGTAAGGCAGCCCCCCATCTCGCCTGGAGCTCTCTCGCCACCCTCATCTCGCAGCCCGCTCTCGCCAGCTGCAGCTCGCCTCGCAAGAGTGAAGCAGCGGCTTTGTCTCCTGCGTTCGTCGAGGTCGCACAAGAGCCGGTCGACGATCGTCGAGCTTGCAGGACTGAAGCAGCGAGTCTGTCTCGCCGATCGTCGAGCTCGTTGCAGTCCTTTTAGTGGAGCTCGCCACTCAACTTGCCGTGTTAGTATCGCCGTGGGGATCCCGTGTATAGTAGTTGAGGTTGGAGGTGATCGCGAGTAGTGATGTTGTGTCTCGCCGAGGAGTAGAAGGAGCTCGCCGGTGGTGTTGCTCGCGTAGGAAGTGTTCTCGCCGGGTTGTCAACTCGCCGGAGGAAGGTGTAGGTGCGAGTGGAGTACTCGTCGTGAAGTTGTTGCAAGGTGCTAGTGGAGTACTCGCCGGTGAAGTGCTCGCGAAGTGTTCAAAGGAGTGAGGTCGCGTGACCTATATATATATCGCGCTTCCAACAAGTGGTATCAAAGCCAGGTTGCAAACCTTTGCGGTGACTCGGAAGGTTTGAAGTGTAGAAGCGATGGAGACAAGCGGAGCAATGCCGGGGCAAGTCCCCAAGTTGACCAAGACCAACTATGGGAATTGGAGCATCCAGATGAGAGTACTACTCGCATCAAAGGAACTATGGTATGTAGTGGAGAATGGCTATGAGGAGCGTACTGCTGCGGCAGAGGCGGCGTTGACTAACGCCCAGAAGACGACATTAAAGGAGGCAAGGAAGGGAGATAAGAAGGCTCTTTTCTTGTTGTACCAAGGGGTTGACGAAGCAACTTGTGAGAAGATCTCAGATGCGAAGACTTCCAAGGAGGCATGGGAAGTGTTGCAACGCTCCATGCAATGGGTAGACAAGGCGAAGAAGGTGAAGCTGCAGTCCCTCCGTGCGGAGTATGAAGTAACAAAGATGCAGAGCACCGAGAAGGTCGGTAACTATGTGACCCGTTTGAAGACGCTCACAAACGAGATGAAGTGCAATGGGGAGACGATCGATGATGTGAGCTTCATGGAGAAGTTCCTGAGATCTATGTCCAAGAAGTTCCGTCATATAGTGGTGGCAATCGAAGAGTCGAAGGACCTCATCGAGATGGCCGTTGACGAGCTCATAGGCTCCTTGCAAGCTCATGAGTACAGGATGTTGCAGGATGACGAAGAAGTGAGTGGCTTGGGAAAAGCACTCAAGACCCAGTTGAACTTTGGGGAAAGTTCAGGAAGAGGAGGCGGCCAGCGTGGCCGAGGTCACCAAGGTAGAGGCAGAGGTAGAAGAGGAGTTAGAGACCAAGGAAGAAATCAAAATTTCCAAAGAGAGGCGGAGCGACCTCAAGGAGGTTGGCAAGAAGGAAGAGGAAGAGGAAGAGGCCGAGGAAGAGGCCAAGGAGATATGTCACAAATCCAATGTTACAACTGTAACAAGTTCGGGCATATGAGTTATGACTGCTGGGCTCCGAGGAAGAGAGAAGAGGCAAACCACTATGCCGAGGCTAGGAACAACGGGAACAACGCTGGTGTTGGAGATCCGATGATGTTCCTAACCTACCGAGGAGCGGAGGAAGGAAGAAATGAAGTGTGGTACCTGGACACAGGTGCGAGCAACCACATGTGTGGAGATAAGGAGATGTTCACTAACCTGGAACCCAGTGGGGGTGAGGTTAGTTTTGGTGATGCGTCGAAGATCTCGCTGGAAGGAAAAGGCTTGGTGGTTGCGAAGCTGAATGGAGAAAAGGTGCATTTGAACGATGTATTCTATGTGTCAGGCTTGAAGACTAACATCTTAAGCCTTGGGCAGTTGATGGAGAAAGGCTACTGCGTCCAGTTGAAGGATAGGTCTTTGGCGATGAAGAACCATCAAGGGAAAGAAGTGGTGAAGGTGAAGATGACAGTGAACCGTCTCTATACACTGAAGATGGATACTCAGGAGACGACATGTCTCGCGAGGACGGAGGAAGAAGAGGAAGCATGGCTGTGGCACCATCGGATGGGCCACTTGGGCTTCACGGGCTTGAAGCTGCTATCCCACTCCAGGATGGTGGAGGATCTACCTATGATCTCAACTCCGGAGAAAGTCTGCGAGGCGTGCACGAAGGGGAATCAGAAGAGGCTGACATTTGAAGGATGGAAGTCTCGGAGAGCAAGGAGATAGATTGAACTGGTTCACTCGGACATTGCGGGTCTGTTTGAGACCACCTTAGTGGGCGGAAACAAGTACTACATCACCTTCACGGATGACTTCAGTCCGAAGTGTTGGGTATATTTTTTGAAGGAAAAATCTGAGGCCCTTGACAAGTTCAAGGAGTTCAAGGCGATGGTGGAAAATGAGAGTGGTCAGCCACTGAAGGTGCTGAGGACAGATCGAGGTGGGGAGTACACCTCGAGGCTGTTTGATGTTTTTTGCAAGGAGAATGGGATCTCGCACCAGTTGACGGCGGCGTACTCACCTCAGCAGAACGGAGTGGCGGAAAGAAAGAACTTGACCATCATGAACATGGCGAGGAGCATGGTGAAGGGCAAAGGGTTGTCGAAGATGTTCTGGGCGGAGGCAGTGCAGTGTGTGGTGTATCTACTGAACAGATGCCCCACGAAGAGCGTGAAGTTCAGGACCCCGTTCGAGGCTTGGAGTGGCTGGAAGCCAAGTGTAAAGCACCCTCAGTTGGGTGTGTAGCTCATGCTCACGTCCCGGACCATAGGAGGAAGAAGCTCGATGATAGGAGCGAGAAGTGCATTTTTGTGGGCTACGCACTGGAGAGCAAGGCTTACAAGCTATACAACCCGGTGACGGGGAAGGCCATAATCTCAAGGGATGTGGTGTTTGGAGAAAACAGCTGTTGGAGCTGGGATGAGGAGACAAGGAGCAAGAAAGGGATGTTCTTTGAAGATGAGGAGGAAGGTGGTCATGAAGCAGGAGCTGAAGATGGTGGGGCTGAGCCACCATCACCACCTAGCGGACATTCAGGGGGAGCTTGCACTCCCAACTCAAGTGGAGGAAGTACTAGTAGAGCAAGCACTAGTGGAAGCAAGGATGATCGTCCTCAACCTAGGATGAGAAGGATGGAGGAGATCTACGAGGAGACGGCACCAACACTTAATAATTTTTCTTTTTATTGTTTGTTGGCAGATTGCGAGCCGCACTCCTATGACGAAGCAGCCCGAGAGAAATCTTAGAGGATGGCGATGGATGCTGAGATGGCTTCCATAAAGAAGAATGAAACTTGGAAGCTGGTCGATCCACCCGCAGGACACAAACCCCTCGGGGTGAAGTGGGTCTACAAGGTGAAGAAGAACAAAGATGGAGCTGTGGAGAAGCACAAGGCGAGACTCGTCGTGAAGGGCTACAGGCAAGTCCAAGGAGTGAACTATGACGAGGTCTATGCTCCAGTGGCGAGGATTGACACCATCAGGTTGATCATCGCACTGGCAGCTCACTATGGGTGGACAATCATGCAGATGGATGTTGTGGCAGCATACCTCAATGTCTACCTGGAGGAAGATGTGTACATCGAGCAGCCTCCGGGGTATGTTGTGAAGGGCCAGGAGAAGAAGGTGTGCAAGCTGGGAAAAGCACTGTACGGGCTGAAGCAAGGGGCAAGAGCATGGAATGGGAGAATCGATACATTCCTTCAGAAGCATGGATACATCAAGTGCCCGTACGAGTATGCTCTGTATCTGAAGGTGGAGAAGAATGGTGATATCATGATCCTATGCATATATGTGGATGATATGATATTCACCGGGAACAACCCAGCTATGTTCGAGGAGTTTAAAAGGATAATGAAGAGTGAGATCGAGATGACAGACTTGGGGGAGCTCAACTACTTCTTAGGCATGGAGGTGCAGCAGAGAGGAGATGGGATTTTCATCTCGCAGAAGTACGCGGAGGAGATCTTGAAGAAGTTCAGGATGGAGAATAGCAAGGCTATCTCCACTCCCGCTGATCCCGGAACAAAGTTGAGGAAGGACTCGAAGGAGGAAGGAGTTGACCCAACCATGTTCAAGAGTCTGGTTGGGAGTCTAAGGTATCTGACTTTCACCAGACCGGATATCATGTATGCAGTTGGTGTAGTGAGCAGGCACATGGAAGAGCCCAAGCGGGACCACTTCACTGCGGCGAAGAGGATCCTGAGATACGTGAACGGGACCCGGGACCATGGCCTGAAATATTCTATTGGGAAGGAGTTGAAGTTAGTCGGCTACTCGGATAGCGACTATGGTGGTGACGTGAACGATCGAAAGAGCACTTCCGGATATGCGTTCAATATGGGAACCGCGTCGTTCTCATGGAGTTCAAAGAAGCAGGCTACGATAGCCTTATCTTCATGTGAGGCGGAGTACATCGCAGCTGCAGCATATACTTGCCAAGCCATCTGGTTGAGGAACTTATTGGAGGAGTTGCATCATGGACAGGAAGGGCCTACGACAGTGTTAGTGGATAACATGTCGGCCATCCAGCTCGCGAAGAACCCGGTGCTGCATGGGAGAAGCAAGCACATCGAGACGAGGTATCATTTCCTTCGGGAGCAAGTGGAGTTGAAGACAGTTGAAGTTGTGTATTGCCCACCGGAGAGCAGGTCGCGGACATTTTCACAAGGGCGCTGAAGGCAGAGACGTTTGCGAAGCTCAAAGGCAAACTCGGCACGTGCTGCCAAGTTTGAGGGGGAGTTTGTTGGACTTTGACTTGGTGTTGACCGGGTCAATAGTTTTTGTTGTAGTTTTATATATTTAATGTTGTGGAGGAGAGAGAGTACGCATTTATTGCGGAGAGAGAATGCATGTAGTTTTTATTTGCCTATAAACTCGGGGTGAAGTGGGTCTACAAGGTGAAGAAGAACAAGGATGGAGCTGTGGAGAAGCACAAGACGAGACTTGTCGTGAAGGGCTACAAGCAAGACCAAGGAGTGGACTCTGACGAGGTCTATGCTCCAGTGGCGAGGATTGATACCATCAGGTTGATCATCGCATTGGCAGCTCACTATGGGTGGACAATCATGCAGATGGATGCTGTGGCAGCATACCTCAATGGCTACCTGGAGGAAGATGTGTACATCGAGCAGCCTCCGAGGTATGTTGTGAAGGGCCAGGAGAAGAAGGTGTGCAAGCTGGGAAAAGCACTGTACGGGCTGAAGCAAGGGGCAAGAGCATGGAATGGGAGAATCGATACATTCCTTCAGAAGCATGGATACATCAAGTTCCCGTACGAGTATGCTCTGTATCTGAAGGTGGAGAAGAATGGTGATATCATGATCCTATGCATATATGTGGATGATATGATATTCACCGGGAACAACCCAGCTATGTTCGAGGAGTTTAAAAGGATGATGAAGAGTGAGATCGAGATGACAAACTTGGGGGAGCTCAACTACTTCTTAGGCGGGGAGGTGCAGCAGAGAGGAGATGGGATCTTCATCTCGCAGAAGAAGTACACGGAGGAGATCTTGAAGAAGTTCAGGATGGAGAATAGCAAGGCTATCTCCACTCCCGCTGATCCCGGAACAAAGTTGAGGAAGGACTCGAAGGAGGAAGGAGTTGACCCAACCATGTTCAAGAGTCTGGTTGGGAGTCTAAGGTATCTGACTTTCACCAGACCGGACATCATGTATGCAGTTGGTGTAGTGAGCAGGCACATGGAAGAGCCCAAGCAGGACCACTTCACTGCGGCGAAGAGGATCCTGAGATACGTGAACGGGACCCGGGACCATGGCCTGAAATATTCTATTGGGAAGGAGTTGAAGTTAGTCGGCTACTCGGATAGCGACTATGGTGGTGATGTGAACGATCGGAAGAGCACTTCCGGGTATGCGTTCAATATAGGAAGCGCGACGTTCTCATGGAGTTCAAAGAAGCAGGCTACGATAGCCTTATCTTCATGTGAGGCGGAGTACATCGCAGCTGCAGCATGTACTTGCCAAGCCATCTGGTTGAGGAACTTATTGGAGGAGTTGCATCATGGACAGGAAGAGCCTACGATAGTGTTAGTGGATAACATGTCGGTCATCCAGCTCGCGAAGAACCCGGTGCTTCATGGGAGAAGCAAGCACATCGAGACGAGGTATCATTTCCTTCGGGAGCAAGCGGAGTTGAAGGCAGTTGAAGTTGTGTATTGCCCCACCGGAGAGCAGGTCGCGGACATTTTCACCAAGGCGCTGAAGGCAGAGACATTTGCGAAGCTCAAAGGCAAACTCGGCATGTGCTGCCAAGTTTGAGGGGGAGTTTGTTGGACTTTGACTTGGTGTTGACCGGGTCAATAGTTTTTGTTGTAGTTTTATATATTTTTTATTAATGTTGTTGAGGAGAGAGAGTACGCATTTATTGCGGAGAGAGAATGCATGTAGTTTTTATTTGCCTATAAATTGTGGGCAGATTTGAGAGAGAGAGAGAGAGCGTGGAGAGAGAGAGAGAAAAGATTTGTTATTCCCGCAGGAATAGTAAGGCAGCCCCCCATCTCGCCTGGAGCTCTCTCGCCACCCTCATCTCGCAGACCGCTCTCGCCAGCTGCAGCTCGCCTCGCAAGAGTGAAGCAGCGACTTTGTCTCCCGCGTTCGTCAAGGTCGCACAAGAGCCGGTCGACGATCGTCGAGCTTGCAGGAGTGAAGCAGCGAGTCTGTCTCGCCGATCGTCGAGCTCGCTGCAGTTCTTTTAGTGGAGCTCGCAGCACTCAACTTGCCGTGTTAGTATCGCCGTGGGGATCCCGTGTATAGTAGTTGAGGTTGGAGGTGCTCGCGAGTAGTGGTGCTGTGTCTCGCCGAGGAGTAGAAGGAGCTCGCCGGTGGTGTTGCTCGCATGGGAAGTGTTCTCACCGGGTTTTCAACTTGCCGGAGGAAGGTGTAGGTGCGAGTGGAGTACTCGACGGGAAGTTGTTGCAAGGTGCTAGTGGAGTACTCGCCTGTGAAGTGCTCGCGAAGTGTTCAAAGGAGTGAGGTCGCGTGACCTATATATATATATATATCGCGCTTCCAACAGTTTTGTGCCGAAACCATCAACCAATCTGTTGGTTAGCAAATCACTCTTCTTGTACAATTATTTAGTGTAAAACACTAGAAGAAGGCGATAAGCAACCTTGTTGAATATTTAAATTTGAGACTTATAGTTGTCGAGCTTAGAACATATTAATGAGAGGCTGCTTCCAGGACTCGCACCCGTGATCTCAAGGTCACACGGCAACATCTTAATCGGTGCGCCAAGGATCCCCTTCAGGGATACAAGTATACAACTATGCATATAGAAAATATAACTAAGCATATAGGAATACTTATTCTCTTTACTGCTTACATGACATGGAAAGTTTAAGATTCTAAGTTAATTAATAAATCAAGATCCCCAACTCAATTACAATTTACCAACCAATCATCATCAATACCTTGAAATTGTCTACATATTTACGTAAAACCATCCATCATTTTATCCAACTCATTCAAAATCAACCCAATCTCCCTGGAGAACGGGTGCACCCTATCTCCCGCTACGAACTCTTCCACATTACCTCTAACCACAATCCAGCTCCGACCAGGAGGCTTACTAGCCTCCTGTCTCCTTCTTCTTCGAATCGAGATCACTTTCTGCCATTGCCCACTATTAGCATACATGTTCGACAAAATTACACTGGCACCTTGTGAACAAGCATGCATCAATGACTCAATTCTCCTAGAAAGAAGCTCACCCAACTCTAAATCCCCGTGAACACTACTAGCACTCAACAGAGCACCCAATGTCTCCAGATTGGGCTGCATCGGCATGGTTCGGATGAACTCATATGCACGAGAAAGATGCCCGGCTCGAGCGAAAAGGTCGACAATGCAGCCATAATGCTTGAGCTCTGGTCTGATTCTGAACTCCTCTTCCATGGATTCAAGTAGCTTAGTCCCCACATCTACCAGACCGGCATGGCTGCAGGCAGAGAGGACGGCCACAAAAGTGGTGGAGTCCGGCTGCAAGCCAGTTCTCAACATCTCGGCGAAGAGAAAAATGGCATCCTGGCCGAGTCCGTTCAAGGCCAAACCCATTATCATGGCAGTCCATGAGTGCAAGTCTTTGTCAGCCATATCATCAAACAGTTTGCAGGCGCAGTTTATGCTTCCAGACTTGGCATACGAATGTATTAACGAATTCCTAGCGAAGATGTGTATATTGAATCCAGTTTTTACCAAGTATGCATGGAGGTTTTTAGTGTGAATCAAAGAACCTAAGCTTGAGCAAGCCGACATGGCCGACACCATGGTTGCCAGATTAGGTTTAGGGTTTGAATCATCGGTCCGCATGTCGTTGAGAACAGCAAGCGCTTGTTGATAGCATCCTTGTCCGGTCAGGCCTGAAATCACAGCAGTCCAAGTAACCACATCTCTAATCTTCATTTCGTTGAACAATTGCATGGCGTAATCCACAGATCCACAATCTAGGTACGCGGAAACCAACCCAGTTTGCAAAAAGAGGTTGGATTCGCAGCCCAACACAAAGGAAAGGGTATGGATCGATCTTCCGTTATCGAGATCGTCTGTTGAAGTGAATGACATGAGAAGGAAGGGGAGGGTGTACTTATCTGGGAGAACGTCCCTTCGGCGCATTTCGACGAACAGCGATAGAGCTGCGGAGGAGGCGGAGGTCGCAGCTAGGGCTTTGATCATGGCGTTCCAGGAGAAATGATTAGGTCGGTTCATTTGGGAGAATAGGGAGAAGGCAAGGGAGAGGTCGTGGGGAGAGATAGTGACGGAGGAGTGGAGGATGCGGCTGGCAACGAAGGGGTTGCTGAAGAGGCCGGAGACAATGGCGTAGGCGAGAATGGCGTCGAGGCGATGGCGAGAGTGGCAGCGCTGGAGCGAGAGGAGCCGAGGGTTTCTTCGGAATATATGGTTGGCAGCAGTCCATTGCGGGTGCTGCCGGTGGTGATCGTCACCACGGGGGACTGGCAAACTGCAGAAGCGGGAGATGAAGCAAGCATAAACAGCAGGGTTCAGGCGGCAAATCATTCGGACATCAGCAAAACTTAAAATTTCCATAATTGCATGTTAATTTCTGCGCATCAACTTTTCTTGTGCAATGATAATCATACCCCGTGTTTGACTATTTGTAATCATTTATTTTGAAAAAAGAGGCATTAATAAAGTTTAATAAAAACCTAATTGTACCCATCCCCTCCTCCCTCGCGGAAACAACGACCTCCTCCCTCACGCGCGGAAATGGCGACCCTCCTCCCTCACGCCCGCCTGCTCCCATTCCGCCGCCTACCCGCTGCCTTTTCGGCGCCTACCTGCTGCCTTTTCCTTTATCTTTTCTTGCCCAACAAATCCTCTGGTATCATGTTAACATCCTGTAGTATTCTAGCATCCGTCGTCACTCACTATTGCCTGTTACTTTTCATCCAAATCTTCTGCTACTGCCCCTTCAAAATCAATGATTATCACCTCTGCTAAACATTAAAGGGATTCTCTTCTCCCTCAGTTTACTTATCATCCAAATCTTTTGCTACTGCCAGGGAAGATTCAGGAATTGAGGGAGGGTTCTAACATGGCATTAGAGCAAGCTAGGTCAACAAACTTAGCTTCTAACATGGGCAATGCATTGATCTTCCAGTTTTCAATTTATGTTTGGTTTTTATTTTCAACAGAGGATTAATAGATAGTAGTTTAACTTTATGTTTGGTTTTTTTATGCCTTTCAAGTGTTTGATGAAATGCTAAGCCCAATTTACAAGATAATGATTTTATGTTGAGAGCTTCGAGCGCGCCGTCAAATGAGATGCCTTGAAGAGAATGGATCGAAGAGAAGAAGGCAAAAAATTAGAATGAAAATTCATGATTCCTTTTGATGCCTAACAGAAAACTCAAGCATTATCCCGCTGCTTTGTCTCAAGGGATATTGTACTTTATATTTTAGTATTTTATATTAAAGTAATAATTATTATATTTAAATTTTAATTAGTTCCTGGGTTAAGCAAATTTTCTAGTTCTGCCACTGTTCGGTTGGATTGACTGGAAGAAGTGGAAGCAGTAGGTTGTAGTGGGAACATGCAAGAAAAGATAAAAGATTTGTTGTTCCATATATATGCCTACTTTTATCTCTAATTTTTTTTTTAAAAAAAATATTCATTTTGGGTACAAATAGCGTTGTGGGTACAATTATAATTTTGCGGAGTACGAATAAAAATGGATTATGAATAGCAAAACTTGGGGTATGATTATCATTGCCCTTTTTTGTGTCTGTGAATAAATACCTATTTCAGTCCCTACATTTACCCTTTTTTTCTATAGCGTTAAAAGCACATCTATTTTAGCTTTTTACCCATCAAAAAATTGTTTAAAAATATCAAAAACCCTAACACTCCTACCTTTAGTGCAGATCTTAAACTTTTTGTCAGCGCCCCTTCAGTTCTCGCGAAACCTGATGCACGTCCTGAAAGCTCTTCTCCTACGCGATGTCATGTTACGTATTTTATTTTATTAAGGGGCAGGAATGTCTTTTTGCGGTTTAGGGCTTTTGTTTATATACCCTGTTGGACTGTGAACCAGGTATGTGTGAAAATTGTGTTATGTTTTGGGTTTCCTTCTTGGTGGCTGCTACGGGACTGTCCCCTGCTTCCTCCTTTCAATCCGTTCAGGAATTCTTCCTTAGGATTGATTATCTTAACTCCATAGTTGGTGTGCTCTGCTGATCTCCATAGTTTGTGTGCTCTGTTCTCTGCTATTGTTGTGGCCATTGCTAACAGGTACAGTTGGCGGCATTCCACGACAGCGTTCGTGAATCTGCGTAGCGCCGCGTGGTGTTGGGGCGGTAACAAATTTTAGTATTTCACGTATGAGGTACTTACTGCTACGGGAAAATGAGAGAAAAATGTCATTCCTTCTGTTTTCGCTCTTGGAGAAAATAAAATGAATTTTTTATTTGTGTGGTAATAATACGCCGATCTGAAAAAAAAAAATTTTATGTGTTAATATATACTTTGACTGTCAATAACAAAAATATGCGTGCTTTTAACAATGTTCTTATTTTCTTTAACTTTCCATTGGCATTTTGCTGAAAATTTTTTTATTTGATATTCAAACAAAATAGTGGTGACGATTTGAAATAAAATACTATTTGACTCATGATGAAACTTCAAACCTGAGAGAAACAAATCTTCAACATAAATTCCGAAACAACCTCTCCTGTTAACATTTCTCAAGTAAACATCTCCAATAAAAATCAAAATGATTTCATTAATAACATAATAAATTCATAGTTGTATTTCATTCAAAATGACTTCATATAATCTCGCATTTGTTGCCGTCAAATAAAATATAGCTCCGCATTTGTTGGTCTTTGCTTAATCTCTTCTTTATTCTCCTGAATTCCTATTGCAAAAAATTGTATTATAAAGTATATAATGGTAAATTTAATACAAAATGATTGCGTGTTATTGTAATTAAAAATTAGAATGTATACTCATTTCCAACTTTTCTTATTATGCTCATAGATATCATATTTTGAGCATTTAACCGCGCCAAATTTGAGTGACATCTTAGTTTGACTCTTCTCCTCGTCGGCTTTCATGTGTCTTTTCTTATTGTTCTACCTGGAGCTTGTCGCCGAGTAGTTGTCATTCTTCATTATTTTTAGCCGCCGGTGGAATCTCCTATTCGATCGTCGTCGCCGGTGAGCTCGCAAAGGACGTCGCCGGGGAGAACGCCTCTCGCGATGAGTTTTTATCCGCCTATGCGAAGAACCAGTGGGGACGACGAGAGTTTAACTTTAGATAACGAAGAGTTACATATCGGATTCCTCCCAAGACTGAAAACAGAGAGGAGCCTCGATCCTATACATATCTGGTGTCGTCGACTACAAATCTTCTTCTCTTTTCCTGCAGAAATCGAAATGGAGAAGATGGAGGAAGTAGTCGACGATCTTCCAATATTTAGGGCATGAAGGTGATGGATTTTCTGAAAGAGAGCATCGATAGTATTTCCCTTTCATGAGAAGAAGCCACAATTTCTCGTTCTCAGGTTTTCCCGATCGGCGAGAAGGATCAAGAGATCTCACTGATCCTCACCCGAAAAGAACGAAAAATATGGAATCTAGGAATACCAAGAAAAGGAAAAAAAGGCATTCAAGATTTCGCCTTGTTCATGGCTTAGCACGAAATTGTGTTTTGGGGACTTAATATAGAGGCCCTAATGGGAGTTACAAAAATGGGGTGTGTTAATGTTGGAGTTACCATTGTGATCTAGAAGTGGTCAAACATGTAATGTCACTGCCAACGCGATATGAGCCTGCAGGGTCGCACATAAGAGCGTGTGGAGAAGTTGGAAGATTGATTATGTTGGTAAAGGTTACCAATCACCATAAAGAATGGGGGAGGTTCAGCAAATGTTGCTGACTGAATTCGTCGGGTTTACACGGATAGAATTCGTCGGATTCGTCGGAAGTCGTCGGATGGTTCCGTGGAAACTCGACGAATTATTACAGAGTCCCTTCACTCGGCAAATGTTGCCGTCTGATCGGATTCGTCGTGATTCGTCGGGTCGTTCCATGGAAACTCGACGAATTATTACAGAGTCCCTTCACTCGGCAAATGTTGTCGTCTGATCGGAGTCGTCGTGATTCGTCGGGTCGTTCCGTGGAATCTCGACGAATTATCACAGAGACCCTTCACTCGGCAAATGTTGCCGTCTGATTGGATTCGTCGGAATTCGTCGGATTGTCCCGTGTAAACTCGACGAATGCTGTTCCGTGGAATCCCGACGAATTGTAACAGAAGCCCCTATTCTGTTGTATGGTCTGCGGATAGCGATTCTTCTAGAAGCTGTTTATCCTTTGGGTATAAATAGGACTTCTTTTAGGGTTCTCATAACAGACGAAATAGAGGCCGACGGAAGGAGTTCCGCTCTCGCCCGAACCCTAGACGGAAGTGTTCCGCCGTTTCGTTCGCCTCCGCCGACCTCCTCTCCGGCGATCGTCGTCGGTGTTGTTCTTCCTGGAGCGAACCTAGCAGTTCGTGGAAGTGCAAGGTGCAGTCGTTCTTCTCCCGGCTCGTGTGGACTGCTGTAGAGACGTAGACATTATTCTACGTGAGAACTCTTGCAAAGCCGACGAAGGCAATCCTCTTCTTGGAGCATCTAGGTTGGATTTGATCCAATCCCGCCAAGGTAATTTCATACCTAGCATTTTAATTAACTTCTTGATTCAATATTCATGGCCCGATCAAAGTCTTTTGGGTTGTTTCTCTTTATTTCCGCTGCGCCTACATGTGATGTATGGTTCTAGAAAAACCCAACAGTTAATCCTCATAACTCCTGGTCAAATAAATAAATCCCATGAATTAATCAGGATCTAATTACCATGCTCATTCATATGCCAAGGGTGAGACCGAGTTGGCGTCCTAAATTTACGAGATGGTCTAACTCACCTATCATATGTTTTGATCATTCGGGCGACTAAATTAACACACACTCGTAGGAGTCTGAATAGACTCCAATATTTGTGTACGACTTCATCGGGATTTCTCGAAGAATTAAGTCTACCTAATGAAAATTTTCAAATAATATCTTACTTGGACTTATATTCATCATAACGAATGATGTTCCGTATAAAATCTTTACTAAACTTAAGTGTACTATTAGTGAACACGATATTAAGAATCTACTCACACGTCAATCCAGTCCAATAAAATCATTCACTCTGAATTAAGGCGACAACCGCATCATTTAGCAACATGAGACCTTCCATGATCACAATTGTATTACCCGTAATTCATCGAGACTAGACTGGAAGTAAAGGTGGCCGAGACAAGTGGAGCGACCGCTCAGAGGCGACCGGAAACAGTCGAAGCAAAAGGAGGACCCGGGGAAGGGAGAAAGGGAGTAGCGGGGCAAGTGGGGGAAGTCCCCCCACTCGCCCGCCTCCTTTAGGGCGAGTGGGGGGGGGGGGGGGGGGTCCCCCCAGTCACCCGCCCCTTTGGGCGAGTTGGGCGAGTGGGGGGAGTCCCCCCACTCGCCCAACCCGCCCAAGGCGGGTTGGGCGAGTGGGGGGAGCCCCCCCACTCGCCCGCCCCTTTGGGCGAGTGGGGGGAGACCCCCCACTCGCCCGCCCCCTTTGGGCGAGACCCCCCACTCGCTCGCCCCTTTGGACGAGACCCCCCTCTCGCCCGCCCTTTTGGGCGAGTGGAGGGAGACCCCCACTCGCCTGCCCCCTTTGGGCGAGCGGGGGAAGCCCCCCACTCGCCCCCTTTGCAGCCCCCCTTGCGGGCGAGCGGGGGAAGCCCCCCACTCGCCCCCTTTGCGGCCCCCTTGCGGGCGAGTGGGGGAAGCACCCCCTCTCTCTGTTTTTTGGGGAAGGCTCCTCTCGAGCTCCCTCTCCCTCTTCTTAGTTGATTGTTAGGGGGTGCAAGTAGTATTTTCAAGTGGCTATCCACAGTCCATTTTCAGGAATCCTATAAATAGACCTCCATGGGCACCTTAGAGGAGGTTGGTTCATCCTCTCCCTCACGTGTTTCTTGTGAGTTGGCACTCCTACCCCTGTTCGACTAGTCGACATGCAGGAGTTCTTTAGTGCTCTCCAGGGTGCCCAGGCTCAACATTGGTTTGGGAGGGGAAGCTCTCTTTGATCTTCCAGGTGTGTGGCGGCACCTCCTCGCTGCAGCTCAAGGGGTCTGTTTCAAGGTTCAAGTCTTCTTCAGTGCAAGTTCCTTCGACTCTCCACGACTAGTCACGTGTTCTAGCTCAGTTGAAGTAAGGATCAGCTGCATACCCGTTGCGAACGTTGAAGCCAGTTCTCTGGTTTCAACATTCTAGTGCGGTGAGCGTGGAAGCAGCTGGTTCAGAAAGCCCTGATAAGTCCTATGACTGAGTGCGGTGAGCGTGGAAGCAGCGAGTTCAAGAAGTCAATCTTGGAGACTCTGCGTCTCGCACTCACCTCCGCGGGCGAGTGCTCGACTCCATCGGTTCCTGTTCTCGTCACGCCTTCTCTGGGCGAGACGGCACCAGTCGGGCGACCCAGCAATGAATTGCAGGTGGAGGATAAAATAACTCTTCACGCATGGGTGTTGTTTCCTAACTCGGTGAGTGCTCTGCATCTTGGCGGGGAGACCGGGCGAGTGATTTCGACTCGTCAGGTAGAAAGGGGGAGCCCTTTCTGCAAGCTGATCCTGTCTGCACCTGTTCCAGAAGGGTTTACGGAGCCAGTTATGACCCACTATGCGGGAAAAGATGGCCCCCTCCAACATCTCCAGTGGTTTGAAGATGTCATGTCCATCTGGCAGATGATCGATGCTTGTAAGTGCAGACTGTTCGCCATCACCTTGGAAGGAAAAGCGAGGGACTGGTTTCATCAGCTCCCGTCGGGGTCCATCTATGGCTTCGAAGATTTGAGGCGAAGTTTTCTGTTAAGGTTCTCTACGTTGAAGAAGATAAGGAAAGGGGCAGAGGCCCTTTTCGAGATCAAGCAAAGGGCAGGGGAGTCTCGGGGAAGTTATGTGGACCGATTCTAGGAGGAGGTCCTTCTCGTCAACGAGGTGCCCGGGCATACTTTACAACTTGAGCTTACCATCAGGTTGCGGCAGGGAATGTTTCGCATAAGCTTGGCACGGGACCCTCCTCTGTCCTACGAGGAGTTGATGGAGCGAGCAGGGCGTGAGATCGAGGTAGAGGAAACAAACTAGGAATTCTTGGCCAGGATGGCTATGTGGACAGAAGGCGAAGGGAAGTCAGGAGAGGCTCAACAGTCCGAACCGAAAAAGAGGGAAGATCCAAGGAGGCATGGTTTCCAAGGACCTCCCGCAGTGCAGGAACTAGGATGAGGGTTCCAACCACCGGCCAACCGACCTGCCTGGTGTCCAGCAGGAGGGCCCCCTCAGGGCCAAGGAAGAGGCAATTTTCAGGGAGGTGGAAACTTCCACGGAGGACAAGGGCATTTCAACCCTCCGGAGTGGCGTCAGGGCCTGGGGCCTGTGCAGCCTCAGCCTCAACCCCAGCACGCGATGGCAGTTGGCCAGGGAATAAGAGGAAGAAGGAACCACGTTGGTGGAGGCGGCGACAGAGTTAGAAGCAACAGGAGGGTGTTGCCCTTTTGTGCCTTCCATCAGGTGGAAAGTCATGCAACATCTACCTGTCCAGAGTTCTTGGAGGTTCAGGAAGGAAGAAGGGCCCCTGCGGGGGGAGGGTTGTTGCTTCTCGGAGACGGAAGTGAAGAAAGAATAGAAGGAAGAGAAGGAGGAGATGAGGACGATCGGTGCGAGGACCGAGTATACTCTGGAGCACTAGGCAGGATCACGGTGATCCATGGAGGGGTAGGGATCGAGGCCACCCGCAAGGGGAGCCTCCAAGCCATCTATCGATGGAGCATCGCTTCGAACTCCCGAACCCCGCCCCTAGGAGAGAAGGTCATGTTCTCTTCGAAAGATATGTCGTCGCATGAAGATCCTTTCTGTGACGCACTAGTGATCGAGTCCGCGGTGGAAAACTTCACGGTCTCCCGAATCCTGGTAGATAACGGGAGTTCGGTCAATGTGTTTATTAAGAACTAAGATGAAGGTGGAGCCAAGGAGGGTGTTCACGTCGGATGGACCACTCTTCGGTTTTTTAGGGGAGAGGAAAGAAGTTGAAGGAGGAGTCGAGCTCCTGGTCACCTTAAGGGAGACATCGAAGAATTGTAGGTTCATCATTGTAGTTGCACAGAGCAGCTACAGTGCCATCTTCGGTCGCCCCCTCATCAGCATTTTCAAGTGTGTGCCTTCCTCTTACCATCAATGTTTAAAATATAGTATAGGGGGATTGCAAGTCCGGGTCCGCAGAGACCCCAAGGTGGCCTGCCAATGCTACATCACGACAGTCAACACCATCACTTGGAAGGAGAAAGCAGAGGAAGTGGACAAGGTGATGGAAAGCTTAGCCAGGCTAGAGGTGACAGAAGAAGTGAAGATAAAAGAAGTCATCAGCGACGAGGGCGGGAGACCCAAGAAAGTGCAGGATAGCTGAAGGCTGAGCAAGGAGGACCGAAAGAATATCCGAGAGTATATCTAGCAGAGCGTGGACGCCTGCATACTTATCTGTAATAAATAACGAGTATCTTATCTTAATGAATTTTTTTTCTGCTAGGTATAGTATAAATATTTGGTTAAGGCCCCGAGAAGAGCAGCTGAACGGGCTCCTTGATGCCGGTAGGAATGATGCACTCACTCGAGAGGCGGAAGGTTTATTTTGGTTAAGGTCCTGAAAAAAGTCGATGATCGGGCTCCTTGATGCCGGCAGGAATGATACAGTTACTCGAGAAGCGAAAGGTTTATATTGGTTAAGGCCCCAAGAAGAGCCGCTGACCGGGCTCCTTGATGCTGGCAGGACAGATACACTCACTTGAGAGGCGGAAGGTTTATTTTGGTTAAGGCCCCGAGAAGAGCCGCTGACCGAGCTCCTTGATGCCACCAGGACTGATGCACTCACTCGAGAGGCGGAAGATTTATTTTGTTTAAGGCCTCGAGAAGAGCCACTGACCGGGCTCCTTGATGCCGGCAAGACTGATGCACTCACTCAAGAGGCGGAAGGTTTATTTTGGTTAAGGCCCCGAGAAGAGCCGCTGACCGGGCACCTTGATGCCGGCAGGACTGATGCACTCACTCGAGAGGAGGAAGGTTTATTTTGGTTAAGGACCCGAGAAGAGTCGCTGACCAGGCTCCTTTATGCCGGCAGGACTGATGCACTCACTCGAGCGGCGGAAACTTTCTTTTTAGTTAAGGCCCCGAGAAGAGCCGTTGGCCTAGCTCCTTGATGCCGGCAGGACTGATGCACTCACTCGAGAGGCGGGAGGTTTATTTTGGTAAACGCCACGAGAAGAGCCGCTGACCGGGCTCCTTGATGCAGGCAGGACTGATGCACTCACTTGAGAGGCAGAAGGTTTATTTTGGTTAAGTCCCCGAGAAGAGCCGCTGACCGGGCTCCATGATGCCGGCAGGACTGATGCACTCACTCGAGAGGCGGAAGGATTATTTTGGTTAAGGCCCCGAGAAGAGCCATTGACCGGGCTCCTTGATGCCGACAGGACTGATGCACTCACTCGAGAGACGGAAACTTTATTTTTGGTTAAGGCCCCAAGAAGAGAAACCGGTGTGCAGACTCTTGACAGTCGCCTCCACCTCTAGGTGAGCTCGGCTCCCTAGGAGGTTTGGAGTTTCCTCCCCCTCCAGGTGAGCTCAGCTCCCTGGGAGGTATGGAGTTTACTCCCCCTCCAGGTGAGCTCGGATCCCTGAGAGGTGTGGAGTTCCCTCCCCCTCCAGGTGAGCTCGGCTCCCTGGGAGGTGTGGAGTTTCCTCCCCCTCTAGGTGATCTCGGCTTCCTAGGAGATGTGGAGTTTCCTCCCCCTCCAGGTGAGCTCGGCTTCCTGGGATGTGTAGAGTTTTCTCCCCCTCCAGCTGAGCTCGGCTCCATGGGAGGTGTGGAGTTTCATCCCCCTCCAGGTGAGTTCGGCTCCCTGGGAGGTGTGGAGTTCCCTCCCCCTCCAGGTGAGATCAGCTCCCTCGAAGGTGTGGAGTTTCCTCCCCCTCCAGGTGAGCCCGGTTCCCTGGGAGGTGTGGAGTTTCCTCCTCCTCCAGGTGAGGTCGTCTCCCTCGGAGGTGTGGAGTTTTCTCCCCCTCCAGGTTAGCTCGGCTCCATGGAAGGTGTTGAGTTTTCTCCCCCTCCAGGTGAGCTCGGCTCCATGGAAGGTGTGGAGTTCCCTCCCCTCTAGGTGAGTTTGGTTCACGGGAGAGATGTTGAGTGGAGAAAGGATCTTGCTTATTACGTTTAATCTAATTTGAATCATTTTATAAAATAGATTCAGCCACCGAGTTCTCATCGTTGATCTCTCCAAACCACGAGTCATCCATTATTTTTCTAGGCTCGTGTCGAACCCGAAAAAAGCGAGGATTGTGTATTACTCGTAATTCGTCGAGACCAGACTGGATGTAATGGTGGTCAAGACAAGTGGAGCGACCGCTCAGAGGCTATCAGAAACAATCAAAGCAAAAGGAGGACCCGGGAAAGGGAGAAAGGGAGTGCCGGGGCAAGTAGGGGGAGTCCCCCCACTCGCCCGCCCCTTTGGGTGAATTGGGCGAGTTGGGCGAGTGGGGGGAGTCCCCCCACTCGCCCTCCCCTTTGGGCGAGTGGGGGGAGACCCCCCACTGGCCCTCCCCTTTGGGCGAGTGGGGGGAGACCCCCCACTCGCCCTCCCCTTTCGGCGAGTGGGGGGAGACCCCCCACTCGCCCTCCCCTTTGTGACCCCGTGTTGGCGAGTGGGGGAAGCACCCCCTGAAGTATCTAGTTGCCTACCTAAATCACCTAGAGGGGGGTGAATAGGTGATCTCTTCGTCTTTTGCGGAATTAAAATATTAAACGAAAAGCACAGCACAGAAAAGAAATTACAGCCACAGATAACACAGGAATTTATAGTGGTTCCCCGTACTTGGGTACTCCACTGCCGGCCTCGCCAATCTAGCACCACAGCTAGGCTTGACTACTTTCTGAAACTCGGATCAAGAACGATCCTACTGTCTCGGAGTCAAAACTCCTACAAACTCAGAGAAAACTTCTCTTACAACTCGGAGAAAACAACTCCTACACCTCGGAGAACAACCTCTCCTACAACTCGGAGAACAACTCCTACACCTCGGAGAACAACCTCTCCTACAACTCGGAGAACAACTCCTACAACTCGGAGAACAATCTCTCCTACAACTCGGAGAACAATCTCTCCTACAAAGATGATAAAAGTTTTGAACAAAACAATACCAGATCTGAAAGATAGAGGTGAATTCTTCCTTCTTCTTGAATGGCTTTAGAGAACGGTGAGGAAGAACTAAGATCCTTCAAATCTGACCTTTGCAATCCGAAACGATCCAATAGAGGTTGTAGAATCAGACCTTGAAACAATCGAATCTTCCCTGAATGAAATCGACAAATTCTATGAGAAGATCGATCTCCAAACGTAGGCGACGGCGAGGCGGCGCTTTTCTCGTTCTTCTAGATCGGGAAAGAGAATTAGGGCTTGAACGATTAGAGAACTTGTAGTTAAAACCCCAAAACCAATCCTATATATAGAGAAAGGCAATTAAGGTATAAACCAGCCTTAAATGCTCTCAAGAAAGCCGTTAGGATCCGAAATGAGCGATCACGGGTCGTCAAGAACAGAGAACAGAGAAAATCAAAATTTAGACAGATGTCTCGAGACAAATGGGACTTCTCGAGACATGAGGAGTATCTCTCGAGAACAGAGGGAGGAGAAATCATCAGACCAATGTCTCGGGAAAAATGGATCTCTCGAGACATAAGGAATAGCTCTCGAGACATACCAAATATCTCGAGACATCAGAAATCTATCTCTCGAGAACTGAGATTAAGAGATCAAAAGATTGCAGACTCGAGTAAGGCAGGATCTCTCGAGACAAAGGAAATCTCTCGGTCCAGTAGATCTCGAGACATGGTTGATCTCTCGAGACATCCAGATAGAGTTTCCGAAAAGAGCAGAGCCTGCATCTCGAGACAAGCCTTGACTTCTCGAGACAAGCTCGATCTCTCGAGACATCCCCTTAGAAAAATTATTTTCTTTTGCTCCTTTTCTTTTCTAGACCACTTGCTGCAGCTGCACTCCAAGGTCTTCAATAGTCTTGAAAATGAAGTGTATCTCAATAGAGAGATCACATATGAGTCATCACCATGTTTCATAAAATGAGGAATTACATACTATGAAACTGTGTTTGCAGACCCATTGTGACCTGACATTGGCTTACACTTACCCATGATAATCTGCAAGACAATACTAGAAAAGCATATCAAATACAAAAGCAATTCAATCTTAGTTTAAGGGTGACTTCTCACAAATCAAGGTAATTGTGAATGCAATTTCCAACAATCTCCCCCTATTTGTAGAAGTCAGAACCCTGTACACTAAGTTGAATTACAGCAGTTAAAGAATAAATATGCTACACTACACAAAGATATAGAAATGAAAAAGTAAAGAACATCAAAACATCAAATATATATATATATCTAAATTTGAATTGTTCAGAAGACTTGATGTTCACTAAATCAGAATGAAACCAAAATATGTCTTCACAGAATCATCATTATCATCCTTCAAGATCGTCTTTTCATCTTTTCTTCTTGTCTGGAGAAATAAGCATGAGGCTTGGGATGGTAAAATGGAGGGGGTTCCGGAGCATCATTATTATTATAACCAAAAGCTCTGAAATGAATCCTTCGCTTCCTTTGAGCTGTCTCATGTTTTTCCCATTCTTGAGAGCTGTAGCATTCAGATCTGTTCAATTTACCTTCATGGACTAACCTATAGGATTCAAGAATAATATCTTTTGAGACTGGGCTCCAGAGTTCTGGATAACTTTTCTCAACCTTAGCCTTGAAAGAACCTGCAGAACTGGAGAAGGGAACAGATCTAGTAGCAGAGGGACCCTCACCATAATTTCTTTTTCTTTTAGACCCAGTCCTATCTGACTGATCTGCAACAGAAGGAGCCTTGCCAACAAAATCTTCTGGTCTAGGAGAGAACTGAGGAACAGGAACATCAGGATCAATTTCCAACTCAGGAAAGATCTGATTATGCAGCCACGTTGCTGTTTTGAATGAATAAGCATTAATATCAGCAACTTGCTTCAACATCCTGGAAGAGAACTGCTCAAACTGAGAATTCCATGAGCTTTGAAGAGCAGATACAGAGCTTTCAACCAAATCTGTCATTTGAGCTACTATACTTTCCTCCCCCTTTCTGACTTCTACAGATAGGGTTTGGAGAGTATCATCTTTAAACTTGCCCACTTCATCAACAACTTTGAAAGTGTTGGCTTCAGCATCATTCAGCAAAGTTTGTTGAAGTTGGGTTATGATTACAGTCTGCTTCCGCACAGAGCCTACACCGGCAGTTGCATGCTCCACTGACTTGCTTCCATGGCACATCAAATCTGAAAGATGTTCATAATTTGTCTTGATCTTGGCTAGCTCCCGACCAAACTCACTTTCCACTGAAGTAATCCTTCTGTGGACAGTCGTCAAGGAGTGTTCAAACTGTTCACTTTGCCTTTTTAGCATAGCCTCTATTTGTCCCAGAAAGGAACCTGCATCATGTACTGGAGGAGAAGAGTGAAAGGATGATAGTGGAACAGTAGGAGCAGCAATATGAATATCTACTGGAGCTTCTTCATCATCAGGAATGTCTTCAATTTCACAAGAAGGTGCTACCTTACCGTCTTCACAGCCTAGCTCATCCGGAGCATGCTTGGTTGTATCAATATCTGACTCCCCCTCAACATGTACTGGGGAAGGTGTTGAAACATGTACTGAATCAACATCATCATCTTGATTGAAAGCAAAATCAGCACCAGACCCTGCCTGCTGGCCACTGGGACTGTGCACATCAGAGGGTTCTTTTTGAATATCCATGAGAGCAGCTGCCAGTGCCTCATTTTCCAAGGAGGCTTCTTCTTCAGTAACTGAAGGAGGAGATGGAGATGAAGGTGGTGAAGGAATATTATCGGATGGAACTGATGGAACTGCTGGATCTGATGGTTCTGCTGGATCTGATGGAGGAAAGGGAACTTCTGGAGCTGAGGAGGGCTGACCTTTGGTCTTTGAACGGATTGGCAGCTTAGCTCTGCCTGATGCTTTAGATCTAATCTGAGGAGGAAGGGGAAATGGGGGTACTACAGGTATCTGGCCTTCAGAGGGAATATCAGCTTCTGCAGACTGCTGAGGCTCCCCCTCAGAAACTGCACTAGCCACTCCCGGCTTCTTGATCCGAATGTCCCATCTCTGCATGGTGACGACATCGATCTTCTTGAGGTGATGAATAACTGCACCTTTGGACATGTCAAAAATGGCAGAATTGAACTGATTCAGAAACAGAGTGATGATCCTTGCAAACTTTGGAGAGCTGATTGAGGCCTTGATGTTGGAGAACAAGATTGAAGCCCAATCTCTCTTCTTCCCGGTGACTATTCCAACCATCAGAAGAAAGGTCTCTTCAGATACATGCCCCTGTGTGCCTTGCTTGCAAAAGAGAACTTTTAGAATTATATCCACCAAGAGCTTGCCTGCATCATTCATCTTGCTCCTTTTAACAGCAGAAAAGTCTGAGTCCAGACCACAGTATCGAGCTGTTCTCAACCAATCAGAGTCACTTAACTCTTCTTCAAAATCAACTTTAGTGAGGTGCAAATGTTTCACAAGGGTCTTGGGAGACATCTTGATTTTGATCCCTTTTACGAAAGAGACCAACATCCTTCCGTCCTTGATAGCCTTTGCATTGTTGAAGAATTCTTCAACCTCATCAAACAGAATGCGGCATGGGTGCTCAAGAACAAATTCCAAACCGGCGGCATCAAGCATACAGAAGAGATTCTGGAAGTCCTCGGATAAGTCGGCAATACCCGAGCGAACAACCTCATTGCCAACTCCGATCTTGGGATTTGAGGAGGGAGCCATCGAAGGATTTGAGAGGAGGAGGAGAACAGGGGAGACGATCCACTTCCGAGAACCACGAAGTCGTCCAGTCGCCGCTCGAGAGGAAGTCGAAGGGTCGAGGTCTCGGGGTCGAAGGTTTAGTGAACACCAAGTTTCCGATAGGATGTATATATATATATGACCTTGATTTGACGTTTTAGGTGACATTTAAAAAAAATAGGAAAAACGGAACATACCTGAGTTCCGGAAAAGTTTTAAAGCAGACCTATGTCTCGAGACATCGGCTATGTCTCGAGATCTCTGGAAACTCTGCGCGGTTTGACTAGTTCTGATGTCTCGAGAGATAGATTAAGTCTCGAGACATTACCATTTCCCGAGTTCTGTCTATGTCTCGAGAGACTTATCATGTCTCGAAAACTCCCAGAAGTCCTTTAGATTTGTTTCGAGATCTTGAAGTGACAGAGTTGTCGAGAGACCTTGTAGTTCTCGAGACAATCTATAGTTCTCGAGACATCAACTTGAAATTGTCCAGGAACAGGTTTTGAGTCTTGAAATCTCCAAGTCTTCATGATTTGCTTGAATGAACATTACTCCATGTTGAGCATTCCAAGTTCCGTCTTGAAGAAAGAGAACTTAGTCTCATCCAGCGGCTTCGTGAAGATATCTGCAACTTGCTTATCCGTGGGGACATATCTCAGACTTATGTCACCCTTCTCTACATGCTCCCGGATAAAGTGATATCGAAGCTCGATGTGCTTTGTCCGACTGTGAGAGACTGGATTGTTTGCGATAGCAATTGCACTGGAAGAGTCGCAAAACATGGGAATATCTTTGATCTTCATGTTGTAGTCTTGAAGTTGATTCCTTATCCATAGAAGTTGTGCGCAACAACTGCCAGCAGAAATGTATTCCGACTCGGCGGTTGAAATTGCGACACAATTCTGCTTCTTGCTACTCCAGGAAATAAGTCTCCTACCGAGGAATTGACATGTCCCGGAAGTGCTTTTCCTGTCATCTTTGCTACCTGCAAAATCTGCATCTGAAAAACCAATTAGTTCGCTATCATTACTTCTTGGGTACCATAAGCCAAGATTTGGTGTGCCTTTAAGGTATCTCAAAATCCGCTTCGCAGCAGTATAGTGGGATTCCTTAGAGTTCACCTGATATCTAGCGCATACACATGTAGAGAACATTATATCAGGTCTACTGGCAGTAAGATAGAGCAAAGAGCCAATTATGCTTCTGTACTTGGTTTCATCAAAAGGTTTCCCTTTTTCATCCTTGTCCAGAGACATAGCTGAGCTCATTGGAGTCCTCATAGAGGTTGCACTCTCCATTCCAAATTTCTTAATCAACTCCTTAGTGAACTTTGTCTGAGAGATGAAGATTCCATCTTCTGACTGCTTCACTTGAAGTCCTAAGAAATATTTCATCTCACCCATACTGCTCATTTCAAATTTCCCTTGCATAAGTTTAGAAAACTTTTTGCAAAGGTTATTATCCGTAGAGCCAAATATGATGTCATCGACATAGATTTGCACTAGCAAAATCTTGCCTTTTACTTCCCTAAGAAATAATGTTTTATCTATCTTTCCTCTTGTGAACTTGTTCTCAAGAAGAAAGTTAGACAGCGTCTCGTACCAAGCTCGAGGAGCTTGTTTCAAACCATATAAAGCTTTTTGTAATAAATAAACATGATTGGGATGATCAGGATCAACAAAACCTGGGGGTTGTTCAACGTATACTTCCTCTTTGATGTCTCCGTTTAGGAAAGCGGACTTGACATCCATCTGATATACGGTGAAACCCTTGAAAGCAGCATAAGCAAGGAAGAGTCTGATCGCTTCGAGCCTTGCTACTGGAGCGTACGTCTGATCGAAGTCGATACCTTCCTCTTGTCTGTATCCCTTAGCTACAAGTCTGGCTTTGTTCTTTATAATTGTTCCTTCTTCATCCAGCTTGTTTCTGTACACCCACTTTGTTCCAATGACATTCTTGTCTTTGGGTTTTGGAACAAGTGTCCAAACCTTGCAGCGTTTGAACTGGTTTAATTCTTCTTCCATAGCGATTATCCAAGATGGATCTTCATTTGCCTCTTGAAATTTCCTTGGTTCGACCTGTGAAAGAAAACTTAAATGCATATTTTCGTTAATGGTACCTCGTCTTGTTCTTATTCCTTCATGAGGATCTCCTATGATCTGATCAACTGGATGATCCCTCAAGTGTCGTAGCTCGAGGTTCCTTGCATGATTTTGACCAATAGGAGTTTCTTCTTCAGTTGGAGTATCTTCCTCCACTTGGATTGGCTCTTCATCAGGATTATCTTCTTCATAGGTAGTTGTTGGGGGAATCTTGATGAACTGTTGAGAGCTTCCTTCAACTGGCTGATCCAAGCTTAAATCCTGCAGCTTTGAACCTGTGTCTACAGAAGAAATGCTAGAGGAGCTGCCTTGTAGCATGCTCGTCTCATCAAATACAACATTAATAGATTCTTCTACCACCCGGGTTTTCTTATTAAAAACTCTATATGCCCTACTATGGCTACTATAGCCTACAAAAATACCTTCAAAGCTCTTTTCACTGAACTTAGTTTTGTAATGCTTTCCATTGTTTAGTACAAAGCATTTACTACCAAAGATTCTAAAATAAGAGATGATTGGTTTCTTGTCCTTTAGAAGTTCATAAGGAGTCTTTTCATGGTTTTTGTTTATGAGTGCTCTGTTTTGCACATGGCATGCAGTGTTGACAGCTTCAGCCCAAAAGTATTCAGGTAGTGAAGAGTCACTCAACATGGTTCTGCAAGCCTCAATGAGTGTTCTATTCTTTCTCTCAGCTACTTCATTTTGTTGTGGAGTTCGAGGAGAGGAGAACTCATGAAAGATACCGAGGCTTTCACAGAATTCTGTCATGGCTCCAGATTCAAATTCTGTACCATGGTCACTTCTGATTTTGACCACCGAACAGTTAAATTCATTCTGGACTTGCCTGACAAAACTAGTGAAAGTGTCAAAGGTATCTGACTTGTGTTTCAGAAAGAATACCCAGGCAAAACGAGAGTAATCATCTACAATAACTAATGTGTAAGATTTTCCTCCTAAACTCCTAATTTGCAAAGGACCAAACAAATCCATGTGGAGCAGGTATAAACACCTGGTGGAATCTTTGCCAATAATGCTCTTGAAGGTAGCTCTTGTTTGCTTGCCTTTTACACAAGCATGACAAGGTCTATCTTTAATGCACTTAACATCAGGAGCATCGCGCACCAAGTTTTGTGAAAACAATTTATTTATAGTTTTGAGATTTATATGTGCTAATCTCTTATGCCATTGGTCGACAAGAGATGCACTATCTCTAGCTAAAAGACATACGGGTGTAGAAGATGATATGCAAAGAAAATTTAAACAAAATATATTTCTACAGCGAATGCCTGATAAAATCGTTTCATTATTTTCAGCTGACTTTATCAAACATTTATCTTTATGAAAATCAACAATGTATCCTTTATCACAAAGTTGACTTATGCTTATCAGATTATGTTGTAATCCTTCCACATAAGCTACATCGGAAAACGATACATTACCGTTAGAAATCATACCATAGCCTTTAGTTATTCCTCTGTCTGAACCGCCAAAAATAACTTTTGGACCGTTCGCAACTGGAATGTAGTTTTGCAAAAGGCTTCTTGTCCCGGTCATATGCCGAGAGCATCCACTGTCCAAATACCAGATAGGATTTTTGTTGGCCTTTGGACATACCTGCAAAAACAGATTATTTTGCCTTAGGAGCCCAAACATATTTGGGTCCTTGGTCCCTTGTCAGTTGAGCACCACGATAAATGTTAACATTGCGAGTGGTCTGTCTTGCAACGTTCACTTGTGGTCTCCTAGTATACGTTGTATTAAACCAACAATCAACGGCAAAGTGACCAATCCTGCCGCAGCACCAACAGTTGAATCTGTTGTACCTTCTTTTTACACTTTCCTGCTTAACTTTTTGAACGTTAGCTCTTGCAGGAGCAGCCCTTCTAGATGAGGATGCCTCATGAGGGCAGCACACACAAGGTGGTACTGTCTTCTTTGGCTTTGGTGCAACAGCCTTCACTTTTGGTGCTTTCTTAGCACTCGGGCCATGAACAAATGGACCGTACCCTTTCCGATTAATCTCTTGATAGGGTGCTTGAAAAGCACTATCACCAAAGTTTCGGGGAGGAGCCCATTCCTTATGATCATTCACAGGTGAAAAAGGAATTGGTCGTGTGAAATGACCATAGGAACTCTCCATATCATAAGCATTCGTAGGGAATATGACTCTCTTGAATGCTACAGGCTCTTGATGAGCTTTCCCTTTTTCTTTGGCGGTAGCTTTCTTAGCAGCCAAACCATTTTTCTTAGCAATTGTATTTTTTGAAGAATTGCTAGTACTAGCTTCATGCCCTATACCGCTTCCTTTTGCCTTAGTGGTAAAAGTACCAATAATTGGCAGAACAGTTTTAGGTTGAGAGAATGCTTCAACCAGCTTCTTCTCAGCCGCAAGCTGTTCCTCCAATACATTTATCGAATGATCTCTCAGGGCAAGAGTCTCTTCTGAGCTTTTGATCTTGTCTTTCAAGGATTGGATTTCCTCTTTGAGAGAAGAAAGTTCTTCAACTTCTTTTCTCAAGTTAGATTCCATCTCCTTGAGAGCCATGATCTCCTTACCCTGAGTTTTGACAACCTTTCGGCACTTGTCAAAACTTTGGAGCATTTTGGTATATTGAGACATGAGCTCAGATTCATCGTCTAAGGAGTTATCCTGTTGTTCAGCCGAAGCATAATCAGAATCAGATAGAATAGTGTGATCATTTACCTTTCCGGTGAACGGGGGTGCTTCTTCATCATCAGACATAGCCATCAGACCGAAGTAAGCTTCTTCTTCATCACTCGACTCATCGGAGTCACTGTCGCTCAGAGTTTTGGCTTTCTTAGCGACAAAGCTTCTATCTGATTTCTTCTTTCCATGAGTGGATTTCTTGTCTTCTTTTCTTCCACCTTCTTTCTTTTTGTAGGGACACTCAGCAATCATGTGCCCTGGCTTATTACAACAGTAGCAAATAATATCAGAAGAAATATGTTTGTTCTGTTTGGATTTATACCTTTCATTATTGCTTGAGCCCTTCCTGTGATAGTCGCCATCACGACGAGAATGTTTATGATCCGAGGAAGACGGCTTGTTGTTCATGTGCCTTCGTTTGTTCAGCAGTTTCTTAAATTGTCGGGAAATTAAAGAGAACTCCCCATCAGACAGTTCGGAACAGGAGGAACTGGCTTCCGATTCTTCTTCAATATCAGATTCCTTTTCTCTGATCGGTATCACTGCTTTGCTCTTCTTTGAGTTCTCTTCCTTCAAAGCTAAGGTTCTTTCTTTGCTTGAGGCTCGATTTACATCCTCTTCCGACTTTCGGATGTTCATTTGTAATTCATGAGACAACAGCTTCCCGAACAGATTTTGAGGTTCTAGACTTGGAAGTTTTCCAAACTCTCTTATGGCAACAATTTTGCTATCCCAGTCTTTCGTTAGGGAACGCAAGAATTTGTCATTTAGTTCACCGTTTGTGAACTCCCTGTCGTAGTTCCTCAAACCATTGACTATCTTGAAGAATCTTTCGTATGCATCAGCAATGCACTCCTTCTTATTCTGCTTGAACGCCTCGTACTCTTGATTAAGTAGAGACCTTCTATCTTCTCTTACCTCGTCAGTACCTTCCATTAGAACAATTAAGGATGTCCACATCTCTTTGGCTGATTTGCAGTGGATTAAGTTTTGCAACATGGAATCGTCCACTGCACTACCAATTATGTTCTTAGCCTTCTTGTCAAGAGCAACAAGAGCTATCTCATCCTTATTCAAATCCATCATTTTCTTAGGTATCTGAACAGTAGGATTTGTTGACGAAGCAGTCATTGGCACATGCGGACCTTCTTCCACGACTTGGAAGATTCTGGGATCTGCAGCTTCCATATAAAAACGGACTCTTTCCTTCCACATAGGAAAGTTGGCCTTGGTGCAGATGGGCAATTTCAGAGAGGATTCCTTGACTCTATCCATGGCTTGCTAGCAACTAGAAGAATGGATCCTGTTCAAGGTGTTAACCTAACAACGAACAACCTATCTCTGATACCAATTGAAGTATCTAGTTGCCTACCTAAATCACCTAGAGGGGGGTGAATAGGTGATCTCTTCGTCTTTTGCGGAATTAAAATATTAAACGAAAAGCACAGCACAGAAAAGAAATTACAGCCACAGATAACACAGGAATTTATAGTGGTTCCCCGTACTTGGGTACTCCACTGCCGGCCTCGCCAATCTAGCACCACAGCTAGGCTTGACTACTTTCTGAAACTCGGATCAAGAACGATCCTACTGTCTCGGAGTCAAAACTCCTACAAACTCAGAGAAAACTTCTCTTACAACTCGGAGAAAACAACTCCTACACCTCGGAGAACAACCTCTCCTACAACTCGGAGAACAACTCCTACACCTCGGAGAACAACCTCTCCTACAACTCGGAGAACAACTCCTACAACTCGGAGAACAATCTCTCCTACAACTCGGAGAACAATCTCTCCTACAAAGATGATAAAAGTTTTGAACAAAACAATACCAGATCTGAAAGATAGAGGTGAATTCTTCCTTCTTCTTGAATGGCTTTAGAGAACGGTGAGGAAGAACTAAGATCCTTCAAATCTGACCTTTGCAATCCGAAACGATCCAATAGAGGTTGTAGAATCAGACCTTGAAACAATCGAATCTTCCCTGAATGAAATCGACAAATTCTATGAGAAGATCGATCTCCAAACGTAGGCGACGGCGAGGCGGCGCTTTTCTCGTTCTTCTAGATCGGGAAAGAGAATTAGGGCTTGAACGATTAGAGAACTTGTAGTTAAAACCCCAAAACCAATCCTATATATAGAGAAAGGCAATTAAGGTATAAACCAGCCTTAAATGCTCTCAAGAAAGCCGTTAGGATCCGAAATGAGCGATCACGGGTCGTCAAGAACAGAGAACAGAGAAAATCAAAATTTAGACAGATGTCTCGAGACAAATGGGACTTCTCGAGACATGAGGAGTATCTCTCGAGAACAGAGGGAGGAGAAATCATCAGACCAATGTCTCGGGAAAAATGGATCTCTCGAGACATAAGGAATAGCTCTCGAGACATACCAAATATCTCGAGACATCAGAAATCTATCTCTCGAGAACTGAGATTAAGAGATCAAAAGATTGCAGACTCGAGTAAGGCAGGATCTCTCGAGACAAAGGAAATCTCTCGGTCCAGTAGATCTCGAGACATGGTTGATCTCTCGAGACATCCAGATAGAGTTTCCGAAAAGAGCAGAGCCTGCATCTCGAGACAAGCCTTGACTTCTCGAGACAAGCTCGATCTCTCGAGACATCCCCTTAGAAAAATTATTTTCTTTTGCTCCTTTTCTTTTCTAGACCACTTGCTGCAGCTGCACTCCAAGGTCTTCAATAGTCTTGAAAATGAAGTGTATCTCAATAGAGAGATCACATATGAGTCATCACCATGTTTCATAAAATGAGGAATTACATACTATGAAACTGTGTTTGCAGACCCATTGTGACCTGACATTGGCTTACACTTACCCATGATAATCTGCAAGACAATACTAGAAAAGCATATCAAATACAAAAGCAATTCAATCTTAGTTTAAGGGTGACTTCTCACAAATCAAGGTAATTGTGAATGCAATTTCCAACACCCCCTCTCTCTGGTTTTAGGGGAAGGCCCCTCTCGACCTCCCTCTCCCTCTTCCTAGTGGACTGTTAGGGGGTGCCAGTAGTATTTTCAAGTTGCTATCTGCAACCCATTTTCAGGAATCCAATAAATAGACCTCCATGGGCACCTTGGAGGAGGTTGGTTCATCCTCTCCCTCGCGTGTTTCTTGTGAGCTGGCACTCCTACCCCCTGTTCGACTAGTCGATAGACAGGTGTTCTTTAGTGCTCTCCAGGGTGCCCAGGCTCAGCATTGGTTTGGGAGGGGAAGCTCTCTTTGATCTTCCGGGTGTGTAGTGGGACCTCCTCGCTGCAGCTCAAGGGGTCTGTTTCAAGGTTCAAGTCTTCTTCAGTGCAAGTTCCTTCGACTCTCCACGACTAGTCACGTGTTCTAGCTCAGGTCAAATAAGGGTCAACTGCATACCTGTTGCGAACGTCGAAGCCAGTTCTATGGTTTCAACAATAGTAGCTTACAGATCAATCGACACGGATAAAGTGCGGTTATTATGTAGAATAACATAATGAAAAGTGTGTACATATATGTTGTTCTAATTTGGTGATCAACGGATTTCTTTAATGAATGCACTAAACTATGCTTCGAGAAACCCTTAAGTGCTCAAAAGAGCATGTATGTCTTAATCAACATCGTAAGATTTCAATTAATGTGTCAAATAGATATACATTAAGCCTTACAAGAAAATGAAGTGCCCAAAGCCTTATGCTCAGACTGACACCAATCATGGGTTGTTGGGGAAATGATTTATCTTAACCCCTAGAAATGAGTAGAATATAAATTCTAAGTATGAAAAATTAGGCTAAGTAAATATGCGTCGAATAGTATTCGACGCAACATCGAAATATAGTCGATGTTTCTCTCAAGATGAGTCGAAGTAACTCTTAGAAGAATTCGACGTAATCATAGTCGACGTACCTCTGACTTCTAGTCGACGCATTTCATAAAGTCGACGCACCTTCCTTATTCTCCTCTCGACGTCCAGCCAGGATGAAATCGACGTTTACGTCGAATAGTAATCGACGCACGTCGATATCTATAAGTAATTCAAAAACACGCCAGATCTCTTTCCTTCTTTCTGTAGATCTGATTTTTATGGAATGATATTATTCTTTTATAACCGTTCTGAATCAGCCTTTCCTTCTATTTGATTCTTGGCTTATTTAATTAAGATTATTATGGATATTATTTGAAATCAGAATGAATTCTTTTCCTTCTACAGAAATATTGATTATGGAAACTCTTACCTCTTTCTAATTCTCTATCTGCTAATTGATTATTCTCCTTTAGCAATATATTTTAAACAGAGCTATAAATAAGAAGGAGGTCGGCAGAGAATAACAAAAAGCGATCCACCATATACATTTGAAAAAGAGGAAGTGCTCCCAAGTGAAGAGTGAGAAAATTGAGAAAAGAGATAGTGTGTTGCAGCAAAGAAAAAGCCTTCATCTTCTCATTCTTATGTAGCCATTCTGCTGCAAATTCTGAAAGCTCTCACAAAAGAGAGAAAAGCTTACTAATCTTCTTGCTAGAAAGAAGATTCCTTCTTATATATATTGTCTTCTATTCTTCTACTTGTTCTACTTGTTCTTCTCTTTCTTATTTCACTTTTAAACTGTGTAAAAGAGTTTTTAGAATCTCTCTTCAAAAAAGTCAGTTGTAGTGGTTCTAAGAGTCTCCTTACCAAAAGACTCAGTTTGGTTCTAAGAGTCTCCTTATCAAAAGACTCAGTCTGGTTCTAAGAGTCTCCTTATCAAAAGACTCAGTGCAATTTAGTGAATTCCTACCAAGGGGGTAGAAGAGTGGACTACCCAAAGTTTGGGGAACCACTATATTTCCTTGTGTTGTGCTGTGATTTTCTTGTTGTCATTTTTCTTCTTTACTTGCTTAATTCTTGTTGGTGTGTGGGAAGCCTAAATCTGTGATTATTACACATATATATATAATAACACAAATTATTTTTAAATCTCTATTCACCCCCTCTAGAGAATTCTAGTGATGTTAACTGTGCACTTTCAATTGGTATCAGAGGTAGGTTGATCTAAAAAGGTTAACTCCTTGATCAAAAAGATCCTACCTCATATATATATATATATTTTAAAAAAACTATATCTTTTCACATGGCACAAATCAAAGATTATGCTTCCACCAGACCACCAATGTGCAATCTTGAAAAGTTTGCAGTTTGGAAAACAAGAATTGGGATTTATATGAATTCTATTGATGAGGAATTTTGTAATGTTATTCTGACAGGTCCTCCCAAACCTTATAGAAGAGACTCAAGTGGTGAAGTGACTCAAACACTTGTCCCAAAGGCTGAGTGGACAGCTGAAGAAAAGAAGGCAGGAACATGTGATGCAAAAACTGTAAACATTCTTGTCTCAACCCTCTCAGATGAAATCTTTCAAAGGGTTGTTGACTGTGAATCAGCCAAAGAAATATGGGAGGCTCTTACAAAGATGGTAGAAGGAAGTGCTGATGAAAGGAAAGATAGAAAGGCTCTGTTGATCTCCCAATATGAGAATTTTCAAAAGAAGCATGAAGAAAGCATATCTGAGATGTAAGACAGATTCAGTCTGATCATCAATCAATTAAGGGGTCTGGATAGAGAGATCTCTCTCACAGAGATCAATGACAAACTGTTAATGAGTCTCCCAAGTTCTTGGGACTCAAGAATATGGGCAATAAGAGATACAAGAGGACAAAGGGAAATCTCAACAGATACCCTCTTAGGAAAACTCAAATCCTATGAGCAACTGCTGAAAACCAGAGAAGAGAAGGAAAGAAGAGGAAGCACTTCAACCTCCTCAAAAGATAGAAACATTGCTTTGAAAGCAACAGAAGAAGAGACCCCTGTCACTGAAGAAGAATTGTTCAGCCTCCTGGCCAGAAGATTCAAGAAATGGGTCAAGACAGATGGGTCTAGAAGGAGAGAATCAAAACCAAGGTATGGTAAAACTCCTACTAAAGAAATCATTTGTTATTCCTGCAGGAAAACTGGACACATTGCACCAGAATGTCCAAAAAATACTGAGAAAGAGAAAGATCTGAAAAAGAGAGATCTCAAGAAAAGGGGGAAGAAGAAAGAAAGAGGCTTCAATGCAGAAGCTTGGAGTGAAACAGATTCTGAGGATAACACTTCATCCAAAAGTGACAATGATGAGTCTAAGCAAGAAGACCTATGCTTAATGGCTTTTGAAAGCTCAAATGAAGAACATGGTGCTAAATCATGGAATGAGACAGAATCAGAAGGAAGCATCTCTTCTGAAGATGATAAAGAAAATAGCCCTATTCTCATAGAGGAATCTGAGGATAAGGATGAGGTAAGCATTTTTGATGACATAGATTTTCTATGTGATGATTTCAAAAAGGATTTTAAAGGATTATGTTTAGATCAACTAAAAGCTAAACAAGAAATTAAGAATCTAAGAGAACAAATTAATGTCATTAAAAACCAGAGAAATATAGAGGATACTTGTTCTAAAAAATATGAGTTAAGGGCTAACATCATAGAAAAAGAAATAGAGATAGCTAAAATAGAAAACCAGCTACTTAAGAATAAGGTATCCCAAGCAAAAGCTTTTGAAGAATCAATAAAAATGAGAAACCAAACACTTAAAGAAATCACAGAAAAACAAACAAGAAGACATAAAAATCTTGGGCTAGGAGTTGATCCCTCAACTAGTCTTAATCCATCCAACAAACCTGCTTGGATGAGCCCTGTTAAATTTACTAAACCCATCAAATCAACAAACCAAGAAGAAGACTCACAAAATAAGGGAGAAGACTTCAAGGAAATAAACCAATTTGATGAAACATCATACTATTCAGCTGATGACTCTCAAACTTCTTCTGAGAAGGTAACTAGGCCAAGATAAACAACTCATAAAGAAATAAAATCAGAAAAAGGGAAAAATAAAGTTTGTGAAAACACAATTGCGTCGACTTTATATCGACGCATGAATGATAGTGCGTCGAATTCTACTCGACGCAATCTCTCAGATGCTTCGACCTCAATTCGACGCTTGAATAAAAGTACGTCGACTTCAAATCGACGCAACTTCTTCCATGCATCGATTCCAGATCAATGCAATCTGGAGAAAGCACCGAATATAAATCGACGCAACTATCAACATACGTCGAATAGATATCGACGCATACAAACTCAGAGCAACATAAAGACAGAACACTTCCATTCTCCAAAAACCTTCCATCTTAACCCCCATTCAGGACCCATTCATCCTGATCGTAATTTCTATCCTAATCAAAACTTCTATCCTAGCCAAAAATTCTATCCTAATCAAAATTTATATCCAAATCAACATCCCTATTCCTCCCTAAACTCAAATTTTCTTAGTCAAAAGAAAATCAGGTGTTATATTTGCAATAAAATTGGCCACACTGCCAAATAGTGTTGGCATAATCAATCAAATTGCCATAAAACTAGTCCTAGGATAACTTAGAAAACTTTAGGATTAGGAAGAAAGAATCCCTCAGGAAAACCCAGAATCTGTCAAATAAAGTCACGTCGACTTCGAATCGACGCACCGTCGATAACTCAGTTCAATAAATAAAATCGACGCATGCATCGACTCCAATCGACGCATACGTCGATAGGAAACCATATCATCCCAAACAAGACTATATTGACACTCACGTCGAATTCCACTCGACGTAACGTCGACTTCATGAAAACGAGCGGCAATACTAAAATATTTTCGGTCACATCCACTGTTGTACCGAATAAGCCTCGAATTGTGCCTCGTTTCGACGTTTCACCTGACTTAAATAGACTCTTCAGTTAGAAACCTTCACGACCTCTGCATCTTTCATCCTTCTTGCTCCTCAGTCCAACCATTTCTTCCTCTCTCTCACTGACCTAAAATGGCTCCTAAGACCAACTCAGGCTTTGACATTGACCTCAAATCTTTCCAAGCTGCCGCAGAAAATTACAAGAGCATCATAGCTCTGTTTACTGAAGCTGGATTAGACAAGCTCATCTCCACAAGATGCAAGCTCCTGGAGACAGAACTCACAGAGCTCATGACTCATGTTCAGATATCTGAACAAGGAGAAATCCAAGGAACAATCCATGAGACACCTGTCTCAATCTCTGTAGAACACATTAGGACCACCTTTGATCTTCCATCAGGTACATTCCAATGTTATCTTTGTTCAACTCAAATAGGGAAAGAAAATCAGTTTCTAAAGAGCAACTAAACAAGTCTCCTTCATCATTCCCTTATCAGGTGATGAACCTGTGGAACTCACTCCCGATGAAATCAAGAATCTGTTAATCACCATGAAGTTTTCAAAAGATAGACCAATCCACCTGAAGAAAATTGACTTTTCTGATGAATATAGATTACTGGCAGATATAGTAGGAAAAATTCTACTATGTAAGATCTCTGCCCATGATGCAGTACCCAAACAACAACTGAACATCATGGGGGCCCTTGTGCTGAAGAAGAAGGTAGACTGCGCCAGCCTCCTGCTCAAAATGATAGGCTACAAATACTCTCACAAAGAGAATGCCTATATGAGAATCATGAGTCAAGTACTCTTCCACTCCTTCCCTGACCTATGTAGGTCAAAAGGAATCCCTATCCCTCCAGGAAAAAGGATGTCAATAGCCCTCTTCTCTAAATGGACCAGGCAAATTCCCAAGCCTGGTTCCATTCCTGAAAGGACTCCATCTCCTCCTAACTCTCCTGCTCTTCCAACTTCATCTCCTCCTCCTCTTCATACAGACATCTCTTTTGTACCACCATCATCCACACCTTCACAAATACCAACCCAATCACCTGCTCAACCCTCCTTTATTCCTCCACCATCTCCATCCAATACACCTCATCAAAATGATACAGTCCCCTCTTCACCTTCATCACATACAACACCTCCTCCTCCATTAACTCCTCCCCCTCCAACACACTTTGAACCATCTCCATCCACTAACAACCTGATCACTCAGTGTATCCACTCCACAGCCCAAAGATTCCAAGCAATGCTGGATGGGCATTGCTCCAAGATTCATTCCTCCATCTTACACATGCAGACCCAAATAGATGGGGTCAGTGCCTCTGTGCAAAGCCTGAAGACCTCTATCTATTCCTCTAAAGTCACCAGATCTTTCTTAACCTCCTTGGCTAAGAAGGTCAAGAAGGGGGAGAAGTTAGATGAAGAGCAGCTCTCCAACCACAAAACTCCCTCTCACAAAACCTCTCATTCTTCAAAATCTGACAGTTTAGCTCTACTCAAGACCATTGGGAATGAAGTAGTACCAGAGCTACATACTGAAGAGCAGATATCAAATGTACTAATTATAGCAAGAGAAGCTGCACAACAAGTGGATCTAGTGCAAGGGGAGGCAAGTAGAGCAGAGAATGAAGCTGAAGAGGAAGCTGAAGCTCAGGGAGAGCCAGATGCTGTTATACCTGAAACTGGAGATAAAAGAGAAACTGAAGAAGAAGAAAAAGGCTCAAAGGAAGTTTCATTCCAGGGGGAGCAAACTACTTTGACTCAGGGGGAGCTGAGGGAATCACCTGCTACTGAGAAGGAACAACCCACAAAAGTATTTACTAGGAAGAGAAAAACTCCTCCTACCCCTGAACAATGATGATATACTCTATTTGAAAAATTGTCTATGCTCAAATGCTGATTAGTCAACTGAACATGAAATTTGTTCTATCTTCGTCTGATTGCTTAGCATATTTTTTTCTCTATATAAATGCTTTGCTTTATTAAATAAAAGCTGATACAATCTCTCTCTGTATAGGGTTAAGACAAATAGGGGGAGATTGTTGGGGAAATGATTTATCTTAACCCCTAGAAATGAGTAGAATATAAATTCTAAGTATGAAAAATTAGGCTAAGTAAATATGCGTCGAATAGTATTCGATGCAACGTCGAAATATAGTCGACGTTTCTCTCAAGATGAGTCGAAGTAACTCTTAGAAGAATTCGACGTAATCATAGTCGACGTACCTCTGACTTCTAGTCGACGCATTTGATAAAGTCGACACACCTTAGTCGACGCACCTTCCTTATTCTCCTCTCGACGTCCAGCCAGGATGAAATCGACGTTTACGTCGAATAGTAATCGACGCACGTCGATATCTATAAGTAATTCAAAAACATGCCAGATCTCTTTCCTTCTTTCTGTAGGTCTGATTTTTATGGAATGATATTATTCTTTTATAGCCGTTCTGAATCAGCCTTTCCTTCTATTTGATTCTTGGCTTATTTAATTAAGATTATTATGGATATTATTTGAAATCAGAATGAATTCTTTTCCTTCTACAGAAATATTGGTTATGGAAACTCTTACCTCTTTCTAATTCTCTATCTGCTAATTGATTATTCTCCTTTAGCAGTATATTTTAAAAAGAGCTATAAATAAGAAGGAGGTCGGCAGAGAATAACAAGAAGTGATCCACCATATACATTTGAAAAAGAGGAAGTGCTCCCAAGTGAAGAGTGAGAAAATTGAGAAAAGAGATAGTGTGCTGCAGCAAAGAAAAAGCCTTCATCTTCTCCTTCTTCTGAAGCCATTCTGCTGCAAATTCTGAAAGCTCTCACAAAAGAGAGAAAAGCTTACAAATCTGCTTCTCACTATAGAAGAGAGATCATATTCACTATACTTGTGCTTCTAATCTTCTTGCTAGGAAGAAGATTCCTTCATATATATATTGTCTTCTATTCTTCTACTTGTTCTACTTCTTCTTCTCTTTCTTATTTCACTTTTAAACTGTGTAAAAGAATTTTTAGAATCTCTCTTCAAAAAATTCAGTTGTAGTGGTTCTAAGAGTCTCCTTACCAAAAGACTCAGTTTGGTTCTAAGAGTCTCCTTATCAAAAGACTCAGTCTGGTTTTAAGAGTCTCCTTATCAAAAGACTCAGTGCAAGTTAGTGAATTCCTACCAAGGGGGTAGAAGAGTGGACTACCCAAAGTTTGGGGAACGACTATATTTCCTTGTGTTGTGCTGTGATTTTCTTGTTGTCATTTTTCTTCTTTACTTGCTTAATTCTTGTTGGTGTGTGGGAAGTCTAAATCTTTGATTATTACACACATATATATATATAATAACACAAAGTATTTTTTAAATCTCTATTCACCCCCCTCTAGAGAATTCTAGTGAGGTTAACTGTGCACTTTCATGGGTCTTTAAATTGAAGTGTGACATGTCACATAAATTTTATGAATATCAAAACTTAATAATATTCAACATGAATATTCACTTAATGTTTGATCTCAAACCATTATTCATGAATTTAAGCAGAGTGTAAAATAAATAATAGATGAATGAATTAGAGATTTATGTAGTGTAACATCCTGACTGGTCTTATATGCATCCTCCTGATGATGCTTGAATTACACATTTATTTTGCACATCATCAATGTTTATTTGATTTAAAATGATTACAATCAGTATTATTTAATATGATATTATGCGTTTAAAGTTTGCTTAAGTGTTTAGGTACCTGTTAAATTCGGATTCAGACGAATCAGGACACCATATGTGCATAAAATGGATCAAATTATGAAGAAACACATCACAAATGACTTGGGGAAGCATTTAGTCATGGCCCAACACATGGTGGAGGTTCCAGGGATCAAAAGACGCGATTTTTTGAGACACAGTCTGAGACACGCATGTGTGCCTAGGGCGTGTGTCGGTTTCTCGACAGATATCCGTTTTATGCATGCAATGTGTGAATTGGTGCAGTATTTAGGGCACACAGTTGTGGCACGTGCATGTGTGCCTAGGGCGTGTACGATGCTAACTTCTTCAAAATATATTGTCTCTATAAATTACATACTTCGACCTGAAGAACTTATGCTTGATTCGACCCCGAAGGTCCAGAAAAATCTAAGAGATGTGAGCATCATGGAGGAAAGAGAAGAAGGAGACTTGGAGACTTGGAGAGTGGAAGTCCTTCATAGGATGGTTCCATAAGTTTGTTTTCTTTTTCCCTCCTCATTATTCTTTGTATCTTGTTTTAGTTTGTTTAGGTAATCATGTCACGTCATGTTGTTTTAAAGTTGTAACTTTACATATTTTTTAATCAAATTACTACTTTTTCTCTAGCCCACCTCTCTCGCTAAGATTTATCTGTGTTTATAATAGAATGGAATGGTAGGTCGCGACTATCATCTTCTTTTAAGTTACATAATAACTCAAGTCATATAATTTTGGGTATTTTTTTTGTTTGATCATACATTAGGATAAAAAGAGTAGGTTGATTTCCTGAAAGAATATGTAACCTTATTCTTCCGTCTAGGAAGTTGCAAAACCTAATGACGGGGTTCACATTACAATAAGGCGATATTTAAAACCGTACACTCATAATAAACACACAAACATCCACACACATACACATCCACACACAAACATATGTTGTAACATGGTCTTCCGCATCTCCTAGGTTTGAGAATAACAAATCCTATGTGTATTTGATCTTGTGTGTTTATGTGTGCAGGAAACAAAGTCCATATGACTAAAGGATGACATAAGAAGGTTGCCCCCAAAATTGGGCCAATAATTCCAACATGACCACTAGCGCCGACGGTAGCACCTAGCGCCCAGCGCTAGCAATGATTAGCACAATTCCGAGAGTACATTTAGAAGGCGATAGCGCCAGGCGGTAGCAGATAGCGTAGGTGGTAGCGCGGAGCACAGAAGGCAAGAAGAAAATGTTTCCTCGGATTGAAGAATCTTCTGCGCAGAATAATGCCTAATCCGGGATAGCGCCGGCGGTAGCGCTAGCGCTGAGGCTATAAATAGGACCCCTCTTCTCTCATTTTTGGACAGCCATCAAAGAGGGAGATTGAGTGCTAGAATTCCAGAGCCTGATTTGGCTGAAGGTTGATCTCATATCAAACCTCTACGGATTTCTGAACGAGAATCTCTTCACGCCGGATACAAACGACGTCCGCTTCTACAACGCTTATTCTACATCGGATCTTCGTCTCCAACTTCAGAAGTTCTTCAAGAGGGAATTTTTATTATTATCATTTCATATTTCTTGTAAACCGTTAGAGAATTCGCCTCGTGTTGGCGACTAGGTCTGGGTAGGACTTAGGGCAGAAATTCGCCTCGTGTTGGCGACTAGATCTAGGTTAGGTCTAGGGGGTGCTCAAGGCCATATCCGGGGTTGGATTGGCTAGAGCGGCTTGAGGCCAAATCCGAGGAAGGATAGGCTAGGGCCACCGGTTCGTGGGGATATGAGTCAGGATAGAAAATGAAAAAGAGTTTTATTATTATTCGCCTCAGATTTCTAGCATTATAGAAATCAATTTTTGCGAAACCTTATTTCATATTAATAAAACATGTCTCTACTTTATTTAAATTATTTTGTTTGATTTCTCACCTTCTTAATCACACATTATTTCAAAGATAATCAAAATATAACATAAGTTTTAAAACCCTTGTTCACCCCCCCCTATAAGGGCGCCTACCGATCCAATAAGTGGTATCATAGGGGTTTTATTCCAATCGGCTTAACAACCGAGAATAATGGCGTCTCATGATCTCGCTTTTCCAGAGGGTCAAGGTGTTAGTCGACCACCTCTTTTTTCTAGGTCAGATTTCAACTACTAGAAAAATCGAATGATGTGTTTTCTTATGACCATGGATGTGGAAGTATGGAACATGGTAGAAGTTCGGTACTCTCCTCCTACAATTGTAGTGGGAGAGGCGACGTTACTAAAACCTAAGGATAAATGGGATGATAACGATAAACTAAGGTGCAAAAATAATGCTAAGGCAATAAATGCTTTATATTGCGCTCTAAATAGAACTGAGTTTAATAGAATTTCTACATGTGTAACTGCTTATGATATTTGGAATCAATTGGAAGTTATTCATGAAGGTACATCACAGGTAAAAGATGCAAAGCTATTCCAACTGGAGTCTGAATATGAAAAATTCATTATGGATACCGAAGAGGACATCAACTCTATGTACACTCGCTTCGCCAAGATCGTCAATGCTTCAAAAGCACTTGGAAAGATCTACTCAGATGGGGACTTGGTTAGGAAAATTCTTCGCTCCCTACCTCCAAGGTTCAATCCAAAGGTGACGGCCATCTCAGAGTCGCACAACCTAAGAACACTCTAGATCGAGAACCTTATTGGGAATCTCAAAACCCATGAGGTAGAACTCCAGATTCAACATGATGAATACAACAAAGAGCCAAAGAAAAAGGCGCCGACACTAAAATCAAAGAAGGAGTGCATCGAAGATGATGATGAAGATGAAGAAGGGCTCCTGGTAAAGAACTTCAGGAAGTTCATTAGGAATCCAGAGAGGAGGAACACCTTCCAAAAATTCTTCCAAAGCGATGCTCGACAAAAAGGATCTTCCTCTTCATCAAAGAAAGAAAAAAGGAAGCGAAGACAAAGGAGAAAGACCACCACCGGAGTGCTACAACTGCAGAAAGACCGGGCACATTCGAAGCCAGTGCCCAAAGTATCAAAAGGAGCAAAAAGAACAATACAAAGCAAAGGAGAAAAAGAAAGTACTGAAAGCCGCAACTTGGGATGATTCTTCCTCTGAAGAATCAAGCGAATCTGAGTCAAGCAGCGAGGAGGAAGCAAACTTATGCTTAATGGCAAAAAGCAACGATGACGACACCAGTGTTCTTAGCGACACTAAGGTAACTCCTCCCACCTTCGAAGAACTTTATGATGAATTTGTTCAAACTTGCAAATCCTATGATAAAAGTATAAAAGATAATATTATTTTAAATCGTGAGAATGACTTTATCATCAAAGAAAATCATAAGCTTACTAAAAAATTGATTTCAATTGAAAAGAGAAAGGTTTCATGTCAAGAGTGTGAGCACTCTTTATGTAAGGCAAAAGAACTTGAAGTCTCTCTTTCTAAGGCCCTCTCACAAATCAAAACTATTGCAAAAGAAAATGGGGACTTAGAGAGAAAACTAAAAACCTCTCTCTTACAAATTGGAAATAACAAAAAGAGTTTTGAAAATAAATGTGTTATGATTGTACAAGAAAATACATCTCTTAAAAAACAAAATCATGATCTCAATATGGCCATAAAAAAATTCGGAATAGGTCAAAAATCCCTGGACATGATTTTGGGAAACCAATGTTATGGTTCTGAAAAGTTTGGGCTCGAATATCAAAGTGATCCCTACCGCTCGACGCTAGCCACTAACGCCAGTGGTAGCTCAACAGTTAAAAAAATCTCATGTCTCTTCTAAAATTCAAACATCATCTAGCAAGAGCAATATACAAATTCAGAAAAGGGTCTCAACCCCCTTTATTTCATGTGCAAATTGTCTTAAGTTTGGACACACATCTAGCTCTTGCAAAAATACAAAACAACAATTTTTAAAACAAATTTGGGTACCTAAGAAATCCACTTACTCTATGAGTGGTATCTCTTGGGTATCCGGATCATTACTCTCATCTTCTTTCTAGATTTGCAGGAAGGCGAAGGAAACAGAGGATGTGTGGTACTTGGACTCAGGCTGCTCCAAGCACATGACGGGCAACAAAGCAAAATTCCTTAGCCTAGAAAAGAAGAAAGGAGGGATCGTAACGTTTGGTGATAACGGTAAAGGAAGGATCATGGGAGTAGGTACAGTGGGTAACGAATCATTTCTTATCTCAAATGTTCTTTATGTAAAAGGATTAAAACATAACTTAATATCTAAAAGCCAACTTTGTGATAAAGGATTAGATGTATTATTTGAATCATCCACTAATCTTTGCAAAATATTTAATCCTAAAACAAAAGACATGTTACTAACTGCACCTAGAATTCACAATGTTTACATAGTTTCATTTCATGATCTTTCCAAATTATCTATAAAATGTTTAATAACCAAAAATGATGAATTAGAACTATGGCATAGACGTTTAGGTCATGCTAGTACAAAGCTCATTTTAAAACTAGCTAAAAAGGAATTGATTAGAGGATTGCCTAAATTGAATGGAAATTTATCTTCACTATGTTCTCCATGCCAAAAAGGAAAATTTACAAAATCATCTTTTAAAATCAAAAACAAAATTTCTACTTCAAAACAATTGCAATTAATTCATATGGATCTCTTTGGTCCCGTTAGCACCGCAAGTCTTGGTGGTAGAATATATACTTTCGTTCTAATAGATGATTTCTCGAGATATTGTTGGACTTTATTTCTCTCTTCCAAATTTGATGCGTTTTGCGAATTCTCAAAATTATGTACCGTATTCAAAATGAACTAGATTTAAAAACAAAATGCATCCGCTCAGATCATGGAGGAGAATTTGAAAATGAAAATTTTAAATCTTTTTGTGAAATGTTAGGTATTAAGCATGAGTTCTCCGCTCCACGCACACCTCAACAAAACAGTGTTGTAGAAAGAAAGAATAGGACAATCCAAGAACTAGCACGCACTATGTTATCTGAATATAAATTACCTAAGTCTTTTTGGGCCGAAGTCATAAGCACATCATGCTATGTAATGAATAGAGTCATGCTTCGCCCATCTCTAAATCTCACACCGTATGAACTTTATTATCAAAAGAAACCTAACGTATCATATTTTAAAGTATTTGGTTGTTAATGTTTTATTCTTAATACAAAGATTCGTTATGAAAATTTGATGAAAAATGTAATGAAGGAATATTTCTTGGATACTCTTCAACCAGTAAAGCCTATATAATATTTAACAAAAGATCGAGTAAGGTTGAAGAGTCTATTAACGTAAAATTTGATTAATTTATTCCGTGTGCAGAAAGACTTCCTACAGGTACAAATTGTAACACCCAGTTTTGCTAAGCGCGGAAGCAAGATTGCCCAAGGAGGAGGGCAAGGCATTCGTAGCAAGGAGCTAGCGTCGGCGCTAGCGCAGGCGTTAGCTGTCCCGTCGTGTAAGGCTCTCGTTTTGATAGTTTCGTCAAGTTGAATTCGTCGAGGTGGATTCGTCGAAGGGAATTCATCGAAGATCTAGCGCAGGCGGTAGTGCTAGCGCCAGGCGGTAGCATTTCGTCGGGTAGTGAAGTTCCGTCGGGACATTGTGTTGTTCTTCATCGAGGGGTTTTCATCGAGTGGCAAGCGCGAGCGGTAGCGCTAGCGCCGGTGCTAGCCCACGGAACCAAATCCGTAAGTAGCGTTTTCTGGGCGTCCGGTCATCTTAAACTTTGATCCAATGACTCAGATTAGATCATCATAATTTCCTAAATTGGGCAGAGGAGTTTCTTTTCCATTCTATGAAGTCCTTGGTGCTTTTGGAGGCTTGGGAGAGAGGTAGGGTTTGGAGGAAGAAGAAGGCTAGATCCTCCATTGTTGGAGTACCGGAGCTACGTTTGCGGATCCGAGACCAGATCCGTGGAGAGGACTAGAAGACGCTTCTTTCTATCTGTGCCTTTCAACTGATCCATGGCGAGGAACAGAACTATTAGGGTAACAACATTTCTCATCCCAGTTTTAGGATGCGTGCATGGCATATTTGCTTTTACCTTCTCTTTTCTAAAATTTGTGGCACCAGATCTCTCAAATGAGATGGGTTCAGGTCGCCTTGGTTCAAGAAGAACCATCGGGTTGATTGAGCCCGTCCCCGACATGATTTTGCACAAAAGATTCGCTCCGTTAGTGGATTAGGCATTGTGGGTGAAGCCGAAATCGTGACTGGTTGTCCGATTCGGTGATGTTGCTTAACGTGCATTTTAGGGATTTAACTAGAAATCCGATGACGGCGAAAATGTCGTATGTGTTGCCTTTATGTTTTGTGTGAGAACGAACGGTGGTTTGGAAAGGGTAACTTGTTTGGGTGATGAATTGCTGGTGAAGCCGTTTGTTTGTGAAGGTGTGACTTTGTCTTTGTGGTCGGCTGGCTAGCCCGTGAATGCTTGGATTCATGTGGGGAGAGTGTCCGGGAAGACAAGTCCCCTTTTGGGCTAACTGACGAGAATAAGTATGCTGATGCGACTGTTGGCAAGATGAGCCAGGTAAGGGGTGAGGTCTCAGTGGAGTTCTTGGCTTTTGGCTTGGTGATTGTGGAGAGAACAAGTATGCTGATGCGCCCGTTAGCAAGATGAGTCATGTAAGGGGTGAGGTCTCAGTGGAGTTGTTGGCCTTGGGCTTGCATGGCCGTGGGGAAATGGTAAGTACCCTTGGTTTGTTGTGAATTGATGATGTGTGTTGATGTGTTAGAAGCATACATGTCGTAGGGTGCCTTGGGTGAAACCCAGGTTTGCATACATGCTGCATTGCTAGGCCCCCTTACTTTTATTGCTCAAAATAGAAACGTGGATGATGATTGTGACACGCATGCCTATCGTTTTTATGTTATTACTATTTATTACATTTGCATGTGAAGTGCTGACTTGCAGAGTAATGTAGTTCCCCGGGGTCCGCTAGGACGGCCGGGAGGAGGGGTGTTGTTACACTATTGTTGGTCAACCAAAGCTGACCCTCGTTATACCACTCTTTGTGATTTGGATGCAGGGCAAGGATCGCATGTTGGACCTAGATCGCCGGCCAAAAAGGCCTAAGCTTCATGAAGTGCACTTTTCCTATTTTCTTGTTTGACTGTGATGTCTTTGCTTATTCCGGCTTGCAAGTCGAGGTAGCTTAGGTCTGTGATGATCTTGTAGACATTTTATGTAACACTCCCATCCGTTCGAGAGCATATAACAGAGGGTCCGGCCGGGCCCCCACGCCATTTACTACAAAACAAACGGGAGCGTCACTATTGAAATATCGAACGACACTATAAAACGATGTCTAACTCAGAGCATTCTATGCGGAAGCTGAAAAGTGACAAGATAAACCCCAAAACCCGTACCCGGGTATGTCCACTTTTACTAAAATAGGAACAAATGTTTTACAACACAAAATTTAGGCACAACGGCCTTACAATTTACCAACATCGGCGCGTAGGCCGGCCATACATGAAAAGCAAAAGGAACATCAAAAAGGACTTCAAGGGCCGCAGCAGCACAAGGGCTTCAGCCCGCTATGAGCCCGCTATGTTCCCGCTCGGTCCAGCACCTATACAACAAGCCCACCAAAAACGGTGGCAAAACAGGGCAACGGTCAGCTAAAGATGACCAAATTATAACGACCCCACCCCTTCGAGGGGGTGGCAGTACTAATCATCCCTGCAAAACAACCTCAGCAGCATATATATATAAGAGTGTGACTAGCAAAGCCCACAACAGTTCATACGTATGCAACAATCACAAACGTGGGAATGGCCTCCATGTCTCATGCTCTCAGGCACTCTTTGGTGTACTCCGCCTTCCACCACCATCCACTCTTGATGGCTTCTGCCCTTCGAGGCTAAAGTCGGTGGCCCGAATACCAGGGCTCCCCCGCACTTTAATTGTGAACATCCCATAGTCCGAAGACTCTTTCCCATTGCTTCCCGACATGCTGTACGAGACTCACTAATCAGGTGCTGCAATGGTGCGGTTTCAGGTTCGCCAAATGCCCGTTGTTCACAGCTCTCGTTGTACAACACAAAGAGCGGGTATGGCGTCCCCTCAGACCAGGTATTCTCAATTAGGCGGCTCTACGGGCCGCTAAGTCATCCACTAGGACACCCTCACAGGTCGGGCACACAGGCCTCGGGTCCTCTCAACAGGTGGGCACGACAACATCACCAGAACCATGTCTGGGAGCTGTCGCCTGGCGATATCCAATATCGCCAGCGACAGTGAACAGAACTCCATTTTGGCTTCTAGCTGTGGGTGCTTCCCGGGGCACACCCCCAGGCATTGCTGCACATGCAGTAGCACTCCCACTGCCTCAGAACGCACAAAATCACCAGAACCAAGTCTGGGAGTTGTCGCCTGGCGATAGTCAATATCGCCAGCAACAGTGAACAGAACTCCTTTTCTGCTTCTAACTTCGGGTGCTTCCCGGGGCACACCCCCAGGCGTTGCTGCGCATGCAGTAGCACTCTCTAGTCCTACGAAGCAGGATATCAACATGGAGTTTTCCCCCGGCACGCACAATAACAAAAAGTATCACTAATCCGGACGAACCGTCTCGGATGGGCTTCACACAGCGCGCCTACGTCCATTTCACACATGGACTCTACATGTATGCAAGATTTTACGGGGATAACACAAATCGACCCGTCGGAGGCCACGACCTCACCCTTTTGGGTAGGGGCCTCAACGATGCACGAAACGGACTAGAACATGTCCAAAAGAGGGTAAAGAGGATCGTTACCCTTAGACGCCGCTTCGAAGCCATGGCTTGGTTTTTGGCACAGTTGGAAAGGAGCGTCTTGCCCTCCTCTACGCGTAGCCACCAACGTTGAGGTAATCAGAGTAGTGTAGCTCCACCAAATCCAAGCTCTAGGCTAGGGTTTACTATTGGATCTCCTTCTCCAAGCTCTCCCTCTCTCTCTTAATTAAAACCCTTAGTGAATAATGGGTTTCAAGTGGTTTTCGGCCACCTTATGCCAGCCACCGAGCCTCTCTGTCCAAAACAAGGCCCCAAAGTCAATGTGCCATCAATGGCCATGATTTCGGCCGCCAAGAATAATTTGGAGCTGTCGACCGGCGATAGCCGCTGTCGCCTGGCGACAACGGTAAAGAACCGACTTCGACCAGTCAACGCTACCGCTGCGAACAGTGCATGACACGTGTCACGGTGTCGCCAGCGTTAGACTTGCCGTCGCACGATAGCCTCTCGACAGAGTCCTTCACGCAAGACCGCTGTCGCCGGGCGATAGCCGATATCGCCAGCGACAGCGCTAGATTCCAGAAATCCAACTTTTTGAAATGGGGTCTTACAACCCTCCCCTCCTAATAAAAATTTCATCCGGAAATTGGTAAAAACAGCCATGTATATATATATCCAAAAAGCTCTTTACATAAAGGGGAAAAAGAGAGATAAACATCACCGAAATAGCTCGGGGAACTCCTCCATCATGGTGTGCTCACGCTCCCATGAGAGTTCCTCGCGACCGCAGTTGTCCCAACGGACCTTTACCATACGGATCACCCTGTTCCGCAACTGACGCACCTCAGCATCCTCGATGCTAACGGGCCTGACCGCCGTCTTAAGCCCACTATCCACGGGCACCTGATCCGCCGCGGCCACATGCGTAGGCTCTTGCACTGCCTTCCGCAACATGGAGATGTGGAATACATCGTGTAGCCCGCTCAGTTCCGCCGATAGTGCAAGCCTATAAGCCGCCTCACCGACACGCTCGATGATCTCAAACGGTCCAAGGTATCTCGGACTCAGCTTTTTCAAGCGTCGAATCCTGGATACACCCTTGAACGACCTGTTCTTCAAGTAGACCCAATCGCCAACGGCGAACTAGACGTCGCGGTGCTTCGCATTATAGTACTTCGCTTGCCTATCCTGCGCAACCAAAAGCCTCTCCCGGATCATACGTACCGTCGAAGTCGCCTCTTTGATGTCTTTCCTCTTGAAGAGCTTCGTCTCACCCGTTTCCGCCCAAGCTAAGGGAGTGCGGCACTTCCTGCCATAGAGGGCCTCGAAAGGCGCCATCTGAATACTCGCCTGGTAGCTGTTGTTGTACGCGAACTCAACAAGAAAGAGGTGATCTTCCCACCCCTTGCCGAAATCCAGGACGCACATCCGGAGCATGTCCTCTATCATCCTATTGGTATGCTCAGTTTGGCCATCCGTCTGAGGATGAAAGGTCGTGCTAAACTGTAGCTTCGTACCCAATAGACGGTTGACTAGCCTCCAGTCGCTCGAAGTAAAGCGTCCATCTCGATCACTGACGATGCTATGGGGCACACCATGCAATCGTACTATTGTATCAACATACAGCTTCGCCAACTTCTCCACCGAGTCATCCCTCCAGTTGGGGATAAAGTGCGCCACCTTCGTCAGTCGGTCTACGACTACCCAGATGGCATCGTTCCCGCTCTGCGACCTCGGCAGCCCATGCACGAAATCCATGGAAACGTCATCGAATTTCCACTCTGGGACCGGTAATGACTTCAAAAAGCCACCGGGCTTCTGACATTCATCCTTCACTAGCGCACAAGTGTGGAACTTGGCCACGTAGTGAGCGATGTCCCTCTTCATACCCGGCCATCAGAAAAGGACCTTCATGTCCTTGTACATCTTCGTGCTCCTTGGATGAACTGAATACCTGGTACGATGCACCTCGTACATCAACTCATCGCGCAGCTCACCCACCTTGGGGACGCACAAACGTTCGCCTCTCCACAGCAACCCGTCACGCACCTGAAACTGTGCATCCGACCCACCACCAGCCTCCTCCAAGCAGCGCTTTAAACTCGGATCGAGTTCCAAAGCCTGGCGGACTCTACCTGCGAGGTCGTACTGCACCTCAGTCCAACTCAAACAGGCACCGGCACTGCTCCGCTTCTCGACGCAAGAAATACCCAAGGCCTCCAGGTCACGTATCAGGTGCTCATCAGGCATCTGAATCCAGTTGGCCTGCGCTGGAGCCCTGCGACTGAGCGCATCTGCGACAACATTCCCCTTCCCGGGAGTATAGTGGATCGCGAAGGTGTAGTCCCCAAGGAACTCCATCCACCTCTGCTACCGCATATTCAGCCCCTTCTGCGTCAGAAGGTACTTCAGGCTCTTATGGTCCGTGAAGATGTCGATCTTCAAGCCATACACATAATGCCGCCAAAGCTTCAGGGCAAATATCACGGCCGCCAACTCCAAGTCGTGGACCGGATAGTTCCGCTTGTGCACCTTCAGCTGGCGAGAGTCGTACGCTATTACCTTGCCATGCTGCTGCAGAACACAGCCAAGGCCGCTCCCAAAAGCGTCGGTGTAGATCTCGTAGCCTTCCGTGCCGCAAGGCAAACATAAGATCGGAGCCGTGGTAAGCCGCCGCTTCAACTCCTCGAAAGCCCGCGCACACGCGGGCGTCCAAATAAACTCCTGCATCTTCCGTGTCAGCGTCGTAAGAGGCAGCGCGATCCGTGAGAAGTTCTCCACGAAGCGCCTGTAATAGCCGTCCAGCCTGAGAAAGCTACGGAACTCCGCTACATAAGAAAGAACAGGCCACTCCCTGATGGCCGCAACCTTCACCGGATCAACCGCCACACCCTCTCCACTAACCACATGGCCTAAGAACGCCACGGAAGGCAGCCAGAACTCGCACTTCGAGAACTTGGCATACAGCTGGTTCCTTCTCAGAACCTCCAAGACTACTCGCAGGTGATCACCGTGCTCCTCCTCGGACTGAGAGTAGACCAGTATGTCGTCAAGGAAGACGACCACAAACCGGTCGAGGTACTCTCGGAAAGTCCGGTGCATCAAGTCCATAAACACCGAAGGCGCATTAGACAGCCCAAACGGCATCACCGTGAACTCATACTGCCCGTACCTTGTACTGAAGGCAGTCTTCGGGATGTCGCACTCCCTGATCCGCACCTGATAATAGCCGGACTTCAAGTCCAGCTTCGAGTATACGGTCGAACCAACGAGCTGGTCGAACAAGTCGTCTATCCTCGGAAGAGGATACTTGTTCTTCTCGGTCAGCTTGTTCAGCTCCCGATAATCGATGCAAAGCCGCAGGCTGCCGTCCTTCTTTTTGACAAAGAGGACCGGTGCACTCCAAGGTGAGGAACTCAGACGCACGTAGCCCTGCTCAAGCAGCTCCTGCAACTGCAGCTTCAACTCCGCCAACTTCTTCGGAGCCATACGATACGGCGAGCGGGCCACAGGCTTAGCGCCTGGCACCAACTCAATCGTGAAATCTATCTCCCGCTGCGGTGGAGCACCGGGGAGATCGCTCGGGAACACATCGGGGAACTCTGAAACTACCGGAACATCCACTAGGCTGGGCCTCGATGTAGAAGCCTCCACTAGAGCAAAGAATAATTCTGCTCCCTGACGCACTGCCTTGGACACCTGAAGAGCAGACATCAGCATCTTGCTCGATCCACGCATGCCCGCAAAGACCGTCTCACGATCGACACACTGCCCAAACCTCACCTCCTTTGTGGTGCAATCAATGCACGCACGCTGTTCCGACAGCCAGTCCATGCCAAAGATTACATCGAACTCAACCAGGGGGAGTAACGATGCTTTCAGGTCATACTCCTGACTTCCAACTAGAACTTTCACGCAGCAACTCCTCTCCACACGAATCGAATATCCATTCGGTAGTAGGACCTCCAGTCCATCTGCAGAAGCAATCGACGGTGCACCAATACGTTGGACGAAGTCCGACGATAAGGAGTGCGAAGCTCCAGTATCGAAAAGCGCTCTCGCGGGAAAGCCTAAAACATTTACAAAGCATACGCTGCCAAACAAGGTTAGTATGAACACTAAAACAGGTATATAAAACAGTAAGGACTGTATCTTAAATTATACCTGTCACGACGTCCTTGGCTTTGATAGCCTCCTGCTGACCAAGACTGAAGACTCTGGGCTGCGGGGGAGCCATACGGGAGGCAGTGGACTCAGCCGCCTTCCCCTTCTCAGAATAAGGTGGCCCAGTCTTCTTCTCTGACCTTGGAAGCCCACTGCGGCAATCCCGAGAGAAATGGCCAGGCTTTCCACAAGTAAAACAAATAAGAGGGCCACGTCCAGACGACGCGCCCGAAGCAGAGGGAGCTGGCCCAGATAATCGAGCCTTCTTCCAGCGATTCAACCTCCGCAACTTCGCCGCACTCGGCGCCTTGCCCTCCGGCACTGCCTCGACCACAGCCACCTTGCCCTTCTCCCTGAGCATGTCCTGCTCAAGCGCTCGGGCTGAACCAACGAGGGTCGTGAAACCCTGCGTCAACAGCCCTGTCAAAAGGTACCGCAACTCACTACGCAAGCCTCCGTAGAACCTGTTCACCCTTCTCCCCTCGTCATCGAAAGAAGTTCCAGCGTAACGCCCGAGGCGGGTGAACTCGTACAGGTAGTCATCAACCAGTCTATCACCCTGCGTCAGAGCCAGAAACTAGTTATCCATCGCGATCTGCTGCGACGGAGGCACATACCTTGCCAGGAAGATTCTCGAGAACTCTTCCATCGGCACATCAACCAGTCGCCTTCCCGCAAACTGGCGCCTCTCTACCTCATCCCACCACCGCCTGGCTTCCTTTTCCAACAAGAAAGTAGCGAAGGTCACCTTCTGCGCTTCATCCGACTGTGTCGCTGTTAGAATTCGCTCCATATGCGACAGCCAGTCCTCGGCCTCAACTGGGGATTCAACCCCGGTAAACGGAGGAGGTCGAAATCCCAGGAAGTGCTTCAGCTGTTGCTCAGCAGCACGCCTCACGGGGACTTGCTCCACTCTTAGTGGCTCCGGGGCCACTTCCTGCACCGGCGGTTTACCTTGCCCTCCAGGCTGGCCATTCAACGCAGCTAGAACGGCTTCTGTAACTAGCCGAACCATCTCAGCAGACGGAGGTGTAGGAGCCTCAGCAGACCCGCTACTCTCAACCACGTCACGGGGACGCGACGGTCCCGCTGCACTTTGAGTGCCCTACACGAGTGCAACACACAGTTAGGCGACATCACAGTCGCAACTAACAACAAAAGGAACACTCAGGTTCCAAAATCATGCAATAATTGTTGGTTTGTTGTTACATTTTATTCCTAAGTGGACATTTTTGGGTTTATTTTACGTCTCGACGGTAGCGCACACACGTGCTCACCACCCCTTAAAAGAATTCGTCCACGAATTCCTTAGAAGGATACGGAACCCTAGCCTCTAATACCAATTTATAACACCCCCATCCGTTCGAGAGCATATAACAGAGGGTCCGGCCGGGGCCCCACACCATATACTACAAAACAAACGGGAGCGTCACTATTGAAATATCGAACGACACTATTGAAATATCGAACGACACTATACAATGATGTCTAACTCAGAGCATTCTATGTGGAAGCTGAAAAGAGACAAGATAAACCCCAAAACCCGTACCCGGGTATGTCCACTTTTACTAAAATAGGAATAAATGTTTTACAACACAAAATTTAGGCACGACGGCCTTACAATTTACCAACATCGGCGCGCAGGCCGGCCATACATGAAAAGCAAAAGGAACATCAAAAAGGCCTTCAAGGGCCGCAGCAGCACAAGGGCTTCAACCCGCTATGAGCCCGCTATGTTCCCGCTCGGTCCAGCACCTGTACAACAAGCCCACCAAAAACGGTGGCAAAACAGGGCAACGGTCAGCTAAAGCTGACCAAATTATAACGACCCCACCCCTTCGAGGGGTTGGCAGTACTAATCATCCCTGCAAAACAACCTCATCAGCATATATATATATAAGAGTGCGACTAGCAAAGCCCACAACAGTTCATACATATGCAACAATCACAAACGTGGGAATGGCCTCCACGTCTCGTGCTCTCAGGCACTCTTTGGTGTACTCCGCCTTCCACCACCATCCACTCTTGATGGCTTCTGCCCTTCGAGGCTAAAGTCGGTGGCCCAAATACCAGCGCTCCCCCGTACTTTAATTGTGAACATCCCGTAGTCCGAAGACTCTTTCCCATTGCTCCCCGACATGCTATACGAGACTCACTAATCAGGTTCGCCAAATGCCCGTTGTTCACAGCTCTAGTTGTACAACACGAAGAGCGGGTATGGCGTCCCCTCAGCCCAGGTATTCTCAATTAGCCGGCTCTACGGGCCGCTAATTCATCCACTAGGACACCCTCACAGGTCGGGCACACAGGCCTCAGGTCCTCTCAAAAGGTGGGCACGACAACATCACCAGAACCAAGTCTGGGAGCTGTCGCCTGGCGATATCCAATATCGCCAGCGACAGTGAACAGAACTCCATTTTAGCTTTTAGATGTGGGTGCTTCCCGGGGCACGCCCCCAGGCATTGCTGCACATGCAGTAGCACTCCCACTGCCTCAGAACGCACAAAATCACCAGAACCAAGTCTGGTAGTTGTCGCCTGGCGATAGTCAATATCGCCAGCGACAGTGAACAGAACTCCTTTTCTGCTTCTAACTTTGGGTGCTTCCCGGGGCACACACCCAGGCGTTGATGCGCATGCAGTAGAACTCTCTAGTCCTACGAAGCAGGATATCAACACGGAGTTTTCCCCCGACACGCACAATAACAAAAAGCATCACTAATCTGGACGAACCGTCTCGGATGGGCTTCACACAGCGCGCCTACGTCCATTTCACGCATGGACTCTACATGTATGCAAGATTTGATGGGGATAACACAAATCGACCCGTCGGAGGCCACGACCTCACCCTTTTGGGTAGGAGCCTCAACAATGCACGGAACGGACTAGAACATGTCCAAAAGAGGGTAAAGAGGATCGTTACCCTTAGACGCCGCTTCGAAGCCATGGTTGGTTTTTGGCACAGTTGGAAAGGAGCGTCTTGCCCTCCTCTACGCGTAGCCACCAGCGTCGAGGGAATCATAGTAGTGTAGCTCCACCAAATCCAAGCTCTAGGCTAGGGTTTACTATTGGATCTCCTTCTCCAAGCTCTCCCTCTCTCTCTTAATTAAAACCCTTAGTGAATAATGGGTTTCAAGTGGTTTTCGACCACCTTATGCTAGCCACCGAGCCTCTCTGTCCAAAACAAGGCCCCAAAGTCAATGTGCCATCAATGCCCATGATTTCGCCCGCCAAGTACAATTTGGAGCTGTCGCCCGGCGATAGCTGCTGTCGCCTGGAGACAGCGGTAAAGAACCAACTTCGACCAGTCAACACCACCGCTGCGAATGGTGCATGACACGTGTCACGGTGTCGCCAGCGTTATACTTACCGCCGCGTGATAGCCTCTCGACAGAGGCCTTCACGCCAGACCGTTGTCGCCGGGCGATAGCCGATATCGCCAGCGACAGCGCTGGATTCCAGAAATCCAACTTTCTGAAAAGGGGTCTTACATTTTATATGCCCTGTTTGTTTGACTTGAGTTTGGGCTTATTAAGGCCTTAAGGCCGTATTACTCTTATGTAGTTGTGGGCAACTTCTATGGGTTTTCTAATATTTCCGCTGTGTTGGTTCTGAGTTTTGAGATGTTTAGATCTATATCATTTTTTAATACTAAAGCTGTGGCGATTATATGTTGTGGGGTCCCGGCCGAACCTATATTATATAGTCATTTCAGGGGAGGTTTTACAATTTGGTATAAGAGGTAGGTTTGCGTTCTTGTTGAGGTTTAGCGTGTTCAGATCGCGTTAAGGAGTTGTCCATATAGGAGTACCTTGTGGGATCATGAGTGTCCTTGTGTTCGAGTCTTGCGAGTAGAGTTTGATTCGTGTTTTCTTGCTTATGTTAGGATGGTGGCGATGATGTGGGGACATCGAGACGACAAGAGGAGCCTTCGGCAAGCAATGCTACGACCCCAACCCTCGTGAATATGGGTTTGTCCCAGACATACTTCTGTTTTATGCTAGCGGAGGCGATGGTGGCAGCTCAAGCTGCAGCAATGCCACAAATTGTGATGTCTGTTGTGCAGGTTGCGACTCCTGTTATTCCAGTTATTGTGACACCGGAGGTGGGAGTAAGGCAGGTAAAGTCGTTAGCCGAGAGAGCGGTTGGGCAAGGGGATCGTCAGATGAAGTACTATCTGAGCTTCCATCCTCCGACGTTCAAAGGAGTTGGCACTCCGACGGACGCAGAGGATTGGTTAGCGAGAATTCAGGAACTCCTGAAAGCGGCAGTGACCCCAGAGGACAAGCAGTCCCAGTTCGCGGCGTTTATGTTAGAAGGCGACGCCAAGCTGTGGTGGGTGAATCATAACGGTCGCATTTCCCTGGACGTGCCCCGTCCATGGAAGAGTTTGGGAATGCCTTCCTGAAGCGCTATATCCCCTCTTCGACGAGGTTAGCCCTTCAACGGCAGTTCTTGCACTTGGTGCAGCGCGAGAAGACGGTAGACGAGTACTTGTAGGAGTTTACTCGGTTGGGTCGTTACGCAGGAACGACCATGGCAGACGATGAGGAGAGGGATAATCTCTTCTATCAGGGTCTGAGAGAGTACTTAAGGCAACCTCTGATAGCCTTAAAGAATGCGGGGTTCAATGAGTTAGTTGAAGCTACTCGAACATTGGAAAACGATATGGAGCGAACCCAACGCCGCAAGGGCGCAAGGGCGCAAGGGCTTGGAGGCAAAGCAGGGAGAACGTAAGCCATCTCAGTCTCAGGGGAAGTCTGAGAAAAGTTGGTGGAAGAAAAAGCCCCGTCCTTTTAGGACTGGCGAGAGGAGCGGTGCGGCTTCTGGAGAGTTCCGTTCCAAGGGACCAGTGACGTGCTACAAATGTGGCAAGGTGGGACACATAGCCCGGTTCTGTTTCGAGAGTGGAGTCGAGCTAGAGCAGAGGCAAGAGCAGTCGGTTCATTCCGATCCTAGTGTTGGGGAGAAAGGGAAGGCGGCGAAGTCCAGTGCTTCTCGTTTCCCTCCTGTGCAGCCTAGAGCGTACAACCTCAGGCAGCAGGAAGCGATTTGTCAACCTGACGTGGTGGCAGGTATGAAAAGTTTAGAGTTTCGTTCGATAGATTAAAACTGTTTGCGGCCTTTCATTTTGTTATATGTGTGTTAGGCTTCGTGCTAGTTTTGGGCTACCCCTCTACAGTGTTGTTCGACATGGGAGCGTCACACTCTTTTCTCGCGGAAAGCTTTGTCTAGAGAATCGGTGTTGAGTCTGTCGAGACAGAGGTGGAGCTTAGTGTGCGCTTGCCAAATGGGTCTTTCATGACCACTGGAAGGAAGGGACGCATTGTGATGAGGATTTGCGAGTGTGATTTTGAGTTGGTAGCAGCAATCCTACAACTAGCCGAATTTGACATCATCCTGAGGATGGACTGGCTTGCAGAGCAGCGAGCTAGTATTGACTGTCTGTTGAAGGTGGTGACCTTAAGGAGTGAAGGAAGAGCGGAGGTCAAGTTCGAGGGCCTTTGCGGAGTGGCCTACTCCCTGATCTCTGCCGTGCAAATGGTACGTGCGGTGAATCCAGGAGGTGCGACATTTGTAGCTTTGTTGGAGACTCACTCCACAAAGTTGACAATCGGAGAAGTGCTAGTGGTGGAGGAATTCGAGGATGTGTTCCCCGAGGAGCTTTTGGGGCCACCCCTCAGCGTGAAATCGACTTTTCGATCGAGTTGGTGTCGGGTGCGAGGCCGGTGTCGCATCCTCCATTTAGTATGGCACCGAAGGAACTATCTGAGCTAAAGGTACAGTTGCAAGAGCTGCTCGAGCACGGGTACATTAGGCCCAGCTCCTCACCGTGGAGTGCGCTGGTGTTGTTTGTTAAGAAAAATGATGGTAGTATGCGGCTATCCATAGACTATCGCGAGTTGAATAAGTTGACCATCAAGAATAAGTACTCGATTCCGTGAATCGATGATTTGTTCAATCAGTTGGTGGGGTCGACGGTGTACTCCAAATTGGATTTGAAGTTGGGTTACTATCGGTTAAGGATTCGAGAAGAGGATATTCCCAAGACGGCGTTTGGGATGAGATATGGTCATTTTGAGTTCTCGGTGATGCCGTTCGGTTTGACGAACGCGCCATCAGTATTCGTGGATTTGATGAACCGAGTGTTTCGACGACACCTGGATTCGTTTGTGGTGGGGTTCATTGACGACATCTTAGTGTATTCGAAGTCGAAGGCGGAGCATGAGTCTCATCTGAGAGTAGTGTTGCAGACATTGAGGGAGAACCAGCTTTATACTAAGTTCTCAAAGTGCGAGTTTTGGATCGAGAAAGTGGCATTCCTGGGTCACGCGATTAGTGCAGATGGGGTGGCAGTGGATCCTGTGAAGATTGAAGCCATTAGAGATTGGCCTGTACTTAGAACCGTGGCGGAAGTCCGGAGTTTCCTTGGACTAACCTGTTATTACAGAAGGTTCGTTGAGAACTTTTCGCGGATGGCTTTGCCCCTCACCACCCTTACACGAAAGGACCAGAAGTTTGTGTGGACGCCTAAGTGTGCCCGTGCATTCGAGACCTTGAAGGAAAGATTGATGTCTGCTCCAATCCTAAGTCTTCCTAGTGGGACTGAAGGATTCCAGATTTTCAGCGACGCGTCAAGGTGCGGTTTGGGTTGCTTGCTGGTGCAGCATGGCAACGTGATAGCTTATGGGTCGAGGCAGCTAAAGCCTCATGAGAGAAATTACCCCATCCACGAATTGGAGTTGGCGGCGGTGATTTTTGCATTGAAGCTGTGGCGGCACTACGTGTATGGTGCGAAGGTTGAAATCTTTACGGACCACAAAAGCCTGAGGTATCTTTTAGATCAGAAGGCTCTTAATATAAGGCAGCGTAGGTGGGTCGAGTTCCTTGGGGACTACGACGTTGCGATTCAGTATACGCCAGGCAAGGCCAATGTGGTGGCCGAGGCCTTGAGTAGAAAGTATTCCGGGCAGGGAAATTGGTTTGAAGCGCATGACGAGCGTTTGGTGCGAGAGGTTTAGTCTCTTAGTATCGTGTGCGTGGCTAAGGGTGAGTCCAGCGCAGCTCGGCTGAACTGGATCGAGATGCAGTGTGATCTAGTAGATCAAATTCGAGAGGCAACCAGTGCAGACGAGGAGTGTCAGCAGTGTTGGAGCATGCGTTTCGCACTCCTCCGGTTTGATAATAACAAAGTCCCGTTTGTATTTGATCCTATTTTTGTTAATGGTGTGCAGATAACAGGTATGCAATGTTCACAATTCTCTTGGAGCAAAAATTGATTGTGGGAAATTTTCACTGTCGGAAAATTCCGACACCCACTATCGCCCAGGCGACAGCTCAGCGGTTAGAACAGCAATCGGCAGTATTGAGCTGTCGGAAATCCGACAGCGATGTCGCCCAGGCGACAGCTCAGCGGTTACATCAACTGCCCACGACTTCACCCACGACCGACGGTTTTGCGCTATCGGAATTCCGACATCGATGTCGCCCCAGCGACAGCTCCACGATTCCAGCAACTGCCCACACGACGGCTCGACGGCACGACCGAGGCAGTTTGGCGCTGTCGGAAATTTCCGACAGTGACTGTCGCCCAGGCGACAGTGAAAGTCTATAAAATGGTGCCTTTGGTTCGTGCATTCTAAGTTTTGGAGATTTCCAGTCCCTACCTGAGTGCATACAAACCAGAGAGCTCCAGAACCTCCTCAACTCCTAATTGTGCAAAGAAGGATTGAAGATTGAAGACGAGATCGGGCGCGCTACTCCATCAACGATCATCTCAAGGCTTCAACAATCCATTCAGAGATCTGAATTTCTAGGGAGTTGACTTTTTCATATTGTATTTCATTTACTCATATTTCATTTTGTATTGGGGAAGAAATCGTCGTCTTGCGTGCGGCGTCTAAGTCCTTGCGCGACTTAGGGGAAAAGCGCTTCCTTGTGCGGAGCGTCCAAGTCCTTGCGTGGCTTGGTGGGAAATCGTGGCCTTGTGTGCTACGTCTAGATCTTGGGAAGATCTAGAGGATAGGCTTGGGCTTTGTCTTGGGAAAGACAAGCGATAGCCTTCCGATCCTTGTGAGAAGGATTGGTAAATCAAAAATATTGTATTTACATATTATCATTGTGCCTTGATCTTAAGCATTGTTAAGATCATTTTTATTTGTATGCAAATTTCATGATAAATAAAATGATGATCTTCTCACTAATCGCAAATTGGTTTGCTTAAATTTTTATCTTAGAAATTTGTGCTTGGTGTTATACAAAAATTGCTTTGTTTTTAAAATTAATTTTTAAGAAACTTTTTATTAAAGTAAAATTGTCTTAAAATTATTAAGTAAAAATTACAAATTTAAACACACCCTTATTCACCCCCCCCCCCCTCTAAGGGCGCCACAGGATCCAACAAGTGGTATCAGAGCCAGGTTACTCCAAAACGGTTTTACCACCGGGAGTAATGGCGCACAACGATCACGCGTTCGTTGAGGGACAAGGAATTAGTAGGCCACCACTTTTCACGGGCACGGACTATAATTATTGGAAAACACGTATGCGTTGTTTTCTAATTGCTTTAGATATAGAAGTCTGGAATATGGTAGAAACTAGTTACACTTCTCCAACATTTGTTGTAGGAGATGTAACTATGGAAAAACCCAAAGACAAGTGGGATGAAAATGATAAATTAAAATGCAAAAACAATGCAAAGGCCATGAATGCCTTATTTTGCGCACTAGATCGCACCGAGTTTAATAGAGTCTGTGCTTGCGATACTGCTTTTGATATTTGGAATCTTTTGGAAATTACTCATGAAGGTACTTCGCAGGTAAAGGATTCAAAGCTATTTCAATTGGAGTCAGAGTTCGAAAGATTCAAAATGGAGGTGGATGAAGAAATTGACACAATGTACACACGATTCACTAAAATCGTGAACGATTCAAAGGTGTTGGGTAAGGTCTTTTCAAATGGAGATTTAGTTAGAAAAATCTTAAGATCACTTCCCCCGAAGTTCAATCCAAAAGTGACTGCAATTTCTGAGTCACATGATCTTAAGACATTAAAATTGGAGAGTCTCATTGGGAATCTAAAAACCCATGAAGTGGAGTTGAAGATTCAAAGCCAAGAATATAATTTGGAGCCCAAAAAGAAGAGCTTGGCGTTGAAATCTAAAAAGGAATTTGAGAGTGAGACTGAAGAAAGTGATGAAGATGAAGAAGGATTGTTTGTAAGAAATTTTAAGAAGTTTATGAGAAATCCAGAGAGGAGAAACTCATTTAAAAAGTTTTTCAAAAAGAAGGATTTTGCCTACCAAAAAGGCAAAGGAAAAATGGAGAATGAAGAGGAGCGCCCGCCACCGGAGTGTTACCATTGCAAGAAGATTGGTCATATCAGAAGCAAGTGCCCAAAGTATCTGAAAGAGCAAAAAGCAAAGAGGCACGATAAAAAGAAGAAAGTGTTAAAGGCAGAGACTTGGGATGATTCTTCGTCTGGTGAAGAAAGTGATCCCTCAACACAGGAAGAAGAGGAGGCTAATCTATGCTTGATGGCAAAAGACAGCATTACATCTGAAGACGACTGCAGTGTCCAAAGCGACACTGAGGTAACGCCTCCATCTTTTGATGAGTTATATTCTGAATTTATGAAAACATGCAAAGTTTTAGATAAAAGCTTAAAGGAAATTGATTTTCTAAAATCTGAAAATAAAGGTCTTTCAAAAGCAAATAAAAAAACTATCAAAAGAGTTGGAATCTATTAGGAAAGAGAAGATATTTTGTCAAGAGTGTGATCATTCTTCGACAAGGATAAAAGAACTTGAAACTACTATTTCTAAGTCCGATCAAAAATTTGATCTACTTGTAAAAGAAAAAAGGGACTTAGAAAAAGTTGTTAAAACTTCTCATTCTCAATTAGATAATTATAAGAAAATTTTTGCAAATAGATGTGGCATGATAGTAAAAGAAAATTCAATTCTAAAATCCAAAGTAAATGAGTTGAACATGGCAATTGGAAAATTTGGTGTTGGAAAAAAATCACTGGATATGCTATTAGCCAACCAATGCCATGGTACAGCAAAATATGGACTAGGATACATTTCTGGAAGCTCTGGAGGCTGTCGGAAATTTCCGACAGCTACTGTCGGAACCGGCGACAGCTCCAGGTTCAGAAATCTTATTTCTAAAAATACAATCTTTTCTAAGTCCATACATAAAGATGCTTCCACCAGCAAGAGTCCAGAGAAACCATTGAAAAATGGTTCCTCACCATTCATTGTGTGTGCCAAATGTCATCGATTTGGTCACATCTCGAGCTCATGTTGGAAGAAGGGAAAAGCTATTGTTAAACAAATCTGGGTACCTAAGGCGTCCACCTATACAATGGGATCGACCACTTGGGTAACCAGATCTTTACTCTCATCGTCTTTTTAGGTATGCGTGCAGGCTAGGAACAAAGAAGACGTGTGGTATTTGGACTCTGGATGTTCAAAACACATGACGGGCGATAAATCAAAGTTCCTTAGCCTGGAGATGAAGAAAGGTGGAACAGTGACATTTGGAGATAATGGAAAGGGTAAAGTCAAAGGCATTGGAGTAGTAGGTAACGAAGAATTTAAAATTTCAAATGTTTTATATGTTAAAGGTTTGAAACATAATTTAATTTCTATTAGTCAACTATGTGATAAAAATCTAAATGTTTTATTTGACTCTAGCTCAAACCTTTGCAAAATTATTGATTCTAAAACAAACGAAATCGTACTTACTGCACCAAGAATAAACAATGTCTATACAATCACTTTTCATGATTTATCTCATTCTACACTTAAATGTTTCATTTCAAAGAATGATGAACTTGAATTATGGCATAGGAGACTAGGACATTCTAGTGCTAAACGCATAGTAAAGCTTTCTAAAAATAAAATAATAAAAGGATTACCAAATTTGAATGGAAAGCTATCCTCATTATGTTCACCATGCCAAAAGGGAAAATTTACAAAATCATCTTTTAAAAGCAAAAATGTCATATCTACCACTAGACCTTTGAATCTATTACATATGGACTTGTTTGGTCCAATTTCTACACAAAGTCTAGGAGGTAGAAAATATACGTTTGTTATTATTGATGATTATTCTAGATTTTGTTGGACTTTGTTTTTATATTCAAAATCTGATGCTTTTGATGAATTTGTAAAACTAATTTCACGTATTCAAAATGAAGTTGATCTAAAGGTAAAATGCATTAGATCAGATCATGGAGGAGAGTTCGATAATGAAAAATTTATTTCATATTGTAATGATTTTGGGATAAAACATGAATTTTCCGCTCCACGCACACCACAGCAAAATGGTGTAGTGGAGAGGAAAAATAGAACACTCCAAGAATTAGGACGTACTATGCTTTGTGAATTTAAATTGCCAAAATATTTTTGGGCCGAAGCAGTTAGTACGACATGTTATATTATTAATCGTGTCATGATTCGTCCCACATTACAATTAACTCCTTATGAAATTTATTTTCAAAGAAAACCAAATGTATCATACTTTAAAGTGTTTGGTTGTAAATGCTTTATTTTGAATACAAAAGATAACTTAGGCAAATTTGATGAAAAATGTGATGAAGGAATTTTCATTGGTTATTCTTCAACTAGCAAGGCCTATAGAGTTTATAATAAGAGAACAAAAATAGTTGAAGAATCTATTCATGTTAGGTTTGATGAGTTTGCCTCATGTGTAGAAAGGAAAATTACAGGAAAAGAAGATGAACTCCTTCCCACGGTGGAGAATGATGAAGAAGAACTTGGAGAAAATGAAGAAGAAAAAGGAGAAGAAAGAGAAGAAGAAAGAGGAGAAGAAGATAGAGAAGAAGAAGAAAGAGAAGGGTATGTACCTCCAACCGAACTACAATTCTCAAAAGATCATCCGCAAGAACTTGTTATTGGAGAACCATTATGTGGGGTACGTACGCGTTCTAGTTTACATGAAACCTTTTCAAATTTATGTTTTGTCTCAAATATCGAACCAAAAGATGTTGCCACCGCTTTAAATGATGAATCTTGGTTTCTAGCTATGAATGAAGAACTTAATCAATTTGAAAGAAATAAAGTTTGGATTCTTGTTGATAGACCTAGTGATCATCCAGTGGTAGGAGTCAAATGGATTTTCAAAAACAAATTAGATAGTGACTCTAGGGTCACTAGAAACAAAGCTAGGCTTGTAGCGAAAGGATATAATCAAATTGAAGGGGTAGATTTTGATGAAACTTTTGCACCCGTAGCACGATTGGAAGCAGTTAGAATTTTTGTTGCATTTGCTAGCCATAAAAGATTTAAATTATTGCAAATGGATATTAAAACTGCATTTTTAAACGGGTTGATTAAAGAAGAAGTTTATGTTGAACAACCCCCAGGATTTATAAATGAAAAATTTCCTAATCGCGTATATAGATTGCTAAAAGCTTTGTATGGTTTAAAACAAGCACCACGAGCATGGTATGATAGATTGACCATATATTTATTACAAAATGGTTTTAAAATGGGTGGTGTTGATTGTACACTCTTCATTAAGCAAGTAAATGATGATTTAATTGTTTTACAAATTTATGTTGATGATATTATTTTTGGAGCCACTAATGAAGAGTTGTGTAACTATGTTGTAAAAATGATGGAAAGTGAATTTGAGATGAGTATGGTAGGGGAATTAAAATATTTCTTAGGATTTCAAATTGTTCAAAATCATGATGGAGTTTTTATTAACCAATCAAAATATATTCATGATGTCTTAAAACGATTTGGATTTGAAAATCTCAAACAAGCAAATACTCCTATGAGTGTATCTTTAAAATTAGGAAAAGATGAAACTGGAATATCAATAGATCAAACTTTATATAGAGGCATGATAGGTTCACTTTTATATTTGACTGCTTCTAGACCAGATATTATGTTTTCAGTTTGTTTATGTGCTAGATTTCAAGCCGATCCCAAAGAATCACATTTAAAAGCGGTAAAAAGAATTTTTAGATATTTAATTGGCACATCTAAACTTGGTTTGTGGTATCCTCATAGCGATGATTTTACACTTTTTGGTTATTCTGATTCTGATTACGCCGGTTGTTCACTAGATAGGAAAAGCACTAGTGGCACTTGTCACTTTTTAGGCCCTTCACTCATTTCATGGTCGAGTAGGAAACAGAATTCTGTTGCCCTTTCAACCACCGAAGCCGAATACATCGCACTAGGTAGTTGTTGTGCACAAGCCCTTTGGATGAAACAAACCTTAGAAGACTTTAATATTAAACAACAAACTATTGAATTATGGTGTGATAATAAAAGTGCAATTGATTTAACACACAACCCGGTCCATCATTCAAGGTCTAAGCATATTGATGTGAGACATCATTTTATTAGAGATCATATTAAAAATAACCACATAAAAATTTCATTTATAGGCACGGATAATCAACTAGCGGATATATTCACTAAACCTTTACCGGAATCCCGTTTTTCTATGCTTAGGCTAGAATTGGGAATTCTAGACATTTCACAATGAATATATCACTTTTTAAAGCCTATAACAAAAAATTTATTATCACAAAACATAAACAATGTAAATACAAAAATGCCAAAATTATAAAAAAAAAAAACCAAAACATCAAATTTCAAAAACCTTAACAAAATTCAACATCACTAACATTACATCAATAGTGTTCACATCAAAACAGTAGCACAAACTTAAGGATCAAGTTCTTTAAACAAAAAAAAATTAAAAACCACAGAAATTTAAAGAAGTTCACTGTCGCCCAGGCGACAGTGGATGTCGGAATTTTCCGACATCTCCCAGCAGCAGCAGCAACACAAACCTACTCTGAGTCTTCATAACCAGCCCCGCTGCTCTCTGGACAATCTTCTGGAGGTCCTCGTCTCACGGCTTTGCCACGGCGAGTCTGCCTCACCGATTGGCGTGGCGGCTCCTCGTCCGGAACTTGCCATTCTGCCTCCTCCTCCGGCGTTGGCTTCAACTTCAGACTTTTGACAAGAAACTTCATAAATTTCTGCATTCGACTACGATCCTTTTTCACTTCCTTTTTGTGATCCTCTAACGAATCACGCAAATCATCAATGGATTCCCTTAGTGATCCTGCCCTAGAAATGCTCGGCTCTCTAATCTCGATTCCCGGTTGAGCTTTTCTAAGCGGCTTCTTCCCTTTCATTGAACCCGTGAAATAAATTTCCGGATAACAATCATCAAAATACGAGTCTTGCACAATCCATCCATACTTCTTATAAAGTACACGCTGAATTACCAACCCCATTGGCAGCGTATGCACCTTCACCCATCTTGGATGTTTCAATCTGTACGTATACCTAATCTGGGATAGTATGAAGTCTGCCATATCAAAAGGCTCATCCTCCATAATATAGTACGTAAAGAGGGTCAACTGCGCAGTAATGCTTCTTGTGTCTCCACTCTTCAACATCACCGAATTCCTTAATATATCTTGGACTAAGTAAGCATCCGGTGTAAGTGAGGTAACTTCAGTGGTAAGAGTTTTCTTCTGATTCCCATGTAAACTCATGTTTACTAGGGTCCAATCTCTATCCTTCCGATAATTCTCCACTATATCAGGCATATTCTCACTCATCACTAGTCCAAATTCCTCTCGTAGATCAACATGTGTTATTTCCACATGTTGACCTTGGATCCTTGATCTCACACCTCCATCCAATTCCGTAACATTTGGGTCTTCCAAATGGTTATAAAATTCACGAATTAAAAAGGATGAAAACCCCTCTGGTGAGATTATTGAGAGAATACCTGCCTTCGCAAGACGATCATAAATATGATCATGTTTTGGCAAATCAAATTCGATGTATTTGGCCACCCCAACAATAGCCTTCTCCACTCCAGAATAAACTTGATATGAAGTATGTGCGTCCTCCGACGTACTCTTTCGGGCTTTAGAGCTGGAAGCCATTCTGCAAATAAAATACAAAAATTTTTGATTAAAACAGATTTTCTCATTGTGCACTGGAACACTGTCGCCCAGGCGACAGTGGCTGTCGGAAATTTCCGACAGCCCTCCAAGTGAATTTTTCTCAAAAATTTTTACTTTCACTTCCAGATCTACTCAAAATAACTATTATTTCAACATCAAGTTTATACAAAAATTTAACATATTTTTCAAATCACAATATTCTCAAAATCCTTTACTATTCATCATCTTCAACCCTCTTCCCTAACCTAAATCTACACAAATATTTAAGAAAATGAACAAATGAAACCTTCATCACCAAATCACAAAGAAATTTAACAAAAAAAAAAAAAATTATATTTTTGGCAAAGATCCACCAAGATCATCTTGTTTTCAAACTAGATCTACATTTTTTCAAATCAAAACTTTCAAAACCTACACCATTCATCTACAATCAACATGAAAACTTCATTTTCCTTCTTCTCTACTATCAAAATAACAAAGCCCTAAAAAAAATTTGGAGTTAAAAACATCAAAATCAAAAACCCATACCTTGGATCTAGGGTTGTCGCCGACTTCCGACAGCCTTCCTCTTGTTTTTCACTCCAGGAAATGATGCACAATATGTTTTGACTCGGTCCTGAGCCCTATTTAAATTTTTCACTGTCGCCCAGGCGACAGTGGCTGTCGGAAATTTCCGACAGCTACAATTTTCACAAAACTCCAATTTTAGGCCTCTTTTATGATCTACAATAGTTATATGTCATTATTAATGCTTCATCTCATGACTTGATGACAAACCATGTGATATTTATTTTAAATAAAATGACTTACATGTTTATATGATTTCATTTTCAAGCTATCATCGTATTGACATTTCTACTAAGTTGTTTAGACCATTGGAAATTGTTTTTGCATGCCTCTAAGTATGAGAAATTGTTTATCTATCATAATGAGCCATCACGTTCACCTCTTTTGATCAATACACTGATTTTATTTAATATATACATGGATCATATTTGCTTTAACATAATCAAATAGCACTTCTTAAAAACAACTTTCACCCTTGATTTGTTAGCACAACAAAATATACACCATCTTTTGCGATTCAAGTGAATTCGGAGATCCTCAAAAAAAAAATATTATCAATATATCAAAATTACGATATCACATCTGTGATCTCAAAAAAAATTATAAAATAAAGACAAGGATACTCCACCAAGCACTACTTACCCTCCTGATAAGTCTTAATGAGCATTGTGAGGTTAAGCACCTTGGAAAGAATTGCAAAGTAACTTGAGCAAAAGAAAATGGTTTTTCTATTCAGCTTGTGCTATATCTTCAAAGTTGAAGTTGCCTTTATAAGCTTTTATTATGTTCAACATTTTAATGATCATGTAAATTAAATGACTTCATATGTTTGATCTAAGTATCACATGTACACATCATTATGTTATATAAACATTCCTCTCATGAGAATTGGACCGAAAATATTCCATATATCTATACACTATTGTGTCTTTCTATGATACTTTCTAATGATCTTACTCATGTTCAAGTTATTTTCTTTCATTACTTCATATGGCTATACCGTCCCTTCATGAGCTTGTTCATACTATGGCATATTCCTATTATTTAAAGGACTTCTATCCTTCCCAAAAATTGCTTCCGCTTACTCTATCTTTCTATAACCCATGTATCTTCCCTTTCGAACTATTATCTACTCTAATATTCACTTTTGCTAATACCAAAAGGGGGAGAATTAACAAGTATAAAAAGAAAAATCAACCATCTATTCCACCTACACAATACATCATATACTTAGGGGGAGCATATCTTTAGGGGGAGCATATATGTAGGGGGAGCATTCAATTAGAAGGAGCTTTCATCTCGAGATAGATTATTTATTTTTCAAGGAATATATATAATGTTAATTTTGTGTACACACCAAAGGTTAAAATCAACAATCTAAATAGACATGATTTACTTTTTATACGGATTTGTTATTATCAAAAGGGGGAGATTGTTGGAGCATGCGTTTCGCACTCCTCCGGTTTGATAATAACAAAGTCCCGTTTGTATTTGATCCTATTTTTGTTAATGGTGTGCAGATAACAGGTATGCAATGTTCACAATTCTCTTGGAGCAAAAATTGATTGTGGGAAATTTTCACTGTCGGAAAATTCCGACACCCACTATCGCCCAGGCGACAGCTCAGCGGTTAGAACAGCAATCGGCAGTATTGAGCTGTCGGAAATCCGACAGCGATGTCGCCCAGGCGACAGCTCAGCGGTTACATCAACTGCCCACGACTTCACCCACGACCGACGGTTTTGCGCTATCGGAATTCCGACATCGATGTCGCCCCAGCGACAGCTCCACGATTCCAGCAACTGCCCACACGACGGCTCGACGGCACGACCGAGGCAGTTTGGCGCTGTCGGAAATTTCCGACAGTGACTGTCGCCCAGGCGACAGTGAAAGTCTATAAAATGGTGCCTTTGGTTCGTGCATTCTAAGTTTTGGAGATTTCCAGTCCCTACCTGAGTGCATACAAACCAGAGAGCTCCAGAACCTCCTCAACTCCTAATTGTGCAAAGAAGGATTGAAGATTGAAGACGAGATCGGGCGCGCTACTCCATCAACGATCATCTCAAGGCTTCAATAATCCATTCAGAGATCTGAATTTCTAGGGAGTTGACTTTTTCATATTGTATTTCATTTACTCATATTTCATTTTGTATTGGGGAAGAAATCGTCGTCTTGCGTGCGGCGTCTAAGTCCTTGCGCGACTTAGGGGAAAAGCGCTTCCTTGTGCGGAGCGTCCAAGTCCTTGCGTGGCTTGGTGGGAAATCGTGGCCTTGTGTGCTACGTCTAGATCTTGGGAAGATCTAGAGGATAGGCTTGGGCTTTGTCTTGGGAAAGACAAGCGATAGCCTTCCGATCCTTGTGAGAAGGATTGGTAAATCAAAAATATTGTATTTACATATTATCATTGTGCCTTGATCTTAAGCATTGTTAAGATCATTTTTATTTGTATGCAAATTTCATGATAAATAAAATGATGATCTTCTCACTAATCGCAAATTGGTTTGCTTAAATTTTTATCTTAGAAATTTGTGCTTGGTGTTATACAAAAATTGCTTTGTTTTTAAAATTAATTTTTAAGAAACTTTTTATTAAAGTAAAATTGTCTTAAAATTATTAAGTAAAAATTACAAATTTAAACACACCCTTATTCACCCCCCCTCTAAGGGCGCCACAGGATCCAACAAGCAGTTGGCGTTGGAAGCTCAGCAAAGCGAAGGCAGTACTTTGTTGATGGTCGGTGGACTTTTACAGAGAAATGAAAGGGTGTGTGTCCCTCGCTTTGGCAAGCTCCATGAGGAGTTGATGTTTGAGGCTCACTTCACGAAGTACTCCATTCATCCAGGAAGTACGAAAATGTACTTGGATTTGAAGAAATCCTTTTGGTGGCCTGGGATGAAGCGGGATGTAGCTTTGTATGTAAGCTGGTGTTAGACGTGCGCCTTAGTGAAGGCTGAATGCCAAAGGCCGGGTGGATTCTTGAAACCTCTTCCTATCCCCGAGTGGAAATTCGACGACATCTCAATGGATTTTGTGCATGGTTTGCCTCGATCGCAGCAAGGTAACGATACGATTTGGGTGATTGTGGATTGCCTGACCAAGGTAGCCCACTTCATTCCAAATTAGAAGGACGATAGCGTGGAGAAGTTCGTGGAGCTTTATATTCGAAACATTGTGCGGTTGCACGGAATTCCAAAGAGCATCATTAGTGATCGCGATGGGCGGTTCACGTCCAAGGATTTAAGGTTAGTGCTGAGAAGTTTGGGCTCAAAATTGAAGTTTAGTACCGCGTTTCATCCGCAGACCGATGGCCAAACGGAGAGAACGAATCGTACGATGGAGGATATGTTGAGAATGTTTGCTCTCGATTTCGGTAAGGGTTGGGAAGACCACCTTTTCATGGTGGAGTTTGCCTACAATAATAGTTTCCAGGCGAGTATCAAAATGGCGCCATACGAGGCTTTGTATTGAAGGCGGTGTCGAACGTCGATGTCTTGGATAGAGGTGGGAGACACCCAGCTGTTAGGAAAAGAAGTGGTGGCGGACGCTTGTGAGTTGGTGCGAACGATCTAGGAGCACATGAAGGTTGCCCAGGATCGACAAGCAAAGTATTTTAATGCGCGCCATAGAAATTTGGAATTTGCGGTAGGTGACATGGTCTACTTGAAGATCAAGACGTTCAAAGGCATTTCACGGATTCGAAGACTCAAGAAGTTAAGTCTGAGATATTTGGGTCCGTTTGAGGTTACGGAGCGCATAGGCAAAGCGTCCTATCGGTTGGCGTTGTTCGTAGAACTAAGCGGATTGCATGATGTATTTCATGTTTCGGTGTTGAGGAAAGCGTTGGTGGAGACGGAAGATGTTGTTGAGTCTTCGACAGTTCCCGTAACCGAAGATCTGAGGACGATAGTTCGTCCGGTTTGCGTAGAGGATTTTGAAGTCCGGCGGTTGCGGAACAAAGAGGTCAAGCTGGTGAAAGTGCATTGGGATAATTGCGGACGAGATGAGTTCTCGTGGGAGCGCGAGCAAGCAATGCAGGATGACTTTCCTGAACTATTCGTTTCAGGTATGTGTATTACGTGCGCTTTCGGTAAAGTCATAAATTTCGAGGACGAAATTCTTTTAAGGGGGGAGGAGTTGTAACACCCCAGTTTTGCTATGCGCGGAAGCAAGATTGCCCAAGGAGGAGGGCAAGGCGTTCGTAGCTGGGAGCTAGCGCCGGCGCTAACGCTAGTGCAGGCGTTAGCTGTCCCTTCGTGTAAGGCTCTCGTTTCGACGGTTTCATCAAGTTGAATTCGTCGAGGTGGATTCGTTGAAGGGAATTCGTCGAAGATCTAGCACAGGTGGTAGTGCTAGCGCCAGGCGGTAGCATTTCATCGGGCAGTGAAGTTCGTTGTGTTGTTCTTCGTCGAGGGGTTTTTGTCGAGTGGTGATGCACAAATCTCGCACACTGCTATAGGCGGTAGCTAGACTGCGGCACGAAACGGCAGTGTACCGATCGTTCAAGTAATATAAAATGGGAATGAATCCCCAAGTATCGATCTCGGAAGGAACACAGTAAGGTGGAGTTAACTATTGAGGAAGGACTTGAGATTGAAGTCCTTTATATCGGATGGATGCGGAAACGGGGGGTTTTGGATTGTGGAAATAAAATAAAAGCTATCAACTACTCCTATGCAATGCCGCTATGCAATGCTTCGCTTGGCGGGATGGAGACTAGGCAGGCCTTGAGCGCACTGCATCGCAAGGGCGGATGGACGAGTAGGCAAGCGGAATCGAACTGTGCAGGCCTTGAGCGCACTGCTTCGTTGGGCGAATGGATTACACGGGCCGCTATGCCACGCTTCGCTAGGCGGATGGAAGAGGAGGCTAGCGGATGGAGTGAAAAGAACGGCGGAATGAGGGTCGCAAGCACCTCTTCGCAAAGCACACCACTAACAATTGTTAGGGCGGCACAACACAACTAACAATCCAGACCACAAGGCACACCTCAAAATGATAAGCAAGAATACCCAAATTACATAGACATAATTAAGTACAAATGCTAATAGTCAAAACACACTTCATCAAATATGTAAGAAATACAACTAAACTATCAACTACAAGGGGAGGTAAGTGTGCGAAATCGACCGACTCCGAAGTCTTGTTGAGGATTCACGGAAGGAATCGTCGGGTTGTCAATCCACGTCCAAGCTCGGTCCTCAACTGCGTCCGGGGTAGAGAGAGCTGTCACTACTCTCCAATGGACCCGTCTTCTTTGTGTCACGAACCGGTGGAATGATCACAAGCTGCTCCGATCTTGAATGTGAGAGCTAGGTTGACTCCCTTCTTGAAGCTCTTGGATGAAGGAGATGGCCGAGAGGAAGCTCCGGCGAAGATTTGGCGTTGAAAGCTTGCCCGGAGCTTCTCCTTAAGGTGGGCGGAGCTGGAGGGGTCGGAACTCCCTGAAATAGGCGAAAAAACGGCGGACTGGAAGTGATCCCGACCTAAAATCGTGCTTGCCTATTTATAGGCGGAGCAGGAAATAAACATTGCGCACGATCAGGCCCACGACCAATAGTCGTGCTCGAAGGAATGCCTCTGATCGTGTGTGAAGAACCTGTAGCATAGTCCCGGACTGCAAAATAGCGCACGGTCAGTGGCGCACGACCAGTGGTTGTGCGCGAAGAAGGCCAATGATCGTGCGCTGTCGCTCAATCAGGGCTCAATCAGGGACGGGAATAAACGCACGACCAATGGTCGTGCGCCTGGTCGTGCGAGAAGGAAAACGCACAACCAGTGGCTTTTTCGACCGAAAATCCCCCAGAACCCATCCCGAGTGTCGCACAACCCTTGGACCTGCATGAAAATATACTAGATCACAGAAATACATGAAATCACACCAAGATGGGGCATAAATGTGCACTAAGCAATGAAATGGGCAACGTGATCAAATAGAATTGAATATAGGCCTAAAGTGAAGTGCAAGTGCATGAAAACTAGGCCAGATGAGTCCGGAAATCACTATATAAACTGGACTCATCACACCCCCAGACTTACCTGTTTGCACGTCCCGAGCAAACACATCCTAAGCAGGCGGGGAAAAAAAATAAATAGCTAGCTTAAAATTACACCGAGGAGTACCATGCGAAGTCGCATGCCCAAGTGCATAGATAAATAGTATATAAGGTTTCTAATTATACCCATAGTTTATATATTTCTAATGGAGTAAATAAATATTACTACTACTCATAAAAGTGAATCACGGTGAATCAATCAGTCACGCATACGGGGAAAGTAAAATACACGCTGAGATGAGCATTGCCCAGGCAGGGGTTTGGGACAAACTCCACCGAAATCCATCGGTGTCAGAGACCATAAGCTCGCCCGATCACATTCTCTCCACGGCACTAGATTAGTTCAGAGCGTGAGTCGGTAGTACTTAAGGTTTTTCATGGGGCTTGGGTTACGGTGAGGTAAACAATGATAAACAGGACGGCTTAAAGCACCTAACCCAAATGAGCTTAAACAATAATTCCATCCCCGCAGCAACTAAAACACGCGGATGCACCACACCCCCAGACTTGGATTTGAACGCATGGGTGAGTACACCGCCTACTCCAAAATACATATCTCAAAGAGATTTTCAATTTAACTCCTGCTCATTTTTCTTTTCCCCTTTTTTTTCATTTCTTTTTCGAATTATATATTTTTTTAAATTCAGCAAATGTTCAAGGGAGTACAACCACATCTGCAAATTTAACATCACCACATCAACATTCCAAAATACAAATTTGAAAACAACTAAAGCTCAGCTTTGGGTATGTGACTAGGATCGGCTTTTTGGTTTTGGTGGAATAAAATGTGGGGCTGAATCAAAGGGATGGGGTAGGCACAAATGGGCTAACGAGGATAAGATATCAGGATTGGCACAAAAGCTCAACCGGGCCAAAATGATGGCCTACGTCATTCTTGCACAACAGAATTATCCTATGCCAATGTTTCAAGAATCGCTTGGGGCGAGTTCTTAGTCACCGAGAAAGGTTATCCTTCCTCCCGGCTCAAGCAATACACGTCTAGCGATAATTTACACACACCAATATGCTACCTTTTGCTTCAAACCAGATTCACCATTTGAGTAGAGCAAACATTATTTACACTAATAGAAATGTATAAGACTAATAGTATAAAAAGGAATCTAATCTACACAAATCTCTATGCTCACAAAAGCATTAGACTAGGAACACCGGAGTCAACATTTTAATCCACTGTATAATTTAAAAGCCAGCACAATGATTTGCCCGAACCTTACTCAAGAAATGAGTTTAGCTTGCGACACGCAAACAGCTAAGCAAACGCACAAGTGGGTGCAAGTGGTGTGTGATGCAATGATCTGAACAAAATAAATCAATAAAAGCTTCTAGTATGCATATGCAGTGTGCACGTGAGCGGGTAAACACAACTACTCCCCCCCGGACTTAAACTATGCATTAAGATATTCTAAAACAAAGTTAGGGGAAGAGGGTACCCAATGCTCAGCAAGTGAGCATACCAGAAGACGCGTGTAGAACAAGACCAGGCCGCACCTCCGCCGTACGAAGAATCACGACCACCGCCTTCCATAGGAATGACCTACAGGGGTGAGCTCCGCAAAAACACAGGAAAAATAGAAAACCTAAAACTGAATTGAAATTTAACTAACTATTCTACTTAACGAAAAATACAATGCAAGAAAAATATGATAAGTACTGGGGTTATTGTCTTTCCAGCACGACTTATTTGGCATTTGTACAGTTCTAGCTTATAGGCCTATGGAATAAAAAGTGCACAGGTAACTGTTCCATTATCCGTTTCGATGGTCGGCACCGATACGGTGATAAAACAGCTACCCCTCTACCTGTATAATAATACCTGCGCAGCACAGGTAGAGGAAATAGGAAATAAGAAGAGGAGGAGGCCTGGTCCTCACTCATCTCACCACAAAATAAATCCTTGCCTAGCAAGGTATCGTCTTCATGGCGACAGCAGGAGGAAAAGCCAATGAATGAGGCTTCCTCTATGGAGTGGGGGTCAACCTCCTCACATGAGAGGATACACTCATCATTGACTTGAGCAGAATGCTCCAATTCCTCCTGAAGTACCTGCGAAAACTCAACCTGAACAGGCTCAGATATAGAAGGAAGGGGTCAAGGAATAAACGAGAAGAAGAACATAAATAACAATCAAGCAGAGGAGTGGTCCCGGACTCACTCCCAATAGGTTGGGAAAGTAAAATAATGTTTGCATTGTCATCAATGCTATAAGGCTCGGCGGGATCAACAAGGGCCATGCCTAGGATTTGGACTTCCTCCACCGGTGCTGAGGAAAGCTCCTCTTCACCTAGAAGGTTGTCCTCCTCCATAGGAGTAGGCACACTACATAGATCGCCAGCTTCATCTTGCGACACATCATCAATAATGTCGTCGGAGACGAGCGTAGTAGAATGCACAATAGGGGAAGGAGCAGTGCTTGAATAAAAGTCAAGCACTGATTCCTCACAAAGAATCAAATCTACGCTAGGTGATGGATGTACAGGGGAGATGGGCTCAGTCATGTCAGTGCCCAGATTAGCCACACATCTGGTGGCTGTGTCCACATCATACCCTTCACAAGATGAAGGTGACACAAACACATAACCAGATGTTGAAGGTGTGCTGCCGGAAGTAGGACTCGGGACAATCTGGATATCCGGCTCGTCATCCTCGTCCAATTGGCGAAGATAATCAACACAGTCCTTCAAGGCATGATCCATGCTCTGACAAAACAAGCACTGCCTTACAGGCTTCTTTGGCACAGCGGGTGCTGAAGCCGAAAAGAAGTATGACGGTAAAGGCGCAGCAGAATAGCCATTAGACCTCCGCACAGCATATGGAGTACCAGACGAAGTCGGTGCTCCATATGATGGGGCAGGAGTGTTAGGGCCATTATCTCCTGTTGGACATCTATCACTAGCATGAGAGATATCTCCACAAAAACGGCAACAAATGTTAAATGATGCCCACATAGTATGGAGATAGCAAGATTCAAAATAAAGACACTATTGTGCAAACTATTACACCTAACAGTAATTTACTAAACAACCTAATTAAAAACAGGAAAATAGAATAAAAAGAGCTGAAATAAAAATAAACGACGCAATTTACAAATGGAAGGGCTCCTCTCTCAAATTCTCCCTCTCCAGAAAACTCACACGTGTGTGTTCCCCGGCAACGGCGCCAAAAACTTGATGCACAAATCTCGCACACCGCTATAGGCGGTAGCTAGACTGCGACACGAAACGGCAGTGTACCGATCGTTCAAGTAATATAAAATGGGAATGAATCCCCAAGTATCGATCTCGGAAGGAACACAGTAAGGTGGAGTTAACTATTGAGGAAGGACTTGAGATTGAAGTCCTTTATGTCGGATGGATGCGGAAACAGGGGGTTTTGGATTGTGGAAATAAAATAAAAGCTATCAACTACTCCTATGCAATGCCGCTATGCAATGCTTCGCTTGGCGGGATGGAGACTAGGCAGGCCTTGAGCGCGCTGCGTCGCAAGGGTGGATGGACGAGTAGGAAAGCGAAATCGAACTGTGAAGGCCTTGAGCGCACTGCTTCGTTGGGCGAATGGATTACACGGGCCGCTATGCCACGCTTCGCTAGGCGGATGGAAGAGTAGGCTAGCGGATGGAGTGAAAAGAACGGCGGAATGAGGGTCGCAAGCACCTCTTCGCAAAGCACACCACTAACAATTGTTAGGGCGGCACAACACAATTAACAATCCACACCACAAGGCACACCTCAAAATGATAAGCAAGAATACCCAAATTACATAGACGTAATTAAGTACAAATGCTAATAGTCAAAACACACTTCATCAAATATGTAAGAAATACAACTAAACTATCAACTAGAAGGGGAGGTAAGTGTGCGAAATCGACCGACTCCGAAGTCTTGTTGAGGATTCACGGAAGGAATCGTCGGGTTGTCAATCCGCGTCCAAGCTCAGTCCTCAACTGCGTCCGGGGTAGAGAGAGCTGTCACTACTCTCCAATGGACCCGTCTTCTTCGTGTCACGAACCGGTGGAATGATCACAAGCTGCTCCGATCTTGAATGTGAGAGCTAGGTTGACTCCCTTCTTGAAGCTCTTGGATGAAGGAGATGGCCGAGAGGAAGCTCCGACGAAGATTTGGCGTTGAAAGCTTGCCCGGAGCTTCTCCTTAAGGTGGGCGGAGCTGGAGGGGTCGGAACTCACTGAAATAGGCGGAAAACGGCGGACTGGAAGTGATCCCGACCTAAAATCACGCTTGCCTATTTATAGGCGGAGCAGGAAATAATCATCGCGCACGATCAGGCGCACGACCAATGGTTGTGCGTGAAGGAATGCCTCTGATCGTGCGCGAAGAACCTATAGCATAGTCCCGGACTACAAAATAGCGCACGGTCAGTGGCGCACGACCAGTGGTTGTGCGCGAAGAAGGCCAATGATCGTGCGCTGTCGCTCAATCAGGGCTCAATCAGGGACGGGAATAAACGCACGACCAATGGTCGTGCGCCTGGTCGTGCGAGAAGGAAAACGCACGACCAGTGGCTTTTTCGACCGAAAATCCCCCAGAACCCATCCCTAGTGTCGCACAACCCTTGGACCTGCATGAAAATATACTAGATCACAGAAATACATGAAATCACACCAAGATGGGGCATAAATGTGCACTAAGCAATGAAATGGGCAACGTGATCAAATAGAATTGAATATAGGCCTAAAGTGATGTGCAAGTGCATGAAAACTAGGCCAGATGAGTACGGAAATCACTATATAAACTGGACTCATCAAGTGGCTTGCGCGAGTGGTAGCGCTAGCGCCAGCGCTTGCCCACGGAACCAGATCCGTAAGTAGCATTTTCTGGACGTCAAATCATCTTAAACTTTGATCCAATGACTCAGATTAGTTTGTCCTAATGTCCTAAATTGGGCAGAGGAGTTTCTGTTCCATTATATTAAGTCCTTGGTGATTTTGGAGGCTTGGGAGAGAGGTAGGGTTTGGAGGAGGAAGAAGGCTAGATCCGCCATTGTTTGAGTACCGGAGCTCCGTTCGCGGATCCGAGACCAGATCCGTAGAGAAGACTAGAAGGCGCTTCTTTCTATCCGTGCCTTTCAACCGATCCATGGCGAGGAAGAGAACTCTTAGGGTAACGACATCTCTCCTCCCAGTTTTAGGATGCGTGCATGACATCTTTGCTTTTACCTTCTCTTTTCTGAAATTTGTGGCACCGGATCTCTCAAATGAGAGGGGTTCGGGTCTCTTTGGTTCAAGAAGAACCATCAGGTTGATTGAGTCCGTCCCCGACATGATTTTGCACTAGAGATCCACTCCGTTAGTGGATTAGGCATTGTGGGTGAAGCCGAAATCGTGACAAGTTGTCTGATTCGGTGATGTTGCTTATTGTGCATTTTAGGGATTTAGCTAGAAATCTGATGACGGCGAAAATTTAGTATGTGTTGCCTTTATGTTTCGTGTGAGAACGAACGGTGGTTTGGAAAGGGTAACTTGTTTCGGTGATGAATGGATGGTGAAGCCATTTGCTTGTGAAGGTGTGGCTTTTTCTTTGTGGTCAGCTAGCTAGCCCGTGAATGCTTGGATTCATGTGGGGAGAGCGTCCCGGCAAGACAAGTCCCTTTTGGGCTAACTGACGAGAACAAGTATGCTTATGCGCCCATTGGCAAGATGAGCCATGTAAGGGGTGAGGTATCAGTGGAGTTCTTGGCTTTTGGCTTGGTGATTGTGGCGAGAACAAGTATGTTGATGCACCTATTGGCAAGATGAGCCATGTAAGGGGTGAGGTCTCAGTGGAGTTCTTGGCCTTGGGCTTGCATGCCCTTGGGGAAAGGGTAAGTACCCTTGGTTTGTTGTGAATTGATGATGTGTGTTGATGTGTTAGAAGCATACACGTCGTAGGGTGCCTTGGGTGAAACCCAGGTTTGCATACATGATGCATTGCTAGGCCCCCTTACTTTTATTGCTCAACATAGAAATGTGGATGATGATTGTGACACTCATGCCTATCATTTTTATGTTATTACTGTTTATTTCATTTGCATACGAAGTGCTGACTTGCAGGGTGATGTAGTTCCCCGGGGTCCGCTAGGACAACCGTGAGGAGGGGTGTTGTTACACTGTTGTTGGTCAGCCAAAGCTTTCCCTCGTTATACCACTCTTTGTGACTTGGATGCAGGGCAAGGATCGCATGCTGGACCTGGCTCGCCGGCCAAAAAGGCCTAAGCTTCATGAAATTCACTTTTCCTGTTTTCTTGTTTGACTATGATGTCTTTGCTTGTTCCGACTTGCATGTCGAGGTATCTTAGGTCCGTGATGATCTTGTGGACATTTTATATGCCCTGTTTGTTTGACTTGAGTTTGGGTTTTGTAAGGCCTTAAGGTCGTAGTACTCTTATGTAGTTGTGGACAACTTCTGTGGGTTTTCTAATGTTTCCGATATGTTGGTTCTGAGTTTTGAGATGTTTAGATCTATATCACTTTTTAATACTAAAGCTGTGGCGATTATATGTTGTGGGGTCCCGGACGGACCTATATTATATAGTCATTTCAGGGGAGATATTACACAAATGATGAACTTGTGCCATTTTTGGAGTAAGACGAAGAGGAACCTTCCAAAGAAGAGGAGGAGAAGGCCAATGAAGATGAATATGTGCCCCCAAGCATCTTGAATTTCTCAAAAATCATCCAAAAGAGCTAGTCATTGGGGAACCTTCTACTGGGGTAAGAACTCGATCTTCTCTTCAAGAAACGTTTTCAAATATTTGCTTTATTTCTGAAATCGAACCTAAAAACGTTTCCACCGCGTTAAATGACGAATTTTGGTTTTGGCTATGAATGAAGAGTTAGATCAATTTGAAAGAAATAAAGTTTGGAATCTAGTAGATAAACCATCTAATCATCCTGTTATTGGCGTAAAATGGATCTTTTAAAATAAATTAGATGGTGAATCTAGGATTATCAGAAATAAAGCACGCTTAGTTGCTCAAGGTTTTTCGCAAATCGAGGGGGTTGATTTTGAAGAAACTTTTGCACCCATTGCTCGCTTAGAATCTATATGAATATTTTTTGCATTTGCGAGTTTTAAAAGAATAAAATTATTTCAAATGGATGTTAAAAGTGCTTTTTTAAACGGGTTTATAAAAGAAGAAGTTTATGTAGAACAACCCCCCGGTTTTATAAATGAAAAATTTCCAAATCATGTTTACAAATTAGAAAAAGTGCTTTATGGTTTAAAACAAGCGCCCCATGTATGGTATGATAGACTTACATCATTTTTATTAAAGCACAGTTATGTTATGGGAAGTGCCGACAACACACTCTTCATTAAGCATAATAATAACGATCTAATTATTTTACAAATATATGTTGATGATATCATTTTTGGAGCCACTAATAAACAATTGTGTAATGAAGTAGTCTTAGTAATGAAAAATGAATTTGAAATGAGTCTTGTAGGAGAACTATCATATTTTCTTGGTTTTCAAATCTCACAACGAACAGATGGTATCTTTATTTGCCAAACAAAATATGTTCACGATATGCTTAAACGATTTGGATTTTAAACTATGAGTGCTTCTTTACAACTAGGAAAAGATGAATCTAGAATTTCCATTGATCAAACTTTATATAGAGGAATGATAGGATCTCTTCTTTACTTATGTGAATCTAGACCAGATATAATGTTTGATGTATGTCTATGTGCTCGTTTTCAAGCCAATCCAAAAGAATCTCATTTAAAAGCGGTAAAACGTATTTTTCGTTATCTATTAGGGTCATCTAAATTAGGATTATGTTACCCACACAATGATTCATTTACACTTCACGACTATTCTGATTCGGATTATGCCGGCTGTTCACTTAATCGAAAAAGCACTAGCGGTACTTGTCACTTTTTAGGACCCTCGCTAGTTGCTTGGTCTAGTAGGAAACAATCTTCGGTTGCACTCTCCACCACGGAGGCCGAATACATCGCACTTGGAAGCTGTTGTGCACAAGCATTATGGATGAGTCAAACTCCAGAGCATTTTGGATTTCATCTTAAAAACATTGACCTTAAATGTGACAACAAAAGTGTCATAGACCTTACAAATAATCTCGTACACCACTCTAGATCCAAACACATAGATGTTCGTCATCATTTCATTAGGGATCATATCAAGAAAGAGCATGTAAAAGTAAGCTTTATTGGTACGGACTCTCAACTCGCTGACATATTTACTAAACCTCTTCTCAATGCAAGATTTCGATTATTACGACTTGAGTTAGGTGTCCTAGATCTTTCGAGTTAAAACACATTCATAAATGCAATTATGCAATTTTTTAACCATCTAAAACATCTCCTAAAATTCTAAAATTTCTGCATGAAACTACTATTGGGACACTTAATCAAGATCAACAATTAAAGTTTTCAAAATCATCAAAAATCGTGTAATGTTTCCCGCGCTAGCGCTAACGCCGGCGCTAGCGCACCTATCTGTTTTTCTGTATTTTTAAAATTTTGAAATTTATTTAAAAATATACTAGTCTATATGTACTATTTATTTTTGCACTTCTAACTTTATTTCATTTTTGAAAAATCCAAATACAAAATTATAAAAGCCAAATTACAAAAAAATATTTTTTTTTGTTTGTTTAAATTCTATTTCTAAATGCAAAAATCAAAATACAAAAATATAAAACACAAAAAAAACAAAAAACAATGTATGAACTTTATTGTGAAAATCAAGCATGTTTAAAATCTTTTCAAACTACTTTAACATAGTTCTTATCATGATTTGATATATCTATCAATATGTGCATCAATTATATTGTAAAAGTAGTGTAGAACCTAGCTAAGCATGCCTCTAAGTATGAGTAAATATTTTATGGTTGATTATGATATTTCTTCACTCACTTTTTGGCTAAGTCAACTTATGTTTTTAAATCAAAAGATGTTTACTAGTGTATTGTAATATTACAATAAATTAAATTTGCACAAGTATCTTACCTACACTACATTTATTTGCACTATTAAACATAAAGAAAAGTGGTTGTACTTTCAAAATTCATTTGGTTTACAAAGCAAGTGTAATCGGAGAACTTTGTACAAAAAAAAAATCATGAAATAAATTGACAAAGATAACTCCACCAAGCACTAGTTGAACCTCCGGATAAGTCTTAATATGCGTTGTGAGGTTGAGCACCTTGGAAAGATTAGTAAAGTGTCTTGTGCAAACCTTCATTTCTTAAAAAAAACCATTTATTCTTATGTACACCGGATCAAAAAATGACATTGAAAAATAAAATTGTGTGATCCCCCAAACACTACTTTGCACCCTGATAAGTCTTAATGAGCATTGTGTGTGCAAAGCACCTTGGTAGTTGTACATTTTTGTGTGCATAAAAAGTGTGTGGAAGTAATCTTATTTGTGTTTTATTGTGCATTTTACTCTACATTTGTCTGGTATTTTTGATTATAACATTTTTTTACTCTTTTCAAAATACATTTTTGTGCACATCATTATCTTCCATAACACTTCTTCTCATGAGTATCGGATTCTATTGCTAATTCTATAATACTTTTTATAACTAAATGCACTAGATAACCTAGCATGCTCTCTACATTGTTTGGTATGACTTTATGAATTAGAATAATATTGTAGTAGTCTCTTTTTCATACCTCTCTTTTATGCTTGGTCACTTCATGATAATTTTTTCAAAGAAAAATGACTTACAAAAACATCTTTTTTCATTTTATGACTCATCATGTCTTACACAAAGATGTTTATTGTATTTTTATAAGTCTTCCGCAACATTACATTTACCTTGTATTCTTTTCATGCCTAACTCAAAATTTTTTTAAAACTCGCATAGTAAATGCTATATTATTCCTTTTAACGCTAAAAGCTCTGCTTTATTTCTATGAAAATTATTCTAAAAACTCCTTATCATTTTCTTCTCTCTCAAAGCTCGATCATGCATTTATCTTATTATCAAAACTTTTCTGTGTTTTGCTTCCTTACCCACTTTTGCTAATAACAAAAGGGGGAGATCTAACATGATAAATAAAATCCGCTATCAAAATGAAAAACTAACATGATTAATTAAGATGATATCTTACATATTAGGGGATCATTCACTTAGGGGGAGCATGTATTTAGGGGGAGCAATTCTAAAATTCTAAAATTAATAAACATCCTAAGTCATCACTTTCACACACACACAAGTAGGTTTCATCATGCTTATATATTAATGCTCTAATTTAACATTAATGGATTTGTTATTATCAAAAGGGGGAGTTTGTTGGAACATGGTCTTCCCGATCTCCTAGGTTTGAGAATAACAAATCATATGTGTATTTGATCTTGTGTGTTTAAGTGTGCAGGAAACAAAGTTCATATGACTCAAGGATGACATAAGAAGGTTTCCCCCAAAATTGGGCCAATAATTCCAACATGCCCACTAGCGCCGACGGTAGCACCTAGCGCCCGACGCTAGCGATGACTAGCACAATTCTAGGAGTACATTTAGAAGGCGATAACGCCAGGAGGTAGCGGATAGCGCGGGCGGTAGCGCGGAGCACAGAAGGCAAGACAAAAATGTTTCCTCGGATTGAAGATTCTCTCGCGCAGAATAATTCTTAATCTGGGATAGCGCCGGCGGTAGCGCTAGCGCCGAGGCTATAAATAGGACCCCTCTTCTCACATTTTTGGACAATCATCAAAGAGGGAGATTGAGTGCTAGAATTCCAGAGTCTGATTTGGCCGAAGGTTGATCTCATATCAAACCTCTACGGATTTCTGAAGGAGAATCTCTTCACGCCAGATCCAAACGACGTCCGCTTCTACAACTCTTATTCTACAGCGGATCTTCGTCTCCAACTTCAAAAGTTCTTCAAGAGGGAGTTTTTGTTATTATCATTTCATATTTCTTGTAAATCGTTAGATAATTTGCCTCATGTTGGCAACTAGGTCTGGGTATGACGTAGGGCAGAAATTCACCTCGTGTTGGCGACTAGATTTAGGTTAGGTCTAGGGGGTGCTCAAGGCCATATCCGGGGTTGGATTGGCTAGAGCGTCTTGAGGCCGAATCTGGGGAAGGATAGGCTAGGGCCACCGGTTCATGGGGATACGAGTTGGGATAGAAAATGAAAAAGAGTTTTATTATTATTCGCCTCAGATTTCTAGTGTTATAGAAATCAACTTTTGTAAAACCTTTTTTCATATTAATAAAACATGCCTCTACTTTATTTAAATTGTTTTGTTTGATTTCTCACCTTCTTAATCACACATTATTTCAAAGATAATCAAAATATAACATAAGTTTAAAACCCTTATTCACCCCCCCCCCCCCCCCCTCTAAGGGCACCTACCGATCCAACAACATACACACTCATACTAAAACACACACACACACATCCACACAGAAACATACACACTCATTCAAACAAACATTCATTCAAACAAACACTCATTATAAACACACATACACACACACAAACAAATCCAAACACATACACATCCACACACATAATAAACACACACATCCAAACAAACACACATAATAAACACTCATAATAATCACACACACATACACATCCATTCAAACAAACACAAACATGCACACATATACATACACACATATACACAGACACATATACATACACACATATACACACACAAAAAACTCACACAAAAAAACAAGCACACACACAAATCACATACACACAAACACAAACACACAAATCACATACACACACACACACACACACAAAAGAATACATAGAGGACAATGAAAGAGTAAATTGCATAAAGGAATACATTGAAAGCTTGCATTCTTCAATCGGGTAATTATACTATACTTACTGCACTATGAAGTTTTATTTTTTCTACAGATGAAATGCAATGCAAAATGAATATACCTTCAGGAGAAGCCGGACCGACGTCGTCAGAGAAGGGGGGCCGTCGTCGTCAGAGAAGCGGGACCGGTGTCGTTGGAGAGGATGGAGGAGTGTATCGCTGTCAGCAGAGATCTGGAATAGGAACGAGATCGAGAGTGAGCGGGGATCGGGAATGGGAGAGGGCTAGGTTGGCTTCATCGGAGAAGATGGAGGAGTGCCTCGCTGTCGCCAGAGATCTGGAAGAGGAACAAAGGAGAGACGAGAGGGGAACTCTATCTGCCGCGGCAGGCGATGTTGCCTGGGATCGCAGGCGATTCTGGGAGAACTCTCACACGCGGGGGATCGGGGAAGAAAAACAGAAAGTGAGGGAGCGATTCCTAAATCGTGAAAGTGGCCTCCAATTAGATTTTTCAATTGACCTAAAATGAGCTATTTAAAATAATCTCTTCCCAAAGAGCTCTTTAGGAGAGCTCTTCCAAACACCTAAGTAACAACTCTGGCGGTTGAAAAATCACTTCTCAATCTGCCAGAGCTGTCCCAAACAGACCCTATAAGCAGTGCTCCGATTATCCTGCCCAAAGAAGCCGGAGTGGCGTGGAACCCCGACGGCCTAACACGAAGAGAGATTAGAGAAAAGATATCTTTAAATTAAAATAAGAAAATCTATATTTACTACAATATTGAAATAATTATTTTTCACAAAACAAAACATATATATGTTAATCTCTATTTTCCTACTTTGGAAGTCAATTCAATGCATCAAAACCTATCATAATCTTGGACAATCATATTCTCGATTAAGAACTTATCTTTATATAAAATTAGACATAATAATAGAAGGAGAAATGAAGTACGATATTTACAAAGGCCAAGTGGAAAACGACCTTGATATAACGAATCAACTACTACAAATGATAAATGCGCTTAACTAAAAATACTTACTTTATTTATATGCTAAATTCGTGAAATGATCCATGCGTATCAAGTTTTGGGGCCGTTGTCGGAGAAATAACTTTGTAATATCTGAAAAATTGCAATTTCTATTAATTATGTCATAAAAATTATGATTTTTTAGTGTTTGTTTCTTTATTTATTTGTTTTTGTGTGTGTGTTTGTTTGTTTATTTCTAGTAACAAGGATAATCATTGCTTGATTTAGTTAAAAGAAAAAAGCACATGAACAATTTTCTAACGATAACAAAGAAATTAAAGAAATCAAATAGTGTCATAAAGATTATAGGGAATTTGCAATAAATTCAAGAATTTCGCGGAGTCGAAGTTATCTCATTTCAAGGCAACATAAGATTCGGAGATCTGACAACAAAAAAGCAAGAGAATGAAAGATTAGAAATAAATCATTATCCAAGGGTTAAAGAAGTTTTTATTAAATTTATTATTATTATCTAGTGAATTTTGTTCATTTAAAATTTAATCCCTTGAAGATTACTTAGACTTGTAACTTAGTGTTTAAAACCTAAGTTATTTGAGCTAAATAAGTTTCGATGGAATCTTATTTGAAGTCCTTACTAGAAAATATCACTTTTAATTTGGGATAAAACTACCCTCCTTTAAATCTAAAAATTCTTGGCAAAAATGATTTAATCTTTTTTCGTCAAAATCTTGGATCTTGCCCTAAATTATTGAGAAAATATATATTTTCATGAGAAAATTTTAACAAAATTTTTTTCGGAAGAATTTAAAGCATATCTCCCCAAAATGATTGAAATATTTTTTTTGAAGAAAAATAAAATGAAACTATTTTTTTAATTATTTGGAAGTTTATTAACTTGTAGATTGGAAGAAAATATTTTTTATTTATTTTGCTTTTGGGAGAACAAGAATTTTAACATAAAAGAGGAAAAGAGATGAATTTTTGTTATTCCAAAGAAAATTTTAAAATTCAACTGAATCATATTTTATGATGAAATAAAACTTTATCCCGAATATCACAAAATTTTGAGGGTTTTTTGGACACACACTCGGAGAAACACGCTTGTGTGTTAAGACCGTATGTGCCCCAAACTTGGTCCAGATGATCTAGGAGTCAATATGAGTCGATTGGCCCAATCAGTTTGACACATGGTTGCGGAATATGCTCGTGTGCACTGGACCATGTGCACCGGACCATGTGTGATAATTTTAAAACCTAACGTCGTGTGTCATCATCCCCATTCATACCTCCTCTTCCTCCAACCAAGAAACCACCCCCAATGTCGCTGAAAACCCGATTTCGACTATGAGTCCAATTCTCACCAAATCACATGATTTCAGAAGATTTCAACTCCTCTCCTCGGATCTACATCCCTAGTATTGATGCATTTTTTGCACAAGTGTCGCTCAGCTCTTTAAGTGCAAGACCCATCAGATTTTCGGTGATCATTTACTTCAAATGCAAGATCTAGAGGTGAGATTTGAATTTAGCTTTAATTGATGATTGCTTATTATTTAGATAATTTAGGTGGCGTTATCCGGGTACTCATGAGCTCCTTTCTTTTTCAAGAGGGAGTGGGTGATTTCAGAGAGCTTGAATTTGTTTGCATGTCCCTCTAGCTACAGTACCAACCTATTTATAGACTCAAGGGGTCTGCCTTACGGGCAACTCACTTTTCTCAGGGTCGCCCGCCTCGAAGGATGTAGCGGGTTCTAGCATATTCTGGGATATTCTAGATAACAGTAGAATGATCTGTGGACTTTCTAGGATGTTCTAGCCAATCCACGATTATTTGATGAACAAGTGAGTACTCCTCATATGCGAGTACCCTTTGGTTGTCAGACATTCATCGTATGGCTGGTTTTGGACTACTCATGTCGAGCGAGTTACATCTTACCTCCTCTATGGACGAGAACTCGAAATGCCAAAAACTCATATAGTTCTAGCGAGAATGGGTTGTGCAATTAACCCAAACTGATATTCCTGTATTTTTCCAAATCGAAGAGATTTCGGAAAAATTATTCTGACGAGAACCTTGTTCACGTTTTTCAAAGCACCCTTAGGTCTATAAATACTAGATAGTTGGTCATTTGGCTCGTGCTTTCCTTTGTGTGGATCCTTACCTTCGAATTGCAAGTGCCTTCGAAATGGAGAAATTGAGCAAGGTGCCTGGCTTCAAAGATCTCATGGCTCAAGCGAAGTCACTGGTACTTTTAACATCTAAGATAAGAAAAGGAAGAAAAAATGGGAAAGAAGATTAAGACGACGAAAGAACCTTGATGGGCACATGACAAGAGTATAAATGTCTTCAAGTAATAATAAAACAGAGAGTTACCCCCGAGTATCGATCACACGTGAAACACGACGGGCTGGAGTTTTCTTAAGAGACGATACTTGAGATTGAAGTCTTCACGTCCGAGTTTAACGTGTGGGGGGTGATGTTGGCTTATCAACTACAACAAGAAAGAAAAGTAAATAATGGATGCAGGTCGCCGGCACAGCTTCACTCCTCCGCGGGTCGCAAACCTCCACTTCACACACTTGCGAGTCGTAAGCCTCTACTTCGCTCATTGCGCCTTGAAGTAGCAAAGTTCAACCTCTCGCTCACACTGACTCAAGTCTAGATCAACGAGAGGACACTCACTTGCACAATCACAAAAAAACAAAAACACTGGAAATCACAACAAGAGGCTAGACTGCCTAGACTACTCCAAAGGAAATGAACATAACCAAGAACAATATCTCAAATAACAATTGCATATCAACTTCGAAACATATTCAATCCTACCATCATTAATATAGAAGATAATAAACACAAAATCTCTATCTAATGTGCGGATGAAAAAAAGATAAATACAGAGTTCTTGAGACTCTTCCATAGTTGCGGAGCGGCTCCGGAGTATGAATCCGTGTTGGCCTTGATCATCAGTTGTCATCCGGGGTAAGGGAATCTTTGTCATTGATCCCCAATGAGCCCGTCTTCTTGAGGGGTTTGCACTGTCTACATTTCCTCTTTAATATCCTAGCTTGTGGAGAGAGGGGAAGGATTTATCTTCACCTTGAATCTCTTGGATAATGGGTAGAGCCTAAGTGATGAACTCTAGCCCTTGGGGATGAAAAACGGCAAAATAGGCGGAGCTGGATCGCTCCTTGCAGAATACTCCAAAGGAAATTGCATGAGGAACTATTTATAGTCTGACAAAAAATAACTCACGCACGACACTTACCGCGACATTCATTGCCTCAAGTGAAGAAGAGACCCGCCTCGCCTTCGCTGGCACCACCTCGGGGACACCAGCAGGAGCCTGGGGGTAGAAAACCCAAGACCTCCATCTTAGGATCAGCGAGCGCGACCTCCGCCCTGGAGCTGCAATGCGCCACCTTATCAGCACTATCATTCGACCGAAAAGAAGAACGGGGCGTGTTGGATCTGTAGGCGGCCTTAGAGGGGGGGGGGGGATAAGTGCTTTTCAATTCTTGAATAAAAATTGTAAAATGAGTTCTGTCACTACCGTCGACGGTATGTATTTAACGCCCGGCGCTAGCGCTTCAGAAATTTTGAACTTCTCAAAAAATATGCCAAAGTGATTTTTCTTAAAAACTCTTGAACGAAAAATAAAATCTTAGAAAGTCAAAGAAGATGAAAATTGATTTTATTTCAAAAGATAATTACAAGAATATTAGTTTCAATAGCACTTGAAATTGAGGCGGTAGAATAAAAACACTTTTTGATTCTTCACCGATTCTTCTCCCAAAGACCGGTTGGATATGGTTTATCTTCCCCAAGATATGGCATCTAGCCCTCCCTCTAGATCTACACCTAGACCTTGTCACCACACACATCGCGGAGAATTCCCCCTAAACCTCGCAAGGCCTAGTTGTCAACCCCTGCGGCGAATTCACTACCGTTTCAAAAGTAAAGAGAAGAAATACAAAGTAAAACACTCCATATTTAGAAAACCTCTGAAGGAGATGAATGATCGACATGAACACTGTTGGGTCCAGCAATCCTTCACTTGACCCGTAGCCTTTCCTACTTACTTAAAGAAAAAGTAGCTTCCTCCCCATAAGTCCGGGCTTTTGGGATAGTTGGTTGCGCTTGATCCTACAAGTGGTATCAGAGGAGGTTGCCGGTTCGAGATGGGGGGGGGGGGGGGCGCTGATAATTCCTAAAATTTCTCTACCTGTGTGGGTCCCGGCGGGTCAGGCGGTCGCAGCCATGTGTAAAGCCACCTCTCAGCCATGTGGTGCGCTACCTCTGAGCCATATGGAGCACCTCTGAGCTTGCGGGTCGTGCTGGACGCTGGGGGGGGGGGGGTGGATTGTTGGGTCCAGCGTTTCTTCACTTAACTCGTAGCGCCTTTCCTACTTACTTAAAGAAAAAGTAGCGCCCATCCCATAAGTCCGGGCTTTTGGGATAGTTGGTTGTGTTGGATCGGCCAGCGCCCTTAGAGGGGGGTGAATTAGGGTTTTCAAAAACTTTAGATTATATGTATAAAACTTTCGAATATTGCAATATTAAAACACGAAGACAAGTGAAGTAAAACAAAAAGGAGGCAAGCTTTATTAATGATTAATAAGTTTTACAAAACTTGATCTCAATGTCGCTAGAGATCGGAAGCGAATATTAAAAGCTCTTTTCGTTTTCTATCCCGACTCGCTTCCCCACGAACCGGTGGCCCTAGCCTCCTCCTTCCCGGATTTGGCCTCAAGCCGCTCTAGCCAATCCTTCCCCGGATGTGGCCTCAAGCCCCCCTAGACCTAACCTAGATCTAGTCGCCAACACGAGGCGATTTTCAGCCCTAAGTCCTACCCCAGACCTAGTCGCCAACACGAGGCGATTTCACTACCGTTTACAAAGAAAGACAAATAAAATAATAAAAACTTCCCTTAAGATGAACTTCTGAATATGGAGTCGAAGATCCGCTGTAGAATCAGCATTTGTCGAAGTGGACTTCGTTTTGCTTCGCCGTGATGGAATCCTCCTTCAGAAGTTGGCAGAGTTTCGTCGGGACCTCAAATTTCGGCCAAGATAGGCCTCTGGAACTCTAGTACTCTCTCTCTGAGGTGTATGCAATAGGTGTCCGAAAACAAGAGGAGAGGGGGTCCTTTTATAGCCCAAGCTCTACCGCAGGCGCTAGCGCTACCGCCGGCGCTAGCCCGGATTAGGAAACGTTTTGCGCGGCAGGATCTTTAATCCGTGGCAATATATTGCTCCATGCCTCTTGTGCGCCAAGCTACCACCAGCGCTAGTAGCTACCGCCGGCGCTATCCCTGATTAAGAAACTTCTTGCGCGGCAGGATCTTCAATCCACTGCAACGAGGCTTTCATTCCTTCTGTGTTCACCGATACCGCCGGCGTTATCCGCTACCGCCAGGCATTAGCGCCTTCCATAACAGCTCCCGGAAACGCGCTCTTCATCGCTAGCGCCCGACGCTAGTTGCTACCGCCGGCGCTAGTGGTCCTCTTCAAATTTTGGCCTCAATTTTGGGGGCAAACATCAAGTGTACTCCTTGAGTCATGTGGACCTAGTAAACCTGCACACTTGAACACACAAGATCAAATACATAGGATTTGTTATTCTCAAACCTAGGAGATGCGGAAGACCATGTTCCAACAAACTCCCCCTTTTGATAATAACAAATCCATTAATGATAAATCAAAGCATTAATAGATAAGCATGATGAAACAATACTTGTGTGTGTGTGAGAGTGATGACTTAGGATAATTGATTCTATCATGTTAGACTTGCTCCCCCTAAATACATGCTCCCCCTAAGTGAATGCTCCCCTATTATGTAGGCTATCATTTTAATTTGTCATGTTGGGTTTTTGATAGCGGGTTATGTTTATCATGTTAGTTCTCCCCCTTTTGCATTTTATCATGTTAATTCTCCCCCTTTGTTATTAGCAAAAGTGGGTAGGGATACATAGCACTAAAAATGTGTATTTAAAGTATAAGGCATGATCGAGCTTTTTTAGGTAAATGATAAGGAGATTTAGAAGAGATCAGAGTTATTACAAAATTTCAGAGTTATTAGCATAAAAGATTTTATGTTTGAAGTAACCAATAAAAAGTGTTTCCAAGGAAATCTATCACTTAATGAAAGATAGGAATTTTTAAGAATAAGTGATGATGCAAATAATACAAGATATGAAGTAAGCATGAAAGCGCAAGGTAAAAAAAACTTATATGGTTAATATGCGGAAGACTTATAGCAAACAGTAATGATAATCCAAAAAATGTGAGGTAAAGATAAGAAATGATGTTTTTGGAAATCATTTTGCAGTTTTAAAGTTTAGAATAACCAAGCATGAAATAATGTTTATCAAAAAGAGATGACCACAATGTTACTTTAATTCTTAATTTCAAACACATACAAAAACATTGTAGAACGCATGCTAGGGTATCTAGTGCATTTCATAAATAAAAAGTAATATCGAATTAGCATTAGGATCCAATACTCATGAGAAGAAGTGTTATGGAAGATAATGATGTGCACATAAGTGTAAATTTGAGGAAAGTAAACAAATGTTTTAATAAAAAAAAAATACAAGTAATATGTAAAGTAAGAAGCACAATAAAACACAAATAAGATTCCTTCCACACGCTTTAATGCACACAAAAAAATGTACAACAACCAAGGTGCTTTGCACACACAATGCTCATCAAGACTTATCAGGGTGCAAAGTAGTGCTTGAGGGATCACTTATTTTATTTTGAATTTTGAGACTTGTGATCCGGTGTACTTAAGAGAAAGTGGTTTTTCTTATTTTTGAAAGAAAGAGTTGATTTGCACAAGACACTTTATTATTCTTTCCAAGGTGCTCAACCTCACAATGCTCATTAAGACTTATCAGGAGGTTCAAGTAGTGCTTGGTGGAGTTATCTTTGTCATTTATTTTATAATTTTGTTTTGTACAAAGTTCTCTGAATACACTTGTTTTGCAAATCAATAGAATTTATGAGAAAAAATATAACCACTTTTCTTAATTTTTAAGAGTGCAAAAGAAGGAGTGTGGGTAAGATACTTGTGCAATTTTAATTTATTTGTACTAATACAAAACATACACAAGCATTCTTAGATTAAATGCATATGTAGACAATGCCAAAAAAGTGAGTGAATAAATATCATTATCAAACATAAAGCATTTCTCATACTTAGAGGCATGCTAAGCTTGATCCTACATAACTTTTAAACTATAATTGATGCACATTTGAATAGATATATCAAAGCATGAGGAAAGACAATGTCCAAAGTAGTTTGAAGAGAAAAATTGTAACATTGTAGAATTTCTAAATAGTAGATTAAATCATGCTTGATTTTACAAAAAAATCATAGAGTTTTTCTTTTTTGATAGTTTTAAAGTTTTATATTTTTGTATTTTATTTTAGCAAATAAAAGCAGATTTTTGGAATTTTTGCTTTTGTAAATTTTTTTTTTTATTTTTGTAAAAAGATGTACTTTAGACAAAGGAAACAACAAAAGCAAACAAAGGAAAAAAAACATATTTTGTTTTGTAATTTGGTTTTCTATTTTTGTATTTGATTTTTCAAAAAGAAAGGAAAAACAGATGTGCAAAAACTAAATAGTACATATAGATCAAAATATTTTTAGGAATTTATAGAAATTTTAAGACACAGAAATTCGAATCTCGACGCTAGCGCCGGCGCTAGCGCTAGCGCGGGAACCAGTAAGTGATTTTTTAGGGTTTTGAAAATTTTGATGTTGGAAGTTGATTAGGTGTCCTAATAGTAGTCATGCTGAATTTGCAGAATTTTTGGAAATGTGTTGGATGGTGAAAAATGAAGAAAATTGTATCTGTGAGCATGTTTTATCTTGAAAGATCTAGGACACCTAATTCAAGTCGTAATAAGCGAAATCGTGCATCGGGAAGAGGTTTAGTGAATATGTCAGCGAGTTGAGAGTCTGTCCCAATGAAGCTTACTTTTACATTTTCCTTTTTAATGTGATCCCTAATGAAATGATGACGAACGTCGATGTGTTTGGATCTAGAATGGTGTACAGGATTATATGTGAGGTCAATTGCACTTTTGTTGTCACATTTAAGATCTACGTTTTTGAGATGAAATCCAAAGTCCTCTAGTGTTTGGCTCATCCATAATGCTTGTGCACAACAACTACCAAGTGCGATATATTCGGCCTCCGTGGTGGAGAGTGCAACCGAAGATTGTTTTCTACTAGACCAGGCAACTAAAGAGGGTCCTAAAAAATGACACGTACCGCTAGTGCTTTTTCTATCTAGTGAACACCCAGCGTAGTCCGAATCGGAATAGCCGTGGAGTGTGAAAGAGTCATTATGTGGGTACCATAATCCTAATTTAGATGACCCAATTAGATAACGAAAATACGTTTTACCGCTTTTAAATGAGATTCTTTTGGATCGGCTTGAAAGCGAGCACATAAACATACGGCAAACATAATATCTGGTCTAGATGCACTTAAATAAAGAAGCGAACCTATCATTCCTCTATATAGTGTTTGATCAATAGAAATTCTAGATTAATCTTTTCCTAGTTTTAAGGAAGCACTCATAGGAGTAGAGGCTTGTTTAAGATTTTCAAATCCAAATCGTTTAAGCATATCGTGAACATATTTTGATTGACAAATAAAAATACCATCAGTTCTTTGTGAAATTTGAAAACCAAGAAAATATGATAGTTCTCCTACAAGACTCATTTCAAATTCATTTTTCATTATTAAGACTACTTCAATACACAACTCTTCATTAGTGGCTCCAAAAATGATGTCATCAACATATATTTATAGAATAATTAATTCGTTATTTTTATGCTTAATGAAGAGTGTGTTGTTTGCACTTCCCATAACATAACCGTGCTCTAACAAAAATGATGTAAGACGATCATACCAGGCACGGGGCGCTTGTTTTAAACCATAAAGCGCTTTTTCTAATTTGTACACATGATTTGGAAATTTTTCATTTATGAAACCGGGGGGGGGGGGGGGGGGGGGGGTTGTTCTACATAAACTTCTTCTTTAATAAACCCGTTTAAAAAGGCACTTTTAACATCCATTTGAAATAATCTTGTAAAACTCGCAAATGCCAAAAATATTCGTATAGATTCTAAGCGAGCTACGGGTGCAAAAGTTTCTTCAAAATCTACCCCCTCGATTTGAGAATAGCCTTGAGCAACTAATCGTGCTTTATTTCTTACAATCCTAGATTCACCATCTAGCTTATTTTTAAAGATCCATTTTACGTCAATAATTGGATGATTAGATGGTCTTTCTACTAAATTCCAAACTTTATTTCTTTCAAATTGTCCTAACTCTTCATTCATTGCCAAAAACCAAAATTCGTCATTTAAAGCGGTGGAAACGTTTTTAGGTTCAATTTCAGACACAAAACAAATATTTGAAAATGTTTCATGAAGAGAGGACCGAGTTCTTACCCCAGTAGAAGGTTCCCCAATGACTAGCTCCTTTGGATGATTTTTGGAGAAGTTTAGAATGCTTGGAGGTACATATTCATCTACTTCGGGCTTCTCCTCCTCTTCTTTTGACGGTTCTTCTTCGTCGTGCTCCAAAGATGGCAAAGGTTCATCATCGGTACCTGTAGGGAGCTTCTCTGCATAAGGAACAAACTCATCAAATCTGACATTAATTGATTCTTCAACCTTACTTGATCTTTTATTAAATATTCTATATGCTTTACTAGTTGAAGAATAACCAAGAAATATTCCTTCATCGCATTTTTCGTCAAATTTTCCTAAAGTATCTTTGGTATTAAGAATGAAGCATTTACATCCAAATACTTTAAAATACGATACGTTGGGTTTCTTTTGATAGTAGAGTTCATATGGTGTGATAGATAATGATGGGTGAAGCATAACTCTATTCATTACATAGCATGCAGTGCTTACGGCTTCTGCCCAAAAATACTTAGGTAATTTATATTCAGATAACATGGTGCGTGCAAGTTCTTGTATTGTCCTATTTTTCCATTCTACAACACCGTTTTGTTGGGGTGTGCGTGGAGCAGAGAACTCATGCTTAATACCTAACATGTCACAAAAAGATTTAAAATTTTCATTTTCAAATTCACCTCCATGATCTGAGCGAATGCATTTTATTTTTAAATCTAATTCATTTTGAATGCGAGTACATAATTTTGAAAATTCGCAAAATGCATCAGATTTGGAGGAGAGAAATAAAGTCCAACAATATCTAGAGTAGTCATCTATGAGAACATAAGTGTATAATCTACCACCAAGACTTGCAGTGTTAACCGGACCAAAAAGATCCATATGAATTAATTGCAGAGGTTTTGATGTAGAAATTACGTTTTTGCTTTTAAAAGATGACTTAGTAAATTTGCCTTTTTGGCATGGAGAGCATAATGAAGATAAATTTCCATTTAACTTAGGCAATCCTCTAATCAATTTTCTTTTTGCTAGTTTTAAGATAAGCTTTGTACTAGTGTGGCCTAAGCGTCTGTGCCATAATTCTAATTCATCATTTTTCGTTATAAAACATTTTATAGAAGATTTAGAAAGATCACGAAATGAAACTATGTAAACATTATGAATTCTAGGTGCAGTTAATAACACATCTTTAGTTTTAGGATTAACAATCTTGCAAAGATTAGTGGTAGATTCAAAAAGTACGTCTAAACCTTTATCACAAAGTTGACTTATAGATATTAGGTTATGTTTTAATCCTTTCACATAAAGCACATTTGATATAAGAAAAGATGCGCTACCCACTGTACCAATTCCCATGATCCTTCCTTTACCATTATCGCCAAACGTCACTATTCCTCCTTTCTTCTTTTCTAGGCTAAGGAATTTTGCTTTATTGCCCGTCATGTGTTTGGAGCAGCCTGAGTCCAAATACCACACATCTTCTGTTTCCTTAGCCTTCCTGCAAATCTAGAAAGAGGATGAGAGTAAAGACCCAGATACCCAAGAGGTACCACCCACAGAGTAAGTGGATTTCTTAGGTACCCAGATTTGTTTTAATGATCGTTGATTTATTATATTCCTGCAAGAGCCAGACGTGTGTCCAAATTTAAGACAATTAGCACATGAAATAAAGGGGGTTGAGACCCATTTCTGAGTTTCTATGTTGCTCTTGCTGGATGATGTTTGTACATTAGAAAGACCAAAAAAAATTTTAACTTTAGAGCTACCGCCGGCGTTAGTAGCTAGCGCCGGGCGGTAGTGTTCACTTTTATATCCGAGTCCGATTTTTCCAGACCCAAACCATTGATTACCCAGAAGCATATCCAGGGATTTTTGACCAATCCCGAATTTAGTTATGGCTAAATTGAGATTTTGATTTTGTTTTTTAAGAGATGTATTTTCTTGAACAATCATAACACATTTGTTTTCAAATCCTTTTTTGTTCTTTTCAATTTGTAATATAGAAGCTTTCAATCTTCTCTCTAAGTCCCCCTTCTCTTTTGCAATAATTTTGTTTTGTGAGAGGGCATTAGAGAGAGATACTTCAAGTTCTTTTAACTTAAATAAGGAGTGCTCACATTCTTGACACGAGACTTTTCTTTTTTCAAGAGAAACTATTTTTTTTGCGAGCTTACGATTTTCTTTTATAATAGATTCATTTTCAAGATTTAATAAAACAAATTTATCATAAAGTTCTTCAAAAGTAGGAGGAGATACCTCAGTGTCGCTAAGAACACTGGTGTCGTCATCATCGCTTTTGGCCATCAAGCACAAGTTTGCTTCCTCCTCGCTACTTGACTCAGATTTGTTTGACTCTTCAGAGGAAGAGTCATCCCAAGTGGCGGCCTTCATCACTTTCTTCTTTTCTTTTGTTTTCTTTTGTTCTTTTCGTTCCTTTTGGTATTTTGGGCACTGGCTCCGAATGTGCCCGGTTTTTCTGCAGTGATAGCATTCTGGAGGTGGCCTTTCTTCTTCGTCATCGCTTCCTTTTTCTTTCCTTGATGAAGAGGAAGATCCCTTTCGTCGAGTGTCCTTTTGGAAGAATTTTCTGAATGTGTTCCTTCTTTCTGGATTCCTGATGAACTTTTTGAAGTTCTTCACCAGGAGTCCTTCTTCATCATCATCGTCCACTTCGGTGCACTCCTTCTTTGATGTTAGTGCCAACGCCTTTTTCTTCGGCTCTTTGTTGTATTCTTCATGTTGAATTTGAGTTCTACCTCATGGGTTTTGAGATTCCCAATGAGGTTCTCGATCTGGAGCGTTCTTAAGTTGTGCAACTCCGAGATGGTTGTCACCTTCGGATTGAACCTTGGGGGTAAGGAACGAAGAATTTTCCTCACCAAGTCTCCGTCGGAGTAGGTCTTTCCAAGCGCCTTTGATGCGTTGACAATCTTTGTGAAGCGAGTGTACATGGAGTTGATGTCCTCTTCCGTGTCCATCCTAAATTTCTCGTATTCAGATTCCAGTTGAAACAGCTTTGCATCTTTCACCTGCGATGTACCTTCGTGAGTTACTTCTAATTGATTCCAAATATCATAAGCAGTAGTGTATGCAGAAATTCTATTAAACTCAGTCCTACTTAAAGCGCAATATAAGGCATTCATTGCTTTAGCATTATTTTTACACCTTATTTTATCGTTGTCATCCCATTTATCCTTAGGTTTTGCTAATGTCGCCTCTCCTACTATAGTTGTAGGCGGAGAGTACCGTACTTCTACCATGTTCCATACTTCTACATCCATGGTCATAAGAAAACACATCATTCGATTTTTCCAGTAGTTAAAATCTGACCCAGTAAAGAGAGGTGGTCGACTAACCCCTTGACCCTCAGGAAAAGCAAGATCATGAGACGCCATTATTCCCGGTTGTTAAGCCGATTGGAATAAAACTGCTCTGATACCACTTGTTGGATCGGTCGGCGCCCTTAGAGGGGGGTGAATAAGGGTTTTCAAAAACTTTAGATTATATGTATAAAACTTTCGAATATTGCAATATTAAAACACGAAGACAAGTGAAGTAAAACAAAAAGGAGGCAAGCTTTATTAATGATTAATAAGTTTTACAAAACTTGATCTCAATGTCGCTAGAGATCGGAGGCGAATATTAAAAGCTCTTTTCGTTTTCTATCCCGACTCGCTTCCCCACGAACCGGTGGCCCTAGCGTCCTCCTTCCCGGATTTGGCCTCAAGCCGCTCTAGCCAATCCTTCCCCGGATGTGGCCTCAAGCCCCCCTAGACCTAACCTAGATCTAGTCGCCAACACGAGGCGATTTTCAGCCCTAAGTCCTACCCCAGACCTAGTCGCCAACACGAGGCGATTTCACTACCGTTTACAAAGAAAGACAAATAAAATAATAAAAACTTCCCTTAAGATGAACTTCTGAATATGGAGTCGAAGATCCGCTGTAGAATCAGCGTTTGTCGAAGCGGACTTCGTTTTGCTTCGGCGTGATGGAATCCTCCTTCAGAAGTTGGCATAGTTTCGCCGGGACCTCAAATTTCAGCCAAGATAGGCCTCTGGAACTCTAGTACTCTCTCTCTGAGGTGTATGCAATAGGTGTCCGAAAACAAGAGGAGAGGGGGTCCTTTTATAGCCCAAGCTCTACCGCCGGCGCTAGCGCTACCGCCGGTGCTAGCCCGGATTAGGAAATGTTTTGCGCGGCAGGATCTTCAATCCGTGGCAACATATTGCTCCATGCCTCTTGTGCGCCAAGCTACCGCCAGCGCTAGTAGCTACCGCCGGCGCTATCCCTGATTAAGAAACTTCTTGCGCGGCAGGATCTTCAATCCACAGCAACGAGGCTTTCATTCCTTCTGTGTTCACCGATACCGCCGGCGTTATCCGCTACCGCCAGGCGTTAGCGCCTTCCATAACAGCTCCCGGAAACGCGCTCTTCATCGCTAGCGCCCGGCGCTAGTTGCTACCGCAGGCGCTAGTGGTCCTCTTCGAATTTTGGCCTCAATTTTGGGGGCAAACATCAAGTGTACTCCTTGAGTCATGTGGACCTAGTAAACCTGCACACTTGAACACACAAGATCAAATACATAGGATTTGTTATTCTCAAACCTAGGAGATGCGGAAGACCATGTTCCAACAGGTTGCGCTTGATCCTACAAGAAACACCATCGGAGTTGAAGCGTGCGTCCTTCATCATGTATGACCGTGTTGAAATCTCCTTCTCACTTTTGTTCTTCTATGATGGAGTTTGGAATGCTCTGGAACTGAGGGATGAAGACTCGCGAAAGGTTGGAGTTGTGGCTTCAATGGTGATAACATGAAAGAGAGAGATCCATTCCTTTTATAGTTTATGGAAACCACTTCCTGCGGTAGTACTATCGAGACGTGCTAGCATCGTGCCCACTATTGTTCTGAAATGTGTCCGCCTTCGTGGAGATTGTGTTAACTGCAATGGATCATGGACCTACCACACCACTGTAAGATCTAACACGTGGTGTTAGCTTCCGTCACTTCATCGTCGAGAAACCATCTGCCGTCAATCTTCAGTTATCATCCCATCTACCGCCAAGGGTAGGAGTTACCGATCTGTGGTAGCTCTAAATTTAGAGCTCCATGATCATTCTGCATCACTCTTTTTAGGAGTATAGTTCTTGTACACTATAAACACACGACAAGCAAGATCAAATATATTGTGGAATTTGTTATTCTCAAACCAAGAGATGTGGAACTCAAGCTCCAACAATCTCCCCTTTTGATAGTAACAAATTCTCTAATAAGAAATAAGCTAGAACTAGAGCAGTGTTTATAGTATATAAAAAGCGTGGTAAACATGCATACTCTCCCTATATGTCTGCACCTCATACATAGATTTATTTTATTATTTACTCCCCCTAAATAAAAGATTTCTATTTCTTAGATTTCTTCATTTTATTCTCTCCCTTTTGGTATTATCAAAAGGAGGTGGGTAAGAGTAGATGAAATATGAACGAAGGTGCAATATGTAGAGATTTAAGATAATATCAATTTTTGGAAATAGTAGACACAGCAAAAGCAATTTTGAACATCTTTAAGACTTTAAAGAAGGTAATATATTAAATTTGAAGTTAAAAAGTAGATGTTTGAATTTAGGTACAAAAGATGCAAGCAAGCAAGATTACAAATATCAAGAAAATATATTTTTTACAATGTAAATTAATTTGCATTTCAAGTAAACATAAACATAGTAAGATCATGCTTTGCTATCTAGTGTTTTTTCTTAAGATTGTAGAGAATAGTGTAGTTAAGCTTTAGAGTCCAATTCTCATGAGTGGAAGTGTTAGAAAAGATAATGATGTGTTCAAAATGATGTTTTGATAAAATATACACGTGTATGAATCAAACCACATGAAAGTGTGTAATGTAAGAACAATCTTTAAATAAACATAAAGAATTTTACTTCCACAAATTTCAATGCACAATTTTTTTTTAAAAAGAGAAGTGGTGAAATTTTTGTTTGCACAAGTCACTTTACAATTCTTGCCAAAGTGCTCAACCTCACAATGCTCATTAAGACTTATCAAGAGGGTGAGTAGTGCTTGGTGGAGTTTTTCTTGTCATATATTTGTATTTGATTTTGATTGTTTTTTTTTGTTAAAATTTTGTGACCAAGAACTCCAAATTCACATGTTTTTGCAAACATAGAAATTTTATTTTATATACCACTTTTCTCTAATCACAAGTGCAAGAAAATAAAGAATTTCAACAAAGTATTCAATGTTGTATAGGTAATATATTTATGCAATTCAATATGATAAGTTCTTATACTACACAATCATTGAAGAATATGATTAAAAACATACGTAGATTATCAAAAAGGTATAAGTGAGATAATCATTATCAAATATAAACTTTACTGATACTTAGAGGCATGCAATAACAATTCTAAACATATATTCTACAACCAAAATTCATTGCACATTTAAGATAATACTCAAGGCATGACATATTCAAGAACAATGTTATAAAGAAACTTGAAATTAAAATTAAACATTGTAAATCATCTTTAAGTAATAAATATAATCATCCTTGATTTTAAGCAATGAAACAGTAAAAAAATTGTTTTAAATTTTTAGAAACAAAATATAACTAAATAAACAAATGTAAAAAAAGAGAAAAACATATTTTTGTATTTTTGGAATTGTTTTGAGGTTTTATCTTTGATTTTGATTTTTAAGGGCAATATCAAAACTAAAATACATAAAACTTTCTGAAACCAGTGAAATTACAGCATAATAAATTTTTTAGAAAGGTAAAAATCAGAGAGGGATCAGATATATTAAGAATCAAGCTAACAACAATGGTAATAACTCTCGCCAGACGATAGTAATAGTACATTGATTTTCATGTAAAACTCATATTTCTTGAGATTTTTTGCTTGAATATAATTTATCATTATGTGGGCTGTAAGATATAACAAGAAAAGCAGAAAAAAGAGAGCGAAATTACGGATTATACCTTTTAAGCCAGAATATCTAACACTGCTAATTGTATTCTAAGCATATTGAATTTAGCATCGGGGAGAGGTTTGGTAAAGATATCCGCAAGTTGATATTCAATTCCGATAAAATTAATTCTTATATGTTCCTTTTTAATATGATCTCTAATAAAATAATGTCGGACATCTATATGTTTAGATCTAGAGTGATGTACAAGATTGTTTGTAAGATCAATTGCCCCCTTGTTGTCACATTTTAATTCAATATTATTTAGATGAGCTCTAAATTCTTCTACAGTTTGAGTTATCCATAAAGCTTGTACACAACAACTACCTAGTGCGATATATTCGGCCTCGGTGGTGGAGAAGGCAACAAAATTTTGTTTCCTACTCGACTAAGATATAAGTGAAGAGCCTATAAAATGACATATGCCACCAGTGCTCTTACGATCTAATGAACATCCCGCATATTCTGAATCAGAAAAACCATGTAAAATAAAGGAATCATTTTGAGGATACCATAAGCCTAATCTAGATGTATCGAGCAGATATCTAAAATACATTTAATCGCTTTTAAATGTGATTCTTTGGGGTTAGCTTGAAATCTAGCACATAAACAAACGACAAACATGATATCGGGTCTAGATGCACTCAAATATAATAATGATCAAATCATTCCTCTATATAATGTTTGATCAATAGAAATACCGGCTTCATCTTTTCCTAACTTTAGTGATGCACTCATTAGAGTAATGGCTTGCTTTAGATTTTTAAATCCAAATCTTTTGAGAATATCATGAACATATTTATATTGATAAATAAAAATATCATCATGTCTTTGTGTGATTTGAAATCCTAGAAAATATGTGAGTTCTCCTACCAAGCTCATTTCAAATTCATTTTTCATCACTAAAACGACTTCATTACACAACTCTTCATTAGTGGCTCCAAAGATAATATCATCTACATAAATTTGCAATATAATCAAATCATTATTAACATGCTTAATGAAGAGTGTGATATCCGCACTTCCCATAGTGTATCCGTGCTTCAACAAAAATGATGTTAATCTTTCATACCAAGTACGTGGCGCTTGTTTCAAGCCTTAAAGCGCTTTTTCCAATTTATACACATGATTAGGACATTTTCATTAATAAAATCGGGAGGTTGTTCAACATATACTTCTTCTTTTATAATCTCATTTAAAATACACTTTTAAATCCATTTGAAATAATTTAAACTTTTTAAAACTCGCAAATGCAAGAAAAATTCTAATTAATTCTCGGCGAGCAACGGGTGCAAAAGTTTCATCAAATTCTACCCCTTCGATTTGAGAATATCCTTGTGCAACTAGTCTAGCTTTATTCCTTATAATTCTAGAGTCACCATCTAATTTATTTTTAAAAATACATTTAACACCAATAACCGGATGATTATATGTCCTCTCTACAAGTTTCCAAACCTTATTACATTCAAATTGATTTAGTTCTTCATTCATGTCTAAAACTCAAAATTCATCTTTTAAAGCGGATGAAATATTTTTTGGTTTTATTTCGGATACAAAACAAAGGTTTGAAAATGACTCATGTAAAGTAGAATGAGTGGTTACCCCTTTTGATGGTTCTCCAATGACAAGCTCCCTTGGATGGTCCTTTGAAAACTATAGCACACTTGGAGGAACATATTCTTCTTTTTCTACTTTTGTCTCCACTTTTTCTTCTTCTTTTTCTCCAAGTGATTCATCATCATCATGCTCCAAAAGTGAAAGGGGTTCATCCACTATGTCGATGCCTATGATCTTTCCTTTTCCATTGTCTCTGAATGTCATCATCCCCCCTTTCTTCATCTCAAGGCTAAGAAAATTTGCTTTTATGTCTGTCATATGTTTGGAGCATCCCGAGTTCAAATACCACATGTCTTCTTTATTCTTAGCCTGCCAACATACCTAAAAAAGAGATGAGAGTAAAGATACGGATACCCAAGAGGTTCCTCCCATAGAATAGGTGGAAACCTTAGGCACTAGATTTTTTTTAAAGCACTACGACCCTTCTTCCTACATGAGTCTGAGGTGTGTCAAAATATATGACATTTAGCACACGATATAAAAGGGGTTGAAACCCTTTTTAGAGTTCTGTATATACTCTTGCAGAAAGATGAGGTTACATCTAAATTTTGAAATGATTTTTTATTATAAGAATTATGATTTTTGGATTTACTGCTACCGTCGGCGGTAAGAGTTACCGCTGGGCGATAGCTTCCAAAGACATTACCAAGCCCATATTTAGCACTACCATGACATTGGTTGGACAAGGTCATGTATACCTTTGGCCAACACCAAATTTTTTAATAGCCATGTTTAAATCATAAATTTGGGCTTTAATAGCGGTGTTTTCCGTTATTAACATAACGCACCAATTCGCAACAGATTTCTTTCTTTCTTCTACTTGAGAAAGAAAGGTTTTTAAAGTTCTTTCTAAGTCTCATTTTTTCCTTAGTAAGTAATTCGATAGTGGAGTGGGACTTAGAAAGAATTTCTTCAAGATCTTTCATTTTTGCCAAGGAGTGATTGCACTCTTGCCAAGCTACTTTCTCTTTCCCAAATAGTTGAGCCTCTTTAGACAATTTTTTGTTTTCCTTTAACAAAAGTTTATTTTGAGTTTTTAGAAGATAAATATCTTTTAAGCTTTTATCAAAATATTGCAAGATTGTAAATACTCAGAATATAAATCATCAAAAGTAGGAGGAGGTACCTTAGTGTCGCTTTGGACACTGCATTCATCATCAGATAGTGTATTGCTCCTTGTCATGAGACACATTGTTGGGAATGTTTCCCTTCAATGTTCCCTAGATTTAAAAATGCACCACATACAATGCTAAATGCATATTGTATTTGATAAACCATTTTATATCATGTCTATACAGGCTTAAGTCTTTCCAAGTCTTGGAATAGATCTTTGGTTTTCACTGCCAAAATCAGCTAAGACAACAGTCTGGTCTCAGCTGAACCGTTGAGACGCAGTTGTATAGCCGCTGAAAAGAAGTCTGTCTCAGCTGAGCTGTCTATATAGGAAATCGCTGAGAAGACTAACTGTCTCAGTGGATCTGCTGAGACGCAGGTTATTTTTTTCACTGAGAGAGAAGCCTGTCTTAGCCCATCCACTGAGACAGATTCAAATATGAATGTTAAATTAGCGTGATCTACTTTTGGCGCAAGTAACAAGAAAGCAAGATAATCTTTTCTATTCTTGTCCATGCTGTGACTAGGCATTGTTGGATCTTGAGGCGCCCATAGAGGGGGGGGGGGGTGAATAAGGGTTTTAGAAAAGTTTAAACTTTTATAGAAAATGTTTGTGATTTTATAAGAAGTAGATTGAATCAAAAGTAAAGAGATAAAAATTATAAATGAAATCAATTTTATTAAGAAAGAAAAGACATGATTATCATTTATAAAATTGATTACAAAATCTGATTTCTATGACGCTAGAAATTGAAAGCGAAATATGAAATACTCTTTTCGTTTTATATACTGACTCTTCTCACTAAGAACCGGTAGGCTTTAGCCGATCTCTCCCCAAATACGGCCTCAAGCCGCTCTAGCCCTTCTATCCCCAAAAAGGCCTCGAGCAACCCCTAGATCTACTCCCTAGACCCAGTCGCCAATATGAGGTGAATTCCTCCCTAAGTCCTACCCAGACCTAGTCGCCAACAGGAGGCAAATTCACGAACCGATTACAAAGATAAATATAAAATACAAAAGACAAATATAAAAACTCCCTATGAGGTAATCTGAAGGAGACGCCGAAGAATCGTTAAAGATCGATGAAGTCAAAGCGTGCATTCTTCGCATTGAGTTAGCATGTTGATCTAAGCCTCCTTTGATTCCTCCTTTTGAAATTTTGTCGGAGATCCTTTGTGGTCTGGAAATACGGCCCTCACAAGTAATTCAGAGTGCTGGAATAGGGCTCCTTAGCATTAGATTGTGGAGAAGACAAAATCCACCTATTTATAGGATTGTACACTAACGCCGACGTTAAAGATAACGTCTGGCGTTGGCCTTGTATAGAAATATTTCGATGGCTCGGATCTTCAAAATAGGAAGGAGATTCTGCATCTTTGGAAACATTCATTTTAGGCAACCTTAATGCTGACGTTGAATCTAACGTCTGGCGTTGAGTCAAATCATTCCCAAAATGCTCCTGCAATCACGACAGCTTCCCTCCATGCCATTTTCATCTTGGTGGGAACGAAAGTCAACGCCGGCGTTAAGAGTTAACATCGGGCGTTAGTTCTCTTCCATTCTTTTCAGCTTGTGAGCAAATTCAGACCAACAACAGTAACCTAGTGTCATCTTTATTCAAACCTGCATGCTAAAAACACAATGGCAAACAAGATCAAATATAAGTAGGATTTATTATTCTCAAATCAAAAGGATGCGGAAAACTGTGTTCTAACAATCTCCCCCTTTTGATAATAACAAATCCAATATAGATAAATCAGATTCATATATAAGAGAGATGTGTTTTTAGAAGGATATATGACACTAAGCAATATAGACACAATAATAAGAACTATAGATTGTTTAAAATGTGCTCCCCCTTAGTGTATGCTCCCATAGACTATATTTATGCTCCCTCTTAATCTAGTGAATCTTACTCCTTTAATCATTAAGATTTATCATTTTATTCTCCCATTTTTGTTATTAGCAAAAAAGGGTGAAGTTGAAACAAAGCTAGAAGAGAGAAGACAAAAGGGTGAACATAACTAAGAGAGGATTAAGAGTTTTGTGTAAACATAAAGTAAATCATGATCGAGCTGAGGGAGAGAGTTGCACAGCGGAAAAAGATATGATAAGCGTGAAAGAACAACATGCCATTTTTTTGTTTTACTAAGTGAATTCTACCACTTGCTTTTTAAAGTGAAATTTTTTAAGAAATTTGTAGGAAGAAATGCAATATAGTTTGACAAGCACAAGTGAAGAAAAACCTTAGAAGTAAGCATGATAAACCATGGTAGAAGAAGGATCAAATTAGAAATGCGGAAAGATAAAACATAGTTATTCGATACTTTTGAAAAGAATTTTTTTGTTGATTTAATTTGACACTAGTCTTTGCACATTTGAGCATTTAACTTTGAAAATTTTCATAACTAATAGGCAAGCATGATTTAACATATTCAAAAAGATAATAGCTACAATGTAACAAATTCGGATTTCAAGTAAAGAAAATAATGTAGAAATCATGCATTGCAATCTAGTGCTTTTACTTAAGTTTCTAGAGAATTATGTAATTTTGCATTAGGATCCAATTTTCATGAGTATAAGCTTTATGAAAAACAATGATGTGTGCATAAGGTGTTTTGATAAAAGTATACAAGTGAAATAATCAAAACACATGACATTTGTAATGAAATAGTAACAACAATATTAAGATTGTAATCTTATAATTACTTTCACACATCAATTTTAGAATAAAATTTCAAAGCACATAAACGGAGTACAACTACCAAGGTGTTTCACCCACACAATGCTCATTAAGACTTATCAGGGAGCGAAGTAATGCTTGGGGGATCACATAAGCATTTTTATTTTATTTTATTTTATTTTTAGTGATCTAGTGTACAAATAGAAGTGATAAGAGAGAATGTATTTGCACAAGACACTTTACAATTCTTTCCAAGGTGCTCTACCTCACAATGCTCATTAAGACTTATCAGGAGGGTGAGTGGTGCTTGGTGAAGTTATCTTTGGCATTTTATTTCATATATTTTTTTCAGTTTGGGCCAAAGGTCTCCGAATTCACTTGTTGTTGCAAACATGAACTATATTGAAATAACACTTCTATGTGTGCAAGAAATTTATTGTTTGAAATACGGTGTACGTAATATAGACATACAACTTAATATATTAAAATTATTACACTACACAATCATGCATGACTAAGTTTATGAGCACATGTAGATTACCAAAATAGTGAGTGTAAGAATCATTGATTAACATAAAACATTACGTATACTTAGAGGCATGCTAGTAAATCTTACACAATTTTCTATACACTATTTCATTGCACATAATCAGATTAAGGTCAAGGCGTGACAAGATAAAACAATGTTTAGGAAATTTGAAATTAAAATTAGACATTGAAGAAAATCTTTAAGTGTATGCCTAAATCAATTTTGACCATTTGAAACAAAATGACTAAGAAGTTTGTTCTTGTGAATCCTTATAGTTAAACCATAATTTTGTAAATATTTAAAGCAAAACAAATAACAAAAAATATATTTTTGATCATTTTGAATTATTTGAATTTTTTTATTTTGGAAGAAAACAAACGAATCCAAATCTGAGAAAACAAACATTGAAAATGCATGATAAAAATACCATAAATAGTGTTGAGAAATCATAATTTCAATTTGGCCAAAACACCTAATGCCTGGTGTTAACTTCTTAACGCCCAAACAGAACACTACTTTTTTTATTTGTGAAAAAAAAATCTTTTAATTAGAGTTGTTCAAATAGGCCTTCTTAATGTAGAAATTTCAGACAATTTAAGGATGATTTGAAGACTCAAAATCGTTGAATACTTTTTCAAAAAAGGTTGTAAAATTATTTTTAAGAAGGTTAATTCAAATAATGTAATTAAGATTGCATGCTGACTGTTCTAAGAGATATAGAGATCAAATATTGTTTAGCGTCAAGATATTGGAAATTTGGCACAAAAGACTAACGCTTGGCATTATCTTCTAATGCTGGTGTTAGAGCCTAACGGTAGCATTATATCTTAACGCCAATACAGTAGATGATTTCATGCATTTTTAAAGAAACTCTTCTTTGAATTTGACTTATTATGAAGGGGCCTTCTTAGTGTAAAAATTCCAGAGAATTTGGAGATGATTAGAAGGCTCATTAAGCATGTTTTATTTGTTAAAAGAAGGTTTATATATTTTTATTTGGTTTTCAAATATTTGTGTTTTATGATTTCATTAAGGCTCAAAAATGATAAAATATGCAAAACACAAGAGAGGTATGTTCAATAAACCCAAGAATGCATGAATAATATGATCATAAAGAGTGCATGCAAAAAATATGATATAAGTATGTCCTAAATTATAATACCCCAACCATATGCCTACACACTAGCACCATACAAAGTGACGGATGGGCATGAGGAGCTGCACACATGCCGTAGGATGGGGTGTTAATCCCATATGCACACACTAGAGAGCGCTCAACCTAGCACGCTTTCCCCCCAGTGCCTCGCAAGGCCTCACTGGAAACCTCCCCGGTTAAGGACAAGACATGTCTTAGAGGTTAGGTCATCTAATGCATACAATCCTACGCCCTCACGATAGTGAGACACATAATGTGGGTAAATGATCATGGACCTCCTAAGCATTTTGTCCTATGGAAACAATTTATAAACTTTGGCTTTTTATGAGAGATTGATTTCTAATTATATTTTAAAGCAACATAGTTATTATGAGTTTTAACTTTTAATTGTTCTACTTTAAGATGGATTCATTATGGCATTATTAGATGACTAGCATGAAAGATAATATTTATTTGTTGATAATGCTAGAATGATGAGTTTGAAAGCAATGTTATGCCATAAGATTAATAGAGTTAATGTTGCATGTATTCAAAAATAGTATTTCAATTTTTAGACCTAGAATAAAGTAATGATTCAATTTGATTTGCTCTTATTGTTATTAAGATGATTCTTGGATTTACATATAGGTGAGATACATGCACACACAAAACATATTTCATTTATATAATTATCATAATCACAAATCATATGTTAGAAGCAAAAAAGGATCTTTTGTAGTTATATTTAATGTTTGAATTTTAGAAAGATAATATAAAAACTCGTAGTTATCATGAATTTTAAGTTCCAAATTTTCTATTTTATATTTTGGCAAGATTATCAAAACTAACAATGTATGCGATTAGCATGACAACTAATAATATTCATTAGGTGACAATGTTAGTACGATGAGTTAATATTATGCCATAAGAATAATGCATGTTACTTAAATTGATGGAGATTCAATTTGTAGACCTAGAATTAAGTGATGATTTGATTTATTGATGTCAAGGTGATTCTAAGGTCTAGATATAGTAAGATACATTAAAAATTGTGAACCTCCTTTCATAATACTCCTACCATGATATGAAGTTATAATAGCCAACATATAAACCATAATTCATAAGTATGATAAAAGTAGTTGATTTAAGATAATTCTTGATAGATCATGAATTATGATATATGAATATAGAGAATTTTATCATGGGATATCACAAGATCATGGTGGCGAGTGTGAATTCAATATTCATTCTCTTCAGTTATGATAATGTTTCTTTCAATATGTCTTTTGTGATTTTCCTTGTAAACATAATTTTCTAAAATCACAAGATAATGATAATTTTTTTTTCGGTCATTGCACGAATACACATGAGTCTATAATTTATTTGATTTTTGCTTGGCTTTAATTGGACTTAACAATTTAGAGTGTATCTTAGACTTCCCGAGGTTTATGTTGTGAGGGGTTCTCCCAGTACTAGGAGATGTGATAGGGTGACATCCAAAACCTTCCCTTCTCAAGATATTTAAGTGTTATTGGTTCCTACCCATACTAAATATTTAAAACTTATAGACTAAAAAATTGTCGAAAAAAGAAAAATTGAGATAACTTCTAAACGGAGTTAAATTTTTGCATTTTATGGGTCAAAATGAACTCAAACGAGCAAAGCTGGTTTGCCATTGCATAGAGCTTCACGACCTCGTCCCGAAAAGCTATTGTGGGCGAAATTCTAATAAGCGATCAAAAGTTAAGATCGTTTGAAGTTTAGGTCAAGATCTCGCATAATTTTTTTTTCTTTTTTGAAAAAAGATACCAAAGGCCTATATTATAATTTATTTAGTTTTCAATTCTGGTTTTTAATATGATAGGGGCTATCAAATGATGAAAGGATATTAAATTCATAAGCAAACACTTGCACATTTTATATATTTAGCCAAGCCCCCTAATATTCCTCATAAATCCATATTTTTTAGCAATTATTTCATTGATCTTGAATAAAACAAATTTAGTTTTCAATTTTTATTGGTAATATAAGACATTTATTGGTAATGAATTTGAGAGAGATAGATAGGTCATCAAAATAAAAAATGATTTTGAATTTTGATCAATTTGATTTATTAACTCATTAAGTTTTAAGAGATAAAATCATATTTCCATTAATCATGATAGCTTAAAAATAAGAAAGAAAAAAAAGACATTGAAGCATATCATGAAGTAGAAATTTGAATATTTCATTTTGAAATGATTCTACGTCGTGCATTTGATGATACCTAATGAATAAGAGTTTTAGGTATCCAAAGGGGACCAAGCGTGGTGGTTCCTTTAGGTACCCAAATATAGCAAGATGAGTTTTTGGGGGAGATGAGTATGAATGAACCCTTTCAAGTGAAGTTAATGTTTCATCTTTTATTTTGGGTCTCCACTCATACTTAGGTTTAATATTATTTTTATTCAACAAATTTCCATTGTGAATATTCATATTTTGAAGTTTATAATTGTGATGATTATTTTTCATAGGAAATTTGTGAACATTTAATTTTATGTTGGGAGAAGATTGATGTTGTAAATGATAATGTTGATAGTATTTTGCAATTTCATTTTCAATCTTTTTGAGTTTATTATTTCCATTGTTTGGCTTATTCAAATTTTGAGAATTCATATTCAACTTGCTTTTACATATTCCTTGATATTGCGAATTCATGTGTTGTGAATTATTATTCATAATTTTCATAAGAAAGTTGATTTTTTATTTTAATTCGTCATTTTTGATCTTAAGATTATGCCTAGCTTTATTATAAGCTATTGTGCTATTTTTAAGAGTGGAAATAATTGAATCAATATAATTTTGATAGTAATTTCTTAGTTCCTCGAATCTTTCATCCATTTCTTTAATTTCAATTTTATAGTCTTTGCACTTAGCACAATTACTTTTAAGAGATGAATTTTCTAACCATAATCGTTCATTTTGTTCTTTTACACAAAGAAGCTCTTTTTCAAGTTTCTTGTAATTTTCTTTTAATTCATTATATTTGATACAAGGTGAAGCAGTTTTGATTAACGAGCATGAGTGAGAGTGATCAAGCATATCAATTTTTGTTTCTACATTAGACATAGTTTTTAATCTTATATTTTCTAAATGTAATTTCTTATTAGCAATTTTCAATTTATTCATTTTACGTTTAGCAATTTGTAGCATATGTAATGTGTAAACGAAATTTGTCACAAAAAGAGAAGATTTCGATTTCCTTACATTGCTATCGGAAGAGGCAAGATTTGAACAAATTGTTCCTTTGACATCTTTTTGGCACTCCACTTCCAAAGATAATATTTCTTCTACTCTAACTCTCGATGTGCACTTCATTGATTCATCATGAGAGGAGCTTTTGTGAACATCTGTGCAAGCTTGTATGTTCTCCAAGTCTTGCGTTTGTTCCATACCTACAGAAGGAGAATCATAAGTTCTGTTAGGAACAGTGCCCTGCAATGTTCCTGATCTGAAGAAGTGCTCAGCTCAATGATAAATGCAAGTTGTATTTAACATTCCATCCAGTTTATGCTTGCAGAGATTGACAACACATCATGTACCTTAGTTATTTAACTAAGTACCATATCGTCGACAAAGAATGCTTATCGTCGTAATGATGAGCAACGCAACCGCTGAGACACGGCAAGATCGTCGAGCTCAGAAGGAAGATCGACGACCGCTGAAATTTGGCGTGTTCGTCGAGCGCAAAAGGACGATCGTCGAGCTCAGAAGGAAGATCGATGACCGCTGAGATTTGGCGTGTTCGTCGAGCACAGAAGCAAGATCGTCGAACTCGGAAGGAAGATCGTCGAACGAAGGATGGCAAGTTCGTCAATCGCAGAAAGTTGTTCGTCGAACGCAGAAAAGACGCAGTATCGTCGACTTCACCAAAGTGGTCGTGTCGTCGAGAAAGAACAAACATCATCGAAAAGAACGCATGTCATCGAGAGAACAATATGATCACGACGACATGATGCAAGAAGGAAGATCGCGACGACATAGTCAGAGATAGCTTGTCGTTGTAATGATGCAAATATCTTCAAGACAGAATTCAAAATATTACGGACGCGCTGTCAGCATTTAATGCCACCGTCTGATTGTCTAATCAGCGCGTGCTCTTAAGGAAGGGATCGTCTGACACTTAAGGCGCTTTTTCAGAAGACCGTTGGGGACCTCGCAGCCTTATAAAAGAGATAAAAGGTTGCCCTAACATGGAATCAATCAATCAATCAATCAATCAAAAAAAAGAAGCTTGCTATGCAAGAAAAAGAACGAGAGAAAGAATCCTGCCGCTCTTCAATAGAACAGTGTATTCAGCGGAGAAGAAAGAGAACAAGATTCAAGCGTTCTCTAAAGAATCAGTCATCTTCATTGACTGAGAAGTCGCCGATCAACATCAGGCAAAAAGTAGAGATTGAAGAAGAACTGCGCTGTCAAAGATCTGAATCAGAAGAATCTTCTTCAACTCAAGTAGCAGATCTCTATCAGGCTAAGTTGCCAATCACCATCAGGCAGAAGAAGCAGTTTTATTTACTGTTATTTCTTGTAAGGCTTGCGGGCCAATTTGTCTAGCTTGAGGGCTAGAGAGCTGTGAGGCTTGAGGGCTGGAGAACTATGAGGCTTGAGGGCCAGAGCAGTGCACTTGTGGGTGCGATCTGTCGAGCTTGCGGGCTAGGGAGCATTAGGGGCTTGCGGGCCTAGGGTGTTGGGACTTACGGGTCCGTGATGTAGGGCTTGAGGGCCTGAGTGTCGAGCTTGCGGGCTCGGGGGCAGTAGGGGTTTGCGGGCCTAGGCTGTTGGGACTTGTGGGTCCGTGTTGTAAGGCTTGAGGGCCTGAAGTTTTTGGCAGCGTTTGTCGAGCCTAGCACACTACTAGGTAGGCGCAGAGGGAGAGAGGACTACTCAAGACACCCGGTCTTGAGGAACCTCTATAGATCGTTGTGTGTTTTCTGTGTTATAGATCCATTAATCAGAAACCAACAACATCATAAAGGGGAAGAAATAAATTTAAAAAACCTATTCACCCCCCCCCCCCCCCCCCCCCCCCCCCCCTCGCCCCTCTAGGTGATAAAGTAGACACCCCCATAAACAACAAGTGGTATCAGAGCTAGGTTGTCCAAAGAAAAGCTTAACAGCTTGAACAGATCTGGCAGCGGGTGTCTAAGGATCATTAGTATGGAGTCAACAATAGCCATGTGTTGTAGAGAAAATTTTCCCCTGTGGAAAGTTAGAGCAAAAATATTCATGGAGGCAATGGATCCAAGAATGTTCTTGGTTGTTCAAAAAGGTCCCTCCATGATGATGAAAGAGGAGACTCTTCTTGCCAGCTTGGACAAAGAAGCAAGAAGCATTCTAGCTGGTGCGGTAGATCTAGCAACACACCAGAAGCTGAGTCGTTGCACAACAGCAAAGGATATGTGGGACCTCTTAGAAGTCCTCATGGAAGGATCAGGGGAAGACCTTGAAGAAGAGACCTCTCATGAAGAGGTATGCATCAGAGCACCACTGACTACTTCAGACAATGAATCAGAAGATGATGAATGCTCTAGAGCAGGAGAAAGGATAAGAGCACCCCTGTCTCCTACAGATTGTGACTCTGAGGATGAAGAGGTTCTTGGGTTGATTGCTCTATCAAATGAAGAAAATCATGATGAATCGCATCATGATCAGGTATGCACCACTCACCCACCTTTACTACCTGTTTTATTTAAGAAGACCAAGAGTGCATCAGAAAATTGTTTATCTTCTGAAGATGATGCAGAAGACTGCTCATCATGCAACAATAAGAACCATGTTGATCTAATAGAACAGTTTGGTGATCTCTTGGAGGCTCTGAGAAAGAGCAAAAGGCTTGTTAAGGAACAAGATAGGGAGCTAGAATCTCTCAGACCTTTTAAGGTTGAATCAGATAGCAAACTGGGTATGTCCTACAGCAAGTACACCGATCCAAATGAGCTCAACAAAATCATAGACAAGCTTTATGATGAAAGAAGCCGAAGGGAAGAACGTATCAAGAAACTTAAGAATGACCTTCTTAAGGAAAGATGCTTGGTGGCTCAATTATCTAAGCCCAAAACTGTTCTGCCCATCATTGACACCTTTTCCTCCTATAAAAATAGGAGGGGATTGGGTTACAATGAAGGGGCAACAGATCATGGGAATAGAAAAAGGGGCAAAACTAAAGCAAAGCCTCACACCACCATTCAGAAGGTTGTGCTTTCCCTCAAACAGGTATGATCAGGACATCGTCCATGGTCACTGGATGAATGGAAGCACCACTAGTCATGAAAATGCTCCTGACTATGGGATGAGAAAGGGCATGGGGTTGAGTGTATTAAAGGCTCCTCATGAGGAAATTCAAATGGCCCATCATGGACCATTTGTTTTTGGTGTCCCAGCCCCCACTCTCAAGGATAAAGGGGCAACATCTTCTCAATCACCCTCAGATGAGAAGCAGACTAGTAGCCCCAGTATAATCAACTCTCACTTGATCATATCTGATGCCATCAACACCATGTCAGCCACCAAGCTGACATCTGTTGCTGATAAACAGATAAAGTTAGGAAGAAATGATGATACTAGAGCAGCTAGTCAGCGCTTGACTAAGAGAGATCGGAAGAATGCTGCTGTATTCTCTACTGAATATACTTCAAAAAGTGGTCAGAAAAGAAGGTACAACATCCATGAGTGTTGGTGCTGTGGCAAAGTGGGACACTTTGCCATTGACTGTTGGCACAATCCTAGTGTTCCTGGTGCAAAGGTGATACCTCCTGGAAGGGCTAAGGATAGTAGAAGAATTCCCTATTATACTAACAAGAACCTAGGACCCAAGTCACCTTGGGTTCCTAAGGGATATTAAATATGTCTTGCAGGGTAGTCCATTTAGCCAATAAAAAGCAAACAAGGCTAATGGACAGTAAGTGCTCCAGGCTCTGCTCTGGACTAAGAAAAGCCTACCACATACCAAGGTGCACTAATCTAGGAGGATCTAGAAGTAATGATAAGTGGACATTCCATCGAGGGGGAGCCACTAGCTCAAGGAGACTTAGACGCTAAGGTGAAGGTAACCATGGTAATGTTTAAACTCATCTTCATCTAATATTGTAAAAGTAATTTTCAAAAACCATATCATCGGAATGATGATTGGTATCATTGAAAGATCTGCATCACGACGATATCTAATCATCAGCGGTCTCTTAATTAGACCTAAGCACAATGTCTACAGCTAAACTCGAGTTGATTAGACATTTAAATGACACTTTGACTTCCAACTCTGGGAGTATAATTAAGATCAAATGTTTCGGAAATTAAAACATTCTCTACATTAGCCCTAAAAGGCCATCGTGTTCTCCACACCCTCTGAGAGTGAACGAGTAGATCGTGCTGAAACCCTCCTGGAACACGTAAGAAATGCCTCCAAAGAAGGAAGGATTCCTCTTCGAAGGAAGTGAGGTGGTAAAGAAAGGGTTCATGGAAGGACCAGAAGAAGTTCAAGATGCCATTAAGCTATTGGACATCGTCGGCCTGGAATTTGTCCTCTCCGAACCAATAGTGATTCTCAAAAGAGAAGTGGTGGAGTTCTACTTAAATGCCAAAGGTAACTCAAAAGGAACGTCCGTGAATAGCTTAATCAACGGGACAAAGGTCAAAGTAAATCCTAAGAGATTGGCTAGGGAACTTCAGTTACCGACTTTCGCAAAGGGGGAAGTCGATGAAGAGGTCACCCAGGAAGACCTTGACAAGGCTCTGGCATGGTGCGGGCATTCGAGCAAGACCCATGGGTCCATAGAAAGGAAGAACCTGAATCAACAAGGTAAACTGGTGGCCGATATAGTAGGTAAAGCTCTCCTCTGCAAGGTTGGGTCGCATTATAGAATATCCAAGCCTATGTTCGAATTAATGGCAAGGATAATCCTTAGTAAAAGGACCAACTGGGGTCAGCACATCTCTAAGAGGATACAAGAAAGCTTTCAAGCTCCAAATCTTGGAATAATTCTATAATTATACCTTCTGCAAACCTACCCTGAAAGCTTCAACAAAAGCTATGGAGTAAAAATATATCACATGAAAAGAATGGACATCGAAATCCTTGCAAGATGGGAGAAACCCCTGACTAAGCCTCCCACGAAGTCAAAAACTGCGGAAGATGCAAAAAGGAAGGGAGAAAGCTTATCTAAAGAGAGTAAGTCAGGGAACATCTCACCTCCATCTGCAGGAATAGATCCAAGAAGTGCTGAAACTGAGGGGGAGAAAAACAGTAAGGTCCCTGCTCAAGTAAAAACAGTGATCCAAAAGATCATAGGGGCTGAGGATGCTGATTATTCTGAATCAGCAATGCAAGAGGACAACCAAGAAACTATCAATGATCAGCAAGGTCCTGAGAAGGAGGGTGAGCCAAGCTACTCACCAATAGGCAAATCTCTATCTCCAATAATGGAAGGGAATGAAGGAGAGGAACAAGAGAACTCATATCCAGAGAATAGACAAGAGGAGCCCTCACTCTTATCTCAAATAAAGATGCTCCTGGAAGAGCAAAGATTAAAACTGGAAAGCTATGTCACTTCTGCTATCAGTAATCTAAGAAGGGAACTGTCTGCTGAAACAGCAACCCTAAGAAATGATGTGAAAAGTCTATAAGAACTCACTGCCCGTTCTCACAAGGGTTTATCAAACCTAGGGACTAATCAATCATTGATTATCAAAAGCATAGAAAAGGCCTACATTGCGTCCACTAGAAGGATGACTGAACACAAGACTGAGATCACATAAAGCATAGATCAACACAATAAGGATCTAGACAGTAACCTTCTTGAAACCAAAAATTACTTGGAAGGAGGAATTCACATGCTCAAAAACAAGATTCTGGCCTCTAAGGAGAATCTCCAAAGGGGGATATCTGAAGAAGTCATAAAGGGGGAGAAAACAGTGATATAGGCCAGCAGTAATCATGCCATCTGGATCTCAAACACTATCCGGGAAGCGATAAATCTTCCTCCTCTATACTATGATGAGCCTACTGAAGAGCAAGCTGATAAGAAGCATAAAGTAAGTTGCAAGAAAGCAAAAGGTGATGCTGATATAAGAGCACCAGAGAAATAGATGGCTAAAACCTTAAGGGGGGGGGGGGGGGGGGGGGGGTTAAATGTAGAAATGTCAAAACTTTTGAAAGCATTTGGCACTATTTATAAAATGGTCAAGATTATGTGTTTACTCAATTCTGCTAAAATGTCATCCTTAAATGTTTATCTACTTACTTGTTAAAGTCTATTTTGTGAATGGCATTTATCATTGAGTGGGTTATGACTTCTTCAAATAGGGGGAGATTGTTGGGAACAATGCCCTGCAATGTTCCTGATTTGAAGAAGTGCTCAGCTCAATGATAAATGCAAGTTGTATTTAACATTCCATCCAGTTTATGCTTGCAGAGATTGACAACACATCATGTACCTTAGTTATTTAACTAAGTACCATATCGTCGACAAAGAATGCTTATCGTTGTAATGATGAGCAAAGCAACCGCTAAGACACGGCAAGATTGTCGAGCTCAAAAGGAAGATCGACGACCGCTGAAATTTGGCGTGTTTGTCGAGCGCAGAAGGAAGATCGTCGAGCTCAGAAGGAAGATCGGCGACCGCTGAGATTTGGCGTGTTCGTCGAGCGCAGAAGCAAGATCGTCGAACTCGGAAGGAAGATCGTCGACCGCTGAGACTCGGCAAGATCGTCGAATGAAGAATACATATCATCGAACGAAGGATGGCAAGTTCGTCGATCACAGAATGTTGTTCGTCGAACGCAGAAAAGACGCAGTATCGTCGACTTCACCAAAGTGGTCGTGTCGTCGAGAAAGAATAAACATCGTCGAAAAGAACGCATGTCGTCGAGAGAACAATATGATCACGACGACATGATGCAAGAAGGAAGATCGCGATGACATAGTCAGAGATAGCTTGTCGTTGTAATGATGGAAATATCTTCAAGACAGAATTCAAAATATTACGGATGCGCTGTCAACATTTAATGCTGCCGCCTGATTGTCTAATCAGCGCATGCTCTTAAGGAAGGGAGCGTTTGACACTTAAGGCGCTTTTTCAGAAGACCGTTGGGGACCTCGCAGCCTTATAAAAGAGATAAGAGGTTGCCCTAACACAGAATCAATCAATCGATCGATCAAAAAAAAGAAGCCTGCTGTGCAAGAAAAAGAACGAGAGAAAGAATCACGCAGCTCTTCAATAGAACAGTGTATTCAGCGGAGAAGAAAGAGAACAAGATTCAAGCGTTCTCTAAAGAATCAGCCATCTTCATTGACTGAGAAGTCGCCAATCAACATCAGGCAAAAAGTAGAGATTGAAGAAGAACTGCGCTGTCAAAGATCTGAATCAGAAGAATCTTCTTCAACTCAAGTAGCCGATCTCCATCAGGCTAAGTTGCCAATCACCATCAGGCAGAAGAAGCAGTTTTATTTACTGTTATTTCTTGTAAGGCTTGCGGGCCAATTTGTCTAGCTTGAGGGTTGGAGAGCTGTGAGGCTTGAGGGCCAGGGCAGTGCACTTGCGGGTGCGATCTGTCGAGCTTGCAGGTTCGGGGGCAGTAGGGGCTTGCGGGCCTAGGTTGTTGGGACTTGCGGGTCAGTGTTGTAGGGCTTGAGGGCCCGAGTGTCGAGCTTGCGGGCTCGGGGGAAGTAGGGGATTGCGGACCTAGGCTGTTGGGACTTGCGGGTCCGTGTTTTAAGGCTTGAGGGCCTGAAGTTTTTGGCGGCGTTTGACGAGCCTAGCACACTGCTAGGTAGGTGCAGAGGGAGAGAGGACTACTCAAGACACCCGGTCTTGAGGAACCTCTATAGATCATTGTGTGTTTTCTGTGTTTTGCTCTTTATCTTATAGATCCATTAATCAGAAACCAACAACATCATAGAGGGGAAGAAATAAATTTGAAAAACCTATTCACCCCCCCCCCCCCCCTCTAGGTGATAAAGTAGACACCTCCATAAACAACAAGTTCTTTCAAGAAAATTCCAAATTTCATATGTGGTAGGTAAATTATAAATAAGTTTAAAAATATTTTGATCTAATGCACAAAATTGACTATTTATAGATTTTGCATTTAAAGCAATTTCGTTTCTAGTTAGTACGCTAGGTGGCTTTTCAATAATAATATTCCAAACTTCTTCATCTAAAGCTTTAAGTAAAATTTTCATTAATATTTTCAACCCTTTTATAAATTTTGCCCTTAAATAAAGGTGGTGAAAATACTTTTTCATTTATATTAAAATTTTCCCCACTAGTAGAAGCGAGATCATGATCAAGGGACATCATTATTCCCGGTTGCTAAGCCGATTTTGAAATAACCTCCCCTGATACCACTTGTTGGATCTTGAGGCTCCCTTAGAGGGGGGGTGAATAAGGGTTTTAGAAAACTTTAAACTTGTATAGAAAATGTTTGTGATTTTATAAGAAGTAGATTGAATCAAAAGTAAAGAGATAGAAATTAGAAATGAAATCAATTTTATTAAGCAAGAAAAGACATGATTATCATTTATAAAAATGATTACAAAATCTGATTTCTATGACGCTAGAAATCGAAAGAAAATTATGAAATACTCTTTTTATTTTATATACCGACTCTTCTCACTAAGAACCGGTTGGTTTTTGCCGATCTCTCCCCAAATACAGCCTCAAGCCACTCTAGCCCTTCTATCCCTAGAAAGGCCTCAAGGACCCCCTAGATCTACTCCCTAGACCCATCCGCCAACACAAGGCAAATTTCTCCCTAAGTCCTACCCAAACCTAGTCGCCAACACGAGGCGAATTCACGAACCGATTACAAAGATAAATATAAAATACAAAAGACAAATATAAAAACTCCCTATGAGGTAATCTGAAGGAGATGCCGAATAATCGCTGAAGAACATTAAAGTACAAGCGTGCATTCTTCGCGTTGAGTTAGCATGTTGATCCAAGCCTCCTTTGATTCCTACTTGAAATTTAGTGGGAGATCCTTTGTGGTCTGGAAATACGGCCCCACAAGTAATTCAGAGTGCTGGAATAGGGTTCCTTAGCATTAGATTGTGGAGAAGATGAAATCCACCTATTTATAGGAATGGACATTAACGTCGGCGTTAAGGCTAACGCCTGGCGTTGACCCAATATAGAAATGTTTTGATGGCTCGGATCTGTTGGAACATCGTCTTCAGCATTTCCTAGGTTTGAGAATAACAAATCCTATATGTATTTGATCTTGTGTGCTTAAGTGTTCAGGAAATAAGTCCATATGACTCAAGGATAACATAAGAAGGTTGCCCCAAGATTTGAACCCAAAATTCCAACATGCCCACTAGTGTCGACGGTAGCACCTAGCGCAGGCGCTAGCTATGATTAGCGAAATTCCGGGAGCATCTTTAGAAGGCGCTAGCGCCAGGCGGTAGCGGATAGAGCAGGCGGTAGCGCGGAGCACAAGAGGCAAGGAGGCAGAGTTTCCCTGGAATGAAATATATGCACGTACAGAATAATTCTATATCGAGATAGCACCGACGGTAGCGCTAGCGCTCACTCCTATAAAAGGAGACCTCTTCTCTCATTTTCCTCACAAAAGTTTGAGAGAGGTTTAGCGCAACAATTCCAGAGCCTTATTCGGTCGAGAGTTGATCTCCCACCAAAAGCTTAGAGAGTTTCTGAAGGAGGACTTCATCACGCTATATCCGAAGGGAGATCGCTTCAACCTTGCTTATTCTACAGCGATCCTTCGTCTCCGACTTCAGAAGCTTCTTAGAGGGAGTTTTTATTATTGTCATTTCATATCTTTTGTAAACCGTTAAAGAATTTGCCTTGTGTTGGCGACTAGGTCTGAGTAGGTCTTAGGGCAGAAATTTGCCTCGCGTTGGCGCTAGATCTAGGTTAGGTCTAGAGGGTGCTCGAGGCCATATCTGGGGAAGGATTGGCTAGAGCGGCTTGAGGCCGTATCCGGGGAAGGAGATGCTAGGGCCACCGGTTCGTGGAGATACGAGTCGGGATAGAAAACGAAAAAGAGTTTAATTATTATTTGTCTCCGATTTCTAGCGTTATAAGAAATCAAGTTTTGTAAACTCTTCTTTCCATATTAATAAAATGATGTCTCATTTTTATTTGCTTGATTTCTTATCTTAATCTCTTATATTTTCAAATATCTTAAATATATAATATAAGTTTTTAAAACCCTTATTCACCCTCCCCCCTCAAAGGGCGGCTACAGATCCATCAAATGGTATCAGAGCCAGGTTATTCCAAATTGGTCTAACAACCGGGAATAATGGCGTCTCATGATCTCGCTTTTATTAGTGGGGTAAATTTTTATGAAGAAGAAAAATCTCTTAAACCACCTTTATTCGAAGGGAGAAATTATAAAGGGTGGAAATTTTTAATGGAAAAGTTTATTAAAAATTTAGATATCAATGCATGGGATATAGCAATAGTTAGACCAGCGAATGAATCAAATAAACAGGAAGGTCATCTAAATGCAAAAGCTTTAAATAGTATTTTCGGTGCTTTATCTCAAGAAATTTTCAAATTGATATATTATTTTTCTAGTGCATACAAAGTATGAAAATTTCTTGAAGAAATGTATGATTCTCCATCTACAGGTATGGAACAAACGCAAGAAGTGGAGAACATACAAGATTGCACAAATGGACAAGAAAGCTCCTCTCATGATGGATCAATGGAGTGCACATCAAGTGGAAAAGAAGAAATCATATCTTTGGAAGAGGAATGCCAAATAGACGAAGATAACAAAGAAAATCTATGCTCAAATATCACATCATCCAAAAGCACTGTAAGGAAATCAAATCCTCTTATTGTTTGCAATTTTATTTCTACTTTACAATTGCTACAAATTACGAAGCGCAAAATTAAGAAATAAAAAAATGCGAATTATAAATTGCGCTTAGAAAATAAAGATTTAAAGGCAAAAGTTAAAGTATAATTAAATTCTGATTTATCTAGTTTTCCCCATGAAAATATAAAACCTTGTTTTGATTGTAGTAATAGTAAAGAAAAATTAAAGTTTTTTGAAAAAAGAACTATTAATTGTAAAAGAACATAATGAAAAATTATCCATAGAAAATTTATCTTTCAAAAGTGATTGTGCTACATGCAAAAGTTATAAAATTGAAATCAAAGAGATGGATGAAACATTTGAGGAATTTAGAAATAATTATCAAACTCATATCGACTCTGTTATTTCCACTCTTAAAAATAGCACACGTGCCTATAATAAAGCTAGAAATAATCTGATGATAAAAATGATGAATTAAAATCAAAAATTAACTTGCTTATGAAAATTATAAATACAAATTCACAATATCAAGCTATATCTAAAAACAAGTTGAATATGAATATCTTATATTATTGCTTATATTGCAGTTTGTCTTCCCTTCCTACCACCCGGTGCCTTGGAGTCGTCGGGGGAGCGGATGTGAAGCCACTTAGTCTTTATGACTAACGGTTGCTACGTCCCTCTTTTTAGGAGCGCACCCTGGAGCAGCAGCGCACGACGCTGGAGGAGGATAGCCAGGTCAGGACGACAGGGCTGAAGGCCGCGATACCCTCACTACCATTGGTGATGGGTGTGAGCTCAGTTTGAGATGTAGCCTTAGGGCAAGCTTGATACTCTGATACTTTTGCAGGAGCTCTCAGAGCTTCTTGTCTTTTGTACTTATTTGGACACTTACTTATGTGAATATATTTATATGGCTTCTTGCTTTTACATTATTGATGGGTTGATGTTGTTCAGTTGGTTTGGCCGGAAGGATGGGCGTCTTGTGGGGGAGGTTAGCTCGTGTGTTGGCACTCCCGCAAGGTGGCTGTCCTGGGCATAAGACTCCCCTCGGCCGTGTCGTGTGTTCCGGGAGGGGGATCTTACAAATGGTATCAGATTGCAACGATCCTGAGATAAAGAAGTCCATTAAACCACTAGGCCACCCCAGCTAGCTAAATCAGTTTGAGGATAAACTGATGCAGTGGAAGCGGTGGTGTGCCCATATGTGATTCACATTAAGTATGTCCACTTTTTCCTATAGAAAGTGCCAACCTAAGCCAAACGCGTACCCTTGCGTATAGATGCTGGCTCATTCCGTGACAGTAATTGGTATTCTCATTCCAACCGTCAGAGTTGGTTTGGCATAGGATTGATGCCAACCTAACTAGGATACCATTTTGGTCGACTTAGCAGGATATGTCGTGACATACCCTAACCTTATACCGATCTCAGGGATGATGTGGCCAAGCAAAAAGTGACCTCAAGTGACTAAGGGAAGAGTTTAACGTTACTGTAGATGCTAGGGACTCACACCCTGAGATTTCTATCTCGGATATGGAGTAATATTATCACCTTACCCAAAATATTAGGATAATATCAATGAGATTGGTGCCTGTAGTCTATTATCAGCTTAGTAAAAGACCACTAAGCATGTCTTTATACGGTATGTGGATACCTCCCCCCTTCTAATTATGTAGAAGAAACTCAGCCAAAGAGATACGGGGGTTTATCTCTTCGTTTATTGGGCTAGTTATGTACCGTCTTGGGTTCCCTGAGGATTTAAAATCGTTGTAATTTTTTACATTGGAAGTGGAGACCCTTGAAGAGTTAATTCACCTTAAGCATGGCGGACTGCTAAGACAATGCTTGGGTTGATAGGAATTTTATTAGCGGAATAAGAAAGGAAAGCATTTTGAAGATGAAAATTTCCTCTATATTGTTCTAAGATTATGTGGATAAGTAGCGAGGAGAGTAGTAAATTAACACTTCGGGGATATGCAGATATGTTGTGATAACATTATAACTGGGAAGTTAATGAAATTTTGTGCATGCATTGATGGTATGATGATAAACTACCCCTGAGTTTGGAAATTCTTGGTGAACATTCCCTTAGTGTTGTAATTACTTGACATTGGAAAATTAATAAGTGTTAGGCGGTGGAGTCAACAAGATTAGTATGACGTGATTGATGATCTAAAATCCTACAAGTTTTTATAAAATAAACATGCCATGGATGATCGTTGGCAGGGATGGTAGGGCGCTTGGAATGGATTTGATTTAGTTTATCATATTGTGAAGTATGACCTACTTTTGGTAGTTTGCATAACCCGTGTCGAAGGGAAATCATCATGAGCCTTGCACCTTGGTTCATGTTGAGTTCAAACATATATAAATGTACCAGATGATTGGATGTTATTTGTACATGCCCTCATTGCAATGAGATGCAGCTTGGGCGTCGCCGTGAAAATTTGAATTTCTACATCACGGCTGATATATAAGTGCGTCGATACGGGGATCTATAGGGTAAGAACTCTAAGTCGAGGAGGATATGCCCCTAAGGTTTGTGCTCATACGTGAAATGAATGTACCATATAGGCCGTGGAAGAAATTTAGTCCAAAAATGTATGGGGGCTTGTCCCTTCGTTTATTGGACTATTTACGTATCGACTTCATTTTCCCTTAGATCTTATGTATTTGAAGAGTACGTGAACAATGATGATTAGATTCGTGATAACCTCTCAATATGGGTGATAACGTCAAGGGTGTTGAGACACATCGTTAATTGAACACGTGAAGGGGATATTGATGATAAGTTGCACTTACTTATTTAGTGAGATATGAATATGTCTCTATACGAACAAGTAAGAGTACGTGTAGAATTTTACCTCGACGAGGTAGATTTCTAAAGGCTCTGTACCGAAACCCAACCGTTGGATAAGGTATATGTTCACGGTTGAGGAGCCCTTAAATGAATGATTTAAATCACGGGATAAAAATGGCGCCAATTTTTGAATCTGGTGCAAATCAAAGTAGAATCGGGAGTAGACAAAAGTAACACTTGACTCGAGGTCACGTGTTATTAGAAAGGAACGATGTGATTATCACCCATGCGAGGTGTAGAGTCATGGATTCACCTACCTTTGAGCCTCGATAACGATTCATAATATCACCATAACCAATTGATAAGCATTATCGGACGATCACGTGCGGAATTTGGAAACTATTTGGAAACATAAAAGCTTTCTGAGCTTAAACCCTTGAGCTAGTAACATCATTTTTGGTAGTTGATGGATTGAAAGGGGCATGATGTCATGGCAAGTACGGTGGGGTGATTGCAGGACTTGACTATTATATGGATTTCAAGTCAAGCGGTAAACTTCCATGATGTTTAACCATTGTAATTATCTTGCCATAACTAGATACTGGACTTGGTTGGTGGCTTTTGCGTGAATTATTATAAGGTGATCATAATGATTGTTGAAACTTAATATCAAGTGGATGTCGTGCTAAGTGTAAAAGATGCGTGTTGTATGAATGATCGCCTCGGACGAGATGACATTGATCGATGGAAGCGATTGATAATGATATAGATAATGATGGTTGTACTAGAAGATGAGATTAAGGCTTGCTTCTACATTTTTAATACATAAGAGAGACGATCTTGCGGATATAATAACCGTTTAGGTTTGGGGGCTGCTGTATGAAATTAAAAATTCCTGGGAGCTGTGTTATATATATATATATATATATATATATATATATATATATATATAATCTCTCTTGGTTTGGGAATGTTGTACGCGACTAACATTTCTGGGTTGCTTTATATATACATAATCTCTCTCCGTTTGGTATGCTCCATGAATTTTTATTCAGGAAATTTCATTCTCCTAATAGTGGCTGGTTGGGCTAAGGCTCCAGGAAATCTCGTTTACTAGCAATTTCATTACTTGTTGTTTGGGTTCATACTCCCGGAAATTATTCATATTTATCTTCTCATAATGGGCTGGTGGCTGTTGGGGGTGGTTGGTTTACCCTTCTAGAAAATCTTTACCTAAAAATTATGCTTGGGTGGCTGCTTTCTTGTTCTTTCCTTTAGGAGATAAGGGGTTGGTGGCTGTTTGGTTTAAGTTAGAGATTCTATATGATTTATGTGCTATTGGTGGCTTGGTTTTAGGAGAAAGGATTGGTCATATCCCCTTATGCTAGTTGCCTGTTAAACTTTAGGCTAAGCCTTGGGAGGCTCTGTCTGAACCTGGGAATTTCTTTTGCTAGTTTTCGATGATTCAACGAACCATTAATTGCTAACTGTAAAGTTATGTAGATGCATTTTGGGTTTCGAGCTTTATACATGTTCCAATTATCGACAGCTTTATTCTTACGGTAATGGTTACCAAACGCTCTTATACAATATTATACTCTTGCGTATCGGGGTCACTGATCTTAAGGGGATTTAGATCAAAGGTGCAATGAAAGTTGGTTTATTAAGGTGAGGGAATAAGGAAGTATGGGTTTCGATTGTTTCCGACCTGCCCGTAGTGAGAGCGTGGCTATAAACCCAACTATGTCTTATCACCACCATATTTGTGTTTGCATCAGGATGAGAGACACTTAAGATTTCTCTGTGCATAATTTGGATTATAAGTGTCATGAAATATAACGGAAGTACACACGGGATGTAACATCCCAACTTAAAAAAAGGGGTCTAGCCGGTTCAGTTGAACCCTTACAGGAGCTTAGGCTGGGTCAGAGGAAAACCACGACCCGACCTTCGCCACAGAGTGGTGGTCACATAGAGAAATGACTGTTTTGGGTAGCATCATGCTTCGCCACAACGTCAAAGTTGTTCATTGAGCATACGTGCTCCGAATCGACTTCTGTCAGTCGCGTTAGGCTCGTATGGTCGATACGAGTGCAACAGAATTCGTTTCGTTCCAATCTGAGGTCATCTGGTGAAATTGACCGTTTTGAGTACCGTAGCGCGTCACGCCGACGCAGTTTTAGAGCATAGAGCATGTGTGCTCCGAATCGACTTCCGTCGGTTGTGTTAGACTCGTATGGTCGATACGAGTGCAACAAAATTCATTTCGTTGCAATCCGAGGTCGTTTCGAGAAAATGACTATTTTGTGTAACGTCGAGCGGCACAACAACGCCATTTTAGATTAATGAGCAAACGAGCTCCGAATTGAATTCTGTCAGTTGCGTTAGACTCATATGATCGATTCGAGTGCAACAAAATTTGTTTCGCTCAATTCCGACGTCGTTTAGTCAAGTAAATAAAATAAACGCTCGTAAAATTATAAGAATCTCGAGATACGTAAATACTTGATTTCGACCCCGTCACATCATTGATGACCCGACACTCGATGACGCGGACTTATGTTGACTTTGACCCGCACATGGGGGTCCCACTAAGGGTTGAATTGGTCAAATCGTCTCCCAAAAGTGGAATTCTCTTAATTACAAACCACACCCATGGGCATTCACCTCAAGGCAAGTCTTGCAAGCCTTCAGCCATGTGGCTAGCCCAAACCCCAGCCCCCAACCAGACCTAGGCTAACCCAAAGCTCCCCTCCCCTTGCCTAAAGCCAAGGTAGTGGATTTGGATATTTATAAACCCCACCCCTAACCATGAGTTCCCTTAACTCCTAAGCCCAACCAGCCAAGTGTACTCTCCCCCTCTAGATGACTGCCAGCTGCCCTAGTTTGCTGGGATGAACCCAATCCTTCTCCTCCATGAGGGATTAGTCTCACACCATGAAGAAGAAGAGGGGAGACTCCTCCAACCCCTATAAATGGACCCCCCCCTCCCTCCAGAGCAAGGCACTCCTCTCCCCTAGCTCAGTTGAGCCCAAGCCACCCCCTGCCGGAGCCCCACCTCGCCGGAAAACACGAGCCGAGCCTACACCACCCTCCACCACCTTCCATGGCGGATCTCGCCGAGAGCTCCCGGAGGCCTCCAAACCAGGTGGATCCTTTTCCTCTCCTCCCTACCTCACTTTTGGAAGCCTCGCATGTCAACTCCGGCGGTCGGAGCGCCACCGCTGCCTCTCCCCTCTCCTCCGTCCGAAACAGGAAAGCAAGCAACTCCGGCGGTGGCCGGCGGTGGCCGGCGGCGGCATGCCACCGGACCACCGCCGGAGGGAGCGCCCGCCCCCTAGGAGTCGGTCGGGGGCGGGGCCATGGACAGCCGGCGGCCTGCCGGAGGCGGGGATGGCCCGCAAGGGGGCGGCGGTGCGTACAGGTTCTGTCAAAAAATTTTTGATAAATTTTTTATAAAAGTTTATAATAATATATATTATAACATTTGATTTTTTTTTCTGGGGCTTATAGAAAGCCTACATGCAAAAAACTTTGCTTATTTTGGCAAGCGGGACCTACTGTAAAAATTTCATAATTTTTGGAAGAGGCTAAGTATTTTTAGAAATTAAAATACTGTAATATTTTGGGTTTTTGAATTATCAGAGGGTCTTAATAGTGATGGAAAATTCTGAATATGGGAAGCTTTGGGGGTTGGATCACACCATCTGGAAAAGTTTGGTTAATTTTAAAGTAGTCTTGCTATATTTGGGAATTTATTTGGCGGTTATAAGAGCCTAAATAAATTAGCAAAGACCACTTATACCTCAAAAAGGCCTTGCAAAACTTATGATAGCTCTTTATGGATGTTATCAGCCTAGGATAAAAGTGGGATGATTTTCAGATATGGGCTTCTATTCTAATGATCTTAAAATGAAATAATAACTCAACGAGTTGCGATTAGATTAATGCTCGGACATTGTGAATCGCCTCTTCTGAGGTTTTAAGAAACTCATAATATCGTTCCTCAGTTCTCTTAAGCCATGCTTAAAGGTTGCAATAAAAACCCAAGGTCGGAAAATAACAAAAAGCCGAATTTGGAAGAAGCTCCTATGAACGGAGATAGAATAGAACTTTCCTCCTAAGAACGGAGATGGAACTGAAGCCTCCTGATTATGGAGTGATTGGACTACTAACCTGTTTATTTGTTTATTTCCTCCAGTCTCGTACTGGTCCTGCATTTACTGCTTTCAGTTAGTACTTTATTTTACTCCAGTCTCGTACTGGTCCCGCTACTTTCAATTTCAGTACCTTCTGTTTAGTTTCGTTTCAGTTTTACTCCAGTCTCGTACTGGTCCAGTTCAGTTAATGCACTTTATTTCAGTATTTCAATTACTGTACTGTATTTCAGTCTTGCCTAAATTTAGAGTTGACGTGAAAATGTGGCATACCTTCAGAGTCAACTCTAAACAGTGCCGAACTGGCCACCGCTTGTAGAGTAGAGCGGATAGATCGATGTTTTGGCTTTTCCTTCTTTATTGCCTATAAATTTAGAGTTGACGTGAAGACGCGGCATGCCTTCAGAGTCAACTCTAAATAGTGTTGAACTGACCGCTGCTTATAAAGTAGTGCGGACAGATCGATGTCTTGGCTTTTCTTTAATTAGTGTCTATAATTTAGAGTTGACGTGAAGATGGGACATCCCTTCAGGGTCAACCCTAAATAGTTTTTGAACAGTGTGACATATGGTAAGAGGTTGCGAAGCTCGCCAAGCTGAGTCGAGGATCTTGGTTTCCGGCTCGCAACGGTTCAAGCGTTTTCAATATAACTGTTTATAGTTTTGCTCTCTTACTTTCATGTGTTTATGAGTTTTTGAACCGTGTGACATATGGTAAGAGGCTGTGAAGCTCGCCAAGCTGAGCCGAGGATCTTGGTTGCAGGCCCGCAACGGTTCAAGCATTTTCAATATAACTATTTATAGTTTTGCTCTCTTACTTTCATGTGTTTACGAGTTTTTGAACCGTGTGACATATGGTAAGAGGCTGTGAAGCTCGCCAAGCTGAGCCGAAGATCTTAGTTGCAGGCTCGCAAGGGTTCAAGCATTTTCAATATAACTGTTTATAGTTTTGCTCTCTTACTTTCATGTGTTTACGAGTTTTTGAACCGTGTGACATATGGTAAGAGGCTGTGAAGCTCGCCAAGCAGAGCCGAGGATCTTGGTTGTCGGCTCGCAACGGTTCAAGCGTTTTCAATATAACTGTTTATAGTTTTGCTCTCCTCTTACTTTCATGTATTTACGAGTTTTTGAACCGTGTGACATATGGTAAGAGGCTGTGAAGCACGCCAAGCTGAGCCACGAATTTTGGTTGCCAGCTTGAAATAGTTCAGCCGCTTTAAATATTTATGTTAGTAGAGCAGAGCGCTCGAGTTCGATGCCTTTACTTATTTTGTTTTGTTGCTGCCTATAAATTTAGCATACCTTCGGAGTCAACCCTAAATAATGTCGAACTGGCCGCCTCTTGTAGAGCAGAGCGGACAGATCGATGTTTTGGATTTTCCTTCTGTATTGCCTGTAAATTTAGAGTTGACGTGAAGACGTGGCATACCTTCAGAGTCAACTCTAAATAATGTCGAACTGGCCGCCGCTTGTAGAGCAGAGCGGACAGATCGATGTTTTGGTTTCCTTCGAGAAGTAATTCCTACGGGAATGAAATATTGCCTTCGAAAAGTAATTCCTACGGGAATGAAAGGTTGCCTTCGAGAAGTAATTCCTACGGGAATGAAATGATGCCTTCGAGAAGCAATTCCTACGGGAATGCAATGCAGCCTTCGAGAAGTAATTTCTACGGGAATGAAATGTTGCCTTCGGGAAGTAATTCCTAAGGGAATATATGGTGCCTTTGAGAAAATATTCCTACGGGAATATATTGTGCCCTCGGGAAATATCCTACGGGAATATATGGTGCATTTGAGAAATATTCCTGCGGGAATATATGGTGCATTCGGGAAATATTCCTACGGGAATATATTGTGCCTTCGGGGAATATTCCTACGGGAATATATTGAGCCTTTGAGAAAATATTCCTACAGGAATATATTGTGCCTTCGGGAAATATTCGTACGGGAATATATGGTGCCTTTAGGAAATATTCCTACGGGAATATATGGTGCCTTCGGGAAATATTCCTACGAGAATATATTTGCCTTCGAGAATTATTCCTCCGGGAATATAAAATGTGCCTTGGGAGAATGTCGGATGGCCTATGAGTTTTACTCTAAGGCAACCCGCACGATGGACGGTCTGGGAGGGCAACCCGTGCGAAACTTATAGAACTACGTGGGTCTGAGACCGTATGCAGGATGGTACGAAGTACGTAGGCGGTGGTCGTGAGAAGACTGCCTTGGCCCAATAAGAGTACAGATATCCCCTCCCTTATAAATGTTATATTATGTCTGTTTGTTAGTAGGGGTTGGATTTTGTTCGTGATTCTAATAACTTGTCTTTGGCACAGGTGACAGGTGCGGATGAGTGACAACATCTGTGTGTGGATGAAGCCACAGAGCAGGCTACGTCAGGTACAAGTTGTTAAGCCGCATCCCTTTTGTTGTGCCCCACCTCACGGCATCTATATATTGGCAATGAATCCTTGATGGACATGATTTAATGCGGCGGAGGTATGGAAATTATTCATACAGGTCTTGAGTGTAAGGTTTCTGTGATAGTTAATCATCCGCTACAATACTATGTCTTCCGCTAAGTACTATAAAGAGCACTCTTTGAAGATGTCTTCCGCTAAGAGCTATAAAGAGCACTCTTTGATGATGTCTTCCGCTAAGTGCTATAAAGAGCACTCTTTGATGATGTCTTCCGCTAAGTGCTATAAAGAGCACTCTTTGATGATGTCTTCCGCTAAGTGCTATAAAGTGCACTCTTTGATGATGTCCTCCGCTAGAATACTGTTTCCCTACTCTGTTGATGTGTAGTGACTTTCGCTTAACACCACCCCTAGGCGTGACAACGGAGTGTTCAAGGAAGGGGGGTTGGAGAAGCTAGTACCTCCACCCTTCGGGATCGCTTCGGCATCGTGCTGAAAGGGTGGTGTGCGATAAGATCCCCCAGTCGGACCGCCGATTTGGGAGGGGGGTCTTACACGGGAGAAATTGGAAGTGAGGTGATGTGAACGAGTTGTGACCCTCACTAGTGGTGAACGGGATTTAAAGTGTACTACAGATGACTTTTGTGATTTGAACATAAACCCCATAACCTCAACTTAAATTTCGGGGACGAAATTGTTTCTTCGTTTATTGGATTTGTAACATCCCAGTTCGAACTAGACCCCTCGGGTGACACGGGTCACTTAGAGATGCTCGGACTAGGTGGGATCTAGAGATCCTAATAGACCATGTTAAAAGAGCTTTAATTTATATAATATAGCAAATACTTAATTTGAATTATATCAGAAATTTAGAAGGGCTGCGTTCGACGAACTCCTGAAACTGCGTTCGACGAACTCCTGAAGCTGCGTTCGACGAACTCCTGAAGCTGCGTTTGCCAAACGATTAGGAAGTTGCATTCGTCGAACGGCCTGAAGGCTGCGTTCGACGAACAGACTGAAGGCTGCGTTCGACGAACGGCCTGAAGGCTGCGTTCGACGAACGGCCTGAAGGTTGCGTTCGACGAACGGCCTGAAGGCTGCGTTCAACGAACGGCCTGAAGGCTGCGTTCGTCGAACGGCCCGATCTGGCGTTCGCCGAACAGCGTTCGACGAAGATGTAACGATCGATGAAGTTATAGCGTTCGATGAAAGTTCTAGCGTTCGACGAAAGTGTCGTTCCCGTTCGACGAAAGTCGAAGTAGTAGCGTTCGACGAAGTAGTAGCGTTCGACGAAATTGCGTCGTTCGACGAAGGCGAAGTTGTATTCGTTCGTTCGACAAAAGAGCCATCCCGTTTGACGAAATTGCGGGTCTTGTGTGGAGTTTCTGCTGCCTTCCAGTAAAGGCTTAAGTGCATAGGAAGTTGTGGCTGTAAATGCTTGTCAAATCAAATCCCACTATCTCTTTTCTTTAAGCCATTAGCCCCATTCTTCACCAAAAAGGGGCCGAGCCATTATTGTCTCTGTCTCATTTCTTCTTCTTCTTCTTCATCTCTTTCCCCCACCTTAAAGGTCATACCCAAGGAGCTTTGAAGGAGCAAAGCTTGGAGAAGGATTTGAGCTTGGCCAACTGCCGCCATGCCGCCGAGGAGACAACCGCGATAGTCGACCGGAAATCAGGTGTCTTCCGACCCCTCTCCCTTGGTGCTAGACCTCTAGATATATTAGGAGAGACATCGAGCTCAAAAGAGCTTGATTTGGTGAGTTTAATGGAGTTCTGTAGGAAGAGGCAATGCTAGGGTTTTCGCTCTTGGGCGTCGTTCGCCGCGAAAATGCCTTCGATCAACTCCTCTCTTCGATGCGAGGTCAAAGGAGTTGATTTCGTGAAAATCGGCGGCCTCACGAGGGATTATTCGAGGAACGAAGGGTGGTAGAAAATAAGATTTCTGCTGGAGGAAGGAGATGAACAGTGCCTTAAAGAGTCTTCTTTAAGGCCTGTGCAGATTTGCTATATGCAGACCAAACTGGGGCAGTTTTTATATTGCAGCTGAGTTCAAGCCTCTTTTAAGGTATGTCCCAGCTAGATCCAGGCTTTGGGCTCAACTAGGAAGTTGTAGCCCTTGGTAACACCTTTCTAATGAATGGTTGCACATAATTTTTGGTGAACTGTAGAGTTCTATAAAGCTGTTGGAAGTAATGTGTTTTATTAAGATTACCATTATATTATAAAGAAATCTGTCAAACTAGACCGGCTGTGTTCGAGGCGCTGTTTGGGCTTGATATAGTCGGAGCTGGTCCCTGAGCTTATGATGGAAGTTGTAGCCGTCGGAGATACCTTCCAACGACTGGTTGTACGATTTGTGAGGAGCCCGGTAGCTCCCTTATTCTGTCCTGTGGTGCACAGCCGGGTTCAAACCCATTTCTGGGTGTGACCGACTTGAATCTGGACCTCGGGCCCAACACGAAAGTTATAGCCCTTGGAAATACCTTTCCAGAATAGGGTGGCACGTTATTGGTGGTGGAGCGTAACTCCCAGAAATCCAGTTTCGGTAAACAGAGATACACGCATAAAATTTTATAATGTTGTTCGGATTTCTCTCAAATTACTTATCGGATGTTCGTAAAATTTGGTGGACATGTGCCTAATGGTATTGAGACCACCCCCGATCAGAATTATGAATGTTGGATTTATATTTACGGTAATATTATTAGTCTCTTCCAATAAATTTGCTGTGTTGCAAATAACATTGGTAAATATAGACAAGGCTTGAAATTGGGGAAATATTCAAGGTAATGATTATGAGATAACACGGGGGATGTCGTAGGATTCGGGTTGATATAAGCCCTTGATCAAATATACGGTTATAAGTTATCATGATGCATGAATAATGGTGTTGAACCCTCAACGAGGTTAATAGTTTTAGTTGTTTGTAATACTTGTGAATTGAGTATGAGGGTGGGATGAGAAGTTATGTTGGGTCTTGCACATAATTTGTAAAAAGGGGGAATATGATGCCATTCCCGCAAGTAGTTCTACAGGGTCATATAGAATGATTGTCATAATATATGCACACCACCGCACGAGAGTTATGTCAACTCTGTGTGAAGCAGTGATGGTTGGTGAGGCTTCTAGGGTATGGTTATATCCTGAGAGGTGAGGAACCCGGTTGGTGGGTCCTTGGATGCTAATTAGCTTCGGCACCGATTGTAGGAGGAGAAATGGAATAAGGCTCCTTACGCGAGTCCTTGGGTACTTGATAGCACGGGTGGTGCATGGGAATTTCATGAATGTGCATGGTTTGCACATGGTGGTGTGATGATCCTGGTTGGAGGATTACTTGTGGCGGGTCTACGGGCTTGCTGGTCGTGACACCGACAGAAGCCGACAGTTAGATTCTAGACCGGTTGGGTTGGACTCTTGTTGCTCACCTACCCAAGTCCCCTTCTGTGTCCTTGAAGGCTCGGCATGTTGCGAGCAGTACGCAGGGTCTCCGCTGTGTTCTTAGCGTCGAAGCGTACAGAGGCCTAGGACTGGTAGTGTTCATACCCTCCTAGTAGTGGAGGAGCTCGTTCCACTGTCTCCGTCTAGCCACGACGGGAGATGCCTGAGCGGTTAGCTACCCCTTAAAAAGCGAGAACTAACGGTCTATGTCGACATAGCAAATATGCATGGGTGAGTCATCATTTCATAATCATTGCATTTCACTTATCCTTCATAATCATTGCATTGCACCGCATTGGATCCTCATCATATAAACTTGTATGGGCACCTTTATATGATGAGTTACCTTCATGTTCAGATCCTTAACTTATAATCTTGTATGAGCATCCTTATAAGTTAAGTTCAATTCGGTTCTGTGATACTCTGCTCATGCTTTCTTGTTACTAGTACTTGCTTATATAACCATTGTTATTTATGTACCTATTAGTTAGATTTATTGCAAGTACTTGTGTACTTATACAACGGACATACATGAACAACCATTCCTGTCACATGCTTTGTATATTATTGCTTATATTGCAGCTTTTCTTCCCTTCCTACCACCCGGTGCCTTGGAGTCGTCGGGGGAGGGGATGTGAAGCCACTTAGTCTTTATGACTAACGGTTGCTACGTCCCTCTTTTTAGGAGCGCACCCTGGAGCAGCAGCGCACGACGCTGGAGGAGGATAGCCAGGTCAGGACGACAGAGCCAAAGGCCGCGATACCCTCACTACCGTTCCTGACGGATTTGAGCTCAGTTTGAGGTGTAGCCTTAGGGCAAGCTTGATACTCTGATACTTTTGCAGGAGCTCTCAGAGCTTCTTGTCTTTTGTACTTATTTGGACACTTACTTATGTGAATATATTTATATGGCTTCTTGCTTTTACATTATTGATGGGTTCGCGCTGTTCAGTTGGTTTGGCCGGCAGGATGGGTGTCTTGTGGGGGAGGATAGCTCGTGGCTGGCACTCCCCATCGGCCGTGTCGTGTGTTCCGGGAGGGGGATCTTACACGTGCTCCCTAAAGAAAGCAATCAGGCTCATAATTTGTGTCATCCCAGCAGGAGTGAACTAGGACACTGGAATGCCACAATGCTTCAAGATTTCGACCACCTCCTCGCACGGTGGTAAGAAGAACCCAAACCTCAAAAATGACTCACACAACATCATCCAGCCCTTTGGAGGATTTTACGCCCGCTCCTCGTTATATGGGACCTTCACCTCCAGCATGGCAGGTATTCCATACCGCTACCTCCAAACATCAATCTGCTCCACGGTAAGCGAGGAGCACAGTCGCACTGGTCTACCTTGCGTGAAGCGCCCCGTACTTGAAACAAAAATATACGTCAAATTTTACAAGTGCAGAACGCCTAAGACACGCCACACATAAATGAGCAGAAAAGCCCGTATGAGCAGGCACCCCAATGCACACTAGACACAGAGCCATAACCCGTGCAATATGTGCGCGCTCCGCACTTGCAAAGCGCACGTGCACGTGCCCGACACGTGAGTGTTCCCCGTTTGTACCCTGCACATGCCCCACACTTTACCTTCACGCCATCGTCACTTCCGCCCGCCTCCTTCTGTGCCCCATCGTTCCCCTCAGCCATGGTCATCGTGATCCCTTCATGCACAGAAAGTCCCACTCTCCTCTCGCACCGGCTCCGGACTTCATGGATTTTGGGTGGCAAATGATGGGGTTTCCCTCACAGCTTTGGGTCCTTGGTTCTTGTTAGTTTTCCCAATAGGATGCCACCACAACCTTGCTGGCAAGTTTCACATTCCTTACCCTATGTACTGTTGGGTTGAACCAATAGTCTATGGTAAAGTGACATATTTTGCCACAACACGAACATTCAAACCTATTATACATCCTAATTTGTGTTATCTTTTGAGTAGGATGCTGATGTTGATGAACAGAAGAGCACGTTGCTGTATTTCTAGCTTTTCTTTGATGAATCTGGTGACTGTGTGCATGATGAAATAGCTGCATAATCACCTCATTTTTCTTCTTAGGGATTGGCTTTGAGCGGTAGTGATTCTCTAACTTTTGGATGTTGTTGATGTAGATCCAAATACAAATGATCCTTGATGTTTTATCTGGATCTCTTCATGGGAAGCCATAAAGGCACTCAATCTTATGTTTGCTCTATTCCTTGAGGTTTGTGCTTTGTTCCACATGTAGAGCATTCATTGGACCGAAATCCATATGACAAATTATTATCATATATAATGGAAGGCAAAATAACCTTTCTGAATATTGTCTGATCATTTGATTGTTTGTTACTGTCTGCCTCACCAGTGTATCCTGCACCACCTCAATATGGCGCAGAAAACCTATCTATTATTGGCAACATAGTTTGTGTCTTAGAATAGTTAGCCATAAGCTTCCTCTCAACAAGTAGCTTATCCTCCAGATCCTTAAAGATCTTATTTTTATGATATAATGAGATCACTTGGGCTTTTGAGATTCCTCTAATCTTGCTTAATTCTCACTCTCTTGAGATAGCTTTCCAGCCTTCACTAGGAGTTCAGATTGAGCCTACTTAAGGGATACTATTTTTGAGTTTTTGCAAGCTTCTTGCTTCTCTTTAGAGCATCTAGCAAAGCTCCGTACTGACTCACTATGTCAGCCCCATCCTCATGATCAGACTCTGATGAGGATGATCTCTTTGACTCACTATCATGCAAAGATTCTACTTCTGATTTAAAATCAGTAGCAAAAAAGGAGCTCTAATTTTTACCAGAGCAGGTGAGTTGGACTCATCCTAGCTATCTTTAGTGAGCGTCATGAGCCCAGTAAGAGCTTTTTCATCAGATTTAGAGGAACTTGAGCCACTCTCACTCAAGGACTTGGTCTTTTTGGCAATGAGATCTTTTCTCATCCGCTTTCGTTCCTTATTTTCTTTTATCAAGATAGTCAGCTATAATATGACCTGATCTGTTGCAACAATAACAAATAATATCATATGTAACTTGTTTGTTTTATTTAGGATCATACATGTCCCTTTTGGAATTGTGTTTTGTCCCGTCAATGATGTTGTAATTCTTCTTTGAGCTAGAGGAGGATGAGAATCTATTTTTCCATTGCCTCTTCTTGCTCAATAGCTTTTTGAATTGCTTGGTGTTTGCCCGGAAGTCTGCGACCTCAGTTCTTGATCAAGATTACCGGCCCCAGCAATCATAGATTTTGGAGAAAACCTAGACCGTCCAACCCGTTTATAGCCGATTTTCTAAGGAATATGCGATCTGGCTCCAGCGAGACTGCATGACCGTGCAGTCTAGGTTTTTTCCTTTTGCTATTTGCACTCCATGTATACTCATTCCCCTGCCCTGGTTCTCCTGTACCCTGGGCAGGCCATTATTTTTAGACCTGCCCATTTGGGCAGGCCCTCACGTCTATAAATAGAGGGGAGGGGCACCCAGAAAGGACTTTTGATTCGATCCCCAAGCTTATGATCTGTATAAGCGGTCTCGAATTCAGTCTCTTTCCAATCACATCTCCTGACCTATTTTAGACTCCTTTGTAACCCTCTTTCCATCAATCAGAACACCCATGACAAGAGTTTCCGTTGCGAGCAGTCTGGCCTCGTTTCTTAGTAACTCCCCCTTTTTAGCATTCTCTAGCCCATGTAACTGACACCGCAGTCTCACCCCGTCTCCTTGTAATGTGTATTTTAAAGGGATAATTTTTGTGCTAACAGAATGAACACGCGACCTTCAGATCGGAGTGTTCGGCGATTTGAACGGCCAATAGAATGTCAGACCACAAAAACCAGCAGTATCCGCCCGCCAGTGGTCTTCCCAATACGAGCAGCGCAACCTCTCTAGAAGTTCTCGGGCTTCATTTCGAGCTTCATCTCGATCGAACTCATCAAGAAGTCGCCCAGACTCAGCAAGAGACTGCTTGACAACTAGAAGCGGTAAGCCAAACCCTAGCAGCAATCTCCCAGTGGTTAGCTCCTTAGACCGCTCCGACTGCTACCCAAACAGGTACTACAGTCGGCGCTCATGTGCCTGACCGCGTGGTCCCTCAGCCCGCAGCTCCTCTGCAGCCTCAGTGTGAAGAATTCAACGCTCGTGATTTCTTCAAAACTTCAGCTCAAGGAACTCCAGCCCGATTGCTGAATGTTCAAGAGGATTATGCTTATCCTCCAGTTTCTACTCTTGCTGCTTATCAATCTGCTCTTCCCGATGTTATTGAAGAAGAAGATCCCTCTCTCTTCGCAGACAGAGTTCATTGGGAACCCATTCCCAACGGTTTTAGAGAGTCTCGACTGCCTGTGTTCACCAGGGAGAGTGATCCAGTCTCTCTTCTTCAAACTTTCGAGTCAACTATCGCTCTGAGATCTCTCTTAGATGTGATGAGGTGCAAGCTTCTGATCACATCATTTTATGGGCAAACACAGGAGTGGTTGTACAAACTACCTCCCCAGTCCATCACCTGCTTTTCCTTGCTCAGGCAAGAGCTTCTCCTGTGGTTTGCAACCTCTATAAAGAGGAAGAGTGGTCTTGCATCCCTCTTCCGGATCAAGCAAGGTGAGAATGAAACCTTAGCTCATTTCGTGGACCGTTTCCAGAAGGAGATCCTTAGAATCAGGGATGTAGACCCTTCACTCTACATGGTGGCCCTAGTCAATGACCTTCAAGAAGACCCCCTCAAATTTGAGGTCACCACCCGATAGCCCAGCTCCTATCAGGAGCTAATCAGTATCGCTAACCGTTTCATATAAGGGGAGATCAGTAACCCTATATATGTCTCAAATATGACATTAAGAGCCAGTCAGAAAGGCTTTGCTAGTTCCATCACTACTCCTCAGCAGCTGGTGAGGCCTCCTCGCCAGGAGTTCCAACCTCCTACACAAAGAGGAAGGAACTTCCATCACCATTGTCCATATCAGGGCCATCGGCAGTTTCAGCAAAAAGGACCTATGTTGGCCACCCCAATCATTCCAGCTCTCCAACCATCCAATCAACCGAATACAGTTCTATCCACCACCTCTTCCAGCTCTATCACATCAGCCCTTTAATGACTCTCAAGAGTGCTTCACCGAGCTCAGCCTTTCTGAAGTATCTAGTTGCCTACCTAAATCACCTAGAGGGGGGTGAATAGGTGATCTCTACGTCTTTTGCGGAATTAAAAATTAAACGTAAAGCACATCACACAAAACAGATCACAGCCACAGATAACACCAGGAATTTATAGTGGTTCCCCGTACTTGGGTACTCCACTGCCGGCCTCGCCAATCTAGCACCACAGCTAGACTTGACTACTCACTAAATCTCGGATCAAGAACGATCCTACAATCTCGGAGTCAAACTCCTACAAACTCAGAGAGAACCTCTCTTACAACTCGGAGAAAAACTTCTCCTACAACTCGGAGAACAACCTCTCCTACAACTCGGAGATAACAACTCCTACAATAGATGATAAAAGGTTTTGAACAATGAGATACCAGATCTGAATAACATAGGCGTTTTCTTCCTTCTTCTTGAATAGCTTTTGAGAACGATGAGGAAGAACAATGATCCTTCAAATCTGTCTTTGGCAATCCGAAATGATCCAATAGAGATTGTAGAACCATAACACGGATCAATCGAATCCTTCTTGATAGAAATCGGCAACTCCAATGAGTAGATCGATCTCCAATCGTAGACGACGGCGAGGCGGCGCTTTTCTCGTTCTTTTTGATCGGGAGAGAAATTAGGGTTTTTGAACGATTCGAAAAAAACTTCTTATAATAACTCAAGAGCGATCCTATATATAGAGGGAAGCAATTAAGGATTAAATCGACCTTAAATGCACTCCATATAGCCGTTAGGATCGGGAAGGAACGTTTACAAACCGTCAAGAACCGAGAAAACAAATTAGAGAAAAAATGGACAGAATTCTCGAGACATAATGGTTCTCTCGAGACATAAGGGATCTCTCGAGAACTGAGGATGAAAGAACAAAAGGTTAATGTATCGAGAACTGACGGATCTCTCGAAATATGAAGCAGAGAGAGCAGGAAGGAGATGTCTCGAGAACTTGATGATCTCTCGAGACACTACAATGATTTCGGACAAAAGGTCTTTCGAGACATGCTTGATCTCTCGAGACATCAAGAACCCATATCTCGAGATCCAAAGAACTTGCCTCTCGAGACATGTCAGAACTCTCGAGACATACTTGATCTCTCGAGACATGACCTTAGGAAAATTGTTTTCAACAATTTTCTTGTCTTCTCTTGAACACTTGCTGCAACCGCACTCCAAAGTCTTCAATAGTCTTGAAAATGAAGTGTACCCCAATAGAGAGATCACACATGAGTCATCACCATGTTTCATATAATGAAGAATTACATTGTATGAAACTGTGTTTGCAGACCCATTGTGACCTGACATTGAGTTACACTTAGCAATGATAATCTGCAAGACAATACTGGAAAAGCATATCAAATACAAATGCAATTCAATCTTAGTTTAAGGGTGACTTCTCACAAATCAAGGTAATTGTGATTACAATTTCCAACACTTTCGATGAGCGTGGTCAATCAGATTCTTCAGAAGCAGCCTGTCTATAAAAGGCCAGCCTCCTTGCAATCTGATCCTAAGTTCAGAAACCTCTCCCTTTACTATGAGCATCATATAAAGAGTGGACATATGACAGAGAATTGTCGGGCTCTCCGCATGCTGGTGGAGAAGCTCCTGAAGGAAGGGAAGTTGCAGTAGTTGGGAAGAGTGATTCTTCAAATGCTTCAACCTCCAAGAGCAAAGAAGTAGCGAAAGCTCATTGGGAATGCGAGGAAGTGAACGACATTGGTCTCCTTGACAACGTTGGCCTCCTTGGCAGGGTCGGCTATCAGAATGAGTGCATAGAGGCTAATGATGAAGGTCTTCAGCTACCTCTTCTGCATTCATGGAGGGGAGGGGCTTGAATCATCTCAAAAATCTAGCCTTTCTAGAGTTTTCCAGTCAGAGGTCGCTGTGACCTTCACTTCTGCTCCTGTTAGGGAGATTGTCACCTTTGGGCAAGATGACCTTCCTTCGATCGCTAATCCTTTCAACGATACTGTGGCAATCAAGGCGGTGATCAAAAACTACACGATGGAAAGAATTCTGACCAACACCGATAGTTCTGTAAACCTCCTCTTCAAACGAACCTATGAGGCCCTAAAGACTAAGAAGACTCTCCTTTCCATTGAAGGGGCACTTTATTGGTTTTCAGGAGAAAAGATGGAGGTAGAGGGAAGTGTCACACTCTCTGTGACACTTGGTGGGATCACCAAGCTGGTTCAGTTCATAGTCGTTGATGCTCCAAGTAGCTACACTGCTATCATTGGAAGGCCAATACTTAATGAATATCAGGCAGTGGTCTCCACCTTCCATCTAGCCATCAAGTTCGCCCTCAATGGAAAGCAATATTGGACCAGGAGAGATCCTAAGAAGTCTCAATAATGTTATGTTAAGATGGTCAATATGATTGAATCTTCTCCTCCCCCAAAGATGGTTGAGACTGTTCTAGTGCATCACGATGCTGATCATCCTGAAGTTGTAGAAGAATCAACAGAGAAAGATGCTAGAGAAGGAGATCGCTTGGAACTTACCCAGGTGACTCAAGTTGTTCCTATTGATAGTGAAGATGGAAGAAAGAGGCTCTCCATCAATGTCGAGTGTTGAAGCCAGGAAAATCCTAGGCTCCAAAATTCGGATCAATGCAATCGGAGGCTACTTGCCCAGCTGTCCAACAAGATGACTTGGCTGTCAACGACGAAGAAGATAGAAGAGCAACAAACAGGACCCCAGGTGCTGCGGCAGGGAGGTCTCACCACGTACCCGGAAGCTCAAGGGAGTCTTCCCCTCCAAAACCAAAAATGTTCGAGCTTGGTACAAGGAAGGCAGCGACTTGGCGAGTATCTAGCCTGAGGGGGTCAACCTCGTCCAAAAGGTCCTCTTTCTTGTACCCCTGGGGGTCTATTTATAGACAAAACCTGGGGGGTAGTTACCTGGCCATACTCGCCCAACCTCGCCTTTGCTCGCCTAGCTCGCACCTTGCTCGCCCAGCACGCCTCTTGCTCGCCTAGCTCGCCTCTTGCTCGTTAAGCTCGCCTCTTGCTCGCCAAGCGAGGTCTGCGAATAGGCATCTCCTTAGGCCTTTCTAATCTCGACGAATTACGGGTGGTACACAATCTCCGCTTTTTTCGAGCTCGCTCGCGAAGTCGGATACCAATGGTGAACCCGTGGTTCGGAAAGATGGGCACTATAGAGTAAATGCGCGAGGTCCTTCCCAGGAGGGGATCTCAACTGTAGGAGGAAAAAGAGTCGATACCTCGCATGAGCCGAGCTCAACTAGAGGCAGATAGAAGGTCGACACCTCGCAGGAGCCGAGCTCAACTGGAGGCGGATACAAGGTCGACACCTTCTAGGAGCCGAGCTCAACTAGAGGTGGAGAGAAGGTCGACACATTCTTGGAGCCATGCTCACCGCACCAAAGTGTTGAAGCCAGGAAATTCCTAGGCTCCAAAATTCGGATCAATGCAGCCGGAGGCTACTTGCCCAGCAGTCCAACGAGATGACTTGGCTGGCAACGACGAAGAAGCTAGAAGAGCAAAAAACAGTACCCCAGGAGCCGCGACAGGGAGGTCCCACCACGTACCCAGAAGCTCAAGGGAGTCTTCCCCTCCAAAACCAAAAATGACCGAGCATGGTACAAGGAAGGCAGGGACCTGGCGAGTATCTTGCCGAGGGGGTCAACCTCGTCCAAAAGGTCCTCTTTCTTGTACCCCTGGGGGTCTATTTATAGACAAATCCTGGGGGGGTAGTTACCTGGCCATACTCGCCCATACTCGCCTTTGCTCGCCCAGCTCGCCCCTTGCACGCCCAGCTCGCCTCTTGCTCGCCTAGCTCGCCCCTTGATTTCCTAGCTCGGCCCTTGCTCGCCCCTTGCTCGCCCAGCTCACCCCTTGCTCGCCCAGCTCGCCCCTTGCTCGCCCATCTCGCCCCTTGCTCGCCCAGCTCGCCCCTTGCTCGCCCAGCTCGCCACTTGCTCGCCCAGCTCGCCCCTTGCTCGCCCAGCTCGCCATTCTCGTCTCTTGGTCGCCAAGTAAGGTCTGCGAATAGGCTTCTCCTTAGGCCTTTCTAATCTTGACGAATTACGGGTGGTACACCGAGCTGTCTGCAGAAGAAGAGTTAGCTCGTCTCTTGTCTTCTAAAGAACCTGGATGTCTTTGCCTGGTCAGCAAATGACATGCAAAGAGTTGATCCTGATGTCGCTTGCCACCACCTCAACATCAACCCGAGCTTCACTCCACTCAAGTAGAAGAAGTGTGAGGTGGCGGTAACTCTCGCTCAGCCCATTAGATAGGGGGTGGATAAGCTCCTCAAAGCAAAATTCATTCAAGAGATTCAATACCCAGATTGGATTTCAAACATTGTAATGATAAAAAGGGCAGGAGGTAAATGGAAGATTGTGTCGACTTTACAAAACTTAATAAAACTTCTCAAAAGATTGTTACCATTTGCCTCAGATAGATTCTTTAGTTGATTCTGCGGTATGGTACTCATGCATAAGCTTCTTAGATGCATTCTCTGGTTATCACCAAATTAGAATGCATAAGCCCGACATTCCTCATACCTCTTTCATCACGAACGACGAATACTTCTGTTACTGCGTGATGCCATTTCAGGATAAAAATGATGGTGCGTCGTATTAAAGAATGATGGATATTGTATTCAAAAACCAAACAACAACAACACTCAAGCCTTTATCTCACCATAGTGGGGTCGGCTATATGGATCCTCTGTCGCCATTGCGCCCTAACTTTAAGCATAGTCTCATTAATGCCTAAGTACATCATGTCTTATTCAAAAACCAAAAAGAGAGAAATTTGAAAGTCAATGTTGACGACCTCCTAATAAAAAGTAAAGCATTTTCTGCTCATCTCGACGATCTCGCTGAGACGTTTGCAACCCTTCGAGCCTTTAACATGAGATTAAATCCCACTAAAATATTTTTTCGGAGCAAGCAACGGGAAGTTCCTCGGTCACCTTCTCACCCCAAAAGGGTTGAAGATATATCCTGACAAGGTAAAAGCAATCTTAGATATGACACCTCCGAGATTGCTTAAAGAGGTTCAACAACTAGGAGGGAGGATGGCAGGTCTGAGTCGATTCACATTTCGTTCAGGAGATAAGAGTGCTCCGTTGTTCAAAACTCTACGCGAGGGAGCAAAATTTGAATGGACCAAGGAGTGTGATGACGCATTTGATCAGTTAAAAAAACATTTAACATCAACTCCTTTGCTTCGGAGCCCTCGAGAAGGCAAGGATCTCTTCCTTTACCTTATAGTTGGATCTGACGCAATAAGCTCAGTGTTGGTCATCGAAGAGAAGAAAAGATAATTCTCAGTTTATTATGTTAGCAGAATACTCAAAGATGCAGAAACCCGATATTGAATTCTTGAGAAGTTAGCATTGATGCTTGTCACGTCAACTCGCAGGCTTCGACCATCCTTTCAAGCTCATTCTTTTCAGGTGGTGGCAAATCTTCCATTGAAAAATGTGCTAGAAAATCAAAAGCATTCGGGCAGGTTAACAAAGTGAGCAATAGAGCTTAGTGAGTTCGACATCTCATATGTGCCCAGAATGACAATCAAAGCTCAAGTGTTGGAAGATTTTATGATCTATACAGCAAAAAGCAGCTCAGAAAAAGAGGCCAGAGAACCTCTAGCCTGGACAATCATTGTTGATGGGGCTTCTGGTAGAAACTCCTCAGGAGCAGGAATTGTTCTAGTTAACCCCAATAAGGTTAGATTGGATCAAGCTTTGAAGTTCTACTTCCCCACTACAAATACTCAAGCAGAATATAAAGCACTGCTTGCAGGTCTCCGATTCACAAGAGAGCTGGGTATTGAAGATGTAGAATGATGTTTAAATTTTTAGGTTCTGCAAGAGCCTTTTTGTGATGAGAATAGAATTAGGCGGGCGTTCTCGAGAAGTCTGACGAGTACTCCTACTTCGAGGAACTAACCGTTATCCTACTTCAATGAATAGAAGTAATGGTCTTTCCTTCTTTCGAAATATCGATGATTACGCCCCGGCTATGACGCTGAAGTCTTTAAATGTGTAAATAGAAAAGGAGAGTTTTATAAGCTTTTGTAATTATTATCCAAACTAATCTTTCAATGAAGGCAAGTATACCTTATCGCGTATAGTATAAGATATTTTCTAGAAAATATCAAGGTCATATTTTTCCGGATCTTGTTGATTATTTTTACTTTTTAAGAATGCACTATTATTTTATCGACAAAATGAGTGATTAATTTTATAAAATTAAAAAAACGATGACGATGATAATTAAGCGATTACGTGCGTTAGCGAAAACAAAGAAAAACAATTATAAGAAAAAAGAAAAGAAAAGTGCACACTAAATTAAAAATACACGCACTTTAGGGAATTGAAATGATCGAATTGAAATAAAGCAGAAAATTTATCTCATACACGCACGCACTCTACGGTATTGAAATGACTTAATTTAAAGAAAGTACAAAAACTAATTTAGCAAAATAAAGACAAGTCAAACTCATACACACACACTCTATAATAATTAAAAGCAAAATTAAAATAGAAATTAAAGAAAGCAAAAAAGGTAAATTCATACACACACACACACACACTTTCATAAATGAAAAAACTAAAATAAAAACAATAACAATAAAATATACACTCACACACTCAACATAAACAAAAGAAGAACAAGAAGAACAAGAAGAACAAGAACAAAACATATATATTGATTGAAATAAAGATTTACAACTTTTTCAAGAAAGTCTAAACTTGGAGGACAAAAAGAGCCCAAACTAGGGCTTAGAAAGCACACAAACTAAACTCACAAACACTTATAAAAAACTCACAAGAACACTAACAAAACTCACAAGAACAACACTTAATTAGGTTCTAATTTTCTGAACCTTTTTTACAAGGGAGGAGCCCCCCTTATTTATAGACAAAAGGGTTGCAACTTGTTGGAACACGGTCTTCCGCATCTCCTAGGTTTGAGAATAACAAATCCTATGTGTGTATTTAATCTTGTGTGATCTAAGTGTGCAGGATAACAGGTGAAAATGACTCAAGGTTTACATATGGAGGTTGCCCCCGAATTTGAGCCATCAAATCCAAACTGGTCACTAGCGCAGGCGCTAGTGGATAGCGCCGGCGCTAGCTCGATGCACAGAAGGCATGCTAGATTTGTTGCCTCGGATTGAAGATATTGCCGCGCAAAGAGTTTCCTAACTTGGGATAGCGGCGGCGGTAGCGCTAGCGCCGGCGGTAGCATGAAGGCTATAAAATGGACCCCTTGCTTTCGTATTATTCATCCCTCTCCAATCCTATACTCTAGAGCTTCGTGCCATAGCAGATAGAGGAAGATTCAGAGCGATACTCCCACAAATCCATGAAGGCTTAAGGAGATCCGTGGAGAAGAATTCAACACGCTTCATCATCGTGACGAAAGGCCGCATCGACTACGATCATACTCTGCGGGCCTTCGTCCACTTCTCCAAGAGATCCACATAGAGGGAGTTTTTATATTATTGTATTTTCATTTCATATCTTTTCTGTAAACGGTAGTGAAATCGCCTCGTGTGGCGACTAGGTCTGGGGTAGGACTTAGGGATGAAATTCGCCTCGTGTTGGCGACTAGATCTAGGCTAGGTCTAGGGGGTGCTCGAGGCCTTTCTGGGGATAGATTGGCTAGAGCGGCTTGAGGCCGTATCTGGGGAGATATCGGTTAAAGCCAACTAGTTCGTGGGGATACGAGTCGGTATAGAAAACAAAAAGGATTTTTACTAGTCGCCTTAGATTTCTAGCGTCATAGAAGTCAAGTTTTGTAAAACATTATTTGATATTAATAAAGCATGTCTCTTCTTTTGTTTTTACAAAACTTCTTATTGTTTTAATATTGCAATATTTCTAAGTTATTAAATGCAATCTTAAGTTTTTTGAAAACCCTTATTCACCCCCCCCCCCCCCCCCCTCTAAGGGCGCCTACCGATCCAACAAGTGGTATCAGAGGGGTTTTATTCCAATTGGCTTAACAACCGGTAATAATGGCGTCTCATGATCTCGCTTCTTTTAGTGGGGGGAATTTTTGTGAAGAAGAAAAATCACCTAAACCACCTTTATTCGAAGGGAAAAATTATAAAGGGTGGAAATTATTAATGAAAAAATTTATTAAAAGCTTAGATATAAATGCGTGGGATTTAGCAATAGCTAGGCGTGCGGATGAATCGAATAACAAAGAACGTCAGCTAAATGCCAAAGCCAAACACTTTTTATTTTGTGCACTATCTAATGAAATCTTCAAAGTCATATATTGCTTTTCTAGTGCATACAAAATATGGCGCTTTCTTGAAGAAATGTATGATCTCCCTCTCGCAGGTGTGGAACAAACACAGGAGGAAAAGAATGTACAAGCATCCATAATCATCCAAGAAGATCTCTCTCGGAGCGAAGCCATGGAGAATATTGAAATAGAAAAGGAGAACAATACACCAAGGGAAAGGGAAGATATAGATCCATCTATAATGGAGGAAGAACTAAAAGATGACGAAGGAATTTCATGTTCACAATCTGCCTCCTCCAATAGCGCTGTAAGGAAGACTAAATCTTCTTCTTGTGTGGTAACATCCATTTCTAGTTTCAATATACTAAAAACTACTAAACGTAAGATCAAGAAATTGAAAATCACTATTAAAAATTTACATTTAGAAAATAAGCGATTAAAAGCTAATGTTAATTTAGAATCAAGTTGTGATGTGTTTTCACCATCTTGTCCTTTACTTGAAAACACAAAACCTTGTTTTAATTGTAATATTATTAAGGAAAGACTTAAGAAACTTGAAAAAGAAATTATTTTTATAAGAGAACAAAATGAAAAATTATGTTTAGAAAATTCATCTTTAAAAAGTAATTGTGCTAAGTGTAAGGACTATGAAATTGAAATAAAAGAGATGGATGAAACATTTGATGAGTATAGGGATAAATATGAAAAACATATTGACTCAATTGTTACCACTCTTAAAAATAGCACAATCAATTATAATAAAGCAAGACATAATTTTAAACTCAAAAATGATGAATTAGAAACTAAAATTATCTTGCTTAAGAAAATCTTAAAGAAAAATTCTCAAACAAATTCCAAAAGCAAGTTAAATATGAATATATCTAAACCCAACAAAGGAAATAAAAATTATCAAATGCTTAAAAATGAAATTCCAAATCATCATCATTCAAAAAATAACCACTCTCCCAACATAAACTTAAAAATAAACAAATTTCCTATAAAAAATGTTTTGCAAAATTATCATGGAAATTTGACAAATAAGAATAATATTAAACCAATATTTGAATGGAGACCAAAAATTAAAAATGAAACCTTAAATGCAAGGATCCATTCATCTCTATTTAAACCAAACAATAAACAACAAAAGATGGTAAATGAACTTTCAAAACATTATCATCATCTTCATTTACAATATCAACAAATTCCTAACTTAAGTTTAAATGCAAATAAATTTCCAATAAATAATATTTTGCAAAATCACAATGGAAATTTAATGAACAAAAACAATAGTAAACCAAGGTATGAATGGAAATCCATACTTAAGAATGACGCATTAATGTCAAACGAAAGGGTTCATTCATCCTTGTCTCCTCAAAAGAAAACACGATGTATTTGGGTACCCAAAGGAACCGTCACTGCCGGTCCTCTTTGGATACCTAAAATTCTTATTCATTAGTATCCCAACATTTGCATGAAGTAGAAATCAATTAAAAAGGAAATATCATTTTTCTACTTCATGATGTGCTTTAATGTCTTTTCTATTTCTTTCTTTTTGTTTTTCTTTTTGAACTATCATGTCATGGTCATCCTATACAATTTTTGAAAATATGATCTTATCTCTTAAAAGCTAAATAATGTTTATAAAATCAAATTGATCAAAATTCCAAATCATATTTTATTTTGATGACCTATCTTTTATTATTATAATCAACACTTCTAAATATCTTATATTATCCATATGAATCAAACTATAAATTTGCTATAAGATATTTCATATTAAATCAGGTTATTTGGCTATTAAGATTCTTAGCCTTCACCAACAAGTGGTTTAGTGAAATAACTTGATCTAAAAGAAAATTCAAGATTTAAATAAAAGCTAAACTTTCAATATGGGTGTCATTGTTCACAACAAAAATTATATTGTGTTCTCTCCTTGATATCAAACATAATCTAAATCATCACTATTGTTCACCCATCAAAAATCACATATAGATATTCAAAATTCTTAATAAAAGGAAAATCACTAAAATGTGTTGAAAGAAGTTATCTTCATAATGAATATTGAATTCACAAACACCACCATGATCTTGTGATATCTTTTGCTAAACATCTCCAAAATCATAATTCATATCAAGAATCATCTATAAACAATTGACATTATAATTGTTTACCATGGTTGGTGTTATGGTATTTTATGTGTGTATTGTGATTTATTTCCAGTTTAGACCTATGAATCATTTTGATATCAAACCAAATAGAATTGTCACTCCATTCTAGGTCTATAAGTTGAAACACTATCAAACCTTGGTATAACATTAATTTCATGTCTAGAAAAATTTGAATTCACATACAGTATGATAATCTATCTTATAGCTCATGCAAGATCTCGTGTGTTATGACTTGAGATTGGTGTCCTAGATCTTTCATGTTAAAACATGCTTACAAATGCAATTTTCTTCATTTTTAACCATCAAAAACATTTCCAAAAATTCTGCAAATTCAGCATGAAACTACTAATGGGACACCTAATCAAGTTCAAGCATCAAAATTTTCAAAACCCTAAAAAATCACTTACTGTTTCCCGCGCTAGCGCTAGCGTCGAGGATCGATTTTCTGTATTTTAAAAATTTTGAAAAATCCCTAAAAATATACAAATCTATATTTTCTATTTAGTTGTGCACATCTGTTTTTCTTTATTTTTTGAAAAATCAAATACAAAAATACAAAAGCCAAATTACAAAAATATTATATGTTTTGCTTTTGTGTTCTTTGTCATTTGTGTAAATTCTATTTCTAAAATCAAAAATCAAATAAAAAAATATAAAAGAATTATCAGAAATTGTTATTTTTGAACTTAACTTTTTACTTGTATCTTGCGAAAGGGTGATTTGGGCTATCATCCCATCATATCACCTAGTACCGGGCGAACCTCTCACAAGGTAGTCCTCGGGAAGTCCAAGATCAACTTTCTAAGTTCAAACTTTAGATAAAAATTATTTTTCAAATATACCAAAAATATTGTATGGACTTCATTAAAAATCAAGCATGGTTCAAACTATTATTTAGAACTTCTATTATGTTACAATTTATCTTTTCAAACTACTTTGAACATTGCTTTCATCATGCTTTGATACATCTATTAATATGTGCATCAATTATATTGTAAAAGTTGTGTAGAACTATGCGTAGCATGCCTCTAAGTATGAGTAAATGTTTTATGGTTGATAATGATCTTTATTCACTCACTTATTTTTAGCATTGTCTACATTTGTGTTTAAATCTAAGAATGCTTGTGTATGTTTTGTATTAGTACAACGAATTAAAATTGCACAAGTATCTTTCCTACACAATCTTTATTTGCACTTTTAAAAATTAAGAAAAGTGGTTATCTTTTTCATAAATTATATTGGTTTGCAAAACAAGTGTATTCGGAAAACTTTGCACAAAACAAAAATGAAATAATTTGACAAAGTTAACTCCACCAAGCACTACTTGAACCTCCTGATAAGTCTTAATAAGTATTGTGAGGTTGAGCACCTTGGAAAGAATAGTAAAGTATCTTGTGCAAACCATATCCTTCTTTCAAAATAAAAACCACTTATTCTTAAGTACACCGCATCACAATAAAAAACAAGAATAAAATTATGTGATCCCCCAAGCACTACTTTGCACCCTGATAAGTCTTAATGAGCATTGTGTGTGCAGAGCACCTTGGTTGTTGTACATTTTTCTTTGTGCATTGAAGTGAGTGGAAGTAAAATTATTTGTGTTTTATTGTGCTCTTTACTTTACATATTACTTGTATTTTTGATTAAAACATTTGTTTACTCTACTCAAAAATACACTAATGTGCACATCATTATCTTCCATAACACTTCTTCTCATGAGTATTGGATCCTAATGCAAACTCTATACTACTCTTTACTTATGAAATGCACTAGATAACCTAGCATGCTTTCTACAATGTTTAGTATGACTTGAAATTGTGAATTGAAATAACATTGTAGTAATCTCTTTGTGATAGTATTATTTCATGCTTGGTTATTTTTGTCAACCATAAAAGATTTTCATCGAAACATGATTTACATAAACATCTTTTTTGAAATTAACTCATATATCCTTTTATGGATCATCCTTGATTAAAATAAGATATTTTATGTATTTCTACAAGTCTTCCGCATAATCACCATATAAGTTTTACCTTGTGCTTTCATGCTTATATCAAGTCAAAAAAAATCAATTTTTTTTAAAAAACAAGTGAGAGACTTGCTGGGTAGAATTTATATTGGTTGTTCTAACACGAATATAATTTTTATGCTATAAACTCTGATTTATTTCTATAAACACTTTCATGCTAAACACTCCTACAACAAGTAAAATATCGCCTATAAAAACATTTTTTATATTTCAAATCAATATTTTCTTCTCTAATTGCAATAAGGATGTTGTTTCTTTATTTGAAAATGCTTCAACTCTTATCTTTATAAAGCTTATTTTGAAACTCAAAAACATCTCCTTCTTGAACTTAAACTCTTATGATGTTTCTTTTTCGAAATCTTCCGCAATGCTCAAACTCTAATTTCAATATTGCTAAGAGTATTTTAATTTTCAAATAAAATCCATATGTTATGAAATTTCCCATTAAGATTTAAATGCTTATTGTTTCCAATAATTGTTATCCTTGACTTCATTTCTCACCATAGCGGGGGCGTAGGGTTGTAGACATTAGATAACCTTATCTCTAGTCATGTCTTGTCCTTAATCGGGGAGGGTTCCAGTAGGGCCTTGCGAGGCACTGGGGGGAAAGAGTGTTAGGTTAAGTGTTTGTCTAGTGTTTGCATATGGGACTAACACCCCAACCTACGGCATGATTGCAGCTCCTCATGCCCATCCGTCACTTAGTACGGGGCTAGGGTGTAGACATATTGTCTGGGTAGACTAGTTACTTGGAAATCATAATTGTATGCTTAAACTCTGATATTTTTTTATAAAGGGGAAATTATTATTTTTCTTAGGCCAAAACTCTGATCTATCTTTCTCTACAACTTATTCTAAAAACTTCTTATCATTTCCTCTCACTAAGAAGCTCGATCATGCTTTATCTTATTATCAAACTTCTCTGTAGGTGCCTCCTAACCCGCTTTTGCTAATAACAAAGGGGGAGAATTAACATGATAAATTACAAAAGGGGGAGACCTATAAATACAATCCGCTATCAAAATAGAAATCCAACATGATTAATTAAGATGATAGCTTACATATTATGAGAGCATTCACATAGGGGGAGCATGTATTTAGGGGGAGCAATACTAAAATGCAAAAATCAATAATTATCCTAAGTCATCCTTTTCACACACACACAAATATGCTTCTTCATGCTTATTTAGATTAATGCTCTGATTTATCATTAATGGATTTGTTATTATCAAAAGGGGGAGTTTGTTGGAACACGGTCTTCCGCATCTCCTAGGTTTGAGAATAACAAATCCTATGTGTGTATTTAATCTTGTGTGATCTAAGTGTGCAGGATAACATGTGAAAATGACTCAAGGTTTACATATGGAGGTTGCCCCCGAATTTGAGCCATCAAATCCAAACTGGTCACTAGCGCAGGCGCTAGTGGATAGCGCCGGTGCTAGCTCGATGCACAGAAGGCATGCTAGATTTGTTGCCTCGGATTGAAGATCTTGCCGCGCAAAGAGTTTCCTAACTTGGGATAGCGGCGTCGGTAGCGCTAGCGCCGGCGGTAGCGTGAAGGCTATAAAATGGACCCCTTGCTTTCGTATTATTCATCCCTCTCCAATCCTATACTCCAGAGCTTCGTGCCATAGCAGAGAGAGGAAGATTCAGAGCGATACTCCCACAAATCCATGAAGGCTTAAGGAGATCCGTGGAGAAGAATTCAACACGCTTCATCATCGTGATGAAAGGCCGCATCGACTACGATCATACTCTGCGGGCCTTCGTCCACTTCTCCAAGAGATCCACATAGAGGGAGTTTTTATATTATTGTATTTTCATTTCATATCTTTTCTGTAAACGGTAGTGAAATCGCCTCGTGTTGGCGACTAGGTCTGGGGTAGGACTTAGGGCTGAAATTCGCCTCGTGTTGGCGACTAGATCTAGGCTAGGTCTAGGGGGTGCTCGAGGCCTTTCTGGGGATAGATTGGCTAGAGCGGCTTGAGGCCGTATCTGGGGAGAGATCGGCTAAAGCCAACCGGTTCGTGGGGATACGAGTCGGTATAGAAAACAAAAAGGATTTTTACTAGTCGCCTTAGATTTCTAGCGTCATAGAAGTCAAGTTTTGTAAAACATTATTTGATATTAATAAAGCATGTCTCTTCTTTTGTTTTTACAAAACTTCTTATTGTTTTAATATTGCAATATCTCTAAGTTATTAAATACAATCTTAAGTTTTTTGAAAACCCTTATTCACCCCCCCCCCCCCTCTAAGGGCGCCTACCGATCCAACACAACTAACAAAATCAGATTTCTATTTGGAGCTAGTGGGAAGCAGCTGGCTGCTTCTAGAAGGGTGGGTGCGGGACAGCTAGAAATCTGGGGGTGCTGGTAGCAGTTGGCGGGTTTGACTTGAGCAGTTGGGGTGCAGATAGCTGGATATTATCCAGCAAAATATGAATCTGGTTGTATTCGATCCCGCGCCACTAGAGAGACTAGCCAAATCAAGTCCACTGGAGCAAGCGCGCCCATCTGTATGAACACAGAAACATTTATATATATTATATTATAATATGTTAGAATAACAAGCATTATAAAGACAGCAAGGAAAAATCGACATCCCGTCCCGTCGATCGACAGGAAGGGATGTCGATTAGGACTTAGGCCAGCGAGCAGCTAATAGACGGGAAGGGCTGATCGACGGGATCGACATCCCGTCTCGTAGATCGACGAGATGGGAAATCGACGTGCTGTTTTAAGAAAAAAAAAAACAAGTTAATATCGACAGGAAGCTGTCTGCCGATCGACGGGATCAGTCTGTCGATCGACGGGATCGACATCCTGTCCCGTCGATCGAAGGGATGGGAGCTTAATAAAAAAACAAGCTTTTTGTTTTTTTTAAACTAAGTTATTATATATTTAATTTATTTATAGCTTATATTTACATATATATACATATAGCTTTTTATTTAATAATTATTTTACATATACATTTACATATATTTAGTATACTATATATATATATATTTATTTATATATATATTTACAAATATATTTAGTATATATTTGCATAATTACTTACATAAATATTTCCATACTTATTAAATAGTTTCATATATAAATATATACTTAAATAGTTCATTTTTACATATAAAAATATATAAATAAATATTAGTTAAAAAAATCATTTATTCAATAATTTACATGAAATATGAATAATATTACTTAAAATTATACTAAAAATCATAATAAAATACATATAATTTTACTATTCATCAAATACCAGAGCAAAAGTAAGAGAGATATCTATAAGACATTAATAGAATTTCTAATTTACCAAAATTTTATTTAATTGCAAGTAAGCTTGAAATAAATTTAGGAGATTTAAAGAGGTAAGTCCTACATCGTAATAATGATTTAAAAAGAGCGAAAAAGTTTTTTAGCCAACAAGACTTCTAAAGTTAGCTAAGTGGCGACCTAAATAATTATAATAAATAGCACCATGATTAGAATATAATTATAAGAATTTTAACTTTTTAAAGAAATTTTTAGGAATAATTAAAACTTACTAATTATGCTCTCTCAAAAAATTTTAATTTATATCTAGTTTTCAATTTTATTGGCTAAGGGGTAGGGGAAGCTTGGTAAGAAAAGAGATTTTTGATTTGGGGGTAATGAATTTTATCCTCTCACCCACTCAATTTTTTTCTTTTGGATAGACTAGGGAATGAAATCTTGTTCCCATTTTTAAATTTTTTTTTTTCTTCACAAATACCAAATGCTTATGTTTACGGAACGAGTTCTTATTCTCATTGACATAAGATCATTTTAATTTTAATTGGGTGTCTATATTTACGGAATGAAATCTTATTCTCATTGACATAGGATCTTTTAGGACAAAAATTACCAAGGATATGGAATATGAGGTAAGGGGTTTAGAAATTTCTTGAGTTTATAAATTAAGAAAAATTTTAAGAGCAATTTTTAGTAGATTTAGAACATTCTTAAAGTTTCACAAGTTTGAAGTAAGAATAATTAAAGTCTAAAGATGGTCTGCCAAAATAATACAACAAGAAGCTATTTAGGGTAAACTGGAAGTAGTACTAAAATGTTTGTTCACTAATTAAATTAAAATTGTTATGTGTTCTTTACAACTAAAATTCCAAAGATCTAAATCTTACAAACTATGATATAAATAAGAGTTTTGGCAAATCAAATATAATGAAAATGCTTATAAATAAACTCAAACTTGTTTTGGAAAAATTATAAAACTAAGTTGGGGTTTAATTTTATTTTTTGGATTTTTGGGTTTTTTAGAATTCTTTTTGGAATTTTCAAATTTATTTACAAAATATGAAATATTTTTTTTATTTTGGGGTTTTTTAGAATTTTTTGGATTTTTCTAATTTTTTTACAAAGTATGAAATAATTTTTGGGTTTTTTGTAGAATTATTTTGGATTTTTCTAATTTATTTACAAATTATGAAATATTTATTTGGATTTTGGGGTATTTTAAATTTTTTTTTTCTAATTTATTTACAAAGTATGAAAAAAAAATTGGGGGGTTAGAATTTTTTAGGATTTTTATAATTTATTTACAGAGTATGAAATAAAATTTTTTTATTTTGGGGTTTTTTAGAATTTTTTTTGTTTTTTCTAATTTATTTACAAAGTATGAAATATTTTTTTGGATTTTGGGGTTTTTTATAATTTTTTTGGAGTTTTCTAATTTATTTACGAAGTATGAAATATTTTTTTGGATTTTGGGGTTTTTTAGAATTTTCTAATTTATTTACAAAGTATTGAAGAACGGAAAAATATACCTCCATACTTAAAAGCCAACATTGTCCTCAATGTTGTAACTTAAGTATGAAGGAGCGAAAATAAAAGGGCGGTTTGTACAAAAATAAAAGACGAGAAAATAAATAGACTGCAAAAATAGAAAAGTAGGAAAATATTAGATAAATATGGGGTGCCTCCCACGAGCGTTTTGTTTACCGTCGCGTAGCTTGACGCATTTGACATTTAAGTTTTCTTTTAAAGGTTAGGAAGGGGTATAGATTCGAGTTTACCGTCCACCGGATCGCCCGCCAAATAAAGTTTTAAACGGTGACCGTTGACTTTAAACTCGCCTTTTTTGGGGTGGGAGATGAGAACGGTCTCATATGGCCAAACCTCTTTGACTTCAAAGGGGTCGGACCATCTGGATTTTAGTTTACCTGGAAAAAGACGAAGGCGTGAATTATATAACAGGACAAGATCGCCCGACGCAAATGATTTTGGAAATTTGATTTTTCGATCGTGGTAGAACTTAGAACGCTCCTTATAAAATTTATTACTCTCGTAAGCGTTTGCACGTCATTCATCAAGTTTGTTTAATTGGAATTTTCTACTCTCTGAGGCTAAGTCTAGATCGAGGTTAAAAAATTTTAAAGCCCAAAAAGCGTGGTCCTCTAAATCTACGGGTAAATGGCACGCCTTGTCGTAGACTAATCGATAGGGCGTACAACCGATGGCGGTCATGTATGTCGTACGATACGCCCACAGCGCGTCGTCGAGTTTTACAGACCAATCTTTCTTATTTGTCGAAATGGTTTTTTCTAATATTCGCTTAATCTCTCGATTAACTACCTCTACTTGGCCGCTTGTTTGGGGGTGATAGGCGGTGGCGAGTTTATGCGTGACGTCGTATTTAGATAATTTTTTTGCAAACTGGGCGCTGCAAAAGTGCGTACCCCTATCACTTACTATCGCGCAAGGCATACCAAATCGAGAAAATAATTTTTTTAGAAATTTGACGATGACTCTTGCATCGTTAGTGGGGAGAGCTTGCACTTCCGCCCACTTAGATACGTAGTCGACCGCCACTAAATTATAGCGATTAGTATAAGAGGGAGGTAGGGGGTCTACGAAGTCTATGCCCCGTAAATCAAATTCCTATAAAAGGAGGATCCATCGAAGCAAGCGGGGTTTGGTGTCTACTTTTGATAATAAAAATTTGAGGGCGGAGTGGTTGGTAAAAACGTTAATTTTAACGTAGAGCCTAAACTTATCAATCGAAAAGACGCGGCGAGAAGTTCCTTTTTCGTCGTCGTGTAATTAGCCTGTGTGGCTGTGAGCGTTCGAGAAGCGTAGTAGATGGGTGTTGGGATCGTGCCACCTCACCGATCCGTGTGCTCTAGTAATTCCTAATTAGAGTGAATCCTATTTTTGAGAGAGAATCATATTATTGTAAAAATATTATGAGGATATTCTTTAATGGATGTCCTGCCTATTCCGGTCAAGTCTGATTTTGGATATATCCTAATTAAGGAGATTTTATTCTTAATTAGAGGTGGTTTCACGGCCTTATATAAGTGTGCAAGCAGTCATATATTAAGCATGAAGCAATTCCATTTTTGAGGAGGCAGAGAGACATCGTGCAGAAGGAGGATACCCATTCAAGCGACGGCTTCAAGCTCCGGCGGCGGCATCCAGTCGAGCTAGCGGAGGCAACTCTGGCCGGTCTAGGCAGGATCGGCATCTGGCCGAGCTAGCGGAGACAACTCCGGTCGATCCAGGCAGGATCGGCATCTGGTCGGGCTAGCGGCGACAACTCTGGTTGGTCCAGGCAGGATCGACATCTGGCCAAGCTAGCGGCGGCGCATCCAGTCGGCTCCAGGTGGAGCGACATCTGGTCGGGCTCTATTCCGACGGTCGGTTTTCGGGACTCCATTATTATCGGATTTCCATCAGTACTCTGTTTTCAACCATGAGTTTGTCTACGGCCGTGATTCAGTCTCTGTGTAACCTCTCTGTAACTCCTCATTTTATCAGTGGATCTTTTCCGGCGCGCTCTCCCCGTGGACGTAGGAGCTCATCTCTGAACCACGTAAATTTTCTTGTCGTCTGTGTGTGTGCTTGATATCTCGCTCGTACCATTTTTTTGTGGTACTCGGTCCATTGCATAACAATTGGTATCATAGGGAGGTTCCGCGGGGGTGATCATCTGGACGTTCCGGTTTTAAATTTGGGTCAACGGTAGGTGACGACATCGGTCCGCTCCTTATGTTCTCAGATCTAATCCGTAAACATTATTCAGATTGCCCAGTAGCTCTGCGAGCAAATCAATGGTGGCAAAAATTGAGATCTCCAGGTATGACGGCAAGATCGATTTCGGTTTATGGAAAAAGCGAATCAAGGCGTTTCTCGTTCAGCAAGGTCTCCACAAGGAGCTCCTCGGCAAGGAGAAGTCCGGAAAGAAGGATGACGAATGAGAGGAACTGGATCTGAAGGCCATCAGCACGATCCAGTTGTGTCTAGCCGACGAGGTCATGTATAACGTAGTCGACGCTGAGACTACAACAGAATTATAAAAGAAACTGGAGGAGCTGTACATGTCTAAGTCTCTCACGAATAAGCTCTACGTGAAGAGACAGTTGTATAGCTTAAGGATGTCCGAGAGTAATCAGCTGCTGGAGCACATGAACATGTTCAACAGGCTTATCTCCCAGCTGTGGAGTAGAGACGTGAAGGTTGAAGATGAAGACCAGGCTCTTCTATTATTGTCTTCTCTACCGAAGTCCTATGACCATCTGGTCACCATAATCCTCTACGGAAAGGATACACTTAAGATGGAGGAGGTGATGACAGCGTTGCTCTTAAATGAAATGAGGAGCAAATCTGACCCTGACACCAGCGAGGGTTTGTTCGGGAAGAACAAGGAACCGATCAAAGGAAGATCGACAGACAAAGAAAAGAAAGACAATCGACCCAGGAATCAGTGCCACTACTGTAAGGGAGAAGGGCACTAAAAAACAACTGTATGAAGAAAAAGGCGACAGAGAAGAATCAGGAACCACAGCAGGCGGTTGTGGCTTCAGACCCTGAGAGTGACGCTGATGTACTTCATGTACAATCCACTCTCGACGCCATAGATGTGTGGATTATGGATGCTGGGTGTACGAATCACATGTGCCCAATCAAAGAATGGTTCTCCTACTTCAGACAATGTGACGGCGGTCGCATTCGGATGGGGAATGACTTAGAGTGCAAGACGCTCGGGATAGGCAGCATTCGAATCAAGATGTTCGACGGAACAATTAGAACCCTTATAGATGTAAGGTACATGCCCGATCTCAGGAAAAGTCTGATTTCCTTAGATACGATGTGGCTATCTCTACGACGTCAGATGAGGATTCCTCTCTGTTGTGGCATGGCAGGCTTGACCACATGAGCGAGAGAGGATTGCTGGAATTTCAAAAGAAGGGCCCACTGACAAGAGTCAAGTTCAAGCACTGCCTTGACTTGGCTCATATTCGCGCATGTTAATTGGGGTGACCCCAGGGAAAGGGGTAGTTCGCCGAAGGGAAGAGATCCAAGCTGCAGGTGGAGTTTATCGTGTGAGGCATCAAGGTGGAGATTGTTGGGATCGTGCCACCTCACCGATCAGTGTGCTCTAGTAATTCCTAATTAGAGTGAATCCTATTTTTGGAGAGAATCATATTATTGGAATAATATTATGAGGAGGATATTCTTTAATGGCTGCCCTGCCTATTCCGGGCAAGTCTGATTTTGGATATCTCCTAATTGAGGAGATTGCCTCCTTAATTAGAGGTGGTTTCATGGCCTTATATAAGTGTGCAAGAAGACATATATCAAGCATGAAGCAGTTTGATTTCTAAGGAGGCAGAGGTCCATCGTGCGGAAGGAGGAGACCCATTCAAGCGGCGACTTCATGCTCCGGCGGCGGCATCCAGTCGAGCTAGCGGCGGCAACTCCGGTCGGTCCATGTGGGATCGACATCTGACCGAGCTAGTGGCGGAAACTCCGGTCGGTCCAGGCGGGATCAGCATCTGGCCGGGCTAGCGGCGGCAACTCCGGTCAGTCCAGGCGGGATCAGCATCTGGCCAAGCTAGCGGCGACGCATCCAGTCGGCTCCAGGTGGAGCGACATCTGGTCGGGCTCTATTCCGACGGTCGGTTTCTGGGACTCCATTATTATTGGATTTCCATCAGTACTCTGTTTTCAACCTTGAGTTTGTCTACGGTCGTGATTCGGTGTCTGTGTAACCTCTCTGTAACTCCTCATTGTATCAGTGGATCTTTTCCGGCGCGCTCTCCCCGTGGACGTAGGAGCTCATCTCTGAACCACGTAAATTTGCTTGTCGTCTTTGTGTGTGCTTGATATCTCGCTTGTACCATTTTTTGCGTAATTGCTTTTGCTCGATTTATTCCATTGCACTACCGCGATACTCGGTCTGATTGCATAACAGATGGGAAGAAAATACTTATTAGCATGTTGGCCTAGTACGGCTCCCACCGCAATATCGCTCGCATCGCACATAATTTCAAATGGATGGGACTAATCTAGCGCCACTAGAATGGGAGAATTGATAAGTTTTTCTTTTATAATATTAAACGCCTCTACGCACGCGTTATCAAAAATAAATGGAGATTCCTTCTCCAGGAGGTGGGTTAGCGGTTTCGTTATTTTGGAAAAATTTTGAATAAACCACTTGTAAAAACTCGCGTGGACAAGAAAACTACTAATTGATTTTATATTTGAAGGTGTTGGGAGTTTTCGATGATTTCGACCTTGACCTTATCGATCTCCATCCCTCTGGTGGAAATTTTGTGGCCGAGAACTAAACCTTCCCGGACCATAAAATTACACGTTTCCCAGTTTAAAACTAGGTTCGTGTCTTCGCATCTTTGGAGGACTCGATCTAGATTTTGCAAGCAGTTAGAAAAGGAGCTCTCGAATACGGAGAAGTCATCCATAAAGACTTCCATTATGTCTTCTACGAGCTCCCCAAAGATCGTTAGCATACATCGTTGGAATGTAGCCGGCGTATTGCAGAGTCCAAACGGCATCCTTCGATATGCGAAGGTGCCGAAGAGACACATAAAATTTGTTTTCTCGTGGTCTTCTGGGGAGATAAAAATTTGGTAAAACCCCGATAGACCACCGAGAAAACAATAATATGGATGACCTGAAAGTCGCTCCAAAATCTGATCGATAAATGGTAACAGAAAGTGGTCCTTTCGGGTGGCATCGTTTAACTTTCGGTAGTCGATGCACACCCGCCAACCCGTAACAGTACGGGTTGGGATTAATTCGTTGTTTTGATTGGCCACGACCGTTAAACCGCCCTTCTTTAGCACGACATGTATGGGGCTAACCCGTGTACTTTCTGAAATAGGGTAGATAATCCCCGCATCCAAGAGTTTTATGACTTCAGCCTTTACGACATCCTGCATATTCGGGTTAAGTCATCGCTGAAGCTGGATGGTTTTGCGGGAATTATCTTCTAAAAATATTTTATGCGTGCAAAAAGAGGGGTTTATCCCTCTAATATCAGAAATCTGTCATGCAATTGCATGGCGATGCTTAGACAAAACCTCCACCATTTCGGAGGTTTCTGAATCGGTTAAAGTGGAAGAAATAATAACGGGAAGTTTTGAATTTTTGGCTAGAAAAGCGTATTTTAAATGGTCGGGGAGTTCTTTAAGCTCCCAGACCGGGGGTTCTTCATAAGATGTGGTGATTTTTAAATCTTTTGAATTAATAGGTTCGAAAGGCGAATCTGGCGGCAATTCGTCTAAAGGAGGGAGATTTGCCAGATCTGAATCGTCTAGCGTTAAGGAAAGTAATTCAAAAAACGAGGAACACTCATCCTCAAACGCGGATTCCATAAAATAGGAATCATCATTCGATAAAGTGTTTCGCATCGAGGGATTAATGTGAAGTGCAACTTCTTCGTCTCCGACCCGAAGGAGGAGGCGACCGTTACTTACATGAATTAATGCTTGGGAGGTCGCGAGGAAAGGGCGACCGGGGATAATTGGTACCTCGGCGTCCCCCTTGATGTCGAGGATGACGAAGCCTACCGGGAATATAAACTTGTCAACCTTGACCAGGACGTCCTCCATAATCCCGATGGGATACTTTATCGAGCGATTCGCAAGTTGGATGCTCATTTTAGTTGGTCTAGGAGTGCCCAAATCTAATTTTTTAAAAAGGGAGAAGGGCATTAAATTTATACTCGCTCCTAGGTCCGCTAGGACGTATTTTATTAACAAGTTGCCGAAAAGGCACGGGATGGAGAACCTTCCCGGGTCGTTTAATTTGGGCGGAAATTTGTTAAGTTGGACCGTCGAGCATTCCGCATTTAGTGAAATACCCTCGAGCTTATTTTTATTAGAAAGGAGCTCCTTGAGGTATTTTGCGTATTTCGGCATCTGAGAGAGTACCTCGCAGAAGGGGACGTTAATCTGAATTTGTTTTAATATTCGTAAAAAAAATTGATAATTTTCGTCCTCCTTCTCTTTATTAATTTTCGAGGGATAAAGAATTTGCGGGCTCGAAACGCTCGACGCACTTGGAAAATTCTGAGCTAATAAAATCGAAGAAGAGGGTGGAGGGGTCGGAGTCGAAATGTGTACCGTAGGCTCAACCCGCGATGGGGAGATGACCTCCTTGCCGCTGCGAAGGGTTATAGCATGGGCATTTTCGCGAGGGTTCGGCTCCGTATTCCCTGGCAACCTAAATCACCTAGAGGGGGTGAATAGGTGATAACTGCATCTTTTGCGGAATAAAAAACTTGATGAAATAGAACGCACAGAAAGCAAATCACAATCACAGATAACACAATAAATTTATAGTGGTTCTCTGTTCTTGGGTACTCCACTTGCCGGCCTCGCCAATCTAGCACCACAGCTAGACTTGACTACTTCACTATAACTCATATCAAGAATGATCCTACAATCTCGGAGTTAACACTCCTACAATCTTGGAGACAAATCTCCTACAAACTCAGAGAAAATCTCTCTTACAACTCGGAGACAAACCTCACCTACAACTCGGAGACAACCCTCTCCTACAACTCGGAGAAAACTTCTCCTACAATCAAATGTAAATTGAGATTGATACAATACTTATCAATACATAAACAAATCTGAAAACCCTATGAGATCTTCTTCCTTCTTGAGGCTTGAAAAGCTTTGACTTGTTGTCGATGAGGACGAATTGAAAATAACTCAGATCTGACCTTCTTCGATTCGACTTGATCCAATAGATTCAGTAGAGAATGGAGCAATGATCAATCGAACCTTTTCTTCCACTGGAGACAATTGATTCATAACAGAAGATCGATCTCCAGCAATGGCAACAGGCGGCGGCACTTTCTCGTTCTTCTTGGAACGAATAGAGAATTAGGGTTAATGATAGAATGATTGAAATCTTTTTTCTGTTCGTGATTAATCCTTAAAAGAGAACCTTATATAGCCAAGGACTTAACGACATGAATTAAGGTAGGATTAACCTTAAACGAAATCATAAGAGCCGTCACATCAGATAGAAGAAATTAACGTCCCAATAAACGGACTGAAAATCACTTAAAGAATGAAAACACAATTTCTCAAGAACAAAGAACTTCACGAGAAATAGCAGCTTCTACTTCGAGAAAATACATAGAAGGATTTACGGGAGATAGAGATAAACTTTTCAAAAGATAAAGGATTTCTCGAGAGATGGATGGACTTCTCGAGAATAATTGGCTTCTCAAGAAAAACAACCTTAGAATAACTTCACTGGCAGATGAGAAAGACTTTCCGAGAGACAGACATAATTCTCGAGAGATTGTTTTGATTTCTCGAGAAACTCAAGTCTTGTCGAGATCGACGAAACGGCGATCGAAGAATGGCGATCAATGAAACTACTTCAACTTCAGAAAAACAGAGATCGACGAAACTACTTCGATTCATCGAACGGAGCTCGTTGAACGGCGATCGACGAAACTACTTCAACATCAGAAAAAATAGAGATCGATGAAACTTCTTCAATTCGTCGAACGGCGATCGACGAACGGCTATCGACGAAACTACTATCAACTTCAGAAAAACAGAGATTGACGAAACTTCTTCAATTCGTCGAACGACGATCGACGAACGGCGATCGACGAACGGCGATCGACGAAACCACTTCAGTTTTGGAAAAACAGCGGTCGGCGAAACTACTTCAGTTCATCGAACGGAGATAGACGAAAACTGAACTCAGAACTTTGGTTTAACTGTCCATCGAACGACGCTCGATGAAACCACTTCAGTTCGTCGAACGGAGCTCGACGAACTCACCAAATTTCGTCGAACGAAAAATACTTAGGAAAAATATTTCTTCCTGATCTTGGACAGCAGCAACTTTCTCTAAGCTCTTCCTTTGTGTTTGAATAAGAAGTACACCCCAATAGAAAGATTCCACATGAGTCAACACCTTGGTCTACACAATGAGGAATTACATTGCATAGGCCTGTGTTTTATGACTCATTGAAACCTGACATTGGTTTGTACTTAGCCATTTACAACCTGCAAACACACAACTAAAAAACAACATCAAATACAATCTCAATTCAACTTAGTTCAAGGGGACTTCTTCAAATCAAGGTAATTGTGGATACAATTCCCAACATATACATACAAAATTAAGAAGATGAATTTACTCTCACTGATCTTGAGATATATACAGTGGTCCACCTTGTTCTCTTCAAACCCAAATGAAGTGACTACCTCATTGAATTTCAAATACTACTATCTAGAAGTCTGCTTCAAACCATATAGGGACTTGTTAAGCTTACCTACAAGTTGGTCACTATGACTGGACTTGAATCCCTCGGGTTGCACCATATAAACTTCTTCGGCAAGATCATCATTCAAGAATGCGGTCTTAACATCCATCTGGTGTAGCTCCAAATCATAATGAGCTATAAGCGCCATTATCACTCTGAAAGAGTCTTTAGAGGAAACATGAGAAAAATTCTCATTCTAATTGAAACCTTCTCTCTATGTAAATCCCTTGGCAACCAGTCTAGCCTTAAACCGCTCGATCTTCCCTTTGGAGTCCTTTTTGGTCTTAAATACCCATTTAGAACCAATGAGTTCGCAATCTTTAGGTAACTCAACTAACTCTCAAACTTTATTCAGCTTCATAGACACCATCTCATCTTTCATTGTTTCCCACCACATATCAGTTTGAGGTCCAGAGACAGCCTCACTAAATGTCACTAGGTCAACCACATGACCAATGTCAAAATCACTCTCACCTAAGTAAACTTCATAGTCAGTGGAAATCATTGGCCTTCTCTGCCTAATAGATCTCCTAACAGGTGGATGAACCTCCTAAGATTGTGGAGGAAGCTCAACAGGGATTAGTGGTAAAACTGGATCCACAACCTCCACGTGCTCTATCACGGGTTCAGGCACCACAGGATCTCCTACTAATGGCACAGATAAATTAATAGGCACAATTTCCTTGATTTCACTAACTGGGTGAGAGCAACTCGGTTCATCAGCAATATCTAATTCCAAGAATTTGGTTGTTTGCAACTCAACTATTCTGGGTACTCCTAAAGGGGAATAAAACTTAAATCCCTTTGAATGATCTGGGTACCCTATGAAAAAGCAACGACAAGACTTAGGGGCAATTTTAATCTCTGATGGATTATAAAGTCGGACTTCTGCAGGACAACCCCAAACTCACAAATGATTGAGGTTGGGTCACCTACCAGTCCACAACTCGAATGGTGTTATGGGTACTGACTTTGAAGGTACTCTATTGAGGATATATACCACAGTCTTAAGTGCCTCACCCCACAAAAACTCAGGAAGATTCGTCTTACTCATCATGCTCCTCATCATTTCCTTAAGGGTGCGATTGTGCCTTTCGGCCACACCACTTTGCTCAGGACTACCAGGCATGGAGTACTGGGCAACAATGCTGCAACTCTCCAAGTATCTATCAAACAGACATTTATGTTGCCCGGAGGCATCATGTCTACCAAAATACTCGCCACCTCTGTCAGACCAAACAATCTTGATGACTTTCCCTATTTGCTTTTCAACTTCAGTCTTGAAAATCTTGAACTTGTCAAGAGATTCAGATTTTTCTTTAATTAAGTAAAAATATCCGAAACGAGAGTAGTCATCAATGGAGGAAATGAAGTAAGTGTTCTTACAGAGGGTAGAAGAATAAAGGCCACTAATGTCCGTATGAATAACCTCCAATAAATCTGAACTACGAGTTGAGCCTTTATTTTTAATCTTGCTCATGTTACCTCTACAATAGTCAACACATGTTTCTAGGTCACTGAAGTCGAGGGTATGGAGAATATTTTCCTTAATTAATCTCTCTACTCTTTCCCTAGAGATATGACCTAATCTTTTATGTCATAGCATGAATGACTGTTCCTTAATTAGAGCTCTTTTACTGACAATGTTTTCTACATTATAGGAAGTAGCATAAATGTTCGTAAGAGACAGACATAAACTATATAATCCGCCAGATAATGAACAATGACGTATAACTCGCGATTCAAAAGAAATATCAATAGAACCAGCATTAATGTTAAATCCAAAATGAAGTTTATCTAAAGCAGATACATGAATAAAGTTCCTTCTAAACGAAGGAATATAGATAATGTCTCTTAACAAAAGTTCAAATCCAGAAGAAAGGACTAAACGAACATCTCCTATGAACTCCACCTCCACCTCAACATTATTGCCAACTGTCAGTCTGCACTCACCCTTGCTTGACCTCCTCCTTTTGATGAACTCATGTAATGTGTAACATCCCATTTCCTACTAGACCCCCTAACTCCAATTTTGGGTGAGACAAGTGGGGAGTGTGGTGAGTTTGAGCTAGATTGCAGCCTTAGGACACATAGGGTTAGGAGAACTCACCTGTGGTCTACTATAAGGCTCAAGTCAACCTAGGTCAAACTAGCTCAACATGAACTCACACTTGCAAATTGACTCCTCCAATAGATGATAAGCACTCCAAGGAATGCCATAGACCCAAAAGCCCCATCATGGGGTCACCAATTGACCCAATTTGACCAAAGTCAAACTTAGGTCAACATAGGTCAAATCCTCCCCAATTAGTTCAATTGAACCCCAAAGCATGAAATTGACTTCACCCCTAGTTTTAGGGCATCATGAGAGACCTAATTGACTCAAAAGCCCCATCTTGGAGTCTTCAATTTGGCCAAATTGACCAAAGTCAACATTCCCCCAATTTTGGTCAAAATCACACTTATTGGTCAAATTAGCCAACCTAGGTCCTCACCATGACTCAACCAACCTTGGATGGTGCCAATGGACTCAAGACCATCACATTGGACCAGTCAACACACCCAATTGACCAAGTCAACCCATAAGTCAACATAGGGTCAATTTTGCCTAAATTGGGCTTAATTGGGATTAATCCAAATTCCAATGGATTAAGGCCCTCATCCAAAGCCCATTCTGAAGCCCATAAGCACAATGACCACCCTTGCCCTCTGAATCGAACATGCAAACACATGCATGGGGGAAAATGGGTTTTCCCCCTTTCTCCATTAGGGACAAGAAGGTTTTGAGGAGAGCTTGCCATGTGGCCCTCCTCACCTCTGCCCAAAGCCCCCGCTGAGCTCCTCCATAACTCCTCAACCGATTTTGGGCTGAAATGGTGCCACTTGGTGGCTGGGAGGAGCATCCAAGGAGGAGGCCGAAATCACCAAGTCCAAAACCAGGTGACCAGCTCATTTCAGCCCAAACAAACTCATCCATCAGCTTCAGAGGGTCGAGAGGAGTGGAGCTAGCCTTTTACAGTGGAGCAAACCATGGAGAATCGGGATTTCTGGGAGGATCGCTGGAGCTCGCCGCCACCGTGCCGCACCGCCTCAATACGCGCCACCAAGCTTGTTTAGAGTATGATTTCTCCCCCCCCCCCCCCTCCCTCTGTGCTAGTTATCTAAGGTCCTAGAAAGGAGACACGAGCTCAATTGAGCCGTCAGCCATGGGATTTTTCCCTCCCAAGCTCCGATTGGGCTTCCTCCAGAGATCGCCGGGAACCACCACCTCCGGCCACCATTCCACCGCCAATCGACGGCCAACCCCTCAACGGAGGTGGTGGCGGCGGCAGATGGCCGGGGAGGGTGGTGGTTGGCCGGGATCAAGGTTGTTTCCTCTGGGCCGTCGGCTAGAGGAAGGAGACGAAATCACAGCCGTTGATTTCGTCTCCTTGATCTCTATTGGCAGACCACCTTAATGTTGCCTAAGTTTTTAAGTGGTTTGCATGCTAATTTTGAAGGCCTTAGAGGCCGATTTTGCAAAAAGTGGCAGAGATCGCTTTTGTAGCCCTATGGGTCTACTTTCATTTTCCACCTTAATCATCTGATTTGGTGCACTGTGGACACCAGGGCACCCATTTTTTCTAGGACTGCTCTTTATGTCTATTGGCAAACCATAATAATTCTGCCTAAGATTTTTAAGTAGTTTGCATGCTAATTTTGAAGGCCTTAGAGGCCGATTTTGTAAAAAGGGGAAGAGACAACCTTTGTAGCCCTATGGGTCTACTTTCATTTTCCACCTTAATCATCTGATTTGGTGCACCATGGACATCAGGGCACTCTTTTTCCTAGGATTGCTCCTTGTGTAGGGCAGAAATTAAAAAGGCTATAACTTTTAATTGGCTTAACCAAACCCATTGAAATTTCTACCATGCATGCATGGTATGATGACACACCTAGGGTTTTAATTTGAGAATTTTTAGATGTGTATCCATTGAGTTACTTTTTCATTTATTAGTAAAAGTAAATTTTTGGTATTTAAGGAGTTGTATAACTCCAAACACCCCCTAATTTGGGGGGTGAGCTCTTCATACATATCTAATTCACTGGTTAAAATCTCATCTCATGTGCATGAGTAGTTTTCTCTGAACTTCAAAATGAAGTTAGGGTTTAGAGGAAAAGTGGGGTGCTAATAGTCAATTTGGGCTTTTGAGCTTTTTGATGGAATTGAAGGTGGGAATCACCTTGCATGCCTCTAAAACCTTGGGGTTAGTGTATGTCATGAGGATATACATCATTGTCATAAGTTTCATGATTTTTTGAAATTATTTTCCTAAAGTTTTTAATTAAATGATAATTGTCACACTTTTAAATTAATGGAATAATTTGAATAAAAAAACTTAGGGTTAAATCCAAAACTCTGGGAAATGGATGTTTGACTGGAAAGGCACATTTAGGAATTTTGTTGGAATTATTGGACCTCATTTATTTCTCTGAATTTGATTTATTTGGTTAGGTCAATTTATTCAAATATGACATTTAGGTCTCATATGCATTTGGAGAATTATGCAATTATTTTAGTAGGTTTCATGGGTGATTCTATAACTCTGTAAATTTTATCATAATTGTTAGATGAATTTTTGTGGTAATTATCAATTTATCGAGGAAAAACCCCCTTTTGTAATTAATTAATTTAATGGAGTAAAATAGTTTGAAAAATTCTAAATCTCTGGATTTATTGTTTTTAATTGATTATTATACTAGGATAAGTTTCTCGGAATTTATAGAGACATATTAATGGTAGTTGTAGTGTAAATCACTATTTGCACCCCATTTATGTTAAATAGAAATTATGGTCAAAAATTTCTGTTAAAAATGTGAAACTTAGGCATTGCTGATTTTAGGTCCATAACATACTTCTGTGATTTATTCAGATTTTATTGAGTCTTTTAGGTGGTGGTTGTAGTGTAAACTCTTATTGGCACGCCACATGTATTAAATAAATATTGTGGATAAATATTACCTGGAATATTATGAAACCTTGGATTTGGTGTCTTTAGAGGATTAGTATGCTAGGTTAATTTTCTCAGAATTTTTGGAATTCTTATTTTAGTACTTGGTGTGTAAAGTCACGTCTTCATCTTTTTCATGATAAATATAAATTATGATTATAAATTTGTTGGAAAACTATGATCTTCTGGAAATAGTGATGTTATGTCCATATGAAGCTACTGTAATTTTTTCAGAATTTTAGGAAGTCAAAATCTTGTACTTGATGTGTAAAATTATTTTTCCATTCATTCATTGAAAATTAGGGATTAGGGTTATTTAATTTCCAGAAAATTATGAAATCTTGGAAATCTTTTTATCATGTCACCTCTCATCTCTGGAAGGATTTTTGACACGTTTGATTTCACTAGCAAGATACCTCCTTCACATTTTAGATTCATTTTAGTAGTTAATGAATTTTTATAGAGGTCAAAATTAGATGAAACATGCTTGGATTTTGATCATCCCTTATTTTATCCACTATGAACCTAGGATAAAAATTAGAAGTCATTTGGAAGTAATTTGACCAAGATTCCATCATAGGAATCTAAGTTAGTTATATGGCGTGGTCTGCGGATAGTGAAAACTCATTATGATGAATAGGTCAATATAATCACAAGGAATTCGGTGAGAATTTGATTATAACAAGAGATGAGTATAGACCACTTAGAGGACTAGAAGTTTTTAGAGTTGAGTCTAAAAGATAGATTGTATAGGAGCGGGGTGAAACAGAAGGCGTAAGTTATAAAGGGTAATGAGAGGGAGGAAGGTTAGGTCAAGGTAGCCGCCAAGAATGTTAAATGTCCTGGAAAGGGGTTGGGCATCATCCCATCATATACCCTAGTACCTTACGAACCCTTCACCAGGGTAACCCTCGGGAATCCAAGATTAAACGTAAACCGTAAGGATAAGATGTTACAAGAATAATCTAATAACACACTCACCCGCACCCCGTGGTTGCGGGAGCCTAGTCTGTTTGGTGATGCGAGCAGTAAGCTCAGTGTTTGAAAGATCGGATTGAAAGTCATGTGAGCTTGCAACTCAGTAGAGTTTGTTGGTACGAACGGGTTGGTCCGGGGAGCCGGTGGCTCGGAAGGTTATTAATGACGGGCAGGTTAGCCCGGGGAGCTTATGGCTCGGAGATAGATTGTAGAACATGTTGCATGTGCATTGAAGGTGGTGGGTCTTCTGTATTGGACGGACGTTCACACCGACGTCAATACGTTGACTCGGCAAGTGTGGTATATACACTTAGCCTAGAAAGTCTGGCGGTCTAGTCAGCAAGAGTACGCAGATGCTCCACGGTTTTGTATTGAGGCGTACGATAGGTCTAGGTTAGGTAGTGTGAATACCAACCTAGAGGTGGGCGAGGCCCAACCCACCACTTCCGTTTGCCACAACGGGAGTATCCGGGGAGTCTTGCTAGCTCCAAAAAGGGTGAACTAAAGATCTATGCGCATAGAGTCGTAGTGTGTGAGTTACACTTGTATGAACATAGCATAACAACATACCTTGCATGACATAGCATGAACATTGCATTTCAACCCCTACCCCTATCGTATAAATTGGTATGGGACTTTTTATACGATAGGCCCTGCTAAACGACCCCTTGGTCTATAGGTTTGTATGTGCATTCATATAAATCAATGGTTACTTTTAAATTACCTTACTTGCGTCGCACTGCTTCTTTATGCTTACTTCTTTCTCTACTGCGATATTACTTTACTGCTTTTAGTACTGTTTACTGGTTCATATTGCTAGCATAGAACTTATATGTTATACTCTTGATAGCGTAGAATATCTGTCACCTGCTTTTGATTACTCCACTTTGTTGTCCTCCACTTCTTCCTCCCGCACGGTGCCTAGGAGTCGCGGGGGGAGGCGGGGACAAAATCGTCTTAGTCTTTATGACTAACGGTCGGTGGTGACCGTAGGTAACCGAGGAGCTGGAGCCCAGCTGGCAGGAGAGACAGGACCCGAGGAGCAGATGTCGTGCATTACCACCGCTATTGGACAGGTGTTGACGAGAGATGTTTTGTTTGTAGCTTCCACATAGATGTATATATAGAGAGAGAGAGAACTGTACTCCTTTTATTCATTCACACATGAACTGTAAGCCCCTTTTTCTCTTTCTTTACTTGTACTCATTGATGGACAGTGTACATTTGTTATATATTTATATGCAGATGCGTGTGATTGTGGACTTGTGTGTTGGTTTCTCTTCTTATCTCTTGTTGGCCTGGTTGTTCGTGCTTGCCGGCAGGATCGGCGTCTTGCGGAGATGGCTAACTTGTGTGCTAGCATCACCGTAAGGTGGCAGTTCTGGGCATAAGATCCTTGAACTCTCCTGGTGCGGGAGAGGGGGTCTTACAATGGTATCACAGCGTAAACGATCCAACGAGAAAGAAGTCCACAAAAACTGGGATACCCCCGCTCGAGTTAGTTTGAGGACAAACTAGCAGCGGAAGCAGTGGTGTACCCATGTGTAAAAATCACACAATTTAGTCCTTTTTTCCAATGAGTTAGGCCAACCCAATTAAGGACAACACTTTAGTTTTGACTTACCAAGACGTTTTCTTAGCGTATCTTAGTCTTAAATCGATCCCAAGTATAGATTTGGTTAGGACAGGGGGATTCCCGACATGATTAGAGGAAGGAGTTTAGTATGAGTGTAGGTGTTTGAGGCTTATACTCTGATGCTTACCGCGCACTTATCAAATGATTTTACCCCCCCCCCCCCCCCTAACCAAACTAGTTGAACTATCTCGAAGGATTTGGTGCCTGTGACCTACTTTTGGAGTAATAAGAGACTCTTGCACGTAAATTATCCTACCAATTACACTTCCCATTTATTTTACGGTGAAGCGGTCACCAAGACAAGTATTAGAGGTCGAATAATAATCCAAATCCAAAGAAGGCCCATTCTTGGTTAGGTCACACATTGACATTAAGAAGGATTCGTGAATGGTAACTTTAAGGACCTTGAATGTGTATCATATCATTAAAGTCTTAAGGTGGAACTCAAAGACAAGGTTGTATGCCCTAAGAATTGTGTGCATATATAGGGTAAATGCATTATAGTGATATCGAAGGAATTTAGCCCAAAATATATGGGGGCTTATCCTTTTTGTTTATTGGGCCAACTTAGTACTGGCTTGACTTTCCTTAGACCTTAATTGGAAGACGAATCTCAAACTTATAGACTTTGAGGTTTTGTAGGTGTAGACAAGTAAATAAGTAGGTAGCAAAATAACCATTGGGGATATGCATAGAGGTTGTCAAGTTATACGTGTATGTATGACCTCTGAAATCAAGGAAGTCAGTACGAGACTTTAGGGTATGGATTGGATAGAAATAGAACCTGGTTGTAGGCTCTCGTGATCTTAATAAATGAATAAATAACCCAATGAGAAGGATGATATCATAGATTCACCTCCTCAAGCCTGAGACGATGATCTATAATAGAATCAGGACGAATAGAAAGTTGACTGGTTTTTAGTCAAGTTATTAGAAGCATAAAGTTGCCAAGTTAGCTGCTTGGAACAATTTATCGCGTCATGAAGCTTGTGGATTGGAATTAGATTTCCTGCGTGATAGAACTATAATTGGAGATTCTTGAATTTCTGGGCATTCGAAGATAATGTACATACACTTATTGAAAAATCAAGCCCTTGTTGTTTTCGTACAATTTTATCGTAACCAATATTCATATGCCTTGGGAGCTAGTGACACCTAATTGGAGATCGTTGAAATTATACCTATGGAATTAAGTAAATATGAGAGTACTTACGACCCTTAGATTCATGGCTTGATGAGCCTGGGAATTGAAAGACAAATGTCAGTATAATCCCCAAGAATGTTGTATGTTTGGAGAGTAATATGTGATATTGGGAAATACAACACCTCATTAAAATCATAACTTTAGAGGTTGGATTATGGGTTATTCATAACAATGATGATCTCTCGTGATAGTACTAAGTTATGGAAAATTTATTGGAAACAATCGTTGAATAAAGGACATACCCCTTCACAAAGTGCAATGTGAGTTTACAATTTGAGGAAATTTTTTTTTTTTGGGGATGTTGAAATATCTTGAACTTCTTAAAATTTTGGTGGATTTTATGGTTTCCCATTTCTGATACTCCCTTCGCAACGTAGAATTTGAACGCATAATTTGAGAAATTCATACCATGAATTATTACTGAGTTGTTATGGAATACATTTGAAGAATGGATAGATTGGGATATGGATGATAAGATGAAATAACAATTATCAGATAATCTTGTGATAACCTTGAGACCTCTCATTTTCATGAGCTGGGAACCCCATGGACCCGAACTTAGATTTCGAGGACGAAATTATTCTTTTGTTTATTGGGAATTGTAACATCCCATTTCCTACTAGACCCCTTAACTCTAATTTTGGCTGAGACAAGTGGGGAGTGTGGTGAGTTTGAGCTAGATTGCAGCCTTAGGACACATAGGGTTAGGAGAACTCACCTGTGGTCTACTATAAGGCTCAAGTCAACCTAGGTCAAACTAGCTCAACATGAACTCACACTTGCAAATTGACTCCTCCAATAGATGATAAGCACTCCAAGGAATGCCATAGACCCAAAAGCCCCATCATGGGGTCACCAATTGACCCAATTTGACCAAAGTCAAACTTAGGTCAACATAGGTCAAATCCTCCCCAATTAGTTCAATTGAACCCCAAAGCATGAAATTGACTTCACCCCTAGTTTTAGGGCATCATGAGGGACCTAATTGACTCAAAAGCCCCATCTTGGAGTCTTCAATTTGGCCAAATTGACCAAAGTCAACATTCCCCCAATTTTGGTCAAAATCACACTTATTGGTCAAATTAGCCAACCTAGGTCCTCACCATGACTCAACCAACCTTGGATGGTGCCAATGGACTCAAGACCATCACATTGGACCAGTCAACACACCCAATTGACCAAGTCAACCCATAAGTCAACATAGGGTCAATTTTGCCTAAATTGGGCTTAATTGGGATTAATCCAAATTCCAATGGATTAAGGCCCTCATCCAAAGCCCATTCTGAAGCCCATAAGCACAATGACCACCCTTGCCCTCTGAATCCAACATGCAAACACATGCATGGGGGCAAAAATGGGTTTTCCCCCTTCCTCCATTAGGGACAAGAAGGTTTTGAGGAGAGCTTGCCATGTGGCCCTCCTCACCTCTTCCCAAAGCCCCCGCTGAGCTCCTCCATAACTCCTCGGCCGATTTTGGGCTGAAATGGTGCCACTTGGTGGCTGGGAGGAGCATCCAAGGAGGAGGCCGAAATCACCAAGTCCAAAACCAGGTGACCAGCTCATTTCAGCCCAAACAAACTCATCCATCAGCTTCAGAGGGTCGAGAGGAGTGGAGCTAGCCTTTTTACAGTGGAGCAAACCATGGAGAATCGGGATTTCTGGGAGGATCGCCGGAGCTAGCCGCCACTGTCCCGCACCCCCTCAATACGCGGCACCAAGCTCGTTTAGAGTACGATTTCTCCCCCCCCCCCCCCCCCCCCTCCCTCTGTGCTAGTTATCTAAGGTCCTAGAAAGGGCAGAAGAGCTCAATTGAGCCGTCAGCCATGGGATTTTTCCCTCCCAAGCTCCGATTGGGCTTCCTCCAGAGATCGCCGGGAACCACCACCTCCGGCCACCATTCCACCGCCAATCGACGGCCAACCCCTCAACGGAGGTGGTGGCAGCGGCAGATGGCCGGGGAGGGTGGTGGTTGGCCGGGATCAAGGCTGTTTCCTCTGGGCCGTCGGCTAGAGGAAGGAGACGAAATCACAGCCGTTGATTTCGTCTCCTTGATCTCTATCGGCAGACCACCTTAATGTTGCCTAAGTTTTTAAGTGGTTTGCATGCTAATTTTGAAGGCCTTAGAGGCCGATTTTGCAAAAAGTGGCAGAGATAGCTTTTGTAGCCCTATGGATCTACTTTCATTTGCCACCTTAATCATCTGATTTGTTGCACTGTGGACACCAGGGCACCCATTTATCTAGGACTGCTCTTTATGTCTATTGGCAAACCATAATAATCCTGCCTAAGATTTTTAAGTAGTTTGCATGCTAATTTTGAAGGCCTTAGAGGCCGATTTTGTAAAAAGGGGAAGAGACAACTTTTGTAGCCCTATAGGTCTACTTTCATTTTCCACCTTAATGATCTGATTTGGTGCACCATGGACATCAGGGCACTCTTTTTCCTAGGATTGCTCCTTGTGTAGGGCAGAAATTAAAAAGGCTATAACTTTTAATTGGCTTAACCAAACACATTGAAATTTCTACCATGCATGCATGGTATGATGACACATCTAGGATTTTAATTTGAGAATTTTTGGATGTGTATCCATTGAGTTATTTCATTTATTAGTAAAACTAACTTTTTGGTATTTAAGGAGTTGTATAACTCCTAACACCCCCTAATTTGGGGGGTGAGCTCTTCATACATATTTAATTCACTGGTTAAAATCTCATCTCATGTGCATGAGTAGTTTTCTCTGAACTTCAAAATGAAGTTAGGGTTTAAGAGGAAAAGTGGGGTGCTAATAGTCAATTTGGGCTTTTGAGCTTTTTGATGGAATTGAAGGTGGGAATCAACTTGCATGCCTCTAAAACCTTGGGGTTAGTGTATGTAATGAGGATATACATCATTGTCATAAGTTTCATGATATTTGGAAATTATTTTCCTAAAGTTTTTAATTAAATGATAATTGTCACACATTTAAATTAATGGAATAATTTGAATAAAAAAAACTTAGGGTTAAATTCAAAACTCTGGGAAATGGATGTTTGACTGGAAAGGCACATTTAGGAATTTTGTTGGAATTATTGGACCTCATTTATTTCTCTGAATTTGATTTATTTGGTTAGGTCAATTTATTCAAATATGACATTTAGGTCTCATATGCATTTGGAGAATTATGCAATTATTCTAGTAGGTTTCCTGGGTGATTCTATAACTCTGTAAAATTTATCATAATTTTTAGATGAATTTTTGTGGTAATTATCAATTTATCGAGGAAAACCCCCCTTTTGTAATTAATTAATTTAATGGGGTAAAATAGTTTGAAAAATTCTAAATCTCTGGATTTATTGTTTTAGATGATTATTATACTAGGATAATTTTCCCAGAATTTATAGAGACATATTAATGGTAGTTGTAGTGTAAATCACTATTTGCACCCCATTTATGTTAAATAGAAATTATGGTCAAAAATTTCTGTTAAAAATGTGAAACTTAGGCATTGCTAATTTTAGGTCAATAACATACTTCTGTGATTTATTCAGATTTTATTGAGACCTTTAGGTGGTGGTTGTAGTGTAAACTCTTATTGGCACGCCACTTGTATTAAATGAATATGGTGGATAAATATTACCTGGAATATTATGAAACCTTGGATTTGGTGGTTTTAGAGGATTAGTATGCTAGGTTAATTTTCTCAGAATTTTTGAAATTCTTATTTTAGTACTTGGTGTGTAAAGTCACGTCTTCATCTTTTTCATGATAAATATAAATTATGATTATAAATTTGCTGGAAAAATATGATCTTCTGGAAATAGTGATGTTATGTTCATATGAAGCTACTGTAATGTTTCCAGAATTTTAGGAAGTCAAAATCTTGTACTTGATGTGTAAAATTATTTTTCCATTCATTCATTGAAAATTAGGGATTAGGGTTATTTAATTGCTGGAAAATTATGAAATCTTGGAAATCTTTTTATCATGTCACCTCTCATCTTTGGAAGTATTTTTGAGAATTTGATTTCACTAGCAAGATACCTCCTTCACATTTTAGATTCATTTTAGTAGTTAATGAATTTTTATAGAGGTCAAAATTAGATGAAACATGCTTGGATTTTGATCATCCCTTATTTTATCCACTATGAACCTAGGATAAAAATTAGAAGTCATTTGGAAGTAATTTGACCAAGATTCCATCATAGGAATCTAAGTTAGTTATATGGCGTGGTCTGCGGATAGTGAAAACTCATTATGATGAATAGGTCAATATAATCACAAGGAATTCGGTGAGAATTTGATTATAACAAGAGATGAGTATAGACCACTTAGAGGACTAGAAGTTTTTAGAGTTGAGTCCAAAAGATTGATTGTATAGGAGCGGGGTGAAACATAAGGCGTAAGTTATAAAGGGTAATGAGAGGGAGGAAGGTTAGGTCAAGGAGGCCGCCAAGAATGTTAAATGTCCTGGAAAGGGGTTGGGCATCATCCCATCATATACCCTAGTACCTTACGAACCCTTCACCAGGGTAACCCTCGGGAATCCAAGATTAAACGTAAACCGTTAGGATAAGATGTTACAAGAATAATCTAATAACACACTCACCCGCACCCCGTGGTTGCGGGAGCCTAGTCTGTTTGGTGATGCGAGCAGTAAGCTCAGTGTTTGAAAGAGTGGATTGAAAGTCAGGTGAGCTTGCAACTCAGTAGAGTTTGTTGGTACGGACGGGTTGGTCCGGGGAGCCGGTGGCTCGGAAGGTTATTAATGATGAGCAGGTTAGCCCGGGGAGCTTATGGCTCGGAGATAGATTGTAGAACATGTTGCATGTGCATTGAAGGTGGTGGGTCTTCTGTATTGGACGGACGTTCACACCGACGTCAATACGTTGACTCGGCAAGTGTGGTATATACACTTAGCCTAGAAAGTCTGGCAGTCCAGTCAACAAGAGTACGCAGACGCTCCACGGTTTTGTGTTGAGGCGTACGATAGGTCTAGGTTAGTTAGTGTGAATACCAACCTAGAGGTGGGCAAGGCCCAACCCACCGCTTCCGTTTGCCACTACGGGAGTATCCGGGGAGTCTTGCTAGCTCCAAAAAGGGTGAACTAAAGGTCTATGCGCATAGAGTCGTAGTGTGTGAGTTACACTTGTATGAACATAGCATAACAACATACCTTGCATGACATAGCATGAACATTGCATTTCAACCCCTACCCCTATCGTATAAATTGGTATGGGACTTTTTATACGATAGGCCCTGCTAAACGACCCCTTGGTCTATAGGTTTGTATGGGCATTCCTATAAATCAATGGTTACTTTTAAATTACCTTACTTGCGTCGCACTGCTTCTTTATGCTTACTTCTTTCTCTACTGTGATATTACTTTACTGCTTTTAGTACTGTTTACTGGTTCATATTGCTAGCATAGAACTTATATGTTATACTCTTAATAGCGTAGAATATCTGTCACCTGCTTTTGATTACTCCACTTTGCTGTCCTCCGCTTCTTCCTCCTGCACGGTGCCTAGGAGTCGCGGGGGGAGGCGGGGACAAAATCGTCTTAGTCTTTATGACTAACGGTCGGTGGTAACCGTAGGTAACCCAGGAGCTGGAGCCCAGCTGGCAGGAGAGACAGGACCCGAGGAGCAGATGCCGTGCATTACCACCGCTACTGGACAGGTGTTGACGAGAGATGTTTTGTTTGTAGCTTCCGCGTAGATGTATATATAGAGAGAGAACTGTACTCCTTTTATTCATTCACACATGTACTGGGCGTAAGCCCCTTTTCCTCTTTCTTTACTTGTACTCATTGATGGACAGTGTACATTTGTTATATATTTATATGCAGATGCGTGTGATTGTGAACTTGTGTGCTGGTTTCTCTTCTTATCTCTTGTTGGCCTGGTTGTTCGTGCTTGCCGGCAGGATCGGCGTCTTGCGGAGATGGCTAACTTGTGTGCTAGCATCACTGTAAGGCGGCAGTTCTGGGCATAAGATCCTTGAATTCTCCTGGTGCGGGAGAGGGGTCTTACATAATGTGTAAGCAACAAGATTAGTTGCTCCATTATCGAGCCACAAGGAACTTGATGGGGCTTCGATTAAATTGGATTCACAAAGGACAAGGGCTGAAGGATTACCTGAAGGTGCAAAATCGCGCTTCTCCTTCCAAGACTTAAACTTCAGGAACTCGTTCTTCATGTGTCCCTTCTTCTTGTAGAAGAAACAACTCAGAGGATTTTTTACATCAGCGCCCTTGCTAGAGGAAGCAGGCGTATCAGGAGCTTTAAAGGGAGCTTTGGACTTCTTCTTCTTGTTTTTCTTAAATGCGGGCTTGGAGACAAGAAGAGCAGTATGAGTCTTCTCATTCTTGAGTTTCTCCTCTTCAGCGACACATTGAGTTATTAAGTCGTTTAACTTCCACGCCTTATATTGGGAGTTGTAGGTCATCTTCAGTATACTGAACTCTGTAGGGAGGGTGTTGAGTGCTTAATGACTATCAATGCTTCAGGGAGACTGATCTCCATCTCCTGCAATATGGTCTAAAAATAGACCATCTTCAATATGTAATCACGAACACCTCCTCCTCCTGAATACCTCATTGAGAAAAGGTCCTGTATCAGCGTCCCGATCTCAGCATTTGAAGACACCTTATAACTCTGCCCCACGGCAGTCAGAAAGTCCCTAGCGATGATCGTGTCAGGCAAACCACTCAGCAAGTGTCCGGGATGGAACGCTTCATAGTCAACAAGCATATCTTATTAGACTATTTCCAGACAGCATATTGGTTTTTATCAGCTTGAGTGCTGGTCATTGTGAGCTCTGTAGGTTGGTCCGTACTCATGGTCATCTCAATATCAGCCATCTGAAGGGCGAACATTATGTCGAACTTCCATCTCTTGATGTTTGACCCAGTGAGCTTCTCAATAGTCGTCATATTATTATGGACTATAAAGGTGACTGAAAGTAAAGAGAAAATAAAACGGATCAGACTAATAGAGCAACAGTGGCTAAAACCATAAATAGCACACTAGGCGAAGAATCCAGACGCGTCAGCGGGCAACACCTTTAGGCAGACCACGCGCCACGCAATTAGTAATTCTTCACACACGAAATAGCAACAGTTACACTTAAGCTTTTCGTAAATCAACCACCTTCGGGCATATAGATTACTAGAGCTCGTGCTACCATCCAAATGTTCGAGTGTATCCCTCTGAACCTATTGCGCAAGCACCTCCTTTGGGAGATGATTGCGCACTAGTCTCAGAGAACTCCCTAAAACATGTGAAACCGTAATCTCATAAATTGACTTGAAAAGGCCACTTTGGCGGCTACAGTTTTTATCAATCCACGAGACTCTTTCACACTGGGATATCTGAATATTGCTCTAAACTTAATGTCGTGTTTTCTTATGAATGACGTGTGGGCACTTAATCGCCTCAAGAAGACACGACGATTGTCCTAGACTGTTTCGATAAATACACTTTAGAAACAGTCCGAATTTTATTTCCCTCAAAATAAATTGGGTTTATAATTGGTGTTCTCACTTAATTCAATTAGAAAATTTAAAATTCCAAATAATTAAGGAGACAAATAATTTTGAAATAAAACCTGCTCTAATACCAACTGATGGAAAACTTAAGGTGTGTGTGCGTCGCTATGTAAATATATTATCGAAAATTAAGGATAATTAATTTGCTGAATGCAGCGACAACACAATACACAAGGATCGTTCTTACTCAAAAATTATTTATCTCCAGTGTAATTTCAAAACGCAGACAGTGTTTTCTAAATGAGTGCACAAATTGAGAGACACAATTATTGTAAAACTAAAATAGAACGGTAATTTAACTGAAGTGCGGAAGCTTAATGTATATCGTTCATAGATTCAGTCTCGTGCTTCAAGATGGCGGGTATTCGTAACAATTTAGATGTATTGTTCCTTATGAATTCCACAGAGCTAGCTTTTCCCGATAGCATACAAAGTATTTAAAAGATTTTCTGAAACCAAAGGATTAGCACGAATATGTATGTAAATCAAACAAGCATCAGTAAAAGACAAATCATTGTGACATGTGATTTGGATCCAACCCTCAAGAGGATATCATTTGACCTTGCATATGTGGAACTGAAACGTACCCAATACTTTAGGATCTATTAAGCATTAGCACATCAGAAAAACAAAATGATACACTTTGTTTGTGGATCAATGAATACTATGGATGTATGTGTTGAATGGCCATAGATGTATTCAGTTACCTAAAACCAATCAATTTAGGAGTATGGCAGAGGTGATTCGGTTGAATCCACAGGCTTCTGCTCCAAAAGATGAAGTCAAATGAAGGGGCTGCTTCTCTTAGATATCTTTTATCTCGTGTATCCTAAGCACCTTGAGATTAACGCTTATGAGGAGTGAAAACGGCAAACAACGCTGCAGGGTCCAAAGCTGTTTTTGATTTTTCTAGAGCACAACTTCCCTTGCGATCTCCTGTGCGTTCCTCACTAAGACCAAGAGGAAGAAGATCTACCTGACTACTTCACGATGTGGACTGAAATCCACTTAAGGCCGACTACCGCTGGATAGCTCGGTGATGGCGAGGAGTCCGTTTGCCGCTGATTCCTGGGGAAATGAGGAGGGAGTGTAGCCGGCGACTAGTCTCTACTGTTGCCGAGGAGACGAAGTTGAAACCCACGATCTATGTAACTTTTCTCTCCAGATGACCGAATGGTGGAGATGGAAGAGGCGGCGGTTACAGATCGTGAAACAGGAGAGGTGAGCGTTCGATATTTTCAGCCCTAGTTCACCGATCAAAACAAAAACCACTACTGGCATAGTCCTCAATTGCAGCCTTAACAACGAGGGCCACTTATGGGAGTTACAAAATATGAATTCATTAATACTCCCATAAAAACAAAATGAAGTCCATGAATAAATTGGATTTCATAATTATGCCAAAATGGTGCCTAGGGTGAGACTGAGTTCGCGACTGCATTTACTAGACGGTCTGACCCACCTATCACAAGCTTTGACCGTTCGCGCGACTGAATTAATGCACGCTCGTGGGAGTCTGAATAGGCTCTAATTTTCACGCACGACTTCAACGGGACGTCTCGGCGAACCTAGTACACCTTACGGAAAAATTTCCAATATTTTCCCACTTGGACTTAGATTCACCATACATCATGACGTTTCATATGAAGTCTTCACTAGACTTAAGGGTACCACTAGCGAACACGACATAAAGAGTCTACTCCCATGTCAATCCGATCCAACCAAATCATTCACTTCGAATCATGGCGGCAACCGCATCATTGAGCGACACGGGACTTTCCATGGTCACAGTAGCTTCCAAATTCAATTGACATGGACAAAACCCGGTTAGGATTTAGGATAACATTATGAAGAATGTGTGCACATATAATTGTTATCCTAGTTTGGTGGTCAACCAATTTCTCGAATGTATGCACTAAACCATATTTTGAGAAATTCTTTATGTGCTCAAAAGAACACGCATGTCACATTCTTAAAAATTCACTTAATGTGTCATAATGGACATACAAAGGCTTAATGAAAATAAATGAAGTTCTTATAAGCCTTATGCATGTTCAGACTGACACTCGTCCGAGTCTTTTGAATGAACTGTGATATATCACAACGTTTCATGAGTATCACCACTTAATGATACTTAACACGAATATTCTCTTAATGTTTGATATCAAACTATTAAATACAAAATGCTTAATTTAATAACATATGTATGAATCGGAGCTACACGCAACCTCCCACTAATTTAGCATATCAATCGACTCCTTAAGTCCCATACTGTAGACATGTTATTGAAACACGTTGGGGCGAAGTCCCTTAGTAAGTGGATCAGCTACCATGTCATCTGTAAATATATGCTCTACCGTAATGTCACCTTTCTTAACCAGCTCCTTATCGACCAGAAACTTAATTTTCATATGCTTGGACCCTGTGATACTTTTATTGTTCATTGAGAACAAAACTGCAGAAATGTTATCACAGTACATCCGAATTGGTCTAACTATAGAATAGACGACCCTTAGCTCAGAAATGAGATGCTTAAGCCACACAGCATGAGTAGAAAATCCAAAAAGAGCGACAAACTCCGCGTGCATGGTGGATGATGTAATGAGTGTCTGTTTGACACTCTTCCATGAAATAGCTCCGCCAGCAAACTTAAATACATAACCCGAAGTAGACTTCTTATCATCCTCGCAGCCAGCAAAATCAAAGTCTGTATACCATACCAATTTGAGATTCTGAACCTTATGGTAGACCAACTTAAAATCTTTCATCCCCTTCAGATACCTTAGAACCTTCTTGGCATCCACCCAATGAAAAGGTCCTGGGTTCGACTGATATCTGCCTAGAAATCCTACTGTGAAGGCAATGTCTGGTCTGGTACAGACCTGGGCATACATTAAGCTGCCTACCGCACTAGTATAAGGAATGTCCTTCATAGACTCTCTCTCTCTCAGTGTCGTTCCTGGGGCATTGTGATAAGCTAAGCTTGTCACCCTTAATCACAGGCGCATCACCAGGCTTACAATCGAGCATGCTAAATCTCTCAAGTACACGCTCTATATAAGCTCTCTAAGAGAGTGCTAAGGAATGGTGAGATGGATCTATAATGATCTCAATTCCTAGGACAAAAGACGCTTCTCCAAGATTCCTTATATCAAAGTGCTTTGACAAAAATTACTTTGATTCATGCAATAATGACAAATCACTGCTTGCAAGTAAAATATCATCTACATACAAAATTAAGAAGATGAATTTACTCTCACTGATCTTGAGATATATACAGTGGTCCACCTTGTTCTCTTCAAACCCAAATGAAGTGACTACCTCATCGAATTTTAAATACCACTGTCTAGAAGCCTGCTTCAGACCATATAGGAACTTGTTAAGCTTACATACAAGGTGGACATTATGACCGGACTTGAACCCCTCGGACTGCACCATATAAACTTCTTCGGCAAGATAACCATTTAAGAATGCGGTCTTAACATCCATCTGGTGTAGCTCCAAATCATAATGAGCTATAAGCGTCATTATCACTCTGAAAGAGTCTTTAGAGGAAACATGAGAAAAGGTCTCATTGTAATTGATACTTTCCCTCTGTGTAAATCCCTTGGCAACCAGTCTGGCCTTAAACCGCTCGATCTTCCCTTTGGAGTCCTTTTTGGTCTTAAATACCCATTTAGAACCAATGGGTTTGCAATCTTTAGGCAACTCAACTAACTCCCAAACTTTATTCAGCTTCATAGACTTCATCTCATCTTTCATTGCTTCCCACCACAGATCAGTTTGAGGTCTAGAGACAGACTCATTAAATGTCACTGGGTCAACCATATGACCAATGTCAAAATCACTCTCACCCAAGTAAACTACATAGTAAGTGGAAATCACTGGTCTTCTCTGCCTAATAGATCTCCTAACAGGTGGATGAACCTCCTGAGCTTGTAGAGGAAGCTCAACAGGGATTGGTGGTAAAACTGGATCCACGGCCTCCACATGCTCTATCACGGGTTTAGGCACCACAGGATCTCCTACTAATGGCACAGATAAATTAATAGACACAATTTCCTCAATTTCACTAACTAGGTGAGAGTAACTTGGTTCATCAGCAATATCTAATTCCAAGAATTTTTGGATGTTTGTGACTCTACTATTCTGGGTTCTCCGAAAGGGGAATAAAACCTAAATCCCTTTGAATTATCTGGGTACCCAATGAAAAATCAACGACAAGACCTAGGGGCAATTTTAATCTCCGATGGATTATAAAGTCGGACTTCTGCGGGACAACCCAAAACTCGCAAATGATTGAGGCTGGGTCGCCTACCAGTCCACAACTTGAATGGTGTTATGGGTACTGACTTTGAAGGTACTCTATTGAGGATATATACCGCAGTCTTAAGTGCCTCACCCCACAATAACTCAAGAAGATTTGTCCTACTCATCATGCTCCTCATCATTTCCTTAAGGGTGCGATTCGGCCACACCACTTTGCTCAGGACTACCAGGCATGGAGTACTGGGCAGCAATGCTGCAACTCTCCAAGTATCTGGCAAACGGACCATTATGTTGTCCGGAGACATCATGTCTACCAAAATACTCGCCACCTCTGTCAGACCTAACAATCTTGATGACTTTCCCTATTTGTTTTTCAACTTAGTCTTGAAAATCTTGAACTTGTCAAGAGATTCAGATTATTCTTTAATTAAGTACAAATATCCGAAACGAGAGTAGTCATCAATGAAGGAAATGAAGTAAGTGTTCTTACAGAGGGTAGAAGAATAAGGGTTGTTAATGTCTGTATGAATAACCTCCAATAAATCTGAACTACGAGTTGAGCCTTTCTTTTTAATCTTGGTCATCTTACCTCTACAGCAGTCAACACATGTCTCTAGGTCACTAAAGTCGAGGGTATGGAGAATATTTTCCTTAATTAATCTCTCTAATTATTCCCTAGAGATATGACCTAATCTTTTATGCCATAGCATGAATGACTGTTCTTTAATTAGAGGTCTTTGATACGTTTAAAATTTATCTTTTTAGAAAAGCTCTTTCTTTCTTTAGACTTTAACCTTAGGCGGACGTTTTCGAAGAGTCCCGCGAGTAATTCTACTTCGAGGAATTACCCATTATCCTATCGAAAGATAGAAGTAACGGCCTTTTCCTCTTTCGAAATATCGACGATTACTCTTTGGCCGCGTCGCCAAAAGCTAAGTAGATAAAGGGTTTGAAAGGCTTATGTTGAAATGAAAGTTGAAAGCTTTTTGAATATGTTATGTTGTTGCAACAATTTTGTAAATGATAGTTTCCTTTTTTAAAACCTCTTTTACCTTGAGCTAGTTGCAACAACCAAGGGTTTGTTGCAACAATTTTCTAAGTGTTTTTAAAAGAGTTTTAATTTGCTTTTGGGTTTATATAATTATCCGGACTAAAATCAATAAAGGCAAGTGGACCTTATCGATAGTAGTATAGGATATTTCTTTTGAAATATCAAGGTCGTATTTTTCCAAGGTCGTATCGATTATTTCTACTTCTACGGAACGCGCTATTATTTTATCGAAAAGAGATTTGAATTGATTTTTATAGCTTTGTAGAAAAACTAATGACGAAAATTAAGGTTGGCATGCGTTTAACGATAATTACGATAAAAAGCGAGGAAGCACGAAAACGTTAATTTAGAAAGTAGTTTTGCTTAGAATTTTTCTAGAGTTTTATAAAGCGATAATGATAACTACGGGGATTTTAAGCGATTGAGCGGTTAGCGAAATTAGCAAAAAGCAATTATATTAAAAACAAAAGACGCACTAATTGAAAACTCACGCACTCTACGGAATTAAAATGAAAGCGGTAAATTACAGAAATTAAAGAAATGCGATCCCTACCCAAATAGGTAGAGGGGAAATAAATGCGTGAGCGAGTCCTATCCAAATGGATAGGCGGGAAATAAATGCGTGACGAGTCCTATCCAAATGGATAGGCGGGAAATAAATGAATGACGAGTCCTATCCAAATGGATAGGCGGGAAATATATGCGTGACGAGTCCTATCCAAATGGATAGGCGGGAAATAAATGCATGACGGAAATGAAAGCTAAGCTATTGAATTACAAAAAAAGCGCAAAATTTATCCACCTACACACACACACCCTTGCTTGAAATGAAATCTAAGTTAAAGAAAACAAAATCTATTCTCATACACACACACACTTACTTTAATTAAAATCTAAGTTAAAGAAAACAAAAATTAACACATACACTCACACACACAACATAAATGAAACTAAGTTAAAAGAAAATAAAATCTATTCTCCTACACTCACACACACTAATAACAAAATGAAACTAAAATAAAAACAATTTACTCTCATACACTCACACACACTTACTAAAAAAGAAAAAGAAAATAAAAACAACAAACCAAAACCAAAAAACAATTTAATCTCCTACACACACACACTTACATACAGAAGAAAAAAAAAAGGAAAAAGAAAAATAAAAGAAAGAGAAAACAAAAACTAAGTTACCACAATAAGAACAAAGAAGAACATATATTCATATATATACCAAAAAGGAGATTACCACTTTTACAAAAAAGCTTAAATAGGAGGAGAAAGAGCCCAAACAATGGCTTAGAAAAACACCTAAACAAGCTCTCACAAACACTCAAATACTCACAAGACCAACCCTTATTTAGGTTCTAAAACATGAACCTTTTTAAAAAGGTGGAGCCCTCTTATTTATAGGCAAAAGAGAGAGAGGGGGGCAAATAGCTAAAAAAAAGTGTGCTGCAAGCTGGATGGAAGCAGCTGGCAGGAAGCTTCTGGGGTGCGGTTAGAGGGCTGGAATGGGCTAGCTGGCGGGCTGAGCTGGAGGTTGGCGCGGGCAGCGGGCAGCGGGCACGGGCGCGGGCAGCGGGCAGTAGGGCGGCAGCTGGCACGGGCGCGGGCAGTGGGCAGCAGGGCGGCAGCTGGCACGGGCGCGGGCAGCGGGCAGCAGGGCGGCAGCTGGCACGGGCGCGGGCAGGGGCGCGGGCAGGGCGGCAGCGGGCACGGGCAGGGCGGCTAGCTGGATTTAATCCAGCAAAAAGGAGTGCTGGGTTTCGAACCCACAACCTCAAGGGAGGCTAGCCAGACCAAGACCACTGGAGCAAGGGCGCTTATCTAGAATTGAAGGGGGTATATTATATATAATGTTAGCGTTAGAATTTATTAAATGCAAAAAGAGGGGGAAACGGACGGCCGCAGTTTAATCCAATTAAATATGACTGAGCCAGGAATCGAAACGGGGCAACAGCGGGGGCAAACCAAGACAGAACCAATGAGCCAAGCGGCTGCTTCAACATACAAAGAGCAATAATTATTCTTATTATAGTTACACAGATATTTTTATTTTTTAATTTTATTTTCATTTAATTTACATAGTTATTTATATGTTTATATTTAATTTATATATATATTACTATTATTATTTACATTTTATATACTATTCATATATATTTATACATATACATATATCATACATATATGTATTTTATTATATTTATAATATATTTATTATTCATTATTATTATTATGTTATTAATATATAATACTACTATATTATTATATATATTTTTTTTCATCCTATTTATCTATCATGCATATTATTTTTATATTATTTATATTATTATTACTATTTTTCATTTATATTTACATATAAATATATGATTATTTATTATACTTATTATTTACATACATATAACTATATTATTTATATTTTATATATTATATATATGTATTTAATATATTTATAATAAATTTATTATACAATAATATTTCAAAATTTTATTCTTTTATATATATAATTACTTATTTTTACAAAAGAAAAAAAGAAGTGATTATTTCAATGATTTAAAAGCAATATATACAAAATTACCCAAAATTAGGCTAGAAATGATACTAAAAATATGCATAATTTGTTATTCATCAAACACCCCCATACTTAAGCTTTTGCTATTGAAGAGCAAAAGTAAGTGATACCTATAAGACGTTTAATAAAATTTCTAATTTACTAAAGTTTTTATTAAATCAAAAGTAAGATCGAAATAAATTTAGGGTATTTAAAGAGGTAAGTCCAAAACTATGAAAGTAATTTAAAAAGAGTGAAAAAAATTTAGTGAGACTTCTAAAGTTAGCTAAATAGCGTCGATTATTGCAGCCTTTGGTACCTTTTAATTAGAATAGAATTATATAAAACTTTAACCTTTTTTAAGAAAGTTTTTAAGAATAAATAAAGCCTACTAATTATGCTCTCCCAAACTTTTTTAAATTAAAATCTAGGTACAATTTTATTGGCTAAGGGGTAGGGGAAAAAAGGTAGCCTTGGCAAAAAGAAGAGTGCTTGGATTTAGGGGTGATGGACTTTATCCTCTCACCCCACCTTTTTGGTGGTTTTGCTTTGATTCCCAGCGTTGGTTTACGCGGGATAATTGAAATCTTTTCTAAACTTAACCCAATGCCCGTGTTTACGGAATTTTATTTTTTTATTCCTATTGATACGGGATTTCTTTTAACAATATTGGGTGCCTGTGTTTACGGAATCTTTTTATTCCCATTGACACAGGATTTCTTTTAAAACTCCTACTTTTATTATTTTTATGCCAAGCTAAGGGGTGTTTCAAGAGAAATTCTAGATTAATAAAAAAAGATTTTTGAGAGCAAGTTTAGTAGATTAAAAACATTCCTAAAGTTTCACAAGTTTAGAGTTAGAATAATTGAATCTAAAGATGGTTTGCCAATATAATACAAAAAGGAATCTATTTAGGGTAAACCCGAGGTAGTGCTAAAAATTCTGTTCTCAAATTAAATTAAGATCGCAAGATTTTCTTTACTACTGAAAATTCCTCGATTTAAATTTTTCAAACTATGAAATAAATTAAATTGTTTTAGCAAATCAAAAACAGTAAAAACGCTTAAAGATAAACCTAACCTAGTCGTGGAAATAACAAAAAGCTAAGTAGGGTTTTTATTTTATATTTTTTTTTTTTTGATAAGTTTTTCATCAAATTTTTTTTGAGTTTTTAAGATTTTGATTATACAAAATACATAAATACTTAATGAAAAGAAAAGTAAAAATACAAATATGAAATTTTTGGGGATTTTAATGAAATTTTTCATCATATATTTTTGATTTTTATATAAGGATTTTTTTTTATATATACAAAAAGAAACAATAAAAATAAAACATTTATATGAAAAAAAAAAATGTTTTTTTTCTTTCTTTTTAAAGAAAGGGATAAAAATATTTACAAGAAATAAAAAGAGAGAAAACACGCCCTCATACTTAAAGCCAATATTGTCCTCAATGTTGAAGTTAAGTGTGAGGAACGAAAATATTTACAAAAATGTGAAGATTTAATTACAAAATAGATAAAATATATACAAGAATAGTTACAAAATAAAAAGGAACTCCACGAATATATACAAAATTGTTTTTTGGTTTCTTTTAGTTTTCCGAAATGTACAAAACACGAATAAAATACGTATAAAAGAAGTTAAAAGTATATATGTGATCATATTTTTTTTTTGGAGTATGATAAAATAAATTTTTATCATCATTTTTATTTTATTATTAATATTATATTTTTTTGTTTTGGTTTTAATTTTGAAATATACATGTTTTAAAATATATCAAAATTTTAAGAAAAATAAAATAAAGTAAATAAAGAAAAAGGTTTAAGATAAAAAGCAAGGAAAAAATAAGAGGAATAAAAAGGAAAAAGCAACTGGGTTTTCTCGTTTCGAAATATCTACAAAAATCCCCTCTCGGGTCTGTCGAGTAATCCTACTTTGATAAACTTCCTATTGTCTTATCTTAAAATTCCCAAAATTCTTTTTGATTTTTTTTTTAAAGTTTTTGCATTATTTTATTTTGTTTTATGTTTCTTTTTGGAAAAAGAATGATAATTTAAAATATGCATAGTTATTAATATTATTTTTCATTTTGTTTTATTATTATCATTATTTATTATTATTTATTATTATTATTATTATTAATTATATTTTTGTTTAAGTTTTTTGTTTTGAAATTAAAATTTATTTCATCATTTGTTTTTTTGTTTTATGTAAATAAGAACAATAAAAAAAGAGCGTAATGAGATAAATATGGGGGTGCCTCCCACGAGCGCTTTGTTTACTGTCTCGTAGCTTGACGCGTTGGCGGGGTACGATCTTTTTAGAGGTGGGGGAGGGGTATGGAATTTAGCTTCCCTCCCAGTTGATCCCCCGCGTGGTAGAGTTTTAGTCGGTGACCGTTAACTTTTAAGTCGCCTTTTTCCGGGTGGGTTATAAGGACGGTCCCGTATGGCCAAACCTCTTTCACTTGAAAGGGGTCGGACCAACGGGATTTTAGTTTCCCCAGAAAAAGACGAAGACGTGAATTATATAGGAGGACGAGATCGCCCAGCGCAAATGATTTTGGAAATTTAATTTTTCGGTCGTGGTAAAATTTAGAGCGTTCCTTATAAAATTTATTACTCTCGTAGGCGTTCGCACGCCATTCATCGAGTTCGTTTAATTGGAATTTCCGGTTTTCGGCGGTTAAATTATGATCGAGATTTAAAAGCTTTAACGCCCAAAAAGCGTGGTGCTCTAATTCTACGGGCAAATGGCACGCCTTGCTGTAGACTAATCGATAAGGCGTACAACCGATTGCGGTCTTGTACGCCGTACGATATGCCCACAACGCGTCGTCTAATTTAATTGCCCAATCCTTCCTATTAGTGGAAACGGTTTTTTCTAATATTCGCTTAATTTCTCGATTTACTACCTCCACTTGGCCGCTCGTTTGGGGGTGATAGGCGGTGGCGAGCTTATGCGTAATGCCATATTTGGTTAATGTTTTTGCAAACTGGGTGTTGCAAAAGTGCGTACCCCTATCACTAACTATCGCACGGGGCGTACCAAAGCGAGAAAATAATTTTTTTAGGAATTTGACGACGACTCTCGCATCGTTGGTGGGGAGAGCTTGCGCTTCCGCCCACCTAGATACGTAGTCGACCGCCACTAAAATGTAGCGATTTGTATATGAAGGAGGTAGGGGGCCTATGAAATCTATGCCAAATAAATCGAAAATCTCGCATTCTAAATAAAAATTTTGGGGCATCTCGTCGCGACGAGAGATGTTACCCGACCGTTGACAGCTATCGCATGCGCTCACAAAAGTGTGAGCGTCTTTGAAGAGAGCGGGCCAATAAAAGCCCGCCTCCAGCGCCTTCTGCGCGGTCCGGTTGGCTTGATAATGCCCCCCGGCCGGCCCCTCGTGGCAGTGCCGCAATATTGCGCACCCTCCTCGCTCGATACGCATCTTCGCACGACTTGGTCTGCGCAAACGCGAAATAGGAAAGGGTCCTCCCAAAAGTAGTTTTTCAAATCAGAAAAGAATTTCTTCTTTTGCTGTTTTGAAAAGTCTTTTGGAAGCACCCGCGCAACTAAATAGTTGGCGTAATCCGCGAACCAAGGGGTGGGAGTAGTTTTTAAATTTGATAAAGTTAAAAGACGCTCCTCGGGAAATCGATCATCGATTTCCGGTTCGACGAGCGCTTCCGTGATCGGGCGCTCTAAACGAGAGAGGTGGTCGGCCGCTAAATTTTCGGCCCCCTTCTTATCCCGGATCTCTAAATCAAATTCTTGTAATAGGAGGATCCATCGAAGAAGGCGAGGCTTAGCATCTATTTTATCTAATAAATATTTTAGGGCGGAGTGGTCGGTAAACACTATAATTTTTGAAAGCGTGACGTAGGGCCTAAACTTATCGATGGAGAAGACGACGGCAAGGAGTTCCTTTTCCGTGGTCGTGTAATTAGCCTGTGCGGCCGTGAGCATGCGGGATGCGTAATAGATAGGATGAAAATATTTATTTACGCGTTGGCCAAATACGGCCCCTACCGCTATATCGCTTGCGTCGCACATAATCTCAAACGGAAGGGTCCAATCGGGCGCCACCAGAATGGGAGAATGGATAAGTTTTTCTTTTATAAGTTCAAATGCCTCTACGCACGCGTTATCAAAAATAAACGGATATTCCTTCTCCAGGAGGTGGGTTAGCGGTTTTGTTATTTTAGACAAATTTTGAATGAACCGCCTATAAAAACCCGCGTGGCCAAGAAAACTAAGAATAGATTTTATATTTGAGGGCACGGGAAGTTTTTCGATTATTTCAACCTTGGCCTTGTCGACCTCCATCCCTCTTGCGGAAATTTTGTGTCCGAGAACTAAGCCTTCTCGAACCATAAAATTACACTTCTCCCAGTTTAAAACCAGGTTCGTGTCTTCGCATCGTTGGAGGACTCGATCTAAATTTTTTAAACAATTTTGGAAGGAGCTTCCAAAGACCGAGAAGTCATCCATAAAGACTTCCATAATATCCTCTACGAGCTCTCCAAAGATCGCCATCATACATCGTTGGAATGTAGCGGGCGCATTGCAGAGGCCGAACGGCATCCTTCGGTATGCGAAGGTACCGAAGGGGAACATAAAGGTAGTTTTCTCCTGGTCTTCGGGGGAGATAGGAATTTGTAAGAACCCTGAAAGACCATCGAGAAAACAATAATATGGATGACCCGAAAGTCGCTCCAGAATTTGATCAATAAACGGCAACGGAAAGTGGTCTTTTCGGGTGGCATCATTTAATTTTCGGTAATCGATGCACACCCGCCAACCCGTAATAGTACGGGTTGGAATTAATTCGTTGTTTTGATTCGCCACTACCGTTAGACCGCCCTTGTTGGCACGACATGAATGGGACTAACCCACGTGCTGTCGGATATAGGGTAGATAATCCCCGCATCCAGGAGTTTTATTACTTCAGCCTTAACGACATCTCGCATATTCGGGTTAAGTCGTCGCTGAGGCTGGATGGTTTTGCCGGAATTATCTTCTAAGAAAATTTTGTGCGTGCAAAAAGAGGGATTTATCCCCCTAATATCTGAAATTTGCCATGAAATTGCATGGCGATGCGTGGACAAAACTTTAACTAATTCGGAGGTTTCCGAATCGGTTAAAGAAGACGAAATAATAACCGGGAGTTTTAAGTCCGCGGCGAGAAAAGCGTATTTTAAATGGTCGGGGAGTGGCTTAAGCTCCAAGACCGGGGGTTCTTCGTAAGAAGTTGTAATTTTTACACTTTTAGAATTAAAAGACTCGAAAGGCGAATCTGGCGGTAATTCGTCCAAAGGGGCGAGGTTCGCCAGATCCGGATCGTCTAATGTTAAAGCGAGTAATTCTGCAAGCGAAGAACACTCATCCTCGAAAGCGGATTCTAAGTGAAAGCAGGAATCGCCGTTAGATAAAGAGTTTCGCATCGAAGGATTAATATGAAGGGTAACTTCGTCATCCCCTACCCGAAGGAGGAGGCGACCGTTACTCACATCAATTAATGCTCGGGAGGTCGCGAGGAAAGGGCGACCAAGGATAATTGGTACCTCGGCGTCCTCCTCGATGTCGAGGATGATGAAGTCTACCGGAAAGATAAACTTGTCAACCTTGACCAGAACGTCCTCCACTACGCCGATAGGATATTTTATCGAGCGATCCGAGAGTTGGATGCTCATTTTCGTTGGGGTGGGAACACCCAAATCTAGTTTTTTAAAGAGGGAGAAGGGCATTAAATTAATGCTCGCTCCCAGGTCTGCTAGGGCGTATTTTATTAATAAATTGCCAAAAAGGCACGGGATGGAAAACCTTCCCGGGTCATTTAGTTTTGGCGGCAATTTATTAAGTAGGACCGACGAGCATTCCGCATTTAATGAAACACGTGAAATACCCTCGAGCTTCTTTTTATTAGAAAGGAGCTCCTTAAGGTATTTTGCGTATTTCGGCATCTGAGAGAGTGCCTCGCAGAAGGGGACGTTAATTTGAATTTGTTTTAATATTCGTAAAAATTTTTGATAATGTTCGTCCTCCTTCTCTTTATTAATTTTTGCGGGGTAAGGAATTTGCGGGCTCGAAACGCCCGGCGCTAATGTTTTTTCCTTTTCTACTAAAATTGAAGACGAGGGTGGAGGGGTCAGAGGCGAAACGGTTACCTGACGCTCAACCCGCAATGGGGAGTCGACCTCCCTGCCGCTGCGAAGGGTAATGGCGTGGGCATTTTCACGCGGGTTCTGCTCCGAGTTTCCTGGCAATGCTCCAAGTGGCCGCTCGGAGATCATTTTAGCGAGCTGTCCAACCTGCATTTCTAATTTTTTTAGCGATCCGGTTATATTCTGAATATTTGCCTCGTTGGACGCTATGTATTTTGTAAAAATCTCCTCGAGCGAAGTAGGTTTTGGAGGCGGAGGCGGAAAGCCCTGCTGAAATCCTTGGGGATATCCTTGCGGAAATCCTTGCGGGATCGCAGGTGGAGGGCGTTGCGCGTTGTTAGGATTACTCCAGGAGAAGTTCTGGTGGCTCCTCCAACCCGGATTATAGTTATTACTATAAGGGTTGTTATTAGGATTGAAGGGCGCCCGTACTTGATTGCCAACGTACTCCACCGACTCCTCGATATTATTATTATTATTTAGATTATTATTATTATTATGAGTATTAAAATTATTATTAGGATTATTAAAATTATTATTATTATTATTATTAGGATTATTAGCCCAAGCGGGAGTGGAGGAGGAAGCAGTCATCTCCGCCGCTTGCTTACTTAGCCGCTCTACCTGCGAGGTTAAGTAAGTAGTGGCATCCACTTCAAAAAGACCAGCCGATTTATTAGGACGCGACCTTGGCACATTCCACTGGTATGCGTTCATGGCCATTTCTTCGATCAGAGTTTGAGCGGCCTCCGGAGTTTTGTTGTTTAACGTTTCCCCGACGGCTGCGTCGATCATCTGTCTCGTTGAGAAATTCAAGCCATTATAGAACGTTTGTACCTGTAGCCAAGTTGGTAGCGCGTGATGAGGACACCTACGCAGGCATTCCTTAAATCGCTCCCAAGTCTCGTAGAGAGACTCGGAATCGAATTGAATGAAGGAGGCTATATCCGTGCGTAATTTAGCGGTTTTTGACGGAGGAAAATATTTAGTTAGAAAATTCTCCGTCAATTCGGCCCACGTGGTTATGGACCCTCTCGGAAGATAAGTCAACCACGATTTAGCCTTTGTCCGCAGGGAAAAGGGAAATAAGCGCAAGCGAATGGCGTCATCGCTGATGCCATTAATCTTGAAGGTGTCGCAAATTTCTAAAGAAATTGAAAGGTGTTGGTTTGGGTCCTCATCTGGCAAACCGTCGAACTGAATCGACTGTTGTACCATTTGAATTATGCTGGATTTGATTTCAAAATTATTATTAGCTACCGCGGGGCGGGTGACGCTCGATCATGTGTCCTCTAAATTTGGCCTAGCATAATAGGCCATGGTCCGCTGTGGGGCCGCATTTAGATTAGGATCGCCCATCACGCCTATATGTATATCGCCGACGGATTCTTCGGGATCTATTTGTAGATTTTGATTACGAGATCGGCGGCGCTCGAGAAGCGTGCGCTCGATTTTGGGATCAAAAGGTAAAAGTGGATTATCCGAAGATTCTCCTCGGGTCATACACTATTCTTTAATTAATTTTTTTTTTTGGAAGAAAGAGTTTTCTTCTTAGATTTTTTGATGTTTTTGTTTTGGAAATATTTTTACAAGGAAGAAAAAGAAGGAAAGAAAGAAAGAGGGGAAAATATATTTTTTTTTTATTTTCTTTTCGTAAGTAGAAAATATCGCTATATATTTTTTTTTTGGGTAATTTTTAAGGTTTTGTTTTGTTTGGTTTGGTTTTATATGAACATATATATGTATGTTTGTAAATATATATACAAAAGGTTTATAATTGCAAAAGGTTTTAAACTTTGCAAATATGTGTTTATAAGAGGGAAAGTAAAAAAAAGAAAAGAGATATATCAATATTTTTTTGAAGATTTAGGATTTATCTTTTTCTTAGATAGGTTTTTTTTTCTTAATTAATTTTTTTTGTTTTTAAGATGAAAGTAAAATATATAATTGATAGAGAGGTGAAATATAAGATAAAATTAATAGCGTTTCCTATTTCAAAATAACGACACAAGTCCCCGGCAACGGCGCCAAAAACTTGATACGTTTAAAATTTAACTTCTTAGAAAAGCTCTTTCTTTCTTTAGACTTTAACCTTAGGCGGACGTTTTCGAAGAGTCTCGCGAGTAATTCTACTTCGAGGAATTACCCGTTATCCTATCGAAAGATAGAAGTAACGGCATTTTCCTCTTTCGAAATATCGACGATTACTCTTTGGCCGCGTCACCAAAAGCTAAGTAGATAAAGGGTTTGAAAGGCTTATGTTGAAATGAAAGTTGAAAGCTTTTTGAATATGTTATGTTGTTGCAACAATTTTGTAAATGATATTTTCCTTTTTTAAAACCTCTTTTACCTTGAGCTAGTTGCAACAACCAAGGGTTTGTTGCAACAATTTTCTAAGTGTTTTTAAAAGAGTTTTAATTTGCTTTTGAGAGAAAGCTTTTGGGTTTATATAATTATACGAACTAAAATTAATAAAGGCAAGTGGACCTTATCGATAGTAGTATAGGATATTTCTTTTGAAATATCAAGGTCGTATTTTTCCAAGTTCGTATCGATTATTTCTACTTCTACGGAACGCGCTATTATTTTATCGAAAAGAGATTTGAATTGATTTTTATAGCTTTGTAGAAAAACTAATGACGAAAATTAAGGTTGGCGTGCGTTTAACGATAATTGCGATAAAAAGCGAGGAAGCACGAAAACGTTAATTTAGAAAGTAGTTTTGCTTAGAATTTTTTAGAGTTTTATAAAGCGATAATGATAACTACGGCGATTTTAAGCGATTGAGCGGTTAGCGAAATTAGCAAAAAGCAATTATATTAAAATCAAAAGACGCACTAATTGAAAACTCACGCACTCTACGGAATTAAAATGAAAGCGGTAAATTACAGAAATTAAAGAAATGCGATCACTACCCAAATAGGTAGAGGGGAAATAAATGCGTGAGCGAGTCCTATCCAAATGGATGGGCGGGAAATAAATGTGTGACGAGTCCTATCCAAATGGATAGGCGGGAAATAAATGCGTGACGAGTCCTATCCAAATGGATAGGCGGGAAATAAATGCGTGACGAGTCCTATCCAAATGGATAGGCGGGAAAGAAATGCGTGACGGAAATGAAAGCTAAGCTATTGAATTACAAAAAGGCGCAAAATTTATCCACCTACACACACACACACTTGCTTGAAATGAAATCTAAGTTAAAGAAAACAAAATCTATTCTCATACACACACACACACACTTACTTTAATTAAAATCTAAGTTAAAGAAAACAAAAATTAACTCATACACTCACACACACAACATAAATGAAACTAAGTTAAAAGAAAATAAAATCTATTCTCCTACACTCACACACACTAATAACAAAATGAAACTAAAATAAAAACAATTTACTCTCATACACTCACACACACTTACTAAAAAAGAAAAAGAAAATAAAAACAACAAACCAAAACCAAAAAACAATTTAATCTCCTACACACACACACTTACATAAAGAAGAAGAAAAAAAGGAAAAAGAAAAATAAAAGAAAGAGAAAACAAAAACTAACTTACCACAATAAGAACAAAGAAGAACATATATTCATATATATACCAAAAAGGAGATTACCACTTTTACAAAAAAGCTTAAATAGGAGGAGAAAGAGCCCAAACAAGGGCTTAGAAAAACACCTAAACAAGCTCTCACAAACACTCAAATACTCACAAGACCAACCCTTATTTAGGTTCAAAAACATGAACCTTTTTAAAGAGGTGGAGCCCTCTTATTTATAGGCAAAAGAGAGAGAGAGGGGGGCAAATAGCTAAAAAAAAGTGTGCTGCAAGCTGGATGGAAGCAGCTGGCAGGAAGCTTCTGGGGTGCGGTTAGAGGGCTGGAAGGGGATAGCTGGCGGGCTGAGCTGGAGGTTGGCGCGGGCAGCAGGGCATGGGCGCGGGCAGCGGGCAGCAGGGCGGCAGCAGGCACGGGCGCGGGCAGCGGGCAGCAGGGCGGCAGCTGGCACGGGCGCGGGCAGGGGCGCGGGCAGGGCGGCAGCGGGCACGGGCAGGGCGGCTAGCTGGATTTAATCCAGCAAAAAGGAGTGCTGGGTTTCGAACCCACAACCTCAAGGGAGGCTAGCCAGACCAAGACCACTGGAGCAAGGGCGCTTATCTATAATTTAAGGGGGTATATTATATATATAATGTTAGCGTTAGAATTTATTAAATGCAAAAAGAGGGGGAAACGGGCGGCCGCAGTTCAATCCAATTAAATATGACTGAGCCAGGAATCGAACCTGGGGCAGCAGCGGGGGCAAACCAAGACAGAACCAATGAGCCAAGCGGCTCCTTCAGCGTACAAAGAGCAATAATTATACTTATTATAGTTACACAGTTATTTTTATTTTTTAATTTTATTTTCATTTAATTTACATAGTTATTTATATGTTTATATTTAATTTATATATATATATATATTACTATTATTATTTACATTTTATATACTATTCATATATATTTATACATATACATATATCATACATATATGTATTTTATTATATTTATAATATATTTATTATTCATTATTATTATTATGTTATTAATATACAATACTACTATATTATTATATATATATTTTTTTCATCCTATTTATCTATCATGCATATTATTTTTATATTATTTATATTATTATTACTATTTTTCATTTATATTTACATATAAATATATGATTATTTATTATACTTATTATTTACATACATATAACTATATTATTTATATTTTATATATTATATATATATATATATATTTATTATATTTATAATAAATTTATTATACAATAATATTTCAAAATTTTATTCTTTTATATATATAATTACTTATTTTTACAAAAGAAAAAAGAAGTGATTATTTCAATGATTTAAAAGCAATATGTACAAAATTACCCAAAATTAGGCTAGAAATGATACTAAAAATATGCATAATTTGTTATTCATCAGTCTTTTACTGTCAATGTTTTCTACATTATAGGAAGTAGCATAAATGTTCGTAGGAGACAGACATAAACTATATAATCCGCCAGATAATGAACAATGATGTATAACTCGCGATTCATAAGAAATATCAATAGAACCAACATTAATGTTAAAGCCAAAATGAAGTTTATCTAAAGCAGATACATAAATCAAGTTCCTTCTAAACGAAGGAATATAGATAATGTCTCTTAACAAAAGTTCAAATCCAGAAGAAAGGACTAAACGAACATCTCCTATGAACTTCACCTCCACCTCAACATTATTGCCAACTGTCAGTCTGCACTCACCCTTGCTTGACCTCCTCCTTTTGATGAACCCATGTAATGTGTAAACAACATGATTAGTTGCTCCACTATCGAGCCACAAGGAACTTGATAGGGCTTCAATTAAATTGGATTCACAAAGGACAAGGGCTAAAGGATTACCTGAAGGTGCAAAACCGCGCTTCTCCATCCAAGACTTAAACTTCAGGAACTCGTTCATGTGTCCCTTCTTCTTGTAGAAGAAACAACTCAGAGACTTCTTTCCATCAACGCCCTTGCTAGAGGAAGCGGGCGTATCAGGAGCTTTAAAGGGAGCTTTGGACTTCTTCTTGTTTTTCATAAATGCGGGCTTGGAGACAAGAAGAGCAGTATGAGTCTTCTCATTCTTGAGTTTCTCCTTTTCAGTGACACAGCGAGTTATTAAGTCGTTTATCTTCCACGCCTCATATTGGGAGTTGTAGGTCATCTTCAGTATACTGAACTCTGTTGGGAGGGTGTTGAGTGCTTAATGAACTATGATACCAATTGAAAGTATCTAGTCGCAACCTAATTCACCTAGAGGGGGTGAATAGGTGAATTCTATGGGTTTTCCTTGACTGAATCAGAAATCTGGATCTTGAAAGAAGGAAAAAGAAATCTTGCCTTGAGAGAACTTGATTTGAAAACTTAGGAGACAACTAGATCTGAAAGGAACTTGATGAGATCAGAAATCAGAGATCTAGTTGACTCTTTTCTTCAAGAAGAATTGACCAAAAACTTTTTCGGCAACAACAAAGGATTTGCGAGAACGAACAGGGCGCCGACCAAACTTTTGCGATGTCTTCTTAGAATGGCACGGTTAGCAATTCATGATTAGGGTTTTTCGAAATACCCTTAGATACTTATAGGAACTTCTCCAACGGCTAGAAATTTAACTTGCGGGATATGGACCACGTGTACAGAACACTGCGGAAACCCTAAAGAAAAGCCGACAACGAATTTGAAAAACACACTGGAACAATTCGTCGGGTAAAAGAAGTTATTCGACGAATTCCTATTCGATGAATTCTTACTCGACGAATTCGCACTCGACGAACTCCTATTCGACGAAAACTCCTTCGACGAATTTACTTGCAAGCTTAAGGACTAGACGGGAAGTACTTTCACGAGTAGAAAAACATTACTCGACGAATGAAGATTATCACTCGACGAATCAAGTTTCTCACTCGACGAGAGTACTTAGGATTATTTCTTCCAATTCTTAAGAATAGCAACATCTTCTTCTTAGTTTCTCCTTTGACTCTTCCATGGTGTTTGAATATGAAGTACATCCTAATAGAGAGATTCCACATGAGTCAACACATTGGTCTACACAATGAAGAATTACATTGTGTAGACCTGTGTTTTATGACTCATTGAAACCTGACATTGGTTTGTACTTACTCATTTACAACCTGCAAACACACAACCAGACAACAACATCAAATACAAACTCAATTCAACTTAGTTCAAGGAGACTTCTTCAAATCAAGGTAATTGTAGATACAATTCCCAACAACTATCAATGCTTCAGGGAGACTGGTCTCCATCTCCTGCAATTTGGTCTGAAAATATACCATCTTCAATATGTAATCACGGACACCGCCTCCTCCCGAATACCTCATGGAGAAAAGGTCTTGTATCAGCGTCCCAATCTCAGCATTTGAAGACACCTTATATCTCAGCCCCACGGCATCAGAAAGTCCTTAGCGATGATCGTGTCAGGCAAACCACTCAGCAAGTGCTCCGGGATGGAACGCTTCATAGTCAAAAAGCATATCTTGTTAGACTTGTTCCAAGCAACATATTGGTCTTTATCAGCTTGAGTGCTGGTCGTTGTGAGCTCTGTAGGCTGGTCGGTACTCATGGTCATCTCAATATCAGCCATCTGAAGGGCGAACATTATGTCGAACTTCCATCTCTTGAAGTTTGACCCAGTGAGCTTCTCAATAGTCGTCATATTATTATGGACTGTAAAGGTGACTGAAAGTAAAGAGAAAATAAAACAGATCAGACTAATAGAGCAACAATGGCTAAAACCATAAATAACACACTGGGCGAAGAATCCAGACGCGTTAGCGGGCAACACCTTTGGGCAGACTACGCGCCACGCAATTAGTAATTCTTCACACACGAACTAGCAACAGTTATACTTAAGCTTTTCGTAAATCTACCACCTTTGGGCGTATAGATTACTAGAGCTCGTGCTACCGTCCAAATGTTCGAGTGTATCCCTCTGAACCTATTGCGCAAGCACCACCTTTGTGATGGGGACCATCAATTCATTCCCTCTCTTTCCCCTACTGTTGTTGTTGAAGACCCCTACCTATTCTGGGTCGGGACTACTATTGTTGATCCGTTGATGCTGAGGACATGGATGAAAGGGACAGATGCTGCTAGGGACACTACGTGGAAGAAGACTTCTGTTGCGGCGAAGTACTTGGAGCCGCCACCTCCGGACGAGAACGAGCCTACATCATTTGTTGCTGCGGGTGGACCTCCACCTCTTTATTGGACGAGACTCGATGCTGATTTGGAGCCACCCTTGCCGATGAGGATTGATGATGAAGATGTCAAGGACCCCCCTTGAGTCTTATTCGGCGCCCGGGGACTCTCTTTTTATTTATTTGCACTTGCTTATTTGTTTTATTTCAAATTTGGGACTTTATTTACTTTGGTTTGCGTTTAGCAAATTATGTTGGGTTGCGTTTAGCTGCTCCTTCTTGTAGGCCCATATATAGGCCAAACCTTCTCTATTTTATTAACATTGAATGAATTGAAAAAAAGAGCTTCCAACCCTAATCTCCCCTAATCCTCCTTACCTCCCTGTGGCCGTCGGCCCCTCTTTCTCTCCCCCTTGAGGTTCAGCCGCGTCATCCTCTCTCTCCCCCTCCTAGGCCGCCAGCCTCTCCCCCTCTCCCTATTCCCTAACCCCTCCTCCACTTGATCCTCTAGAACCGACCCCTCCTCCACCCTCTTTGATAGCTCTTGGCCGACCACCTTCCTGTTCCTCCCTTTGAATATTTGCGGCCTCCACCCTGGATCTGAGAGAGGCAAGATCGTCCAAGGCAAAGAGGCCACTCTAGGGCTTTGTTCGTGGTGGCGGATCGTGAAGGCGAACGTGCACTCCGTCAAGAGATCCTCCTCCGGCGACCACCACGTGGATAACACTAGGATCTCTACATCTCGGATCTCCTGTTCCGGGCGGGGTAACCACTCAACGATTTGTGAGATTTTCTTTACAAAGCATATGTGTGGTGGATAGGTTCTGTGACGAGTTTTTCGTTCGTTGATTTTCTCGCGGTTATTTTCTCGTGTTAGTGGACGATCTTGGGTTATTTTCATTCGACTGGGAGTGGTGATCCCCTTTTGATTTCGTTGGAGATGATCTTCCTATTTTCCAAAGTTGTTGTTTTCGGAGGATCTCCTTGTGGTACATCCTTGCTTTGTTCTTGTTGGGGAAACATCCACCCTTTCCAACTCGATTTATTTTGGTGGATTTTTCTTTGGTACAACACTGCGCTCGTCCGGAATCAATATTATTTCATTTAGCTTGTGTGGATATAGGCATATAGCCTATTTTCATACTCTAACGGTTGCTACCAGTATGCTGCGTTAAATTAATAACAAGCATATTCGAGGGCTATGTTTTATTTTATATTTGGGTAGAGCGGAGTGGCGAGAGTCCTTGTTCGAAGTCACGTGCGACCGCCGCAATCCGGTGGCCTACATCACTTTGGGAGAATGATTACGCACTAGTCTCAGAGAACTCCCTAAAATATGTGAAACCGTAATCTCATAAATTGACTTGAAAAGACCACTTTGGCGTCTACAGTTCCTATCAATCCACGAGACTCTTTCACACCGGGATATCTGAATATTGCTCTAAACTTAATGTCGTGTTTTCTTATGAATGACGTGTGGGCACGTAATCGCCTCAAGAAGACACGACGACTGTCCTAGACTGTTTCGATAAATGCACTTTAGAAATAGTTTCGAATTTTATTTCCCTCAAAATAAATTGGGTTTATATTTGGTGTTCTCACATAATTCAATTAGAAATTTTAAAATTCCAAATAATTAAGGAGACATAATTTTGAAATAAAACCTTCTCTGATACCAACTGATGGAAAACTTAAGGTGTGTGTGCGTCGCTACGTAAATACGTTATCAAAAACAAAGGATAATTAATTTGCTGAATGCAGCAACAACACAATACCCAAGGATCGTTCTTACTCAAAAATTATTTATCTCGAGTGGAATTTCAAAACGCAGGCAGTGTTTTCTAAATGAGTGCACAAATTGAGAGACACACAATTATTGTAAAACTAAAATAGAACGGTAATTTAACTGAAGTGCGGAAGCTTAATGTATATCGTTCTTAGATTCAGTCTCGTGCTTCATGATGGCGGATATTCGTAACAATTTAGATGTATTGTTCCTTATGAATTCCACGGAGCTAGCTTTTCCCAGTAGCATACAAAGTATTTAAAAGATTTTCTGAAACCAAAAGGATTACCACGAATATGTATGTAAATCAAACATGCATCAGTAAAAGATAAATCATTGTGACATGTGATTTGGATCCAACCCTCAAGAGGATATCATTTTGATGTAGGGATGAACGAGGCGCGTGGACGTTACGCTAACGGAAAGACATTCATCACAGAAACTAAAATAACATAGGAGGGCTCCGACCAAAGCGAACGAAAAGGGGTCGGTTGGCTCCCAAATCCAATGGATAAAATTGTGCGGGACTCGATACAACGTCCTTAGGACCTACCTCTCCAACAAGCACACAACTCACCGTGAGACGGACTCGATACAACGTCCTTAAGACCTACCTCTCCAACAAGCACACAACTTACCACACCTACACAAGCATCTATTCTTCAACTTAAGCCGTTACAAATGCAGCAAATAATTTATTTCGGAGCGGCGGCAAACGATTAGTAGCGGTCGAAATTCTAGTTGAGATTAATTCCCTTGTTAGCACAAATTGTGCCAATCTTGGAGAACAAGTCAAGGGACGAGCTTTGCTCCCGCAACGGATCTCCCAATCCGGATCACAAGAGATTCAATAACACAATTCGAAATCAGAACTTGCAAGCAATGCGTTTTAAAATCACGGAAAAGATGGTTCGTAAACACCTCCACAAATCTCACAGCAAGAAGTCACAAATGAGGAAGAAGTTACCCAACCAAGAAGATGAACACACAAGATAAGGTGGGAGATTCACTCTCTCCACGGATCCACCGGCGTCACACCGAATGGGGTTGCAACCTTCTTCCTTGGAGTCGCACCGGAGGAAGCCACGCCGGAGTCGCACCAAACGGGATGGAGATCGCAAGGGGAGACTTCACACCAGGGGGGGCGGCAAGGGGAGAGCTCTCCTTGCCGAAATTTTCAATGTGAAAATTAGGGTTGGTTTTTTTCTTCTTCAATGCCCCATCTCTTCATAAAGGCCTCCTTAAATAGGAGTTACAACAAAGTCTTAACCATCCAAGATGGAGATGTAATCTCATCCATCCATATGGTTAAATACACACCAAAATAATAAAAGAGTTCAAAATTAAAATTACAACCAACTAATGAATATAAAATTATCATCAAGCATGAAATAATTTTATATTCATTAATATAAAATAAAAGTGCATAAATAAACTTTAAGTTTTCACGGCAGTTTTGGCACGCCGCGAGTGGAGATTGTAACGCGGACTTCCTTCAGCATCATCATGGCACCTCAGATCTTTGTGTCGCAGCGCCTCGGCAACTGGGTCATCATCAAGGAGTGTCGGAGGGGACGCGCCATCACATTTGACCTTGCATATGTGGAACTGAAACGTACCCAATACTTTAGGATCTATTAAGCATTAGCAGATCAGAAAAACAAAATGATACACTCTGTTTGTGGATCAATGAATACTATGGATGTATGTGTTGAATGGCCATAGATGTATTCAGTTACCTGAAACCAATCAATTTAGGAGTATGGCAGAGGAGATTCGGTTGAATCCACAGGCTTCTGCTCCAAAAGATGAAGTCGAATGAAGGGGATGCTTCTCTTAGATATCTTTGATCTCATGTATCCTAAGCACCTTGAGATTAGCGCTTATGAGGAGTGAAAATGGCAAACAACATTGCAGGGGCCAAAGTTGTTTTTGATTTTTCTGGATCACAACTTCCCTTGCGATCTCCTGTGCGTTCCTCACCAAGACCAAGAGGAAGAAGATCTAGCCGACTACTTCACGATGTGGACGAAAATACACTTAAGGCCGACTGCCGCTGGATCGCTCGGTGATGGCGAGGAGTCCGTTCGTCGCTGATTCCCGAGGAAATGAGGAGGGAGTGTAGCTGGCGACTAGTCTCTACTGTTGCCGAGGAGACGAAGTTGAAACCCACGACCTGTGTAACTTTTCTCTCCAGATGACCGAATGGAGGAGATGAGAAGAGGCGGCGGTTACAGATCGTGAAACGGGAGAGGAGAGCGTTCGATATTTTCAGCCCTAGTTAACCGATCAAAACAAAAACCACTGCTGGTATAGTCCTCAATTGCAGCCTTAACAGGAGGGCCACTTATGGGGAACTTTTGGCACTTAACACCCTTTAAATTGCTCCATTTGGCACATTGCACCCTAATATTTCAACTTTGGCACTTTGCACCCTCCAAATGAATGTTGGTAGCAGTTTGCACCCTATTGAAATGATTTTCAGGTTTTATGATTTAAGAAATATATATAATAATTTAACAGAGGGCAGTTTTGGTATTACATAAAAAACAAACCCTAAAACCTAAATTAAAGTTCCCTCTCATTTCTTTTTATCTCGTTACCTTCCTGCTCCTCGTGTTCTCCTCCGCCGAAACCTAGCTTCCCTCTCCCGCTACTGGGAGCTTTGCGATCTCTCCGGCAAAAGAGCCCGGCGATCTTGCTTCCGTCCCGCTGTCTTGCGCTAGTCCTGCCGCCGAGCCATTTTTTCCTGTTCTTTCTCTCACAACTCAGCAGATCTGCCGGCGGTAGGTGTCCTAAGCTCTTCCCGGCTCATTTAAAAAATGCATTTCCCTTACGAGCTTCCACTAATTTTTCTTGCAGACGTTCTTCCACCGCATTTTTCCGTCCAGCCCGGCAATCTTCCCAAGCTGCGTTTTCACCTTGGAAGCTCTCTGTTTTTCACCTTGGCAAGTATAACCTGGATTCCTCCACTCTATTTTTCTTCTTGGAATGATGATGATCTAAACCCTTGAAATGAAATGGAATGGTATAATTTTTACAATCGAGCTTCCCACTGCAAAGTTTGTTTGTTCATAGTTTTAGTTGATTCTCAAAACATAATTATATAGTTGCATATTATAACCTAAATTCCTGATGTTTGTTTATAATTTTTTGCATTATAAAGGATGTTGAGAGCTAATGATTCAAGAGCGGGCACACGTTACATGTCATTTGAAGTGTCTCTATTTACTATCAGACTGTATCATTCTGGGTTGTTCATTGGCACTGAAAATATTTCGTATAGGCCTGATGTAGTTAGCTTCTTTGACTACTGTGATTGTAACATCATACTCTTGAAGGATTTGCATGATATGGCGGATCAAGTTGGTCATTTAGGTTGGGTGAGATTTTGGTGTTGTCCAGGCGTATTTGTTGAGCACAGTAATATGAATTTGATATTGAATGATGATGACGTTAAAAATCTAATAACATATAAAAATTCAGAAAAGATAGTTGATGTCTATGTTGAAATTATTGAAGCCCATAATGACCATGATAGTGAGGTTGACCCCAGCTTGGAGAAGCCAATAATTGACTTTGAAAATGATAGTGACTCAAAGAGCAATGAAGAGGACACTGATGAATGTGATTCAACTTTTAGCGATGACTTTGAAGAAGGTGAATATGACTGTGATGATATAGATTTTTATGAATATGTTGATGAAGCCATAGAATGGGTAGGATTGAAGGAGCCAAATGAAAGAAGCAGTAAGGAGCCAAATCAAATCATAGAGCATTATAAGAATAGAATCCTTCCCACTTCTAATCCAAACAAAGGGCAATCATCACGTTATCACATATATGAAGGTAATGCACATGAATCAAACTTTGAATTTGAAGTTGGTATGTGCTTCAATACTGGCGATGATTTTAGAGATGCAGTTAGAACTTATTCAAACATGCAAGGAAAGCCGATAAAATTCACAAAAAAATTGTCGTGATAAGATACAAGTTACTTGTGAATGTAGTTGGGTAATGTATTCTTCCTTTATTTCTAAAAATGATACAACTTTCCAAGTAAAGACCATCAAAGGAGAACATTCATGTTATAGGGCCCCAAGCTCTAAACATTGCACTTTTGATTATCTTGCCAAAAAGTATCAAAACCATCTAAGGAGTAACCCAGAGTGGTCGGTTAGTTCTATGCAAGAGATGTTGCAAATGGAAAATAGAACATCACTTTCCATTTGGAAAATGTATAGAGCTAAAAAGCACGCAAACAAGATTATTCATGGTATAGAACTAAAGCAATATGCTAGCATTTGGGACTATTGTGAGGAAATCCGTCAAACTAATCAAAACACAACAATCAAAGTGCAGTGCAAACAGGTTTTAGATTCACAAAAGTGTATCTTCAAAAGATTATATATATGTTGGGGTGCTTTAAAACAAGGTTTTCTTGTCGGTTGCCGGCCTATTATAGGTCTTGATGGTACTCACCTCAAGACTTCCAATGGAGGAGTTTTATTATGTGCAGTTGGTATTGATGGCAATAATGGCATGTATCCTATAGCATACGCAATGGTTTTAAAAGAAAATAGGAAATCATGGGAATGGTTTATTGGTCTATTAATACAAGATTTGTGCATTGAAAACAATTTTGCATGGACCATTATGTCAGATAAACAGAAGGGACTTATAAGAGCAGTGGAGGAATTACTGCCAAATTCAGAGCATAAATTTTGTGTGAGACATATGTATAGCAATTTGAAGCAGATACATAAAGGCTTACAACTGAAATCTTTATTGTGGAAGGCCGCATCCGCTTCGAGACTAGTTGATTTTAATAGTGAGATGGAAAAACTTAAACAGTTCAATAATGAGGCATATAATTGGGTTAAAGCACGACATCCTAGAAATTGGGCAAGATCTCACTTCAGCACATGGCCCAAATGTGATATGCTGCTAAATAATTTATGTGAAAGTTTTAATAACGTCGTACTAAAGGCAAGAGGAAAACCAATCATCACCATGCTTGAAATTATACGAGTTATTTTGATGAAGAGATTGCATACACAACGGGATAAATTGTTCAACTTTGTTGGAGATATATGTCCAAACATCCAAAAGATATTGGAAAACAACAAAAGGGGGGTCCATGATTACATATTGGAATGGAATGGGGACGACAAGTTTGAGGTAAAAGGGTGGTGTGGTGATAAATGGACAATGGAATTAGCATGTCAAAGTTGTAGTTGTAATAAATGGGACTTAACTGGAATTCCGTGTGTGCATGCTATAGCGTGCATTTTTTTAAAAGAGAGAAGGCGGATGATTATGTTGACTATTGGTATAAAAAGACAACATTTTTGAAAGCGTATGAAAATATGTTGAATCCAATAAAAGGATCAAGGGAATGGCCACAAACGGACTTAAATCTTTTGGTCTCATGGACGATTAAATCAAAAAAACCTGGAAAGCCATCGTTGCATGGCCGAAGGTTGGAAAAAGATGAGTTATATGGTAAAAGGTATGGTTTGAAGAGGCATGGAACAAAATATACATGCTTCAACTGTGGTGTAACAGGGCATAATAAAAAAAGTTGTACTCAATCAACCAAAAATGCCAAGCAGCCATTGCCAACAACGTCCAGATCAAAGTTACCGGTTAGTTCTCTATCAATTGATTTAATTTCGAATCTTGTAGAAGCATTAAAATAACATAATAATTTTTTTGATGTAGGTGAAGAACAAGACTGCAGAGACAAATTATATTGCTGCTCAAGAATCAGTAGCTGGGTCATTTCATCACGGTGAGAATTATCTCACTAATTTCATTTACCATTTTCTAAATTACACTCATTCTCTAATGTGATGTTTTTAAGCAGGTGGGAATGATACTTGGGATGACAGAAGTTTCATTATTTAGAGAGTTTAACAATATTGTAATCTTTAAGTACTAGTTCTGAATTTTTGAAAATCATATGTTGAATATTTCAAATTGTTTGATATGTTATTCGGGTAAAACTTATACTTATTTTTTTTAATACTCAAATTCGAGTACAACTCTTGACTGTTCATGAAGAATGTTCATGAAGAACGCAGGGCTGAAATTGAACGCGGGGCTGCTGCCCAGTGTTCGTTGAGCGCAGGGCTGCCCTGCGTTCGACGAACGCAGGGCAGCAGCCCTGCATGGCATTTTTTTAGTCGAACGCAGGGCGTGCTGCCCTGCGATCGTCGAACGCAGGGCTGCCCTGCGTTCGACTACAAAAATGATATATTGTCATAAAAAATGAGATACTGACAAATGAGATCGAGCTTAAAAATGTGAGGAAATTTCAGCAGTTTTCAGTGGATTTCAGTGGTATTATAGCAAATTATGAAAATGACAAATTTCAGCACAAAAATAAATGTTCTGCATATAGCTGCGCATGACATGAGACCAAAGTTCAAAACAAAAAATTGAATGGTCTGCGTATAGCAATTGTTTTCGTAATTTAAGAACCGGCGGAAATGCTCTGTATGAAAAAAAATTGAACTGGCGTAATTTCAGCACAAAAATAAATGGTCTGCATATAGCTGCGCATGAGATGAGACCGAAGTTCAAAACAAAAAATTGAATGGTCTGCGTATAGCAATTATTTTCGTAATTTAAGAACCGGCGGAAATGCTCTGTATGAAAAAAAATTGAACTGGCGTAATTTTTTTAAGAACCGGCGGAACTGGAGAATTAAATTTAAATGATTTAAAAAAACTGGAGGAGGGAGGACCAAAATACCCCTCTACATATTATTTTCGGAATTTAAAACAAATTGAAAAATTAATAAAAGAACTACAGGGTGCAAAGTGCTTTATTAAAAACTTTAGAGGGTGCAAAGTGCCAAGGACCCCTATTTGAAGGGTGTTAAGTGCCAAATGCCCCACTTATGAGAGCTATAAAATATGAATTCAATGAATTCATTAATACCTCCATGAGTGATAGTGCATGGGGGTTTCTGTGCCCCGCGCGACAGTACCCGTCCCACGGCGGCGTGCTTCGCCTGCTCTCAATCGGCGGGCTTATTTAAATTTTTGATTTAATTTATTTTTTTAATAATTTTATTTTTAAAAATTATATCTTTTTTTTTCCTTTTTTAATATTTTTTTTTTCAATTTTTAAATTATTTATACGGTAATTTATTATAAATTGTCGAAAAAAAATTCTGCGCAGATGGTTTGCGAATAGCCAACCAGCGCAAAACTGTTTGGCTATTCGCAGACTATGGTGGTTTGCGAATAGCCAACCAGCGCAAAACTGAAAGGCTATTCGCAGACCACATGCGAATGGATTGGATCATTTGAATCTTCATCTGACGGCTTATTTTCATTGGTGGACTGGGTTACACCATAATTTAATATCTTTATATATTAGTATAGATAAAAAACAAAATGAAGTCCATGAATAAAATGGATTTCTTAATTATGCCAAAATGGTGTCTATGATGAGACTGAGTTCGCGACTGAATTTACGAGACAGTCTGACCCACCTATCACAGGCTTCGACCATTCGCGCGATTGAATTAACGCATGCTCATGGGCGTCTAAATAGGCTCTAGTTTTCACGCACGGCTACGTCGGGACATCTCGGCGAACCTAGTCCACCTCACAGAAAAAATTTCAACAAAGCAATGTCGGTCGCTTTTTAGCTTCACACTTGCCTTATTGATCATCTTGGTCTGTACACATCTTCTCTTCTTGACTGTCAAGATTTCTCTTCTTCTTAGGGTGGTAACAACCATTATAATCTTTCTGAGGTAAACCCTAAACCCTACACCGAGAAGATGTAAGCAATGTTTTTCTACAAGCGCAAAGACGAGTGGCACAACTTATTCGTCGGAGTAAGGAATGATGATTGTTCGCTGAAAAATTGGACCGACTGTTTGTAGATGAAGAGAGTGGTGATGCCCAATTGTTTGTAGAAGAAACTTGCAGCTTTTTACCGAAAAAGCAAATATCCAAACGTGACAAAGAATTGCATGGTCAAAGAATTGACGATAAAATTAGAGCGATGTTAAATACAGACCAGTTTTGGCAATATGCAGGCCGCGGATATATGCAGACCAAAAAATTATTCATGCATGTCAAATTTCATAATTACATACCATATTCAAAATTCAAATTAATATTTTCCTAAGTAAATCACCAAGCAAAATAGCATTCATAAAATAAGTAAGTAAAATATCATGTGTGCGAGGTTACGTTGAATGTCATTGTTTCGTCAGTAAATCTGGGAGAACTATTGACGGAGTATCCCTTGTAACATCCCCCAAATAGCTAGACCCCTAGAGTGGTTTTGTCATGACTAGGTCATGACAAAACCCTAGGAAGCTTGAAGAGATCACTTGGCCATAGGCTTGAAGGAGAAGAGCACCTTGGTCTGCAAATAGCAATTTCCAGTTACCACGCTTAGGGTTTGACTTTAGGGCCTCACCTTGACCCTTTGACCCAACCATGGCACACCTAACCCTTTGGAGGGTCCCTTAGAGCATCTAGGACTCATTGGGGTCAACCACAGAGGCCAAATTTGACCAAAGTCAACCTTAAACATAAATTGGTCAAAGTAGCCTAATTAGGGTCAATTGGCCTCCACCATGCCAAATTGACCTTTTCTCTACCCTTATAAGTTTATTAGGGACCTAATGGACCAAAAACCCCCATCATGGGGCCACCAAATTGGCCAATTTGACCTAAGTCAATTCTAGCCCTATTTTGGTCAAATTGCCCTATTGTGGGTCAATTGGCCTCCACCTTGCCAAATTGACCCTAACTAGACATTCTTAACCCTTAGGGGAGTGCAATGGGTCACTAGACACCCATTGGGGCTAACCCAAATGGTCAAATTGACCAAAGTCAACTCCCCCTAAATTTAGGTCAAAATGACCTATTTTGATCTAATCAAGCCCAATCTACTTGGGCTAAGCCCAATTGGAGTATCCCATTAGTCTAGGAGGCTGAGAATTACTCAAAGATCCATCCAATTTCTGTAAATGATGATTAGGAGAGAGAAACTCCATTTTCCCCAAAAATGGTGGAGAGAGAAGGAGAGAAATAATGGTCATTCATGGCTTGGGAGCCCAAAGGCTTCCTCTCTTCACCTCCCATGGCATGGTACTTTCCCGCTAATTAATTTGGAGGAGTTTAATAGCCAGGGACGGCCACAAGGGGGCTGAATTTGGAGGATTTTCATGGTGGCCGAAAATAGCTTTAATGGCCATTTATGGCAAATGGAGGTTGCACACTCCCTCTCCCTCGATTAAGCTCTCTATCAACTTCAAAAGACTGAGAGGAGTGAAACCCACAACCTTCCAGAGGAAATCGTGCAGTGGAGGCTCAGATCGGCAAGGAGCACAACTTGAAGGGGGCGGTCATGGCAAATCCGGGAAGCAACACCATCAAGCCCGATCGAAGGTCTGGTTCTTCTCCTCTCTCCCTTTAGGTAGATCTACATCTATTGGCCGCAAGGTTTGAGGCCAAATGGCCTTTGATCGGGTTTGGCCGAAGCTTGTATTTTCAAGCTTTCAATCCCACCCTAAACCCTCCGTTCCGGCCACCTCTGGCCGACCAACCACCCCCCATCGTCGGCCACCACCTCAACGGAGGTGGTGGTGGCATTGGCGAGCCGGGGCGGCGCTTGGGTGGCCGGGAAAACACCTTCAAACATCACCCAGGTCGGGGAAATCTCAGCCATTGGCTGGAGGAAGAAGACAAGCCGATTCGGTCCGTCCCTGCTTCAAGATTCGTGCAGCAGATTTCATTTTTTATATATTTGTTATTCTTTTTTTCTGTCTCTTTACTGGAAGCTGTTAGAAATAAATATTAAAAATACTTAGGCCCTTATACAGAAAAAGTGGTCAACATCAAAGTTGCAGCCCTTGGAGTCTACTTTATTTTAAAATTTGTTTCAGCCAAAAGGAGTTATGTAGCTCCCTGTAGGTCCATTTTGGTGGGACTGGTCCCTAGTGTAGCACAGCCACCATTTCTTGAATAACTTTTGATTGGTTTATGGGATTGACTTGAAAATTTAAACCTAGGCTATTTGTACCTACACCCATAACATATCCAAAGATGGGAATTTTAGGAGAAACTTTTTCTAAGGTTTTTGTAATAATTTCATAAATCAAATATTAATTAATTATTGGGTCAAATGACCTCCAATGCCCTCCAAAGTTTAGTGTGTACTTCTCAGGGTTATCACATGACCCTGGTAAAAATCTCAGCCCAATTGGGACTGATTTAGTTTGGAAATTGGTTAACCTAAGTTGGGTCTAATTAGGTCAAAATTAGGGCATGATGTTTATCTTGGGGTATTGTGGTCAAATCTCCTCACCATGAGATGAAACCTTGGCCACTGGTTTAGGATCACCTTAAACACCTCCATGAGTGATATGGGTGGTGTGGAGGTGGTTATGCTCTAGGACACTAGTTTTAGCCCTAGGTGTGCATGTAAGACCTTGTGAAGGACATGAGGTCAAATGTCCTTGAATGGTTATGAAACTTGGTGGATAAGTTCATAGGGGGTAAATAGGCCCTGGGTAATTTTATAAGAATTTTAGGAAAAATTATTACCATTGAAATATGTCATAACCCCTTTAGGGAAATTCTTTATAAGAGATATTTGCCTGCTTAAATGGTCTTGGATGATGATGAAACTTTGGTAGTGTCCTTAATATCATGATATACACCTCTGGTAATTTTTGTGTAATTATTGTAATGATTTAACAAGTACTTCATTCATAAGGCATTTACTTTATCTTAGGACTAAGAAAAATAAATGAGGTTCCAATACTCTCTGATAAATTGTGCAAATTGGTGATAGGACATCTCAGCGCACTAGGAATCTCTGTGAATTTTTATATAATTTTTTGAAGACTTTTATGAGTAGGCTACTTTACAACTTATCCCTATTGGGTTTTTCTTAAAGAATTCATTTAAGTGAGAAAATGATTTTCATAAATTCTACAATTTAGTCAGTAGACCCTAAACCCTAGACTTTTCTGTTGAATACAAAGGTCTGGTAATTTTCCCATAATTTTTCTGTAAGTATTTTTGGTAGTTCCTTCATAAATCTACAAATTTGGGTATAAGTTAAATATTAAAAGTAGAGAACATTTCCTTATTGTAAAATTGTGATATTCAGTATTTACTGTATTTTTGGCATGGTGGATTTATCTTTATTTTATGGGGGGCATATCATAGGGATAGACTACACTTCATGTTCAATTTCATACTTGGCCAATGTTGAGGAAATTAAAATTAAATGCCAAATAAATACAGAAAATTATGATTCTCTGGACTTAGTCATATGATATCATGATAGACCCCCAGTAATAATCTTGGGTCAATTGGATGAATATTTGGAGTACCTCCTCTTATGCAACTCATATAACTCATTTGGTCTGCGTATAGTAAAACTGTGAAATTTGAGAATCAAGTGGATCCTTAGGAGGGAATGGGGGGGTAAGTGGTTTACCTAGTTTAGTTGAAAAGGTGTGATGGTCAACAAGAAGGATTGTAGATGCTAAATGTGTGCTTGGTGAGTTAGAGGTAAGTTGCACTCGGGGTCGACGAAAGATCGTCTTGGAAAGTCATAAAGCACTTAGGTTTAGCTCAAGTGAAATGATAAGAGGGGTGTTCTTATGGGTAGATACCAATAACACTAAGTGTCTTATGAAAGGGAGCCTTGGGGTGTCATCCCATTATAGTTCCTAGTACCGTAGTGAGCCCCTTACAGGGTAATCCTCGGGAAGTCCAAGATTAACCATTAAGCGTAGGGATAAATTGTTATATAAGATTAACTTAATAATACACTTGGCCACACCCCATTGTCATGAGTATATTAGTCGGTTTGGTCTTACGAGCGGTAGGCTCGGTGGTTGTAGCAGCAGACTTAATTAGTCTAGTGAGCTTGTGACTCAGTAATGTTTGTTGGTGCAGGCGGGTTAGCCAGGGGAGCTTATGGCTCGGAGATAGATAGTAGAACATGTTTGCATGTGCACGAAGGTGGTGGGTCTTCGGTATTGGACGGTCATTCACACCGACGTCAATACGTTGACTCGGCAAGTGTAGAATTTGCACTTAGCCATGAAAGTCTGGTGGTCCAGCCAGTAAGAGTACACAGATGCTCCGTGGTTTTGCGTTGAGGCGTACGATAGGTCTAGGTTAGGTAGTGTGAATACCAACCTAGAGGTGGGAAAGGCCCAACCCACCGCTTCCGTTTGCCACTACGGGAGTATCCTGGGAGTCTAGCTAGCTCCAAAAAGGGGGAACTAAAGGTCTGTGCGCATAGAGTTGAAGTGTGTGAGTTGCACTTGTATGAACATAGCATAAACTGCATAACTCTGCATGTCATGGCATAAACATTGCATTTCGACCCCTACCCCTATCGTATAAGTCGGTTATGGGACTTCTTATACGATAGGCCTTGCTAAACGACCCCTTGGTCTATAGGGTTGTATGGGCATTCCTATAAATCAATGGTTACTTTTCTATTATATCTGTCTTTACTTACTACACTTTACATACTCTTTACCTGCTCTTACTATGCTCTTTACTGCTTCGATTACTTATGTACATATGTGTAGTGGTAGAAACACTTCCTGTAGATTATGCCCCTGTCATCTGCTTTTTTATTATACCCCTTGTTGTCCTCCGCTTCATCCCTCCCGCACGGTGCCTAGGAGCCATTGGGGGTGGGGTGGGGTACATAAGGCTTAGTCTTTTTGACTAACGGTCGGTGGACCATATCATTTTAGGGGATCGAGGAGATGCAGTGTGAGGCCCCCATTTGGACCCCACATACATTTGTATCTCAGCTATGTTCATACATGTGTCCCAGGTTGAAGTGTGGCTAGTAAATACAGAATAAAAACACATAATAATAAATTTACTTTCGTACCTTGTATTAGTTGTTGAATATTTTCCTGTTCTACCATATCAGTTCTTTTTGCTTTTGCGTATTCAAAGTCACGTCCGTTACCTACAAAATTTGACGATGGGCTTATTTATACGAATATGACTAAGTGAGGATAAACCTCTTTCATTGCAGTAATTAAGTAAAGTAAAATTCACGCATTTGAAAACATGTTTTTCATGCTAACCAGTTGTCTGTCTCAATGGTAAACTTAGTATGTAACTGTAGAAACATGTTAGTACTAGTAAAACAGTATGAGCAGTATAGGATCATAATCATATCATGTAACATTAAAACAATATATCAGTATATCATGGTAGCAATAATAAATCATAATCAGTATGTCTATATCAGTATATCAATTTATCATATCAGTATATCATATCAGTGTATCCGTATATCTGTATTTTTGTATATCAGTATCTATTTGAATGTTTCATTTCTTAGGAAATATTTGGGGCGATTCGAATTCTTTTTCCTTTTCTTTTACCCCGAAGGGTCCTTTACCTCGAAGGGTCCTTTACCCCGAAGGGTCTTTTACCCCGAAGGGTCCTTTACCCCGAAGGGTCCTTTACCCCGAAGGGTCCTTTACCCTGAAGGGTCCTTTACCTCGAAGGGTCCTTTACCCCGAAGGGTCCTTTATGTGCATGCATTTCAAGTCGCTCGTAATATAACCTCGTGTCGACACGTTTACATAAAGTGAGTTATTCATTTTTTTATATCCCCTTGGAATTTATTCGCATGTTTGCCTTATACAAGGCCATACATGAAAGCGATCTTAATTATCAGTGATATCAACTATGCATTTAACATTCAGTATAAAAGAGTACGTATGTAAAAAGAAAGTAAAGCCATAAAGCTTAAACGAAACAGGTAGCTCTCACCATCAGTATCAGTGTTCATAGCATAGTCATGTCTATTTTGAGGTGCCATCCTTCGCGGTATATGTATCAGAATCGTATCATTTAGGGTCATTTATATCGGGGTTGCACTCGCTATAGGTATAATAGTAACTATTATGATGACATCATTTGGTAGCTACTTCACCACCCTTTAGTTTCACAAAGCCATAAAAGAAATAAGTTCAAATCGATGTTCTAACCCAAGTAACCCACTTACATATTAGTTCAATAGCTGGCCAGAAGGCAAAGCAAAGCCAAATCCTTATTCAGAATCAAGTTCAAAGACCCTCTTTGGTTTTCCACAAAATTGAATAACAAAGAAAATAGTAGCAGCCGGTTACTAAAGAAATTAAAGCTCAAAATTAAAATCAGCACCATGTCAACTCCATATGTAGCCCATTAATATCTTTCTCTGGATTCCCCACTAATAGTTTGTAATAGCACTTTAACAGGAATCTCCTCTAACTCCAATTTAATAGTCATAGCAGTTAACAGGAATCCCCTTTTAAACTAAATCAAAACATGCCTAGGGAAATCCAAAACCAGAAATCTACATTAAGAAAGGAGAAGAGTAGCAGCTAGCCTACAAGGTAGAGTCCCCCAAAAGGCAGAAAACCTTCATTAATTCCCCAAACATGGCCATTCAATTCAGAAAAACAAATCCCATACTAACTGTAAGGAGAAGTAAAAACAGTAAGGTTCCCCTATTAGAACTCCAGCCGGCCAAGGCCAAGAAAATTAGAGCAAGAGAGCTATAGATTACTTAGGTCACAACCAAAATTTCCTTCTGCATGGGCCGGCCAACAGGGACAAAGAAATGATTTCCATAAACAAAACCTACTGCAGCTAACTGACTCCTTCACTTTTCGAAATAGTAAAATAAGGTATAATCAATCCCATGATTTCCCTGTTAAGACAACCGAACAACACAAGCAGAGCAAAGCCCTAGCCGGCCAAGACCAAGGCCAATACCAAGGTCACATTTCATGAAGTTCCTTCAAATTAGAGATTAAGAAGACCATAACCATCCATGATCAATCCATATTTAAACCTGAGAAGAGAGAAAGAGGAAGGAGAGGCTCATAGTGCGAGATTGGAAGACAAAAGCCGCTAATCGAAGGCCTCAACTAACCCCACATCAGCACAACCAAAAGCCCTCCACTAATTCTTGCCGAGCTTTTCCAACCCAGGCGACGAGAGGGAGGAAGACGATCGAGCGGATCGGAGAAGAACCGGGTAAGCCCTAGCGCTTCACCGTCGCGAAAGGGAGAAGAACATAAAAGGTTTGATAAGAAGGAGAACCCATATGACGTATTTTAACCTTTCCACCGCTTAAAAAAAACGAATCAACCTTTTCCTATGAGCAGCCCAAATAATCTTAAGCCAAGGCCACATAAATCCTCTATTAGCACCCCCAATTCAACTATGAGGAACTTCATATATATATATATATATATATATATATTCCAACTCAAACCATCTGGTTAGTTATTCAACATCGGAAAATTTCATATGTCGCGAAAACATGTCGAATGCCGCAACGTAGTCACGACACTCATATTCAACTGTCAAAGTGACGCCTCGTTGACGCTGATTTGGTTTTCATCATAGGGGATATATATATATATATATAGATTTATTTAAATTGATTCTTATTATCGATTTGCGTCAGTTGAGCCGTTACAATTTCCTCCCCTCTTATAAAAATTTTCGTCCTCGAAAATAGGACACATTATCGATTCTTCAAATATATGTTCTTTACTTTTCCATGCCTTCAAACCGTCGTTCGCTTTCTCATTTTTCGCATTCCTACATGTATAGCGATGAACAAACCGCCACATTTAACTATATATAAAAATTATTTAGTGTTCCATAAAGCTACACATGTAGCACATGTCAGTGTAAAACATTTGAGTGAAACACTTTCACAGTTCTTTCTTTATTTACTATTTGGATTTTGACAATCTTGTGCTATCAACATGATATACAATGCAATCTATCACAGTACTATTTTCTCTTGCCTTCTTTACACACCTTGGTAATCATATTTCATTGTCATGTAGCAATTTTAATTACTTCCCATGTCGTTTACTCGTTACTCGAAGCACAACTATGACTTTCATAATTCGTAATACTATCAAACTGTTATGATACCAAACTGTGTTTTACACGACCTAGTTACGGAGCTATTTTCATTAGACTGACATTATGTACATCATTTTATTTTTCGGTAATTAATAAAACTATTTGTGTACATATGTACAACATACCCTTAAACAATACCTATTCCATCTTTCATATTGAGTGTGTTCGATCATTTGCATTCGTCAGATTCCATGACATCTTAGATTTCCATCCACTTAGATAAGTTTATGTTTGTAACACCGCTTGCAAGACTACGAACTTTGATATACTTTGCCATAAATTTTATTGGACATCACTGCTCTCACATTTCGGCCCTTGTTCAATGTTTAACTTATCATTGGTAACCATTAGTAACTATAACATCAAGATATGCACATTGTGATCGACAAACCACCACGCTCCATCTTAAAAGAAGTTTAGTGTTTCATGATTTATTCATAGTTAATTTGCCTTAACATTACATGAAATGTTTTGACTTTGTTTCCATTCGCCTTCCATCTGAAAGAATAATCCATCACATGGACTTTAGCTTGTCTTGTTTGCATACTTTCCTTTTTAAAGATCAATCATTTTATTCGTTTTCATAACAATATCCGACTTTAAATTCCTAAACCCTTGAAGAGCTCGTAATCCTATCATTCCCTCTTTATAGCACTTCTTTCGAAACAACCTACAAGATGACAAATATTAGTGGACGTTCAATTTCCTTCACATCGTATTCCCATACTCTTCTTATTATCATCTGCAGTTTAATTATCTTGTATTTCTTACTTCGACCTCGGTGTCATTTTGGTTTTTACCGTTGTATTCCTTTTTACAGTCATTGGAGTCATTACTTTGCATTGACACGACACACTTTGTAACGATGTCATGGTAATCCTTTTTCGTTTTCCTTTTGATTTATTTGTATGACACTTTATGCACAAGTGTATATATATAATATGCAAGTACATAGTTATTTCATCGTTCCTTACATAATTTAGCAATTTCAAGTCTCCAACCATGACGTATTACATTGATTTCCGCAGTTCATATATGTTCCTTTTCAGTTAACAGTTTTATTTCCTTCCCACATTTTATACCATCTGAAACACCAATCAGATTGATGTATTCACTTCATTTGGCCGTGTTACGTGGTCACCTATATAGCTAACTCTGTTGAGGTATACCCACTAACAAACAAAAAAACCATATAAGGTATCTCAAAATTTACGTTTCAACCCCTTACAATGTGTAAGGATAATTCAGTATAGTCTTTTGCATATTCCTTTCGTTCATTGTTGCATACCCGTCATAACATTCTCCTTTTAGTAAGTCCGTCAAAATTCTTATCTCAAATTCATATAGTCTTTATAGTGTTCCTACGGATATTTTGCGGTGCTTATATTGAATACCATCATGTATTTTAGGATGTTAGAAACCTTTTTATTTGTGCACTCGTCATTAATTGTTCAACTTTCATATATTCTTCTTTCTTTACTATAATAAGACATAGATATAAGGCTATTTCATATGGTCTTTTGACCATTCTAACTTGCATACTTACCCCTTAATTTTATGCTTCATTATCATAAGCACAACATTCTTCATACTTGGTTTTCCTTCAAATCGCAATCCTTATAAATATTGTTGTTCTCAAATATTTGTCACCGTTGGTCATCCTATATTTGAAATGAAAGAGTTTTCATCTCTGACACTCTATAATAGTAGTTCCATATTATGGGTCGGATGATTCTACTTGATCGTACATACTTCGTCAATCTATGTTGATCTTTGTCCTTCCATTTAAACAGAAGATTCAATATTACTTTTAGTTTGAGGAAATCCTTTCTGTTGGGTATTTTTGTTAGATATTTTTAAGGTGAAGCTTGTAACACAATCAAACTTCACTTTACTATTTATGGCCTAGCATGTCACATACTTTACAAAGCTACTACTTACTTTAACACATAAAAGAATAGTTATCTCAAGTATTTGTTCATATTCTATATGACGCAGCCGGTCATGTTGGCATATTTTGACCATAGGAAATCTTGTCACTAAATGTTGTACTTGTCTATTTTGTCGAAATAAGATACAATGTAATATATATTCATTTTATCATTATAAGTTTCATAGCTTTGTAACATTGCGTTCATCCTTGCTTGAATGTCATTGCATGTATGAAAATTTGTTTCTTACTTCCAATTACATCTAGAGTTAGTAGACTATTCATATCTCTGTGAGTATCATTTGCTCATTTTAAGTCGGCGTACGTTTATACCTTCTAGTTAAAACCATATTCCGTTTATAGAACACGTTGTTTCAACTTTAGTATGCATGCCATATATGATGAAAATAGACTTACAAGACATATCCATTTCATTTTTCTCCGGATGTTTAATAGTGTCTCCATAAATACCACTTGACTCATTTTAGAAAATTAAAGTCCGTTAGTTGTACATTCTTCATTCTCGACTTAACCATATTGTATACCTTCATCATCGTATATATAAACAAAATACAACTATGTACATACAAGCTTTCTTCCACTTCTATATATCTCCTACTCATTTATCTAATTGTAGAAACATTTAATTTTACTCGTGCAATAAGAACGATATTAAGATCTACTTGATTTCATTTTGCTTTAAGGTCATGTAAAATCCATTTCATTTCTATCCTTTCATGAATTCTTCCAAAACCTTTCGACGTGATTCATACCATATTCCGTTTCCTTACATTCATCTCATTCATTAGTGCGTATTTTCTCCGCTTGTATTTATCTGTTCTATTTAGTAAGATCTTAATGGAAAGATAAACATTTGAACCTTGTAGGAAATTACACCTTTTGTTACGTGTTCAACCATTTTACATACTTCCGTCTTCGCAATATAAAAGGATACCACGCTATTATATATATTTAATCTTTCTTCTTATACTCGTTTGCCTATCATAAATAATACTTCCAATTAGGGACCAGCAAGATTTACTTGGAGTTCGTGTACATTTCATGTAGTCCCATCACTTCATGATTTCTTTCAAAACTCTTAGACGTACTTTGATTTAATAACAATTTCTTATTTACTAGATTTCTAAGAACGACCTTCTCATCTACATATCATGTGTGCTTATTCAGTACTCACTACAACCGAACTTCTTTGCAACCTGGCTCTGATACCAAATTGTGAGGCCCCCATTTGGAACCCACATACATTTGTATCTCAGCTATGTTCATACATGTGTCCCAGGTTGAAGTGCGGCTAGTAAATACAGAATAAAAACACATAATAATAAATTTACTTTCGTACATTGTATTAGTTGTTGAATATTTTCCTGTTCTACCATATCAGTTCTTTTTGCTTTTGCGTATCCAAAGTCACGTCCGTTACCTACAAAATTTGACGACGGGCATAGTCATACGAATATGACTAAGTGAGGATAAACCTCTTTCATTGCTGTAATTAAGTAAAGTAAAATTCACGCATTTGAAAACATGTTTTTCATGCTAACCAGTTGTCTGTCTCAATGGTAAACTTAGTATGTAACTGTAGAAACATGTTAGTACCAGTAAAATAGTATGACCAGTATAGGATCATAATCATATCATGTAACATTAAAACAATATATCAGTATATCATGGTAGCAATAATAAATCATAATCAGTATGTCTATATCAGTATATCAATTTATCATATCAGTATATCATATCAGTGTATCCGTATATCTGTATTTCTATATATCAGTATCTATTTGAATGTTTCATTTCTTAGGAAATATTAGGGGCGATTCGAATTCTTTTTCCTTTTCTTTTACCCCGAAGGGTCCTTTACCCCGAAGGGTCTTTTACCCTGAAGGGTCGTTTACCCCGAAGGGTCCTTTACCCCGAAGGGTCCTTTACCCCGAAGGGTCCTTTACCCCGAAGGGTCCTTTATGTGCATGCATTTCAAGTCGCCCGTAATATAACCTCGTGTCGACACGTTTACATAAAGTGAGTTATTCATTTTTTTATATCCCCTCAGAATTTATTCTCCTGTTTGCCTTATACAAGGCCATACATGAAAGCGATCTTAATTATCAGTGATATCAACTATGCATTTAACATTCAGTATAAAAGAGTACGTATGTAAAAAGAAAGTAAAGCCATAAAGCTTAAATGAAACGGGTAGCTCTCACCATCAGTATCAGTGTTCATAGCATAGTCATGTCTATTTTGAGGTGCCATCCTTCGCTGTATCTGTATCAGAATCGTATCATTTAAGGTCATTTATATCGGGGTTGCACTCGCTATAGGCATAATAGTAACTATTATGATGACATCATTTGGTAGCTACTTCACCAACCCTTTAGTTTCACAAAGCCATAAAAGAAACAAGTTCAAATCGATGTTCTAACCCAAGTAACCCACTTACATATTAGTTCAATAGCTGGCCAGAAGGCAAAGCAAAGCCAAATCCTTATTCAGAATCAAGTTCAAAGACCCTCTTTGGTTTTCCACAAAATTGAATAACAAAGAAAATAGTAGCAGCCGGTTACTAAAGAAATTAAAGCTGAAAATTAAAATCAGCACCATGTCAACTCCATATGTAGCCATTAATATCTTTCTCTGGATTCCCCACTAATAGTTTGTAATAGCACTTTAACAGGAATCTCCTCTAACTCCAATTTAATAGTCATAGCAGTTAACAGGAATCCCCTTTTAAACCAAATCAAAACATGCCTAGGGAAGTCCAAAACCAGAAAGCTACATTAAGAAAGGAGAAGAATAGCAGCTGGCCTACAAGGTAGAGTCTCCCAAAAGGCAGAAAACCTTCATTAATTCCCCAAACATGGCCATTCAATTCAGAAAAACAAATCCCATACTAACTGTAAGGAGAAGTAGAAACAGTAAGGTTCCCCTATTAGAACTCCAGCCGGCCAAGGCCAAGAAAATTAGAGCAAGAGAGTTATAGATTACTTAGGTCACAACCAAAATTTCCTTCTGCATGGGCCGGCCAACAGGGACAAAGAAATGATTTCCATAAACAAAACCTACTGCAGCTAACTGACTCCTTCACTTTTCGAAATAGTAAAATAAGGTATAATCAATCCCATGATTTCCCTGTTAAGACAACCGAACAACACAAGCAGAGCAAAGCCCTAACCGGCCAAGTCCAAGGCCAATACCAAGGTCACACTTCATGAAGTTCCTTCAAATTAGAGATTAAGAAGACCATAACCATCCATGATCAATCCATATTTAAACCTGAGAAGAGAGAAAGAGGAAGGAGAGGCTCACAGTGCGAGATTGGAAGACAAAAGCCGCTAATCGAAGGCCTCAACTAACCCCACATCAGCACAACCAAAAGCCCTCCACTAATTCTTGCCGAGCTTTTCCAACCCAGGCGACGAGAGGGAGGAAGACGATCGAGCAGATCGGAGAAGAACCGGGTAAGCCCTAGCGCTTCACCGTCGCGAAAGGGAGAAAAACAGAAAAGGTTTGATAAGAAGGAGAACCCATATGACGTATTTTAACCTTTCCACCGCTTAAAAAAAACGAATCAACCTTTTCCTATGAGCAGCCCAAATAATCTTAAGCCAAGGCCACATAAATCCTCTATTAGCACCCCCAATTCAACTATGAGGAACTTCATATATATATATATATATTCCAACTCAAACCATCTGGTTAGTTATTCAACATCGGAAAATTTCATATGTCGCTAAAACATGTCGAATGCCGCAACGTAGTCACGCACTCATATTCAACTGTCAAAGCGACGCCTCATTGACACTGATTTGGTTTTCATCATAGGGGATATATATATTTATTTAAATTGATTCTTATTATCGATTTGCGTCAGTTGAGTCGTTACACGCAGCAACACCAGAGGCCGGTGCAGACGGAGGCGGACCAGTCTAGTGCAGGAGCACCAGTTTCAGGATTAGGGAGTGATTAGTAGTTAGCTTCCGCGAGTGATCTTGTAGTGAGGATATGATGTACAGGGCATGAGCCCTTTATTAATGTAATCTTTTATTCAGTTATTATCTGTGGACATTTACCTTTATGGTTTTATATTTCATGTGATGTGGTCTTGAGCTTCTTTATTTGTTCAAGTATAATTTTCTTCTTTGTGATCGATTTGGCCGACAGGATCAGCGTTTTGTAGTGGCAATCTTCCCAAGCGTGGGTGTCACCGCAAAACGGCGGTTCTGGGCCTAAGACCCGGATGTTTGAAAAGAAAAAAAAATAGGGTCTTACAAGTGGTATCAGAGCGAACCTCGATCCGAAGAAAAGAAGTCCACAAACCCTGGGCCACCCCGCGTGAGCTTAGTTTGAGGACAAACTAGCAGCGGAAGCAGTGGTGTGCCCATATGGGGAAATCACATGAAAAAGTCCACTTTTAACTGAATCTTTTTAGTCAATTTCCCTTACGTGTGTCAAGTTTTCTTTTGTAGCCAGCGACAAACCCTGCCCCCAACAGGGAATACCTCCGGCTGCAAAGATCTCTTTAGATAGTCCTTTAGTTAATGAGTTAGACTCCACTAGGGCACGTGACTTACCATGGTAATTTATACCATGCTTGACCTAGTCTGAAATAGACCGTAGGTTTAACTTTTGGTGAAGGTACGAGGATACCCCAAAAAGGCTAGAGTAAGGGAGATTCACACTTAAGCAGAAGGGTATGGGACTCATAGACTAAACCCTCGTACCGCTGACATGATTACATTGAGATAACCATCACACTAAGCACCGAGGGTCGGATAAGAAATTCAAGTTAAGAAGAGACCTATTTGGGATTGGGTCACATGTTTAAGGTTGTCATAGAGGGTACCTTGAATAGTCTGAAGAATGGAGCGAATTGACAAGTTTCAAGATAGAACCCCAAGTCTAAGGTTGTGTGCCCTAAGGATTTCTTGCATACCTAGGACGAATATAACATGGTAATATTGAAGATACTTAGCCCAAAAATAGATATAGACTAATCTTTTGTTTATTGGGGCTTACCTTTTGTTTATTGGGCAAATTAGTTACTGACTTGGGTGTCCCTTAGATCTAATTTAACAAGTGCTATGTCGGGAACATGATGATTTTGAAGTCGATCTTATTCAATGTTACTTGGGCGAAGATAGATTCTATAAAAGCACATTAGGAATGATGATCTGAAGTATTACCAGGACCATGGATAGACATCGTTGATCGAACAACGACTTGACCTTAGTTGAAGCATTAGAAATGTAAAGTTGCTAGGTTTAGTCACTTAGGGATGCATATGCCTTTCTGGAAGTTGGGAACTGTAATTAGGTCGTGCATGCTTTAGTTATATTTGAATGTTCTGGTAGTTTGGGGCTTTCAGAAGTGATTAACTTATGATTCGTTATAAATTACGCCCTGTCATGGTAGAAAATTTTAACTGCAATGATAATCTTCAAACCTTGGAAGCTATGATGACGAATAACCAGAGATCATAGACGATGACTTATTGGATTTTGAATCTAGTGTTTGAGTTTACTATGATAAGAACGATCTAAGTTTATCTTACTTTGAACCATTCGAAAGTGATCAAGACTAGCATATGTGGAAGTAATAGGAATTTGGTGAAATAAATGTGAAGATATTTTCTTGATGAAATTGACTTGTGAAAAATCTTAGGGTTTCAAAAGATTCTACCCGTAAACCTTATGAATCAAACTCCACCTAGAAATTTATTGGGAGTCATCTTCAAACATTGATACTAGTGTTGGTTGGTTAACATATGATCATAAGATCCATGTGTACACCCCCTTAAATTCTGAGGATAATTGGGACGCTTGATGATGTGATCAGTCCCAATAAATGATAAGAATTGTTTAAAATTATAAAGTTGAGTTGGTTGATGACTCGGGCGTACTCGTAGGAATAAGAAGCTGATTGTGTGGAGAAGTTTTTATAGAGTCGTTGCCTACCCACATAGATGAGAAATATAGTCACCGGAAAAATGGTGTATTGCGGAATGTATATTTCCTCGAAATAAAGAAAGACATCGTAAGTTTTGTGATGCACGGTGAAGGCCAAGTGCAAAAGTATTTGGAGAACTACCACAATCACTGCCCGTGTTAGAGTGGAGTTCGAGGACATAACTATGGATTTCACACACAGGTTACCACTCCGAACACAGTCTTATTTGGAACAACGAGGATAGATTAACCATGGTAGCTAGGGCCACCCCGAGCTGGAAGGACGCTCCCATTGGTGTTTGATGGGATTTGTTGAGCAGTTTGTCTGTTATCGTGGTGTGACCAAGACGATCGTGTCGGATCGGGATGAACGGGTTATGTCCAAGAAGTGAAGATCAGTCCAGGCTCATCTGGGCTCTAGGCTGACGTTCAGCATAGCTTTCCACCCTCAGAGGGACGGAGGCGCGGGATTCCACCATCTTGGACCCAGGATGAGGATTTAAGGAGACTCGGCTCTGAATTTGTGAAGGACATAGATACCCAGGTGCGGCTGATTTGAGTTAGGATGTTGGAGGCCCAGAGCAGACAGGTCAGGTATTATGATGCATGGTATCGTCAGGTAGAGTTCCAGGTTGGAGACCGAGTGTTCCAGAAGATACGTTTGATGCAGGGAGTCTCGCAGGTTCGCATGCGGAAGAAGATCAGTCTGAGATAGATGAGGCTCTACAGGATCCTGGAGTGGATCAGCTCATTGGATTATAGACTGGAGTTGCCGCCGGAGTTAGCGGGATTGCATGACGTCTTCTATGTCTCCTCCTTTAGGAGAGCTCTACTATGGCCGAAGCAGTGAATTTCCACTATAGATGGCTCGGTAGCCTCCGCTCAATTGATTCACCTAGAGCCGGTCCGGATAGACGACACCGAGATGCGAGTCTTGTGGCGCAAGGAGGTCCCGCTGGTCAAGGTCCAGTGGAGAAATTATGGACAGGAGGAGCACACCTGAGAGCCACTAGAACTGGTGTGGCAGAGATAGTCGGTACTCTTCAAGTCAGGAATAACTTCAATTCTTAGGGGATGTTACGTTCAGTCACTCTTGGTGAAAAAACCCGCAAGCCTAACCTGAATTTCGAGGACGAAATTATTTTTTTGTTTATTGGGATTTATAATATCCCCCAAACAGCTAAACCCCTAGAGTGGTTTTGTCATGACTAGGTCATGACAAAACCCTAGGAAGCTTGAAGAGATCACTTGGCCTTAGGCTTGAAGGAGAAGAGCACCTTGGTCTACAAATAGCAATTTCTAGTTACCAAGCTTAGGGTTGGACTTTAGGGCCTCATCTTGACCCTTTAACCCCCACCATGGCACACCTAACCCTTTGGAGGGTCCCTTAGAGCATCTAGGACCCATTGGGGTCAACCAAAGAGGCCAAATTTGACCAAAGTCAACCATAACCTTAAATTAGTCAAAGTAGCCTAATTAGGGTCAATTGGCATCCACCATGACAAATTGACCTTTTCCCTACCCTTATAAGGTGATTAGGGACCCAATGGACCAAAAACCCACATCATGGGGCCACCAAATTGGCCAATTTGACCTAAGTCAACTCTAGCCCTGTATTGGTCAAATTGCCCTATTGCGGGTCAATTGGCCTCCACCTTGCCAAATTGACCCTACCTAGACCTTCCTAACCCTTAGGGGAGTGCAATGGGTCACTAGACACCCATTGGGGCTAACCCAAATGGTCAAATTGACCAAAGTCAACTCCCCCCTAAATTTAGGTCAAAATGACCTATTTTGATCTAATCAAGCCCAATCTACTTGGCCTAAGCCCAATTGGAGTATCCCATTAGTCTAGGAGGCTGAGAATTACTCAAAGAGCCATCCAATTTCTGTAAATGATGATTAGGAGAGAGAAACTCCATTTTCACCAAAAATGGTGGAGAGAGAAAGAGAGAAATAATGGTCATTCATGGCTTGGGAGGCCAAAGGCTTCCTCTCTTCACCTCCCATAGCTTGGTACTTTCCCCCTAATTAATTTGGAGGAGTTTAATAGCCAGGGCCGGCCACAAGGGGGTTGAATTTGGAGGATTTTCATGGTGGCCGAAAATAGCTTTAATGGCCATTCATGGCAAATGGAGGTTACACACTCCCTCTCCCTCGATTAAGCTTTCTATCATCTTCAAAAGACTGAGAGGAGTGAAACCCCTAGCCTTCCAGAGGATATCGTGCAGTGGAGGCTCAGATCGGCAAGGAGCACAACTTGAAGGGGGCGGCCATGGCAAATCCGGGAAGCAACCACCATCAAGCCCGATCGAAGGTCTGGTTCTTCTCCTCTCTCCCTTTGGGTAGATCTACATCTATTGGCCGCAAGGTTTGAGGCCAAATGGCCTTTGATCGGGTTTGGCCGGAGCTTGTATTTTCAAGCTTTCAATCCCAACCTAAACCCTCCGTTCCGGCCACCTCCGGCCGGCCAACCACCCCCCATCGTCGGCCACCACCTCAACGGAGGTGGTGGTGGCATTGGCCGGCCGGGGCGACGCTTGGGTGGCCGGGAAAACACCTCCAAACATCACCCAGGTTGGGGCAATCTCAGACATTGGCTGGAGGAAGAAGACAAGCTGATTCCTTCCGTCCCTGCTTCAAGATTCGTGCAGCAGATTTCATTTTTTATATATTTGTTATTCCCTTTTTCTGTCTCTTTACTGGCAGCTGTTAGAAATAAATATTAAAAATACTTAGGCCCCTCTACAGAAAAAGTGGTCAACATCAAAGTTGCAGCCCTTGGAGTCTACTTTATTTTAAAATTTGTTTCAGCCCAAAAGGAGTTCTATTGCTCCATGTAGGTCCATTTTGGTGGGACTGGTCCCTAGTATAGGACAGCCACCATTTCTTGAATAACTTTTGATTGGGTTATGGGATTGACGTGAAAATTGAAACCTAGGCTATTTGTACATACACTCATAACATATCCAAAGATGAGAATTTTAGGAGAAACTTTTTCTAAGGTTTTTGTAATAATTTTATAAATCAAATATTAATTAATTATTTGGTCAAATGACCTCCAATGCCCTCCAAAGTTTAGTGGGTACTTCTTAGGGTTATCGCATGACCCTAGTAAAAATCTCAGCCCAATTGGGACTGATTTAGTTTCAAAATTGGTTAACCTAAGTTGGGTCTAATTAGGTCAAAAATAGGGCATGATGTTTATCTTGGGGTATTGTGGTCAAATCTCCTCACCATGAGATGAAACATTGGCCACTGGTTTAGGATCACCTAAAACACCTCCATGAGTGATAAGGGTGGTGTGGAGGTGGTTATGCCCTAGGACACTAGTTTTAGCCCTAGGTGTGCATGTAGGACCTTGTGAAGGACATGGGGTCAAATTTCCTTGAATGGATATGAAACATAGTGAATAAGATCATAGGGGGTAAATAGGCCCTAGGTAATTTTATAAGAATTTTAGAAACAATTATTATCATTGAAATAGGTCATAACCCCTTTAGGGAAATTCCTTATAAGAAAAATTTGCATGCTTAAATGGTCTTGGATGATGATGAAACTTTGGTAGCGTCCTTAATATCATGATATACACCTCTGATAATTTTTGTGTAATTATTGAAATGATTTAACAAGTACTTCATTCACAAGGCATTTACTTTGTCTTAGGACTACGAAAAATAAATGAGGTTCCAATACTCTCTGATAAATTGTGCAAATTGGTGATAGGACATCTCAGGGCACTAGGAAGCTCTGTGAATTTTTATATAATTTTTTGGAGACTTTTATCAGTAGGCTACTTCACAACTTATCCCTATTGGGTTTTTCTTAAAGAATTCATTTAAGTGAGAAAATGATTTCCATAAATTCTACAATTTAGTCAGTAGACTTTTCTGTTGAATAAAAAGGTCTGGTAATTTTACCATAATTTTTCTGTAAGTATTTTTGGTGGTTCCTTCATAAATTTATAAATTTGGGTATAAGTTAAATATTAAATGTAGAGGACATTTCCTTATTGTAAAATTGTGATATTCAGTATTTACTGTATTTTTGGCATGGTGGATTTATCTTGATTTTATGGGGGCATATTATAGGGATAGACTACACTTCATGTTCAATTTCATACTTGGCCAATGTTGAGGAAATTAAAAATAAATGCCAAATAAATAGGAAAAATTATGATTCTCTGGATTTAGTCATATGATATCATGATAGACTCCCAGTAATAATCTTGGGTCAATTGGATGAATATTTGGAGTACCTCCTCTTATGCAACTCATATAACTCATTTGGTCTGCATATAGTAAAACTGTGAAATTTGAGAATCAAGTGGATCCTTAGGAGGGAATGGGGGTAAGTGGTTTACCTAGTTTAGTTGAAAAGGTGTGATGGTCAACAAGAAGGATTGTAGATGGTAAAGGTGTGCTTGGTGAGTTACAGGTAAGTTGCACTCGGGGTCGACGAAAGATCGTCTTGGAAAGTCATAAAGCACTTAGGTTTAGCTCAAGTGAAATGATAAGAGGGGTGTTCTTATGGGTAGATGTAAGACCCCTTTTTTTGCAAAAACCACCGGGTCTTAGGCCCAGAATCGCCGTTTTGCGGTGACACCCTCGCTCGGGAAGGTCGCCACTACAAAACGCCGATCCTTCCGGCCAATTTGATCACAAAGAAAAGTAAGGGTAAACGACTAAATAAGCCAAGTCCACATCACATTTAAATAAACCATCAAGAGATGTCCACATACATAACTGAAACAAAAGAGATAACAAGGGGTACAATAATAACGGGCTCGTGCCCTGTACATCATGTCCTCACTACAAGATCACTCGCGGAAGCTAACTACTAATTACCCACTGATCCTGATTCCTGTGCTCCTGTACTAGACTGGTCCGCCTCCGTCTACACCGGCCTCTGGTGTTGCTGCGTCTCCTCGATCTCCTAAAATGATATGGTCCACCGACCATTAGTCAAAAATAATAAGCCTTATGTTCCCCACCCTACCCCCAATGGCTCCTAGGCACGGTGCGGGAGGATGAAGCGGAGGACAGCAAGGGGTATAACAAAGAGCAGGTGACAGTGGTACATGGAATGTTTCTACACTACACATGTGTGTATATATATAACTGAAGCAGTAATTAAAAGCATGGTAAAAAGTATATAATGAGCAGTAAGCAGTAAGTATAATAGCAAGTAATATAAAAGTAACCATTGATTTATAGGAATGCCCATACAAACCTATAGACCAAGGGGTCATTTAGCAGGGCCTACCGTATAAGAAGTCCCATAACCGACTTATACGTTAGGGGTAGGTTGAATGTAATGTTTATGCTATGTCATGCGAGGTATGCTGTTATGCTATGTTCATACAAGTGCAACTCACTCACTACGACTCTATGCGCATAGACCTTTAGTTCCCCCTTTTTGGAGCGTGCAAGACTCCTAGGATACTCCCGTAGTGGCAAACGGAAGCGGTGGGTTGGGCCTCGCCCACCTCTAGGTTGGTATTCACACTACCTAACCTAGACCTATCGTACGCCTCAACGCAAAACCCGCGGAGCATCTGCGTTCTCTTACTGGCTGGACCACCAGACCTTTAAGGCTAAGTGTAAATACCACACTTGTCGAGTCAACGTATTGACGTCGATGTGAACGATCGTCCAATACCGAAGACCCACCACCTTCAATGCACATGCAACATGTTTTACTTCCTATCTCTGAGCCATAAGCTCCCCGGGCTAACCTGCCCGCCATCAATAACCTTCTGAGCCATCGGCTCGCCGAACCAACCCGTCTGTACCTACAAACATGACTGAGTCACAAGCTCACCTGACTCAGTAATCCGCTCCTTCAACCACCGAGCCTAATGCTCGTAAAACCAAACCAACTAACTTCTCGTAACCACGGGGTGTGGGTGTGTGTATTATTAAGTTATTCTTGTATAACATTTTTACTCTTACAGTTTATGGTTAATCTTGAACCTCCCGAGGGTTACCCTGTAAGGGGCTCGCTACGGTACTAGGAACCAAAATGGGATGACACCCCAAAGTTCCCTTTTTTTTCAAGCCACTTAGTGTTGTTGATATCTACCCATAAGAACACCCTCCTCGTTATTACAATTGTATTAACCCTAGGTGGCTTATGACTTCCCAAGACGATCCTTCGTCAATCCCGAGCACCACTTTACCCTCAACTCACCAAGCACACTTTACCATCTATAACCCTTCTTGTTGACCATCCTACCTTCTCAACTAAATTAGGTAAACTACATACCTCCCATCCCTCCTAAGGATCCACTTGATTCTCAAATTTCACGGTTTTACTATACGCATACCAAATTAATTATATGAAGCTCACAACTATAGGTACTCCAAATCTTCATCCAACTGACCCAAGCTATTTACTGAAGGTCTATCATGATGTTATAAGATTAATTCCAGAGAATCGTATTTTTCCCAACATTATTAATATTTAAAGCAATTTTCCAAAATACAACCTCCTAAGGTTTGAACTACAAGTGCACTTTTCTGACTTCCATTGCCCACCAAACTTTTTAAATAAATCAAGGGTACCTCATAATCAGTACATATGAACTTGTAGGAAATTCCAGCAAGGTTTACTATTATTAAAAATTCCAAAACCCATTACTTTTCAAGTATGTCCAAAGGAGGTACCCTCATATGAACTCCAAACCTTATGTAAATTTATACAGAGGTGATTCATACTAAAATATTCAGCCCTACAAAATTTGACTATATTCCATAGAGGTTACATTTGTACTTTTTCACAAAGGACATATTTGCAATTAATTCCAATTTGAACTAGAAGTACCAAAAATATCAATCCAAAAATTATGAGAACATTACTGTGGGTTCATAATGGTATGAAATGATATCCAGCAAAGTTTAATGAAATTACAGAAAACGAACACTATAAAATTAATCATTTCAAGAATTGCCAACAATATGAATAATTACAATTTGGACAACCAAAAGTTTTCCAATGGTTCTAATAGAATCTCCATGGATTAATAATATCAAATCTAGGTTGGTGACAGAAGATGGTTAATCACTAAGTATTAGTTCTTCCTAAATCCTCAAAACCTAAATATTTACAAATCTACCCGAGGATTTAATCCCTAGGGTTGGAAACTCCAAACCTCACCAATTTCTCACAGTAGGACTCTCTGGTCACTATGGCCATCTCCCCAAAATTTTAGATCAAGTCATTAAGGTTTGACCCCTCTTCCTTCATTGACTCCTAAATGCACCCCTTATGGTTTACCCTAGGATTATGGTCCAAACTTCCCCAAATCCACCCAAACTTCTTGTGAGGGTGTTATATCACTCATGGAACTCAAAGGAGTCCATTACACTCCTCTCCAAGGACAAACATCCTTATGTCCTTCATAACCCCAAAATTTCACTCCATGGGGATCAACCCTATGGCCTTGGGCAAATCAACTCCAGTGCTCACCCATCTCCTCATGGGGTCTCAAAAAGGTCCCACTGACCTCCCCAAGGAGACTCAAGCCTCTATGGGCCCATTTGGCCAATGGATCTCTACTTGGCTAAATGCACCCCAAGGGGCCCCAACTCCATGCCCTAGGGCAATCCAACTCCCCATGACCCCAAAACTCACCTGGATGTGGATTGGGTGGTGTTAGGGCAGTGGCCAAAATTCCACTCCATTTGGAGGTGGTTTGACCATGGAAAACCCCAAATACCTCCTAACCATAATTTTCCCCTTATTGGACAAATTTTTTGGCCCAATGACTACCTAGTCAAATGAACTCCAAATGAGTTGAAATTTTAACCAGGGACTTATCATAACCCTAAGAACACCCCACCAAAATTTGGTGGAGTTTGGAGGTCATTTGGCCCTCCAAACAATTTATACCTTGATTATTAAATGTTTACAAAAACTTTAGGAAAAAGTTCTCCAAAAATTTCCATTTTTGGATATGTTATAACCCTAGGCATGGCTCACTCCTAGTCCAAATTTCAAGTCATTTGGACTAATGGTTTGGTGTGAGCATCCATTCAAAGTTCAGTCACACCTTGCACTAAAATGGGTGCTGAGGTCAAACCTGACCTCCTAGTTGGGTGAACCCAATTTTGTAATAAACTAGACATCAAGGGCTCCAACTTTGATGTTGGATAAATTTTCCCTAGAAGCCTCTAAGTATTTTCTATATTAAAACTAGAATCAGCCAACAAATAACACTATTAATATGAATATTTATTAATTCTGATTTTGACTAATTGCGCAGGATCGGACGGCATCCGCTTATCTTCCCCAATGAACAGACGGTGGAGATGTCCCGCGCCTGGGCCGACTTGTGGGCGATTTTCCGGCCGATTGGAGGCTTCTCCGGCGAAACCCTCAAGCCCTCACCTCCGCCCGACCTTCACCTTCCATTTGTCGGTGTCGACATGGCCGGAGGTGGCCGGAGTTGGCCCCCCGCAGTTATCGATTTCGGCCATGAACAATAAAGAAATCCGATTGGAATTATCTCCAATCTCAGCCGGTTTTGAAATAGGAAGAAAAGGGATCTATCCACTAGGGTAGAGATGAGAAACCAGACCTTGATTGGAGCTTGATGCCTTGCCCGATGAAGACTTGCCATGACCGACCTCCTCCCTTTCCCAAGCTCTGCAACTACCACTTAGAAGAGCTCGACCTCTTCTGAAAACATGGGGGTTTCACTCCTCTTCAACCCCTGAAGGAGTTAAATGGGCCAAATGGGAAGAGGAATGGGTGTAACCCCTTTTTGCCATTAATGGCCTCTTCATCTCCCCCCATGGCCGGCCACAATACATCCCCCCTGTCTTCAATTCCTCCAGAAACTCCTGGAATTCCCTCCACATTCATCAGGGGAGATGAAAGGAGTCATCAATGAGGATTCCAAGGGGTTTAACACCTTAATGGCCATGAACACCACCTTCTCTCTCCTCCAAAATTGGGTTTTTCTCTCTCCTACTCATCATGGCCGATTTTCCACTCCCTCCTATGTTTAATGCTAGCCTACTAGGCTGGTTGACCACCCAATTGAGTTAGCCCAAAGGGATTGGGTTAGGTTTAAGGGATTTGACCTAATTTGGGCAAGTTTGACTTTTGGTCAAGTTGGCCAATTGGGTGACCCTAGGATGGGGCTTTTGGGTCCATTGGATTCCAAATTAGGTTTAGAAACTACTGGTGGGGTCAATTTGGTCACATGAGCCTTAGTTGACCCATTATAAGTTGATTGGACCAAAACAGGCTAAGTTCACTTTGGTCAAATTGAGCCCTAGGGTTGACCCAGTCATGGGGCTTTTTGTTCCACTGGGTCCCCTATGATATGATAACACTATGGGTAGGGTCAATTTAATATGGTGGTGGTTAATTAGGGCACTTAGTGAAGAATTGCCATTTTGACCTAAAAGGGCATATAGGTCAATTTGCACCACTGGGGGTCCTATGATGGGGCTCTTAGGTCTACTAGGTCTCTTATGATATTTTAGACCTAGATGTATGGTCAACTTGGCATGGTGGAGGTCAATTGACTCTAATTAGGCTACTTTGACCAATTTGGGGTTAGGGTTGACTTTGGTCAAACTAGCCTCCTTGGTTGGCCCCAATGGGCCCTTGGTGCTCTAAGGGGACCCCTAAAGGGTTAGGGATACTATGGTGGGGTCAAATAGTCAAGTTGAGGCCCTAAAGTCCAACCCTAAGCTTGGTCACTGGAAATTGCTATTTGCAGTCCAAGGCACTTTCAACCCTAATCTTGCCTAAGTTAAAGGGATTTCTACACTACCAAGGCCTTGTCATGACCTTGCCAAGACAGATTCACCTGGGGGGTCTAGCTGTCTGGGGGATGTTACAGTAGATACCAATAACACTAAGTGTCTTGCGAAAGGGAGCCTTGGGGTGTCATCCCGTTATAGTTCCTAGTACTGTAGCGAGCCCCTTACAGGGTAATCCTCGGGAAGTCCAAGATTAACCATTAAGCGTAGGGATAAGTTGTTATACAAGATTAACTTAATAATACACTCGGCCACACCCCCATTGTCATGGGTATATTAGTCGGTTTGGTCTTACGAGCGGTAGGCTCGGTGGTTGTAGCAGCAGACTTAATTAGTCTGGTGAGCTTGTGAGTCAGCAATGTTTGTTGGTACGGGCGGGTTAGCCTGGGGAGCTTATGGCTCGGAAATAGATAGTAGAACATGTGTGCATGTGCATGAAGGTGGTGTGAAAGTGCACAGTTAACCTCACTAAAATTCTCTAGAGGGGGGTGAATGGAGATTTTAAAATATTTTTGTGCAAAGTTAATAATTATATATATATGTGTGTGTAATGATCACAGATTTAAGCTTCCCACACACCAACAAGAATTAAGCAAATAAAGAAGGAAAATAACAAGAAGAAAATCACAGCACAACACAAAGAAATATAGTGGTTCCCCAAACTTTGGGTAGTCCACTCTTCTACCCCTTTTGGTAGGAATTCACTATCTTGCACTGAGTCTTTTGATAAGGAGACTCTTAGAACCAGCTTGAGTCTTTTGATAAGGAGACTCTTAGAAACAGCCTGAGTCTTTTGAAAAGGAGACTCTTAGAACCAGTACAACTGAATTTTTTGAAGAGAGATTCTAAAAACTCTTTTACAATATTTGAAAATGAATTAGAAAGAGAAGAAGAAGCATTTGAAACAAGAAAGAATCTCTCTTCTATAGTGAGAAGGAGATTGTGAGCCTTTTTTCTCTTTTAGTGAGAGCTATCAGAGTTTGCAGCAGTATGGCTTCAGAATGAGGAGAAGAAAGTTTGATCTTTGCTGCAGCACTATTTCTCAATTGTCTCTCTTTTCACTTGGGAGCTCTTCCTCTTTTTCAAAATGAATATGGTGGATCGCTTCATTCTCTTCTCTGTCGACCTCGTTCTTATTTATAGCTCTGTTTAAAATATATTGCTAAAGAAGAATAATCAATTAGCAGACAGAGAATTAGAAAGAGATAAGAGTTTCCATAATCAATATTTCTGTAGAAGGAAATGAATTCATTCTGATTTCTATAACAATCTCAATCAAATTAGCCAAGAATCAAATAGATGAAAAGGCTGATTCAGAACGGCTATAAAAGAATAATATAATTCCATAAAAATCAGATCTACAGAAAGAAGGAAAGAGATCTGGCGTGTTTTTGAATTTCTTATAGATATCGACGTGCGTCGATTACTATTCGACGTAAGCGTCGAATTCATCCTGGCTGGACGTCGAGAGGAGAATAAGGAAGGACGACAAAGATGCGTCGACTTTATCAAATGCGTCGACTAGAAGTCAGAGGTACGTCGATTATGATTACGTTGAGTTCTTCTAAGAGTTACTTCGACTCATTCTGAGAGAAACGTCGACTATATTTCGACGTTGCGTCGAATATTATTCGACGCATATTTACTTAGCCCAACTTTTCATACTTAGAATTAATAATCTACTCAATTCTAGGGGTTAAGATAAATCATTTCTCCAACAATCTCCCCCTATTTGTCTTAACCCTATGTAGAGAGAAATTGTTTCAGCTTTTAATCAACAAAGCAAAGCATTTTATATAGAGAAGAAGTATGCTAAGCAATCAAAAGAAATCATATAACAAGTAATTGCCTTTCACAAAATTTAAACTAAAACTTCTTGTTGTACATGAAATTGACAAAGGCAGAATAAAGTATTCTAGATAAGTTTTCAATAGCATCAAAAATATAGCCCCTGGCTCTATCTGGATGCTCCTGGACATTTCTGATGATTGTGTGCAATTTCTCCAGGACTTTGTCAGCATCAGGGAGAGTGTCATTTAGAGAATAGCCCTTGCTGATGATGATTGCTGCCTTTTCATCAATCATCTCAATTGTAATATCTTGAGGTTTCTTTTGAGTAGGCTTGGGCTCAGGTGGTCCTTTGTTGTCAACCTTTGGCCTATATTTTCTCTTTTCTGATGGCTGTTTCTCAGGGATCTCAGTCATCTTTCCTTTCCCTTTCCAGGGTGAGTCAAGCCATTTGTCTAATTTTGTAGGTCTTTTGGGCTTCTTATAGGGAATGTAAGTGTCTTCAGCGCACCCTACACCCCTCTTGTGGTTTTGTCCTTTTTCTAAGATGAGTCCTGCCTGAGGGTTTTTCTTCGGATAGGCTTCAACATCAAACAATTTCTTTGGAAGTTTGATTGAAGATTCAGCAAGAATCTGTTCTTTGGTCATCCCCTTCTTGATCTTTTCCATCCAGATAATCCTTTTATCTTCTACTTCTTTCCTAGCTGCTTCATATTCATGCATCTCTCTTTTTCTTATTTCTTCATGCCTCTTTTCCATGTCAGGGTCATGGTACTCCTTTACAGGGCTGTTAGGAGTGATAACAGACATCTTTTCAAACCTTTTTATTGTTAGAAAGGGGTGCGGCCCTGCCCACCTCAAGGAAGTATCCAGGCGGACCTACCTTCAACCCCTAGCCAAGGGCTGCAGCCCACCAAGCCCAACCCCTCTCCTCCCCTGATTCCAGGAAGGCGGGTTGTTGAGGTCATCTCCTGGGATTCGATCCCATGACCTCCTTGATAAGAAGCTCTTAACACAGCCCTCATCACCCAACTGCGCTGCAGCGTAGCTGGGTGATGAGGGCTGTGTTAAGAGCTTCTTATCAAGGAGGTCATGGGATCGAATCCCGGGAGATGACCTCAACAACCCGCCTTCCTGGAATCAGGGGAGGAGAGGGGTTGGGCTTGGTGGGCTGCAGCCCTTGGCTAGGGGTTGAAGGTAGGTCCGCCTGGATACTTCCTTGAGGTGGGCAGGGCCGCACCCCTTTCTAACAAAAACCGGTTTTGTGAAGATGTCTGCTCTTTGACTGTCTGTAGGAATGTATTCTAAGATTATCTTACCTTCTTCTACATTGTCTCTAAGGAAGTGATGTCTGATCTCTATATGTTTGGTTCTACTATGAAGGACTGGGTTGGATGCTATGGATATAGCACTGGAGCTATCACAATAGATCTTAGAGTTATTGACTTCCAATTTGTAGTCAAGAAGCTGATTTTGCATCCACAGGATTTGTGAACAACAGCTCCCAGCAGCTATGTATTCAACTTCAGCTGTGGAGGTTGAGACTGAGGTTTGTTTCTTACTAAACCATGATATTAATCTGTCACCTAGGAATTGGCAAGTACCAGATATACTTTTTCTATCAACCATATATCCAGCATAATCTGCATCTGAGAAACCTATTAATTCAAAGTTGGTTTCTGCTGAGTACCACAGACCTAGTCCAGGGGTTCCCTTTAGGTATCTAAGAATCCTTTTTACAGAGGTGAGATGGGATTCTTTTGGATTAACCTGAAATCTAACACATATGCAAGTGACAAACATAATGTCAGGTCTGCTAGCTGTTAGATATAGAAGGGATCCTATTATTGCCCTATATGTCTTTTGATCTACTGATTTTCCCTTGTCATCCTTTTCTATAATGGCATTAATTGTCATAGGTGTTTTCATAGTAGAAGCTGATTCCATACCAAACTTTTTGATTAACTCTTTAGTGTACTTAGACTGTGAGATGAAGATTCCCTCACTACTTTGTTTTACTTGTAGTCCTAGGAAATAAGAGAGTTCTCCCATACTACTCATTTTAAATTTAGATTGCATTAGATTAGCAAATCTTTTACAAAATTTGGGATGAGTTGAGCTAAAGATGATGTCATCTACATAGATTTGAACAAGAATGAGTTGATTTTTATGGATCTTAGTAAAAAGTGTTTTATTCACTTTTCCTCTTTCAAAAGAATTTTCTAAAAGGAAGTTAGAGAGAGTTTCATACCAAGCTCTAGGTGCTTGCTTAAGACCATATAGTGCTTTGTTAAGTCTATAAACAAAGTTAGGAGAGGAGGGATTTACAAAACCTGGTGGTTGCTCTACATATACCTCTTCTTGAAGGTCACCATTCAAAAAGGCACTTTTGACATCCATCTGATAGACTTTCATCTTCATGAAAGCTGCATAGGCAAGGAAGAGCCTGATTGCCTCCAATCTGGCTACTGGAGCAAAGGTTTGGTTGTAGTCTATTCCTTCTTCTTGTCTATATCCTTGTGCTACAAGTCTTGCCTTATTCCTGACAATTACTCCAGTGGAATCTAGTTTTTTTCTGTATACCCACTTTGTACCAATCACTGGGTAGTTTCTTGGTCTTTCAACTAAGTTCCACACTTTGTTTCTTTCAAATTGGCTTAGTTCTTCTTGCATGACCATAATCCAGTGAGGATCACAATTTGCTTCCTCAAACTTCTTTGGTTCAACTTGTGATAAGAAGCATTGGAGCATCATCCCATTGGAGACTTTGTGTCTTGTTCTTACTCCTGTATTGAGGTCTCCAATTACTTGAGATTGTGGATGATCCTTCAAATTGACCCCTGTCCTGCTTGGACTTGTCAGATGTTCTTCTTCCTCATTAGCAATGGGATCATTGTCCACCTGTTCTTCCTGAACCATGTTCTCTTGTGGGAGTTGGTTTTGAATGCTCTTTTCTGAATCTTCTTCATGTTCTTGTTCAGATTCCTCACTTGATTCCTCTAGCTGGTTTTCTTTTCCATTATCTGTGTTCTCTAGAACCAGTTGCTTAAGCTGTGTTTCTATGCTGTTGTTTTCCTGTGGAAAAGAACTGGTGGGAGTTTCCTCCCCCTTAAACAACATGTTAGTTTCATCAAATATAATGTGCATAGATTCTTCAATTTTAAGAGTTCTCTTGTTATAGCACCTATAGGCTTTACTAGATGATGAGTATCCCAGAAATATTCCATCATCAGACTTCTTGTCAAATTTGGCAAGATGATCTTTCCCATTATTTATAATAAAGCAGACACATCCAAAAATTTTAAAATATTTAACAATGGGTGTTTTTCCTTTCAGGAGCTCATATGGAGTCTTTGATTTAGTTTTGTGTATGAGACTTCTATTTAGAACATAGTTGGCAGTGTTGACTGCTTCAGCCCAGAAGGTTTTTGGTAATCCTGATTCTGCAAGTAAGGTCCTTCCTGATTCAATTAAAGTTCTATTCTTTCTTTCAGCAACTCCATTTTGTTGAGGAGTTCTAGGGGCTGAGAAACTTTGTTTAATACCTATATCCTCACAGAAACTACAGATCAACTGATTTTCAAATTCAGTCCCATGATCACTTCTGATAATTGAAACATGAGTGTTAAACTCAGATTGAATCTGTTTTATGAATTTTGAGAGAATCTTATGGGTTTCAGACTTAGCCCTTAGAAAGAATACCCAGCTAAACCTAGAATAGTCATCCACAATGACTAGTGTATAAGATTTTCCACCTAAGCTCTGAGTGGATATGGGACCAAAGAGATCCATATGCAGTAAGTAGAGAATCCTGGGAGAGTCATCCTTACCAATTGGTTTGAAGGATGATTTGGTCTGTTTTCCTAGTTGGCAAGGTCTACATGGAAAATCCTTAGAGTACCTACCCTTTGGTAGGCCTCTGACTAGGTTATTCTTTGCTAGCTTACTAATGGTTTTGTGGTTTAAGTTGCCCAGTCTCCTATGTCATAATTCACTTTTATCAATAATATTGTTAAACAAACAAACTTCTGTGGGTGAGGAGCTAAAATCCACTATATATACTTTCCTTTTCTAATTCCATTGAGTACTATGACACAAGACTTGACATCAATAATATGGCAAAGTAGTGTGGTGAATTTTACCTCATACTTACCACTGTCACATATCTGACTTATACTTATCAGATTGTGCTTCAGTCCTTTGACTACTGCCACATTCTTGAAGGTAACTTTTCCTTCTTTAAAATCTCCAAAGCCCCCGGTTTGCCCACAGCTAGAGTCTCCAAAGGTCACTGGTGGTCCATGTCTATCCTCAAAATTGGTTAACAGATTTCTGTACCCTGTCATGTGCATGGAGCATCCACTATCCAAGTACCACACCAGCCTAGAGATGTGATACATCTGCACATAAGATTTTAAACATTAGTTTGGACCCTGCTGAGCTGGGGTCCCTTCCTCCCAACAGTGAAAGATTCAATGAAGGAATAAGTGGGTTTTTCAGAATATCCTTCCTCCTTTAGGGGTATTGGCTTATCATACCAATTTTCTTTGGTAATGTCGCAGAAATAGTGTTCATAATAAAAGGATATGGATTTAGAGGACTGTTTGGAAGAAGAGAAATTTCTGTCAGATTGGTTGCGTTGATATGAATTCGACGTAGGCTTATGGTTGCGTCGATATGAATACGACGTAGGCTCAAGGTTGCGTCGAGTAGAGGTCGATGCTTCCTTCATTCTGCGTTCACTTTTAGTCGAAGCATGGAAGAAGTTGCGTCGGGTAGAAGTCGACGCATTTTGGTGTAAGCGTCGATTAGAAATCGACGCACGTTGATAAGAATTCGACGCATGTTTATTTCTTTTCTGAGGATATTTACCTAGGATTCCTTCATATGTAATGGGATTATTTTTATTAAATACAGTGGTTGTTTCTGGATTTTCATGTGATCTCTCTCCTGTTGGATGATTCTCCCTAGTGAAGTGAATAGGATGTTTCCAGACAGATTTGCTGGATGATTGAGATTTGGGTTCTTCATTAGTGTTAAACTTCAGTTGTCTAAATCTATTAGTGAGATTCTCAGAAATATTTTTGAGCTTCTGACTTCTCCCATTTAGAGAGTCTTCTAAGGCTTTTGCCTTTGCTAGCTCATTTCTTAGTGTTAGATTTTCTGTATAGATTTTATCTAGTTCCTCCTTTGAGAGTCCTAGACTGAGCTCATAGTTTTTATATTGTGTATTCATTTGTTTGAGATTGTTTAATTCTTTTCTTAGTTCTTTTATTTCTTTTTCAGATTTGATTAGATCTAAGCAGAATTCTTTGAAATTGTTTTTGAAATCAGTGGAAGAAAAATCTATATCATCAAATATATTTACCATAGATGTATCCTCAGGCTTCTCAGTGGCCATCAAACAGGTTTCCTCTAGCTTGGCCTCTTCTTGATCATTGTCAGATGAGGTGTTTTCTTCAGATTCTGAATCACTCCATGATTGAGCAATGAAACCTTTCTCTTTCTTCTTTTTCTTCTGTAGATCTGTTCTTTTCAGATCTTTCTTTTTGCTGATCTCCTTAGGACATTCAGGTGCAATATGTCCAGGTTTCCTGCAAGAGTAACATATAATCTCTTTAGTAGGTGTTTTATTATACCTGGTTTTTGAGTCTCTTCCTCTGGATCCTTCTGTTTTGATCCACTTCTTGAACCTTCTGGCCAGTAGACTGATCAGCTCCTCATCACTTGTAGAGGGTTCACCTTCAACAGCCTTCAATGCAATACTCTTTTCTTTTGAGAGTGAAGGAGTCTTTTCTTTCTCTTCTTTCTCAGCTCTTGTTTTCAACAGTTGTTCATAAGATTTTAATTTACCCAACAGGACATCTGTTGAGATTTCTCTTTGACTTCTGGAGTCTCTAATTGGCCAGATTCTTGAATCCCAAGAGCTAGGGAAGCAAGTTAGCAATTTGTCATTTATCTCAGTGAGAGATATGTCCTTCTCAAGTGTTCTCAACTCATTTACTATGAGGCTGAATCTGGCATACATGTCAGCAACACTTAAACTTTCTTTCTTCTGGAAGTTTTCATATTGAGAGATGAGTAGTGCCTTTCTATCATTTTTCTCATCAGCACTTCCCTCTACCATTTTGGTGAGAGCTTCCCATACTTCCTTAGCTGACTCACATTCAGCAATCTTTTGGAAGATTTCATCTGAGAGAGTTGAGACTAAGATATTCATAGCCTTGGCATCACATGCTTGAGCTTTCTTTTCTTCATCTGTCCATTCAGCCTTTGGAGCCAGTGTTTGTGTGACCTTCCCACTTGAGTCCTTCTTGTATGGCTTGGGAGGACCTGTCATAATTACATCAAACAATTCTCCATCAATAGAGTTCAGATAAATTTTAATTCTCGTTTTCCAAAGTGCAAACTTTTCAAGGTTGCAAATTGGTGGTCTGGTGGAAGCATAATCTTTGATTTGTGCCATGTGAAAAATAATTTTTAGAAATATATATATATAAGAGGTAGGATCTTTTTGATCAAGGAGTTAACCTTTTTAGATCAACCTCCCTCTGATACCAATTGAAAGTGCACAGTTAACCTCACTAGAATTCTCTAGAGGGGGGGGGGGGGGGGGTGAATAGAGATTTAAATTTTTTTGTGTGCAAAGTTAATAATTATATATATATGTGTAATGATCACAGATTTAAGCTTCCCACACACCAACAAGAATTAAGCAAATAAAGAAGGAAAATAACAAGAAGAAAATCACAGCACAACACAAAGAAATATAGTGGTTCCCCAAACTTTGGGTAGTCCACTCTTCTACCCCCTTTGGTAGGAATTCACTATCTTGCACTGAGTCTTTTGATAAGGAGACTCTTAGAACCAGCCTGAGTCTTTTGATAAGGAGACTCTTAGAACCAGCCTGAGTCTTTTGAAAAGGAGACTCTTAGAACCAGTACAACTGAATTTTTTGAAGAGAGATTCTAAAAACTCTTTTACAATATTTGAAAATGAAATTAGAAAGAGAAGAAGAAGTATTTGAAACAAGAAAGAATCTTCTTCTTAGCAAGAAGATTAGAAGCACAAGAAATAGTGAATGAAATCTCTCTTCTATAGTGAGAAGGAGATTGTGAGCCTTTTCTCTCTTTTAGTGAGAGCTATCAGAGTTTGCAGCAGTATGGCTTCAGAATGAGGAGAAGAAAGCTTGATCTTTGCTGCAGCACTATTTCTCAATTGTCTCTCTTTTCACTTGGGAGCTCTTCCTCTTTTTCAAAATGAATATGGTGGATCACTTCATTCTCTTCTCTGTCGACCTCCTTCTTATTTATAGCTCTGTTTAAAATATATTGCTAAAGGAGAATAGTCAATTAACAGACAGAGAATTAGAAAGAGATAAGAGTTTCCATAATCAATATTTCTGTAGAAGGAAATGAATTCATTCTGATTTCTATAACAATCTCAATCAAATTAGCCAAGAATCAAATAGATGGAAAGGCTGATTCAGAACGGCTATAAAAGAATAATATCATTCCATAAAAATCAGATCTACAGAAAGAAGGAAAGAGATCTGACGTGTTTTTGAATTTCTTATAGATATCGACGTGCGTCGATTACTATTCGACGTAAGCGTCGAATTCATCCTGGCTGGACGTCGAGAGGAGAATAAGGAAGGTGCGTCGACAAAGATGCGTCGACTTTATCAAATGCGTCGACTAGAAGTCAGAGGTACGTCGACTATGATTACGTCGAGTTCTTCTAAGAGTTACTTCGACTCATTCTGAGAGAAACGTCGACTATATTTCGACGTTGCGTCGAATATTCGACGCATATTTACTTAGCCCAACTTTTCATACTTAGAATTAATTATCTACTCAATTCTAGGGGTTAAGATAAATCATTTCCCCAACATGGTGGGTCTTCGGTATTGGACGGTCGTTCACACCGACGTCAAATATGTTGACTCGGCAAGTGTGGAATTTGCACTTAGCCATGAAAGTCTGGTGGTCCAGCTAGTAAGAGTACGCAGATGCTCCGTGGTTTTGCGTTGATGCGTACGATAGGTCTAGGTTAGGTAGTGTGAATACCAACCTAGAGGTGGGCGAGGCCCAACCCACCGCTTCCGTTTGCCACTATGGGAGTATCCTGTGAGCCTAGCTAGCTCCAAAAAGGGGGAACTAAATGTCTGTGCGCATAGAGTCGAAGTGTGTGAGTTGCACTTGTATGAACATAGCATAAACTGCATAACTCTGCATGTCATGGCATAAACATTGCATTTCGACCCCTACCCCTATCGTATAAGTCGGTTATGAGACTTCTTATACGATAGGCCTTGCTAAACGAACCCTTGGTCTATATGTTTGTATGTGCATTCATATAAATCAATGGTTACTTTTCTATTATATCTGTCTTTACTTACTGCACTTTACTTACTCTTTACCTGCTCTTACTATGCTCTTTACTGCTTCGATTACTTATGTACATATGCGTAGTGGTAGAAACACTTCCTGTAGATTATGCCCCTGTCATCTGCTTTTTGATTATACCCCTTGTTGTCCTCCGCTTCATCCCTCCCGCACGGTGCCTAGGAGCCATTGGGGGTGGGGTGGGGAACATAAGGCTTAGCCTTTTTGACTAACGGTCGGTGGACCATATCATTTAGGGGATCGAGGAGACGCAGCAACACTAGAAGTCGGTGCAGACGGAGGCGGACCAGTCTAGTGCAGGAGCACCAGTTTCAGGATCAGGGAGTGATTAGTAGTTAGCTTCCGCGAGTGATCTTGTAGTGAGGATATGATGTACAGGGCATGAGCCCTTTATTAATGTAATCTTTTATTCAGTTATTATCTGTGGACATTTACCTTTATGGTTTTATATTTCATGTGATGTGGTGTTAAGCTTCTTTATTTGTTCAAGTATACTTTTCTTCTTTGTGATCGATCTGGCCGGTATGATCGACGCTTTGTAGTGGCGACCTTCCCGTGCGAGGGTTTCACCACAAAGCGGCGGTTCTGGGCCTAAGACCCCGGGTTTGAAAAGAAAAAAAATGGGGTCTTACATCCCTAAAGGTGCTAACCGCACCCATCCATGAGGGTGCGGTTATCCAAACAACCCCCACTAGTGACGTAACTACCCGAAATATAACCATTGCCGCCATCTCCGCCATGGCCGCCATCGCCGACGACGTCACGATCATCGTCATCGCCGCCGTCGCCATCGCCGTAGCAAATACCCATGAATAGCTTTAGTCCAGTTGTAATTTAAAAACACATCGGACTCGGACAAACGAGTAAACTCTTTGGGGACACGGTTGCATGGAAAGAAAAAACACATAATACATGAAGTATTAAACTACTAGAATCATTTTTCCTGAAATTTTAAAAGGAAAAATGATGCAGGACGCCGGTCAGTTGGTGATAAGGCCTGTTAGGAGTGGTTCTTATCAAGGAGGTCTGGGGATCGAGCCCCAGCCTCAACAACCCGCCGCGCTGAGAACAGACACGGAGACGGGTTGGGGTGTCTGGACTGCAGTCTTTCTGGCAGGCGTGCTTGGCCGTGGTCCGTTAGCTGGTGTGATGCCACGGGGTGCGGTCGGAGCCCCGGCGTCCTGCATCAAAAAATGATATTTTTTTTTAAAAAAACCGTGGTCTGCATATAACTAAAATCGGTCTACGTTTAACATCGCTCGTTTTAAAAAATTGTGGTCTGCATAAAGCCAAAACTGGTCTGCGTATAACTTCGCTCTAAAATTATTTTATTTTTTTCACGGTCACGAAACATGTTGGCAGCAGGTTTCTCCTGGACATAGATTTTCAAAGAGCCTGAAGGCAAAATTTTCTCCTAATCTTGTGCTTTCATTCCAATGTGGAAAACCTCCTCAGCCGGCCGGTCCTAAACCAAAACTAGTGAACAAAAGGCGCGTGGTCAAGCACCGCTCCCCCTGCAACGGCGATCGTCGGTCGTCGATCGTACCCGACGGCTGATTCACCGTGAATCTAACGTGGCAGACGGAGAAACTTGGCGTCGCAACGGAGATATTCTCCCATATTCTCAGGTGAAGCTGGAATAGTTTTTGGTTTTAGGGTTTCGGTCTTTCGACATGGGGAACATATTTGTGAAAAAGCCCAAAATCACTGATGTCGATCGGGCCATTCTTACCTTGAAGACAACACGCCGCAAGCTTGCTCAGTACCAGAACCAGGTACTCCTTCGCATGTCTCCTCTGCGCTTGTGAATAGTGATGCGCTTTTTGTTATTTTGATTTGTATTGCGCCTCAAATTGAAATTTTGAAGGTACTTGAATTATTTGCTGAAACCTCAAATGTTTTTGTTTTTTTAAGTTTATTCGGCCATTTGCTCGTCATATTTCGAGATTCCTTTGGAAAACCTCTCAAATATTTATGATTTTTGTTCGTTATGTTCTTGATTAATGATTTTTTTTCTCCAGCTTGATCTTGTTATTGAAGCAGAGAAGCAAGCTGCAAGGGACCTCATCCGACAGAAGAGGAAGGACAGAGCCTTACTTGCTTTGAAGAAGAAGAAGACTCAGGAAGAATTACTCAAACAAGTTGATTCATGGCTTATTAATGTGGAGCAACAGGTAAAACTTCAGAGAACACATTTGCCATTTTTATTGAGTTACTAGAACTGTATATATAGTATTGTTTATTTCATGTTTTGGAGTGCTAAGCATTGATTGATTATACTTTTTGTTTATTGTTGTATTATTGTTGATCTATAGTTGGCAGATATTGAACTTGCTAGCAAGCAGAAGGCGGTATTTGAAAGTTTGAAGGCAGGGAACAATGCGATGGAAGCAATTCAAAGTGAAATAAACTTGGAAGATGTCCAAAAATTGATGGATGATACCGCTGAAGCAAAGGCTTATCAAGATGTGAGTTCACTTTTAGATCCTCATTTTCCCCCAAATTTAGGATTTTTTTGGTTTTGATGCACATCTACATGAGATGCGTTGTAAATTAAATTTCATTGGATGGGTACGTTCGGGTGTGACGTTGTTTGTTGAGATAGGGAATAGTTAATTAAAAATAAAATTTAACTGTCGATTGAGAAAGTTTCACCCGAACTATTCAAGTCCGATACATAAATCTTCATGAACCTTATATTGTTTCTTTGATATTTGTTAAAACCTTGCCATTATTTTTCTTAAAACATAACTAATTGTTGTAGTTTGGTGCAATTTTATAAGGTATTATTAGAATGATGAATAGCTATAAAATGGTTTTAAAAATGGGATTTGTTTTTTACTATGTAATTATTTGATTTATTTAGGTTTAACATGAAAATATTTCCTAATGTCTTTTTAGATCAAGGAAGCAACCAAGTTCAGTTTGTATTTTGGCTAGAGAAATAAGATAAATCCAATTGATCTGATATCCGCTCTCTTTCAACCAAGAAAAGGAGGCTTGTCACTTACAATTCAAGTGCCGGTAAATAGATAATAAAATTCTAAACAAATGGCGGAATGAGGCGATTGCAACATGAAATGAAAAATCTAACCTTTCCCATGCCCCCAAGTCTAGCTAGAAGAGGCTTCAATTGTCCTTTTACCTCGCTCCTCAAAATAATGCTTTATATATTATTTTTTACTACAATGATCAATGGTCCGAATGCGGCGTCTTGGCAAGGTCCGCTACACCTCCAAAAGGACTTGAGTGTAGTGTTAAATAGGTAAGAGCCCTCACATATTAGGCGTCCTAGAAAAGTAGATCGTAGGATTTGTGATCGACTTAGGTTTGGAAGTTGGAATATAGGTACACTAACTGGAAAAGCGATGAAAGTAGTAGATACAATGATTAGGAGAAAGATAAATATTTTATGTCTGCAAGATACTAAATGGGTGAGTGAGAAAGCTAAATATTTAGATAATTCAGGTTTTAAATTATGGTACACATGAAAAAATAAAACAAGCAATGAAGTAAGTATTATTGTAGATATTACTTGGAGAGATGAAGTTGTTGGGGTTAGGGGAAAATGCGATAGAATCTTAGTTCTTAAATTAATCGTAGGAAAGGAAACTAATAATGTAATTAATGCTTATGCACCACAAGTAGGATTAAATGAAGCCATTAAAGTACAATTTTGGGAAGACTTAAATGATTTGTTAAGATAAATTCCACAAAGCGAGAAAATTTTCATTGGAGGAGACTTAAATAGACATGTAGGAAAGAAAAATATGGATTATACAGACATTCACGAAGGATTTGAGTGTAGAGAAAGAAATGAAGAAGGAAGAACCATTCTAGACTTTGCCATAACACATGAGCTAATTGTGAAAAAAACGTTCTACATGAAAAGGGAAGAACACTTAATTACGTTTAAGAGCGGACAAAATAAGTCACAAATTGACTATTTTATAACTCGCAAAATGGATAAAAAGATTTGTAAGGATTGCAAAGTCATACATGGAGAAAGTTTGACAACACAACATAGGCTAGTGATGTTGGATGTGCAAATTAAATATAGTAACTTTAAGAGAGACAAAAAGTATTGTCAAAAATTCGGTGGTGGAACTTGAAGAAGGAAAAACAGGTTATTTTCAAGGCAGCGGTTATAGAACATCTAGTTGATGATCCTTATGTTGATCCTAGTGTCACATGAGAAGTTATACCTTCTCATTTAAGGATAAGTGAAAAGAACGTACTTGGAGAGTCAAAAGGTCGTGCGCTTCCACATTAAGAATCTTGGTGGTGGAGAGAAGAAGTGTAAGACAAAGTGAAAGCAAAAAGGGTCAGCTACAAAATATGCTTGTAGGAATGATGAAAATTTGACAAAGTATGAAATCACCAAGAAAGAAGCTAAAAATGCATTAAGTAAAGCAAGAACATAAGCTTATGAAGAATTTTACAAACGACTATATACCAAAGACGGAGAGCGTGATATATATAAAATTGCTCGAGCTAGAGAGATGAAGACAAGAGATTTAAGTCAAGTTAAATGCATAAAAGATGAAACTGATATGGTTTTGATGGATGATGTGGCTATTAAGGAGCGATAGAAAAAATATTTTTATCAACTATACAATGAAAGAAAAGACGATGAAATGAATTTGGAAGAATTAAGTAAATCGGAGGAGTATTGAAACATAACTTTTTATCATAAAATTCAAGCATCAGAGATAAATGACGCTCTGAAGAAGATGAAAAATGGAAAGACGGTTGGGTCAGACGATATACCCATTAAATTTTGGAAATGCTTAGGTAGGGAAGAAATTTTATGACTTACAAGTTTTTTCAATAAGATACTGAAGACAAAGAGGATGTCAGACCAAGGGAGAGAAAATATTTTGGTACCTTTGTATAAGAATAATAGAGATATACAAAATTGTGTCAATTACAGGGGAATTAAATTAATGAGTCATAATATGAAACTATGAGAACGAGTAATAGAGAGAAAAGTAAGACGAGAGACTAGCATCTCAGAGAATCAATTTAGATTCATGCCAGGGAGGTCAACCATGGAAGCTATACATCTCTTGAGGAGACTCATTGACAATTATCGGGAATGAAAAAAAGATTTACATATGCTGTTTATCGATATGGAGAAGGCTTATGATAAGGTTCCAAGAGAGGTCTTATGGAGAGTCTTAGAAAAGAAAGGTGTAAATGTATCATACATTGACGCAATTAAAGATATGTATACAAATTCAGTGACCAGGGAATTCCACGAATATCAATAACACCTCCACGGATATCACAATACAATTAAATACATGAATATGATATACTCGAGAGAAATAAAATACAGGATCCAATAAAGGGCACCATGGGTAGAATCAAACACCTCCACCCGTTGAGTAATAAAATGACTTACTACAATTCGTTGAACACCAAACGCATATGGTTTGCATGAACCTTTGTCGTCAACGGACGACCAACTGCCTCCACCACTGGAGAGGGAACCCGAGCCGGTTCGAAGCCTTGCCGCACCAAGACAACAAGCCCTCTCAGCCCTGCCACGTCCGTGACCTCCACAGTCGGCATGAGCCCTATTGGACTCACCCACTGATCGCTGGCTCATCTCCATCTCACTGTTGTTGACTTGGAGTCCCACGCCCGCCGCCTGCCTCCTACACTAGCTCGCCGCCGACCAGCCTCAAGCGTTGCCGCCAAATCGATCGGGAATAGGAGAGGAAGAAGATGCGCACAACTGATAGCTCCTCTCAGTGTTAGGATCTATCGGACTTCTCTTGTGGCAGCTCCTCTTTTCCGATGAGTATCATGGATCATCTCCTGTTGTTTCGGCTCGGTCACTTGGGGAATTAATCAGGGAGGTGCTATAACAACTTATCAGATTCGGATTCGAATCAACCAAACCAATAAACCACCACCTTGATTTGAGATCGAAAGTCACCACTTGCATGAAACACTCTCCGCACGAAGCACCAACTGCATTAAGCATCGTCTACACGTAGCATCAACTACACGAGGCACCATCCCTGCTCTGACTCACTTATGTGATGTCGACGCAACAAGATCGGAGAATCTAACTCACCGAACTCGAGTCTCTGATGGGAGATTCAATGCACCTCCTCGACGATCCACCATGTTGCCAACATGAATCATAGGTCCATCACCTCGTACTGTGGTCCCCATCAGTCGGTACATACTACCAAACTTCACAGATCGCATAAGCACGATACACCCTTGTGTCACCGTCAGAACTCCACCTCTCGCCGCAAAAGTACAGTCTCATGAGTCCAATCTTCCCAAAGATATCAGATTTTTGCGTAGACTAGATGTACTTGCTCAAGTCTACACACTACTCCGTCATGCGTCTGGATGTCCACTGTGCCTGTTCCCGTGACCTCACATGCTCCGTCATCCAGAAAGATTGACCCAATTGTCATATCCATTGCACTGAACATCGCCTCATCCGAGCATATGTGTTGCGAAACACCGGAATCCAGTACCCAACTATCAGAGGCACAATGATCCTCAGTGATGGTAAGAGGATCATCACTCTTCACTCCCAGGTCTAGTGTTTCCTTGCTCGCACTCTGGGTATCTAGAACTCTTTGCATGCTGCAGACAGTTCCTTCTGATGTGATCGCTCTGTCTGTAATTGTAATAAAATGGCCATTTCTTTGATGCTGATTGAGGTCGCGCACCTCTCGGTACTCTATCGAACAATCACACTCGCCCTCTTACTGCCAACAAATGCTCAACCAAGGAGCCAGATCCGCCAACATCTGATTGGACAACAATGCTGATGTGAACTGCTCCAGCGCCACTGTATCCTTCCTATACAGGAGCGTAGTCACCATGTGCTTTTAGGATGCTGTGAGCGAGGTAAGAAGTAAGAGGACCTTGTCTTCTTCCTCCACCTTTACACCAACATATGTATTTTGTTGAGAAGTCCGTTGAACACGTTGAAGTGTTCTTGCAGGTTACCACCCTCTTGCATCTTCAGGCTATGCATTCGATGCTTCAACAACAACCTTGTTGTCAATGACTTTGCCTAAGCTCAATTTTTTAAACTTCTCGCAAAGCTTGACTGCAGTTTCTTCGACGCCAATGTTGAAGAGCACCTTGTCGTCGACAAACATCTTGATGGCACTGGTGGCGCGCTCATCCAAGTCAAGACAATTAAAATCCTTCATTGGAGCGGGCAATGTATCACGTCCCCACAACACCTGCATCAAACTCTGTTCAACCAGCATGTCCTTGACCCAAATATACCATAAACTGAAATTCCCGTTACCGTCAAATTCCTCCACTGAGTATCTTGCCATCACGATGTTCTTCCCTGCCACAACTGCTCTCAACGCCTCTTGGGGATCTGATTATTTCACTGATTAAATCTTAAAAAGTAGGGAGCAGACCAATGCCATCACCCACAGTTGACCCAAACTTAAACTGAAACGTCGAATCAGTCACCTACCGAAACCTATCTTTGATACTACTTGTTATGAAACTGAGAACGACTCCCACAGGTGCAACTGCAAACACGCATGACAACAAGAGTACATTCAATTTTTAAAATCGACAATCCCGTTGATATTAATCACATCCATGCAAATTTTTATTACAATAAAATTCGATACAGGAATATGATATACTCTAGAGAAATAAAATTACAGGATTCTATAAAGGGTACCACAGGTGGAATCGGACACCTTTACCAGCTAAGTAATAGAATGATTTATTAATATAAAAATAAGACAACTAACAAACTAATTGTACATATCTTGAATTGTAACGAAAAAATTTAATAAGACTACATCATAGACCATACATATGAAAACTGGGACTTCAAACTTATTTTATACATTATTGACATTTCATATAACGCTATAAATAATATTTCATAAAATGCTATAAAAATATAGAGAAGATTCAAGGAAACAAGCATCATAAAGAACCATAATGGTATAATGTCAAAGCTTAATAAGGGTTCAAGCTTCTGATTATTTCTATAAAGTACAAATGACATTATGTGCAATTAAATGTTTCTCAATTTACCCAAAAAATAGTATATTTTGAAGCTAAAGGCTAAAGCATAATGTAAATAACCCGCAAGTATTTCTTGAAAAAACTTGAAACTTATTGACATCTGACTTAGTAGGTACTATATTAAAGATAATTTTAAAGAATGTCATGAGGATAAATCAGTTGATATGTGAAACTTAGTAGGTACTATATTTAATCACATATGTAAGATAATTTAACTAAACACCAAATATAAGATCCTTAGCAACTAAACTTTTTAACATCATATGTTGGTCTTTAGTATAAGTATTTCTTGTCTGTTATAACTTTGTATCACATCATTAAGAACTCTATGTATTAGGGACTGTACATGAAATTGACCTGAACACCTATGTATAAAATTAAATTCATACTTGCAAGAAGAAGAAGAGGAGGAAGACGAGGAGGAAGAAGATGAAGAAGAAGAGGAAGAAGAATAAGAGGAAGAAGAGGAAGGAGAAGAAGAGGAGGAAGAAGAAGAAGAAGAGGAAGAAGAAAAAGAAGAGAAGGAGGAAGAAGAGGAGGAAGAAGAGGAGGAGGAAGAAGAAGAGGAGGAAGAGCTTATGAGCAGGGCGGGATCTGGAGCGGCAATGGAGCGGGATCTGGAGCGGCAATGGAGCGGGATCTGGAGCGGCAATGGAGCGGGATCTGGAGCGGCAATGGAGCGGCAGCAGCAGCGCGACAGCAGAAGCAAGAGAGGGGAGAGCTTCGACGGGCATGATGCCGGAGAGCTTCAACGCAGAGACCTCTCCTCTCGACGGCGTGGTGCGTGAGAACTTCGGGCACATGCAGAGTAGCATGAATGGCGTAAACCTAAAGCGTGAATAGATAAGCCGTGAAATAAGCGGCGGGACTCTTTACCGCACGGGAATCGCGTATCCCGCAAGAGGGATACACGATTCCGAATTAAATTTATTTATTTTAAAATGCATTTCCTAGGTTTCGGAAACACGTTTCCGGGCGTTTCCCGTATCCGATACGCGTCCGAGCCGATACGCAGAGCGTTTTTAAGTATCAGTGCTTCGTAGGTAGAGCCTCGTCTAACTTTCCAAGGTAATAAATTTTACATAATTCTTAATTTTTGACCTAGGTCCATTAATAAAATTTGATTTAATAATCAATATATCTTAAAATAAGCAACATTCATATAATAATCTTTCAAATTTATCAAAGTTGAAATTTGAGCTATGATTTTCTTACCTAAGATTCATTAGTTCAATCAATTGCTCACTTATGATGTTTGTAGAAATTTTTTGTCTAAGGGTGTTTTTTTGGTCCAAGAGGTAATATGTTGGCCATTAAAGACAATTAGTATCCCTTCTATGCAATCCAACATTTTTATAGGTCTTAGTTTAAAATTGGCAAAACTCAATCATTGTATATCACTTCTATAATTCCTTATGGATTATGTTACGCTCACACTTTCGCCCAAGCGGATCCCCCTCGTCGGAACCACTAGAGCGTACATATGGAAGCCATCTTGATAAATTCATGCCGGAATATAATATTTTATAATTAATTAGTATTCATTAGTTAATATTAATTAATGAGTATTAATTAGTTAATATTAATTAATAAGTATTAATTAATAGTAATTTGGTAAGTTATATTAGTTAAAGTATTATGTATGTGTTTGCTACGCCCTCCCTCATCTATATAAGGGGGAGATGCATGAGTGTTTGAGGATCATGGGAGGATCACTAATGTATTGGGCTCTCTCCTTCTCTCTCTCTATCCTTTCTCCTTAGGACTCTCTTTCTCTCACATGTATCTTTCATATAAATGAAATGCAATATTCTTCGCTTCGAATTCCCTCTTTCTGCCGTATCACATCGAGCATTAAGTCTCGCTCTTAGCAATTGATCCTACTTGCTGTTTTTCGACTGCGGTTTCCGTCGCTGTATTCCACCAGCGATTCCTTCGGACACCGATAGGAAATCATCTGTTTTGTTCATGTTCTCCACCCCCACATCGGTCCACGAGAGACTCGATCGACACAATGCTATGCTTTCAAATATTCTCGTCATGGCGCAACGTCTCGAGGCCAAATTTGATCGACTGAGTGTTCCGCCCGTGCCAACACCGCCGGACAAGCAACTGTCGCTGCTTCCGTCGGTTACCTTTCTACGCGACCTTGACTCAAGTTTTTCCTCGGACTCACCACCCTGGCACAACCCAGCTGTTCGCCCTTTTCTTGGCCATGGCTAACCACCATTCACCCTATCCCGCATAGCCACCTCGTCCATTTTTGAAGATGACCTCCAATCCACCCGACAGGATGGAGTAACCACGCTTCCATTGTTGTCGCCCCCGCCCCCCCCCCCCCCCCCCCCCAAACACACACACCACCACCACCATCTCCAAGCCGCCACCAACCCGGCCGCTCAACAGCTTGTGCTCAATGAAGTCATTATCGTCTCCAAGCACCCCATTCACACCAATTCTTGATTCCTCTATCGTCCACGGGCCCCTCCCATGCTGTTGCTGCACTGGAGCTTTCGCTCTCATCCGCCTCCTAGGTCAACGTGTTGCCTGGTGGAAGGAAAAGTTGGTTAGGGGTTCAACTGTAGTTAATGAAGGATTAGGGTGTGGCGTGAGGGCATAGTTTAAGACGGGTATGCGTAGAGCTGCATATGGTGGATGAGCTTTAAGAGCAGAAACTATTTCTCACAAGGAATGCTTGCAACAATCTCGCACGGTGAGGGGCTGCAATGTGTAGTGAAAGTGCACAGTGTGCCTCTGAGTATTCTCTAGAGGGGGGGGGGGTGAATAGAGTTTAAAATATTTTCTACCCTAATTATGCACACACAATAAAACTTTAAGTATTATGCACCCAACAAAACTAAAGACAGAATAAAGTATAAACAGATTGCTGAAAATAAAACACAGAAAAACAGAAGTATGGACAACACAAAAAATCATACACAAAGACACATGAATTTTTATAGAGGTTCCTCAAAATGTGGGTAATCCTCTCTTCTACCTCCCTGGTAGGATTGCACAACCTGTGCCTGAGTCTTTTGATAAGGAGACTTTTAGAACCACTGAGTCTTTTGATAAGGAGACTCTTAGAACCACTGAGTCTTTTGATAAAGAGACTCTTAGAACCACTGAATCCTTTGGAAGATGGATTAATAAAATTCTTTACAGTTGAAGGAAGAGCGAGAAGAAAGGAGGAATAAGAAAATAGAATTCTATCTTTCAGAATTCTTCAGAAGCACTTCTGTAGCTTCTGTCTTTCACAGGTTCTGAAATGATGAACTCTTGCTTATGATTGTGATGATTGCAAGAGTTATTTGACTTGATCCTTTTCTGTAAGTACTTATTGTAAACAGCTGCTGTAAGATGAAGAAGCAGCTCTTATCTTTTCACTGTGCTGAAAGAAGACTTGTTCTTGTCTTAGGGTTTGAGGAGGAAGAAGATGGAGAAGACCCCTTTTTCGACAGACAAGAATAATGTGATAACCTCAATTCTCTTCTTCTCGTTTGCCTACTTATGCTGTATGATTGGAATTTGAAATCCTTTCTTCTTTTATGCTGTTCTGAAAAGGAATTCTTTTTGGACATATAAATTTTCTTTCCTCTTTTGTTCCCGACCCGTCCATCAGTTTTGAATACCTTCCAAGAATGATTTTGCTGAGTCCTGGAATACTCCATTCCATTCTTGACAATAAATGAGCCGTTGGAGAACTGTCTTTAGCCTTGTGGTCCTTCTGAAAAAGTCTGAAAAGGACAACAAAAAAAACTTCCTTTTCTGAGTGTATTCGACACTGCGTCGACTTCATCATTCTTCATGTCGACGTACCTCTGAGTTCTTATAGGAGTAGCTTCAGATTCCTTCTTAGCTCTGTCTGAACTCAAATGTCGACGTTACGTTGATTTCTTATCGATGTATCTATCGAGTTGAAGACTTGGACTTGAGCTTTGACTTCTGCGTCGAATTGTAGTCAAAGTTGCGTCGACTTCTTGGATGGCTTCGATAAGCTCTACCTTCTGCGTCGAGTTTCTTTCGACGTTGCGTCGACTTCACTTATACTTCGACATGTTGAATAAGTTGCTTGGACTTCTAGTCAGAGTTGCGTTGACATCAAGTCAAAGTTGCGTCGGCTTTCATTCGACGCAAGTCTTAACTTAACTTATTTTGTGATTGTCTTGACTTTGCCTTGACACTCTATGGTGAGTGTGACATCCTAAGACATCGAATGACCAATTTACCCTTATTATACAATGAGGGTAATACTCCTAGGAAGTAAAATCACCTATAGATAATTTGTTAAGTTAAATCAAAAGGGGTTTTTCTCAACAATCTCCCCCTATTTATCTTAACAAATTTTACAGATTGTTTACAGTGATTTTACACATTCTTTGACATAAATCTTAATTACAAACAGTAATACAAATATAATAAAGACATTATTAAATAACATGATAGAGCATATAGTAAACTTCCAAGTAATCATCCTGTTCTGAATCACTGTATGAGAATTGTTTCATATGTATACAGAATACCTGAACATTACTATTCCTTCTCAGGAGTCTTTCTTTTCCTTGAGAAGACCATTGGTATCACCTTTCTTGCAGCAAAAGCAAGAAGTTCATTTTCTTCTTCAGGACTCCTAACAGCTTCTTGATTTATTTCATTATCTTTGAGAAGCTCTCCCTGAGATTGTGCATTTTTTTAGCATCCTGAACTGCTTCCTGATCCATCTTTGATACTTCATCTAAAAGTAGATCATCTTCAAGGAGCTCCCCCTGAGTTGATGGAAGCTCCCCCTGGGTTACTACAGCTGGCTCCCCCTGAATTGATGCAGACTTTGCTGGAGGATTCTCAACTGGCTCCACTTGAACTGTTCCTGTTTGGAAAATAGTTAGCTTATTTGGGTCATGAGCCTCAGTATCTGGAGCAATCTCTTCTGCAACACTTTTGTCCTTTTCCTGAACATTCTCAATTCCCTGGTTAAGTATCTCCTCCTCCTGAATCTTTTCTCCCTTCTTAACCTTATTGACAAAGGATGTTAAGAAATCTTTTGTGATCATGGAGGAAGATACAATTGTCTTGAGAGACAGGAGTGACTTTTTGATTCTTGTATTTCTGACTCCATCTGGGAGTATTTCTTATTAAATTTTCTGGCTTGACTGACCAGTAGGTCAACAAATGTGCTTGAGGCCAACCCTACTGCCTTAGAGATGACTTGTTCAATATCAATAGAGGGAGTATGAACATGAGATGTAGGAGGAGTAGGTGTGGGTAGAATAATTGGGGGGAATGCTGTGAGGTTCTCATTGAAGACTGGAAGATCTACAAGGGAGGGGGATTGATAGACTTCTGGAGAGATATGAAATGGTGGTAGGGGAGCAGACTGATTGTCTGTGATTATGGTGGATGGTTGTTGTTGTGGTTGGAGAGGGACCTGAGGTGCAGGTTCTGTGGCAGGGATGGAGGAACTGGCCTGGTTGTACTGGGCTGGATCAACATCTGGATCAGCATCTGGTTGATTATCTAGTTGATTTGCTGGAGTGTCCTGTGGAAGAGAATTATCCCTTGGAGGATCTGGTAGATTTGGCTCTGTGCCCGGTGGAGGTGGAGAAGGAGGAGGTGAAGGTGCATATTGACCAGGCTTCAGAATCTGCCTAGTCCACTTGGAGAATATCCCTATATTCATCCTTCTTCCTGGAGGAATAGACACTCCTTTGGACTTGCACACCATTGGATAATGGTGAAATATCACCTGACTCATGATCCTCATATATGCATTTTCCTTGTGAGCATATTTGTGGCCAATCATTTTCAGGAGGCATCTCCCCCAGTTTATCTTCTTCTGAAGGACTAGAATGCCCATGATCTGCAGTTGCTGCTTGGGGATAACATCATGAGCTTAGATTTTACACAGAAGCACCTTCCCTACTATATCATCAAGGAATCTATATTCTTCTCCAAGATCAATCTTCTTCAGATTGATGACCTTATCTTTCTTGAACTGCATGATCTCCAGAACTTTTTTCATCTCTTCCCCTGACAGTTCATCTGAATCACAGCCAGTTGTGAGATCAAATTTTTGATTGAGTAATTCCTCTGTTATATGTACATCTGTCTCAGAAACTTTTCCAATGAGGGAGCCATCATCTCCTATTTGCACATTGTCCTTGAACTCTGTCAACTCTACATCAAGAATTTTGCATCTTGTGGAGATCAACTTTGTTAGCCCAGTTGTATGGAATAAGCCTAGAATGACTTTGAAGCTTTCGGTAGCAACATTAAATGAGTCAACATCCACATCAAAACCAGAGTTTATCTTGGGAGGTGTCATTTGATTCTGATGTCCCTGCAAAAAAGAGACAAGAGAGAGAGAGAGAGAGAGAGAGAGAGAGAGGAGGGAATGATGCAGGAGAGTTGGGGAGAAGAAGAGCACGAGAGCAGGAAAGAGAGAATTCGAAAGCGTAATGAATTCAACGCCAATGATGCTTAAAAGAAGATGATTCGTCGCACCTTAGGGTTTTATTCGAAGCACCGTCGACAAAGATTAATAATCAACCCGCCAAAATATGTCGAAGCAACTTCTAGAAGTGAAACTGCGCGCGCTTATCATGTCGACGTTGCGTCGATTAGAACTCGACGCACCTTCGAATTAAACGCTAAACTATTAATTCGACGTATCCGTCGATATGAAGTCGACGTTGCGTCGAATGCTATTCGAATTGCCTGATTTAGACGGCTCTCGAAGCTAGCGTCGAATAGAATTAGACGGTGCGTCGAATTCTATTCGACGCAACTCGAATTATCTTTTGCATATTGCTTTCGAAGCAAGCGTCGAGTAGAATTAGACGGTACGTCGAATTCTATTCGACGCAACTCTGAATAAACAAATCTATTTTCTTAGAAAGTTCTTGTTGTTTTTCCCATCAATGATTTTTATTGAAAATATTATTTAAGCTATCATTTTTATGAACTAAGGAAGATAACAAGATAATAAGATAATAAGAAGAGATCACTCCCTTATTGAAGTCACTGTTTTAAATGTCGGCCGACATGTCCGACATGTCCTGTTTGAACCAAAAACGACTTGCATAATGAAAATATAAAGGTTATAGCGTTTTTCATTATGTCGGCCGACATAACCGATTAAATCCGCTATATCGCCCGCCGCCGACATTTAGAAATGTCGCCGACATTTCTAAATGTCGCACGATCAGAGATTTCTCTCCGCTTATTCTCCGTCCTCGCAGCTGGATGGGTTTTTGCTAGGTTTTTTCTCATTTTATTCGCACATTTCCGAGCCTATGGATTATACTTGATTTTCACTTGTCTCCTTCCAATGCTTTCTTCTTGCATGCTTTATGTATGGAGTATCAGTTGCGTATTTGATTGCTGAAATTTATTCCATCAAGTTTTGTCATTGTCACCAAGTCTGCCACATTTATTCTTAGTATTGTACAATTAATTTGCATGTTTATATGGAAGTAAACAAACATGATTTAATGCAGGTTAATATTTAAATAGTGTTTGTTGTCATTTCCCTTTCCAACAATGAGGAAGAATGATAAAATAATTTTCAACCTTTAAATGCTTAAAAATGAAAATAATAAATGAGGATATACATACAATGAAAATAGATACATGGTTAGAAGATAATGGTGATTGAAGATAGATTCGAGTATTTTGGAAATAATACAACTAAGTAGAAAATGTGTTCATTGAGTAGAACAAATTATTGTAGCTTATAGAGCTAAGATAATATGGTATAACTTATAATATAAATATTTTTTAAGAATCCGACATATTAAAATGTCCCCGATATGTCTCCGACATCCGACATCTAAAAACTCAATCCGACGTGTCTCCGACATCCGACATTTAAAACCTTGATTGGAGTTAGTTCTTTATTAGGCCATAGTTCTTCCTTTCCCTTCCATTATCTCCTAGGAGAGATCCTACTTAATCCTGCACAAGTAGCTTAAATATTAGAAGGAACCCATGTTACCTTGGGCCCTTTGCTTTTATCATTGTAAGGTTCTATGAAAGAGTAGAAAGGTCTTTCATGATATCCTTTTGGATGACAGAGAGTGAGTTTATCAAACCTTAATTTATTATTTTGATACTTCAGATGTGTATAAAATGTATCTAAATATAATAAATCAGTAGAGTGTTTAATTATTCTACTTTTGGTTTTAACCTTTTGATTATTGTTGGTTAATTTCTCTGCATTACTCTTGCCTAGAGATTTCTTTTCATTGTTTAGGTTTACTTTATTAAGCACAGTTATTTTATTTGGATTATTAATATCCTTATCTTTAGTTAGTGCACTCCTCTCACTTGTTTGAAAATTACCATGTCTAATAAGTCTAACTGGATTTTTCCAGGCTGGTCTACTAGTGATTTCTGTGCTAGTGCAATGGTTTGCTCCTAGACCTAGGTGTTTAAATCTCATGGGGAGATTTTGTGTAATATCTTTGAGCTTTTGACTCATCCCATTGAGAGAGTCCTCAAAGGTTTTTGCCTTTGTTAGCTCTTCTTTTAATTTTAGATTTTCATTTCTTATTTCTATCAATTTTGTTTCTTTTTCTTGAATTTCATTACTCAGATCATTATTTAGTGAATATAATTCATCTTTCTTAAAATTTTCTATTTCTTCCCTATTTGTTTCTAATTCTTTTTGTATATTGAGGAAATCATTGCAAAATTCTTTAAATCAATTTTTAAAATCATCAGAATTGAAATCAAAATCATCAAACAGAGATACCTATTTTTCTTCATCATCTGAAGATATCCCCAATGCCATCATGCAGACTGCTTCAACATCTTTTTCTTCATCACTCTCTGATGAAGAGGAGCTTGACTCTGCTTCAGAGTCACTCTAGGTTTCAACAATGAAACCTTTGCCCTTCTTCTTGTCTTTCCTCCTGAAAGACTTCTTCTTCTGCTCATCTCCGTTGCTGCTCCTATCTCTTTGTTCCTGTGGGCACTCAGGGGCTATGTGCCCTGGCTTGTTGCAGGAGAAGCAAATCACCTCCTTCTTTGGAGTCTTATCATATCTGGGCTTTAAGCTCCTCTCTCTTCTCCTTGAGTCTTCTGTCTTGACCTACTTTCTGAATCTCCTAGCTAGGAGACTGAACATTTCATCTTTAGGAGTGGAGGGCTCTCCTTCAGCAACTTTCAAAGCATGACTCCTTTGGATAGGAGTTGAAGTTGTCTCCCTTGCCTCTGCTTCAGCTCTTCTTTTCAGAAGCATCTCATATGATTTAAGCTTTCCTAGCAAAACATCGGTAGAGATCTCTCTATGGCGTCTGAACTCTCTGATGACCCAGATCCTTGAGTCCCATAAGCTCGAGAAGCACATGAGGATCTTATCATTGATTTTCTGTTAGAGAAATCGCTTTTTCTAGACCTTTCAGCTCATTTATTATAATGATGATTCTGTCATACATCTCAGCAACAGTTTCCTCAGCTTACTTTTGAAAGTTCTCATATTGGGATATGAGAAGGGACTTCCTGTCCTTTCTTTTATCAGAACTCCCTTCAACCATTCTGGTCTCTTTTGCTGATTGACAGTCAACTACTTTCTGGAAAATGTCATCTGACATTGTGGAAACGAGAATGTTCATAGCTTTGGCATCACATGCCTTCTGCTTCTTCTCAGCCTCTGTCCATTCACTCATTGGGACAGCTTCCAGTGTTGTAGATCCACTGACACCTTGTCTTACTGGAGCTGGGGGACCTGAAAGAATGACATTAAAAATGTCTTCATCAATAGAGTTCATTTTAATTATACACACACAATAAAAACTTTAAGTATTATGCACCCAGCAAAATCAAAGACAGAATAAAGTATAAACAATTGCTGAAAATAAAACACAGAAAAACAGAAGTATGGACAGCACAAAAAATCACACACAAAGACACATAAATTTTTATAGAGGTTCCCCAAATGATGGTAGTCCTCTCTTCTACCTCCCTAGTAGGATTGCATAACCTGTGCCTGAGTATTTTGATAAGGAGACTCTTAGAACCACTGAGTCTTTTGATAAGGAGACTCTTAGAAGCACTGAATCCTTTGGAAGATGGATTAATAAAACTCTTTACAGTTGAAAGAAGAGTGAGAAGAAAGCAGGAAGAAGAAAATAGAATTTTGTCTTTCAGAAGCACTTCTGTAGCTTCTGTCTTTCACAGGATCTGAAATGATGAACTCTTGCTTATGATTGTGATGATTGCAAGGGTTATTTGACTTGATCCTTTTCTGTAAGTACTTATTGTAAACATCTGCTGTAAGATGCAGAAGAAGAAACAACTGTTATCTTTTCACTGTGCTGAAAGAAGACTTGTTCTTGTCTTAGGGTTTGAGGAGGAAGAAGATGGAGAAGACCCCTTTTTCGACAAACAAGAATAATGTGATAACCTCAATTCTCTTGTTCTCTTTTGTCTACTTATGTTGTATGATTGGAATTTGAAATCCTTTCTTCTTTTAGGCTGTTCTGAAAAGGAATTTTTTTTGAACATATAAATTTTCTTTCCTCTTTTGTTCCCGACCCGTCCATCAGTTTTGAATACTTTCCAAGAATGATTTTGCTGAGTCCTGGAATACTCCATTCCATTCTTGACAATAAACGAGTCGTTGGAGAACAACTGTCTTTAGCCTTGTGGTCTTTCTGAAAAGGTCTGAAAAGGACAGCAGAAAAAGCTTCCTTTTCTGACTGTATTCGACGCTGCGTCGACTTCATCATTCTTCATGTCGACGTACCCCTGAGTTCTTATAGGAGTAGCTTCGAATTCCTTCTTAGCTCTGACTGAACTCAGATGTCGACGTTACGTCGATTCCTTATCGACGTATCCATCGAGTTGAAGACTTGGACTTGAGCTTTGACTTCTGCGTCGAATTGTAGTCGAAGTTGCGTCGACTTTTTGGATGGCTTCGACAAGCTCTACCTTCTGCGTCGAGTTCCTTTCGACGTTGCGTCGAGTTGACTTATACTTCGGCAGGCTGAATAAGTTGCTTGGACTTCTAGTCAGTGTTGCGTCGACATCAAGTCGAAGTTGCGTCGACTTTCATTCGACGCATGTCTTAACATAATTTATTTTGTGATTGTCTCGACTTGGCCTTGACACTCTAAGATGAGTGTGACATCCTAAGACATCTAATGACCAATTTACCCTTACTATACAATGTGGGTAATACTCCTAGAAAGTAAAATCACTTATAGATAATTTGTTAAGTTAAATCAAAAGGGGTTTTTCCCAACATATAGGTAATGGGAAGGGGAGCTGGTCCAACGCTATGTAGTAGGCATGCTGATGTAGGGTAGGGTGTGTAGTGGATTCCTAGAATGCACACTAGTGGGGGTGAGGGTTGACACTCTAACTTCCAATAACACAATGCATGCACTACACGCAGACCACAAACTTCTGAGCACCCAACCTCTTAAAACACTTTTCAAAAGGGTGGCCCGCACGACCACAAAAGCTACACGCCTCCTTGCCTCCTTGCCCCCTTTCTTTGGAGCAGGGCTAGATGCCCAAAGGGCTTCCACCGTCCTGAGCCTTCCTCTTTTCCTTCCTTAGCAACATGTCACGATTTTTGGCATTATCAATAGACTCAACCTTCAAGGCAGCTTCCACCGCTTCCGTATAACTCTCGGATTGATAAGCGCTGACTAACTACTGGATGTCACTTCGAAGACCACCTAGAAAATGCTTAACTCTACCTTCCTCTGTGGCTACTAACTCCGGGACAAACCTGCTCAACTTGCTGAACTCGATCTCATACTCACCAACCGTGAGTTGCCTCTACTTCAGATCCAAGAAATTGTTCATCATCTTGTCTTGCTCAACCGACGACAGAAACTTTTTCAAGAGCATCCCCTTAAACCTTTCCCACGAGCACCCATCCGCGAGACCTTCTTTTTCCCTGATCCACCAACCCTTAGCAAGGCCTTTCAACTGATAAGCAACAACCATAACCTTTTGGTCCGCTGAAATCCCTGAATTGGAAAACATCTCCTCAATAGCTATGATCCCGTCATCTAACGCCATGAAATCAGCCCTCCCATCATAGGTCGGGGGTCCTACTCGCTGGAAATGCGAGATGAAATTCATCTCAGGTGGCAACAGAACAGGAGGCACTAGGGGAGTAGGACAGACAGGAACAACCCGACCCACCGCAGGATCCTGCACCGCAGGCTGCTGCCTTAAGGTGGCAGTCAACAACACGTGCATATGTGCTTGCATCGCGACCATCTGCCTCGACAGAGTCTCATTGCTCTGACGTAGCTCCTTAATCATTGCCTCACTGTGCGCACCCGAAGACTCACCCTCAGACTGGGGAGCCGACCTCAACGATTGACGCTTCAGAGCCATCGCCTACGAGTACGAACGAGCATCCTATCAAGACTTAGCTAAATGCTAAAATTACTTATCTTAGATCAGACCCAAAAGAAAAACGCGGACACTTGCTCTTGCTACTATCTTGCTCTGGGATTCTTTATGAATGATATTATGCTTAACTTAGGATGATATACCATCATCCATTGACTCTTGTGCATATAATACGAATGCTTGAATGCTTAAAATCTTCATTTTAAATCATGTGTGTACAAATGTCATTATGTAGATCTTAACTTAGCATGTGTGCTAATGTTATGTTATGATGTGCATGTTGTTCTATGCATTCTTAGAAAAGCCTTAATGCATGTCATGAGTGGCGTACACATGAAATATTATGCATCCCATTTTATATAATATCGCATGTAACGTAAAAATAAAATCTAATGGACATCCATGTGATAATTGTTAAGTCGTCCATTTCAACTTAACAATCACATGTTGCTATACCTATGAGAATCCATATACAAACACCTATTATGCATCATATACAATAATATGCCCCGTATACTTATGTCATGCTTATGAGTGTAGTGTTCATGCTTCAGCCAAAACATACTGATGACCCATCGGTGTGTGTATGCAATGAAATAAGATTCTAAAACAGATGGATGTTCGACTAATCCCGCCTAACAACCAACTAAACCTAGCTCTAATATCAACTGTCACAACCTGCATTTTCCCCAATATATAAATATATTATCAGAGTGAGAGAAAATACGCATTGTGATGCCACGTAGTGCAGGAGACAACTACAGACGCTCAGACATCTCCGTCTCTTTATTTATTTTCATAAAAGACTTACAAATATATATACTTTATGTTGAAAGACCTGATTTACATCTGAGGTTCAAGACCGTGTCCCTCGGTTCAATGGATCAACTAGTCTATAAGTAGGAAAATATATACATACGCAGCGAAAAAGAAAATATGAAGTTTAATTCATTTTATCCTAGCTGAGCATGAAGACCAAACATTAAGCTAGTGGTATGCACAACTCTAGTTTTAGTATAAGTAAGAAAAGAGCATCTACGATCTTCAAAGTAAGATGACTGTTGGGAACAGTGCCCAACAATATTCCTGATTTGAAGAAGTGCTCAGATCAATGATAAGTACAATATGTATTTGATGGTGTGTTCAGTTTATGTTTGCAAAGATTAAATAATATGTCCAGTACTTCTTAAATTCCACTAAGTATAATATCGTCGAGAAGGACTGCACATATCGTCGAATAAAGCACTCGTACATCGTCGAGATTGCATACTGAGATAAGCTGAAGGATCATGAAAGTTATCGTCGAAATGATATGGACAACTCTACGATATCGTTGTGATAGCAAAGCTCATACGACGATATCGTCGTAAAGAACAAAAAGAATCAATCAAGTTGTATATCGTCGTGTCGATCTGTATCTCACGACGATATCGCTGAAAGGCTAAAGTCAAAGTATACGGGAGTGTCGACGACATCGTTGAAAAGAACAAGAAGAATCAATCGAGTTAAATATCGCCGTGTCGATCTGTATCTCACGACGATATCGCTGAAAGGCTAAAGTCAAAAGTATTCGGGAGTGATGTCGTAAAGAAGTCTTATCGCTGAGAAGACTAAGAAAGAACTTGTAAAAGCAGCCGATAGAAGAGGAATGGATTATCGTCGAAATGATCAAAACGATATCGACGAGAAGTAAAAATGATCAAGACGATATCGTCGAAAAGACAGTATGGTTTCAACGACATCGTCGAGAAGACCAAAAGTTTCCAATGAGATTACGGCGACATCTTCATATCGTTGTAAGTGCAAGTAGAGTTATGATATCAAGTATCGTCGTAATATCATTCTCTGAAGAAGACTTGAAGATTTGTCCAAGTCCAAGATGGATCGTCGTAACGACAAGATATGTCGTCGAGAAGTTGCAAATATCGTCGAGACAGGTCAAGACATTTCAAATCGCGCTGTCTGCATTAATGCCGCCGCATGATGGTCCAATCAACGCTTGCCGTTAAGTAATGAGCTCCTGACACTTAAGGTACATTCTAGGAGACCGTTAGCCGACTCCTCAGAGATATAAAGGGAATAAGTGTCTGCCCTAATTCAACACAAAGAACAATCGCAAATTTTTCAATAGAACAGTAATACGGTTGCGAGAAGGAGGAACAAGAACTGGCGAACTAAATTTTCACATCAAGTGTTCTCCAAGTTTCAGTTTAGCACCATCGACTGATAAGAAGTGTTCCAGATCGAAGAAAGGATTAAAAGAGAAACCTGTGCTTTTCAAGAAAAGATCTGAAACATTCTCTTCATATCCAAGAAGCCAATCTCCATTTCGCTCAAGTTTCAGTCCAGCACCATCGGCTGATAAGAACTGTTCAAGACTAAAGAAGGGATTGAAGAAGAGTCTGTGCGTCCAAGATAACATTAAAAGCATCTTCTTCAAGTCTAAGAAGTCAATCGTCAAAATGCTAGAGAAGTTGTTTCTCAAATCTTTTTTCTGTAGGGCTTGAGGGCCTAAGCTGTAGGATCTGTTTCAGATCTGAGATTTGTAGGGCTTGAGGGCCTGCGATTTGTAGGGCTTGAGGGCCTGAAACTTGTAGGGCTTGAGGGCCTGAGCTGTAGGATCTGTTTCAGATCTGAGATTTGTAAAGCTTGAGGGCCTGTGTGTAGGGCCTGAGATTGTAAGGCTGAGGGCCTGAGTATTTGGTGGAGTTTGCCGACTCTAGCACATTGCTAGATAGACGCAGAAGGACAGTGAACCACTGAAGATACTCTGTTTTGAGGAACCACTATAGATCCTTGAGTGCTTTCTGTGATTTGCTCTTAATCTTTAAAACATTACTCTAGGATGTTCATAAGAACAGACTCAAAAGAAAGAGGGACATTATATTTTAAAATACTTATTCCCCCCTCTAGGTGATTTGACAACATCCATAACTAACAAGTGGTATCAGAGAGAGGTTGTTCAAAGTAAGCCTAACAACTTGAACAGATCTGCCCTTGGGCGTGTCAAATCATCAACTCAAAAAGAAATAGAGACTCATGAAGAAAATGAGAAGATTTGATGCTAAGGAGTTCAGATCTTTTAGTAAAAGCAGCTGCAACACCTCTTATTCTGAAGAAGATAGATGGTTATGGCCAAGTGAGAAAGGAATCAGAGCACCCCTGACCCTCTCAGACAGTGAATCTGAGGATGAAGAAGGCTCTATGGCTAGAGAAAGGATAAGGGCACCACTCACTCTCTCAGACTGTGACTCTGAGGATGAGGAACTCTTTGGGTTGGTTGCCATTTCAAATGAGGAAAGTCATGAGGATTCACATCCTGCTCAGGTAAGTACTACTCACATATCTCCAGTACCTGCTTCATTTGAAAAGTTCAAGATTGCATCAGATGATTGCTGTTCATCTAAAGATGATGCAGAAGACTGCTCATCATGCAATAACAAGAATCATACTAAACTTATAGAACAACTTGAGAGTCTCTTGGCAGCTCTTAAAAAGAGCAAGAGGTTGGTTAAATCTCAAGCTGAGAAAATCAGAATCCTTGAGCCCTTCAGATCTCAAGTTGAAGAGAAGACCAAGGATGAGATTAGATTGTTCAATGAGCTTATCATACTTCAGGAGAAATCTGATGCTCAGGGTAGGACAATCAAGTCTCTAGAGAACAAGCTTAGAACGGGGAGAAAGCTTGTGACTAGCTTCTCTAAGCCTAAAACAGTTCTCCCTATTATTGACTGCTTCTCCACTCAAGTCAGAGGAGGACAAGGAAATAATAAGGAAGTTGGAGAGACTTCCCAAGCTAGAACTGTCTTTCAAACAGTTGTCTCTCCACATGCACCATCAACCAAAAAGAAGGGAAAGGTTTTGTCTCAATAACCTATTCCTAAGGAAAGATCATTGACTGTGCAACCAATTCCAAAACCAAGGCACAATCACATGATCAGCTGTAATGCATGTTGCAATACAACCTGCTCATTTAGTCACCCCCCTCCACTCAAAAGGTGACTCATAAGAGGAGGTACAATAGATTTGGGTGTTGGTGCTGTGGCAAGGTTGGACACTTTGCTATTGATTGTTGGTTCAATCCAACAGTGCCTAGAGCAAGGAATGAGAAGCTAGTCAGTGGTGTGACGACAAATGCTGCAGTGGGTAGAAATGACTCTTAATGTGCTAACAAGAACCTAGGACCCAAATTCACTTAGGTTCCTAAGGGATATCAAATCTGTTTTGCAGGTTTGTCCAAGTGGGCCAACTAAAAGAAAATATGGCCAATGGACAATAAGTAATCCAGATATAAATCTGGAATAAGAAGAAACTTGTCACAAACAAAGGTATCACACTTGACATAATTATTGGATCTCACAATTAGTCCAATTACCCAGGTATGTGTCCTTTCACAATTTAAAGTTAGAAATCTTCAAATAGATAACATGGTCTAGAAATAGAGTAAACACACATTTGCTCTAAGTCATCACATGAAGAAGAATGACCCGACAACTCTGAAAAGATAGGAGAAGGTCAACCCTGGAGAGTGATCCAGTTGAGGGGGAGCACACAAGGATCCCTGCTCAGGACAAGATGAACCCATCCACCTCATATGCCAAGACATCCAATTATCCCAAGTGTGATGATCTAGAAAGTCTAGAGCAGGAGGAGCAAAGGTAGCAGAAAGGTGCAGAGGAGAAAAGGATCTGACTCATGTGGTAGCTAAAAGCAAATGTGGTTAAACTCTATTTTAAGACATTTTACTTAAACTCTAAAATGTTAATAAAGTGGTAATACCCTTAAAAACACAACCACTTTAATGTATGAAGGCGAAGCCAACATGCAACACACTGATGAAACAAACAAGGACAATATCGTTGTAACCACAAAATGATATCGTCGGAACCACAACGTGTATCGTCGAAATGATGATTTGTATCGTCAAAATGACTCAACTACGTCGGCGTAACGTCTCGACGATACCTAAGTCTCTACTCGAGAAATCAGAACTCTGAAATCAATCAATCACGACCACACAATCTAATTTAAGCACACTTTTGATAAGCGACACTTCGCCTCCCGCACCATAAGTTATAAATAGGGTCATATGTCTTGAATCAAAATCACTTGCTACATTTGCCCTAAAAAGCCGTCGTGTCCTCCTCGACTTCGAAGAGTGAACAAGTCGACTCTGCTAAGATCTCCTCTGATCAACAAGAAATAAACCGAAGAAAGAAGGATATCTGTACGAAGGAAGCGAATAAGGAATGACTTTGCGAAGGCTTCAGAAGAGATTCAAAATACCATAAAGCTGCTCGACTCCATCAGCCTGGAGTTCATTCTGTCTGAACCATCAGTGATACTAAAGAGAGAAGTTTTGGAGTTCTATTCAAACGCCAAGGCCGGGTCGGAAGGAACGTCCATCAAGAGCCAAGTCAGTGAAATAAGAGTTAAGGTAACTTTCAAAAGACTGGCCAAGTGATGGCGACGACGACCCTCAACATGAAGATATTGCGGATGGCGCGTTTATGGTTGACGACGTTTCTCCAACCAAAGATTCACGCCATCGCCGCCGCGGTGACATGTATGAAGAACGGCGTTACAACCTTCGCCCTAGGCGCCAACATAAAAATTAATAATTATAATAATTTTATTATAATTATTAATTTAATTTTATCATGGTTTATTTATATTTTCATGTTGTATTTATAATTTGGACTGCGTTTAGACATTTCTGTGGCAAGCCTATATAAGGCTAACTTGTATTTGTTTTAGGGATCATTGATGATAAGAAAATTAAACCCTAAAATCTAATCTCCCTGGACGTTTCTCTCTTGGCCGCCCCCTCTACGCCTTCCCCCTCTCCAGATCGGCGCCCCCTCTTGGAGCCGCCCCCTATTCTTCTCCCCTCTCGCAAGTTCGGCGCCCTCAGGAGCCGCACCCTCTCCTCCTTCCTCCTCTCAGGTTCGGCCACCCCCTTTCGTTGGAGCCGCCCACCTCTCAACCTAACCGCCACCTCTCTCGTCTCCGTTCACCTTCTCCCTCCAAACCCCCATCCAACTTTCGGCCTCCCCTCCCATAGTGCAAGAGGTGGTCTACGCGGGAATCGGCAACGACGTGAAGCGAAGACGGCGACAAAACTCCTCATCGACGACGCGACTCCGGTGAGGCCGTGGGAGAACGACGACCGGGCTAGTGTATGCTTGAGACCAATCCTATCTCAAGCGGGGTAACGAACAACCCACTCGTGTGATTCTCACTCTGAGATAATTTTCTGTGGTGGAAATTTGGGCGTGATCTTCGTATCACTTGGAATAATCGTGTTTTGTTCCGTTTGATTTAGCGTACCTCCTATTTCTTTTTTTATTTCGAAGAGGCTTGGCGCGCCTCGACTTTTTGTTGGGAGAGTTCCACCATTTTCCGAATCGATATTTTCGGTGGACTCTTTTGGTACAACACAAGCTCGAACGGATCGGGTAGGTCCATTTAGCCCGAGCGAATATTGGCCTATAGCCTCTATTCAATCTCTAGCGGGTTGGCTATCCGTCGAGACGTAAAGATTGATAATATCGCGTGCAAGTTGGCTGCGTTTTCTTTAGTGTGTGAAATAATCGAGGTACATCAAGAGGGAACGCGCTTTAATCCGTAGCGAACGTGTTTGTTGTTGAACCCTGCATCAATTGGTATCAAAGCGAGGTTAGCGTCGATTTCTTAATTGACGCCTTCCAAAAAAATCTCTTAGTTCGTCGGCACTCACAACCGTCACACGTTAGCATTTTCAAAATCTCATAGTTATTTAATTGTGGTCTGCGTTAGCGGCCTAAATCTGTCATTTTTCAGCGAAAAAAATCAAAAAAAATTTCCAGTCTTCATATATTATTTTCTGTTAGAAAATAAAAAAAAATATTTTAATCATAGTTATTAGGCGGAAACAAATTCATCATTTATAAAATTTTCTGGTCAGAAACGTTTGTTTTGGTCTAATTTGCATGCGTACGAGACTCGGCACGGAGTATCCTTCGTCCTCCTCCCACATGACGGACGAGCGGGACACGGGTCACGGTCTAACACCGATTGATGAACTCCGTCAGGAGTTTAACGATCAATTGACGGATATTCAGGAGATGTTACACGAGATGAGGTTCGCCCAAATGGCACCTCAAAATCCCGCAGCCCGCCCACGTGGCGAGGGGAATGTTCACCATAACAACATCCCGGAACCGGCCCCTCCGAATCCTGCTGCCCAACCTCGGGACGAAGGGAATAATAATCCCGAACTGGCCCCGAGAGCCCCTTACGGATTTGATATTACTAGGGCCGTCCAGATCAAACCACCCTCATATGATGGGTTGGGTGACCCCCAGGTTTTCTTGGAGTGGGTTATGGAAATCGAGTGCTACTTTCAGTGGCAAAATCTGACTGACATGGATAAGGTGCGAGTGGCGCGTATGAAGTTGTTAGGTAGAGCCAAGACGTTCTGGCTAAATGAGGAAAGGCGTTTAGGTGCGGGGGAAGGTTTGCCTCCCATCGGGTGGGCGGGCATGAAGGCCCTGTTGACTGATCAGTACGTCCCAACCTATCATCGCACGCAAATGTTTGATGATTTAGCTTCCCTTAGGCAAGGGAATCGATCGGTTGCGGAGTACATGGGACTCCTGAAAGACATGATGGTTAGATGCGACGTTAAGGAAATGCCTGAGGTTACCCTCTCTCGGTTCCATAAGGGACTTAGCCCCAAAATTCAGGGTAAGCTCCTTCGTTATGGCCATATTGACTTGAACACAACTTATGCTGCCGCGTTGGACATTGAAAAACATCTGGCCCATAAGTCTAAGTCGCGTGCGTTTCAGAAGAGTAAGTCCATCTTAGGACCTCCTCCGTTAACCATGAAAGATAAAAGTAAGTTTCGATCCACAGACTCGAACTCCGTCGTTATTATGGCCAGAAATATGTGTAACCCATTCGGTGATCGAGTGCCCGTAGGTCGGATTAGCAAAACGAACGCTTCTTGTTTTAGCTGTGGGATTCAAGGGCACTACGCTAGTGAATGCCCTACTAAGGCCAAGCCCCTAGCTCTGTTGGATACTGCGGATGACCCCGCCGAGCTCGAATATGCAGCCGGTGATGACTCCGATTCGGAGGGAGTGCCGAGTGATCTTGATGATGACACCAACTTGATGGTGATGCGTTGTATTTTAGTCACCCCGCGTGCGTCCGAAGATTGGAATAGGACGAATATCTTTTCGTTAAACTTTAAAAGCGGAGAGAAGTGGTGCAAGTTAATCATCGATAGCGGTAGCTGCATGAATGTGATCTCGGAGAATGCGGTGGCCCGGATGAAGTTGACCACTGACCCGCACCTTCACCCATATAAGGTGGCATGGGTTAATAAAACATCCCTTCCGGTTGCGCGGCGTTGTTTGGTACCCCTCACCATCAAAACTTATTCGGAAAAGTTTGGTGTGATGTCATCCCCATGGATGCCTGTCATGTGTTGCTAGGACGCCCGTGGCTTTATGACCATGACGTTACCCATTTCGGGCGAGCCAACACTTACGAGTTCAAGTTTAATGGCAAGACCATTACCTTGAGACCTACACCACATAAGGACCCTTCGAGCGTCTCGAAAGACACAATTGTGCCCGTAGAGAAGAAGACTTTAAGTTTGATTAGTAAGAAGGAGTTCGCATGCCAGACATTTTTGGATGGTGTCCTTTATGCCTTAGTTTGCCTACAAGTCAAGGATGACGTGCCTTCGTTTGATAGCTTACCACCCGCACTGCGGAACATGTTATAGGAATTTAAGGATGTCTACCCGGAAGAGTTACCCCCTACGTTACCCCCTTTGCGAGGCATCCAACATGCGATAGATTTCATTCCGGGTTCCTCGTTACCCAACATGCCTCACTATCGGTTAAATCCATCTGCACATTTGGAGCTACAAACACAAATTTCAGATTTGTTACAGAAGGAATTTATCCGCCATAGTAAGAGTCCGTGTGCCGTTCCGGCTTTGCTTGCGCCTAAGAAAGACGGCTCGTGGAGGATGTGCGTAGATAGTAGAGCCATAAACAAAATCACAATTAAATACCTGTTTCCCATCCCGCGTTTGGACGGCTTGTTGAACATGTTAGCCGGAGCCACGATCTTTTCCAAATTGGACCTTAGGAGTGGCTACCACCAGATTAGAATCCGGGAGGGTGACGAGTGGAAGACAGCTTTTAAATCTAAAGAGGGGCTCTACGAGTGGCTAGTAATGTCATTTGGGTTGTCCAATGCCCCTAGTACATTTTCTAGGATGATGACACACGTCTTCCAACCCTTCATGGGAAAATTTATTGTGGTGTATTTTGATGATATTCTCATTTTTAGTACGTCTACCCTTGATCATAAATCGCATTTGAGGACTATCTTAGAGACGTTACGTGCGGAAAAATTATTCGTCAATATAAAAAAATGTACGTTCTATGTTACGTCCGTAGAGTTTCTTGGGTATATAGTGAGTTCGGAAGGCATACACGTGGACCCTAAGAAGGTCCAAGCCATTAAAGATTGGCCGGAACCCACCAACATTAGGGATGTTAGGAGCTTCCACAGTTTAGCTACGTTTTATCGCCGATTCATTCGCGACTTTAGTAGCATCATGGCACCCATCACCGAGTGCATGAAAAATGGCGATTTCACTTGGACGAAATCAGCCACTCAAGCGTTCCAAACGATTAAAGCTAGAATGTCGGAAGCCCCCTGTTGCGGTTGCCGGACTTTAATAAGGTTTTTGAATTATCTTGCGACGCGTCAGGTATCGGGATTGGAGGCGTTTTATGTCAGGAGGGTCATCCTGTTGGGTATTTTAGTGAAAAACTGGCGGGTCCAAAATTGAATTATTCGAATTATGACCGTGAGTTTTATGCCGTGATACGTTGCCTCCAACATTGGCGGCACTATCTTCTCCCGAAGGAGTTTGTCATCCAATCCGATCATGAGGCCTTAAGATTTGTCAACTCCCAAAGCAAGGTCAGCCCCCGACACGCTAAGTGGGTCTCCTATCTTCAGGAGTACTCCTTCATTATCAAACACCTTAAAGGAACCCTTAACCGGGTGGCGGACGCCCTTAGTCGCGTCTCCTTGTTATTGACCACGTTAGAGGTCAAGGTCATCGGATTTGAACGCATTAAGGATGAATATGTTAACTGTCCGGATTTCAAGGAGATATATCTTACCGCTCAAGGCGATGCACCCACTACCATTTCCGCGTATTATATTCGTGATGGCTACCTAATTAGGCATGCCAAGCTTTGTATCCCTCGCTCGTCCCTTCGCCATTTCATTGTGTGGGAGTTGCATAGTGGCGGCCTGGGCGGTCATTTTGGGCGTGACAAAACCATCACGTTAGTGGAGGACAAGTTTTATTGGCTGGGCCTTAAGTCTACGGTGCATAAGATTGTGAGTAGTTGCCGGACGTGCCAATTAGCTAAGGGGAATAAAACGAACGCGGGGCTTTATACCCCTCTTCTGATTCCTTCCGTACCTTGGGAGGATATTAGTATGGATTTTATTCTGGGTCTTCCTGTTACTTGTCGGCGCAACGATTCCATTCTGGTGGTCGTTGATCGGTTTTCAAAAATGGCGTATTTTATTGCGGGTAATAAGACCGACGATGCATCGCATGTAGCTAAGTTATTTTTTAAGGAAGTCGTTTGGCATCGGGGCGTTCCTAAGTCTATAGTCACTGATCGGGATGTGAAGTTCACTAGCTATTTTTGGAAGACCTTGTGTCGGATCTTGGGCACTAAGCTCTTGTTTTCTTCAGCCTACCATCCACTGACGGATGGGCAAACGGAGGTAGTGAATCGGAGTTTGGGTAGTTTACTACGGTGTCTCGTTGGTGATCACAAGGGTACGTGGGATCTCATCCTCCCCCATGCACAATTGGCATACAATAATTCAAAAAATAGGTCAACCGGGTTATCTCCAAATGAGATCGTGCACGGATATAAGGCTCCTGTGCCACTTGACTTAGTTACGTTACCTCCATCCTACAAGTCGAGTCAATTTGCACAGGATTTTGCCTCTCATGTTCATGAATTACATAAACACGTTAAGGACACGCTAGCTACTCAATACCCGTCTTATCAATTGCACGCTAACGTACATAGGAGAGCATCCCACTTGAAAGTTGGAGATTTGGTCATGGTGCGTCTCGTCCCTGAACGGATGCCTTCGGGCACCATAAAGAAATTGGCTAATCGGCGAGCGGGCCCGTTTCGAATTTTACAAAGATTAGGAGATAATGCATATCTTTTGGAGCTACCCACTGATTGGGGAATCTCCCCTATTTTCAACGTGTCGGATTTAACGCCTTATATTTCTCCACCGCTTGAATTATCTGGCTGCCCGTTTAATTCCACACCATGTTCTAAAGGGTTGGGGGGTGAGGTGGTGCCTGGTTCATCCTCTTCCACGGTCCCCGCTGGAGGTACGTTTGTTGATGATGGAATTTGTTCTTCTTATTTGCCTAATGCTTTTCCTAGGTTCCCCCGAACCACCTTTGTGCCTGACAGGATTCTCCAAGACGAAGTGCTCTCCTCCCCCAACGGTGACAGTCAGCGCTACTTGATTCGTTGGCGTGATCGTCCGACCTCCGATGACTCGTAGCTACCGGAGTCGGAGGTGACTCTATTGGATGATGCTCTTCTCCGCCGCTACGTTCAAGGCAACTCATCGGTGATGAGTGCTTTTGAGCGGGGGAGGATTGATGGCGATGACGGCCCTCAACATGAAGATATTGCAGATGGCGCGTTTATGGGTGACGGCGTTTCTCCAACCAAAGATTCACGCCATCGCCGCCGCGGTGACATGTATGAAGAACGGCGTTACAACCTTCGCCCGAGACGCCAACATAAAAATTAATAATTATAATAATTTTATTATAATTATTAATTTAATTTTATCATGGTTTATTTATATTTTCATGTTGTATTTATAATTGGACTGCGTTTAGACATTTCTGTGGCAAGCCTATATAAGGTTAACTTGTATTTGTTTTAGGCATCATTGATGATAAGAAAATTAAACCTTAAAATCTAATCTCCCTGGACGGCTCCAACGAAAGGGGGTGGCCGAACCTGAGAGGAGGAAGGAGGAGAGTGTGCGGCTCCTGGGGGCGCCGAACTTGCGAGAGGGGAGAAGAATAGGGGGCGGCTCCAAGATGGGGCGTCGATCTGGAGAGGGGGAAGGCGTGGAGGGCCCACCTCTCAACCTAACCGCCACCTCTCTCGTCTCCGTTCACCTTCTCCCTCCAAACCCCCCATCCAACTTTCGGCCTCCCCTCCCATAGTGCAAGAGGTGGTCTACGCGGGAATCGGCAACGGCGTGAAGCGAAGACGGCGACAAACTCCTCATCGACGGCGCGATTCCGGTGAGGCCGTGGGAGAACGACGACCGGGCTAGTGTATGCTTGAGGCCAATCCTATCTCAAGCGGGGTAACGAACAACCCACTCGTGTGATTCTCACTCTTAGATAATTTTCTGTGGTGGAAATTTGGGCGTGATCTTCGTATCACTTGGAATAATCGTGTTTTGCTCCGTTCGATTTAGCGTACCTCCTATTTCTTTTTTTTATTTCGAAGAGGCTTGGCGCGCCTCGACTTTTTGTTGGGATAGTTCCACCATTTCCCGAATCGATATTTTCGGTGGACTCTTTTGGTACAACACAAGCTCGAACGGATCGGGTAGGTCCATTTAGCCTGAGCGAATATTGGCCTATAGCCTCTATTCAATCTCTAGCGGGTTGGATATCCGTCGAGACTTAAAGATTGATAATATCGCGTGCAAGTTGGCTGCGTTTTCTTTAGTGTGTGAAATAATCGAGGTACATCGAGAGGGAACGCACTTTAATCCGTAGCGAACGTGTTTGTTGTTGAACCCTGCATCACCAAGGTTCTGCGACTGCCAATTTCGCCGATGATGAGGAGAATGAACTATGAAGAGGTCACCCAAGAGGACCTGGACAAAACACTTGCATGGTGTGAGCATTCCAGGAAGACCTATGGGTCTCTGGAAAGGAAGAAGTTCAACCAGCAGGGAAAGCTGCTAGCTGATGTAGTAGGAAAGGCCCTTCTCTGCAAAGTGAGGTCTCATGAATGAATATCCAAGCAGATGTTTGAGATAATGACAAGGATTATCCTAAGTAAGAGAACCAATTGGGGTCAAATCATCTTCAAGAGAATACAAGAGAGCTTTCAAGCTCCCGATTGGGAAGAATTTTTTCTCTATCTGCAGCTATCTGATCCTGAGAACTTCAACAAGAAATTTGGAGTAAAGATCCATCACATGAGAAGGATGGATGTCAAGGTACTGGAAAGGTGGGAAAAAGTCTTACAAAGATCTCCCAAAAGGTCGCAGGCTCCAGTAGATGTAGTGAGTGAAGATGAAAGCTCATCAAAAGATAGTGAACCAATTCACAACCAAGAACTGACCAGCTTTGAAGAGAATGTGGAGCAGAGGGATGTCTCCCTCCAAACCTCAGCATTGAATCTGGGGTCCAGAACCGCTGCTGGAACAAATCAAGGGGGAGCTGAGACTGAGGGGGAGCAGGATACTGAGCTCCCTGCTCATGAAAAAGATGTGATCCCCTCTGGACCAACAGTCCATGAGAGTCCAAGTTAAGCTCCACTGGAAGGATACCAAGAGAATCCTGCTGATGGGACCAACAGAGATCTGTCAATTGCTGAAAAGCCAAGTGTGGCCGAGGAGGAACAAAGACAAACACCCATTAGAAGATCTCCATCCCCCATTTTTGAAGAGACTGAGGGGATGAACTTCTATCTTTCAACCATACTGCAGAAGAAGGCTGAGGGACAATCAGACAAGCCTAACATTTCCCCAGAATCTAGACAAGAAGACTCCTCACTGATGAATCAACTAAGAATGCTCTTGGAAGAGCAAAGACTGAAAATTGAAAGCTATGTTGACTCTGCTGTCAAGGATATAAAAAGGGATCTATCAAGTGAAGTTGAAGGTCTAAGAAATGACATGAAGAATCTGCAAGAAAAACAGCCAAACAACTAGCACTTACTGACCAGGGCATAGTTGAAGCTTTGGATAATCAAGGCATGATATGCAACAACATAGGGAAAACCTACATAGCCACCAATAGGTGGATGGAAGAGCACAAGACTACTAATATCCAAGAAAAGCTAGATAACAAAATCAGGAACTAGATACTCATTTGCTGGAGACAAAGAATCATCTGGAAAGGGGAATCCACATGCTTAAAGATAAGATTCTGAACCTTCAGGGGAATATCCAGAGGGAGATATCAGAAGAAGTCATAAAGGGGGGAGAGATCAATGATAAAGGCCAGTGGTGAGCATGTCATCTGGACCTCTAACACTATCAGGGAAGCAATGAATCTTCCTCCCATTAACTATGATGATTACCCTGCTGATCAACCTGATGATATTCCTGCTACTGATGATACTCCTGCTACTGCTGTTGTTGCTGCTGCTGATGTTCAGAGTAAGGGAAATGAGATCTCATAGGAAGATGAGGTGAAGATGAGGAAGAAGAGATACAGAGAGGAAATGGAGAAGAAAGATGATTATGAGAGGTGGAGTCCCAAATCCAGAGCTATAATATTAAGTGCATGGGAGCTAGTGAAAGTAAACAAAGGTGAAAGATATAAGCTGTACAGTACTCAAGAGTGGACTAAATATGAAAATCAAGAGGAGACAAGAAGAAGCCACATAAGAGACAAGCAAGCAGGAAGAATTCCAGCAGATGCTCAAGAGCCACTCAAATATCATCCCAAGCCAAAGGAATATTTAACCAGGCAATCTGAGAAGGAACAGGAAGCTGCTGCCAAGAAAACAAGGAATGAGACATAAATGGCTGAATTATTGTGGGCATATGTAGCATGGCTGAAATCTTTAAAAACATATGTTTCTACTTATAAATTATTAATGAAGGCATTTATATCAAACTATTTCATTCTGTGATCATGAAATTTTGACTGAAATATCATTATTATATGCTGATTTCTTTTAGATGTACCTTATCATTGAATGAGTTATGACTTCTTCAAAAAGGGGGAGATTGTTGGGAACAATGCCCATCAATGTTCCTGATTTGAAGAAGTGCTCAGATCAATGATAAGTACAATATGTATTTGATGGTGTGTTCAGTTTATGCTTGCAGCGATTAAACAATATGTCCAGTACTTCTCAAATTCCACTAAGTACAATATCGTCGAGAATGACTGGACATATCGTCGAATAAAGCTCTCGTACATCGTCGAGATTGCATATAGAGATAAGCTGAAGGATCATGACAGTTATCGTCGAAATGATATGGACAACTCGACGATATCGTTGTGACACGACGATATCGTCGTAAAGAACAAGAAGAATCAATCAAGTTGTATATCGTCGTGTCGATCTGTATCTCACGACGATATCGCTGAAAGGCTAAAGTCAAAGTATTCGGGAGTGTCGACGACATCGTCGAAAAGAACAAGAAGAATCAATCGAGTTAAATATCGTCGTGTCGATCTGTATCTCACGACGATATCGCTGAAAGGCTAAAGTCAAAGTATTCGGGAGTGTCGACGACATCGTCCTAGAAGTGTTATCGCTGATAAGACTAAGAAAGAACTTGTAAAGGCAGCGGATAGAAGAAGAATGGATTATCGTCGAAATGATCAAAACGATATCGACGAGAAGTAAGAATGATCAAGACGATATCGCCGAAAAGACAGTATGATTTTAACGACATCGTCGAGAAGACCAGAAGTATCCAACGAGATTACGACGACATCTTCATATCGTCTTAAGTGCAAGTAGAGCTATGATATCAAGTATCGTCGTAATATCATTCTCTGAAAAAGACTTGAAGATTTGTCCAAGTACAAGATGGATCGTCGTAACGGCAAGATATGTCGTCGAGACGTTGCAAATATCGTCGAGACAGGTCAAGACATTTCGAATCGCGCTGTCTGCATTTAATGCCGCCGCATGATGGTCCAATCAACGCGTGTCGTTAAGGAATGAGCTCCTGACACTTAAGGTACATTCTAGGAGACCGTTAGCCGGCTCCTCAAAGATATAAAAGGAATAAGTGTCTGCCCTAATTCAACACAAAGAACACTCGCAAACTTTTCAATAGAACAGTAATACGGCTGCGAGAAGGAGGAACAAGAACCGGCGAACTAAATTTTCACATCAAGTGTTCTCCAAGTTTCAGTTTAGCATCATCGACTGATAAGAAGTGTTCCAGATCGAAGAAAGGATTAAAAGAAAAATCTGTGCTTTTCAAGAAAAGATCTGAAGCATTCTCTTCATATCCAAGAAGCCAATCTCCATTCGGCTCAAGTTTCAGTCCAGCACCATCGGCTGATAAGCACTGTTCAAGACTGAAGAAGGGATTGAAGAAGAGTCTGTGCTGTCCAAGATAATATCAAAAGCATCTTCTTCAAGTCCAAGAAGCCAATCATCAACAGGCTAGAGAAGTTGTTTCTCAAATCATTTTTCTGTAGGGCTTGAGGGCCTAAGCTGTAGGATCTGTTTCAGATCTGAGATTTGTAAGGCTTGAGGGCATGAGTGTAGGCTTGAGGGTCTGAGATTTGTTGGGCTTGAGGGCCTGAGATTTGTAGGGCTTGAGGGCCTGAGACTTGTAGGGCTTGAGGGCCAGAGTGTAGGGCTTGAGGGCCTGAGCTGTAGGATCTGTTTCAGATCTGAGATTTGTAAGGCTTGAGGGCATGAGTGTAGGGCTTGAGGGTCTGAGATTGTAAGCCTTGAGGGCCTGAGTATTTGGTGGAGTTTGCCGACTCTAGCACACTGCTAGATAGGCGCAGAGGGACAGTGGACTACTCAAGACACTCTGTCTTGAGGAACCACTATAGATCCTTGAGTGCTTTCTGTGATTTGCTCTGAATCTTTAAAACATTACTCTAGGATCTTCATAAGAATAGACTCAAAAGAAAGAGGGGCATTATATTTTAAAATACGTATTCACCCTTAGGTGATTTGGCAACATCCATAACTAACAGTGACATTTGATCGAAATCATGCTATGAGTAAAGATGCAGATTTTTATACACGTAAAATAACTATTATGCATCATAACATAAAACCTTCCCAAGGAGCAATGCATCAATAGCAGAAGATAGTAGTAGCATAAACAACAAGTAAAAGTCTACACAAAAGAGCTAAACTATGAGCGCCAACAATCTGACACGAACCCATAGTTTAATCAGAAGGTAATAGAAATACACTGCAAATAAAAAATAAGCACAACAAACTACGCCTCACCGATGAGGAAAAGAAATCAACTACAGAAGTCTGGAAGAGACGGCTTGACCAGCTCTAACTGCTACTGGTCCGATCCTGAGGCATTCAAAAGAAAAGAATGCCTCAGCACAAAGACGCAAAAAGACAGCTCAAAATTAAAGATCAAAGGATTAAAGTTAAGAGGGTTACCAACCCAATGAGAACAGCTGCAAACCAACAGTAAACCAAGCCATATGAACAATATGTATACATAATTCAGAAGGATTGAATATATAAGAGAGAAAGTCTTGCACCAAGTGAAATGAATATTCCTAAGGTTAATCATATAAGTATATAGTAAAAGAGACTAATCAGATCGAGAAGTGAATCATTTACACCGGACATAAAACAGTTCTGAGTTGGGACTCAGCCATTGCAACCCAACCTAACAGTCCGCCACAAATCCACCGTGTACAATGATTCACCAACAGGCCTGTGGTGGTGGTCATCCATTCCAACCCAGCCAACAGTCAAAAAACACAACTTATCATAACAAATTCTGGCACCACACAAAAATTTGACATCGGTTCACCACGACGACACAGAAAGAACAAAAATCCAAAAAATTCCAAGTATCAACAGCCTCACACGACGAATTCGTCGAGACCACACCTTGAATTCGGCGAGATCACTCAGCAAATTGTCTTAACTACTCGACGAATTCGATGAAACCACTCGACGAATTCGACTTAACTACTCGACGAATTACCCTAAACCACTAGACGAATTTCCTTAAACTACTCGACGAATTCGACTTAACCATTCTACGATTCGACTAACTACTCGACGAAATCGATCACTCGACGAATTTACCGTGATCACTCGACGAATAACTTACTCACTCGACGAATCTACTCGACGAATTCGACTTAATCTCGCGCAACCACTCGACGAATTTACTCAGCTACTCGATTGAAACCGTAAAAGTAAAAGTCTAACGCCATAAAATAAACATACCATATCCATACGCCTAAGGAATTTTAAGAGATAGGAAGATAAGGCAGAATCCACCACTTGCCTCAAAATCTCCCGATTTCCGGCCTCCAAAGCACCCCACGCCAAGGATCGACCGACCGAAGACCACGATAACAAAATTCTGAAAGGTTTTGGACGAAAAGGAAGGTTAGGGCTACACACTCCAACCCCCAAAATTCACGAAACCGAAAATACTCATCGCACACGCGAAGATCTCGGCGAGGGCTTTCCAAATCTACCCTCCGACGAAGATTTCGTGCACCACAACTCCCGCAACGGCCACCCGAAGCCTCCGGAAGAATGCCGCTCCCCTCTATCTCGCGCGATTCGGTCGGTTCGGTGGAAACGAAGAAGAAGAAGAAGAAAAAGAAAACCTAATTTCCTATAAGAGAATAAAAATAAATAATACTAATTGAGAATCTTTTAAAATTCACCGGGCTCTCAAAATGACTCGTATCACAACGAAACTTCACGGACCTGCTTAAAAATTAATTAATTTAATTTTCTAAAGTTTAAAATCTCAATTCCGGTAAGTTTCAAAACACGATCAAATCGATCGAACGGACGCAAAATCGCACGAATTACAGTGCACCGGAAAACTCCGCGCAAACGTAACGCCCTTACGACAATATTATGTCATTAACAAGATTAAAATAATTATCCGAAATTCAGGGGCGTTATAGGTAAGGGGAAGGGCTGCTGGGAGTCAGGAGGTCCGAATCCAATAGGAAAGGGTCTGTTTGGGCTGGTAATGGGGCGGATCTGGTGGAAAATGGCATGGCGGGCCGTTTGAGGCTTGTGGGGGGGGGGGGGGGGGGGGGGCTGTAGAGTGGAATAGAAGGAAGGGGGGGGGGGGCTGCTGGGAGGCTGTTTGGGATGTGGGGGGAGGGGCGGCTGGACTAGATAGGGAGGGCGGCTGGGCTGGACAGGTGGCGGCGGCCTGCTGGTAGGCGGCTGGAAGGGTGGGGGTGGAGTGGTGGTTGTGCAGGGAGGAGGTGGGCTGCTGTGTGGTGGGCGGCGGCTTGTTGGGAGAGGGCTGGAGGGAGGATGTTGGAGGGGCGGCTGGCTGGATAGTGGGATGGAAGGGTGGAAGAGGGGAAACACAAGGATACAAAGAACTTACCCGAGGAGTCGCCACCAAGGGGTTCCACAGAGTCGGCACCGCGGAAAGATCACCGGAAATGAGGAAGAAGGCTCTCCAAATTTCAGCAATACCTAAAACTGCAGCCCTAATGTGTTATTTATAAGAAACTAAAATTAGGGCACCCGAAATCAACGACTATGATTGACCGGAGTTATCGGGGCCATAAGTACATGAAATAGAAGTTGAGAATAACAATGCTATATATGAAAAAAATATCGGAACGGCGAGCCGGACGCATCCGCGGTGGCGGATCGCTGACCCGATCAAGTCCGCCTGCGTAAATACATGTCAGATGGCCCCCCATCACATGCACAATGACCACTATGTGCAAAAGAGATGCGTGATGGCAGTGAGGATGAGGTATTGCAATGCGGTAAGAGCCAAGAATTAGAGGCTGTGCAGTACTATTTCCTGATGAGGATGACAACTATAAAATTTTTGTAGGTTAGTGAGGGTGGCGACTAAGGAGGTCTCAACTATGGAGGAAGACAGACACTGTTAGAGGTGATTAAGTGAAGTTCAACTAGGATGTCAACAATGTAGAGTGTAATTTATTGAGGTTTAACATTGATTTGTGGTGAAGGAGACAGTTAATGATGACAAAGATGAAGAAGATGACATCGACTATCCAATAGTCGATGTAGAGTGTAATTTTTGTAGGTTAGTGAGGGTGGCGACTAAGGAGGTCTCAACTGTGGAGGAAGACAGACACTGTCAGAGGTGATTAAGTGAAGTTCAACTAGGATGTCAACAATATAGAGTGTAATTTATTGAAGTTTAACATTGATTTGTGGTGAAGGAGACAAAGTTAATGATGACAAAGATGAAGAAGATGACATCGACTATCCAAGTTGTAAAGGGGAGAGTATACTTGCTACGAGACAAATTTGTGCAATGTAAGATTGTTGTGTTAACCATAATGTGCTGTGTCAAGTGTCAGACAAAACTACTCATGTTGAGTGTACCGAGCAAAGCATTAGACAAAACTAATCAAGCTGAGTGACACCTCAAGCTTTGAGGAGATCATATTTTTATTAATCACTGAATAATTTCAGACTGTATATTTAAAATTTATAGGTTACTTTTATCAACACAATGGCTCTGTTTGGTGCGGGGGTTGGGAGCGCCATCCGCGGGGGTTGGGAGCGCCATCCGCAACCGCGGTAGCTCCCCTGCGGTTGGGGGAGCGGTTTTTTTTGGCATTTTCAGCGGCGGGCGCTGCGATCCGCGCCCGCCAACCACCGCCCCAAACGGCGGTTTCCTGCGGCTGCGGATCGGAGCGTGGATTCCTGATCCGCAGCCGCCGTTCCAAACAGAGCCAATATGCCATAATTATCTCTTGAATAACAAACTGAAAGTGGTCTTGCAAATTCCTTCCGGTTAAACGTGAAAGAAGTGACGCTAGTTGAACTTCACTTTACCGATCCTGTAAGATTCTAACAAATAAAAGATCCTAGTATAACTTATAATTCAAAATCTAATTGAATAATATAATTTTAGTGCATGAAATTTAAAATCAGTTATAATTTAGGATTTACAAATCCAAACTAAAATATGCAAATTGTGTTGACAAAAAAAGAAATCATACAGCTTAATATAGTTTTGTTTATGCTATGGGGATGGTGATGTAGCAATTGACTGATGCCTTTTATCATTAATCTTTTTTTTCCTTTTCTTTGGTTTTCAACTATTATGATAGACGGACCAGCATGTTACATCAAGTTTATTTGGTTTGATGGTCTAGTGTGCTGTCATGTATCATACTTGTAAGATCAAATTCATTACCTTTTATACGGCAAGTTTATGGAGCTCTACTTCTAAGAGCTATGAAGTGAAAAACTGAAATTCAAGAGACTAATTCTTTTGCAGTTGGCTGTCAATCTATATAATACTTGGTGCCAAATTCCTGGAACTCAATGTAGCTTAGTATGCCTATTCATAAGATAAACTATATGATTTGATCAATAGTCCGTGGAAAGAACAAATTTGATTTAATCAATAAGTTTACTTCTCCATTGATAAACAATATGATTTGATCAATAGTCTGTGGAAAGAACAAATTCGATTTAATCTATAGGTTTACTTCTCTTTTGATGCCCAATTTTAGTTGATAACCTCCGTAAATCTTCTAAATTGTTGCAACTGTGAGGGAGCGTAGATACCAACGGGCGTGCTATGATCTGGTTTTGGTAATTCAAGTCATATGAAAGCAATAAGCTGGTTCTCTCTATACAACAACAACACTCAAGCCTTTATTCCACCATAGTGGGGTCGCCTATATGGATCCTTTGTCGCCCATGCGCCCTATCTTTAATCATAACCTCACTAATGCCTAAGTACATCATATTTTTCATTATAATTTCATTCCAAGTCTTTTTTTGGTCTACCCCTCCCCCGTTTAACATGTCTAGTGACTAAACTCTCACAACGCCTAACATGTGCCTCTAATGGTCTCCTATGTACATGTCTGAACCATCTTAAACGAGCTTCTCGCATCTTCTCTACAATTGGCGCCACTCCTGTCTTATCCCTGATACATTCATTCCTAATTTTATCTAGTCTCGTGTGGCCACACATCCACCTAAGTATTCTCATCTCCGGAACTTCCATTTTTTGCTCATGTACACCATTACTGCCCAACACTCAGAATCGTAGAGCATTGCTGTCCTAATTGCAGTACGATAAAACTTGCCTTTAAGTTTTAATGGTACTTTACGATCACATAAGATCCCAAACGCGCCTCTCCACTTCAACCAACCTGCTTGGATTCTATGTATCACATCTTTATCTACACCTCCATCATTTTAAATTATCGATCCCAGATATTTAAAGCACTCATTGCGGGAAATATCTTGGTCACCCAATATAATGACAGTCATCCGACCTTCTTGCACTACTAAATTTAAGCTCTATATACTCCTTTGTCCTGCTCAACATAAACCCCTTTTTTTTCTTCTAAAGTGTCTCGCCAAGATTTAAGTTTCGCGTTTACACCCTTGCGTATCTCATCGACCAAAACAATATCATCTGCAAATAATAAACACCAAGGTATTGCTTGTTGGATATGTCCGGTGAGCTCATCTAAGATAAGGGCTTAAAGCTGACCCTTGATGTAAGCCAACAACGATTGGGAATTCCTGTGTTAATCCTCCAGATGTCCTCACCCTGGCCACTGAATTTGTATACACATCTTTGATTACGTCAATGTATGATACATTTACACCTTTCTTTTCTAAGACTCTTCACAAGACCTCTCTTGGAACCCTATCATAAGCGTTCTCCAGATCGATAAATAACATATGCAAATCTTTTTGTCTTTCCCGATAGTTGTCAATGAGTCTCCTCAAGAGATGTATAACTTCCATAGTTGACCTCACTGACATGAATCCAAATTGCTTATCTGAGATGCTAGTCTCTCGTCTAATTTTTCTCTCAATTACTCGTTCCCATAGTTTCATAGTATGACTCGTTAATTTAATTCTCCTGTAATTGACACAATTTTGTATATCTCCTTTGTTCTTATACAAATGTACCAAAATACTTTCTATCAATTGGTCTGACATCCTCTTTGTTTTCAGTATCTTATTGAAGAAACTTGTAAGCCATAAAATTCCTTCCCTCCCTAAGTATTTCCATACTTCAATAGGTATATTGTCTGACCCAACCGCCTTTCTATTTTTCATCTTCTTCAGAGCGTCATCTATCTCTAATGCTTGAATTTTACGATAAAAAGTTATGTTTCTATACTCTTCCGATTTACTTAGCTCTTCTAAGTTCAGTTCATTGTTTTTTCCTTCATTGTATAGTTGATAAAAATAACTTTTCCATCGCTCCTTAATAGCCACATCATCCGTCAAAACCGTATCTGATTCATATTTTATGCATTTAACTTGGCTTAAATCTCTTGTCTTCCTCTCTCTAAGTCGAGCAATTATATATATATATCACGTTCTCCATCTTTGGTATCTAGTCGTTTGTAAAATTCTTCATAAGCTTAACTTCTTGCTTTACCTACTGCATTTTTAGCTTCTTTTTTGGCGACTTTATAATTTGTCAAGTTTTCATCATTCCTACAAACATATAAAGTTTTGTAGCTTACCCTCTTTGCCCTCACTTTGTCTTGCACTTCTTTTTTCCACCACCAAGATTTTTTTTTGGGGGCGCACAACATTTTGACACTCCAAGTACGTTATTTCTACTTATCCTTAAATGAGAAGACATAACTTCCCATGTGACACTAGGATCAACATAAGGATTATCAACTAGTTGTTCAAAAACCGCTGCCTTGAAAGCCACCTGTTTTTCCTTCTTCAAGTTCCACCACCGAATTTTTGGCAACACTTTTGTCTTTATCTTAAAGTTACTATATTTAATTTGCACATCCAACACCACTAGCCTATGTTGCGTTGTCAAACTTTCTCCTGGTATGACTTTGCAATCCTTACAAATCTTTTTATCCATTTTGCGAGTCATGAAATAGTCAATTTGTGTCTTTTTTGGTCCCCTCTTGAACGCAATTAAGTGTTCTTCCCTCTTCATGTTGAACGTATTTGTCACAATTAGCTCATGTGCTATGACAAAGTCTAGAATGATTCTTCCTTCATTTCTTTCTCTATAATTAGTAAAATTTACTGATTCACTAAAAAATTTCACAAAGCTCATTTGTTTTGGAATAAAGCATCCATGCTGTCTGCTTCAAACCTAGGTCTGATATCGATTTGATTTTGAGCAAGTTAGGCTAGGGTCAAAATTGAAATTATCGAGCTTGGCTCAGCTCGAAATATGGAAACTTGTTAATTAATTTATTCAAGCCGTCTCGAAGCCAATGAGAGCGGACTAAAATTATTTTAATATTACATAATTAATTGAAATAGGAGGACAGGGGCAGGGCCAGCAGCAAATCAAAATTGGATGGCTATTAAGATTTCGAGCTTAAATCAGATTTCGAGCGACAAAATTGACTTGAATCATTTTAACTCAATTTCTAACCAAGTCAAATAGCAAGCAAACTTCATTCTCAAACCTCGAAACTGTTTCTGAAGCTCGCAAAGTCTCAATAGCCTGCTCCACCTTTGTAATTTAGGTGATGCATTAAAAAAAGATTATGTTTTGATAGAAATATTAAACGTGGGATCCAACTTAGGGATGAACTTGAATTGTCACTAAACGTATGTTTTTAAAGTATTTATTTCATGTTTTACCTTTGTATAGTTTATATTCTCTGTGCCTTTTGTGTCTCAGGCAGCTCCATGAGTGAATTTTCTTCCACAAAGCTGCTGACTGAGGAATGAAATGATTTCATGAATAAAAACCTTAATGTTTTTAATGGATGATGTTAATGGTGTAATGTAATTGTACAACTAAATGCTATGGTGTTTTCATTACTTTGGCGTTCTATTCTCTTATTCATTTCAAGCACGCATTGATCATATGGGGCTTCTTTTTGAAACTACCTCTCCTTGGTTATTGAAGGAAATAAATGCTATTTTAGGCGAGCGACTTTCTGCTGAAGATGAAGAAAATGTGCTAGCGGAATTTGAAACATTGGAGACTGAGGTACTTCTGTTAGCCTATTTACCGTATATATATATTTGTAAGATTTTCAAACTTCTACGTACACAATTTTTTAGCTGTAGTAATGTTATTGTTAAACATAAGGAGCATGAATCAAATGATTTTATAAGAAGACACGAATGTTCTTCAGATTAATTTACGTTTTAACTGTATTAAGATGCGAGAATTGTCTTTTATGCATTTCTCTTCATTTTAAGATCAACAAGGTGCTATACTTTATTCTTAGGTTAACCTCCTAACTTCATTGAATCTACTTGTAGCACCATATTCTGGTGTTGATATCATACTAAACGTTTAGGAAGGAACCCTCCCCTGTACTAAACCCTGAAGATGATAACACACAGATTAATATGCCTCAAAATTCATTCATGTATGACTACAAGAATCTAGTGGCATGCCTTTGATTGGATGCACATCTGAAGTTCTTCCCTGACTAGAGAAGTCAACTTCTATAGAGAGGCAAATTTTTTTGCTACTAATCACCACTATAATACTTTTGAACACTAACTTCTAAAATTTGATCAGCGAGCACATTACCTTTTATTTATTACAAGTGGATGGGCATAGGATCTTTTAATTTTTCAAGGTATGACTAAATTCTCAACACTCCCCTCCGGTGTAGGGTATGTGGGCTCTTACATGCTAGGAAGCACCGGTACGGGTACCGGGTACGATACGTATCTGGTACGGCGGTACGACAAAATTTAAAAAACAAGGATACGGGTACGGCGGGATACGTTGTATTAAATATAATAAATATATATGTATATATATTAAAAATGCAATTATAAATTTTCAAAACAATAAAACATGAAACATAAATATTTAATTGAAGTACAAGTCCATAACTAATGCAATATAACATGAAGTTCTTAGATATGAAATATTCATAATCAATTCAAATTTAACGATGTTCATCAATCATTTTCTTCATCTTCCTCCGTATTGTTTGAGATCAAGGCTTCTTCAATTTATGGCTCATCTAAAGACAAGTTGGCAATTGTAAGCATGCCAACTCCATCAAAAGGATTTGTCCATGCATCTCCTCCTATATCCCACATTCTGCTCCTTCCTTGATTGTAGATTTCGTTTCTCCTCGATAATAGGCGTAGATTACTATGCACATACACCAAATCATCAGCTCGTTGTGGTAGAATTTTGTTTCTTTTCAATGAGTGAATGAATGAGTATGTGCTCCAATTTCTCTCACAGTAGAACGATGAAGAAGGTTGACCTAAAAGCTTCAAAACAATTTTTTGCAATTTAGGTGCTGAAGTTCCATAGTAACTCCACCAATCTTTGGGCAATAATGAAGCTCTGCTCTCCAAACTATCTGGCTCACTAAAAGCTTGACCAAGCCCCGTGAACCTAGAGAACTCATTGATTACTATATTCCTCTCCATCACATCAGGAAAGTATCTTCTTAAGCATTTATTCCTCTCCAAAGAAATCTCCTCATCTGTATTTGGAGCAACTCTATTTGGCCCTCCATCAAGCCATTCTCGACTAATTAACCTACAAATAAAAGCATATAGTAAATAGATAAATAATTGTAAATGTTAAATATCAAATAAGCAAAAAAAATACCTTAGATTAAGAGAATGAGCCATGCAATGTAGTGGTGTGCAACTTTTGGTCCATCGATCAACGATGACATCATACATTGCCTCATAAAGAGGGCAATGAGCTTCCAAGTCCGCTAAATTTAAGGTCTGCACAACACAAGGTGTCCAAAAAATATGTGAGAATCGTGCCTCCACAATTGCTCCTGCTGCCTTACACACCGGTGCATTATCAGTAATAACCTGTATAACATTTTCGGCTCCAACCTCATTAATAACTTTAATCATTAAATTTGCAATATAATGTTTATCCTTGTACTCTCCTGATGCATCAATTGCCTTAAAAAATAGGACAATCCTCGGAGGCCGCCATAAAATTAATCAAAGGTCTCCTTTGAGCATCTGTCCAACGATCACTAACTAAGCTGATTCCCTTTTGGGGCTAAGTATCTTTAATTGGTTGAAGCATTCTAGTGATATTCGATTTTTATTTTTGCAAAAGAGTAGTTCTTAGAGCATTATATCCAGGAGGAACAAATCCATCAAGATTATGATTAGCAACAAATTTATATGAACTAATATAATACGGATTTCTAGCTAGATGAAATGGCAAACCACCAGAATAGAATATCCTAGCTATGTGCCTCCTCAACTCATCTCTAGCTTTATTTTGGAAAGCCATATCAATAGGTCCACCTCTTCTTTTTTTTGCTTCCCCAACTAATTGAGAAGTTTGACTTGCATTAGGAAACGATAATACCTTGAGAGTCGGTTTGCATTTGTCTTCTGAAGTAGAAACCACTCTTTGAAGCTCTTTTAAATACTCCTGGGTAACCTTTGGACATACCATAATACCATTCCCAAATATTTTTAGCAAGTGGCTCTTGACCCTAGAAGAAGAAGAAGACGAAGAAGAAGAAGAAGAAGAAGAAGCGTAACAGCAGGACGGGGAGCAGAGAGCGAGAGATCGGCAGAGAGCGTAACAGCAGCGGCATAACAACAACGGCAGCAGCGGAAGCGTAACAGCGAGCGGCAAAAAACATAAAACCGCGATACTAGCGTATTTCCGCGTACCATACGCGTATCCGTACCGGAAACGTACCTGGTACGGGTACGGGCCTGTTTTCGGCGTATCGGTGCTTCGTAGCTTACATGTGATTTTGTTCAATTGGTGATGTAGGAGTAGGCCATTGTGCAGTCCTGCTTTGGTACTATTAGATACCAAACATCCAACCTTGTGAAATGTGGAGGGGCCGAAGGGATTAAGAAGTACTCAAGACAACTAGGGATACCCAATGTAGGACTAATATAAGTCACACCTAGACAAAGAAACCAATAAATGCGGTCACAACTGGTTGTAATCCACACGACACATGACGACGCCCGTATAATTTTAACATGGACCCTCACGTGGATATCCACGTGGACATTATGGGCGTGGACCTGTTACAGATTTAATACGGGGTCGCACATATACGCAACTCCCTAAGGATTCAAAATGACACCAACTGCTTGGATCACATCATCTCATATTTATTCCCTCGCGTTTTAATTTCAAATTATTTTTCATTTACGTCGTTATTATTAAAAGCCTCTAATTAGCTTTTAATCACAATTTTTGGCCCTCTCTCATATAAGGAGTGGAAAGAAATGAGAAGATAGGTTCTTAGCCCTAATTTCATTAATCTCTCTCATTCCCCCTCCCTCTCTCTATGATACCCACGTCGCAGGCCGCATTGATCGACCAGACCTTCTAGCGTTGATTGAGACCCCTTTGTGGGTTGCGTTCCCCTCCTATCCTTTTTCCCTTTCTTTTTCGGCTACACCACAATTCTTCTTCAGCATTGAGGTCTGAAAGTGCACAGTGTGCCTTTGAGTATTCTCTAGAGGGGGTGAATAGAGATTTAAAATCTTGTATACCCTAAATGTACACACATAATAAAACTACTAAGTAGTATGCAATCAACACTATCAAAACAGAATAAAGTAAATGCAGGAAAAATAAATACATAAAACAGTAAAATGGACAACACAGAAAATCAATCCAGAAGACACAAGATTTTTATTTTGGTTTCCCAAAATGTGGGTAGTCCACTCTTCTACCTCCCTGGTAGGATTGCACTAAATGTGCCTGAGTCTTTTGACAAGGAGACTCTCAGAACCACCGAGTTTTTTGATAAGGAGACTCTCAGAACCACTGAGTTTTTTGATAAGAAGACTCTTAGAACCACTGAATCCTTTGAAAGAGTGATTCTTAAAACTCTTTTACAGTAGGTGAATGAAGAAGAAGAAAGAAAGAAGAGAATATAATTCTGTTATCAGAATTCTTCAGAAGCTGTTTCTTTGTCTACTGTAGCTTCTATTTATCACATGATCTGAATATGATGAATCCTTGCTTATGATTGTGATGATTGCAAGGGTTATGAGCTTGATCCTGATTCTCTGCACTGTTGTTGTCTTGCTGCTATGTGATGAGGAAGATGAAGCAGCTGTGTTGTTTTTCTTTTTTTCCTGTGCAGAGTTAATCTTCTTCTTTTCTATATTAGAGTTAAAGGAGGAGGAAGAAGAAGAATTATTTCGACAGGCAGAATAACAATCAGTCTCCTCTTAGCATACTTATTCTCTATCATTTGCATTTGAATTTCTTTCTTCTTCTGGGCTGTCCTTAGAAGGAATGTCCATTGGTCAATTAATGTTTCCTTCTATTTTTGTTTCCGACCCGTCCATCTGATTTGAATAAACTTTCAAGAATGTCTTTGCTGCATTACTGAAAATTCCATTTTATTCTTGGCAATAAACGAGCCGTTGGAGAACAGTCTTCAACTTTGTAGACCTTCTGAAAAGGTATTAGAAAGGACAACATAGAAACTTCTATTACTGTTTGTATTCGACGCTGTGTCGACTTCATCATTCGTCATATCGACACACCTCTGAGTTCTTATCGAAGTAGCTTCGAATTCCTTCTTAGCTCTGGCTGAATTCAGATATCGACATTGTGTCGAGTCCTTATCGACGTTTCCGTCGAGTTGAAGACTTGGACTTGAACTTTATCTTCCGCGTCGAGTTGAAGTCAAAGTTGCGTCAACTTCTCAGATGGCTTCGACATGCTCTTTCTGCTACGTCGAGTTTCTTTCGACGTTGCGTCGACTTGACTTGATACTTCGACAGACAGATTGAATTACTTCGACTTCTAAGATGACTTTGACAGGCTCTTCCTTATGCGTCGAGTTCCTTTCGACGTTGCGTCGACTTGACTTGATACTTCGACAGACAGATTGAATTGCTTCGACTTCTAGTCAGAGTTGCGTCGGCATCAAGTCGAAGCTGCGTCGACTTCCATTCAACGCAAGTCTTAATTTAACTGATTTTGTGATTATTTTGACCTGGTCTTGACACTCTAAGGTGAGTGTGACATCCTAGGACATCTAATGACCATTTTACCCTTTATATACAATTTGGGTAATATAACCTAACTGATGAAATCACTTTAAATAATTTGTTAGATAAATCACAAAGATTTTTCCCAACAATCTCCCCCTATTTATCTTAACAAATTTTACAAAATAAAATGAGTGATTTCAAACATGGTTTGACACAAACTCAAATATAAAAAACTATACATAGAACAATAATGACATAATAATGACATTATAAACACGATTATGTAAGATAAAGTATTCACCAGATGATATAATATAATTTGACTACCTGTACAATACTATTTTTTTTTCTGAAGTTTTCCTCTTCCTTGAGAACACTTGTGGTGTTACACTTCTTGGTGCAAACCTCAGTGGCTCATCTTCTTCTTCAGCAGCCATTCCAACATCTTGATGAGTTTCATTTTCTTTGGGAGGCTCCCCCAGAGAATGTGCATCTTTTTCAACAGTCAGAGCTGCCTCTTTGGCAATCTGTGCAACCTCATCCAAAAGCAGATTATCTTTTGGGAGCTCCCCCTGAGTTGATGCAATCATCTCCCCCTGGTTTACTGCAGAAGTCTCCTCTTGGACTTCTCCTGTTTGAAAAACAGTGAGTTTGTCTGGATCATGGACCTCAGCAGCTGGGGCATTTGGGACAATCTCTTCTTGTGCACTCTTGTCCTTCTCCTGGTCACTCACATTTCCTTGAATAAGCCTCTCCTCCTCCTGGATCTTCTCCCCCTTCTGAACCTTACTTACAAGGGAGGTTAAGAAATCTTTAGTTATCATGGAGGATGATACAATTGATTTGAGTGACAGGAGGGAATCTTTTGATTCTTGCAGCTTTGTCTCCATCTGGGAGTACTTCTTATTGAACTTTCTGGCTTGAATGTCCAGTAGGTCAGCAAAGGTGCTTGTGGCCAATCCTACTGCTTTGGAGATTGCTTGCTCAATATCAAAATGAGTATGATGTGTGATAGAGACAAGGGATGTGGTATGAGTAGGTGTGGATAGGATAACTGAAGGGATTGCTGTGAAGTTTTCATTGAAGTCTGGAAGATCTTGGTGGATAGGGGAGAGTGATTGATTATCTTCTGGAGTGTCTTCAGCATGAATGATGGTGGATGTTTGTTGCTGTGGTTGGAGATGAATATGAGGTGTAGGCTCTGGGGCTGTAGTAGATGGGATGGACTGGAGATTTTGGGCAGTAGTATCATCTAGGATGGTATCTTGTTGGGCTGCTGTAGGGACCTGTGCTAGATTATCTCTTGGAGGATCTGGTAGTATTAACTCCTTATCCTGAGGGGTTGGAGAAGGAGGAGGTGAAGGTGCAGCTTGACCAGGCTTTATGATCTGCCTGGTTCACTTGGAGAAGATTCCAATATTTATTTTCTTCCCAGGTGGAATTGACACTCCTTTTGATTTGCATATCATGAGGTAATGATGAAACAACACCTGACTCATCATTCTCATATTGTCATATATGCATTTTCTTTATGTGCATATTTATGACCTATCATTTTCAGAAGGCACCTCCCCCAGTTTATCTTCTTGTTCATAACCAGGACTCCCATTACTTGTAGTTGCTGTTTGAGAATTGCATCATGAGCAGAGATTTTACATAGTAGAACCTTGCCTACAATATCTGCCAGGAACCTATATTCTTCAGCTAGATCAATCTTCTTTAGATTGATGACCTTCTCTTTCCTGAACTGCATGATTTCTAAAACCTTCTTGATCTCTTCCCCTGTCAGTTCATCTGAATCACTGCCAGTTGTAAGATCAAACGTTTGATTGAACAATTCCTCTGTTATATTTATATCAGTCTCAAAAATTCTCCCATTGAGGGATCCATCATCTCCTATGTGCAGATTGTCTTTGAACTCTATCAGTTCAGCATCAAGGATCTTACACCTTGTAGAAATCAGCTTTGTCAGGCCGACAACATGAAATAAGCCGAGGATGGCTTTGAAGTTATCAGAAGCTGCATTAAATGATTCCACATCCACATCGAAGCCAGAGTTGATCTCTGGAGGAGCATTGCATTTTAGATGAAGTACCTGCAAAGAGAAGAGAGAGAAAGAGAGAGAGAGAACGCATGAGAGCCGGGGAGAGAGAAAGCACGAGAGCAAGAAGGAGAGAATTCGAAAGCGTAATGAATTCAACGCCTATGTTGCTTAAAAGAAGACGATTCGTCGCAACTTAGGGTTTTATTCGAAGCACCGTCAACAAAAATTAATGGTCAGCGCGCCAAAATGTGTCGAAGCAGCTTCTTGAAGTGAAACTGCGCGCTCTTGTCATGTCGACAGTGCGTCGATTTGAACTCAACGCACCTTCGAATTTGACGGGCAAGTATTAAATCGACGGATGCGTCGATATGAAATCGACGCTGCGTCGAATGCTATTCGAAGTATCTGTTGCAGATTGCTCTCGGAGCTGACGTCGAGTAGAATTCGACGGTACGTCGAATTCTATTCGATGCAATTTTGAATAAACAAATTTATTTTCTTAGAAAGCTCTTGCTGTTTTTTCCCGCAATGATTTTTATTAAAAATAATATTTATACTATTATTTTTATGAACCAAAGAAAATAACAAGGGGATTCAGAGAAGAAATCACTCCCTTTGTTGGATTTAGTTCTTTATTAAGGTCTTAGTTCTTCCTTCCCCATCCATTATCTCTTAGGAAATATCCTACCTTATCCTGCACAAGTAGCTCAAACATTAGAGGGTACCCAGGTTACCTTGGGTCTTTTGCTTTTACCATTATATGGTTCTATGAAAGAATAGGAGGGTCTTTCATGATATTCTTTTGGATGACAGAGAATGAGTTTATCAAATCTAGGTACATTATTTTGGTACTTAAAATGTCTATAAAATATATCCAAATGTACTAAGTCTGCAGAATGTCTAATTATTTTATTTTTGACTTTAGTCTTTTGATTGTTGTTGGTTAATTTCTCTGAATTGCTCTTGCCTAGAGATTTCTTTTCATTGTTTGTATTTACTTTATTAAATACAGTTATTTTATTAGGATTATTAATATCCTGATCCTTAAGTACTACATTCCTCTCACTTGTCTGATGGTCAGTAAGTCTAACAAACCTAACTGGATTTTTTCAGGTTGGTCTACTATGGACTTCTGTGTTAATGCATGGGTCTGCTCCTAGACCTAGGCGCTTAAATCTCATGGAGAGATTGTGTAATATCTTTGAGCTTTTGACTCATCCCATTGAGAGAGTCCTCAAAGGCTTTTGCTTTTGTTAGCTCTTCTTTTAGTTTTAAATTTTCATTTTTTATGTTAATTAGTTCTGATTCCTTACTATGAATCTCATATATTAAGTCCCGATTTCTCAAGTATAAATCATCTTTCTTAAAATCATCTAACTCTTCTTTAACTGTATTTATTTCTTTTTGAGTTTTGAGATAGTCATTACAAAATTCTTTAAAACATATTTTAAAATCATCAGAATTAAAATCAAAATTATCAAATAGTGATACATGTTCTTTTTCATCATCTGAGGAGATCTCTAATGCCATTAGGCAGGTAGCTTCAACAGCTTCTTTATCACTTTTTGATGAAGACGAGCTTAACTTTGCTTCAGAGTCACTCCAGATTTCAGCAATGAAACCTTTATCTTTCTTCCTGAAAGACTTCTTCTTCTGCTCTTCTTTGCTGCTGCTCCTGTCCCTTTGTTCTTGTGGACACTCAGGGGCTATGTGCCCTAGTTTATTGCATGAAAAGCAAATCACTTCCTTCTTTGGAGTCTTATCAAATCTGGGTTTTGAGCTCATCTCTTTTCTTCTTGAGTCTTCTGTCTTGATCCACTTTCTGAATCTCCTTGCTAAGAGGCTGAACATCTCATCTTCAGGAGTGGAGGATTCTCCTTCAGCAACCTTCAAGGCAAGACTCCTTTGGATGAGAGTAGGTTGTTTCCTTAGCCTCTGTTTCAGCCCTGCTCTTCAGTAGCATCTCATAGGATTTGAGCTTTCCTAACAAAGCATCAGTAGAGATCTCTCTATGACATCTGAACTCTCTGATAGCCCAGATCCTTGAGTCCCATGAGCTTGGGAAGCACATGAGGAGCTTATCATTTATTTCAGTTAGAAAGATTTCCTTTTCCAGACCTTTCAGCTCATTTATTATAGAGCTGAATCTGTCATACATATTGACGCAGGACGAATCTATAGGCGGCGAGTAAACCATGACCTAACCCTACATGCTATGCAAAGTCCGACGGATTAGCCACAGTTAGATAATAAACATTAAACATCCCACGCAAAAATAAATTCACAGCAAAGCAAAATAATTTATTAAGCGAACAAGCTTTGGTTTTCCTCCGCGTGGAGGGCCAAAGATAGAGCGCACGGCGAATAATTCCTTCCTGCAGTTAGAGATTCATCCAGACACAAATAACTAGAATAAAATGAACATCCAAACAAGCACAAGATTACCACAATGCAACAATGTTTTAACACCTTTAATCAATACAAAACACAACACAAATCTGAAAATAAATTAGGGCTGCAGCAATTTTAAACAAATCTGAACTTTGGAGATGAGAGGAGGTTTTCCGGGCGGTGGTGGACTAGATCGGGTAAGGGAGAGGTGGTTCCACGGGAGGAGGGATGAGGCATCAAATTTGGAAGGTTTTGGGGGGCTGGGTATGAGAGGTGCGGGGGTGGGATCGGGACTGTCTGAATCTGGGTTGTGCTGCCCAGATCTGGACAGATCTGAAATCTGCGGGGTGGACAGTGGGCGGGCGAAGCTAGGGCTGTAGGGGGCTGTTGCAGGGACGGCTATCGGCAGGGAGGTGTTGAGGGGGTGGTGGCGTGCGGCTGTTGGGGAACAGGAAGGGCGGCAGATGGCTGTAAGGGGGGCTGGCGCTGCTGGAATAGGGAGGAGGGGTGGCTGCTGCAGGTTAGCGGCTGGGAATGGAGGAGGAAGGGGGCTGTTGCTGGAATAGGGAGGAGGAGGGCTGCTGGGCGGCGGTTTGGTAGGGGGAGGCTGCTGGGCGGCGGTTTGGAGGGAAGGGCTGCTGCAGGAGGTGGCTGGCAGCGCCTGCAGGTTTGCTGGACAGGAGGTTGGCGGCAGATTAGGGGAGGGCTTGGGTGGCCGGAAATGGCTAGAAAGAGGGGGAGAAGAAGGGGAGGGATATGGGATACCTTGGGGAGGAAGAAAACCACCTAGGAGTCGTCACCTAGGGTTCCACGGCGTCGGGACCGGTGGATGATCGCAGAGATCCGAAAATTTCTGTCTCCAAAATCTGCAATAAAATTACAGCAGCCCTAACATCTCTTATTTATAAGATATGAAAATTAGGGCACCCGGAATCAACGACTATGATTGGTCGTTGGTTTCGGGGACAAAACTACATGAAATAATAACCGAAAAATACAAAGCTATATATGAAATCGACTCGCAACACGAATCCGAACGCATCCACGAAGTCGGATCGTCGATCCGGGCACGCCATATATGGTAAGTCGTCAAATCAGCCCTGAATGGCCCCAAAGCTCGTCCTCGCCTATGCTCCGCATCACATCTCAGCTACATTCTCCTCAGCTTTCTTTTCAAAGTTCTCATACTAGGATATGAGAAGGGACTTCCTGTCCTTTCTTTCATCAAAACTCCCTTCTACAATTCTGGAAAGAGATTCCCAGATCTCTTTTGCTGATTGGCAGTTAGCAACTTTCTGGAAAATGTCATCTGACATTGTGGAGACCAGAATATTCATTGCCTTGGCATCACATGTCTTCTGCTTCTTCTCAGCATCTGTCCACTCATTCCTTGGGACAGCTTCTTGAGTTGAAGATTCACTGGCATCATGTCTGACTGGAGTTGGGGGACCTGAAATGATAACATCAAAAATGTCTTCATCAATAGGGTACATATAAAGCTTTATTCTGGCCTTCCAGAGGGTAAACTTACTTAAGTTACACACCGGTAGTCTTGTTGATGCATAATACTTAGAACTCATTTTTCTTTATAAAGTAGTTTTAGATAATTTTAAAATAAGGAAATGAGAGTGAGGAGATCTTTTGATCAAATTGTTAACCTTTTAATGATCAACCTCGCTCTAATACCAATTGAAAGTGCACAGTGTGCCTCTGAGTATTCTCTAGAGGGGGGTGAATAGGGATTTAAATTCCATAAATGTACACACAATAAAACTACTAAGTAGTATGCAATAAACACTACCAAAACAGAATAAAGTAAATGCAGGAAATATAAATACAGAAAATAGTAAAATGTATAACACAGAAAATCAATCCAGAAGACACATGATTTTTATAATGGTTCCCCAAAATATGGGTAGTCCACTCTTCTACCTCCCTGGTAGGATTGCACTAACTGTGTCTGGGTCTTTTGATAAGGAGACTCTCAGAACCACTGAGTCTTTTGATAAGGAGACACTCAGAACCACTGAGTCTTTTGATAAGGAGGCTCTTAGAACCACTGTATCCTTTGAAAGAGGGATTCTTAAAACTCTTTTACAGTAGGTGAATGAAGAAGAAGAAAGAAAGAAGAGAATAGAATTCTGCTGTCAGAATTCTTCAGAAGCTGTTTCTTTGTCTGCTGTAGTTTCTGTTTATCACAAGATCTGAATATGATGAACCCTTGCTTATGATTGTGATGATTGCAAGGGTTATGAGCTTGATCCCGTTTCTCTGCACTTTTGTTGTCTTGCTGCTATGTGATGAGGAAGATGAAGCAGCTGTGTTGTTTTTCTTCTTTTCCTGTGCAGAGTCTTCTTCTTCTTTTCTGTATTAGAGTTAAAGGAGGAAGAAGAAAAATAATTTCGACAGGCAGAATAACAATCAGTTGGTTATCTTTTTTCTTCTCCTCTTAGCATACTTATTCTCTATCATTTGAATTTTTTTCTTCTTCTGGGCTGTCCTTAGAAGGAATGTCCATTGGACAATTGATGTTTCCTTCTATTTTTGTTTCCGACCCGTCCATCTGATTTGAATAAACTTTCAAGAATGTCTTTGCTGCATTACTAGAATACTCTATTCCATTCTTGACAATAAACGAGCCGTTGGAGAACAGTCTTCAGCTTTGTAGACCTTCTGAAAAGGTATTAGAAAGGACAGCAAGGAAACTTCTATTTCTGTCTGTATTCGACGCTGCGTCGACTTCATCATTCGTCATATCGACGCACCTCTGAGTTCTTATCGAAGTAGCTTCGAATTCCTTCTTAGCTCTGGCTGAACTCAGATGTCGACGTTGCGTCGAGTCCTTATCGATTTATCCGTCGAGTTGAAGACTTGAACTTGAACTTTATCTTCTGCGTCGAGTTGAAGTCGAAGTTGCGCCGACTTCTCAGATGGCTTCGACATGCTCTTCCTTCTGCGTCGAGTTCCTTTCGACGTTGCGCCGACTTGCCTTGATACTTCGACAGACAGATTGAATTGCTTCGACTTCTAAGATGGCTTCGACAGACTCTTCCTTTTGCGTCGAGTTCCTTTCGACGTTGCGTCGACTTGACTTGATACTTCGACAGAAAGAGTGAATTGCTTCGACTTCTATTCAGAGTTCCCTACCACCTCGGCAAGATGGAGCGGGAATTCCACGAGGGATACAGATAGATTCCCCATTTTTTTACGGCATGGAGGACCCACTCATTTGGTTGACACACTTTGAACATTTTTCTACTAACCAACCCACACCGTGATACGACTGTATTGGGGTAGTCTTCTATCATTTGATAGGATTAACACAGTTGTGGTTCGTTTAGTTGGAGCGAGAGATCCCAACATGATATGGGACGATTTCAAGCGTTATTTTAACATGCGCTTTGAACCTCCTCTTCGTGGAATTTCCTCGGCGATTTGATCTCACTGTGGCAAACTAGTAACACGAATGAGTACTTCGACTAGTTTCAAGGACTCTTTGCGATGGCAATCTAAGTTAGGCAGGACACTAGTGCACATTTTTACCGCCTTGTTTCATGAGAGGCTTCACTTGGAGAGAGTTTGAAAATCCAAATGATCTGATGCCATTTATCAGTTTGGTCCGCGTTTATAACAAGCGCCTGCAATTAAATCGAGCAATGGAGGACTGTCGACCATGGACACCACCGCGGGGAGCTCCAGATTCCTGGGAACTACCACCTCAACCGAGGGATGGGAACATAGCTAGCTAGAGGCGACCAGACCAACATTCATAAAAAGGCTCAACTGAGAAGATATGTCAGACCGTCGAGCCAGATGTTGTGTTTCAATTTTGATGAGCCATATGTACTAGGGCATATACATCAGGAGTTATTCTGCCTAGAATTCGAAGGCGACAGAAATGACGAGGAATGCGAAACTCGAACTTGAAGACAAGCTTGTTTTGGAGGGAAGTGATGTTGTAGATATATTATGGGGTTGCACGTATAAACGATGTTCTAAGGAAGAAGCGATCTGAAATGACACGAATCATGAGGATTACATTATCTAGTTTTTTATTCCCGCATTTTATTTTCAAATTACCTTTTATTTTGGACATTATTAAAAAAATTGATTAGTGTTTATTTGTAATTTTGGCCCTCCATTATATAAGGAGTGGAAGGCAATGAGAAAGGAAGTTTTTTGTACAAATTTATAGTTTCACTAATCTCTCTTACGTTCTTGTGAGTTCAACCGATACCACATTGCATGTCGAAGGCCCCACTCACACGGGCGAACTCTCAGCGACGATCAGCCACACCTTCGAACACCGATCCTCACGCCTCCTCCTCTTCGCCCCTTTTCCTGTTCTCAGTACGCACGACGACGGGCTGAGACCCCATTGCGGATTGCGCTACCTCCTATTTTCTATTCCGCCAAAACCACCATTTGTCTTCACCATTGGGTCCTTCGAGGTAATCAGGGCAAGAAGTTCTCCACCTCAGACTTCGATTTGTCCCTCTCTCAGCCAGTCATGCGATCCTTCACGAATTTGTAACAGGGCCCAACCTATCTCTAATAACATCTTAAATTCTTATCATCCCACTTAAAACCAACTGAAAAAAGGTGGAGGGTCCCAAGGACTTAGAAAGTACCCAAGATAACTTGAGATACCCTATGAGGAATTATTTAAGTCACATACACACAAACCAGTAGATGCGGGTAACAGTAGGTTTTAATCCACACGGCACGTGATCATACCGGAAAATTTCAGTGAATACCATGTTAGAACCTAAGTAGCCAACATGCATGGTTGCCCAAAGTTCATAAGGTTACACGAGTTTTCCGACATGGGACTAATAAATTGGCACATGCTGTGTTTTTATGGCATCATAATTTCTTTCTTTTCTTCACTTATTAAACATAGAAGATTATCTGTTCTTCAAAACCAGAAATAGGCAATGTAACTCGCAGTTCTTCATAAATATCTGTTCTATCACCATCACTTCAGGATGGTGGACCAAACCTTGATAATTTACCTCTTGTTTCGTGCAGATTACTCTCGAAAGTTTGCCAGAAATTCGTGAATCAGCAGGACCTAAGTTTGGCGAGTTTGAAAGCAGCGACAAAGAAGACCTTGAGCTTCCAGATGTGCCTGCCAACCCAGTTACTATCACTAACGAAGAAGCTGTTGCAGAAAATATCTCAAACAAAGCGCCCGGTGGATCAAAAGGTCTTTTTTGTGTGCAAAAAGAAGAAAATACTGGCAATAATTATATGTTCTCTGTTTCTAACTTGTTCTAATGAATATATTGCAGTTCTGGAGGAGCCGCTGCTTGCCTGAGAAAAGGCAAAGAGTGAGGAGAAGCACTTAATTCCATTCAGTATCCTCTTGTGCTTTATTTTGTCAATATTATGCACATATATATATAAAGGCATTTAGGGTACCTCCCCTCTAAGTTTGCAAAATTACATATTGCACTTCTCTTATTATTGAAATTACAAAACCTCCCCTCAATGTTACAAAACATAACATTTACCTCTCCTGTAGTTCACATTTCATAACTTTCATGGACAAAAATACCTCCTTTGGATTACATTTTCAGGGGGAGTATTTTGTGCATGGATGTTATGAAATATGAACTTCAGGTGAGATAAATGTTATGTTTTATTACATTCAGGGGAGGTTTTTGTAATTTCAATAATTAGAGGGGTGCAATCTATAATTATGCTATCTTTTTTGGTAATTATTCTGTGTTTATATATATATATATATTTCTAAAAATGGAGAAATGTATAGGTGCTTAGGGTGCATTGACTATTTTATTTGGATTTCAGCTATTTTTTTGGCCTTTGATTGGAAACAATTAGTATGCGACACAAATTTTTTTTATGTTTCTCATTATTTTACGTTAACTCTGGGAAATAGTAGGAAATGATAAATATCCGGGTTTGTATTGTTTTAAAGGTTCGTTCCAGGGGAGTGGAAACTATTGCAGATAAAAGCACACCCGTTTGGCTTGTTTGGGGGTAGTGTTCGATCCTAAAATGCTTGTTGGGTTGGGTTGGGAGGCATGAACGCACCAGGATACTCTGTTTTGAACCAAATTGGTCAGTGGTGTTTGTGACCGCCAGTCCAATTGTGACCCGTGTTTCACGGAAAAATTTTCCCTACGCTCAGCGCACGATAGTATCCTGAGATAATAAATAGCAGGATTTTTTCCGGGCCCAAAACATACCGCCTCCTTCCTGAAAATTTAACTCCGCGGAATGCCGCTATTCAAAAACCCTTTCAGACCCTTTATTCACCGGCGACAACCTCTTTAGAAGGGAAACCTCTTTAGAAGGGAAACGGTGGGAACCTCCAAAACTCAACTCCGCCGAATCTTGCTATTCCTAAACCCTTCCCGACCCTTTTTTCACCGGCGACAACCTTGCATAAGGGAAATGGTGGGAACCTCTGTAATTCAACTCCGTTGAATCTTGCTATTCCTAATCCCTTCCTAACCCTATTTTTGCCGGGGACAATCGCCGCAGAAGACAACCGAAACATCTGACAATCGCCTTAGAAGTCTGTGTACAATTGCTGTAGAACGCCTCCTTCCCGAACTCAACTTTGTCGAATCCCTATTAGTGAAGGTCATCATTCCTTTTTACACTTCCTTATTTTAAACACATTTAGCTTATTCAATTTGTCAGTTTTCTTATTCTATTAGGTTATTATATCAACATCTGTTTTGTTTTGTTTGCTTTTCGTTAGATTATATAGTTTTTTTATTCTTCACAATTATATCGGTTGAATGTATTATAACTTTATTATAGTATGTTATATAGTTGTATTGCATTGTAAGTTATACAATTGTGTAACACCCTACTTGTCACATAGAATATAACAGTAGGTCTGACCGGGATCTCACGCCATATTAAACGAACAAGAAAGGGTCACATATTAGTTAAATGGTTTAATTAAACCATTTCAACATACTCAGAATTATACAACAGAAGCATTTATTGAATTCAAAACCAACTTACATGTCTACTGTATACACTAGAAATGAAAGTACAACAATAAATATTTACTTGTTTTGTTTACATAAACAAATGGTTTACTAACATCGGCACGCAGACTGACCACACATGAAAACTAGTAAACACAACACTTGGGCTTTCGAGGGCCAGCACAATACAACAACTGGGACTCCAACCCGCTACATTCCACTCGGCTCGCTAGCATCTGTACAAGCACATTCCACCAAAACGTGAAAAACAAGTAACCGGTCAGATTTAACTGACCAAGACTTATAACGACCCCACCCCATTTTCGGGACAGTGACACCCGTTCCCTGCAAGCAAGCAGTATCATCATATATCTCAAAAGTGCGTAAGCACTACATATATATGCAATCAACAACAACGTAGACACTCACAACCATACGTTTCGTGCTCTCATGACACTCTTTTGGTGTACTCCCCGAGTCACACCACCATCCTAAACCCCGCTTAAAGTAGATGGTTCTGAGCTTTACCATCAAGGTCGTCATACCTTACGGTTCCTTTCTCAAAATTCTTTCAGTGCACCGAGGGGCGACCTCTTCACTGACCAGCTATGAGACATGTTCGGCTCAGCTTTTTCCGTGCTCATATCGTCAGATCAAATTTGCCCAACGCAGCTACGACTTCCCCTTGTTCCCAATGTCGACACACAAGGCCAACGAAGCTAGGCACACCTGGCCCTTCCGCTTCTGTTATTACACCCACAGTCCCCTTGACCTAAGTTTCACAGTCTTCACAATTTGCTCATTGGAGCTACTGTTGGGAATGTTGCCCACATGATTCCTGATTTGAAGAAGTCACCAAGTCAAGACAACTTCACTTTGTATTTGATTATCTCTCTAGCTTATGATCTCATGAAGTTAAAGAAATGTCGTCGAAATGAATAGAAAATATCGTCGACAAAGTTTGCACATCGTCATAATGATGAACAGAGCAAACACTGAGAATGGAGTTCGTCGAACGCTGAGACGGGATAGAAGAATGAAGTTCGTCGAACTCAGAATGAAGAAAGAAGAATGTTGTTCATCACTCAGAAGGAAGTTCGTCGACCGCTGAGACTCGACAAGATCATCGAACGCAGACTTGACGTGTTCGTCGAACGCAGAGATGGGGCAGAAGAATGTAGCTCGTCGATCACAGATTGCCGTTCGTCGAACGCAGAATGGAGTTCGTCGAACTCAGAAGGAAGATCGTTGACCGCTTAGACTTGGCGTGTTCGTCGAACGCAGAAGCAAGATCGTCGAACGCAGAGAAGACGCGGTATCGTCGACTTCACCAAAGTGGCCTTGTCGTCGAGAAAGAACAAACATCGTCGTAAAGAAGGCATGTCGTCTGAAGAAAGACAAGTTGAAGACTAGCAGCTGCTGAAGTGTCGACATAACATCACTCATGTCGTCGAGAGAACAAGGTGATTACGACGACACAGTCAGAGACATCATATCGTTGTATATGCAGAAGCGGCAGAATGTCTCGAATCGTCGAGATATCTGCTTCAGAGGCAGAAGCAAGAAGAACTGAAGGTCTACCCAAGTTCAAGGCATCGACAAAGTCCTGTCGTCGAGATATTGTCCATGACGTCGTAACAATGGAAATATCGTCGAGACAGATTCAAAAGTTGCAGACGTGCTGTCAGCATTTAATGTCGCCGCCTGATTGTCTAATCAGCGCATGCTCTTAAGGAAAGGAGCGTCTGACACTTAAGGCACTTTTTCAGAAGACCGTTGGAGACCTCGCAGCCTTATAAAAGAGATAAGAGGTTGCCCTAACACGGCATCGATCGATCAACAAGAAAGAACTTGCGCATATTCCGAATCGAACAGTACAAGCAGCGCAAGAAAGATAGAAAAAGAAGAAGCAGTCATCTTCATCGACTGTTAAGTTGCCAATCTTCATCAGGCTAAGAAAAGATTTGAAGAAGAACCGTGTGCTCAAGATCTGATTCAGAAGCATCTTCTTCAATCTCAAGAAGCCGATCTTCAACAGGCTAAAGTTGCCAATCTACATCCGGCAGAAGTAACAGTCTTATTACTGTAATCTCTTGTAAAGGCTTGCGAACCTATTTGTCTAGCTTGAGGGCTAGAGAGTTGTGAGGCTTGAGGGCCAGGGAAGTGGACTTGTGGGTCCGACACAGTCTAGCTTGCAGGCTGGAGAGCTGTGAGGCTTGAGGGCCAGGGCAGTGGCTTGCGGGTCCGACACCGTCTAGTTTGCGGGCTGGAGAGATGTGAGGCTTGAGGGCCAGGGAAGTGCACTTGCAGGTGCGATTTGTCGAGCTTGCGGGCTCGGGGGCAGTAGGGGCTTGCGGGCCTAGGCTGTTGGGACTTGCGGGTCCGTATTGTAGGGCTTGAGGGCCTGAGTGTCGAGCTTGCGGGCTCGGGGGCAGTAGGGGCTTGCGGGCCTAGGCTGTTGGGGCTTGCGGGTCCGTGTTGTAAGGCTTGAGGGCCTGAAGTTTTTGGCGGAGTTTGCCGATCCTAGCACACTGCTGGGTAGGCGCAGAGGGACAGAGGACTACTCAAGACACCCGGTCTTGAGGAACCTCTATAGATCTTTTGTGTGCTTTCTGTGGTTTGCTCTTTACTTTACAGATCTACTAACCAGAAATCAAGAACACTTAAAAGGGGATAATATAATTTGAAAAACCCATTCACCCCCCTCTAGGTGATAAAGTAGACACCCTATAAACAACAAGTGGTATTAAAGCGAGGTTGTTCAAAGAAAAGCTTAACAACTTGAACATATCTGCCATTGGGTGTCTAAGTATCATAGCTATGGAGTCAAGAATAGCTGTATGTTCCAGGGAGAACTTTGCCCTTTGGAAAGTTAGAGCAAGAATATTCATGGAAGCAATGGATCCTAGATTATTCCAAATTGTTCAAGAAGGTTCTTATGTTCCTAAGACAGTGTCCAAGAAAATGACTGAAGATGAGATCATCCTAGTCAACTTAGACAAAAAGGCCTAGGGCATTATAGCTGATGCAGTTGATACTCCCATACTCCAGAAACTAATCCACTGCACTACAGCCAAGGAGATATGGAACTCTTTAACAATCATCATGGAAGGATCCCCAGAAGTTAGAAGTACTGCAGCTGAAGGGAAGATCAAAACCCTTAGTGATAGTGACTCAAGCAATTCAGATACAGAGGAGGAAGCTCAGTTTGGACTAACTGTCCTATCTGAATCTGAGGAAGAAATACAGGATGAGTCAACACCAGAACAGGTAAGCATAAGGGCTCTCTTATCTAATACTGATTCAGAATCTGAAGTAAGTCTCACAGAAAACTATGAGGATCTTCTAGAAGAACTCAGAAGGAGCAAGGAGCTCTGCAAGAAGCAAGCTGATGAGATCTCAACTCTGCAAGCCAGAAACTCCGATCTCTTGGAAAAGGCTGATAGGCTGACTATGGAGAACGCAGATTTCTGCCAACTCAAAAGAGATTATAATGCTAGCTCAAACATGGATCTAATAACCAAGTTTGGGAAAACCATGAAAGCTCTGGTTGACAGTAGAGAACTATGCTGCTCTCTAACCAAAGAAATTGTTCTTTTAAAGAAGGATAGGGATCTGGCAGGACCGCCGAAATCCAGGGTTAATCATGTTAGTGGCATGAAGAACAAATCCCCCACAAAAGGAAGGACAGGAGCCAAATCCTCTAAACCAGAGACGACTCCTCCACTATTTAATGGCTGCAGTATCACTCAAGGAAGGAAGCAAAGATACTTCAGAGAAAATAGTTCAGACCAACTCTGTGAGACAAAGGCTAACCTGAGGAAGGTCACTTCACCCTTCAATAAGGGCATGGAGAGACCGTTTCCTGGGTATCATATGGATGGAACTTCCACAGGAGAGAGAAAGAAGTTACCTACCACCTCCAAAGTATATCATGAAAGAAGGATCACAAGGGAGCAGGAGCTCAGTAGGTCCGGAGCATGAAGGAACCCTTACAAAGGACTGTCTTCAAGAAAAGAATTGTGAACAGGAAGAGTCATATCTCTAACCAATATAATTCTATCTCCTACAGTTACTCTTCCAACTGTCCACAGAAGAATCATACACCTACCAGCAGCAAGAGGATAAGATACAACAAGTTTGATTGCTGGTGCTGTGGCAAAACAGGCCACTTTGCAATTGATTGTTGGTACAATCCAACTGCTCCAAGGGTAACGAATGCTAAACCTTCAAATCGCCTTGCTCATTATTACTGCACTTATCCGAAAGTAATTAAATCCAGTATGCCTTTTAAAGACAACAATGTGCTAGGACCCAAAACTACTTGGGTTCCTAAGGGTCTGTAATCTCAATTCACAGATAGTCCAAGTGCCCATAAATCTGGGCCTTGGACAAGGTAGCTGTTCTAGCCCATAGGTTGGAACAACAAAATTAGCTCACTAACCATCTTAGTGCAGGTTTGATACCAAAGGGTAACTCCCAAGCGGGGTGGAAGAATGCCTTAGTCAGACATGTAAGGAAGAATTGTATAATCGATACAATAAGATGTCACTACGACAAACGAACTAGACAAGAAGGATGCATATCCTAGATGTGCTTTAACGACAAAAGTATCGTCAGAACAGCGCTTAAATATTTTAAATATTGTTAAATTCGGTAAATCAGAGCCGCTCGATGCAGTAGTCATCGATTCCTCGATAAACTCAAAAAGGTACGCGCCTCTTCACCTACTCCCACTATAAATAGAGTGAATGTCTAGGATGGAAATTATGCTCTCATTTGCCCTAAGACATTCCTTCAACAAACCACCTCTTCGTCTTCAACCCTTCGTCCTCCCAGAAAAAATGTCAACAGAAAAAGGAACCGGTGAGATGCCCCCCATTGTGACGCTCACCGCCCTGTGGGAGCGAATAGAAACCCTCATAGAAAAGGCCATAAACAAAATGAAGGATGAGATGAAGAATGAGGTGAAGTCAATAAAGGATGACATCTCTCAACTTCAAGCTCTACATGCGCAGTCCACAGCTCTCATCCTGAACAGAATTGCCACCCAGGAGCAAACCCTAGACGCTCACCTCTAGGAAGTAAGAAATGTCACAGATGTCGGAGATCAGGAAATTCTGGAGCAGATATTTGAACTAAAAGAGTCAGTAAAAGAAGTAATCCAAGACGGGGAAAGGAGAATTGAAGAAGAAATCCGGGAAGAGATCAAGGGAAGCGTAGCTGCGTGCTCGCATCAAGCGAAATGGGTAAGTAATCAAGTAAAGCGAGCGCTTCAAGTAACCCCCTCTGAATACATACCCGCTGAACCCTCTACCAGCTCCGACTCTGAAACCGAATCGGGTGAATCCGCAACAACTAGAAAGAAAAGGAAAACCTCCTGCGAAAAGTACAGGAAGAAAAGATAAAATGAGGTCCAACTGGACCCAGAATCTAGCCGGTGGAGTCCTCGCTCGAACGAAATCATCATTGAATCTTGGATAGCATTTGGACACGGTCAGAAAGACCATGAGAGAGTGTACTCCTCTATCGAATGGAATCGTCACGTGAAAAATCTGGAAGAAAGAACAAGACATAAAATGGCTTTTCCCCACGGTCCTCCTCCTCCTCCAAAGAAAATCCCGAAGCCAATGAACTTCTATAGGCGAAAGAAAAAGAAGGAAGCAAAGGGAGCCACCTCCAGCAAGGCTCAAGAAGACGTCCTGTTTAAAAACGATTGAAAGACATTTATTTCTTAAGTTCATATTACGTTAAGAACAATTGGTCCAGTTATATGACTAATCTTATATATGAACAATTCTAGTATAAGAACATCTATATATGAATACTTATAAGGCACATGCCTGTTATGTTATTGCGGCATGGTATTCATAAAAATGCAATTACTGCTATATCTAGTTATTTCCTGCTGATAACGTGTCCTGCACCTTGTGTGCTTTGCTAGCAAAATGCAGTACAATCATACATGGGCCTATGCTAGAAATCAGATGCAGGTTATGCTTGACATCAGATGCAGGGTGCAAGGAAGACATGAAAAGTACATCAGGGACATGTCAATTCCTTGGTGGAAGACTGATCTCTTGGAGCAGTAAGAATCAGACAAGTGTGGCAATCTCAACAGCAAAATCAGAATATATCTCGGTTGGAAGCTGTTGTGCCCAACTGCTATGGATCAAACATCAACTTGAAGATTACAACCTAAAGATGACCAAAACACCCTTGTTTTGTGACTCTTCAAGCGCAATCTCAATTGCTAAGAATCATGTCTCTCACAACAGGACTAAGCATATTGAGATCATGTATCACTTCATCAGGGAGCATGTGGAAAATGAAGATATCACCCTTGAGTTTGTCCCAACAGACAAACAAGTGGCTGATATATTTACAAAGCCCCTAGATGAAGCCAAGTTCAACTTCTTCAAATTCCAACTGGGAATGTTGAAATTAGAGTAATCCTGTACTTAGTTCTCACTAATCCCTTTCTAGATGATTGGTTAGACAACCATTCAGGTCTTGGATGAACTATAACCGACAAAGGGGGAGCCTTGAACTATTGTCTCCTAAGAGAAGAGCTCCAGAAAAGAAGTCAGAAAGGGGGAGAAAGGACATCAAATGTTCAAGACAAGATGCTCAAGAAGACGACCTCAAAGATAGGGGGAGCAAAGAAGTAGGGGGAGCATAAAGAAGAGACATCAAATCAAGGGGGAGCCACAAGCTTGATGCACTAAGAAAGTTCAGCAAAAGATAAGTACAAATCTTACATGCTCACAAGTTGAGATTATACGATTTACTGCCAAGTGATAGTTGTCTTGACTTGAGATTCCGACTTCTTCAAATAGGGAGAGATTGTTGGGAATGTTGCCCACATGATTCCTGATTTTAAGAAGTCACCAAGTCAAGACAACTTCACTTTGTATTTGATTATCTCTCTAGCTTATGATCTCAGGAAGTTAAAGAAATGTTGTCGAAAAGAATAGGAAATATCGTCGACAAAGTTTGCACATCGTCATAATGATGAACAGAGCAAACGCTGAGAATGGAGTTCGTCGAACGCTGAGACGGGATAGAAGAATGAAGTTCGTCGAACTCAGAAAGAAGAAAGAAGAATGTTGTTCATCACTCAGAAGGAAGTTCGTCGACCGCTGAGACTCGGCAAGATCGTCGAACGCAGACTTGGCGTGTTCGTCGAACGCAGAGATGGGGCAGAAGAATGTAGCTCGTCGATCGCAGATTGCCGTTCGTCGAACGCAGAATGGAGTTCGTCGAACTCAGAAGGAAGATCGTCGACCGCTGAGACTTGGCGTGTTCGTCGAACGCAGAAGCAAGATCGTCGAACGCAGAGAAGACGCGGTATCGTCGACTTCACCAAAGTGTCCTTATCGTCGAGAAAGAACAAACATTGTCGTAAAGAAGGCATGCCGTCTGAAGAAAGACAAGCTGAAGACTAGCAGCTGCTGAAGCGTCGACATAACATCACTCATGTCGTCGAGAGAACAAGGTGATTACGACGACACAGTCAGAGACAACATATCATTGTATATGCAAAAGCGACAGAATGTCTCGAATCGTCGAGATATCTTCTTCAGAGACAGAAGCAAGAAGAACTAAAGGTCTACCCAAGTTCAAGGCATCGACAAAGTCCTATCGTCGAGATATTGTCCATGACGTCGTAACAATGGAAATATCGTCGAGACAGATTCAAAAGTTTTAGACGTGCTATCAGCATTTAATGTCGCCGCCTGATTGTCTAATCAACGCATGCTCTTAAGGAAAGGAGCGTCTGACACTTAAGGCACTTTTTCAGAAGACCGTTGGGGACCTCGCAGTCTTATAAAAGAGATAAGAGGTTGCCCTAACACGACATCGATCGATCAACAAGAAAGAACTTGCGCATATTTCGAATCGAATAGTACAAGCGGCGCAAGAAAGATAGAAAAAGAAGAAGCAGTCATCTTCATCGACTGTTAAGTTGCCAATCTTCATCAGACTAAGAAAAGATTCTAAGAAGAACCGTGTGCTCAAGATCTGATTCAGAAGCATCTTCTTCAATCTCAAGAAGCCGATCTTCAACAGGCTAAAGTTGCCAATCTTCATCCGGCAGAAGTAACAGTCTTATTACTGTAATCTCTTGTAAAGGCTTGTGGGCCTATTTGTCTAGCTTGAGGGCTGGAGAGCTGTGAGGCTTGAGGGCCAAGGCATTGGACTTGCGGGTCCGACACCGTCTAGCTTGCGGGCTGGAGAGCTGTGAGGCTTGAGGGCCAGGGCAGTGGACTTGCGGGTCCGACACCGTCTAGCTTGCGACTGGAGAGCTGTGAGGCTTGAGGGCCAGGGAAGTGCACTTGCGGGTGCGATTTGTCGAGCTTGCGGGATCGGGGGCAGTAAGGGCTTGCGGGCCTAGGCTGTTGGGACTTGCGGGTCCGTATTGTAGGGCTTGAGGGCCTGAGTGTCGAGCTTGCGGGCTCGGGGGCAGTAGGGGCTTGCGGTCCTAGGCTGTTGGGACTTGCGGGTCCGTGTTGTAAGGCTTAAGGGCCTGAAGTTTTTGGCGGAGTTTGCCGATCCTAGCACACTGCTGGGTAGGCGCAGAGGGACAGAGGACTACTCAAGACACTCGGTCTCGAGGAACCTCTATAGATCTTTTGTGTGCTTTCTGTGGTTTGCTCTTTACTTTACAGATCTACTAACCAGAAATCAAGAACACTTAAAAGGGGATAATATAATTTGAAAAACTTATTCACCCCCCCTCTAGGTGATAAAGTAGACACCCTATAAACAACAACTACCGCCAGCGGTAGTGTACAACCCGTATTCGCCGAGTGGGTCCCTCCAGCCAACTGGCGAGACCTGGGTCATCCAGATCATCGGGTCATTCGCCCAGGCTAAGGAAGGTAAAAATGCCCCCGGATTGGTGAGGGTAAGCTGTAGGAGAGAAGGCGCTAGGCGAGTGGTGCCCTCACGGACCACTCGCCCAGAATCGTGGGCATTCGCCCAGCCAGGCGAGTGCCCAGCGAGTGGTGCCCTCATGGACCACTCGCCCAGAGGGCTGTGAGGGGAAAATGACCATAATACCCCTGGTGGGCTGCAAATAGCCCTTCAGAACAGCGGAGTTAGGCTATTAGCAGACCAATTTGGGGCGCGGTTAGTAAAACTAAAAGGCGGATTTAGGCTATTTACAGACCAGCCTAGGAAAACTATAAATAGACCCTTAAGGGCACCTTGGAGGAGATCAATTTGTAGACATCTCGTTAGGCTATTAGCAGACCAATTTGTCGCGGCAAACGAAAAAAGAGTTAACGTCCTAATGAGCCTAGCGAGATGTCGCGGCAAACGAAAAAAGAGTTAACGTCCTAATGAGCCTAGCGAGATGTCGCGGCAAACGAAAAAAGAGTTAATGTCCTAATGAGCCTAGCGAGATGTCGCGGCAAACGAAAAAAGAGTTAACGTCCTAATGAGCCTAGCGAGATGTCGTGACAAACGAAAAAGGAGTTAACGTCCTAATGAGCCTAGCGAGATGTCGCGGCAAACGAAAAAAGAGTTAACGTCCTAATGAGCCTAGCGAGATGTCGCGGCAAACGAAAAAAGAGTTAACGTCCTAATGAGCCTAGCGAGATGTCGCGGCAAGCGAAAAACGAGTTAACGTCCTAATGAGCCTAGCGAGATGTCGCGGCAAACGAAAAAGGAGTTAACGTCCTAATGAGCCTAGCGAGATATAGCGGCGAATGAGAGAAAAGCTGAGAATAACACAAATTGTAATCAATGTATACATCTTTTAAGGGCACTCGCCCGTTCAAGATTACAATCAAAAGGATAAATGCAAAAAGAGAAAATTACAAAGGCCCTTCTCAAGGGTCAACAGATTTCTCGCTTGAAGATCCGTCGCTCTCGCCAGAGTCTGGGATGAGGGCGTCTTCTCGCGGCTCGCCGAGGTCGTCCTCAGGAAAGGGGATTGGGATGTAAAGCTCGGGGACGACTTGGCGAGCGGAAAGGCATTCGGCCTCCGCCTTCAGGTATCCCGCTCGCCGCAGCACCTGCAGCGCATGCTTGACGGCGTTCTGCGCGTTCTCTTGCATCAGCTGCTCCAACTCGTGATGGGGGTAAAAATGGCCCCCGCTCCCCGGGTCGAGTGCTGACGCGCCAGATTCTCGCAATCGCTGGACTTCGGCTTTGGCCAGGCGGATTTCATCCTCAAGGCCGGCCACCCGAGCGCGGAGCATCTCGGCAACCATGGTATCCTGAAAATAATAATAAAGGAGGTAAGAAGAAAGTTCGTCAATCGGCAACAGGTCACTCGCGGGAAAAGAGAAAATATACACACCTCTGCGACAGGGCGGTAGGCGAGAAGGGTTTCCGCAGCCGCCAGCTTAGTCCTAAGCTCCTGCGCCTCGGTAGAAGCAGCGGTCCGGGACTCCTCAACCTCCGCCAAGTTCCGCGCCAGTTTGACGCTCCGGCGAGAGGACATGTGCGAGAGTTCAAGAGCCCGCAGCATGGCTCGAGCGGACTCGTGAGCGAGAACTTGAGTCTTCTCAGCATCGAAGACCTCAGCATCCGCTCAGCCATAGAGGGCGTACGAAATGGCGTAAGCCTCACCACTGGCAAGGTCGCTCTCTACCCATGACGGATGGAGGGTGGAGAGCGAGACCCGGTTGACGTTCCTGTCCCACTTGACCAGGGGAGCCCCCGAGGGGTCCACGTACTTCTCGCCGCTGGGGAAGTTCCGATGGTCCCTGGGCAGTGGGGGCGGCGGCAACGACGATCCCGCGCGAGGGATGGTCTCTCCTGGCGCGCTCGTCCCCAGGGCTTGGGTCTGAGCACCCGCCCCGGGGGTCTTGTCCAGGACCCCCTTCCCCTTGGCGGAAGGGGGGTTTTTGGGCTTCTTGGAAGTGGAAGAGGTCAGCACCGCTGGCTTGCGCTTCTTTCCGCCAGGTTTGGAGGAAGAAGGTTCCTCCCGACAGGCATCCGCGGCGGCCTGTGCGAGAGATATGGAAGCCCCGGAGGGACGCGGCGGATGAAGGGGGAGGTTGCGCACACCTGCATATTATTGCGAATGAGTTTAATTTAGCGAATGGCGTAAGAGTCGCGAAGCCAAAACAAGTGAAGTCTCGAACACTTAACCTCGCCCTGCGGAATGGGTGGAAGCGAGTTGACGTTTCACTGGAGATGGACGAGATCCATCCCGTGCTCCAGGATGTATTGGTGGAGTTTGGCCTCGTGCCCCCCCCCCCCCCCCCCCCCCCCCCCCCCCCCCCCCAGGGTCGGGGGGCGGAAGGTTGACTCCTCCTCCTGCACCGGCGCGAGAGGACTGTTCCCCAGGTTCCCGCTTACGAAAATAAAGCTGCGAACCCAGTCATGGTTCTTATTCGGGAGCCCGTAGTGCTTTAAGGGGCTCAGTCCCGAGAAGAACGAGATACCATTGGTGCAGCGGAAGGTATAGAGCTTGCGGAAGACGGGCAGCGAGAACTCGATTCCCTCTTCTCGCAGGTAGCTCGCGTACCCGACCAACATGGCGATGGAGTTGGGGTTGAGCTGGCCGGGCACGACCCCGTATTATTTGAAGGTCTGGCAGAGTTCCGGCCAGATCGGGAGGCGAAACCCCACCTCGAAGTGCTCTAGCGGGATCGCGAGGGCACAAAGCGAGATGGAGTTCAGGCGCTCGTCCGGCCTGGGCCTTCGCGCCTTGAAACCCGGCGGGACGTAGTCGGCGACGGCAGTCAGATAGGCCTCCTCGGAGAGGTCGCAGGAATCAAAGACGTGGTTGGCGAATGCGCTGGCGCACTTGGCCCTGCCTTCCGCATCGCCACCCATTGTTGCGAGTGAAGAAGGAAAGGGGAGCAACAGATAAGGAAGAAGCGCGAATGCTAGCGCAAGGAAAGAGAGCGGATGGTTAGGTATTTAATACGGTGGTTGAAAGACCTATTTATAGAGAGACTAAACGGCGTTTGGGCTTTCGAGGCCATGGGTGTGCGGATAGCCATCGCGCCTTCCCGACACCTCGAAGCCCGAGCCGGACCCTCTCGCCCATTAATGGGAAATGCCCTATGTCTATTCATTCCACGGCAGCGCAACGAGGATGGAAGAGCATTCAGTTATAAGTTATCACTCGGCAATACCCAAGCCAAGATATGAGATACAAAAAACAAATAATAAAGCATTCGCAAAGCATAGAGAAATTATTACAGAAATATAATGTTCAGCATTCGCAGCACAAAATAAGAACAGGAAATAGAAGGAGGGGTGAACGTTGGGTAGGTCAAAGCTCCTCCCAGACCCATCGGCCTCGCTTGCGCGACCCAGCTTCCAGGGGTATTCGCGGGCGTAAGCACGCGAGCATACTGGTGATTTCTTGGGAAGCGAGGTGGAGTTGGTCCCGGGCTCGCACGGCATGCCTTTCGGGAGACAACTCCCCTCCTTCACCCCCCAGCCGCTCCACTGCCGCGAAAAGACGCGAGTGAATTCGTCGAAGGTCCTTCAGCTCCCGTGTGACTCCCAGTCGCACCTCATCCACCTGGCCGGCGACGTGCCGCTGGATGTGGATGAGCTTCCCCAGGACCTCCGTGATCGGCTCCTTCAGGGTCGCGTGATCGGAGGAGTCGCCCAGGAAGTCAGAGAGGTCTCCGGGGGAGGGGAGAGGCGAGAGCATTCCCTCTTCTCCCTCGTTGTAGGAGTCAAAAGGGGAGGCTTCCCGATAGCCTGCGAAATCACACTTAAGTCAGTTGCAATAAAATATGCGAATGCTATGGGGTCAGTTGAGTAAACTAACCGGGGACGGGTTCCCTATGACCTGAAGGGCGAGACGAATGGGGGAAGACCCCAGACAAGCCCGCGGAAGGTGGTAGAACCTTCCCTTTCCCCGGACGGTAAGGCGGAGGAGGAGCCGGAGCATCCGCACGGTCATCCGCACGGAGAGGCTGATCCAGCTCTCGCTCAGGGGAGACCCTCCGTTCATTCGCGGTGACAGAGGGGTTCACCTGAGCAGGGGGACTTGGAGGAATGGAGTCCCGCAGCGGGACGTCAGGGTTGAGGGCTGCGAAAAGGTAATGGTCAGTAACCGGCAACATAAAAGGAAAAAAGCGAGAAGGTTCACAACTTACGGGATTGAGGTACAGTCTCGTCAGGAGGAGGCGGAGGAGCAAGAACCAGATCGGGAGGAGGTGCCTCGTCCGCGGGAGGTAGCACCACCGCACTGTTCGAAACGACCCCATGGCCGTCTTCAGGTACCGAAACCCCCTGCGAATGGCCAGGTCAATTGAAGAATAAGAAGGCGGAACCAAAAAAGGAGGGCAGGAGAAATCTCATACCTGAGTCCCGAGGTCTGGAGGAGTATTCGTCGGAGAGTCCGAGGCGGTCTCGCCTCTTTGGCGAATCATCCGAATCGCCTTGGCTCGCCGCGAGACGTAAGGAGCGCCCGCATCCCTCTTGGATTTGAGCCAGGGAGCAAATCTGGCCGTCTTCGGGGCAGCTGCAATCTGGGCCGCAGCCAGACGTTCGATCATTTCCCGCGAAAGGGGTCTCGAGGAAGGTTTGTGGAAAGACATTGAAGGTAGCGAAAGGTCCAGAGAAAGAAAATTCCAGGCCAAGGTATGAAAGTGGTCCAGCAAAAGTCTGACATGAGGAGGTATATATAAGATGGCGGTGGGACCCACGGAATCTTATGGATCCAGTCAGCAAGCACTCACCGAATACAGGGTTGGACTGTTCTTTACGACCGTAGGAACCGCTCGTAAAGAGCGGGGATTGTGTACAACCCGTATTCGCCGAGTGGGTCCCTCCAGCCAACTGGCGAGACCTGGGTCATCCGGATCATTCGCCGGGTCATTCGCCCAGGCTAATGAAGGTAAAAATGCCCCCGGATTGGTGGGGGTAAGCTGTAGGAGAGAAGGCGCTAGGCGAGTGGTGCCCTCACGGACCACTCGCCCAGAATCGTGGGCATTCGCCCAGCCAGGCGAGTGCCCAGCGAGTGCCCAGCGAGTGGTGCCCTCACGGACCACTCACCCAGAGGGCTGTGAAGGGAAAATGACCATAATACCCCTGGTGGGCTGCAAATAGCCCTTCAGAACAGCGGAGTTAGGCTATTAGCAGGCCAATTTGGGGTGCGGTTAGTAAAACTAAAAGGCGGATTTAGGCTATTTACAGACCAACCTAGGAAAACTATAAATAGACCCTTAAGGGCACCTTGGAGGAGATCCGATTTTAGAGAATCCTCTCCTCCAGGCTAGTTTTGGTTGACAGCCAGTGTCCTCCAAGGTGCCCGGTTGAGCTTTGGTTTGGGAGGGGAAGCTCTCTAAGATCTTCCGGGTGTGTGGCGGGACCTCCTCGCTTCAGCCTTGGGTCTATTTCGTTTCCAGCATCCACCGTCAAGAGAGTCTAGTGAGGGAGAAATAAGCGTTGGCTACACCCCCAGTGGGTCCGAACTCAAGAGACCAGTTGCTGGTTTCAACATTTTTGGTGCGGTGAGCGTGGACCGTAGCCAGTGAAAGAAAATCCCAAGCTAAGTTTCAATGACAGGAGATGGAGGGAATGGTTCCGACTCAGGCCACTCGCAGCCACCAGCGGCAGGGGAGTGGCTGGAGATGTTTGAGAAGTTCAAGCGAGAAGTCCTGCAGACAATTCTCGCGGCAAGGAGCGAGTGCGAGACCCCGGCGGTCCCAGTGGTTCCGCCCTTGCAGATCGGCGAGAACGCACCAGGGCAGCGGCCGGGGAAGGAGGTGCCGGCAGAAGGAAGCGCGCGAGATCTCCCCGGGCGGCAGTTGTTCAGCAGCCCGGCGAGTGCTGAGGTGTGTGAGTTGGTCCCGCGCGAGAGGACCACTCGCCGAGCAGGGGAAGGGAGCCCCTTTTGCGAGATGATCCTCTCGGCCCCAGTGCCAGAGGGGTTTCGTGGGCCGGAGATGTCTTACTACACCGGCAAGGAGGATCCAGTCGTGCACCTGCAGTGGTTCGAGGACATGACGTCAATCCTTCCCATGTCGGATGCTTTCCAGTGCCGACTCTTCGCGACCACTCTGAAGGAGAAGGCAAGGGACTGATTCCACCAGCTTCCCGCGGGATCCATCTACGCGTTCGAGGATCTGCGCCGAGGTTTTAGGCTGCGCTTCTCAACGTCGAAGAAGAGGAAGAAGGATGCGGAGGCTCTCTTCAAGATCAGGCAGAGGGAGGGAGAATCCCTGGCACACTACGTGGATAGGTTCCAGGAGGAAATCCACCTTGTGCAGGAGGTGCCGGGATTCGCCCTCAAGATGGCGTTCATCGTCGGGTTGCGAGAGGGGTTCTTCAAGATGGACCTGAAGAGAAGGCCTCCATCGTCCTTTGAGGAACTGATGGAGCGGGCAGCAGAGGAGATTGAGGGGGAGGCGGCCAACCCCGAGTTCTACAGGAGGTTGGCGAAGATGAGCGAGCCTGAGGCGGGCAGCCAGAGGGAAGAAGGCGAGAGGAGCCCAGGAGCCAGGGGTTCGAAAGACCACCTCGGGTTTGGAGGAACCAAGAAGGACCGGCGCGAGGTCAGGAAGAGAGGTTCCAAGGAAGGGAGGCAGGAGGAGTGAATCAGGGGTGGAGGCAGGGTCCCAGACCCCCTCACCCCCCGAGGGAGCAAGCCATGGCAGTAGGCCGAGGGAGAAGAGGAAGAGGAGCGAGAGGAGGAAGAGGAAGAGCGGGAAGAGGGGACAGGATGGCGTTGCCTTACTGTGACTTTCATCAGGAAGAAGGTCACGCAACCGTCACCTGCCCGGAGTTCTTGGAGATGAGGGGGAGAGGTCAGCCACGGCGGCAGCAGGCCAGGATCGAGGAGGTGCTCCCGGAGGCGGAGGAGGATCAGTGTGAGGATAGAGCAGATACAGGAACCTGGGGAGGAATCGGGGTGATTCACGGTGGGGTTGGGATAGAGGCCTCTCGCAAGAGGAGCTTCCAGGCCATGTTCCGAAGGGACGTCGCGTCGACTTCCCAGACCCCACCCCCCCTCGGAGAAGCTCACCTTCTCCTCGGAAGATATGCCTGACTACGAGGATCCATTCTGCGACGCCCTGGTGATCCAGACGGCGATAGAGAACTTCACGGTCTCTCGGATCCTGGTGGACAACGGGAGCTCGGTGAATGTGATCTTCAAGAAAGCGTTCGACGCGATGGAGGTAGAGAAGAAGAGGGTGCAGGCCTCCGACGGACCACTATTTGGTTTCTCGGGGGAGCGGAAGGAGGTCGAGGGAGGCGTAGGTCTCCAAGTGACGTTGGGAGGGGTCCCCAGGAACTGCCGGTTCGTCATCGTTGACGCTCCGAGCAGCTATAATGCTATCTTCGGACGCCCTCTCATCAGCGCTTTCCGATGTGTGCCCTCATCGTACCACCAGTGCCTGAAGTTCCACAGTGGGGGAGTCCAGATCCGGATCCGAGGAGACGCTAAGGTGGCGAGGCAGTGCTACGTGACTGCCGTCAACACCATCTCCTGGATGGCGGAGGCTGAGAGGGTGTATAAAGAGTTGGCGAGGCCAGAGGGTCCAGGAGAAGAAATGGCGGAGGAAGAAGTAGAGGGAGAGGGCGGAGCCCGAGAGGAGAGTAGGGAGGTCGCTCGGGAAGAGCCGGGGGTCGAGCCGATGGAGGCGGAGGAAGAAGTAGAGGAAGAGGGCGGAGCCCAAGAAGAAAGTATGGAGGTCGCTCGGGAAGAGCAGGAGGTCGAGCCGGTGGAGGCGAAAGGAGCTGCAGAGGAAAAGGCCCGGGAGGAGGGGCGAGAAGCAAAGGGTCAGTGGGAAGAGCCAGCCCGGCTCGAGGCGGCGGAAGAGGTGATAGAGATGGAGATCACCACCAAGGAGGGAAGGGTGAAAGAAGTGCGGATCAGCGGGGGTCTCGACCCTGAGGATAGGGTGAAGATGCTGAAGTGCATCCAGGACAACGTGGATGTCTTCGCATGGAGCGCAGCGGATATGCCAGGCATCGAGGCGGACGTGGCTTGCCATCGTCTTAACCTCGATCCAGAAGCCCGCCCCATCCGGCAGAAGAGGAGGACCATAGCTGACAAGCTCGAAGGATCGATCCGCGAGGAGGTGGCAAAACTCCTCGAAGCAGGTTTTGTAACGGAGATCCAGTACCCAGGCTGGGTCTCCAACGTCGTGATGGTAAAAAAGGCCGATGGCCGCTGGCGTATGTGTGTATACTTTTTATTGTTAAATAAGGCCTGCCCTAAGGATTGTTATCCCTTGCCTCGGATCGACGCGCTGGTTGACTCAGCCGTCGGTTTTCCTGTGATGAGCTTTTTAGATGCTTTTTCAGGTTATCACCAAATAAGGATGCACCCCCCGGACGTCAAAGACGTCTCGTTCATTACCAGGGAGGGATGCTACTGCTATAAGATGATTCCCTTCGGGCTGAAAAATGCAGGAGCAACCTACCAGAAGATGATGGACCGGGTATTTAAGAAGCAAAGGGGAAGGAACCTGGAGGTCTACGTGGATGACCTTATGGTGAAAAGCAAATGCTTGAACTCTCACATCCAGGACCTCGAGGAGACCTTCGCCACCCTACGCAAATACAAGATGCGCCTGAACCCCCTGAAGTGTGTGTTCGGGGCCAGCAAAGGGAAGTTCCTGGGGCACCTCCTCACCCCCTGGGGGGTAGAACCTAACCCGGACAAGGTTAGGGCTATAATGGAGCTAGGGTCGCCAAGGAACGCCAAGGAAGTTCAGCGCTTGACCGGAAGGCTCGCCGGGCTGAACAGGTTTCTCTCCCGAGCCGGGGAGAAATGCTCCCCCTTCTTCAAAACGCTACGAGGCAACCAGAAATTTGAGTGGACAAGAGAATGCGAGGAGGCCTTCCAGGCCTTGAAGAGCCAACTCACCAAGGCTCCGCTACTACAAAGTCCCAAAGAGGGGGAGGATCTACATCTATATCTCGGGGTCGGGGCGGAGGCCGTAAGCTCCGTCCTGGTTCGGGAGGAAGGCAAGAAGCAGCTGTCAGTCTATTACGTAAGCAGGGTCCTGAGGGAAGCGGAGCTCAGGTACCCAATTCTAGAAAAGTTGGCCTTTGCCCTGGTCATCGCAGCAAGGAAGCTCAGGCTGTACTTCCAGGCCCATTCAATCCAAGTAGTGACGGACCATCCTCTCCGCCAGATCTTTGAAGGAGTGGAGCACTCAGGAAGGCTCGCAAAATGGTCGATAGAGCTAAGTGAATTCAACATTACCTTCGTCCCTCGATTATCTATGAAGGCGCAGGTGGTGGCTGATTTCATGACAGATTTTGTGGCCGAGATGAAAGAAGATGGAGCCCCTCGTCACGTTCCGTGGAAGCTGCTGGTGGACGGGGCTTCGGGCAAAAATTCTCTCGGAGGAGGGGTGGTGCTGGAGAGTCCCCACGGAGTAAAAATAGAGCAGACACTAGTAATACACTTTCCAATCACCAACAACCAGACGGAGTATGAGGCTGTGATCGCCGGTCTGCGGTTGGCCCGGGAGCTCGGGGTCCATGACGTAGAGGTCCTCACTAACTCCATGGTAATAGCCTCTCAGATAAGGGGAGAGTTCGAAACAAGGGAACCTGTGCTCATGAGGTACTTAGCAAAAGTAAAAGGTCTCGTGGGGACGTTCAAAACTTTCTCCATCCGGCACGTCCCTCGGGAGGAGAGCACCCCGGCGGATCGGTTGGCAAAATCTGGTCCTCGAGCCGGGGGGACCCTGACAGACCTATTCCGTCCTTCGATCGAGGAGGGAGAGCTCATGGAAGTAGAACAGCGGCCCTCCTGGAAGGATCCCTTCGTCACCTTCCTTGCAACAGGAAAATTTCCGAAGGAAGTTCCGGACCAGAGGCGCTTCCGGTATAAGTCTGCCTACTACGTGCTCCATGAGGGTGACTTGTATCGGAAGACCCTCTCGGGCCTCCTGGCTCGATGCATCTCGGAGGGAGAGGTCCCAAAGATCTTGGAAGAAGTTCACTCCGGCGAGTGCGGCAGCCACTCGGGGAGCAGAATGTTGGAAGCAAGGATAATAAGGCAGGGGTACTTCTGGCCAACCCTAAGTAAAGATGCGGCAGCCTTCGCCAAGAAATGCCAGAAGTGCCAAATGTTCGCCCTGCTTCAGCTCATGCCAGCTCAGAGGCTAAAGAGTATCACGGCGCCCTGGCCATTCGCCATATGGGGGATGGACCTGGTAGGACCCTTCCCTCAGGCTAGTGGACAGAGGAGGTTTCTCCTAGTCATGATTGACTACTTCTCAAAGTGGTTGGAGGTCAAGGCGTTGGCTAAGGTCACCTCCCAGGTAATCCACAACTTTGTATGGGGGGAGATCATTTGTCGACATGGGCTTCCGCAGGCCATAGTCACGGATAATGGTCCCCAGTTCGCAAGCGAAGAGTTCATCAGCTTCTGTGGCCAGCTGGGGATAGACCTCAGGTTTGCGTCCGTTCACCATCCTAGGAGCAACGGGCAGGTGGAGGCGGCAAACAAGGTCATCGTGAACTTGCTCAAGAAGAAGGTGGAAAATCTCAAGGGCAACTGGGTGGAGCAGCTCCCCTCGGTCTTGTGGGCTTTAAGAACCACCCCCCAACACCGCCACGGGAGAGACCCCTTTCAAGCTCTCTCACGGCTGCGAGGCCGTCATCCCCATAGAGTTCGAGGTTATGACACCACGGGTAAAGGTCGCCGCAAATGGAGAGGAAGATTGGAGAGCCGAGAACGAGGAGGAGTTGCGGCTCTCCCTCGACCTCATCGAAGAAGTTCGGGACCAAGCCGCTATTCACAAGGAAGAGGTCAAGCGGCGGATGGCCAAGTATTTCGACAAACACGTTAGGATCAAGCAGTTCGAGAAGGGAGATCTGGTACTCAAGAAGGTCGACGCGGCTGGGAGGTCCGCCGCGGTGGGAAAACTTAACCCCAACTGGGAAGGCCCCTATGTCGTGGAAGAGGCACTAAAATCTGGGGGGTATCGCCTTCAGAATGTGGAGGGCCAACCCCTCAGCCACACATGGAGCGGCGACGACCTTAAACGTTTTTATCCCTAGTACCATGTAGTAATAGTGGTTTTTGAATAAAAATATTTTGTTTAAACTATGTGTATAAAAATGATGCTACAGCTTGCAGGAGAGACCCTGAAAGCTCCAGAGGTTGGCCCCGAGCAGAACCGCTGACCAGGCTCTCATCAAGCTGGCAGGGCCGAAGGCTCACTCGGTGGCAGGTTCCATATTCCAGAGGTTGGCCCCGAGCAGACCCGCTGACCAGGCTCTCATCAAGCTGGCAGGGCCGAAGGCTCACTCGGTGGCAGGTTCCATATTCCAGAGGTTGGCCCCGAGCAGACCCGCTGACCAGGCTCTCATCAAGCTGGCAGGGCCGAAGGCTCACTCGGTGGCAGGTTCCATGTTCCAGAGGTTGGCCCCGAGCAGACCCGCTGACCAGGCTCTCATCAAGCTGGCAGGGCCGAAGGCTCACTCGGTGGCAGGTTCCATGTTCCAGAGGTTGGCCCCGAGCAGACCCGCTGACCATGCTCTCATCAAGCTGGCAGGGCCGAAGGCTCACTCGGTGGCAGGTTCCATGTTCCAGAGGTTGGCCCCGAGCAGACCCGCTGACCAGGCTCTCATCAAGCTGGCAGGGCCGAAGGCTCACTCGGTGGCAGGTTCCATGTTCCAGAGGTTGGCCCCGAGCAGACCCGCTGACCAGGCTCTCATCAAGCTGGCAGGGCCGAAGGCTCACTCGGTGGCAGGTTCCATGTTCCAGAGGTTGGCCCCGAGCAGACCTGCTGACCAGGCTCTCATCAAGCTGGCAGGGCCGAAGGCTCACTCGGTGGCAGGTTCCATGTTCCAGAGGTTGGCCCCGAGCAGACCCGCTGACCAGGCTCTCATCAAGCTGGCAGGGCCGAAGGCTCACTCGGTGGCAGGTTCCATATTCCAGAGGTTGGCCCCGAGCAGACCCGCTGACCAGGCTCTCATCAAGCTGGCAGGGCCGAAGGCTCACTCGGTGGCAGGTTCCATATTCCAGAGGTTGGCCCCGAGCAGACCTGCTGACCAGGCTCTCATCAAGCTGGCAGGGCCGAAGGCTCACTCGGTGGCAGGTTCCATGTTCCAGAGGTTGGCCCCGAGCAGACCCGCTGACCAGGCTCTCATCAAGCTGGCAGGGCCGAAGGCTCACTCGGTGGCAGGTTCCATGTTCCAGAGGTTGGCCCCGAGCAGACCCGCTGACCAGGCTCTCATCAAGCTGGCAGGGCCGAAGGCTCACTCGGTGGCAGGTTCCATGTTCCAGAGGTTGGCCCCGAGCAGACCCGCTGACCAGGCTCTCATCAAGCTGGCAGGGCCGAAGGCTCACTCGGTGGCAGGTTCCATGTTCCAGAGGTTGGCCCCGAGCTGACCCGTTGACCAGGCTCTCATCAAGCTGGCAGGGCCGAAGGCTCACTCGGTGGCATGTTCCATGTTCCAGAGGTTGGCCCCGAGCAGACCCGCTGACCAGGCTCTCATCAAGCTGGCAGGGCCGAAGGCTCACTCGGTGGCAGGTTCCATGTTCCAGAGGTTGGCCCCGAGCAGACCCGCTGACCAGGCTCTCATCAAGCTGGCAGGGCCGAAGGCTCACTCGGTGGCAGGTTCCATGTTCCAGAGATTGGCCCCGAGCAGACCCGCTGACCAGGCTCTCATCAAGCTGGCAGGGCCGAAGGCTCACTCGGTGGCAGGTTCCATGTTCCAGAGGTTGGCCCCGAGCAGACCCGCTGACCAGGCTCTCATCAAGCTGGCAGGGCCGAAGGCTCACTCGGTGGCAGGTTCCATGTTCCAGAGGTTGGTCCCGAGCAGACCCGCTGACCAGGCTCTCATCAAGCTGGCAGGGCCGAAGGCTCACTCGGTGGCAGGTTCCATGTTCCAGAGGTTGGCCCCGAGCATACCCGCTGACCAGGCTCTCATCAAGCTGGCAGGGCCGAAGGCTCACTCGGTGGCAGGTTCCATGTTCCAGAGGTTGGCCCCGAGCAGACCCGCTGACCAGGCTCTCATCAAGCTGGCAGGGCCGAAGGCTCACTCGGTGGCAGGTTCCATGTTCCAGAGGTTGGCCCCGAGCAGACCCGCTGACCAGGCTCTCATCAAGCTGGCAGGGCCGAAGGCTCACTCGGTGGCAGGTTCCATGTTCCAGAGGTTGGCCCCGAGCAGACCCGCTGACCAGGCTCTCATCAAGCTGGCAGGGCCGAAGGATCACTCGGTGGCAGGTTCCATGTTCCAGAGGTTGGCCCCGAGCAGACCCGCTGACCAGGCTCTCATCAAGCTGGCAGGGCCGAAGGCTCACTCGGTGGCAGGTTCCATGTTCCAGAGGTTGGCCCCGAGCAGACCCGCTGACCAGGCTCTCATCAAGCTGGCAGGGCCGAAGGCTCACTCGGTGGCAGGTTCCATGTTCCAGAGGTTGGCCCCGAGCAGACCCGCTGACCAGGCTCTCATCAGGCTGGCAGGGCCGAAGGCTCACTCGGTGGCAGATTCCTTGTTCCAGAGGTTGGTCCCGAGCAGACCCGCTGTCCAGGCTCTCATCTAGCTGGCAGGTCCGAAGGCTCACTCGGTGGCAGGTTCCATGTTTCCAGCCCTCAAGGGGGATCTTGAGAACACTCGCAGGGACCACGCGCCAGCAAGGTATACCTCATCTCTCTTTCTAACTACCTAGGCGAAACCCCAACCTGAGCGAATGGTAAGGGGGTTCGAGTGGAACAGGAAGCGAGAAGTCGAAGAGGGGCAACATTTCTAAGTCACCCTCGAGCATTCGCTGGATGGCCAAAGTGGCCGCACTGAGGGTTAACGTCCTAATGAGCCTAGCGAGATGTCGCGGCAAACAAAAAAAGAGTTAACGTCCTAATGAGCCTAGCGAGATGTCGCGGCAAACGAAAAAAGAGTTAACGTCCTAATGAGCCTAGCGAGATGTCGCGGCAAACGAAAAAAGAGTTAATGTCCTAATGAGCCTAGCGAGATGTCGCGACAAACGAAAAAAGAGTTAACGTCCTAATGAGCCTAGCGAGATGTCGCGGCAAACGAAAAAGGAGTTAACGTCCTAATGAGCCTAGCGAGATGTCGCGGCAAACGAAAAAAGAGTTAACGTCCTAATGAGCCTAGCGAGATGTCGCGGCAAACGAAAAAAGAGTTAACGTCCTAATGAGCCTAGCGAGATGTCGCGGCAAGCGAAAAACGAGTTAACGTCCTAATGAGCCTAGCGAGATGTCGCGGCAAACGAAAAAGAAGTTAACGTCCTAATGAGCCTAGCGAGATATAGCGGTGAATGAGAGAAAAGCTGAGAATAACACAAATTGTAATCAATGTATACATCTTTTAAGGGCACTCGCCCGTTCAAGATTACAATCAAAAGGATAAATACAAAAAGAGAAAATTACAAAGGCCCTTCTCAAGGGTCAACAGATTTCTCGCTTGAAGATCCGTCGCTCTCGCCAGAGTCTCGGATGAGGGCGTCTTCTCGCGGCTCTCCGAGGTCGCCTCAGGAAAGGGGATTGGGATGTAAAGCTCAGGGACGACTTGGCGAGCGGAAAGGCATTCGGCCTCCGCCTTCAGGTATCCCGCTCGCCGCAGCACCTGCAGCGCATGCTTGATGGCGTTCTGCGCGTTCTCTTGCATCAGCTGCTCCAACTCGTGATGGGGGTAAAAATGGCCCCCGCTCCCCGGGTCGAGTGCTGACGCGCCAGCTTCTCGCAATCGCTGGACTTCGGCTTTGGCCAGGCGGATTTCTTCCTCAAGGCCGGCCACCCGAGCGCGGAGCATCTCGACAACCATGGTATCCTGAAAATAATAATAAAGGAGGTAAGAAGAATGTTCGTCAATCGGCAACAGGTCACTCGCGGGAAAAGAGAAAATATACACACCTCTGCGACAGGGCGGTCGGCGAGAAGGGTTTCCGCAACCGCCAGCTTAGTCCTAAGCTCCTGCGCCTCGGTAGAAGCAGCGGTCCGGGACTCCTCAACCTCCGCCAAGTTCCGCGCCAGTTTGACGCTCCGGCGAGAGGACATGTGCGAGAGTTCAAGAGCCCGCAGCATGGCTCGAGCGGACTCGTGAGCGAGAACTTGAGTCTTCTCAGCATCGAAGACCTCAGCATCCGCTCGGCCGTAGAGGGCGTACGAAATGGCGTAAGCCTCACCGCTGGCAAGGTCGCTCTCTACCCATGACGGATGGAGGGTGGAGAGCGAGACCCGGTTGACGTTCATGTCCCACTTGACCAGGGGAGCCCCCGAGGGGTCCACGTACTTCTCGCCGCTGGGGAAGTTCCGATGGTCCCTGGGCAGTGGGGGCGGCGGCAACGACGATCCCGCGCGAGGGATGGTCTCTCCTGGCGCGCTCGTCCCCAGGGCTTGGGTCTGAGCACCCGCCCCGGGGGTCTCGTCCAGGACCCCCTTCCCCTTGGCGGAAGGGGGGTTTTTGGGCTTCTTGGAAGTGGAAGAGGTCAGCACCGCTGGCTTGCGCTTCTTTCCGCCAGGTTTGGAGGAAGAAGGTTCCTCCCGACAGGCATCCGCGGCGGCTTGTGCGAGAGAGATGGAAGCCCCGGAGGGACGCGGCGGATGAAGGGGGAGGTTGTGCACACCTGCATATTATTGCGAATGAGTTTAGTTTAGCGAATGGCGTAAGAGTCGCGAAGCCAAAACAAGTGAAGTCTCGAACACTTACCCTCGCCCTGCGGAATGGGTGGAAGCGAGTTGACGTTTCACCGGAGATGGACGAGATCCATCCCGTGCTCCAGGATGTATTGGTGGAGTTTGGCCTCGTGCCCCCCCAGGGTCGGGGGGCAGAAGGTTGACTCCTCCTCCTGCACCGGCGCGAGAGGAGTGTTCCCCAGGTTCCCGCTTACGAAAATAAAGCGGCGAACCCAGTCATGGTTCTTATTCGGGAGCCCGTAGTGCTTTAAGGGGCTCAGTCCCGAGAAGAACGAGATACCATTGGTGCAGCGGAAGGTATAGAGCTTGCGGAAGACGGGCAGCGAGAACTCGATTCCCTCTTCTCACAGGTAGCTCGCGTACCCGACCAACATGGCGATGGAGTTGGGGTTGAGCTGGCCGGGCACGACCCCGTATTATTTGAAGGTCTGGCGGAGTTCCGGCCAGATCGGGAGGCGAAACCCCACCTCGATGTGCTCTAGCGGGATCGCGAGGGCACAAGGCGAGATGGAGTTCAGGCGCTCGTCCGGCCTGGGCCTTCGCGCCTCGAAACCCGGCGGGACGTAGTCGGCGACGGTAGTCAGATAGGACTCCTCGGAGAGGTCGCAGGAATCAAAGACGTGGTTGGCGAATGCGCTGGCGCACTTGGCCCTGCCTTCCGCATCGCCACCCATTGTTGCGAGTGAAGAAGGAAAGGGGAGCAACAGATAAAGAAGAAGCGCGAATGCTAGCGCAAGGAAAGAGAGCGGATGGTTAGGTATTTAATACGGTGGTTGAAAGACCTATTTATAGAGAGACTAAACGACGTTTGGGCTTTCGAGGCCACGGGTGTGCGGATAGCCATCGCGCCTTCCCGACACCTCGAAGCCCGAGCCGGACCCTCTCGCCCATTAATGGGAAATGCCCTATGTCTATTCATTTCACGGCAGCGCAACGAGGATGGAAGAGCATTCGGTTATAAGCTATCACTCGGCAATACCCAAGCCAAGATATGAGATACAAAAAACAAATAATAAAGCATTCGCAAAGCATAGAGAAATTATTACAGAAATATAATGTTCAGCATTCGCAGCACAAAATAAGAACAGGAAATAGAAGGAGGGGTGAACGTTGGGTAGGTCAAAGCTCCTCCCAGACCCATCGGCCTCGCTTGCGCGACCCAGCTTCCAGGGGCATTCGCGGGCGTAAGCACGCGAGCATACTGGTGATTTCCTGGGAAGCAAGGTGGAGTTGGTCCCGGGCTCGCACGACATGCCTTTCGGGAGACAACTCCCCTCCTTCACCCCCCAGCCGCTCCACCGCCGCGAGAAGACGCGAGTGACTTCGTCGAAGGTCCTTCAGCTCCCGTGTGACTCCCATCCGCACCTCATCCACCTGGCCGGCGACGTGCCGCTGGATGTGGATGAGCTTCCCCAGGACCTCCGTGATCGGCTCCTTCAGGGTCGCGTGATCGGAGGAGTCGCCCAGGAAGTCAGAGAGGTCTCCGGGGGAGGGGAGAGGCGAGAGCATTCCCTCTTCTCCCTCGTTGTAGGAGTCAAAAGGGGAGGCTTCCCGATAGCCTGCGAAATCACACTTAAGTCAGTTGCAATAAAATATGCGAATGCTATGGGGTCAGTTGAGTAAACTAACCGGGGACGGGTTCCCTATGACCTGAAGGGCGAGACGAATGGGGGAAGACCCCAGACAAGCCCGCGGAAGGTGGTAGAACCTTCCCTTTCCCCGGACGGTAAGGCGGAGGAGGAGCCGGAGCATCCGCACGGTCATCCGCACGGAGAGGCTGATCCAGCTCTCGCTCAGGGGAGACCCTCCGTTCATTCGCGGTGACAGAGGGGTTCACCTAAGCAGGGGGACTTGGAGGAATGGAGTCCCGCAGCGGGACGTCAGGGTTGAGGGCTGCGAAAAGGTAATGGTCAGTAACCGGCAACATAAAAGGAAAAAAGCGAGAAGGTTCACAACTTACGGGATTGAGGTACAGTCTCGCCAGGAGGAGGCGGAGGAGCAAGAACCAGATCGGGAGGAGGTGCCTCGTCCGCGGGAGGTGGCACCACCGCACTGTTCGAAATGGCCCCATGGCCGTCTTCAGGTACCGAAACCCCCTGCGAATGGCCAGATCAATTGAAGAATAAGAAGGCGGAACCAAAAAAGGAGGGAAGGAGAAATCTCATACCTGAGTCCCGAGGTCTGAAGGAGTATTCGTCGGAGAGTCCGAGGCGGTCTCGCCTCTTTGGCGAATCATCCGAATCGCCTTGGCTCGCCGCGAGACGTAAGGAGCGCCCGCATCCCTCTTGGATTTGATCCAGGGAGCAAATCTGGCCGTCTTCGGGGCAGCTGCAATCTGGGTCGCAGCCAGACGTTCGATCATTTCCCGCGAAAGGGGTCTCGAGGAAGGTTTGTGGAAAGACATTGAAGGTAGCGAAAGGTCCAGAGAAAGAAAATTCCAGGCCAAGGTATGAAAGTGGTCCAGCAAAAGTCTGACATGAGGAGGTATATATAAGATGGCGGTGGGACCCACGGAATCTTATGGATCCAGTCAGCAAGCACTCACCGAATACAGGGTTGGACTGTTCTTTACGACCGTAGGAACCGCTCGTAAAGAGCGGGGATTGTGTACAACCCGTATTCGCCGAGTGGGTCCCTCCAGCCAACTGGCGAGACCTGGGTCATCCGGATCATTCGCCGGGTCATTCGCCCAGGCTAATGAAGGTAAAAATGCCCCCGGATTGGTGGGGGTAAGCTGTAGGAGAGAAGGCGCTAGGCGAGTGGTGCCCTCACGGACCACTCACCCAGAATCGTGGGCATTCGCCCAGCCAGGCGAGTGCCCAGCGAGTGGTGCCCTCACGGACCACTCGCCCAGAGGGCTGTGAGGGGAAAATGACCATAATACCCCTGGTGGGCTGCAAATAGCCCTTCAGAACAGCGGAGTTAGGCTATTAGCAGACCAATTTGGGGTGCGGTTAGTAAAACTAAAAGGCGGATTTAGGCTATTTACAGACCAGCCTAGGAAAACTATAAATAGACCCTTAAGGGCACCTTGGAGGAGATCCGATTTTAGAGAATCCTCTCCTCCAGGCTAGTGTTGGTTGACAGCCAGTGCCCTCCAAGGTGCCCGGTTGAGCTTTGGTTTGGGAGGGGAAGCTCTCTAAGATCTTCCAGGTGTGTGGCGGGACCTCCTCGCTTCAGCCTTGGGTCTATTCCGTTTCCAGCATCCACCGTCAAGAGAGTCTAGTGAGGGAGAAATAAGCGTTGGCTACACGCCCAGTGGGTCCGAACTCAAGAGACCAGTTGCTGGTTTCAACAGGTAGCACTACCGCCAGCGCTATTGACAGAACACACATTTGCCCTCAGCTATGCTCAACAATTGCAGGATTATAGTTTTCTTGTGCTACACACCCAGTCCCAAGGACCTAGGCTTCACACCCTTCACAAACGGCTCACTGGTTTCGACCAGTAGCTACCGTCAGCGGTAGCACTACCGCTGGGCGATAAAAGACCACCGATTCTGTCCCCTTTTTTGGTATTTTCTGGAGGTTGTCTCCAGAACTCCCTGCAGTTCACCACAGTACCAGAACCCAAAACTACAACATATATACACGGAGTTTTCTACGGAATGCAATAAACAATATAAGCATCACCAATCCAGACCAACTTGTCCGGGTGCGCTTCATACATCATGCCTATGTTCGTATATCGATCTGAACTATATATGCAATTTCTATAGGGGATATTTCATATCGACTCATCGGAAGAATCCTCTACATTAATTAATGGAATATCTTCCTACTATTATGCTAATCAAAGGAATAGCTTGTCCAGATATTTAGGAGGAGAGTCGTTACTCGTGAAGCTCATTTCAGTGCCATACTATCGCAGTTGAGCCGGATGGAAGCGTTCGAACCACCTTCCTCTCCATGGATCTAGCGTTGGCACAAAACTAAATGTTGATTTCAGCCTTCTCCTTCCTCTTTCTTTCTTTCTCCTTTTCCTTTCCTTAGCTTTTGCTTAGCTTGAAGAGAGAGAGTGTGTGAGAAAGAGATAATGACTTATCTCAAAAGCCCCTCAGCCCTTAATGATTTTGGGCCTAAACTCAGCCACATGTACTCCAAGCCAAACTCAATGGATGACCACGATTTAAATTAAGAAGTCTGATCCCGGCAGTTACCGCCCGGCGGTAGCACTACCGACCCGCAGTAATGGCTTAAGCGGTGGAGCTTATCCGCTCACCGCTCATCGCTTAACGACCGCTTAACGAATTCATCATGAACCTACCACCATCGTTATCACTAACACGCGACGCTAGCGATCTATCTGATCGTCGAGACCTCTCGACGACAAAGGAACTTCACGTCGACATGGCAGGTCATCAAGTTGATATCGACCTAACACCAGTGTTAGCACTAACGCCTATCGTTAGTATGTCGACTTGAAACCTTGTCGAATTGATCTAGCCGATTTCTTCCAGTCGATATCTTCAAGACCATATCACTAACGCCAGTGTTAGCACTGACGCCCGACGTTAGCTCCTACAACCAGAAATCTTGCTTTCTTCAGTTGGGAAAACCTGGGGTGTTACAAAATGATAGTTTACTTAGTAGTAGTCTAACTCCACCTAGAGGGAGGGGGGGGGGGGGGGGGGGGGGGGGTGAATTGGTTCCTTTGATATTTTCTACTTGCAGCTAGTAGTTGTTTAGTGATTAATTAAAGTAATAGCAAATCACAGAAAACACAGCTATTTATAGTGGTTCCCTATGACAGTGTGTCTGTGGGTAGTCCACTTTCCCTCTACACCTTTCTAACAGTATGTTAGATAAGAAAAACTTCTCCAAATCTCAGCTCCAAGTGCTTACAACTCAGATTCCTCAGGATCTCTTAGGTTTCCTCCAAAACCCTACCTCATGCCAACATCCCTACCACTCAGAGTACTACAACTCAGAAATCCTCCTGATTTCCTACCTCAGGCATATCAAGAAGCCATACCTCAGAAATCTTACTACTTATGCTGAGAGTACAAATATACAACCTCAGACACAAATCCTTACACACTCAGGCACAAGACCCTACACACTCAGAACAAATAAGTTCTTACAGAGTTTATATGTTTGCTTATACAACAGAGGACAGTAAAGATTAAACCTTCAGCTTAGATCTTCTGTTGTTGAACCACAACAAATGCTGTCTTGAAATAGGGCTGAATGACAGTAGCTTCATGCATTGTTTCTTCTGATCTTCTTCTTCAGTAGATGAAGGAAGATCCACATGTTCTTTAGAATAGATTAAGCAAGAACAAACTTATCTCAGTAATCTGCTTGTAGCTTCAGGAAGCAGATTGAGATATCTTGTGGAAGCAGTTTTTTTTCTTCAATAGAATAGTAGCAGCTATTTCATATCTTGTCCACTTCTGATTTAGTGACCTAACATCTTCTTTTATACCTCCTCCATTCTGCAACAGCTCTGAGGAGTGCCCTGTCACAACATGGATATAAATAGAAAATATTATTCTTGCTTTCTAGCCACTTGCGCCAAAAGAAGATCCCGCTAGGCCTTATTCAAATATGAATCTATCTCAGCGGATGGGCTGAGACGTACTCCAGTCTCAGCGATAGAACGTACTTCGTCTCAGCGAATCGGCTGAGACAGATAGTCTTCTCAGTGATTTTTCTCTAAATGCAGCTCAGCTGAGATAGACTCCTTCTCAGCGGCTCTAACTGCGCCTTAGCGGTTCAGCTGAGACCAGGTTGTTGTCTCAGCTGCTTTGACAGTACAATCAGAGAATAATTCCATTGTTTGGAATGGCCTAACCCTGCATAGACATGATATAAAATAGGGCCTATCAAATACAATATGTACTAGCATTGTGTGTGATGCCTCTTCAAATCTTGGGAATATTGAGGGCAATATTCCCAACAATCTCCCCCTATTTGAAGAAGGCAGGACATACACCAATGCTAAGATACATAACCATAATAACCATATCATGACAAATTGTGAAATATCAGAATTAAAAGTCATGACAACATAACAATATCATTGTTAACAAAATATAGGCACCACAGTAGCTAATAAGCATTAATACAGAACAAATATTAAGCTTGACTTTAATTGGCCTATTAACACAAGATTTCATTTCAACATAAGAATCAATTTCATTAGTGATGAAATGTCAATACAACTTTCAGTCCATATTTGATTCAAATGAAAATCTAAATACAGGTTCATGTTTTTCTTTTCTTTACAGCACTTGAGCATTCATCACCTTCATCAACAACCTCCGAGCAGTAGCTTTCATCTCAGTTATCTTCTTCTTGTTCTCTTGCCTTTTGAAATAAAGGAATGACATGGGGATATATTTGAAAGGCATTCTCTTTGGGTTGCTTTTTCTTACTAGATTTTCGTTGAAGACTCTTTCCCTTAGAGAATTCCTCTCTAGATGCTTGATCCATTCTTCTACAAGATATATCCTATCAATATTTTTGCATAGCTGACCATGGTTCATCCAAGCATTCAGAATTATGCTTTTGGAATCATCACTCCAATGCTCATAGTCAGGGTCTTTGGCCTGCTCACTTATGTTCTTGGCCATGAATTCTTCAGCAAGCAGGCACCTTCTCTCTTCCTTCTTGCAGCTAGCTGAGCATCTTGAGCAATTTTGGCTTGAGCCTGAAAGTCAAAATCTTCCTTTCTTAGATTATCCAGTAGAGGAGGGTTCAATGCAATCCTTGTTCCTTGTAGAACCTTGAGGGCCAACTCAGAGTTTGTTTCAACATTGGTCTCCTCCCCTTTCTGACTCCTTCAAATATTTTCTGTTCTATACCTTGGGAAGCAGCTGCTACAGACCCAGATAGAGTTTGAAAAGCATTTTCTAAGTCAGATTTTAGTTCATCCTTCATTTTCTCAGCCTCTCCTATCATTGTGGTTGCTGTAGATCACACATACTCTTCAATATGGTTTGAGGCCTTCTCTATTACCCCATCAGTTTTGCCGACATAATTCTTGACATTGCTCATATCTTTCTCTGAGAGTTGCAGACTTTTGTCCATTGATCTTAGAATAGTGTTCTGAGCCACCACTGTCTTTTCAGCAAGATCAAACCATTTGGTCATCTGGCTATTGAGGTAGGATGTTTCTTCCTTTATAACTTGAATTTCAGACATGACCTCATTTTTGACTGATGAAACTGACTTATCTATATATTTCTTTATTGAGGCCATGTGACCATCAATTAGAGTCTTGATAGAACTTATGATAAGTTCATTGGTGGTTGTAGAGGTGGAGGGTTGCACTTCAACAATGGTGGTTTGTTGTTGTTCAGTTACCACAGGGGATAAACTCTTCTCTTGTAGGGCTTGATTATCACACTCAATTAGAGTGGATGGCTCCTTTGCAGGGGTGGATGAAACTGTTTCATCCAGAGAAAGGATCTTTGTATGCTCTCCCTCAGCCTTATCATTCTTGTCAGCAGCCTCTGCAAATTGATCAGTGTGATCAGCAGTAATTCCATCATCATCAACCTCATCATCATTATCATTATTGTCATTTTCATCATCTGATAAGTTCTTCTGCTCCTCCCCCTCAGGTAGGGCATCCATCCTTTTTGGATCAGTTGAATCCAAGAAATCTGAGGAGTTATCAGGAATTAGACTTATCCTTCTTTCAAGATTAAAGATAATTTTGTCAATCTTACATTGCAAATCACCAGGAGAATATGATTGCTCCTCATCATTTCTTGCTGAATCAGCAGGCACATTGTGTGCATTGATATCAACTTGGACTTCTTGAGGATTAGGAGCATCAATTTGATCTTCAGTGCAATCTCCTGCATTTCCATCAGATTTCTCTTCAGCAGCAACTTCATCCTCATTTTTCTCATTTTCATGAACTTCTTTATCTTGGCTGCTATCAGATCCTTGATCATCATCAGTTGGGATATTCTTTGCAGCATCCGAGTCTGAATCAGAACAGATCATTCTAGCCCTTTTTTGTCCTTTAACTAATTTTTTTCTTTTCTTATCATTTACCTCAGAGGGCTAATTCATAGGGAGAACCCTTGAGAACCTATCCAGTGTTCTTATATCCATTCTCTTAAGATAGTGAAGGTTTGATCCTTTTCAGCTATCAAATTGATCAGGGTATGAGTTCAGAAGGTAGAGAGAAAGAATTCTGCCCAAGTTAGGAGCCTGCAGACATTCTTTAATCCTTTGGTAGACCACAGTAGCCCATGAGGTCTTTTTCTTCATGACCACCCTTGCCATCAGCTCAAACATGTACTTTGATATTGTATCATGAGACCCAGGTTTGCATAGTATTGTCTTGCCCACTATGTCAGATAAGAGCTTCCCTCTTTGGTTGAAATGCTTCCTCTTTAGTGAGCCTGTCTTGGCATCACTGTATTCACACCATCTGAGAGCTTTCTCTTTGTCCTTTTCAAAGACATTGTCTTCCTCATAAAGACTGCATGAGGGCAATTAAAGGGCTTTCTCCAGCTTCCTAGGAGAGATCTTAATCTTTATGCTTCCAGTCTTGGACTTCAAGGAGGACTTAGAAGAGGATAGCCTAGCATTGCTATATAGTTCCAGAACTTCAGCTCTGAGAATAACAGTGGGTTCTGATAGTAGATATTCCAATCCTTGTCCTTCCAGAAGTTGAATCACTTATTTTATCTCTGGTTGAGCATATTAAAAACCATTTCTGATTATCTCATATCCTTCCAGGAGATCCTTTGAAATCTTTGGCGCCATTATTGGATAAAATGCGTCGCTGAGTCGGGGGGGGGGGGGGGGGGGGGGGTCGTCTCGACGGCTAGGTAGGGTTTTGGGTGAGAGAGTGATTTAATCAGCATAGCTCTATTTATAGGTGTATTACAAGTTTTCCTTAAAGAGAGATGCTGATTAAACTTAATAATTAGTTGATTTAATTAAGCTATTCCGTCTCAGAGGATCCGCTGAGACGGAGAGCTTGACCGGTGGGACACTGTAATATTAACCGCTGAGACGACTTAGCTGTCTCAGCGGTTCAGCTGAGACTTTCTCAGCTAAACTCACTGCCAAGCAGTGAACCCTTTTAATTAGGATTGTTTGTCTCCCTAATCATGTCACTAAATGTTTTGAAGTATTACTATCTTCTATCAAAGCTTAAGATATAAAATAACAAGCATGATAGACAATATGAAATGTTGATGCCTATTCAATATTCAACATTCCTGGCTCAATTTTGAATAAATTAAACTTAGCCTCATCCAATAGCTTTCTAAGTATATCTGCAACTTGATTGTCAGTGGAGACATGTTCAAGGCAGATATCTTTACATTCTACATGTTCTCTAATAAAGTGATACCTTATTTCTATATGCTTAGTCCTGCTATGAGAAACATGATTCCTAGCAATAGAAATTGCACTGGATGAGTCACAAAACAGTGGAGAGTGACTTACCTTGAGGTTGTAGTCCTCTAGTTGGTGTTGTATCCACAGTAATTGTGCACAACACCTCCCTGCAGCAATGTACTCAGACTCAGCTATGGACATTGCCACACAAGTCTGTTTCTTGCTACTCCAACAGATCAGGCTCCTTCCCAGGATATGACAATTTCCACTAGTACTTTTCCTATCTTCTTTGCATCCTGCAAAATCAGCATCTAAAAGCCAATTAGTTCAAAATTATTGTTCTTAGGGTACCAAAGGCCAAGATGTTGGCTGCCTTTAAGGTATCTCAAAATTCTCTTTTCAGCTGAGTAGTGAGATTCCTTAGGGCGTGCTTGATACCTAGCACAAACACATGTTGCATACATAATATCTGGTCTACTTGCAGTCAGACACAACAGGGATCCAATTACATACCTGTACATGTATTCATCAAAGGGTTTTCCCTTCTCATCCTTGTCCAGGGAAGTATTGGACCCCATGGGAGTTTTCATGGTGGAAGCAGATTCCATCCCAAACTTCTTGATAAGCTCCCTTGTATACTTGGTCTGAGAGATAAATATTCCTTCATCAGACTTTTTCACTTGGCGGTCTAAAAAGTACTTGAGCTCTCCCATACTGCTCATCTCAAACTCCCCCTGCATAAGGTTGGCAAACTTTTTGCAAAGGTTATCATCAGTAGACCCAAACATTATGTCATCAACATAAATTTGGACTAGGAGACACTTGTTCTTTGTTTCCATAAGAAACAATGTACTATCTATCTTTTCCCCTGAAGAACTTGTTCTTGATGAGAAAGCTAGACAAGCTGTAACGACCCAGAAGCCGACGTACGAGCTTAGCCCTATCCTCAACTGGCCTCATTATGGGCTGCAACCCGTGCTACCCCCAATCCCTCTGCATGCCTATTTCTCAGCAGCGCTAGGTTGTTGATGTCAGGATTCGATCACGTGCACCCTTGATAAGGCACCCTCAACAACCCTCATCACCAACTGAGCTGCACTTTTTTTGTAATGACCCAAAAGCCGACGCACGGGCTTAGCCCTAGCCTCAACTGGCCTTGTTATGGGTTGCAACGCGTGCCACCCCAACCTCTCTGCGCACCTGTTTCTCAGCAGCGCTAGGTTGTTGATGAGTTGTTGATGCCGGGATTCGATCCCGCGCACCCTTGATAAGACCTAGAAGCTGACGTACGGGCTTAGCCCTAGCCTCAACTGGCCTCGTTATGAGATGCAACCCGTGCCACCCCCAACCCCTCTGCGCGCCTGTTTCTCTGCAGCGCTAGGTTGTTGATGCCGGGTTTCGATCCCGCGCACCCTTGATAAGGCACCCTCAACATCTCTCATCACCAACTGAGATGCAGCTCAGTTGGCGATGATGGATGTTGAGGGTTCTTTATCAAGGGTGCGCGGGATCGAATCCCGTCATCAACAACCTAGCGCTGCTGAGAAACAGGCGTGTAGAGTGGTTGGGGGTGGCACGAGCTGCAACCCATAACGAGGCCAATTGAGGCTAGGTCTAAGCCCGTACGTCGGCTTCTGGGTCGTTACACAAGGTATCCTACCAGGCCCTAGGGGCTTGCTTTAGACCATATAAAGCTTTCCTAAGAAAATAAACATGGGAGGTAAGAGTTGGATGTATAAAACCTGATGGCTGTTCCACATATACCTCCTCTTTCAAATCTCCATTTAGAAAGGCTAACTTGACATCCATCTGGTATACCTTGAACCCTTGTGGGCAGCATAGGCAAGGAATAATCTAATTGCCTCTAACCTTGCAACTGGGGCAAAGGTTTGGTCAAAGTCTATACCTTCTTCTTGCCTATATCTCTTGGCTACAATCTAGCTTTATTCTTGATGATGATATCATTCTCATCTAGTTTGTTTCTGTAAATCCATTTGGTGCCAATTATGTTGTGTCCTTAAGGTTTTGGCACCAACTTCCATACTTTGCACCTCTTGAATTGTAGTAGCTCCTCTTGCATAGCTTGAATCTAGAAGGTATCTTGATTAGCTTCCTCAAACTTCTTGGGCTCAATCTGAGATAGAAAGCTCAAGAATAGAGCTTCATTGTGAGCCCTACTTCTGGTGATCACCCATTGGTTCTCATCTCCAATGATCAGGTTTCCTGGATGATCCCTCAGATGCCTAGTTGCTGTAGGCAATCTGTCATCATTCTGCAGCTCTTCCTCTGGAGCAGCAGGTTCTTCAACAACATGCTGATCTTCATCTTAAGGTACTTCAACCTCTGAATTGATTCTGCTGGTACTGGGTATGTCTTATATAGACAATTTTTGCATCTTATCATTTCTTGTCAAAACAAGAGAGTTGGACCAGCCCTTATAAAGTAGGTTAGTCTCATCAAAGATAACATGCATAGATTCCTCAACAACATGAGTCTTATTGTTGAATACTCTATAGACTCTACTATGTGAGCTATATCAAGTAAGAACACCAACATTGCATTTTTCAGCAAACTTTGTTAGTTGGAATTTTCCATTATTTAAAGTGTAACATTTGCCACAAAAGATTCTAAAATATGAAATTGTTGGTTGTTTGCCTTTCAGAATCTCATAGAGGGGGGGGGGGGGGGGGGGTTTCCAAAGGCCTTATTGATGGAAGCTCTATTTAGAACACAACAAGCAGTATTGACTGCCTCAGCCCAAAAATATTTTGGGATTGAGGATTCACTAAGCAATGTTCTCCCAACTTCTATCAAGGTCCTATTCCTCCCCTCAGCCACACCATTTTGTTGTGGAGTCCTTGGGGAGGAAAACTCTTGGGTGATACCAAATTCTTGACAAAACTTTGTCATGACCCCAGATTGAAATTCTGTACCATTGTCAGTTTTAATTTTGACCACAGTACATTGTAGTTCATTCTGAATTGCCTTGACATAGTTTATAAAGATATCTAAAGTATCACTTTTCTTCTTAAGGAAGAATACCCATGTATATTTTGAGTGATCATCAACAATCACTAAAGTATATACAACTTCCCACCTAAGCTCTGAATGGGCAAAAGACCAAACAAGTCCATATGCAATAAATATAGACATCTTTCAGTGTCTTTGGAGCCAATGCTTTTGAAGGTGGCCCAAGTTTGCTTACCCATTTGGCATGCATGACAAGGACCACTTTTAACTCATTTCAAATTTGAACTATTCCTAATAAGGTTTTTAGAAAATAATCTATATATTGTCTTGTAGTTAATGTGAACAAGTCTCTTGTGCCATTGAACACAAAGTGATTCACTCTCATTATCTACAAGACATACATGAGATAAAGAACTATTGCAAATAAAGTCTAAGCAATAAACATTCTCACTCCTAGTGCCTAAGAGAATGAACTCTAAGTCAATTGTCTTTTTGATCAAGCACTTGTCATTGTGGAATTCAATGACATAGCCCAAGTCACATAGTTTCCTTATGCTTACAAGGTTATAATGCAACCCTTCAACATAAGCTACCCTTGTTACTAAAACTATGCCATTGGTAATCATACCATATCCTTTGGTCACTCTTCTATCAGAACCTCCAAAGATTACTTTAGGTCCATTCTTCACAGGAGTGTAATCCTGCAGAAGACTCATAGTTCCTGTCATGTGCCTTGAGCACCCACTGTCCAAGTACCATATTTCCCTTAGACTAGTACTTGAACTCTCCTGCAAAATGTAATTCATTTTCCCTTAGGAGCCCAATTGTTTTTGGGTCCTAGGCTCTTATTAGCATAAAAAGTCACTTTCACCCACTGCAGCTTTTGCAGGAAAGCTCTTTTTTGCATTAGGCACACTAGTGTTGTGCCAACAATCAATGACAAAGTGTCCCATTTTAACACAACTCCAACATTCATGAATGTTGTACCTTCTTTTCTGAGACGTGGAAGGAGCATCAGAAAGCTTATATTCAGTGAAGAAGGTAACAATATTCTTCCTATTCCTGTTAGCAATTACATGACTTGTTGATTGTCTATAATATGTCTTAGCAGACTTTATCTTAATGACTTCAACTTGTCTTAGTTTGGCAACTAAGCATGAGTTGATGACATCAGATACTGTGCTGTTTGACGTGATTATAGGCCTGACAATATCCATGGGTTTTGCTAAATGGGATTTAGAAGAAATAGCTTCCTTATCCTTGAATGTGGGGGCTGAAGTACCAAACACAAATTGTACAGGATGGGCCATTTGAATTTCCTCACGAGGAGCTTTCGAAGCACTCATCCCCATGCCCTTTCTCCTGCAATAGTTAGGAGTCTTCTCCTTCCTATTGGAGCTTCCATTTTTCTAGTGACCATACATGCTGTCATGGTCATACCTGTTAAAGGGAAGCTACACCTTTTGAAAGGTGGTATGAGGCTTAGCTTTAGTCTGACCCTTTCCTCCATTCTCAGCTCCTACTGCCACTTTGTTGAAACCCGATCCTTTCCTATTAGTTTGGGAGGATAAGGTCTCAATAATGGATAATATTGATTTGGTTTTAGAGAATTGAGCCACTAAGCTTTTCTCCCTGAGAAGCTTCTCTTCAAGGTCCTTAATGACCTTGTTCTTTTGGCTTATGGTGCTTAGTTGGAATATTGTTATTCCCTTCAGTTGACTAATTTCTCTACTCATCTGATCCATTTGAGTACCTGACTCAGTGCATTCAGTCTTTGCCTGCTGAAGGGAAGCAATTTCTAGAGCTTACCTCTTGGCTTGTTTCTTGCTCTTTTTTAGAGATTTCAAGAGGGCACCATACTTGTCAATCAATTGATTGACATCCATCTCAGATTCTGAACCACTTTCATCATTAGATGAGAATGCTTCAGATTCTAGAATTTACTCATAATCAGAAGAAGGAATGAAAATAGTTGATACCTGATCAGGGTGATCCTGACTGTCTTCATCATCTGATATGGCCATTGAACCATAACATTCTTTGACATCTTCATCCACCTCAATGTCACTGTCTGAATGTGACAGAGGGGCCCTGATGCCTATCTTAGCAACAGAATAATCTTCATCCTCAGCAGCTGCAAATAGCCCTATATAGGCTTCCTCTTCTTCATCAGAATCTTCAGATTCAGATTCACTCCAGCTCTTCTCCTTCTTTTCCAAAAAGGATTTTTCACCTTTCCTTACCTTGTGATGATGAGGCTTCTTATCACCTTTTTCTTTTCTCTTGACTGGACAGTCACCTATGACATGTATAAGCTTGCTGCAGTAATAACAGATAATATTATTTGAAACATGTTTGACAGGTTTAGAATCATACATGTCACCCTTGGGGTGCAACCTCCCTGATTTGCTGTGTTCCTTCTTGGGATGTGAGGAGGAGGAAGGTCTGTTCTTATACTGCTTCCTCCTCATCAACTTCTTGAAGTGCCTGGAGAATGCAACAAATTTCTCATCTGTTGAATTGCTGTCTGATGTGCTGGGGCTCAGAGTTTTCTGAGTCAGCAACCCTTCTTGGTGGAGAGGGTATTCTCTCTTTGCTCTTCTTAGAGCTCTCAGCTTTAAGAGCCACAGATCTCTCTTTGCATGAGATCTGATAGAGGTTTCCTCCTCCTTTCCTGCAGATAGCTGCATCTCATATGAGAGCAGCTTCCCAAATAGTGTGTGGGGAGGAGTGTCACCCAACTTTGTCCTTCCCTGATGGCACAAATTTTTGTATCCCAATCTCTAGTTAGAGATCTTAGGAATTTATCATTTAGCTCATAATGGCTGAAGAACCTTCCATAGGTCCTCAGCTCATTGACCACCCTGAAGAATCTTTCACAGCAATCAACTATGCATTCCAGGCTGTGTTGCCTGAAGGCTTCATATTCTTGGTTAAGGAGGGATTTCCTATCATCCCTCACTTCATCAGTACCTTCCATATACACTATAAGTGTATCCCACATATCCTTGTCTGTCTCACAATGCACCAAATTCTGGAAGGTGAAATCATCAATTGTATTTACTATGATGTTTTGTGCTCTTTTATCCATAGTAGCAAACACAATCTCATCCTTGGTCATTTCAGCATAGGTATTGGGCACTTGCCTTGTTGGATCTATAGTGGAGGCCTTCATGAAGACAAAAGGACATTCCTTTACAGTGATGTATATCTTAGGGTCAGAGGCTTCCATAAACAACCTTACCCTTTGCTTCCATATGCCAAAGGTCTCCTTTCTTCATATGGGCAATTTCACAGATCTCATCTCCTTCTGACCTCTAGTGACAACCATTGGATTCAGAATAGACTACTCCTTGTAGGATCAGGTCAGACTGTTAAGTCATAATTGACCAACCTACCTCTGATACCACTTGATAGTTTTCTTGGTAGTAGTCTAACTCACCTAGAGGGGGGGGGGGGGGGGGGGGGGGGGTGAATAGGTTCCTTTAATATTTTCTACTTGCAGCGAGTAGTTGTTTAGTGATTAATTAAAGTAATAGCAAAGTACAAAAAATACACAACTGTTTATAGTGGTTCCTTAAGACAGTGTGTCTGTGTGTAGTCCACTTTCCCTCTACACCTTTCTAACAGTATGCTAGACAAGGAAAACTCATCCAAATCTCAGCTCTAAGAGCTTACAACTCAGATCCCTCAGGATCTCTCAAGTTTCCGCCAAAACCCTACCTCGGGCCAACAACCCTACCACTCAGAGTAATCCAACTCCTACAACTCAGAAATCCTCCTAATTTCCTACCTCAGGCCTATCAAGAAGCCCTACCTCAAATCTCCTCAGAAATATTACTACTCAAGCTGGGAGTACAACTCTACAACCTCAGGCACAAAGCCTTACACACTCAGGCACAAGGCCCCACACACTCAGAACAAATAAGTTCTTACAGAGTTTATATGTTTACTTATACAACAGAGGACAGTAAAGAATAAACCTTCAGCTTAGATCTTCTGTTGTTGAAGCACAACAAATGCTGTCTTGAAATAGGGCCTATCAAATACAATATGTACTTAGCATTGAATGTGATGCTTCTTCAAATCTAGAGAATATTGGGGGCAATATTCCCAACACAAACCACCTCCCCTTAAAGAAATTTCGTCCCAAAATTCCAGAATGAAGAAAAGCATGAAAAGATACTAAAACATTACTTGTACCAAAAACAGTTCTGTGAACTCCTCAAGCATGGTTTTCCCCGTGTAAGCTCCTCACGACCGCAATTGTTTCAGCGGACTTTGACTATTCAGATCAATTTATTCCTCAATTGCTTAACATCAGTGTCCTCGATCCGAATATGCTTGACCTTCGCCTTTAGTTCACCATCGACCGTCACTTGATTAGCCACAAACACTTGAGTAGGCTCTTGCACAACCTTCCTCGACACAGATGTGTGAAACAAATCATGCAAGCCGCTCAACTCTGTCAAAAGAGTGAGCTGATAGGCAGCTTCACCAACACGCTCCATTATCTCAAACGGTCCAAGGTATCTCGGACTCAGCTTTTTCAAGCGTCGAATCCTTGATACGCCCTTGAAAGGTTTGATTTTATGATAAACCTAGTCGCCCATGACGAACTCGATGTTTTTGTTCTTGGTGTTGTAGTACTTCGCCTGCCTATCCTGCTCAATTAGCAACTGCTCCCGGAATGTTCGAATAGTCGAAGTAGCATCTTCGACATTCTTTCTCTTAAACAACTTAGTCTCTCTCGTCTCCACCCAAGCTAAGGGAGTACGACACTTTCTACCATATATGGCCTCAAAGGGCGCCATTTGAATACTCGCTTGGTAATTGTTGTTGTAAGAGAACTCAATCATATAGAGATGGTCTTCCTACCTCTTACCGAAATCCAAGGCGCACATTCGGAGCATATCCTCCATTGTCCTATTGGTTCGTTCAGTCTACCCATCTATTTGAGGATGAAAGACAATGCTAAACTTCAGCTTGATACCCAACAGTTGGTGGATTAGCCTCCAATCTTTCGATGTGAAGCGCCCATCTCAGTCACTAACGATGCTACGGGGCACACCGTGCAATTGTACTATACTATCAACATATATCTTTGCCAATTTCTCTACTGAATCATCCCCCTGGTTTGGAATAAAGTGTGTCACCTTTGTTAAATGGTTCACGATCCCCCAAACAACAACGTTTTCGTGATGTGATCTCGGCAAACCATGCACAAAATCCATAGAAATGTCATCAAACTTCCTTTCCGGAATATGTAACGAATTCAGGAACCCACCAGGTTTTTTGCATTCCGCCTTCACAAGTGCGCAAGTCTTACATTTTGCCACATAAAGGGCTATGTCCTTCTTCAAACCTAGCCACCAAAACAACTTTTTCATGTCCGAGTACATCTTTGTGCTCCTTGGGTGAATTGAGTACTTCGTGAAGTGTGCTTCATACATTAACTTCTCCCGCAGTTTGACAAGATTCAAGGCGCACAACCGACTATCTTTCCACAAAAGACCACCATCAATCACAAACTCGGCAGTAGACCCATCCACAGTCTCCGCCACATAGTGCTTCATGCTTGAATCAAGCTCCAATGCCTATTTTATTCTGTCTGCATGGTCATATTGCACCTCCGTCCAGTTCAAGCATGCACTCGCTCTAGAGCTCATATCAACACAAGAGATCTTCAAGGCCTCCAAGTCGCTGATTATATGCGCATCATGCATCTAAATCGAGCTGGCTTGCGTAGAAGCCCTCTGACTTAAATCATCCGTGACCATATTTCCCTTCCCGGGAGTGTAATGTATCGTGAAGGTATAGTCCCCAAGGAACTCCATCCACCTCATTTATCGCATGTTCAAATCCTTCTAGTTTAATAGATACTTCAGACTCTTATGGTCTGTAAAGATATCAATCTTCACACCATATAAGTAATGTCGCCACAATATAAGAGTGACTATCACGATGATGAATAGTAAATTATACAATTTTTGTATAATTTTTAGCATAGTTTTAAGTAATATTATACATATTTCATGTAAATTATTCAACAAATGATTTATTTTAGCTAATCATATATACATATATATTTATATGTAAAAAAAGAACTACTTAGGTATATATAAATATGTGAAACTATATAGTAAGTATGTAAATAAATATGTAAAAATATACTAAAAAATATATGTAAATATATATTAAGTAAAACTATATCTCTGTATGAAAATATAAACAATAAAGAGATAATAATTATGTGAATATAGTTATTTAAGTATGAATATTTGAATGTATATATATCTATTTTTAATGTATATATTGTGTGTATATATGTATATATTATTAAAGTTATAATAATGTTGTGTAAATACTATAACTATAATTTATATGTATTAAGTTAAATCTATGATATATATTAATGTATTAAGTTAATAAAAAAATTATGTACTTTAATGTACTATGTTATTGTATAATTAAAGTTAATGTGTAAAAATAAATCTGTAAATATATATTCTTGTGTTTACAGTTAAGAACAATTGGCTTAGTGGAGTTGTATATTGGTTTGCTTTCTAAAGGTGGCAGGATCGAAATCAGCCCCTGCAATTTTTGCTGGATTAAATCCAGCTATCCGCAGCCCGCCCCCGCCAGCTGTCCCGCTATCCGCAACCCGCGCTCCCTTCTCAGCGGTATGCCTATCCGCAGCCCGCGCCCCCTTCTCAGTGGTATGCCTATCCGCAGCCCGCGCCCGCCAGCTGTCCCGCTATCCGCAGCCCGCACCCCTTTTCTCAACAGTTTTCAGCAGCCCACACCTTCTCAGCGGTATGCCTATTTGCACCCCACGGCAGCTCTCAAGTCAAACTGCCAGCTGCTCCTTCAACCTGCCAGCTGCTCTTCCAGCACCTTCCAATACCCTTTTTTAGCTAATTGCAGCCCCAATTTTGTCTATAAATAAGAGGGTTTTTCTTGTTTTTAAAGGTTCAAATTTTAGAACCTAAGTGAGAGTTTTTTTCTTGTGAGTGTATGTGAGAGTTTTTGTGTGTTTTCTAAGCCCTTATTTGGGCTCCTTTTTTCCAAGTTTAAGGTTTCTTTAAAAAGTTGTAATCCCTATTATTTATATATAAGAAAGTTCTTCTGGTTCTTCCTTTAATTTTTGTTGTGTGAGTGTGTGTGATAACTTAGAATGTTCTTTCTTTTTAATTCATGTTGTGTGTGAGTTAGTGTTTTATTTTTCTTTTAACTTAGTTTTACTTATTGCTGTGTGTGTGTGTGTGTGCGCGTGTGGTTAATTTTTTTACTTTCTTTTAAATTAAGTTTCTTTATGTTGTGTGTGTGTGTATGAGTTTACCTTTTTGCTTTCTTTGATTTTTGTTTTCTTTAATTTAGCTTTTAAATATTGTAGAGTGGGTGTGTGTATGAGTTTAACTTGCCTTTATTTGCTAAATTAGTTTTATGCTTTCTTTCAATTAAGTCATTTCATTTCAAGTAGAGTGCGTGTGTTTATGAGATAAATTTTCTGCTTTCTTTTATTTCAGTCATTTAAATTATCGTAGAGTGCGTGCATGTAAGAGATAACTTTTCTGCTATCTTTCAATTCAGTCATTTCAATTCCCGTAGAGTGCGTGAGTTTTTAATTTAGTGTGCTCTTTTTTTCCTTATAATTGTTTTCCTTTGTTTTTGCTAAAGACACACAATCGCTTAATGATTATCGCCATCACTCTTTTAAATTTGCAAAATGAATCACTCGTATCATCGATAAAATAATAGCGCGTTCTTAAAAAGTAAAAATAATCAACACGATCCGAAAAAATACGACCTTTATATTTTCCAAAAATATCATATATTATACGCAATAAGGTATACTTGCCTTTTCGAAACATTAGTTTAGATATAATAATTAATTAAACTTTGCAAAACTCTCTCCTTTTTTATAAAAACTTAAAATTTTCGGCATCGTCGCCGTACCGTAATCGTCGATATTTCGAAAGAAGAAAAGACCATTACTTCTATTCCTCGAAGTAGAATAATGGTTAGTTTCTCGAAGTAGGAGTACTCGCGAGACACCTCGAAAATGCCCGCCTAATTCTACCCTCACCTCGAAAGCTTTTGCAATTAAAATCTAACATCAAGTTTTTGACGCCGTTGCTGGGGACTTGTGTTGTTATTTTGAAATAAGGAATCTCTATTAATTTTATCTTTTACTTCTACCATCTTTTTTTTTCTCTCGTACATATATTTTCTAAACAAAAACGCAAAAAAAAATAATTTTAAAAAAACTCAAAAAGCCCAAAAAAAAATATACAACTTCTTTTTTTCTCTTTCACTTATTTATTTTCAATCTGAAAACCCAAAAATAATTTTTTTTTACAAAAGTCTTTCTCTCTCTTGTTTATATTCACTTCTAAAAAGCCAAAAAAAGAGATTTTTTCTAAAAAAAACTTTCTTTTACAAAAGTACATGACCCGAGGAAGCTCTTCGGATAATCTGGAAATTGCTTTTGATCCCGAAATCGAGCGCACCTTTCGTGAGCGCCTCTGATCTCGTGATCAAAATCCACCCTTAAATCTCGAAGAGTTAATCGGCGATACTATAGCAGAGAACATGACAGATCCCGTTCCAAATGCGGCCCCGCAGCGGACCATGGCCTACTATGTCAGGCCAAATTTGGAAGATACCGGGTCAAGTGTCACTCGCCCCGCAATAGCCAATAATAATTTCGAGATAAAATCTAGCACTATCCAAATGGTACAACAGTCAGTTCAATTTGACGGTTTGCCAGATGAGGACCCAAATCTACACCTTTCTAATTTTCTAGAAATTTGCGACACCTTTAAAATTAATGGCGTCAGCGATGACGTCATTCGTCTGCGCTTATTTCCTTTTTCTTTGCGGAAGAAGGCTAAAGCGTGGTTGAGTTCTCTTCCGAGAGGGTGTATCACCACGTGGGCCGAATTGACAGAAATTTTTTTAACTAAGTATTTTCCTCCGTCAAAAAACCGCTAAATTGCGCACAAATATCGCTTATTTTATACAATTCGATTCCGAGTCTCTCAACGAGACTTGGGAGTGTTTTAAAGATTGCTTGCGTAGGTGTCCTCATCACGCGCTAACGAGACTTGGGAGTGTTCAATTCTGTAGAAGGAAAGAGATCATTCTGATTTCAAATAATATCCATAATAATCATAATCAAATTAGCCAAGAATCATTCAGAAAGAAAGATTGATTCAGAACGGCTAGAAAAGAATAATATAATTCCATAAAATTCAGATCTACAGAAAGAAGGAAAGAGATCTGGCGTGTTTTTGAATGTCACATAAATCGACGTGCGTCGAAAACTATTCGACGTAAGCGTCGATTTCAGCCTGGCTAGACGTCGAGAAGAGAATATGGAAAGAGCGTCGACAAAGGTACGTCGACTTCACTAGATGCGTCGACTTGAAGTCAGATTTACGTTGACATAAGTTACGTCGAATTCTGTTTAGAGTTACTTCGACTCATTCTGAGAGGAACGTCGACTACACTTCGACGTTGCGTCGAATACTATTCGACGCATATTTACTTAGAATAATTTTTCATTCTTAGAATTTATATTCTACTCATTTTTAGGGGTTAAGATAAATCATTTCCCCAACAATCTCCCCCTATTTGTCTTAACCCTATTCAGGGAGAAATTGTATCAGCTTTTAATCAGCTCAGCAAGGTATTTATATAGAAAAGAAATATGTTAAGTAATTAGAAGAAAGTAGAGAAAGAAATCATATAACATGTAAGTATCTTTCACAAGATTTAAACTATGAACTTCTTGTTATACATGAAGTTGACAAAGGAAGAGTAAAGTTTCTTAGATAAATTTTCAATAGCTTCAAAAATGTAGGTCCTGGCTCTATCAGGATGCTCCTGAACATTTCTGATAATTGTGTGCAGCTTTGCCAGGGTCTTTTCAGCATCAGGGAGAGTGTCATTTATGGAATATCCCTTGCTAATGATAATTGCTGCCTTTTCATCAATCATTTCAATTGTAATGCTTTGAGGTTTCTTTTGTGTAGATTTGGACTCAGATGGTCCCTTGTTGTAAACCTTGGGCCTATATTTTCTCTTTTTCTCTGATTCTTGTTCCTCAGGGATCTCAGACGCTTTTCCTTTCCCTTTCCAGGGTGAACTATGCCATTTGTCTAATCTTTCTGGTCTTTTAGGCTTCTTATAGGGAATGTAGTCATCTTCTGAACACCCTACACCCCTTTTGTGCTTTTGTCCTTTGTCTAGGATGAGCTCTGCCTGAGGATTTTTCTTCTGATATGCTTCAACATCAAACAATTTCTTTGGAAGTTTGATGGAAGATTCAGCAAGAATCTGTTCTTTGGTCATCCCCTTCTTGATCTTTTCCATCCAGATATTCCTCTTATCCTCTGTCTCTTTCATTGCTGCTTCAAATTCATACAACTCTCTTTCTCTCATTTCTTCATGCCTCTTTTCCATGTCAGGGTCATGGTACTCCTTTACAGGATTGTTAGGAGTGATATTAGGCATTCTTTCAAACCTTTTTATCTCCTCAACAGCTTTTCTGTATTTCTTTTCCTTTGCATAGTCTTTCCTTTCTTCTTTGGAGAATTTTTGCCAATGAGGGATGGCTTCTCTTCTTCTTTTCATTTGTCCTCTTGGTATTTCCCTAGGTAGCATTTGTGGAGGTAAAGGTAGTAGAGTAGGTAGAGAAGGAGGTTGAAGTGGTGGTAGAGGCAGAGGTGGAGATGTAGTTTTCTCTTTAGAAGGAGAAGGTGCTTTAGGAGGAGAAGTTTCTTCTGGAGGAACATCCTCAAGTAGAGGTGTCCTGAGTTTGATGTGTCTGGAAGAGAAGCCAGGAGAGTGATACTGATATTCTTCCACACACAGGGGTACATCAATCCAGACTTGCCCTTTCAGGTCATCAGAAGTAGCTTCTTCTTCCTCCCCCTGGACTTCTGTATTTTGTACTACAACAATCTCCCCCTGAACATATGGATCATCTACTCCGAATGCTGAATCCACAGCATGGTCTCCTTCTGTATGGTAGGATGAGGATTCACCAAAGTGTTTGTTGAAGGTGTAATCAGAGTGATTGGAGAAGATTTGAGCATGTGGTAAAAAATGAAGTTGGTTTAATACATAGAGATAATATTTAGAGATTAGAGAAGAGTTAGCCCTGAGCTTTAAGAGAATATAGAATTTGAATAGAGGGGTTTCTGGAGCAACTCTCCCCTGGTTTATATCCTGCAGAAAGGATGTACACCCTTTTGGCGACAGATGTTGTTCGTGAAGAAGAACATGAATCCCAGGAAGAGAAGCGGAGAGGACGGCCAGTTTGGCTTCACAGGTGGTTATCATTGTGGCACATTCGTTGGAGAAATTATTCAGTCTTGTTTGAAATTCATTTAGGAGGTTTTCCAGGGCATCGTTTATCACTTTGATGATGGCAGATTGAACCGGAGTTGGCGCCATTGATGCAGAGAGAAAGGGTGACGACAAAGTTTTTGGCGGTTTGGGAGAGTGTGAGTTATGAAATAGGAGGTATTATTTAAAGAAGGTGAAACGTCGAAAAGGAAACAGAAATCAAGGGATATTAGGTAATCCAATTGTCAAAAGAAGAAGGAAAGATTTGTTTCCAGTTTTATCATGAAGTCAACGCATGCGTCGATACGGAGTCGACGCTCTGTCGAATTTTTGTCAGCCTAGGGACCTGTCGACGTGTTCGCAGATTTGCGCCGATATCAAGTCGACGGTACGTCGAGAAGGGATCGACGTATCTTTGTCTGTAAGAAATCAATACCAGCGTTGAGTTCTTTTAGACGGTGCGTCGATAGGTAATCGACATATCTTCAAGTGCTCTCTTAGTTTTTCTGACCTCTTTTAGATTTGCCAAACAATGATGTTTACAAGCTTCCATCAAGCATTCCTAAGGTGTTGATGAAGTAAGTATGCTTAGTTTCATCCAAGGGTTTGGTGAAAATGTCTGCTCTTTGGCTATTAGTAGGAATATATTCTAAGGTTATCTTGCCTTTTTCCACATTGTCTCTAAGAAAGTGATGTCTGATTTCTATATGTTTGGTTTTACTATGAAGGACTGGGTTGGATGCTATGGATATATCACTAGAACTATCACAATAGATTTTAGAGTTATTAACTTCCAATTTATAGTCAAGAAGCTGATTTTGCATCCATAGGATTTGTGAACAACAGCTCCCAGCAGCTATATATTCAGCTTCAGCTGTTGAGGTTGAGACTGAGGTTTGTTTCTTACTGAACCATGATATTAATTTGTCACCTAGGAATTGGCAAGTACCAGATGTGCTTTTTCTATCAACCCTACAACCAGCATAGTGTGCATCTGAGAAACCTGTTAATTCAAAGTTGGTTTCTGCTGAGTACCATAGACCTAGTTCAGGTGTTCCCTTTAGATATCTAAGAATTCTTTTTACAGAGGAGAGATGGGATTCTTTTGGATCAACCTGAAATCTAGCACATATGCAGGTGGCAAACATAATGTCAGGTCTGCTAGCTGTTAGATAGAGAAGGGATCCTATGATTGCCCTATAGGTCTTTTGATCTACTGATTTTCCCTTATTATCCTTTTCTATGATGACATTAGTTGTCATAGGTGTTTTCATGGTAGATGTTGATTCCATACCAAACTTTTTAATTAACTCTTTAGTGTATTTAGATTGTGAGATAAAGATCCCCTCACTGCTTTGTTTTACTTGTAGCCCTAAGAAATAAGAGAGTTCTCCTATATTACTCATTTCAAATTTAGATTGCATTAGATTAGCAAATCTTTTGCAGAGTTTGGGATGGGTTGAGCCAAAGATGATGTCATCTACATAGATTTGAACAAGCAGGAGTTTATTCTTGTGGGTTCTAGTAAAAAGTGTTTTATCTCCTTTACCTCTTTCAAAAGAATTTTCTATCAGGAAGTTGGAGAGAGTTTCATACCAAGCTCTAGGTGCTTGCTTAAGACCATAAAGAGCTTTGTTAAGTCTATAAACAAAGTTATGAGAGGAGGGATTGATAAAACCTGGTGGTTGCTCTACATTCACTTCTTCTTGAAGGTCACCATTCAGAAAAGCACTCTTGACATCCATCTGGTAGACTTTCATCTTCATGAAAGCTGCATAGGCAAGAAAGAGTCTGATTGCTTCCAATCTGGCTACTGGAGCAAATGTTTAATTGTAGTCTATTCCTTCTTCTTGTCTGTATCCTTGTGCTACAAGTCTTGCCTTGTTCCTGACAATTACTCCAGTGGAATCTAGTTTGAATCTGTATACCCACTTTGTACCAATAACTGGGTAGTTTCTTGGTCTCTCAACTAAGTTCCACACTTTGTTTCTCTCAAATTGGCTTAGTTCTTCTTGCATGGCTATAATCCAGTGAGGATCACAATTTGCTTCCTCAAACTTCTTTGGTTCAACTTGTGATAAGTTGCATTGGAGCATCATCCCATTGGAGACTTGGTGTCTTGTTCTTACTCCAGTATTTGGGTCTCCAATTACTTGGGATTGTGGATGATTTTTCATATTGATCCCTGTCCTGCTTGGATTTGTCAGATGCTCTTCTTCCTCATTAACAATGGGATCATTGTCCAACTGTTCCTCCTGAACCATGTTCTCTTGTGGGAGTTGGTTTTGATTGCTCTTTTCTGAACCTTCTTCATGTTCTTGTTCAGACTCCTCACTTGGTTCTTGTAGCTGGTTTTCTTTCCCAGTGTCTGTGTTCCTTAGAGTCAGATGTTTAAACTGGGTCTCTATGCTGCTGTTTTCCTGTGGAAAAGGACTGGTGGAAGTTTCCTCCCCCTTAAACAACATGCTAGTTTCATCAAATATAATGTGCATGAATTCTTCAATTCTGAGAGTTCTCCTGTTATAGCACCTATAAGCTTTACTAGATGATGAGTACCCCAGAAATATTCCATCATCAGACTTCTTGTCAAATTTGGCAAGATGATTTTTCCCATTATTTAGGATAAAGCAAGCACATCCAAAATTTTTAAAGTATTTAACAATGGGTGTTTTTCCCTTCAGGAGCTCATATGGAGTTTTTGACTTAGTTTTGTGTATGAGGCTTCTATTTAGAACATAGTTTGCAGTGTTGACTGCTTCAGCCCAGGAGGTTTTTGGTAATCCTGATTCTGCAAGCAAGGTCCTTCCTGATTCAATTAAGGTTCTATTCTTTCTTTCAAAAACTCCATTTTGTTGAGGAGTTCTAGGTGCTGAGAAGCTTTGTTTTATACCTACATCCTCACAGAAACTACAGATTAACTGATTTTCAAATTCAGTCCCATGATCACTTCTGATTATGGAAACATGAGTATTGAATTCAGATTGAATCTATCTTATGAATCTTGAGAGAATCTTGTGGGTTTCAGACTTAGCCCTTAGAAAGAATACCCAGCTAAATCTAGAATTGTCATCCACAATGACTAGGGTATAAGACTTTCCACCTAAGCTCTGAGTGGATATGGGACCAAAGAGATCCATGTGCAGTAAGTAGAGAATCCTGGGGTAGTCATCCTTACCAATTGGTTTGAAGGATGATTTGGTCTGTTTTCCTAGTTGGCAAGGTCTACATGGAGAATCCTTAGAGTACCTACCCTTTGGTAGGCCTCTGACTAGGTTATTCTTTGCTAGTTTACTAATGGTTTTGTAGTTTAGATGACCCAGTCTCCTATGCCATAATTCACTTTTATCAATAATATTGTTGAACAAACAAACTTCTGTGGGTGTGGAGCTAAAGTCTACTATATATACTTTCCCTTTTCTAATTCCATTGAGTACTATGGCACCAGTCTTGAAATCAATAATATGGCAAAATAGTGTGGTGAATTTTACCTCATACTTACCACTGTCACATATCTGACTTATACTTATCAGATTGTGCTTCAGTCCTTTGACTACTGCCACATTCTTGAAGGCAACTTTCCCTTCTTTGAAATCTCCAAAGTCCCTGGTTTGCCCCCAGCTAGAGTCTCCAAAAGTTACTGATGGTCCATGTCTATCTTCCAAGTTGGTTAATAGATTGTTGTACCCTGTCATGTGCACGGAGCATTCACTATCCAAGTACCACACCAGCCTGAATGTGTGATACATCTGCACATAAGATGTTAAACATTAGTTTGGACCTTGCTAAGCTGGGGTCCCTTCCTCCCAACAGGAAAAGGTTCAATGAAAGAGTAAGTTGGTTTTTTAGAGTACCCTTTCTTCTTTAGGAGTGTTGGCTTATCATACCAACAGTCTTTAGTAATATTGCAGAAATAGTATTCATAATAAAAAGAAATGGATTGAGAAGACTTTTTGGAAAAGGAGATATTTCTGTTAGATTGGTTGCGTCGATATGAATTCGACGTATGTTTAAGGTTGCGTCGAGTCGAAGTCGACGCTTCCTACATTCTGTGTTCTCTTTTAGTCGAAGCATAGGAGAGGTTGCGTTGATTGGGAGTCGACGTATTTCGGTGTATACGTTGATTAGAAATCGATGTATTATTTGAGTTGCGATGAGTAGAATTCGACGCACGTCGATACTGATTCGACACAAGTTTGTTTCTTTTCAGAGGATATTTACCTATGATTCCTTCATACATAGTGAAATTATTTTTATTAAAAACAGTAGTTGTTTCTGGATTTTCTTGTGATTCTTCTCCTATGAGATTATTCTTCCTTGTGAAGTGGATAGGATGTCTACAGACAAGTTTGCTGGGTGACTGAGGTCTGGGTTCTAAATCAGTATTAAACTCTAGTTGTCTAAATCTATCAGTGAGATTTTTAGAGATTTTCTTGAGTTTTTGACTTCTGCCATTTAGAGAATCTTCAAAGGCTTTTGCCTTTGCTAGCTCATTTTTCAGTGTTTGATTTTCAGTATTTATTTTATCTAGTTGCTCCTCTGATCTAGAGAGTTCTTGACTGAGCTCATAGTTTTTATATCGTGTATCCATTTGTTTGAGATTGTTCAATTCATTTCTTAGTTCTTTTATTTCCTTTTCAGATTTGACTTGATCTAAACAACATTGCTTGAAATTATTTTTGAAATCAGTAGAAGAGAAGTCTATATCATCAAATATATTTACCAGAGATTTATCTTCAGGCTTCTCAGTAGCCATCAAACAGGTTTCCTCTTGCTTAGCCTCTTCTTGATCATTTTCAGATGAGGTACTTCCTTCAGATTCTGAATCACTCCATGATTGAGCAATGAAACCTTTCTCTTTCTTCTTCTTCTTCTTCTTTAGATCTGTTCTTTTCAGATCTTTCTTGTTACTGATCTCTTTAGGACATTCAGGTGCAATGTGTCCAGGTTTTCTGCAAGAGTAACATATAATCTCTTTAGTAGGAGTTTTATCATACCTGGCTTTGAATCTCTCCTTCTGGATCCTTCTGTTTTGATCGACTTCTTGAACCTTCTGGCCAGTATACTGATCAGCTCCTCATCACTTGTAGAGGGTTCACCTGCAGTAGCTTTTAAAGCAATACTCTTTTCCTTTGAGAGTGAAGGAGTCTTTTCTTTCTCTTCTTTCTCAGCTCTTGTTTTCAACAACTGTTCATAGGATCTTAATTTACCCAACAGAACATCTGTTGAGATTTCATTTTGGCTTCTGGAGTCTCTAATTGGCCAAATTCTTGAGTCCCAAGAGCTAGGGAAGCAAGTTAGCAATTTGTCATTTATCTCAGTGAGAGATATGTCCTTCTCAAGTGTTCTTAACTCATTTATTATGAGGCTGAATTTGGCATACATGTCAGCAACACTTTCACTATCTTTCTTCTGGAACTTTTCATATTGAGAGATGAGTAATGCCTTTCTATCTTTTCTCTCATCAGCACTCCCTTCTACCATTTTAGTGAGAGCTTCCCATATTTCCTTAGCTGACTCACATTCAACAATCTTTTGGAAGGTTTCATCTGAGAGGGTTGAGACCAAGATATTCATAGCCTTGGCATCACATGCATGAGCTTTCTTTTCTTCATCTGTCCATTCAGCCTTTGGAGCAAGTGTTTGTGTGACCTTTCCACTTGAGTCCTTCTTGAATGGCTTGGGAGGACCTGTCATAATAACATCAAATAATTCTCCATCAATAGAGTTTAGATAAATTTTAATTCTTGTTTTCCAAATTGCAAACTTTTCAAGGTTGCAAATTGGTGGTCTGGTGGAAGCATAATCTTTGATTTGTGCCATGTGAAAAAAAATAGTTTTTAGAAATATATATATATATATATGAGGTAGGATCTTTTTGATCAAGGAGTTACCCTTCTTAGATCAACCTGCCCCTGATACCAATTGAAAGTGCACAGTTAACCTCACTAGAATTCTCTAGAGGGGGGTGAATAGAGATTTAAAAATACTTTGTGCAAAGTTAACAAATATATATATATATGTGTAATAATCACAGATTTAAGCTTCCCACATACACCAACAAGAATTAAGCAAATAAAGAAAGTAACAGTAAAAATAAAATCACAGCACAACACAGAAATATAGTGGTTCCCCAAACTTTGGGTAGTCCACTCTTCTACCCCCTTGGTAGGAATTCACTATCTTGTACTGAGTCTTTTGATAAGGAGACTCTTAGAACCAGCCTGAGTCTTTTGATAAGGAGATTCTTAGAACCAGTACAACTGAATTTTTTGAAGAGATATTCTAAGAAACTCTTTTACACAATTTGAAAATGAAATGAGAATAAGAAGAAGAAGTAGAAGAAGTAATTGAAACAAGAAAGAATCTTCTTCTTAGCAAGAAGATTAGAAGCACAAGAAATAGTGAATGAAATCTCTCTTCTATAGTGAGAAGGAGATTGTAGGCCTTTTTCTCTTTCAGTGAGAGGTTTCAGAAATTGCAGCAGTATAATCTCAGAAGAAGGAGAAGAAGAAGGCTTGTTGTTTTCTACAGCCCACTTTCACTTTTCTCTGTTTTTCTCACTTTTCTCTTGGGAGCTTTTCCTCTATTTCAAATGTATGGAGTGGATCACTTCTTGTTCTTCTCTGCCGACTTCCCTCTTATTTATAGCTCTGTTTATTCAAAGAATAATATAGGAGAATAGTCAATTAGCAGTCAGAGAAATAGTAAGAGAGAAAAGATTCCATAATCAATAATTTTGTAGAAGGAAAGAGATCATTCTGATTTCAAATAATATCCATAATAATCTTTATCAAATTAGCCAAGAATCATTCAGAAAGAAAGATTGATTCAGAACGGCTAGAAAAGAATAATATAATTCCATAAAATTCAGATCTACAGAAAGAAGGAAAGAGATCTGGCGTGTTTTTGAATCTGTCACAGAAATCGACGTGCGTCGATTACTATTCGACGTAAGCGTCGATTTCAGCCTGGCTAGACATCGAGAAGAGAATATGGAAAGAGCGTCGACAAAGGTACGTCGACTTCACTAGATGCGTCGACTTGAAGTCAGAGTTACGTTGACATAGGTTACGTCGAATTCTGTTTAGAGTTACTTCGACTCATTCTGAGAGGAACGTCGACTACACTTCGACGTTGCGTCGAATACTATTCTACGCATATTTACTTAGACTAATTTTTCATTTTTAGAATTTATATTCTACTCATTTTAGGGGTTAAGATAAATCATTTCCCCAACACAAACCCGACAAATGATCGATGCGGCCGCCGGGGGGACGTTGAATAACAAAACCCTGGATATGGGCCAAGATCTTTTTGAGGAAATGGCCATGAACGCATATCAATGGAATGTGCCTAGGTCGCGTCCTAATAAACCGGCAGGGATTTATGAAGTGGATGTCACTTCTCACTTAGCCTCGTTGGTCGAGCGGCTAAGTAAGCAAGTGGTGGAGATAACTATTTCCTCCTCCACTCCCGCGTGTGCTAATAATAATTATAATAATTATAATAATTATAATAATAATAATAATAACTTAGTAGAGGAGACGATGGATTACCTCGCCAATCCAGTTCGGGCCCCCTTCAATCCCAATAAGAACCCTTATAGTAATAACTATAATCCGGGTTGGAGGAATCACCCAAACTTCTCCTGGAGCAACCCTAATAATGCGCAACGCCCACCAAATGTGGGTCCCCAAGGATTTTCGCAAGGATTCCCCCAGGGATTTCAGTAGGGTTTTCAACCTCCTCCTCCAAAACCTTCTCCGCTCGAGGAAATTTTCACTAAATATGTCGCGTCCAACGAAACAAATATCCGGAATATTATTGGTTCGCTAAAAAACTTAGAAATGCAGGTTGGACAACTTGCGAAAATGATCTCGGAGCGATCACTTGGAGATTTTCCAGGGAATACGAAGCCGAACCCCCACAAAAATGCCCACGCTATAACCCTTCGCAGCGGCAAGGAGGTCATCTCCCCACTGCGGGTTGAGCCTAATGTACATTTTTCGACTCCGACCCCTCCACCCTCTTCTTCGATTTCGATAGCTCTAGATTTTCCAATTGCGCCGAACGTTTTGAGCCCCCAAATTCCTTATCCGTCAAAAATCAATAAAGAGAAGGAGGACGAACATTATCAAAAAAATTTGTGAATACTAAAATAAATTCAAATTAACGTCCCCTTCTGCGAGGCACTCTCCCAAATGCTGAAATACGCGAAATACCTAAAAGAGCTGCTTTCTAATAAAAAGAAGCTCAAAGGTATTTCACGCGTTCCCCTAAATGTAGAATGTTCGACGGTCCTACGTAACAAATTGCCGCCAAAATTGAATGACCTGGGAAGGTTTTCCATCCCGTGCCTTTTCGGCAATTTGTTAATAAAATACGCCCTAGCGGACCTAGAGCGAGTATTAATTTAATGCCCTTCTCTCTCTTTAAGAAACTTGATTTGGGTGTTCCTACCCCAACCAAAATGAGCATCCAACTCGCGGATCGCTCGATAAAGTATCATATAGGGGTAGTGGAGGACGTCCTGGTCAAGGTTGACAGGTTTATCTTCCCGGTAGACTTTGTCATCCTCGACATCGTGGAGGACGCTGAAGTACCAATTATCCTCGGCCCCCCTTCCTTGCGACCTCTCGAGCTTTAATTGATGTAAGTAACGGTCGCCTCCTCCTTCGGGTCGGAGACGACGAAGTTACACTTCACATTAATCCCTCCATGCAGAACACCTTATCGAATGACGATTCTTGTTTTAATTTGGAATCCGCATTTGAGGATGAGTGCTCTTCACTTTCTGAATTACTTTCTTTAACGCTAGACGATTCAGATCTGGCGAATCTCCCTCATTTAGATGAATTGCCGCCAGATTCACCTTTCGAACCTTTCGATTCAAAAGATTTAAAAATCACCACATCTTAAGAAGAACCCCCGGTCTTGGAGCTCAAGCAACTCCCCGACCATTTAAAATACGCATTTCTCGCCGCGAACCTAAAACTTCCGGTTATTATTTCGTCTACTTTATTGATTCATAAACCTTCGAATTAGTTGAGGTTTTGTCTAAGCATCTTCATGCAATTGCATGTCAAATTTCAGATATTGTGGGGATAAACACCTCTTTTTGCACGCACAAAATTTTTCTAGAAGATAATTCCCGCAAAACCATCCAGCCTCAGCGACGACTTAACCCAAATATGCGGGATGTCGTTAAGGCTGAAGTAATAAAACTCTTGGATGCGGGGATTATCTACCCAATATCGGACAGTACGTGAGTTAGCCCCGTATAAGTCATGCCAAAAAGGGCAGTTTAACAAATTGATCCCAACCCGTACTGTTACGGGTTGGCGGGTGTGCATCGACTACCGAAAGTTAAATGATGCCACCTGAAAAGACCACTTCCTGTTGCCGTTTCTCGATGGTCTATCAGGGTTTTTCCAAATTCCTATCTCCCCCGAAGACTAGGAGAAATCAACCTTCATGTGCCCTTTCGGCACCTTCGCTTATCGAATGATGTCGTTTGGCCTCTACAATGTGCCAGCTACATTCTAACGATGTATGCTGTCCATCTTTGGCGAGCTCGTAGAAGACATTATGAAAGTCTTTATGGATGACTTCTTCGTATTTGAGAGCTCCTTTTCAAATTGCCTACACAATCTGGATCGAGTCCAACAAAGATGCGAAGACACGAACCTAGTTTTAAACTGGGAAAAGTGTAATTTTATGGTCCGTGAAGGTTTTGTTATCAGCCACAAGATTTTTGCTAAAGGGATGAAGGTCGATAAGGCCAAGGTCGAAATTATTGAAAAACTCCCCACCCCTTCAAATATAAAATCTATTAGGAGCTTTCTTGGCCATGCTGGTTTTCACCGTCGGTTTATTCAAAACTTTTCAAAAATCCCAAAACCGCTAACCCACCTCCTAGAGAAGGAATCTCCGTTTATTTTTTGATAACACGTGCATTGAGGCATTTAATATTATAAAAGAAAATCTTATCAAATCTCCCATTCTGGTGGCGCCGGATTGGTCCCTTCCGTTTGAAATTATGTGCGATGCGAGCGATATCGCGGTGGGAGCCATACTAGGCCAACGCGTTAATAAATATTTTCATTCGATCTATTATGCTTCTCAAACGCTCATAGCAGCACAGGTTAACTACACTACGAAGGAAAAGGAACTTCTCGCCGTCGTCTTTGCCATCGATAAGTTCAGGCCCTACGTTACGCTTTCTAAAATCATCGTTTTTACCGACCACTCTGCCCTCAAGTATCTTTTGGCTAAAGTAGATGCCAAGCCCCGCTTGCTTCGATGTATCCTCCTTCTACAGGAATTTGATTTAGCGATCCGGGACAAGAAGGGGGCTGAAACTTTAGCTGCTGACCACCTCTCTCATTTAGAACGCCCATCGTAGAAGTGCTCATCGAGCCCAACATAGACGATAGATTTCTCGAGAAGTGCCTCTTAATTATTACTAATTTAAACTAAACTTCCCCCATTCCTTGGTTCGCAGATTGCCCCAACTAACTAGTTGTGCGGGTCCTTCCAAAAGACTTTTCAAAACAGCAAAAGAAGAAATTCTTTTCTGATTTGAAAATTTACTTTTAGGAGGACCCTTTTCTTTTTCGCGTCTGCGCGGATCAAGTGGTGCGGAGACGCATTTTATACGAGGAGGGTGTGCAAATTTTGTGGCACTGCCACGAGGGGCCGGCCGGGGGGCATTATCAAGCTAACTGGACTGCGCGGAAAGCGCTAGAGGCAGGCTTTTATTGGCCCACTCTCTTTTAGGATGCTCACAATTTTGTGAGCCAATGTGATAGCTGCCAACGATCGGGTAACATCTCTCATCGCGATGAGATGCCCCAAAATTTTTATTTAGAATTCGAGATCTTCGATCTATAGGGCATATAATTCATAGGCCCCTACCTCCTTCATCTAATAATCGATATATTATAGTGGAGGTCGACTACGTATCCATGTGGGCGGAAGCGTAAGCACTCCCCACCAACGATGCGAGAGTCGTCGACAAATTTCTAAAAAAAATTATTTTCTCGCTTCGGTACACCTCGTGCGATAGTGAGTGATAGCGGCACGCACTTTTGCAATGCTCAATTTACAAAACTTTATCTAAATATGGCGTCATGCATAAGCTCGCCACCGCCTATCACCCCCAAACAAGCGGCCAAGTAGAGGTAGTAAATCGAGAGATCAAGCAAATTTTAGAAAAACTGTTTCGACGAATAGGAAATATTGGTCAAAAAAACTCGACGACGCGCTGTGGGCGTATCGTACGAAATACAAAACCTTCATCGGTTGTACGCCATATCAAATAGTCTACGACAAGACGTGTCATTTACCCATAGAGTTAGAGAACCGCACTTTTTGGGCTCTAAAATTTTTAAATCTCGATTTGAACTCAGCCTCAGAGAGTAGAAAATTCCAATTAAACGAACTCGATGAATGGCGTGCGAACGCTTACGAGAGTAATAAATTTTATAAGGAGCTTCTAAGTTCTACCACGATTGAAAAATTAATTTTCCAAAATCATTTCCGCCAAGCGATCTTGTACTTTTATTTAATTCACGCCAACGCCTTTCCTGGGTAACCTGAAATCCCGATGGTCCGACCCCTTTGAAGTCAAAGAGGTTTGGCCATATGAGACAGTTCTTATCTCCCACCCAGAAAAAGGCGAGCTTAAAGTCAACGGCTACCGTTTAAAACTTTATATTACGGGCAGGTTTTTCCAAATTCCTATCTCCCCCGAAGGCCATGAGAAAACAACTTTCACGTGCCCTTTCGGCACCTTCGCTTATCAAAGGATGTCGTTTGGACTCTACAATGCACCAGCTACAATCCAACGATGTATGCCTGCCATCTTTGGCGAGCTCATAGAAGACATTGTGGAAATCTTTATGGATGACTTCTCCATATTTGAGAGCTCCTTTTCAAATTGCCTACACAATCTGGATCAAGTCCTCCAAAGATGCGAAGACACGAACATAGTTTTAAAATGAGAAAAGTGTAATTTAATGATTCGGGAAGGTTTGGTTCTCAGCCACAAGATTTTCGCTAAAGGGATGAAGGTCGATAAAGCCAAGGTCGAAATTATTGAAAAACTCCCCACCCCTTCAAATATAAAATCTATTAGGAGTTTTCTTGGCCATGCGGGTTTTTACCGTCGGTTTATTCAAAACTTTTCAAAAATCCCAAAACCGCTAACCCACCTCTTGGAGAAATAATCTCCATTTATTTTTGATAATGCGTGCGTAGAGGCGTTTAATATTATAAAAGAAAAACTTATTAATTCTCCCATTCTGGTGGCGCTGAATTGGTCCCTTCTGTTTGAAACTATGTGCGACACGAGCGATATCGTGGTGGGAGCCATACTAGGCCAGCGCGTTAATAAATATTTTCATCCGATCTATTATGCTTCTCGAACGCTTATAGCCGAACAGGTTAACTACACTACGACGGAAAAGGAATTTCTCGCCGTCGTCTTTGCCATCGATAAGTTTCGGTCCTACGTTACGCTTTCTAAAATCATCGTTTTTACCGACCACTCCGCCCTCAAATTTATTTTGGATAAAGTAGATGCCAAGCCCCGCTTGTTTCGATGGATCCTCCTTCTATAGGAATTTGATTTAGCGATCTAGGACAAGAAGGGGGCTGAAACTTTAACCTCCGACCACCTCTCTCATTTAGAACACCCAGTTGTGGAAGCGCTCATCGAGCCCGACATAGGCGATAGATTTCCCGAGGAGTGCCTCTTAATTATTTCTAATTTAAATAAAACTTCCCCATTCCTTGGTTCGCAGATTGCCCCAACTATCTAGTTGCGCGGGTCCTTCCAAAAGACTTTTCAAAATAACAAAAGAAGAAATTCTTTTCTGATTTGAAAATTTACTTTTGGGAGGACCCTTTTCTTTTTCACGCCTGTTCGGATCAAGTGGTGCGGGGATGCATTTCGTACGAGGAGGGTGTGCAAATTTTATGGCACTGACACGAGGAGCCGGCCGGGGGCATTATCAAGCTAACCGAACCGCGCGGAAAGCGCTAGAGGCAGGCTTTTATTGGCCCACTCTCTTTAAGGATGCTCACAATTTTGTGAGCCAATGCAATAGCTGCCAACGGTCGGGTAACATCTCTCATCGTGATGAGATGCCCCAAAATTTTTATTTAGAATGCGAGATCTTCGTTCTATAGGGCATAGAATTCATAGGCCCCTACCTCCTTCATCTAATAATCGATATATTCTAGTGGCGGTCGACTATGCATCCAGTGGGCGGAAGCACAAGCTCTCCCACCAACGATGCGAGAGCCATCATCAAATTTCTAAAAAAATTATTTTCTCGCTTCGGTACACCTTGCACGATAGTGAGTGATAGGGGCACGCGCTTCTGCAACGCTCAATTTACAAAAACTTTATCTAAATACGATGTTACGCATAAGCTCGCCACCGCCTATCACCCCTAAACAAGCGGACAAGTAGAGGTAGTAAATCGAGAGATCAAGCAAATTTTAGAAAAACTGTTTCGACGAATAGGAAAGATTGGTTAATAAAACTCGACAATGCGTTGTGGGCGTATCGAACGACATACAAAACCGTCATCGGTTGTGCGCCATATCGATTAGTCTACGACAAGACGTGTTATTTACCCGCAGAGTTAGAGCACCGCGCTTTTCGGGCTATAAAATTTTTAAATCTCGATTTGAACTCAGCCTCCGAGAGTAGAAAATTCCAATTAAACGAACTCGGCGAATGACATGCGAACGCTTACGAGAGTAATAAATTTTATAAGGAGCATTCTAAGTTCTACCACGATCGAAAAATTAAATTTTAAAAATCATTTGCGCCGGGCGATCTTTTCCTTTTGTTTAATTCAAGCCTACGCCTTTTTTCGGGTAAGCTGAAATCCCGATGGTCCGGCCTCTTTGAAGTCAAAGAGGTTTGGCCATATGAGATAGTTCTTATCTCCCACCTAGAAAAAGGCGAGCTTAAAGTCAATGGTTACCGTTTAAAACTTTATATTATGGGCGATCCAGTGGACGACAAACTCGATTCTATACCCCTCCCACATTTCTAAAAAAATCTAAAAGTCAAAATAGTCAAGCTACGCGACGGTAAACAAAGTGCTCGTGGGAGGCACCCCATATTTATCTAATATTTTAATTACTTTTCTGCTTATAGTATCTTTCTGCAGGGTTTCTTTCATTTTCTCATCTTTTATTTTTGTACAAACAATTCTTTCCTTTTCGTCTCTTCATACTTAAATTACAATATTGGGGAAAATGTTGGATTTAAGTATGTGGTGTTTTTCCGTTCTTTCAAAAAATATACCACTTAGAAATAAAAAAAATCTAAAAAATCCCAAATTCCAAATAATTTATATTTTGTAAATAAATAACTTAGAAAATTCAAAGAAAAATTCTAGAAAAAACCCCAAATGATTTTTTTTATTTATTTTGTACATAAATACCTTTAAAACCCCAAAAAAAATTTAAAACCACAAAACCAAAATTTTTTAACACAAAAACTTACAAAATTCCAAAAAAAATATAAGAGTGAAAATCACGATGATAAATAGTAAATTATATGTATTTTAGTATAGTTTTTAGCATAGTTTTAAGTAATATTGTACATATTTCATGTAGATTATTGAACAAATGATTTGTTTTAGCTAATCATATATACATATATATTTATATGTAAAAAGGAACTATTTAAGTATATATAAATATTATTTGAAACTATATAGTAAGTGTGTAAATAAATAGTAAAAATATACTAAAAATATATGTAAATATATATTATGTAAAAACTATATCTCTATATGAAAATATAAACAATAATGAGATAATATTTATGTGAATATAGTTATTTAAGTATGAATATTTGAATGTATTTATATCTATTTTTAATATATATATATTATTAAAGTTAAATAATAATGATGTGTAAATACTATAACTATAATTTATATGTATTAAGTTAAATCTCTGATATATATATTAATGTATTAAGTTAATAAAAAAATTATGTAATTAAAGCTAATGTGTAAAAATAAATCTGTAAATATATAATATATATATGTTCTTGTGTTTACAGTTAAGAACAATTGACCTAGTGAAGTTGTATCTTGGTTGCTTTCTAAAGGTGGCAAGATCGAAACCAGCCCCTGTAATTTTTGTTGGATTAAATCCAGCTATCCGCAGCCCGCACTCGCCAGTTGTCCCGCTATCCGCAGCCCACACCCCCTTCTCAACGATATGCCTATCCGCAGCCCGCGCCCGCCAGCTGTCACGCTATCCGCAGTCCGTGCCCCCTTCTCAGCGGTATGCCTATCCGCAGCCTGCGCCCGCCAGCTGTCCGCTATCCGCAGCCCGTGCCCCTCTTCTCAGCAGTTTTCAGCAGCCCGCCCCTTCTCCGCGATATGCCTATTTGCACCCCATGCCAGCTCTCAAGTCAAACCGCCAGGTGCTCCTTCAACCTGCCAGCTGCTCTTCCAACACCTTCCAACACCTTTTTTTAGCTAATTGCAGCCCCAATTTGTCTATAAATAAGAGGGCTTTTCTTGTTTTTAAAGGTTTAGATTTTAGAACCTAAGTAAGAGTGTTAGTGAGAGTTTTTTTCTTGTGAGTGTATGTGAGAGTTTTTGTGTGTTTACTAAGCGCTTGTTTGGGCTCCTTTTTTTTCAAGTTTAAGCTTTCTTTAAAAAGTTGTAATCCCTATTATTTATATATAAGAAAGTTCTTCTTTATTCTTCCTTTAATTTTTGTTGTGTGAGTGTGTGTGATAAGTTAGATTGTTCTTTCTTTTTAATTCATGTTGTGTGTGTGAGTGTATGAGTTATTGTTTTATTTTTCTTTTAACTTAGTTTTACTTATTGTTGTGTACGTTTGTGTGAGGTTATTTTTTTACTTTCTTTTAAATTAGTTTTCTTTATGTTGTGTGTGTGTGCGTGTGTGTGTGTGTGAGTTTACCTTTTTGCTTTCTTTAATTTTTGTTTTCTTTAATTTAGTTTTTAATTATTGTAGAGTGTGTGTGTATGAGTTTAACTTTCCTTTATTTGATAAATTAGTTTTATGCTTTCTTTCAATTAAGTCATTTCATTTCAAGTAGAGTGTGTGTGTATAGGAGATAAATTTTCTGTTTTTTTTTATTTCAGTCATTTAAATTTTCGTAGAATGCGTGCATGTAAGAGATAGCTTTTCTGCTTTCTTTCAATTCAGTCATTTCAATTCCCGTAGAGTGCGTGAGTTATTAATTTAGTGTGCTCTTTCCTTTTTTTTCTTATAAATGTTTTCCTTTATTTTTGCTAAACGCACGCAATCGCTTAATTATTATCGTCATCACTCTTTTAAATTTGCAAAATTAATCACTCGTATCATCAATAAAATAATAGCGAGTTCTTAAAAAGTAAAAATAATCAACATGATCCAGAAAAATACGACCTTGATATTTTCCAAAAATATCATATACTATACGCGATAAGGTATACTTGCCTTTTTAAAAGATTAGTTTGGATAAAATAATTACAAAAACTTTGCAAAACTCTCTCCTTTTCTATAAAAACTTAAAGTTTTCGGCACCATTGCCGGGGCGTAATCGTCGATATTTTGAAAGAAGAAAAAGTCATTACTTCTACTCCTCAAAGTAGGATAATGATTAGTTTCTCAAAGTAGGAGTACTCGTGAGACACCTCGAAAACGCCCTCCTAATTCTACCCTCACCTCGAAAGCTTTTGCAATTAAAATCTAACATCACACGACCACTAACTCCAAGTCATGGACTGGATAGTTCCTCTCATCCACTTTTAGCTGGCGAGAGCCATAAGCATTCACCTGACCATTTTGAAGAAGAATGCAACCTAAGCCGCTCCCTGATGCATTGTTGTATATCTCGTAGCCATCTATACCACATGGTGAACATAATATTGGCGTCGTGGTCACGACTCCTTAACTCCGCAAAAGCTCATGCACATGCTGGTGACCAAATGAACTTTTGATCTTTCATTGTCAAAGTTGTGAGAGGAATAGCTATCCGCGAAAAGTTCCCCACGAAGCGTCAATAGTAGTTGGCAAGTCCAAGGAAGCTCCTGACTTCTGCCATTGTCGTCAAAATAGGACACTCCTGGATTGCAACTATCTTTGTTGGATCTACTGCTATACCCTCTTCACTAACAACATGACCAAGGAATGCTACACAGGCTACCTAAAACTCATACTTTGAGAACTTGACATACAACTGATTCATTCTCAGGTATCCAGAACTATGCGCAAATGGATCGCATTTCTTCTTTAGACAGAGAGTACACCAGTATATCGTCAATAAAGACGATCACAAACCAATCAAGACACTCTCAGAATGTTCTGTTCAACATATCCATGAACATCGATGACACATTCATCAAGCCAAATGACATTACTGTGAACTCGTAGTGCCCGTAATGAGTACTAAACACTGTCTTGGGAATGTTGGATTCCGGAATTCTCAACAGGTAGTACCCGGATTTCAGATCCAGTTTTGAATAGACAGTTGACCCAACCAGCTGATCGAACATGTCATCGATTCTCGGAATCAGATACTTGTTCTTTTTCGTTAGCTTGTTCAGTTCACGGTATTCAATGCAAAGGCGCAAGCTTCCATCCTTCTTCTTCACAAAGAGCACTGGTGCACCCCAAGGGGATGAACTTAGGCGTACATAGCCCTTCTCCAGTAACTCCTACAACTGAACCTTTAGTTTCCCCATCTCTTTTGGCGCTATACGGTATGGAGATCGTGACACATGCTTGGCACATGGAACCGACTCTATTGTGAAGTCGATCTCTCGCTGAGTTGGCGCTCCAGGGAGATCTTTTGGAAACACATTTGGAACTCTGATACGATGGGCACGTGACTCAAACTGGCTTAGGCTTTGAAGCCTCTACTAGCACGAAGCACAACTTCGCGCCCTTCCGAACCACCTTGACTACTTGGATAATATATATCAACATCTTGCTCGATCCACGCATATCAGCAAACGATGTCACACGTTCAGTATTCTGTCCCAGTGTGACTTCCTTCGAAGTGCAATCAATGCATGTTTGCTGCTCCGACAGTCAGTCCATGCCAAAGATAACATCAAACTCCTAAATTGGCAGCATCGATGCTTCCAAATCAAACTCGTGACTTCTTATTCCCACCCTAACACAGCAAACTCTATCCGCACGCATCGAGCACCCATTAGGAAGCAACACATCCAATCTTTCTTTCGCTATAAATGAAGGCACCCCAATTCGTCGTATTCGTCGTATGAAGTTGTATACTAACTCAAACCTGTCACCACATCGCTCGGTTTGATGGCCTTCTGTTGTTCATGGTCAATCTAAATATGTTCATTATCTTTTGCTCGACGGAAGGGAGTACTACGTACCAATGGCAACAACAAAGGGATGTCTCGTGTCGAGCACCAACCGAGGTTGCAAGGCGATTGATGAATAGTAATTTATACGTATTTTTAGTATAGTTGTAATTAAAATTAAAAATTTATTATGTAAATTAATGAATAAAATGCTTGTTTTATATATTTCCATTTCTAACTTAATATTTCTATCTTTTTCTATGTTTTCTATTTTTTGTTAGGTCACGTCCTTGGTCACGCCCGTGACCAAGGGCGTGTCAGCTTAAAGTGCCAATTTCTAGCTCTCAGCCACTTTTAGTGAAGAATCTCGACGAATTGATCAAGTCATGCTCTTGGTCGCGCCCGTGATCGAGGTCGTGTATCAAGTCACACACATGTCTCGACGAATCTGGCCACATCGAGCAAATCTCGACGAATTGATCAAGTCACGCTCTCGGTCACACCCTGACCGAGGCCTTGTAGCAAGTCATGCCCATGTACTCCTGGTCAAGACGATCGACCCGATGTCTCGACGAATCACGAAGTCACATCCTCGGTCATGCCCATGAACGAGGACATGTAGCGCGTCACCAGCCAAGCTTCCATATCAATCCAGAAGGCCAGCTGTTTTGATGACTTCTCCAACACACCTCTGGTCACACCCGTGTAGGAAGTCACACCTGTGTTCAGACACATCTATGGTCAATCTTTTCTAGAATCTTCTAGAAGGTCAACTGTTTTGACCCCTCGAGCAAGCCCATGATTACATGCCCTCGGTCATGCCCGTGACCAACAACGTGCACTGCAAAATTTTATCTATAAATAGTGCCCGACCCCCTCAGCAATTCTCCATCTTGGATTGCCCTTTTTGGGTGATCTTCCACCATCTTTTCCACTTTTTTGTATTTTCTTTTTAGTTTTTAGTTTTTCCTTTTTTGTAATTTTTAATTACATGTTGTAATCACTGTTTAGCATAGTTTCATTTTTTGTAATGTCACATTTTAATTAATGCAAAGCTTAGTTTTAATTATGTAATGTCTCCCTTTTAGTGTATTCAATTTTAAGCATTTTCATTTATAGTTAAGATTTCAATTTCTTGCCATTTCATTTTCTTGTTTCAGTTTTAGTTTCATTATTAATAGCTTATGCAATTTCCTTTAATAACTTAGTTTTAATTTTTTGCAATGCATTTATTTCTAGTCTATCTGTTTGGGTAGAACTCGCTCATGCATTTATTTCTCCTCTACCTATTTGGGTAGAGATTGCACTTCTGTCTTTTAATTATGTAATTTCAATTCTAGAATTTGACTCAAAGATTTTTGCATAGCTACTAATAATGAAATTAATAATAAAACGAGAAAATTATATGTCTTATTTCGTATTTTTTTAGTTATCTTTTATTTCCGCACTTCGATTTGAATTTATTCGTCCTCCTTATTTCCGTTCTTATCTTCCTTTGAATTATTCATGAAATAACGTATCGAGTTCATATACTGGTTGTGAATCTCGATAGCAGTTTTCGCACTCTAGTTAACTGAGAGGCTCATTGGTACGAATCGATCGCTCAGGAATAAAAGGAGAAGAACGCAACCTTTGGGAGAGGATGACGTGGATCTTTGGGATAGGATTAGGATCCTATAGCGGGATTCACCTCGTAAAGTGAGTACTAGAATCCCCACAGTCAAGGCATAGATTAGGAATACGATAAGTTTTCGTTTATTTTCAATTCAAAGCGCATTTTATTTTAAGTTTTGCTTTCGTGTTTTTATTTTATTTTAAGTTTTGTTTTCTTGTTTTTATTTTATTTTAAGTTTTGTTTTCTTGTTTTTATTTTATTTTAAGTTTTGTTTTCTTGTTTTTATTTTATTGTAAGTTTTGTTTTCTTGTTTCTATTTTATTTTAAGTTTTGTTTTCTTGTTTTTTTTAGTTTAAGTTTTGTGTTCTTCTTTTTATTTTATTTCAAGTTTGTTTTCTTGTTTTTTATTTTTATTAAGATTTTGTTTTCTTATTTATTTCAGTTTTAGGTAGTTTTATTCACGTTTTCTCTGATAGAACAATAATCAGTTTTCTCGAAGTATAAGTACTCGACAGACCCTAAATTTTTATACGACCTTTATATTTTCTAAAAATATTCTATACTATACGCGATAGGGTATACTTGCCTTTAAAAAAGATTAGTTTGGATAAACTTCCAAAAGCTCTGCAAAAAGCCCTTCTTTTCTTAAAAACTCAGAGTTTTCGGCACCGTTGTTGGGGCGTAATCGTCGATATTTCGAAAGAAGAAAGACTATTACTTTTATCTTTCGATAGGATAATGGTTAGTTTCCCGAAGTAGAAATACTCGTGAGACCCCTCAAAAATGCTCGCCGAATTCTATTCTTCTCAAAGGCTTTTGTAGCATTCTAAATTTACCTATCAAGTTTTTGGCGCCGTTGCCAGAGACTTTTGTTGACATTTTGAAAAAAGAAAACACTCTTGATTTTATCCTTATCGTTTTCTTTTCCTTTAAAAACCAAACAAAAAAAAAATAAAAAAAATTAAAAACCTCAAATCACCAAAAATATTTCATTCCTTATTTTTATAAATTTTAAAAAATCCAAAAAATCACAAATATTGAAAACTTTAAAAAGGCCACACAAAAAAATATGCCTTTCTTTCTTTTATTTTGTTTTATTTTGTATAATTTTTGTATATATAAATAAAGTTTGTTATATCTTTTCTTAAGTTAAAAGAAAAAAAAGACTATAAACTTATAAAAATGACCAAAAGTAGTTTTTCATTATTTTGTTTTGTATATGTTTGTTTTGTTTTGTATAGGCGAGTTTACTTATTTTCGCTTTACCTTTTGTATAGTTTTCTACTTATATAGATTTAGGTTTTGTTTAATTTTTGATGAAAAAAAACTTAGAAAAACCCAAAAATCATATTTGTATTTTTTTGCTTTCTTCTTTCTCCTCTTTTTTTTTTCTTTCTTCTTCTTTTCCTTTTTTTGTTAAGTATTAATGTGTATATTTATATCAAATTCGAAATCCAAAAAAATAATAAGAAATACTTAGCAAAAAATAAAAAAATATAAATAAAACTCCCACTTAGTTTTTTGTTATTTTCAAGACTAGTTAAAGTTTATTTATAAGCATTTTCATTAATTTTGATTTGCTAAAACTTTTATTTTTATCATAGTTTGTAGATTTAAATTTCTGAAAATTTAGTTGTAAAAGCACGTTATGACTTTAATTTAAGTAGAGAACAATATTTTTAGCACTACTTCTCATTATCCCTAAATAGCTTCATTTTGTATTATGTTGGCAAAACATCCTTAAACTTTAATTATCTTTACTTCATAACTTGTGAAATTTAGGAATGTTCTATCTACAAAAAATTGCTCTCTAAATTTTTTGATTTTATTAAAAGATTATATGGCATGAGAATAAGATTTTCGTTCCGTAAACATATACATTTTCGGCTTTTGAAGATTGAATTATACAAAGATTATATGACATGGGAATAAGATCTTCGTTCCCTAAAAATATACAAATAAAAAAATGAAAAAATTGAGTGTGGTGGATAAAATTCATCATCTCCAATCAAGAATCTCTTCTTTTACCAAGTTGTGCACCCCTTAGCCAATATAATTGAAACCTAGGTATAAATCAAAATTTTGGGTGAGCATAAATAGTTGGTTTTATTTATTCTTAAAAATTTCTTCAAAAAGTTAAAGTTTCTAAAATTCTAATCTAATTATGTTGCTAATGATTGCAAACTTATGTTCTCTATCTAGTTAACCTAAGAAGTCTTGTTGGCTAAAACGTTTTCGCTCTTTTTAAATCATTATCATAATATAGGATTTACCTCTTTAATTCTCCAAAGTTTATTTCAAGCTTACTTTTGATTAAATAGAATTTTAGTAACTTAGAAATTTTATTAGTGTCTTATAGGTATCTCTCTTACTTTTGCTCTGGAATAACAAAAGATTAAGTATGTGTGTATTTGATGAATAGTAATTTATACGTATTTTTAGTATAGTTTTTATTATAGTTTTAATTAAAATTGTAAATTTCTTATGTAAATTAATGAATAAAATGCTTGTTTTATATATTTTCATTTCTACATTAATATTTCTATCTTTTTCTATGTTTTCTGTTTTTTGGTTAGGTCACGCCTGTTGGAACAGGGTCTTCCGCATCTCCTAGGTTTGAGAATAACAAATCATATGTGTATTTGATCTTGTGTGATTAAGTGTGCAGGAAATCAAAGCCCACATGACTCAAGGATGGTTGTCCACAAAATTGAGGCCAGAATTCAAACATGACCACTAGCGCCGGCGGTAGCGATAGCGCCCGGCGCTAGCGATGATTAGCGCGATTCCGGCAGTGTTTTTAGAAAGAGCAAGCGCCCGGCGGTAGCTACTAGCACTGGCGGTAGCATAGCGCACAAGAGGCATAGAGCAAAATGTTGCCACGGATTGAAGATCCTGCCGCACAAAATCTTTCCTAATCCGGGCTAGCGTCGGCGGTAGCGCTAGCGTCGGCGGTAGCACTTGGGATAAATAAAGGACCCCTCGCCTCTCGTTTCAGACACACATTAGGGAGAGAGAGGCAGTGCTACAACTCCAGAGGCCATCTTGGCCGAAACTTGAAGCCTTAGAGAAGCTCTGCAAATTTCTGAAGGAGGATTACGTCATGCCGGGTCCAAACGAAGTCCACTTCTACAAACGCTGATTCTACAGCGGATCTTCATCTCCGACATCAGAAGTTCATCTTAAGGGAAGTTTTATTATTTTATTTCTCTTTCTTCATTGTAAACGGTAGTGAAATCGCCTCGTGTTGGCGACTAGGTCTGGGGTAGACTTAGGGCTGAAATTCGCCTCGTGTTGGCGACTAGATCTAGGCTAGTTCTAGGGGGTGCTCGAGGCCACATCCAGGGAAGGATTGGCTAGAGCGGCTTGAGGCCGAATCCGGGGAGGATAAGGCTAGGGCCACCGATTTGTGGGGAAGCGAGTCGGGATAGAAAACAAAAAGAACTTTTTTATTATTCGCCTCCGATCTCTAGCGTCATCGAGATCAAGTTTTGTAAAACTTATTTATCTTTAATAAAGCTTGTCTCTCTTTTTATTTTACTTAACTTTTTTCATGTCTTTAATCTTGCAATAATTCAAAGTTTTTAAATATAATCTAAAGTTTTTGAAAACCCTTATTCACCCCCCCCCCTCTAAGGGCGCCGACCGATCCAACAAGTGGTATCAGAGGGGTTTTATTCCAATCGGCTTAACAACCGGGAATAATGGCATCTCATGATCTCGCTTCAGTTAGTGGGGCAAATTTCTGTGAAGATGAAATATCACATAAACCACCCTTATTTGAAGGAACAAATTATAAAAGATGGAAAATCTTAATTGAAAAATTTATTAAAACTTTAGACATCGAAGTATGGAACTTAGCAATTATAAGACTTGCGGATGAATCAAATAAAAAAGAACGTCAGCTAAATGCCAAAGCCAAACACTATCTATTTTGTGCACTATCTAATGAAATTTTCAAATTCATATATTGCTTTTCTAGTGCATACAAAATATGGCACTTTCTTGAAGAAATGTATGATCTTCCTCTCGCAGGTGTGGAACAAACACAGGAGGAAAAGAACATACAAGAATCCACTATCATCCAAGAAGATCTCTCTCAGAGCAAAGCCATGGAGAATATTGAAATAGAGAAAGAGAACAATACATCAAAAGAAGATGAAAACTCATCTGTGATCGAGGAAGGACTAAAAGATGACAAAAGAACTTCATGCTCATATTTTGCCTCCTCCAAAAGCGCTGTAAGAAAGACTAAATCTTCGTCTTGTGTAATAACCTCTATCTCTAGTTTCAACATATTAAAAATAGCTAAACGAAAGATCAAAAAATTAAAAATTGCTAATAAAAACTTACGTTTAGAAAATAAGAGGCTAAAGGCTAATGAATCAAATTGTGATGTGTCTTCATCATCTTGTTTTTTACTTGAAAATACAAAATCTTGTTTTGATTGTAATAATATTAAAGAAAAAGTCAAAGAACTTGAAAAAGAAATAATTTGTGTGAAAGAACATAATGAAAAATTATGTTTAGAAAATTCATCGTCGAAGAATGATTGTGCTAAATGTAAAGACTACGAGATTGAAATTAAAGAGATGGACGAAACATTTGATGAATATAGGGATGAATATGAAAAACATATTGAATCAATTGCTACCACTCTTAAAAATAGCACAATTACTTACAATAAAGCCAGACACAATTTACAAACTAAGAATGATGAATTAAATGCTAAAATCAACTTGCTCAAGGAAATCATAAAGGAAAACACTCATTCACAATACCATGATATATCTAAAAGCAAGTTAAATATAAATTCTCAAAATATTAATAAATAAAACAATGGAAATAAAAGACATCAACAAATTAAAAATAAAATTTCAAAGTACAATTATTATTATCATCAAACTTCTCCCAACATAAAACTTCACAAATTTCCTATGAAAAATGCTTTCTATAAACACTACAATTATAATCCTAAAGATAAAGATTATCACAATAGAAATTTGACTCATAATAATAATATTAAACTACAGGTTGAATGGAGGCCCAAAACCAAAGATGAAACACAAACACCACAAAAGAGGGCCCATTCATTTCCATCTCCCCAAAAGCAAATACGTTGTATTTGGGTACCCAAAGGAACCATCACACCCGGTCCTCTTTGGATACCTAAATCTCTCTTTCATTAGGTACGACCAAATGCATGAAGTAGAATATTTTCAAAAGGGAAATATACAATTTTTTCTACTTCATGATGTGCTTTAATGTCTTTCAATTTTCTTTGTTTTCTTATTTCTTTGAAATTACCATGTTATGGTCATCTTGTATAGGAATCATGATCAAAAATTTTAATGAACCTACAACATTAATCAAAACTCAAAATCTTATTAAGATGACCTACTTATTATTCATATACTCATTATACATATATTTATCAACAATTAAATTCAAAATCTTCTATGTGGTGGTAAAATATTTAATCATAAGATTTCAAAAAAAAAGGTATACCACATAAATTTTTTTTTCCTAAATATCACCACTTCATAACATCAAATTATAAATGAAACATTCTAGTCAAACATCCAAAAGATAACAAAATAAACATAATTCAAAGAACAACAACATCCAAGACATAGGTTCAAATTCCTGAATTATTACATATAAATTGTTCCTCTCACAACTCCTCCTCCTCATCTATGTCCTCCACACTAGGACTCGGGGAGCGTCTCCTGCGAATCCTCCGGATCGAGTGGCGGGGCAGATCTGAAATTGGACTCTCCCACTCCCTCCGCTTTGGTGTAGATGGGTTTAACTTTAAAGCTTTCATCATAAACTTCATCATTTTTTTGATCCCTGAGACATCCTTCCTTATCACAGAAACATCCTCCTCCACCCTTGTCATCCGCTCACCCATCTCCTCTCGAAAGGACCCATATGGAGCATCTCGAGCCCCTCGAGAAGACGCTCCTCGCCGGAGTGGTGGTTGAGTTGATGAGGATGGCTCATCCGAGACGAAGGATGCTCGCAAATGCGAGGTACTATAAATAGGAGGATACCAATCTACTAAAAAGAAACCTAAGTCAATAGTAGGATACAAAACTTGAATAACTCGCCGAATGATGCCACCCAGGGGCAGGTTGTTGAATCTCTGACGGGTTGGTTGCCGCAACTTGCAGGAATAATGGATCAAGGAGAGTAACAAATCCGCCACATCAAACCTCTCCTTCTCTAAAATAAAATAGGTAACATAACTCAGTTGCGCTGTGACCTTGGCAGTATCACCAAACTTCAGTAGGATTGTATGGCGCAACACATTTTGCACAACCGAGGCATCCACGGTGAGATTCGAAATGGTAGAGATCAGACTCCTGCACTCCTTGTTATGCAGCGCCATGTTCACTTGAGTCCAATCTCTGTCTGCCCTGAACCTCTCAACAATTTCCAATCTATGTGGATGCTGAGTCAATCTGAACACGATTCTCAACTGTTCATGGGTAATAGTAACCATCTGCCCCTCAACTTGTGACTGGACTCCTCCATCCAGCTCTGTCGTTGATGGATCTTCCAAGTGCATGTAAAAATCGCGAACCAACTCGGAAGAAAATCCGTCAGGAATGAACAAGCTCAACACCTCTGCGGCAAAAAATAACTCCATAATATGGTGGTGTCGCGGCAAGTCAAACTCCACGACGTATGGCACTCCCACTACAGCTGCCTCTACGGCCAACTCAGTATTCTTCTTTCCCTTATAACCCGGTGTCATCTGCAACATTACAAAAAAAGATTAAAACAAGAAAAAGAAATCCTCATCTAAAAACAAAAATTTTTATATCTCCTTAAAATTAAAATGCGTTCATATCCTAACTTAAAACCAAGAAATCCACATATTCAAAACCAAAAACCTCATCAAAACCACAAACCTTAGAGAAAACCTAACGGTGTAGATCTAGTTCCTAAATCTACCTAAAAACTTCAAATATCTTCATCTATAACATCACAATCAAGCTTTAAAACAAAAATCGTAAGAAAGGATGAAGAATTACCTCAGATCTGCGCGTAGAACGAGTCATCTTCTAGGGTTTTTCGGGAGGAAATGAAAGATAATGGTGGATCTGAAAGAAGAACTCGGTTTTAACAAAAGCCTCGATAGCGCTAGCGCCGGCGGTATCGGACCATTTTGAGTTTTAAATAAAAAAAAAATTCCATTAAATACCTGAATTTATTCCCTACTATATGTACTAATTGGTGATGCAAGATTTAGTATATTTTGACTTGTATTAGGTGTCCTAGATCTTTCAAATTAACACAAATTCCAAAATGCAATTTTTGGTGTTTAACCATCAAAAACATCTCCTTAAATTCTGCAATTTCAGCATGAAACTACTATTGGGATACCTAATCAAAATCAAGAATCAACAATTTCAAAATGCTCAAAAATCACTTACTGTCTCCCGCGCTAGCGTTACCGCAGGCGCTAGCGTCCATGTTCATTTTTCTGTATTTTTTAAATTTCTAAAAATCCCTTAAAATATATAAATCTATATTTTCTACTTAGTTTTGCACTTCTGTGTTTCTTTAGTTTTTGAAAAAATCAAATAAAAAAAAACAAATTACAAAAAATATGTTTTTCTTTTTCGCTTGTGTTGTTTCCTTTGTTTAAAGTTCATCGTTATGCAAAAATCAAATATAAAAATTACAAAAGCAAAAATTACAAAAATATGCTTTTATTTGCTAAAATCAAATATAAAAATATAAAACTATAAAAAAAACTGTATGATTTTTTTGTGAAAAATCAAGCATGATTTAATCTATTATTTAGGAATTCTACAATGTTGCAATTTATCTTTTCAAACTACTTTGGACATTGTCTTTCTGCATGCTTTGATATATCAACTCACATGTGCATCAATTATAGTTTAAAAGTTGTGTAGGATCAAGCTTAGCAGGCCTCTAAGTATGAGAAATGTTTTATGTTTGATAATGATATTTATTCACTCACTTTTTTTTGGCATTGTCTACATATGTATTTAATCTAAATAATGCTTGTGTATGTTTTGTATTAGTACAATGGATTAAAATTGCACAAGTATCTTACCTACACTCCTTATTTTGCACTCTTAAAAATTAAGAAAAGTGGTTATGTCTGTCATAAAATCTATTGATTTGCAAAACAAGTGTATTCGGAGAACTTTGTACAAAACAAAATTATAAAATAAATGACAAATATAACTCCACCAAGCACTACTTGAACCTCCTGATAAGTCTTAATAAGCATTGTGAGGTTGAGCACCTTGGAAAGAATAAGTAAAGTGTCTTGTGCAAATCAAATCCTTCTTTCAAAAATAAGAAAAACCACTTATTCTTATGTACACCGGATCACAATAAAAATCAATCTAGAAGAATAAAATTATGTGATCCCCCAAGCACTACTTTGCACCCTGATAAGTCTTGATGAGCATTGTGTGTGCAAGGCACCATGGTAGTTGTACTTTTTATTGTGCATTAAAGTGTGTGGAAGTAATCTTATTTGTTTTTTATTGTGCTCGTACTTTACATATATCTTGTATTTTTGATTAAAACATTTGTTTACATTACTCAAAAATACACTTTTGTGCACATCATTATCTTCCATAACACTTCTTCTCATGAGTATTGGATCCTAATGTTACTTCTATATTACTTTTTATTCATGAAATGCACTAGATAACCTAGCATGTGTTCTACAATGTTTTGTATGTTTTTGAAATTATGAATTAAAGTAACATTCTGGTAATCTGTTTTTGATAAACATTATTTCATGCTTGGTTATTATAAAATTTAAAGATCTAACTGCAAAATGATTTACAAAAACATCATCTTTTGTGCACTTTAACTCATATTTTTTTGGATTATCACTATTTGATGTTTTTGTATTGCTATAAGTCTTCCGCATCTTAACCATATAAGTGTTTTACCTTGCGCTTTCATGCTTACTTAATATCTTGTATTCTTTGCATCATCACTTATTCTTAAAAATTCCTATCTTTCTTTAAGTGATAGATTTCCTTGGAACACTTTTTATTGGTTACTTCAAACATAAAGATCTTTTATGCTCAAAACTCTCAAAATTTTGTAATGTTCATACCTCTGATCTATTTCAATGAAAAACAATTCTAAATCTCCTTTTTTTAACTTAAACTCTTATTTAGTATTATAATGTTTCTTTTTTGAAATCTTCCGCAATGCTCAAACTCTGATTCATTCATGAATTCCAATATAGCTAAGTGTGTTTTATTTTCAAATAAAAATCCATATGCTATGAAATTTCCCATTAGATTTAAATGCTTAATGTTTCCAATAATTATTATCCGTGACTTCATATCTCACCATAACGGGGGCGTAGGGTTGTAGACATTAGATAACCTTATCTCTAGTCATGTCTTGTCCTTAACCGGGGAGGGTTTCAGTGGGGCCTTGCGAGGCACTGGGGGGAAAGAGTGCTAGGTTGAGTTTTTGTCGAGTGTTTGCATATGGGACTAACACCCCAACCTACGGCTTGTTTGCAGCTCCTCATGCCCATCCGTCACTTAGTACGGGGCTAGGGTGTAGATATATTATCTGGGTAGATTGGTTACTTGGAAATCATTATTTTTTATATATGCTTAAAACTCTTATATAAAGGGGAAATCATTATTTTTTTAAAAAACTAAAAACTCTGATATATTTATACAAAAATTATTCTAACAAGTAGCTTTAACACTCCTTATCATTTCCTTCTCATTAAGAAGCTCGATCATGCATTTATCTAATTATCGCTCTTTTATGTAGTGCTTTGTTTCCCAACCCACTTTTGCTAATAACAAAGGGGGAGAACTAACATGATAAATATAACCCGCTATCAAAAACCCAACATGACAAATTAAGTTGATAGCTTACATATTAGGGGAGCAATCACTTAGGGGGAGCAAGTATTTAGGGGGAGCAATTCTAAATGCTAAAATCAATAATTATCATAAAGTCATCACTCACACACACACACAAGTATAGTCTCATCATGCTTATCTATTAATGCTTTGATTTATCATTAATGGATTTGTTATTATCAAAAGGGGGTGTTTGTTGGAACATGGTCTTCCGCATCTCCTAGGTTTGAGAATAAAAAATCCTATGTGTATTTGATCTTGTGTGATTAAGTGTGCAGGAAATCAAAGCCCACATGACTCAAGGATGGTTGTCCCCAAAATTGAGGCCAGAATTCAAACATGACCACTAGCGCCGGCGGTAGCGATAGCGCCCGGCGCTAGCGATGATTAGCGCGATTCCGGCAGTGTTTTTAGAAAGAGCTAGCGCCCGACGGTAGCTACTAGCTCTGGCGGTAGCATAGCACACAAGAGGCATAGAGCAAAATGTTGCCACGGATTGAAGATCCTGCCACACATAATCTTTCCTAATCCGGGCTAGCGCCGGCGGTAGCGATAGCGCCGGCGGTAGCACTTGGGCTATATAAAGGACCCCTCACCTCTCATTTCAGACACACATTAGGGAGAGAGAGGCAGTGCTACAACTTCAGAGGCCATCTTGGCCGAAACTTGAAGCCCTAGCGAAGCTCTGCAAATTTCTGAAGGAGGATTACGTCATGCCGGATCCAAATGAAGTCCACTTTTACAAACGCTGATTCTACAGCGGATCCTCGTCTCCAACATCAGAAGTTCATATTAAGGGAAGTTTTATTATTTTATTTCTCTTTCTTCATTGTAAACGGTAGTGAAATCGCCTCGTGTTGGCGACTAGGTCTGGGGTAGACTTAGGGCTGAAATTCGGCTCGTGTTGGCGACTAGATCTAGGCTAGTTCTAGGGGGTGCTCGAGGCCACATCCGGGGAAGGATTGCCTAGAGCGGCTTGAGGCCAAATCCGGGGAGGATAAGGCTAGGGCCACCGGTTCGTGGGGAAGCGAGTCGGGATAGAAAACAAAAAGAACTTTTTTATTATTCGCCTCCGATCTCTAGCGTCATCGAGATCAAGTTTTGTAAAACTTATTTATCTTTAATAAAGCTTGTCTCTCTTTTTATTTTACTTAACTTCTTTCATGTCTTTAATCTTGCAATAATTCAAAGTTTTTAAAAATAATCTAAAGTTTTTGAAAACCCTTATTCACCCCCCCCCCCCCTCTAAGGGAGCCGACCGATCCAACAAGTGGTATCAGAGGGGTTTTATTCCAAACGGCTTAACAACGGGGAATAATGGCGTCTCATGATCTCGCTTCAATTAGTGGGGCAAATTTCTGTGAAGATGAAATATCACATAAACCACCCTTGTTTGAAGGAACAAATTATAAAGGATGGAAAATCTTAATTAAAAAATTTATTAAAACTTTAGACATCGAAGTATGGAACTTAGCAATTATAAGACTTGCGGATGAACAAATAAAAAAGAACGTCAGCTAAATGCCAAAGCCAAACACTATCTATTTTGTGCACTATCTAATGAAATTTTCAAATTCATATATTGCTTTTCTATTGCATACAAAATATGGCACTTTCTTGAAGAAATGTATGATCTTCCTCTCGCAGGTGTGGAACAAACACAGGAGGAAAGGAACATACAAGAATCCACTATCATCCAAGAAGATCTCTCTCAGAGCAAAGCCATGGAGAATATTGAAATAGAGAAAGAGAACAATACATCAAAAGAAGATGAAAACTCATCTGTGATCGAGGAAGGACTAAAAGATGACAAAGGAACTTCATGCTCATATTTTGCCTCCTCCAAAAGCGCTGTAAGAAAGACTAAATCTTCATCTTGTGTAATAACCTCTATCTCTAGTTTCAACATATTAAAAATAGCTAAATGAAAGATCAAAAAATTGAAAATTGCTAATAAAAACTTACGTTTAGAAAATAAGAGGCTAAAGGCTAATGAATCAAATTGTGATGTGTCTTCATCATCTTGTTTTTTACTTGAAAATACAAAATCTTGTTTTGATTGTAATAATATTAATGAAAAAGTCAAAGAACTTGAAAAAGAAATAATTTGTGTGAAAGAACATAATGAAAAATTATGTTTAGAAAATTCATCGTCGAAGAATGATTGTGCTAAATGTAAAGACTACGAGATTGAAACTAAAGAGATGGACGAAACATTTGATGAATATAGGGATGAATATGAAAAACATATTGAATCAATTGCTACCACTCTTAAAAATAGCACAATTGCTTACAATAAAGCCAGACACAATTTACAAACTAAGAATGATGAATTAAATGCTAAAATCAACTTGCTCAAGGAAATCATAAAGGAAAACACTCATTCACAATACCATGATATATCTAAAAGCAAGTTAAATATAAATTCTCAAAATATTAATAAATCAAACAATGGAAATAAAAGACATCAACAAATTAAAAAAAAATTTCAAAGTACAATTATTATTATCATCAAACTTCTCCCAACATAAAACTTCACAAATTTCCTATGAAAAATGCTTTCTATAAACACTACAATTATAATCCTAAAGATAAAGATTATCACAATAGAAATTTGACTCATAATAATAATATTAAACCACAGGTTGAATGGAGGCCCAAAACCAAAGATGAAACACAAACACCACAAAAGAGGGCCCATTCATTTCCATCTCCCCAAAAGCAAATACGTTGTATTTGGGTAACCAAAGGAACCATCACACCCGGTCCTCTTTGGATACCTAAATCTCTCTTTCATTAGGTACCACCAAATGCATGAAGTAAAATATTTTCAAAAGGGAAATATACAATTTTTTCTACTTCATGATGTGCTTTAATGTCTTTCAATTTTCTTTGTTTTCTTATTTCTTTGAAATTATCATGTTATGGTCATCTTGTATAGGAATCATGATCAAAAAATTTAATGAACCTACAACTTTAATCAAAACTCAAAATCTTATTAAGATGACCTACTTATTATTCATATACTCATTATACATATATTTATCAACAATTAAATTCAAAATCTTCTATGTGGTGGTAAAATATTTAGTCATAAGATTTCAAAAAAAAGGTATACCACATAAATTTTTTTTCCTAAATATCAACACTTCATAACATCAAATTATAAATGAAACATTCTAGTCAAACATCCAAAAGATAACAAAATAAACATAATTCAAAGAACAACAACATCCAAGACATAGGTTCAAATTCCTGAATTATTACATAAAAATTGTTCCTCTCACAACTCCTCCTCCTCATCGATGTCCTCCACACTAGGACTCAGGGAGCGTCTCCTGCGATCCTCCGGATCGAGTGGCGGGGCGGATCTGAAACTGGACTCTCCCACTCCCTCCGCTTTGGTGTAGATGGGTTTAACTTTAAAGCTTTCATCATAAACTTCATCATTTTTTTGATCCCTGAGACATCCTTCCTTATCACAGAAACATCCTCCTCCACCCTTGTCATCCGCTCACCCATCTCCTCTCGAAAGGACCTATATGGAGCATCTCGAGCCCCTCGAGAAGACGCTCCTCGCCGGAGTGGTGGTTGAGTTGATGAGGATGGCTCATCCGAGACGAAGGATGCTCGCAAATGCGAGGTACTATAAATAGGGGGATAGCAATTTACTAAAAAGAAACCTAAGTCAATAGTAGGATACAAAACCTGAATAACTCGCTGAATGATGCCACCCAGGGGCAGGTTGTTGAATCTCTGACGGGTTGGTTGCCGCAACTTGCAGGAATAACGGATCAAGGAGAGTAACAAATCCGCCACATCAAACCTCTCCTTCTCTAAAATAAAATAGGTAACATAACTCAGTTGCGCTGTGACCTTGGCAGTATCACCAAACTTCAGTAGGATTGTATGGCGCAACACATTTTGCACAACCGAGGCATCCACGGTGAGATTCGAAACGGTAGAGATCAGACTCCTGCACTCCTTGTTATGCAGCATCATGTTCACTTGAGTCCAATCTCTGTCAGCCCTGAACCTCTCAATAATTTCCAATCTATGTGGATGCTGAGTCAATCCGAAAACGTTTCTCAACTGTTTATGGGTAATAGTAACCATCTGCCCCTGCACTTGTGACTGGACTCCTTTATCCAGCTCTGTCGTTGATGGATCTTCCAAGTGCATGTAAAAAACGCGCACCAACTCGGAAGAAAATCCGTCAGGAATGAACAAGCTCAACACCTCTGCGGCAGCAAATAACTCCATAATATGGTGGTGTCGCGGCAAGTCGAACTTCATGACGTATGGCACTCCCACTACAGCTGCCTCTACGGCCAACTCAGTATTCTTCTTTCCCTTATAACCCGGTGTCATCTGCAACATTACAAAAAATATTAAAACAAGAAAAAGAAATCCTCATCTAAAAACAAAAATTTTTATATCTCCTTAAAATTAAAATGCGTTCATATCCTAACTTAAAACCAAGAAATCCACATATTCAAAACCAAAAACCTCATCAAAACCACAAACCTTAGAGAAAACCTAACGGTGTAGATCTAGTTCCTAAATCTACCTAAAAACTTCAAATATCTTCATCTATAACATCACAATCAAGCTTTAAAACAAAAATCGTAAGAAAGGATGAAGAATTACCTCAGATCTGCGCGTAGAACGAGTCGTCTTCTAGGGTTTTTTGGGAGGAAATGAAAGATAATGGCGGATCTGAAAGAAGAACTCGGTTTTAACAAAAGCCTCGATAGCGCCAGCGCTAGCGCTAGCGCCGGCGGTATCAGACCATTTTGAGTTTTAAATAAAACAAAATTCAATTAAATACCTGAATTTATTCCCTACTATATGTACTAATTGGTGATGCAAGATTTAGTATATTTTGACTTGTATTAGGTGTCCTAGATCTTTCAAATTAACACAAATTCCAAAATGCAATTTTTGGTGTTTAACCATCAAAAACATCTCCTTAAATTCTGCAATTTCAGCATGAAACTACTATTGGGACACCTAATCAAAATCAAGAATCAACAATTTCAAAATGCTCAAAAATCACTTACTGTCTCCCGCGCTAGCGCTACCGCAGGCGCTAGCGTCCATGTTCATTTTTCTGTATTTTTTAAATTTCTAAAAATCCCTTAAAATATATAAATCTATATTTTCCACTTAGTTTTGCACTTCTGTGTTTCTTTAGTTTTTGAAAAAATCAAATAAAAAAAAAACAAATTACAAAAAATATGTTTTTCTTTTTCGCTTGTGTTGTTTCCTTTGTTTAAAGTTCATCGTTATGCAAAAATCAAATATAAAAATTACAAAAGCAAAAATTACAAAAAAATGCTTTTATTTGCTAAACTCAAATACAAAAATATAAAACTATAAAAAAAAACTCTATGATTTTTTTGTGAAAAATAAAGCATGATTTAATCTATTATTTAGGAATTCTACAATGTTGCAATTTATCTTTTCAAACTACTTTGGACATTGTCTTTCTGCATGCTTTGATATATCAACTCACATGTGCATCAATTATAGTTTAAAAGTTGTGTAGGATCAAGCTTAGCAGGCCTCTAAGTATGAGAAATGTTTTATGTTTGATAATGATATTTATTCACTCACTTTTTTTGGCATTGTCTACATATGTATTTAATCTAAAGAATGCTTGTGTATGTTTTGTATTAGTACAATGGATTAAAATTGCACAAGTATCTTACCTACACTCCTTATTTTGCACTCTTAAAAATTAAGAAAAGTGGTTATGTTTGTCATAAAATCTATTGATTTGCAAAACAAGTGTATTCGGAGAACTTTGTACAAAACAAAATTATAAAATAAATGACAAAGATAACTCCACCAAGCACTACTTGAACCTCCTGATAAGTCTTAATAAGCATTGTGAGGTTGAGCACCTTGGAAAGAATAAGTAAAGTGTCTTGTGCAAATCAAATCCTTCTTTCAAAAATAAGAAAAACCATTTATTCTTAAGTACACCGGATCACAATAAAAATCAATCTAGAAGAATAAAATTATGTGATCCCTCAAGCACTACTTTGCACCCTGATAAGTCTTGATGAGCATTGTGTGTGCAAAGCACCTTGGTAGTTGTACTTTTTATTGTGCATTAAAGTGTGTGGAAGTAATCTTATTTGTGTTTTATTGTGCTCGTACTTTACATATATCTTGTATTTTTGATTAAAACATTTGTTTACATTACTCAAAAATACACTTTTGTGCACACCATTATCTTCCATAACACTTCTTCTCATGAGTATTGGATCCTAATGCTACTTCTATATTACTTTTTATTTATGAAATGCACTAGATAACCTAGCATGTGTTCTACAATGTTTTGTATGTTTTTTAAATTATGAATTAAAGTAGCATTGTGGTAATCTCTTTTTGATAAACATTATTTCATGCTTGGTTATTATAAAATTTAAAGATCTAACTGCAAAATGATTTACAAAAACATCATCTTTTGTGCACTTTAACTCATATTTTTTTTGGATTATCATTACTATTTGATGTTTTTGTATTGCTATAAGTCTTCCGCATCTTAACCATATAAGTGTTTTACCTTGCGCTTTCATGCTTACTTAATATCTTGTATTCTTTGCATCATCACTTATTCTTAAAAATTCCTATCTTTCTTTAAGTGATAGATTTCGTTGGAACACTTTTTATTGGTTACTTCAAACATAAGGATCTTTTATGCTCAAAACTCTGAAAATTTTGTAATGCTCATACCTCTGATCTATTTCAATGAAAAACAATTCTAAATCTCCTTTTTTAACTTAAACTCTTATTTAGTATTATAATGTTTCTTTTTTGAAATCTTCCGCAATGCTCAAACTCAGATTCATTCATGAATTCCAATATAGCTAAGTGTGTTTTATTTTCAAATAAAAATCCATATGCTATGAAATTTCCCATTAGATTTAAATGCTTAATGTTTCCAATAATTATAATCCGTGACTTCATATCTCACCATAGCGGGGGCGTAGGGTTGTAGACATTAGATAACCTTATCTCTACTCATGTCTTGTCCTTAACCGGGGAGGGTTCCAGTGGTGCCTTGCGAGGCACTGGGGGGAAAGAGTGCTAGGTTGAGTTTTTGTCGAGTGTTTGCATATGGGACTAACACCCCAACCTACGGCTTGTTTGCAGCTCCTCATGCCCATCCGTCACTTAGTACGGGGCTAGGGTGTAGATATATTGTCTGGGTAGATTGGTTACTTGGAAATCATTATTTTTTATATATGCTTAAAACTCTTATATAAAGGGGAAATCATTATTTTTTAAAAAAACTAAAAACTCTGATATATTTATACAAAAATTATTCTAACAAGTAGCTCTAACACTCCTTATCATTTCCTTCTCATTAAGAAGCTCGATCATGCCTTTATCTAATTATCGCTCTTTTATGTAGTGCTTTGTTTCCCTACCCACTTTCGCTAATAACAAAGAGGGAGAACTAACATGATAAATATAACCCGCTATCAAAAACCCAACATGACAAATTAAGATGATAGCTTACATATTAGGGGAGCAATCACTTAGGGGGAGCATGTATTTAGGGGGAGAAATTCTAAATGCTAAAATCAATAATTATCATAAAGTCATCACTCTCACACACACACAAGTATAGTCTCATCATGCTTATCTATTAATGCTTTGATTTATCATTAATGGATTTGTTATTATCAAAAGGGGGAGTTTGTTGGAACATGGTCTTCCGCATCTCCTAGGTTTGAGAATAACAAATCCTATGTGTATTTGATCTTGTGTGATTAAGTGTGCAGGAAATCAAAGCCCACATGACTCAAGGATGGTTGTCCCCAAAATTGAGGCCAGAATTCAAACATGACCACTAGCGCCGGCGGTAGCGATAGCGCCCGGCGCTAGCGATGATTAGCGCGATTCCGGTAGTGTTTTTAGAAAGAGCTAGCGCCCGGCGGTAGCTACTAGCGCTGGCGGTAGCATAGCGCACAAGAGGCATAGAGCAAAATGTTACCACGGATTGAAGATCCTGCCGCACAAAATCTTTCCTAATCTGGGCTAGCGCCGGCGGTAGCACTTGGGCTATATAAAGGACCCCTCACCTCTCGTTTCAGACACACATTAGGGAGAGAGAGAGGCAGTGATACAACTCCAGAGGCCATCTTGGCCGAAACTTGAAGCCCTAGCGAAGCTCTGCAAATTTCTGAAGGAGGATTACGTCACGCCGGATCCAAACGAAGTCCGCTTCTACAAACGCTCTACAGCGGATCTTCATCTCCGACATCAGAAGTTCATCTTAAGGGAAGTTTTATTATTTTATTTCTCTTTCTTCATTGTAAACGGTAGTGAAATCGCCTCGTGTTGGCGACTAGGTCTGGGGTAGACTTAGGGCTGAAATTCGCCTCGTGTTGGCGACTAGATCTAGGCTAGTTCTAGGGGGTGCTCGAGGCCACATCCGGGGAAGGATTGGCTAGAGCGGCTTGAGGCCGAATCCGGGGAGGATAAGGCTAGGGCCACCGGTTCGTGGGGAAGCGAGTCGGGATATAAAACAAAAAGAACTTTTTTATTATTCGCCTCTGATCTCTAGCGTCATCGAGATCAAGTTTTGTAAAACTTATTTATCATTAATAAAGCTTATCTCTCTTTTTGTTTTACTTAACTTCGTTCATGTCTTTAATCTTGCAATAATTCAAAGTTTTTAAATATAATCTAAAGTTTTTGAAAACTCTTATTCACCCCCCCCCCCCCCCTCTAAGGGCGTCGACCGATCCAACAACGCCCTCGGTCACGCCGTGACCAAGAGCATGTCAGCTTAAAGTGCCAATTTCCAGCTCTCAACCAATTTCAGTGAAGAATCTCGACGAATTGATCAAGTCACGCCCTCGGTAACACTCGTGACCTAGGCCGTGTATCAAGTCATGCACATGTCTCGACAAATCTGACCACATTTAGCAATTCTCAATGAATTGATCAAGTCACGCTCTCGGTCACGCCCATGATCGAGGCTATATAGAGTCACGCCCATGTACTCCTGGTCAAGAAGACATACCGTGTCTTCAAGCCGATCGACCTGATGTCTTGATGAATCACAAAGTCACGCCCTCGGTCACGCCCGTGACCGAGGACGTGTAGCGTGTCACCAGCCAATCTTCCAGATCCATCCAGAATGCCAGCTGTTTTGATGACTTCTCCAACACACCTCAGGTCACACCAGTGTAGCAGGTCACACCAGTGTAGCAAGTCATGCCCTTGTTCAGACACGTCCCCCGTCAAACTTATCTAGAATTTTCCAGAAGGCCAGCTGTTTTGACCCCTTCGGCAAGCCCAGGATTACACGCCCTCGGTTAGGCACGTGACCAATGACGTGCACTGCAAAATTTTGTCTATAAATAGATCCCGACCCCCTCAACAATTCTCCCTCTTGGATTGCCCTTTTTGGGTGATCTTCCACCATCTTTTCAACTTTTTTGTATTTTCTTTTGAGTTTTTAGTTTTTCTTTTAATGTAATTTTTAATTAAGTGTTGTAATTTCTTTTTAGCATAGTTTCATTTCTTGTAATGTCACATTTTAATTTATGCAAAACTTAGTTTTAATTATGTAATGTCTCCTTTTTAGTGTATTTAATTTTACGCATTTTCATTATTAATAGCTTATGCAATTTTCTTTAATAGCTTAGTTTTAATTTATTGTAATGCATTTATTTCCCGTCTATCTGTTTGGGTAGAACTCGCTCATGCATTTATTTCCCCTCTACATATTTGGCTAGAGATTGCACTTCTATCTTGTAATTATTTAATTTCAATTCTAGAATTAGACTTACAGATTTTTGCATAGCTACTAATAATGAAATTAATAATTAAAAGAGAAAATTTTGTGTTTTTTTTCATAGTTTAGTTTCATTTCCCGCAATTTCATTTCTGTCCTGCAATTTCAATTTCTGTCCTGCAATTTCAATTTCTGTCCTGCAATTTCAATTTCTAGCTTAATTAATTTCAATGCCCGCAATTTCATTTCTGTCATGCAGTTTTCATTTCTAACTTAGTTTTCATTTTATGCAATTTCATTTTCTTTAATTTCCTTTCTTGCAAATTTTTCTCTTTTTAATTTCGTTTTTTATTTTCGTGTTATTTTTGTTTAATTTTTAGCCTTTTCCTTTTTTGCATCTTTTATTTCATGTTATTTTTGCTTTCTTGTTTTTATTTTATTTTAAGTTTCGTTTTCTTGTTTTCCTTTTTATTAAGCTTTTGTTTTCTTATTTATTTTAGTTTTAGATAGTCTCTGTTCGCGTTTTCTTCGATAGAATAATAGTCCATTTTCTCGAAGTAGAAGTACTCGACAGACCCTGGATTTTTATACGACCATGATATTTTCTAAAAATATCCTATAATATACGCGATAAGGTATACTTGCTTTTATCGAAAGATTAGTTTGGATAAACTTCCAAAAGCTCTACAAAAAGCCCTCCTTTTCTTATAAATCTTAGAGTTTTCGGCACGGTCGCCGGGGTGATTTCGTCGATATTTTGAAAGAAGAAAAGACAATTACTTCTATCTTCCGATAGGATAATGGTTAGTTTCTCGAAATAGAAATACTCGTGAGACCCCTCGAAAACGCTCGCCGAATTTTGTTCATCACGAGAGGCTTTTGCAGCATTCTAAATTTACCTATCAGCGATCGCCGCATGTAGCGGCGCAGCCAGTGTGGTGTTTTGGGACGCCATGACGCGGGCCCCCGCTGTGAGGTTTCCGACGGCGGCAAGAGCCGCCGAGCTCAAGTTCTTTTTAGAGGAGCCCGATAATTTCGACACTATTTGCGTCGATTTCAACAGGTAAATCACTCGAAATTGCCTTTTCAAACCTTGCGTTTATGGTAGAAGAAGTCTGGCATTCCACCTTGTGTCTTTTGCTTTGTCTGAACATGCATTTTTTTTGTTTGTTGGTTTATTATCATGCTGACGCTTTAAATTCATATAGGTGGCCTTTGATTGGAAACAATTAGTATGAGACACATTTTTTTATTATGTTTTTCAATATTTTACGATAAATCTGGAAAATAGTAGGAAATGATAAATATTTGGGTTGTGTTGTTTTAAAGGTTCGTTCCAGGGGAGTGGAAACTATTGCAGATAAAAGCACACCCGTTTGGCTTGTTTGGGGATAGTGTTCGATCCCAAAATGCTTGTTGGGTTGGGTTGGTCGCAATCGCTACTACGTGACACAAGCAGGGTTTCAGCCCTAATTTAGGGCAATGCTCGTGGAAGATAGACCACGCTAAGTAAGCCCCTAATGTTTTTTCTTTTTTAAATTTAGCTATGCATGTGCGTTTACAGAGGCCTCCATAGTCATTATCCAGCTTTATTCTAAAAATTTGGGGTGGATTTTTGAGGTTCAGTATTGGAGTGCAGCGGCTGAGTGAAATTGCTGCAGTAAAACTGCGTCATTTTTGGCTCGTTGGGACAACCTTCGGCCCCAGCATGCTATTTTGGGTTGGGAGGCATGAACGCACCAGGATACTCTCCGCACTGTTTTGACCCAAATTGGTCAGTGGTGTTTGTGACCGCCGGTCCAATTGTGACCCGTGTTTCACGGAAAATTTTCCCTACGCTCAGCGCACGATAGTATCCTGAGATAATAAATAGCAGGATTTTTTTCCGGGCCCAAAACATTCCGCCTCCTTCCTGAAAATTTAACTCCACCGAATCCCGCTATTCCAAAACCCTTTTAGACCCTTTTTTCGCCGCTGACAACCTCTATAGAAGGGAAACGGTGGGAACCTCCAAAACTCAACTCCGCCGAATCTTGCTATTCCTAAACCCTTCGTGACCCTTTTTTCGCAGGCGACAACCTTGCATTTGGGAAATGGTGGGAACCACTGTAACTCAACTTCGCTGAATCTTGCTATTCCTAATCCCTTCCTAACCCTATTTTGGTCGGGGACAATCGCTGTAGAAGACAGCCGAAACATCTGACAATTGCCTTAGAAGTCTGTGTACAATTGCTGTAGAACGCCTCATTCCTGAACTCAATTTCGTCGAATCCCTATTAGTGAAGGCCATCATTCCTTTTTACACTTCTATAACTTAATTTTAACACATTTAGCTTATTCAATTTGTCAGTTTTCTTATTGTATTAGGCTATTACATCAACATCTGTTTTGTTTGATTTTTCGTTACATTATATAGTTTTTTTTATTCTTCACAATTATATTGGTTGAATGTATTATAACTTTATTATAGTATGTAATATAGTCGTATTACATTGTAGGTTATACAATTGTGTAACACCCTCCTTGTTACATAAAATATAACAGTAGGTCTGGCCGGGACCCCACGCCATATTAAACGAACAAGAAAGAGGGTCACCTATAAGTTGTTAAATGGTTTAATTAAACCATTTCAGGATACTCAGAACTATACAACAGAAGCGTTTATTAAGTTCAAAATCAGCTTACATGTCTACTGTATACACTAGGAATGAAAGTACAACAATAAATAGTTACTTGTTCTGTTTACATCATCAAATGGTTTTCTAACATCGGCATGCAGACCACTCACACATGAAAACAAGTAAACACAACACTTAGGCCTTCGAGGGCCAGCACAGTACAACAACTGGGACTCCAAACCGCTACCTCCCACTCGGATCGCTAGCATTTGTACAAGCACATTCCACCAAAACGTGGAAAACAAGTAACCGGTCAGATTTAACTGACCAAGACTTATAACGACCACACCCCATTCCCGGGACAGTGGTACTCGTTCCCTGCAAGCAAGCAGTGACATCATATATCTCAAAATTGCATCTAAGCACTACATATATATGCAATCAACAACAACGTAGACACTCACAACCATACGTTTCGTGCTCTCATGGAACTCTTTCGGTGTACTCTCTGAATCACACCACCATCCTATGCCCCGCTTAATGTAGATGGTTCTGAGCTTTACCGTCAAGGTCGTCATACCTTACGGTTCCTTTCTCAAAATTCTTTCAGTGCACCGATGGGCGACCTCTTCACGGACCAGCTATGGGAGGTGTTCAGTTCAGCTTTTCCCGTGCTCATATCGTCAAATCAAATCTAACCAACGCAGGTACGACTTCCCCTTGTTCCCGATGTCGACACACAAGACCAACGAAGCTAGGCACACATGGCCCTTCCGCTTCTGTTGTTACACCCACAGTCCCCTTGACCTAAGTTTCACAGTCTTCACAATTTGTTCACAGGAGCTACCACCAGTGCTATCGACAGAACACACCTTTGCCCTCAGCTATGCTCAGCAATTGTAGGCTTATAGCTTTCTGGTGCTACGCACCCAGTCCCAAGGACCTAGGCTTCACACCCTTCACAAACGGCTCACTGGTTTTGACCAGGAGCTACCGTCAGTGGTAGCACTACCGCTGGGCGGTTAAAGACAGAACAACGATTCTGTCCCCTTTTTCGGTATTTTCTAGAGGTTGTCTCCAGAACTCCCAGCAGTTCACCACAGTACCCAGAACCCAAAACTACAACATATATACACTGGGTCTTCTCCGGAATGCAATAAACAATATAATCATCACCAATCCAGACCAACTTGTCTGGGTGCGCTTCATACATCATGCCTATGTCTGTATATCGATCTAGATTATATATGCAATTTATATAGGGAATATTTCATATCGACTCATCGGAAGAATCCTCTCCACTAATTAGTGGAATATCTTCCTACTATTATGCAAATCAAAGGAATAGCTTGTCCAGATATTCAGGTGGAGAGTCGTTACCCGTGAAGCTCGTTTCAGTGTCATAGTATCGCAGTTGAGCCGGATGGAAGCGTTCAAACCACCTTCCTCTCCACGGATCTAGCATTGGCACAAAACTAAAGGTTGATTTCAGCCTTCTCCTTCCTCCTTCTTTCTTTTCCTTTTCCTTAGCTTGAAGAGAGAGAGAGTGTGTGTGTGTGTGTGAGAAAGAGATAATAACTTATCTCAAAAGCCCCTCAACCCTTAAGGAATTTGGGCCTAAACTCAGCCACATGATCTCGAAGCCAAACTCAATGGATGACCACGATTTAAATTAAAGAGTCTGATTCTGGCAGTTACCTCCCGGCGGTAGCACTACCGCCCCGCGGTAATGGCTTAGGCGGTGGAGCTTATCCGCTCACCGCTCATCGCTTAATGACCGCTTAAGGAATTCATCATGAACCTACAACCAGCGTTATCACTAACGCGTGGCGCTAGCGATCTAGCCGATCGTCGAGACCGCTCAACGACAAAGGAACTTCACGTCAACATGGCAAGTCATCAAGTCGATATCGACCTAACGCTAGTGTTAGCACTAACGCCCAACGTTAGTATGTCGACTTGACACCTTGTCGAATTGATCTAGCCGATTTCTTCCAGTCGATATCTTCAAGACCATATCACTAACACCAGTGTTAGCACTAACGCCCAACGTTAGCTCCTACAACCAGAAACCTTGCTTTCTTCAGCTACGAAAACATGGGGTGTTACAAACTGATAGTTTACTTGGTAGTAGTCTAACTCACCCTGAGGGGGGGGGGGGGGGGGGGGGGGGGTGAATTGGTTCCTTTGATATTTTCTACTTATAGCTAGCAGTTGTTTAATGATTAATTAAAATAATAGCAAATCACAGAAAACACTGCTGCTTATAGTGGTTCTCTAAGACAGTGTGTCTGTGGGTAGTCCACTTTTCCTCTACACCTTTCTAATTGTATGTTAGACAAAACAAACTCCTCCAAATCTCAGCTCCAAGTGCTTACAACTTAGATCCCTCTGGATCTCTCAGGTTTCCTCCAAACCTACCTCAGGCCAACATTTCTACCACTTAGAGTACTCCAACTCTTAAGACACAGAAATTCTCATGATTTCCTACCTCAGGCCTGTCAAGAAGTCCTACCTCAGATCTCCTCAGATATCTTACTACTCAAGCTGGGAGTACAACTCTACAACCTCAGGCACAAAGTGTTGGGAATCTTGCCCACATGATTCCTGATTTGAAGAAGTCACCAAGTCAAGAAAACTTCACTTTGTTTTTGATCACTTATCTAGCTCATAATCTCAGGAAGTTAAAAGAATGGAGTTCGTCGAACGAAGAATGAAGTTCGTCGAACGAAGAATGAAGTTCGTCGAACGAAGAATGAAGTTCGTCGAACGCAAAGACAGGACAGAAGCAAATGCAGAGACTTGGCGAGTTCGTCAAACAAAGAATCAGGTTCGTCGAACGCAGAATGCAGTTCATCGAACGAAGAATCAAGTTCGTCGAATGAAGAATGCAGTTCGTCGAACGCAGAAACTTCTCTACAGATTGACAGAATCCGCTGAGAAGAGGAAGCCATCTCAGCCCAACCCGCTGAGACAGATTCAAAAGGAAGGAATGTCGTCGAGAAGATGCAGTATCGTCGACATCATCAAAGAAGTTGTGTCATCGGAAAGGCTAAGTAAGACTGATGCCAATGACATCGTCGTAAAGAAGGCGTGATGTCGAGAAGACTGGAGAAGGATAGCTGAAGACAAGCAGTTGCTAAAGTAGAGTCTGTCGACATGATATCGCTTATGTCGTCGAAAGAACAAAGTGATTACGACGACAGACTACAAGAAAGAAGATCACGACGACACAGTCAGAGATAGCATATCGATGTATATGCAGAAATGCCAGAATATCTCGTATCATCGAGACATCAGCGTCCGAGGCAGAAGCTAGAAAACTTGAAGATCCACCAAGGCCTAAGGCATCATCAAAGTCCTGTCGTCGAGATATTATCCATATCGTCATAATGCTGTCAGTATCGGCATGAAGCTAGAAATATCGTCGAGACGGAATTCAAATGTTGCGGACGCGTGATGAGTCCTGATCATATACACATTTATGGACTCATCTGGGCCGATTTCCTAGTTTATGCACTACACTTTAGGCATATTTTCGCTCATATTTGTTATTCCATGCTATGTGCACTTCTAGGCCCGTTTTTGGTGTTATATCATGTTTTTCATCTTTAGTAGTTTTCATGCGCTGTTAAGTGCCACTTTCAGTGGCTGGATTTGTGGTTATGCTGGAACAGGAGTCGTGCAGGTGTTCCCGGTACAATTCTGTACAGGAACACTGCGCACGATCACTGGTTCTAGTGCGCACGACCACTGGTCGTGCGCCACTGATCGTGCGCACTTAACGCCTTTTTTATGAGTTCTGTCTGGCTTATCACACGACCACTTACGACAGTGCGCACGACCACTGGTCGTGCGCCATTGGTCGTGCGAATATTGTATTTTATAATTTCTGACCTTGCAGGCTCCGCCCAGGCAGAGCGCACGATCACCAAATTCTAGTGCGCACGACCACTGGTCGTGCGCCAACGACCGTGCGCGCTGTTCAGTCCAGCGCCTATAAATTTCCCTGCTCGCGATTTTAGGTCGATCCTCGCCGTTTTTCTCGCCCCGCTCCGCCGTTCCGCCCGATTTCGCCCCTCCATCGCCGCCCACCATCGGGAGGTGCTCTGGGCTTGTTCTTCACGCAAATCTTGAGCCGGAGCTTTCTCTCGGCCTCCTCCTTCATCCTAGCGCTCCAAAGGAAGACCTAGCCACCATTACCATCAAGCAAGGGGAAGTTTGCAACCTCTACCGGATCGTGACACGAAGAAGACGGGCTCATTGGAGAGTAGTGACAGCTCTCTCTACCCCGGACGTAGTTGCGGACCGAGCTTGGACGCGGATTGACAACCCGGCGATTCCAACCGTGAATCTACAACGAGCCTTCAGATTCGGTCGATTTCTTGCCTTGTTCTTCTCTTATTGATGTGTATATGTTTTAGATCTCATTATTATGATGAAGTTGCACTTAAAACTAGTTTGTATTTCTATATATTTCATATCTATGTGAAATGTTTGTTGTTTGAGTTGCTTGAGGTGCGCCCCATTCCATCCTCCATCCCGCCGTCACGTTCGTCGCCGCACTAGCAATTGCTAGTGGCGTGCTTGTCGAAGAGGTGCTTACGACCCTCACTCCGTTTGCCTACTCGTCCATCCGCCTAGCGAAGCGTGGCATAGCGGCCCGTGTAATCAACTCACCCTACGAAGCAGCGCGCTCAAGGCCTGCATAGTTCGATTCCGTCTGCCTACTCGTCCATCCGCCCTTGCGACGCAGCGCGCTCAAGGCCTGCCTAGTCTCCATTCCGCCAAGCGAAGCATTGCATAGCGGCATTGCATAGGAGTAGTTGTAATATTTTATTTTATTATTCGCAAACCAAATCCCCCATTTCCGCATCCATCCGCTCGAAAGGACTTCAATCTCAAGTCCTTCCTCGATAATAAACTCCACCTTACTGTGTTCCTTTGAGATCAATACTTGGGGATTCATTCCCATTTTATATTACTTGAACGATCGGTACACTGCCGTTTCGTGCCGCAGTCTTACTACCGCCTTTAGCGGTGTGCTAAGATTTGCGCATCAAGTTTTTGGCGTCGTTGCCGGGGAACACAGTCGTGTGAGTTTTCTAGAGAGGGAGAACCTGAGAGATAAGCCCTTCCATTTGTAAATTGCATTTCTTTGTTTTATTTCTTTTTATTCCATTTTCCTGTTTTAATTAGGTTGCTTTAGTAATTTTTGTTAGGTGTAGTATTTTGCACAATAGCATTTTTATTTTGAATCGTATTATCTTCACACTATGTGGGCACATCTTAATTTCCGTTGCCGTTGGTGTGGAGCTACCTCCCACTCTAGTGATGAATGCCCTACGGAGAATAGTAGGCATAATTCTTATAGCCCAGCATATGGAGCACCGACTTCGTCTGGTACTCCATATGGTGCGCGTAAGTCTTATGGCTACTCTGCTGAGCCTTTACCGTCTTACTTCTTTTCGGCTTCAGCACCCGTTGTGCCAAAGAAGCCTGCTAGGCAGTGCCAGTTTTGTCAGAGCACAGATCATGCCCTGAAGGATTGTGCTGCTTATCTTCACCAATTGGATGAGGATGACGAGCCGGATATCCGGATCGTCCCAACTCCTAACTCTGGCGGCACACCTTCAACATCCGGTTTTGTGTCTTTGCCACCTTCACATCTTGAAGGGTATGGCGTTGACACAGTCACCAGATGTGTGGCCGATCTGGGCACCGACATTGCTGAGCCTATTCTCCCAGTGCATCCACCACCTCTAGTGGATTCGATTCTTTGTGAGGAATCGGTGCTTGACTTTTATCCGAGCACTACTCCTCCCCCTGTTGTGCATACTATACTCATCTCCGACGACATTGTTGATGATGTGTCGCAGGATGAGGTGGGTGATCTGAGTATTGTGCCTACTCCTACGGAGGAGGACAACTTTCTAGGTGAAGAGGAGTTTTCTTCAGCACCGGTGGAGGAAGTCCAAATCCTAAGCTTGGCCACCATTGATCCCACCAATTCTTGTAGCATTGATGACAATGCAAACATTACTTTACTTACCCAACCTGATGGGAGTGAGACCGGGATCACTCCCCCGATTTCTGATTATTTTTGTCCTTCTTCTCTTTTATTTCTTGTTCCCCTTCCTTCACCCGAGCCTGTGCAGGTTGAATCTTCACAGGTACTTCAGGAGGACTTGGAGCTTTTTGCTCAAGTCAATGATGAGAGCATCCTCTCATGTGAGGAGGTTTATTCCCCCTCCGTAGAGGAAGCTCCACTCATTGCCTTCGCCTCCTGCTGCCTCCCTGTGGACGATACCTTGCTGGGCAAGGATAGTTTTGGTGAAATGAGTGAGGACCAGGCCTCCTCCTCTTCTTACTTTCTTTTCCCTCTACCTGTGATGGGCAGGTTTTATTTATATTCGGGTAGAGGCGTGACTGTTCTTTCTCCGTATAGGTACCCGCTACCGACACGGATATTGGGCCAGTTACCTGCCCACTTCTCCTTCCATACTCCCATTAGCTAGATATTATAAAGTTTTGAATAAGTCGTGCTGGGATGACAATAACCCCAGTAGTTATCTTAATTTTTCCTGCATTTTCATGTCTTTTCTAATTTTATTTAGTTAATCGCACTTTATTTCAGTTTTCTATTTTCTTTTGTTTTTGCGGAGCTGACCCCTGCAGGTATCCTTCTTCTGGATGGCGGATGCTGTAGGTTTTTCATGGTTTACACGCGTCTTCTGGTATGCTCACTTGCTGAGCATCGGGTACTGTCTTTCCCTAGCTTTATTCTGAATTGTACAGTCATATTCTGCATTAGATTGTTTAGTTTAAGTCTGGGGGAGAGCAGTTTTTGTGCCCACTCACGTGCACTCTTGCATAGCATGCTAGAAGTACTTTTATTTTTTGGAAATTGTTGTTCATTCTCATTGCACACCACAGCACCCACTTGAGCGCGTACTCATCTGTTTGCTTGCTCTGTTGTGAATTTAATTCTTCTGCTTATTTGGGAAAGTCTAAGCGATGGCTTAGGACTATGTAGCAGAGTAAAATGTTGACTCCAGTAGTGCTCCTAGTCGAGTGCTCGGTTACATAGAAATTTGTGTAGATTAGATTTCTCTTTATACTATGGTTTTATATTTTTCTCTATTAGTGTAAATGTTGTTTACTCTACTCAAATGGTGAATCCGGTGGAATCAAACGGTAGCGTAGGGATGTGTGTAAACGATCGCTACACTCGTATTGCTTGAGTCGGGAGAAAGGAGAATCTTTCTCGGTGGCTAGAACTTGCCCCAAGCGATTCTTGAAGTATTGGCATATGATAGTTCTAGTGCGTGAGAATGACGTAGGCCACTATTTTGGCCCGGTTGAGCATTTTATTTCATGCCTATCATCTACCCTTGCTAGCCCCTCTGTGCCTACCCCTTCCTCTTGATTCAGCCCCACTTTTATCTCACCAAAAGCTTAAAAGCCTAACCTACTCGCACACCCATATCTGAGCCTTAGTTGTAGTTTTATTTACATTTTGGGGGGTGTTGATGTGGTAATTTTTATAGTGGAAATTGTGGGTGTATTCATTGATATTTTTGCTGAAAAAAAAAGAAAAAGAAAGAAAAGGAAGAATGAAGTAGAGAAAGAACAGAAAAAAAGGGGGATTGTTATGAAAAAAGTTGAATTGAAAATTTTGAAATTTTGGTATTAGGAGTGGGCGGTGCACACACCTATGTTGCAAAAGTCCAAGTCTGGGGGTGTGGTGCATTTGTTTATTATCGTCGTGCGGGTAGCTCTATCTTATGCTCATGTTGGGTTAGGTGTGCTTAGCCTCCATATTTATCTTTGTTTACCTCACCGTAACCCAAGCCCCATCTCTAACCTAAAGTCCTACCGACTCACGCTATGGACCAATCTAGTGTCGTGGAGAGAATGTGACCGGGTGAGCCTATGGTCGCCGACACCGATGGATTTCGGTGGAGTTTGTCCAGCACCCCAATCTTGAGCAATGCTCATCTCAGCGCTTAGTTTACTTTCTCCGTATGCATGACCGGATGATTCACCGTAGTTCACCATTTTGAGTGGTTGTAATATGCTTTTACTCTTTTAGAAATATATAAACTGTTTTTATAATCAGAAATCTTTTCTACTATTTTTCTTATGCACGTGAGCATGCGACTTCGCATGGTACTCTGTATTGTAATCTTAAGCCATCTACTTTTCTTTCCTCGATCGCTTAGAATTTGTTTGCTCGGGACGCGCAAACAGGTAAGTCTGGGGGTGTGATGAGTCCTGATCATATACACATTTATGGACTCATCTGGGCCGATTTCCTAGTTTATGCACTACACTTTAGGCATGTTTTCGCTCATATTTGTTATTCCATGCTATGTGCACTTCTAGGCCCGTTTTTGGTGTTATATCATGTTTTTCATCTTTAGTAGTTTTCATGCGCTGTTAAGTGCCACTTTCAGTGGCTGGATTTGTGGTTATGCTGGAACAGGAGTCGTGCAGGTGTTCCCGGTACAATTCTGTACAGGAACACTGCGCACGATCACTGGTTCTAGTGCGCACGACCACTGGTCGTGCGCCACTGATCGTGCGCACTTAACGCCTTTTTTATGAGTTCTGTCTGGTTTATCGCACGACCACTTACGACAGTGCGCACGACCACTGGTCGTGCGCCATTGGCGTGCGAACATTGTATTTTATAATTTCTGACCTTGCAGGCTCCGCCCAGGCAGAGCGCACGATCACCAAATTCTAGTGCGCACGACCACTGGTCGTGCGCCAACGACCGTGAGCGCTGTTCAGTCCAGCGCCTATAAATTGCCCTGCTCGCGATTTTAGGTCGATCCTCGCCGTTTTTCTCGCCCTGCTCCGCCGTTCCGCCCGATTTCGCCCCTCCATCGCCGCCCACCATCGGGAGGTGCTCCGGGCTTGTTCTTCACGCCAATCTTGAGCCGGAGCTTCCTCTCGGCCTCCTCCTTCATCCTAGCGCTCCAAAGGAAGACCTAGCCACCATTACCATCAAGCAAGGGGAAGTTTGCAACCTCTACCGGATCGTGACACGAAGAAGACGGGCTCATTGGAGAGTAGTGACAGTTCTCTCTACCCCGGACGTAGTTGCGGACCGAGCTTGGACGCGGATTGACAACCCGGCGATTCCAACCGTGAATCTACAACGAGCCTTCGGATTCGGTCGATTTCTTGCCTTGTTCTTCTCTTATTGATGTGTATATGTTTTAGATCTCATTATTATGATGAAGTTGCACTTAAACTAGTTTGTATTTCTATATATTTCATGTCTATGTGAAATGTTTGTTGTTTGAGGTTCTTGAGGTGCGCCCCATTCCATCCTCCATCCCGCTGTCACGTTCATCGCCGCACTAGCAATTGCTAGTGGCGTGCTTGTTGAAGAGGTGCTTACGACCCTCACTCCATTTGCCTACTCGTCCATCCGCCTAGCGAAGCGTGGCATAGCGGCCCGTGTAATCCACTCGCCCTAGGAAGCAGCGCGCTCAAGGCCTGCATAGTTCTATTCCGTCTGCCTACTCGTCCATCCGCCCTTGCGACGCAGCGCGCACAAGGCCTGCCTAGTCTCCATTCCGCTAAGCGAAGCATTGCATAGCGGCATTGCATAGGAGTAGTTGTAATATTTTATTTTATTATTCGCAAACCAAATCCCCCATTTCCGCATCCATCCGCTCGAAAGGACTTCAATCTCAAGTCCTTCCTCGATAATAAACTCCACCTTACTGTGTTCCTTTGAGATCGATACTTGGGGATTCATTCCCATTTTATATTACTTGAACGATCGGTACACTGCCGTTTCGTGCCGCAGTCTTACTACCGCCTTTAGCGGTGTGCTAAGATTTGTGCATCAACGCGCTGTCAGCAATTAATGCCGCCGCCTGATTGTCCAATCAGCGTGTGCTCTTAAGAAATGTGGCGTCTGACACTTAAGGAATTTTTTCAGAAGACCGTTGGGAGCCTCACAGTCTTATAAAAGAGATAAGAGGTTGCCCTAAAGCGATGATCAATCAGAAAGAACTTACGCATACATCAAATAGAACAGTTAAAGCGGCGTAAAGAAAGAAAGAGAAAGACAAGAATTCTCAAAGTGTTCTCGCAAGAATCAGTCATCTGATCGACTGATAAGAAGTCGTTCCTCATCAGGCTAAGAAAAGAGATTGAAGAAGAACTGTGCTTTCAAGATCTGAATCAGAAACATCTTCTTCAACCTCAAGTTGTCAATCTCCATCAGGCTAAATTGCCAATCTTCATCAGGCAGAAGAAACAGTTTTCATCACTGTTATTTCTTGTAAGGCTTGCGGGCCAAACGTGTAAGATCTGGTTTCAGATCTAAGTGTCTAGCTTTAGGGCTGGAGAGCTGTGAGGTTTGAGGGCCAGGGAAGTGGACTTGCGGGTCCGAATTTGTCGAGCTTGAGGGCTTGGGTGCAGTAAGGGCTTGCGGGCCTAGGCTGTAGGCACAGGACTTGTGGGTTTGTGTTGGGTAGGGCTTGAGGGCCTGATTGTCAAGCTTGCGGGCTCGGGTGCAGTAGGGGCTTGCGGGCTTAGGCTGTAGGACTTGCAGGTCCGTGTTGTAAGGCTTGAGGGCCTGAAGTTTTGGCGGAGTTTGCCGATCCTAGCACACTGCTAGGTAGGCGCAGAGGGACAGAGGACTACTCAAGACACCCGGTCTTTAGGAACCTCTATAGAGCTTGAATATTCGTAACTTGCTCTAATATTTCGAAAAGAACCCAGATCACCTAACAACCCCCCCCCCCCCCCCCCCCCCCCCCTCTTGGTGAACGTTTCATTAACAACACAAAGCCTTACACACTCAGACACAAGACCCTACACACTCAGAACAAATAAGTTCTTACAGAGCTTATATGTTTGCTTATACAATAGAGGACAGTAAAGATTAAACCTTCATCTTAGATCTTCTGTTGTTGAAGCACAACAAATGTTGTCTTGAAATAGGGTTGAATGGCAGTAGCTTCAAGCCTTGTTTCTTCTGATCTTCTTCTTCAGTAGATGAAGGAAGATCCACATGTTCTTCAGGATAGAATAAGCAAGAACAAACTTATCTCAGTAATCTGCTTGTAGCTTCAGGAAGCAGATTGAGATATCTTGTGGAAGCAGTTTTTTTCTTCAATAGAACAGTAACAACTATTTCAGATCTTGTCCACTTCTGATTTAGTGACCTAACATCTTCTTTTATACCTCCTCCATTCTGCAACGGCTCTGAGGAGTGCCCCATCACAACATGGATATAAATAGAAAATATTATCCATGCTTTCTAGCCATTTGCGCCAAAAGCAGATCTCATCAGGCTTTATTCAAATATGAATCTATCTCAGCGAATTGGCTGAGACGGGCTCTAGTCTCAGCGACAGAACAGACTTTGTCTCAGCGAATCGGCTGAGACAGATTGTCTTCTCAATTGTTTTTCTCTAAATGCAGCTCAGCTGAGATAAACTCCTTCTCAGCGGCTCTAGCTGCGTCTCAACGGTTCAACTGAGACCAGACTGTTGTCTCAGCTGCTTTGACAGTACAATCAGAGAATAATTCCAATGTTTGGAATGACCTAACCCTGCATAGACATGATATAAAAGTGGGTCTACCAAATACAATATGTACTTAGCATTGTGTGATGCCTCTTCAAATCTAGGGAACATTGAGGGCAATATTCCCAACAATCTCCCCCTATTTGAAGAAGGCAGAACATACACCAATGTTGAGATACATAACCATAATAACCATATCATGACAAATTGTGAAATATCAGAATTAAAAGTCATGACAACATAACAATATCATTTTTAACAAAATATAGGCACCACAGTAGATATTAAGCATTAAAACAGAACAAATATTAAGCTTGACTTTAATTGGCCTATTAACACATGATTTCATTTCAACATAAGAATCTATTGCATTAGTGATAAAATGTCAATACAACTTTCAGTACATATTTGATTCAAATAAAAATCTAAATACAGGTTCATGTTTTTCTTTACTTTGCAGCACTTGATCATTCAACACCTTCATCAGCAACCTCTAGTTTTGGAGCAGTAGCTTTCATCTCATCTATCTTCTTCTTGTTCTCTTTCCTTTTGAAATAATGGAATGGTTTGGGGATATATTTGGAAAGCATTCTATTTGGGTTGCTTTTTCTTACTAGATTTTCTTTGAAGACTCTTTCCCTTAGGGAATTCCTCTCTAGATGCTTGATCCATTCTTCTGCAAGATATATCCTATCAATATTTTTGCACAACTGATCATGGTTCAGCCAAGCATTCAAAATTATTCTTTTAGAATCATCACTCCAATGCTCATAGTCAGGGTCTTTGGCCTGCTCACTTCTATTATTGACCATGAATTCTTCAGCAAGCAAGACACATTCTCTCTTCCTTCTTGCAGCTAGCTAAGCATCTTAAGCAATTTTGGCTTGAGCCTGAAAGTCAAAATATTCCTTTCTTAGATTATCCAGTAGAGGAAGGTTCAGTGCAATCCTAATTCCATGCAGAACCTTGAGGGCCAACTCAGAGTTTTTTTCAGCATTGGTCTCCTCCCCCTTTCTGTCTTCTTCAAATATTTTCTGTTATATACCTTGGGAAGCAGCTGCTACAGACCTAGATAGAGTTTGAAAAGCATTTTCTAAATCAGATTTCAGTTCATCCTTCATTTCCTCAGCCTCTCCTATCATTGTGGTTGTTGTAGACCACGCATACTCTTCAATATAGTTTGAGGCCTTCTCTATTGCCTAATCTGTTTTGCTTACATAATTCTTGACATAGCTCATGTCTTTCTCTAAGAGTTGCAAACTTTTGTCCATTGATCTTAGAATAGTGTTCTGAGCCACCACTGACTTTTCAGCAAGATCAAACCATTTGGTCATTTGGATATTGAGGTAGGATGTTTCTTCCTTTATGACTTTAATTTCAGACATGACCTCATTTTTGACTGATGAAACTGACTTATCTATATATTCCTTTATTGAGGCCATGTGACCATCAATTAGAGTCTTGATAGAAGTTAGGATAAGTTCATTGGAGGTGGAGGGTTGCACTTCAACAATGGTGGTTTATTGTTGTTCAGCTACCAAAGGGGATAAACTCTTCTCTTGTATGGCTTGATTATCACACTCAGTTAGAGTGGATGGATCCTTTGCAGGGGTGGATAAAACTGCTTCATCCAGAGCAAGGATCTTTGTATGCTCCCCCTCATCCTTATCATTCTTGTCAGCAACCTCTGCAAATTGATTAGTGTAATTAGCAGGAATTCCATCATCATCAACCTCATCATCATTATCATTATTGTCATTTTCATCATCTGATAAGTTCTTCTGCTCCTCCCCCTCATATAGGGCATCCATCCTTTCTGGATCAGTTGAATCCAAGAAATTTGGGGAGTTATCGGGAATTAGACTTATCCTTCTTTCAAGATTAAAGTTAATTTTGTCAATCTTACATTGCAAATCACCAGGAGAATCTGATTGCTGTTCATCATTTCTTGCTGAATCAGCAGGCACATTGTGTGCATTGATATCAACTTGGTCTTTGATGAGTCCTGATCATATACACATTTATGGACTCATCCGGGCCATTATTCAGTAAATTCACCGCACTTTAGCCTTGTTATAGCTTATATTTGATAACCCATGCTAGGTGCACTTTTGGGCCCACTTTGGTGTGATTTCGTTTTTTTTATTTTATTATCATTAGTAGTATTCATGTGCTTGTTAAGTGCCACTTTCAGTGGCTAGATCTGTGGTTGCGCTGGAATAGGAGTCGTGCAAGTGTCCCCGTTGCAATTCTGCACAGGAACACTGCGCACGATCACTTGTTCTACTGCGCACGACCACTGGTCGTGCGCCACTGATCGTGCGCACTTAACCCTTTTTCACGAGTTCTGTATGGTGCAGTGCGCACGATCATCAATGCCAGTGCGCACGACCATCGGTCGTGCGCCACTGCTCGTGCGCATTGACCATTAAATTCTTGAGTTATGTCTGCTGTAGTGTGCACGATCATCGTCTCCAGTGCGCACGACCACCGGTCGTGCGTCACTGCTCGTGCGCACTCACCAGTAATTTTATGAGTTCTGTTTCATCTATTGCGCACGACCACCGACGCTAGTGCGCACGACCACCGGTCGTGCGCCACTGGTCGCGCGAACATTTTATTTCATAATTTCTGTCTTTGCAGGTTCCGTCCAGGCAGCGCGCACGATCACCGGACTCTAGTGCGCACGACCACTGGTCGTGCGCCACTGACCGTGCGCACTGTTTAATTCAGCGCCTATATAATGACCTGATCGCGAATTAGGTCGGGGGGACGCAATTTGGCTCCGTTCCGTCCGCCGTTTTCGCCGTTTTCAGAGGGATTTCATCCCCTAGGCCTCCCCCATCATCCAAGGGCTTGCAAGAAGGGTTCCTACACTCACTTTGATCGCTAATGAAGAGGTTCTTCGCTTGAGACGTGGCCGGATGGTAAATTGCTGGAGAAGACGGGTTCATTGGGAGGTGTGACAGCCCTCCTCTACCCCGGACGCAGTTGGGACCGAGTTAGGACGCGGATTGACAACCTGGTGCTTCCTACCGTGAATCTACAACGAGACTCCGGATTCGGTCGTATCTCTCGCCCTTTTCCCTCTACTTATGTGGTTATAGTGTTGTATTCTCTTTATATCGATGATGAACGCTATGAATGATGTTTAAGATTGCTTATTTCATGATTATGAAATCATTTTGTTCATTTGTGTTAATGAGGTGCGCCCCGATCGATTTTCCGCTCCATTACCATGTCCGGTGCCGCACTAGCAATTGCTAGTGGCGTGCTTGTTGAAGAGGTGTTTGCGACCCTCAATTCGTTAGCCTTCTCGCCCATCCGCCCTTTCGACGCAGCGCGCTCAAGGCCTGCCTAGTCTCCATCCCGCCAATCGAAGCATTGCATAGCGGCATTGCATAGGAGTAGGCATAGTATTTTATTTAATTACTTGCAAACCAAACCACCCATTCATTATAGCACCGACTAAGGACTTCGATCTCAAGTCCTTCCTCGAAACTTAACTCCACCTTACTGTGTTCCTCAAGAGACCGACACTCGGGGATTTTCCCCATTATTATTACTTGCGCGACTGGTGCACTTGCCGAAATTATCGCCATCAAGTTTTTGGCGCCGTTGCCTCTCCCTAGGCGCATCTCCCAGTGCATCCACCACTTCTAGTGGATTCGATTCTTCCCGCTGTTGTGCACACTACACTCATCTCCGACGACATTGTCGATGAGGTGTCACAAGAGGAGGCGGTTGATCAGAGTGTTGTGCCTATTCCTATGGAGGAGGACAACCTTCTAGGTGAAGAGGAGTCTCCCTTAGCACCGGTGGAGGAAGTCCAAATCCTAAGCTTGGCCACCGTTGATCCCGCCGAGCCTTGTAGCATTGATGACAATGCAAGCATTATTTTGCTTCCCCAACCTGATGGGAGTGAGACCGGGACCGCTCCCCCGATGTTTGATCATTTACGTCTTTCGTCTCTTTTATTTCCTGACCCCCTTTCGTCATCTGAGCCGGTGCAGGTTGAGTCTTCACAGGTGCTTCAGGAGGACTTGGAGCTGTTTGCTCAAGTCAATGATAAGAGCATCCTCTCATGTGAGGAGGTTTATTCCCCCTCCGTAGAGGAAGCTCCAGTCATTGCCTTTTCCTCCTGCTACCTCCCTGTTGACGATACCTTGCTAGGCAAGGATGTGTTTCGTGAGATGAGCGAGGACCAGGCCTCCTCCTTTTCTTACGTTCTCTACCCTCTACCTGTGAGGAGCAGGTATCTTTATTTAAGTAGAGGGGTGACTGTTCTATCACCGTATCGGTACTCGTTACCGACACGCATATTAGAACAGTTACCTGTGCACTTCTCCTTCCATATGCCCATTAGCTAGAACTTTTATATTTTCGAATAAGTCGTGCTGGGATGACATTAACCCCAGTAGTTATCCTTATTTTTCCTGAAACTTTATTTTGTTTGGTTTAGTTGAGTTTTTGTTAAGGCTATGAATGTCTCGCTGCGTGTGCTGACTCCTGTTTGTGCGTAAACTGCACGGTGAATGGAGTTTTTACTAAAATTTTGGCCGCTGAAAAATTCCTAAAGCGCACGATCACTGATCGTGCGCACTACTTATAGCGCACGACCACTGGTCGTGCGATCGGCCCAGATTTTTATAAAAAGCCCGTCCGCCCGAGCCTTTCGCGCACGATCTAGGGTTCTCATTCGCCGACGTCCGTGCGCCGTTTCTGCCTGCTTGCCGCCGATCGTGCGCCTCCTTCCCTTCCGGTGAGCTCATCCTCTATTTCTCCTCCTTCCTTCGGCCTCCTACCACCATGAGCTCCCGTGATCGTCAAAATGTCTACCAACGCTCCGGCCGAACTTCCGCCTCTCCCGCTCAGATCCTCGCTAGGATGGCGACTTTTTCTAAGGATTCGCACACGAGGCGATTCAACTCTCTTAAGGAGAAGCCGTTCCTATCGCAGCGTCTAGTGGATTGGAACGAGTTGAATTCTATCGGCGATAATGGAGAGTTGTGCGAGGCCATCCGCCAACGTTATTCCTTCGATCACTGGAGTGGGGTGCTTGGGTGCGATGATCTCGGCTACCGGGAGCTCTCCTTGGAATTTCTCGCTACATTTGAGTGGGAAGTGTTGCCCTCCGGCCAACGTCCGGGAAAGTGCTCTTTCCGAATTTTGGGCAAGGTTTACACTCTCTCCTTATCCGAGTTGGCGGTGTGCGCTGGATTTTACACTGAAGCCGAGGCCGCGACGATCCCTTTTCTGGACTTGGATGTCTCCTTCCCAGATGGCGTTACTCCGCGTGCTGCGTGGGGTGCTCTTACGGGTCGTGATGAGGAATACGTGGCCAGAAAAAGCAAATCCACATGGATCGTCGCGCCTGCTCTCCGATACCTGCAGCACGTCCTTAGCCACTCTCTTGTCGCCCGTGCCCTTAGTCAGAATGTAGTGGGGTGGCAGGATCTGATCTCCCTCTATAGTATGGAATTTCGGCAGCCCTTGCATCTCGGCTACATGTTGGCCTTCTTCTTCCATCACGAGGCTACCTACGGTCTCACAGGCGCCATTGGTGGTGCCTACTATATCACCCGCATTGCCAAAAGCTTGGGGATCTGGAGTCATCTGCCTCCGATGGTGCAGGTGACTGCACCCTCATTCATCACGCGGGCCACCATGGTGAGTTTCCATCTATTACGGGTCGTGGGGAAGAAGAGTAGTAGACACTTTGTGGTCGTGATGCCGGGAGATGCGCCTAGGGAGAGGCAAGGCGACGAGGAGCATGGAGAGCCGGCTGAGCCGCCAAATACTCACCGCGAGGTAGCCCTTCTGCAGCCGCGAAGGCATTCATTTCAGCAGGAGCGGAGAGCCAAGGAAGAGGGAAGTTCTTCTAGAGCGCCGGAGGTGCCAAGTTTCGATCGGCGCCTCTCCGATTTGGAGGCAAACCAGTACTGGCTTACGGATTTCGTCTATCAGCAGGCATTGCGGGGAGGGCTAAATATTCCCCCACCTCCGGGTCGGGCCGCATCATCTTCCAGACGGTCGCCGTCCGTTGTGGTGTTAGATAGCGACAGCGACGACGAGTGATTTTCCCCCCTGCATGCGAGATATTCTAAGCCTTGTTTTCTGTTTAGTTTCTTTTGTTGAGTCGTTTGAACTCCTTATCTTTTATTAATTGTAATAATAACATTTTGCTTGTGGAATGCTCTTCTGGGCATAGTTTATTTATTCAGCTTTTTCTGTTCCCTTATTTTGTGTGTGAGTGCTCAATATTGATGGCAGGAACAAGTTCACTCCCATGGGTGATAACTTAGATTTCTTGATTTTTTTTTGTGCTCTCACATGTTTAGTTCAGTTTTCACTATTTTGTTGCTCTAGTGTATAACTTTCAGGTGGCCTTTGTTTCTCATGATGGTGGACGTCGCGGACTGTTCTTGATCTTAAACGCCAATCGTCTGGTATGCTCATTTCTGAGCATTGGGTAACACTTCCTCCCCTCTTTTTGCTTCAATTTCTAGATATATCGCTTAGTTTAAGTCTGGGGGAGCGGTTGTTGTTATCCAATGTGCACATGCTGCATTGCATACTAGAAGGTTGCTTTTTATTTATCATTTTCATTATCATCGTTGCATTCTTCTCACACCACTTCTCCCACTTGAGTGCGTGCTTGTCTTTTTGTTGTTGTTCCGTTTAAACTAGTTGGTTGGAATGTGAAATAGGTTGTTAACGCAGGAATTATTACTTGGAGTGCGATGTTGACTCATGTAGTGTTCTAGTCACTTCGCATGCTATGGTAGAATTTGTGTAAAACTAGGTTTTCTTTATGCATCTAATTTATGTTTAGTATTTCTGCGTAAATTTAGATTTAATATACTCAAGTGGTGAATTTGTATGGAATTGACGATAACCCGGTGTTGTGTGTGTGCGATTGCTAGTCGTGTGTTGCTCGAGTCGGGAGGAAGGTTTATCTTTCTCGTGGGCTAAGAACTTGCCCCAAGCGACTCTCGAAGCATGGGTGAGAGCTACTCGTTGAGTTAAAAATGACGTAGGCCACCATTTGGCTAGTTTGAGCTTTGTTGTTCCATGTCCATTTCATTCACCTTTGCGAGCCAAATTTGTGCCTACCAATCCTTTGTTCAGCTCCTCTTCATCCACCAAAGCCTGGAGCCTATCCTACTCCCGCAACCAAAACGTTTTTAACTGCGCTCATAATTCTAAACTTGTGTGGAGTGTGGAATCGTTGTGTTATGATGGGAAAATAATGTCCATCCGCTGATTTTGAACCAACCGGGGGTTACACAAAAGAAGTGAAATATGTAAAAGAAAAAAAAAAGAGTATTTAAAAAAAAAAGTCCTCCCGAGCTAAAAACAGAAAATCTGTTGGTGTTTGTGATGTAGGCCGTGTGAACACCTGGTTTTCATGATAAGTCTGGGGGTGTGTCACACGAGCGTAGTTTGTGGTTTTGTGGGGTGCAGCGTTCCGATAGCTCACTTGGGTTGCGCAGCCATCGTGTTTAACTTTGAATATCATACCGTAACCTAAGCCTCGTTTTAATCCTATAAGTCCTACTGATTTGATTTGCGAGTTTGCTAGCGCCGTGGAGAGAGTGTGACCGGGCGAGCGTATGGTTCACGACGTTGATGGATTTCAGCGGAGTTATTCCTAAGCCCCGATCTTTTGCAACACCCGCCTCAGTGTCTCGTCACTTTCATACTGGGCATGATCGTCAAATTCTTCATAATTCACCAACAGAGTAGGACTAAATCTTTACTTACGCTTTAATACTTATGTAAATTAGTTAGCATAATTAGAATCTTCTTCTACTAGAATTTCTACTCGCATGCGTACGTTACTTCGCACCGTACTCCCTTGTGTAATTCTCTATGTTAACTATCGTTTTCGCGCTCCGCCGGATTCGTTTGCTCGGGACGCGCAAACAGTTAAGTCTGGGGGTGTGATGAGTCCTGATCATATACACATTTATGGACTCATCCGGGCCATTATTCAGTAAATTCACCGCACTTTAGCCTTGTTATAGCTTATATTTGATAACCCATGCTAGGTGCACTTTTGGGCCCACTTTGGTGTGATTTTTTTTTTTTTTTATTATCATTAGTAGTATTCATGTGCTTGTTAAGTGCCACTTTCAGTGGCTAGATCTGTGGTTGCGCTGGAATAGGAGTCGTGCAAGTGTCCCCGTTGCAATTCTGCACAGGAACACTGCGCACGATCACTTGTTCTACTGCGCACGACCACTGGTCGTGCGCCACTGATCGTGCGCACTTAACCCTTTTTCACGAGTTCTGTCTGGTGCAGTGCGCACGATCATCAATGCCAGTGCGCACGACCATCGGTCGTGCGCCACTGCTCGTGCGCATTGACCATTAAATTCTTGAGTTCTGTCTGCTGTAGTGCGCACGATCATCGTCTCCAGTGCGCACGACCACCGGTCGTGCGTCACTGCTCGTGCGCACTCACCAGTAATTTTATGAGTTCTGTTTCATCTATTGCGCACGACCACCGACGCTAGTGCGCACGACCACCGGTTGTGCGCCACTGGTCGTGCGAACATTTTATTTCATAATTTCTGTCTTTGCAGGTTCCGTCCAGGCAGCACGCACGATCACCGGACTCTAGTGCGCACGACCACTGGTCGTGCGCCACTGACCGTGCGCACTGTTTAATTCAGCGCCTATATAATGACCTGATCGCGAATTAGGTCGGGGGGACGCAATTTGGCTCCGTTCCGTCCGCCGTTTTCGCCGTTTTCAGAGGGATTTCATCCCCTAGGCCTCCCCCATCATCCAAGGGCTTGCAAGAAGGGTTCCTACACTCACTTTGATCGCTAATGAAGAGGTTCTTCGCTTGAGACGTGGCCGGATGGTAAATCGCTGGAGAAGACGGGTTCATTGGGAGGTGTGACAGCCCTCCTCTACCTCGGACGCAGTTGGGACCGAGTTAGGACGCGGATTGACAACCTGGTGCTTCCTACCGTGAATCTACAACGAGACTCCGGATTCGGTCGTATCTCTCGCCCTTTTCCCTCTACTTATGTGGTTATAGTGTTGTATTCTCTTTATATCGATGATGAACGCTATGAATGATGTTTAAGATTGCTTATTTCATGATTATGAAATCATTTTGTTCATTTGTGTTAATGAGCTGCGCCCCGATCGATTTTCCGCTCCATTACCATGTCCGGTGCCGCACTAGCAATTGCTAGTGGCGTGCTTGTTGAAGAGGTGTTTGCGACCCTCAATTCGTTAGCCTTCTCGCCCATCCGCCCTTTCGACGCAGCGCGCTCAAGGCCTGCCTAGTCTCCATCCCGCCAATCGAAACATTGCATAGCGGCATTGCATAGGAGTAGGCATAGTATTTTATTTAATTACTTGCAAACCAAACCACCCATTCATTATAGCACCGACTAAGGACTTCGATCTCAAGTCCTTCCTCGAAACTTAACTCCACCTTACTGTGTTCCTCAAGAGACCGACACTCGGGGATTTTCCCCATTATTATTACTTGCGCGACCGGTGCACTTGCCGAAATTATCGCCATCAGTCTTCTTGAGGATTAGGAGCATCAATTTGATCTTCAGTGTGATCTCCTTCATTTCCATCAGATTTCTCTTCAGCAGTAGCAACATCCTCATTTTTCTCATTTTCATGAACCTCAAGAACTTCTTTATCTTGACTGCTATCAGATCCTTGATCATCATCAGCTGGAACATTCTTTGCAGGATCTGAGTATGAATCGGAACAGATCATTATAGCACTTTTTTGGCCTTTAACTAATTTTCTTTTCAAACCTGCCATCCTCCCACCCAGCTGCTGAACTTCCTTAGGGGTCTTGGGAGATGACATTTCTAGGATAGCCTTCACCTTATCAAGATTTGGCTCCAGCCCTTCCATAGTAAGGAGATGGCCAAGAAACTTTCCTTTGCTAGCTCCGAAAATGCATTTCAATGGGTTCAACCTCATATTGAAAGTTCGGAGGGTTGCAAATGTTTCATTCAGGTTGTTAAGGTGAGTTGAGAAAAGCATGCTTTTTATTAGGAGATCATCGACATAAACTTCTAAATTTCTCCCTTTTGGGGTCCATCATTTTCTGATAAGTTGCACCGGCATTCTTTAGCCCAAAAGGCATTACAAGATAACAGAAACATCCATCATTCGTGATGAATGAGGTGTGAGGAATGTCAGGCTTGTGCAATCTTATTTGATGGTAACTGGAGAATGCATCTAAAAATGTAAGATCTCTTTTCTCAAAACCCGTTCGGGTACATGAAAACTCGAACCTCTCCCGCATCGCACGGTTGAGGTGGATCTTCGCCCAGAATTGATGCCTTGCGGTGCCACCAACACTCGGGTTGGCTAACCCCGCTCAACACCGACTCTGCCGGCTATACGATCATAAGTAAATATATACCAAAAATAAGTACAGAATTAAAGGCATGTCCACAAGTCACAACATCATATAGAATATAATGAAACAGAAATGTCCAAAAAGAGACAGTACAAGCAAAAGGGGGCTTAAGCCCGATACATATCCAAAATAAGTACTCTCTCTCTCTCTCTACAGCATGCGGAAACTACAAAACTCTCAAATACTAAAATCTAACTATCTAATCATCAACCTGTGGCGTCGTGGTAGTACGCTGCATCCGCTGCTCAGGTCCTGCCGTCTCGTCCAGCTGCGCGCGGGACAACTCCTTCTCCTCGGACTCCTGCGGTCACAACCAACCGTTAGTCATAAAGACTAAGTTGTTTTGTCCTCGCCTCCCTCCACGACTCCTAGGAACCGAGCGGGAGGGAGAAGCGGAGGACAAAAAGGGGTAAACAAGGAAAGAGGTGACATGGCACTAATCTAGCAAGTATAGGAAAAGCAGTAAAACTAGCTAGCAGTATAGTGCAAATAAATGACAGTAAAGTAGAACATGAAGTAAACCAGTAAAAAAAATGCGGTGCAGTAAGTAAAACTAATCTACCATCACAGATTCGTACATTAACTTGTATGAACGCCCATACGACATATAAGTTAAGATGTCCAGGTAACCCATCATATAAAAGAGCCCATACTAATTTATATGATGGGGGTATGCTAATGTGTATGTTATATTATGCTATGCTTAAGATGACTTAATGTGTTTATGCAATGTGACTCACCCACACGACTCTATGCGCACAGACCTTTATAGTTCCCAATTTGTTTGAAAGGAAGCCAACCTTTCGGGTACCGACCGTCGTGGCTCACGGTGGCAGTGGATCGGGCACTCCACATCCTAGGCGGGTATGGTCACTACCAAGCCTAGACCTCATGTACGCCTCAACGCTAAGAACACAACAACGAAGCTCCTACGTACTCTTGCTGGAATCCACCAGACTTTAAGGTCGAGGTGGGTTATTAGGGATTGTCCTCCAGACCGCGGTACTTAACTTACCGCCCCTCTAAACCTCACCCTCACCTGAGTCAACATATTATCGTCGGTGACACGACTAGCCTAGTACCGAAGACTCGCCACTAATTGCATAAGTAACAGGTGTTATCAAGTCCACCCGAGCCTCCGGCTCAGGGACTAACACACAAGCTGAACCAAACCATCTCCTCCTCGAAGGAGATCCATACTAGCTTGCAGACCTAATTAGGCTACTCTTACCTACAATTTAGTTAGTGATATGTTTAGGGTGAATCTTGGACTTCCCGCGGTATACCCCGTAAAGGGGCCCCCAACGGTACTATGGATTCAATGGGCTCAACCCCACCATCCTCCTTCTCAAGACAATTACTTTAATTGGTAATTAACATTTAGTTCACCCTCATTATTTCATATACATACAGTGACTTAGCTCAACACCCGTCCACCCAATTGGGTTGGACGTACCTCCACAACTCATACACTAACCCTAGCATAACCTCACAGCTAACCCTAGGTTTGACCCTCCTTGAATCATTGCGAGCTATAACTCAAATACTAAATGGTTATAACTTATAAACACTACTTAGGGGTCTGAATTGTCTAAAATTCAAAATTCTGTTTTTACTAATCGCAGACCACTAAGTTGAACTAACCTCAAACCTCATAAGGGAATCCTTATAAAAACTCATCACCAAGGTCTGGGATAATTATCCTAGGCTCCTACTGACCTTAATAAGGTATGTTCCAATTTCCAGAATTTTCCATATTAATTTGGCATTTATTATTATTTAAAATAGTTAAGGCCTAAAGTCAAATTACACATGATATATCCTCAAAATATTTCTACATGCTACATGAAAATTATCAGTAAGGTAATGTTCCATATCAAGGTGGTTTACTAAGTTTCAAGACCATAGGATGTCATGTGGCCTACTAAATCATCATAGTTGTATAATTACCAAAATGCCACTATAATTAGGAAAAATAGTATTTCTCATCTGAAAATTCTACAAAAATTACCAAGTATCCAAATGGTGGTCTAGAGTCCTCTGTCAAATGATTGTATCATTATCATATGATTTGACCGATTAAAATGATTTAACATCCAAGTGTAGTAATTACCAATTTCTACATGATGTACATGAAATACAAATCTACAGGCTTCCAAATAATTATCATGGGCATACATCAACATAAAATGACAGATAACCAAGTTTCATAATTTTTCCCACTGATTTGACATTTTAAAATGATTTAACATCCAAGGGTTGTAAATACCAATTTCTACATTATGTACATGAAATACAAATCTACAGGCTTCCAAATAATTATCATGGGCATACATCAACTTAAAATGACAGATAACCAAGTTTCATAATTTTTCCCCATGATTTGACATTTTTCAAAATTAAATTCCTCTAAGCTAGTAAGCACTTAAAAATTCCTCCACAAAGGATAACACTTCAATAAATCATAATAAAATTACCATAGCTTATTCTCATCCCAATTCAGCCACTGTTAAAGTTTCAAAGCCATACCAGGTCACAAGGCCATGTATTTTATTTAATTAAGGAAAAAGTGGCAATTTCATTTATTAAGAGAAAAATACCCAAATGATTCCAAAAATTCTCATTAAATTATCTAAGCCATTTTATGCTCCTAGAAACATGACTACAAAGTTCTGAGCTAAGGCAAGGACATTTGGTACTATGTCCTTCACAAACCCTAACTTGCAACCTTAAGAGTTTACCCTTCGGGTTTTAGGACACCCCACCCTAATAGCTCCAAATGCTCCATTAGGGGGTGTCACATGCAATTATATATCATTACCTACATAATCAATAGACTGGAGGAGGCCAACTCACTCAACTCCTCATATGTCCTAAACCCTAATTTGCCCCTTAAGGGCCCTCATTAGGGTTTCCCATTTTCCATATCAAATCAACTCCAAATGGAGTGAAAAATTAGTCAGGCACTACCCATGTACTAAAGAGCATGCTACCAAAATTTGGTGTCGTTTGGACTTCATATGCTCCAAAAATCAACATTATTTAAATATCTTAAATACCACAAAAACTATAGGTAAAAGTGCCCATCAAGGGCTGATCTTTGGGCAGAGGGTGCCCATATGGTATACATACCCATGGTTAAAATCTCAATTTCAAAGCTTGAGGGGTTTAGGCTAGGTAATTATTTTAGTGGACTGACCTAGTGTAGGACCAGTCCTAGTAAAATAGCTCCCTAGGGAGCCGTGGGTCACCAAATGACTTGAACTCAAGCCCTAATGAAATTCAAGACAAAGGACTACAACTTTCATGTTGGGCACTTTTTCTAACTCAGCCATTAAGAGCCCTTAATTAATTATAGAAGTGACTGGTTAAATAAAGACAGAAAATCTAATATAAAGCATTAATTAATTAGAGAAAATAGTGATGCGCACGATTCTTGGCGCAAATCTAACGGCAGCCGTCTCGTCTTCCTCCTCCAGCCAACGGCTGTGATTCAACTGCGGTGGGCGACTTTGCGAGCGAGATTCCCGGCGATCCAGCCACCACCACCGCCGGCCAACACCACCGGCACCTTCGTGGTGGTCGGGGCTACCATCCACCGACGACTGGCGGCCAGAGGCGGCGGTTTCTGGCGATCCCAGGCGTCCCAATTCGAGCCGAAATCCATGGAATTGAGGAATGGATTCAGGATCAATTGAGCCCGATCCTTCTTCGTTTTGTGATAGGAAGCTAGCATGGGGGGAGGGGAGGAGAAACGAACCGTGATTGGGGCGTGGCGGCGGATCCGGTGACGGTTCGCCATGGATTTGCTTTGCTCCAGCGACCCTGCTCCCGAGCTCGTTTCTCCGGCAATAGCTCTGCTTCAGGTGTCGTTCCCGACTGCTCTCTCCCTCCTGAAGGTGATGGTGTGTCTGGAATGAAGTGAAGAGGCCTCTATAGTTGGTTTTGAATTGAAGCCACCTCGGTTAGCCACCTTGCTGCCACCCTCCTGCAGCTGCTGGTCTCCTGCTTCCCTCTGGGTCAAGCCCAGACCCACAGCAATCAGGGTTGGCCCCTAAGCTGATTGGAGGTGGAGTGTATAGGGGGGTGTTAGCTTTTGCTTTCTCCTTTTGCTTTATGCTTTTTAACCACTTTTTGGTCCCCCTCTCATTTGACTAATCACACCATGGCTTGGGTTCAGTCCTAGGCTGATATGGGCAAGACCTAAGTCCATGAATAATGGTTAATTGATGGGTGTTGGGTTCCACTCAATTTAGGCTTGGAATTCACCTTAAAGGGCTACGTTGACCATGGTTGACTTTGGTCAACAAGGTGAGTGGGTTGACTCCACTTGGGGGGGTCATGGGTCCCTTAACATCACCCAACATTGGTTGGTCCATGGTGGGGCCCCAATTGGTTCAATTTAAACAAAGGGTGTAGATTTGACCAAAATTGGGTAAAGTTTGACTTTGGTCAATTTCATGCAATTGGGTCCCACCCAAGTGCAATTTCCACCCTATTTGTCTCCCTTAGTGGTTAGGGCATCACATGTGAGGTCAATTTGGACAAATGATGATCAATTGGCCTAAGGGAGTGATATTGGACCATGTTGATTTTGTGCCCTTGGTGTGCACTTAGCACACTCCACTTGGCCCAAGGGCCCTAGTGGCCACTCTGCATACCACCCATGCCCTAATACCAACTAGGGGTCTAGAAGGACTGGGGATGTTACAAATCCCAATAAACAAAAGAAGTATTTCGTCCTCGAAATTTAGGTTCGGGTCTACGGGTTGTAAGTACTTATAAGAATAAAGAATTTCAAAGATGTTTAATTTGCACCTGAAGTGATGAGTTCCGGGAAACGTTGTTGCATGAAGTCCAATGGCACCCAGTTATGCTCCTCTTGCCCATGATTGAACTATAATAATCGGACATCAGAGTCTCCTTCCACGGAAGAACTCGGACCTCTACTATATGAGAACTCAAACTGGAGCAACAGTCTTTACCAAGATTTCTCATTGCACTTCCATTATTCCTTGCTACGATTGTCGGCAATATTCCTACCAGGGCTTTATTGAAGGTTTATTCCGCCGCTCAGACCATCGTGTCACTAGTCACAATGCGGGTTCCACTTTTCTCCGTCCCGGTGATAAATAGGAATTAGACACTTCGAAATCAAAACAAGCTAACCAGGTGTGTGTGTTATCAAAATCACTACACCCCCTGGAGGAGGATCTATCTGTAACACCTAAGATCCTTCATAGTTAATTTATACTATCATGCTGTGCTAGATGGCACTGAAATCCTTCGAGTTCAACTTAACTTCATAAGGTTATATTCACGAACCATGCTTACATAATACTCCGCTAAAAAAACCGATTAGCCATGGCGTGATCATTTAGCCAACCGTCATTGTCTATTCTGATTCTTCACTATACGACTCCCTTACATGTAGGTGTTCAGCACCACCTACACCAAGAGACTTTATCCCTTAACATATGAGGTCTCTGCTGATAAACCGTTTCCGACTCCGCGGATACAAGGTCAGGTTTATCAGCTACAAAATAATAGCATAAACCTTGATTACACTTGGGCCAGAGTCTCTTATGTCCTACGAACGTTACATGAGGTTAACGATTCCTCACGTTAACTAAATGTAGATATCCTCCATGTTTTTCTTTGAGGCACATAACGTCTGTAGTTTAAAATTGATGTTCGTGAAATGACTCCCAACTACTTTCCATATCCATTTGGTTCATAACTCACGAGGGTAAAACCCCTTTTTATCATGACATGTTTTGACACAATTTGATTTCAACATGAAGGGTGTCTCATTAAAACCCATTAATCCTCGAGAAGTTTCACCATTTATATATGGAAATCAAACTTGTCTCCCATATTCTTGAATCTTCATAAATGTGATTAGAATTTTTGGAGAAATTGTAAGTTCTGGTTCTTAAGATCGGAGGATTGTATGTAATTATATATCTTCAATATACCATTCGTCAAATTTCACTTTAGATTTCCAATATCGAGTGGGCTAAACTTCCAAAGTCAAGTGGTCTCATCTCACTTAAGCTATAAACTATGACTTAAAGGCTTCATCATAACGACCCTTCTCTTAGTTGTGTCGTCCAAAAAAAATTACGTCAATAAATATCATCAGGTAATATTAATAGTTTCAAGCGGGAGTTGATAGTAACAGCACCTAACCATTTGTTTTAACTCTCAAATCCTCAACATTTTAATACATGATGGTCGTTGTCATTTTTCCCGTGATCCAAACATAGTAAGATCCTCCACCTTAGCCCTAAATAGTTTTATCATCATATTATAAGATCCAAAGAGTCACCTTCCTAAGCTCTCTGGTTATGCATAAACCAACTCTAAGCGTAAAATGATCTTAACTAAATTTACACCAAGGAGAGGGCTTGAATTTGAATTAAGAATACTATCTGAAAATTACCTTTGAAAGCCCTGAAGTGCAAGAAACTCTAGTTGTAATTTTCTTAACTTGCGAAAACTTGATTCCAATCTTCAAAATTTTACGATGTGACACATTTATCCCAAGCTACTAACCTGGCATTCTTCTTGTTTTCAGTACTTGACTTAATCGAGACATTTGTTCGGACGTCAATGTTTATTAATTGTTCCGATAACTCTACAAATCGATGTCTTAAGGTTAAGAAGGTGTATTTACAACAATACACTCGTAGGTATGTTACGATAAACTGATTATTTCTTATGGTCATGAGAACTTATAGCCCAGTCTTACTTCTATCCATTCTAAATCTTACTTGGTCTTGAACTGAATTTGCCGTTTATGACATTTTTCCCTTGTGACCGGTAAGAGCTTGATGACCAAACGTCCTTATAAACGACAAAACAACATTGCTTGGATCAGGAAGTTAGAGAAATTCCCTAACTTCTTAACCTGACCTTCTTGATTCCGAGAGTCTTATGCCCATACACTGGACAACCCTTTACGTATAACCAAATAATTAACAAGTTAATCACTTTTGTCGACCTAGATTCAGCCTTGGAGTAATAAAATGAGTACACGCTCACTCTTAAAGTGTACCATTCACTTATCTTGCCAGTATAACTATAGCGGTCACCACTTGGTATAACCAATCCCTGCTAATTAAGGTGAAGTAATTCTCCAAGGGTCTCAAACTCTAAGGAGGGTTGGTCCACAAACAAAAGTGTATGAATAAGATCTCGCCAATACCTGAGTGTCATTGAATACTCCAAACCCCGAGATTATTACGTAAACGTCACAACATTTTCCAAATAAAGCCTAGGGGCAATCCAAGTCGGTATTTTATTGGCCCAATAAACAAAAGGATAAGCCCCTACCGATTTGGGCTAAGTCTCTTCAATACTTCTACGGTATAATCATCTTATATACGTACAGAAACTTTAGGGCATATATTCTCTGACTTGGTGTTCCACCCTGAGACATATTGCTATGATAAGACTTAGGCTCCCAATGTTATAAGTTATGCTAACTTTTCCGAGTTCCCTATATGATTAACTAGGCAAGGGGGGGCCTTTTCAAAAAAATTCAAATTCCAATTCGACCTCTGGTATTTTATGGTGGTTGCCTCAACGTACTATAAAGGGAAGTATCAAGTTATGGTAAGGGAGTTATGCTTATGGGTCTTCTATTACTCTAAAAGAAGGCTACAGACACCCGATCTCCTCGAGATGGTCCTACCACTTGGTAGTAAAGCGTAATCTTTAGCGTGAAAGTCTCAACGTCTAGACTTATACTAACTTCTTCCCTTGGTTACGTTGGGTATCCTTAACCTTCAACCAAATCTAGACCCAAGGTCGCTCTTTAGACTAGGATGCGTCACTAAATTGTATAAGTAAGTCAAAATTTGACCTAACTTGTTGCTTAGTGGACTGTTTTATGTGATTTCATACATGGGCACACCATAGCTTCCGCTGCATAGTTTGTCCGCAAACTACACTCGAGCGGGGTGACCCAATATGTTATGGACTGTTCTCTTATGATCGTTCGTTCTTTGATACCATTTGTAAGATCTCTTTTCTCAAAACCCGTTCGGGTACATGAAAACTCGAACCTCTCCCGCATCGCATGGTTGAGGTGGATCTTCGCCCAGAATCGCTGCCTTACGGTGCCACCAACACTCGGGTTGGCTAACCCCGCTCAGCACCGACTCTGCTGGCTATACGATCATAAGTAAATATATGCCAAAAATAAGTACAGAATTAAAGGCATGTCCATAAGTCACAACATCATATAGAATATAATGAAACAGAAATGTCCAAAAAGAGACAGTACAAGCAAAAGGGGGCTTAAGCCCGATACATATCCAAAATAAGTACTCTCTCGATCTCTCTACAGCATGCGGAAACTACAAAACTCTCAAATACTAAAATCTAACTATCTAATCATCAACCTGTGGCATCGTGGTAGTACGCTGCATCCGCTGCTCAGGTCCTGCCATCTCATCCAGCTGCGCGCGGGACAACTCCGTCTCCTCAGACTCCTGCGATCACAACCAACCGTTAGTCATAAAGACTAAGTCGTTTTATCCTCGCCTCCCTCCACGACTCCTAGGAATCGAGCGGGAGGGAGAAGTGGAGGACAACAAGGGGTAAACAAGGAAAGAGGTGACATGGCACTAATCTAGCAAGTATAGGAAAAGCAGTAAAACTAGCTAGCAGTATAGTTTCAAATAAATGATAGTAAAGTAGAGCATGAAGTAAACCAGTAATAAAAATGCGGTGCAGTAAGTAAAACTAATCTACCATCACAGATTCGTACCTTAACTTATATGAACGCTCATACGACATATAAGTTAAGATGTCCAGGTAGCCCATCATATAAAAGAGCCCATACTAATTTATATGATGGGGGTATGCTAATGTGTAAGTTATGATATGCTATGCTTAAGATGACTTAATGTGTTTATGCAATGTGACTCACCCACACGACTCTATGCGCACAGACCTTTATAGTTCCCAATTTGTTTGAAAGGAAGCCAACCTTTCGGGTACCGACCGTTGTGGCTCACGGTGGCAGTGGATCGGGCACTCCACATCCTAGGCGGGTATGGTCACTACCATGCCTAGACCTCATGTACGCCTCAACGTTAAGAACACAAGAACGGAGCTCCTGCGTACTCTTGCTGGAATCCACCAGACTTTAAGGTCGGGGTGGGTTATTAGGGATTGTCCTCCAGACCGCGGTACTTAACATACCGGCCCTCTAAACCTCACCCTCACCTGAGTCAACGTACTATCGTCGGTGACACGACTAGCCTAGTACCGAAGACTCGCCACTAATTGCATAAGTAATAGGTGTTATCAAGTCCACCCGAGCCTCCGGCTCAGGGACTAACACACAAGCTGAACCAAACCATCTCCTCCTCGAAGGAGATCCATACTATCTTGCTGACCTAATCAGGCTACTCTTGCCTATAATTTAGTTAGTGATATATTTAGGGTGAATCTTGGACTTCCCGCGGTATACCCCGTAAAGGGGCCCCAACGGTACTATGGATTCAATGGGCTCAATCCCACCATCCTCCTTCTCAAGACAATTACTTTAATTGGTGATTAACATTTAGTTCACCCTCATTATTTCATATACTTACAGTGACTTAGCTCAACACCCATCCACCCAATTGGGTTGGACGTACCTCCAAAACTCATACACTAACCCTAGCATAACCTCACAGCTAACCCTAGGTTTGACCCTCCTTGAATCATTGCGAGCTATAACTCAAATACTAAACGGTTATAACTTCTAAACACTACTTAGGGGTCTGAATTGTCTAAAATTCAAAATTCTATTTTTACTAACGCAGACCACTAAGTTGAACTAACCTCAAACCTCATAAGGGAATCCTTATAAAAACTCATCACCAAGGTCTGGAATAATTATCCTAGGCTCCTACTGACCTTAATAAGGTATGTTCCAATTTTCATAATTTTCCATATTAATTTTGCATTTATTATTATTTAAAGTAGTTAAGGCCTTAAGTCAAATTACACATGATCTATCCTCAAAATGCTTCTACATGCTACATGAAAATTATCAGTAAGGTAATGTTCCATATCAAGGTGGTTTACTGAGTTTCAAAACCATAGGATATCATGTGGCCTACTAAATCATCATAGTTGTATAATTACCAAAATGCCCCTATAATTAGGAAAAATAGTATTTCTCATCTGAAAATTCTACAAAAATTACCAAGTGTCCAAATGGTGGTCTAGAGTCCTCTGCCAAATTATTGTATCATTATCATATGATTTGACGGATTAAAATGATTTAACATCCAAGTGTAGTAATTACCAATTTCTACATGATGTACATGAAATACAAATCTACAGGCTTCCAAATAATTATCATGGGCATAAATCAACATAAAATGACAGATAACCAAGTTTCATAATTTTGCCCAATGATTTGACATTTTAAAATGATTTAACATCCAAGGGTTGTAAATACCAATTTCTACATTATGTACATGAAATACAAATCTACAGGCTTCCAAATAATTATCATGGGCATACATCAACTTAAAATGACAGATAACCAAGTTTCATAATTTTTCCCAATGATTTGACATTTTTCAAAATTAAATTCCTCTAAGCTAGTAAGCACTTAAAAATTCCTCCACAAGGGATAACACTTCAATAAATCATAATAAAATTACCATAGCCTATTCTCATCCCAATTCAGCCACTGTTAAAGTTTCAAAGCCATACCAGGTAACAAGGCCATGCATTTTATTTATTTAAGGAAAAAGTGGCAATTTTATTTATTAAGAGAAAAATACCCAAATGATTCCAAAACTTCCCATTAAATTATCTAAGCCATTTTATGCTCCTAGAAACATGACTACAAAGTTCTGAGCTAAGGCAAAGACATTTGGTCTAATGTCCTTCACAAACCCTAACTTGCAACCTTAAGGTTTTACCTTTAGGGTTTTAGGACACCCCACCCTAATGGCTCCAAATGCTCTATTAGGGGGTGTCACATGCAATTATATATCATTACCTACATAATCAACAGACTGGAGGAGGCCAACTCACTCAACTCCTCATATGGCCTAAACCCTAATTTGCCCCTTAAGGGCCCTCATTAGGGTTTCCCATTTTCCATATCAAATCATCTCCAAATGGAGTGAAAAATTAGTCAGGCACTACTCATGTACTAAAGAGCATGCTACCAAAATTTGGTGTCGTTTGGACTTCATATGCTCCAAAAATCAACATTATTTAAATATCTTAAATACCACAAAAACTATAGGTAAAACTGCCCATCAAGGGCTGATCTTTGGGCAGAGGGTGCCCCTATGGTATACATACCCATGGTTAAAATCTCAGCTTCAAAGCTTGAGGGGTTTAGGCTAGGTAATTATTTTAGTGGACTGACCTAGTGTAGGACCAGTCCTAGTAAAACAGCTCCCTAGGGAGCTGTGGGTCACCAAATGACTTGAACTCAAGCCCTAATAAAATTCAAGACCAAGGACTACAACTTTCATGTTGGGCACTTTTTCTAATCCAGCCATTAAGAGCCCTTAATTAATTATAGAAGTGACTGGTTAAATAAAGACAGAAAATCTAATATAAAGAATTAATTAATTAGAGAAAATAGTGATGTGCACGAATCTTGGCGCAAATCTAACGGCAGCCGGCTCGTCTTCCTCCTTCAGCCAACGGCTGTGATTCAACCACGCTGGGCGACTTTGCGAGCGAGATTCCCGGCGATCCAGCCACCACCACCGCCGGCCAACACCACCGACACCTTCATGGTGGTCGGGGCTACCATCCACCGACGACTGGCGGCCGGAGGCGGCGGTTTCCGGCGATCCCAGGCATCCCGATTCGAGCCGAAATCCATGGAATTGAGGAATGGATTCTGGCTCAATTGATCTCGATCCTTCTTCGTTTTGTGATAGTAAGCTAGCATGGGGGAGGGGAGGAGAAACGAACCGTGATTGGAGCGTGCCGGCGGCTCCGGCGATGGTTCGCCATGGATTTGCTTTGCTCCGGCGACCCTGCTCCCGAACTCATTTCTCCGGCAATAGCTCTGCTACAGGTGCCATTCCCGACTACTCTCTCCCTCCTGAAGGTGATGGTGTGTCTGGAATGAAGTGAAGAGGCCTCTATAGTTGGTTTTGAATTGAAGCCACCTCGGTTAGCCACCTTGCTGCCACCCTCCTGCAGCTGCTGGTCTCCTGCTTCCCTCTGGGTCAAGCCCAGACCCACAGCAATTAGGGTTGGCCCCTAGGCTGATTTGTGGTGGAGTGTAGAGGGGGGTGTTAGTTTTTGCTTTCTCCTTTTGCTTTATGCTTTTTAACCACTTTTTGGTCCCCCTCTCATTTGACTAATCACACCATGGCTTTGGTTCAGTCCTAGGCTGATATGGACAAGACCTAAGTCCATGAATAATGGTTAATTGATGGGTGTTGGGTTCCACTCAATTTAGGCTTGGAATTCACCTTAAAGGGCTAGGTTGACCATGGTTGACTTTGGTCAACAAGGTGAGTAGGTTGACCCCACTTGGGGGGGTCATGGGTACCTTAACATCACCCAACATTGGTTGGTCCATGGTGGGGCCCCAATTGGTTCAATTTAAACAAAGGGTGTAGATTTGACCAAAATTGGGTAAAGTTTGACTTTGGTCAATTTCATGCAATTGGGTCCCACCCAAGTGCAATTTCCACCCTATTGGTCTCCCTTAGTGGTTAGGGCATCACATGTGAGGTCAATTTGGACAAATGAGGATCAATTGGCCTAAGGGAGTGATATTGGACCATGTTGATTTTGTGTCCTTGGTGTGCACTTAGCACACTCCACTTGGCCCAAGGGCCCTAGTGGCCACTCTGCACACCACCCATGCCCTAATACCAACTAGGGGTCTAGAAGGACTGGGGATGTTACAAAAAAGCTCATGCAATAAAATCCCACTGCAGAGTCTATTAAAGAATCTATTTGAGGCAATGGGTAGCAATCTTTAGGGCAAGCTTTATTAAGTTTGGTGAAGTCTACACACATCCGCCACTTTCCACCAGCTTTTTTAACCATCACTACATTTGATACCAACTCAGGGTATTGAATCTCCTGAACAAGTTTAGCCTTTTACAATTTCTCCACCTCCTCCCGGATCAGCTGAGCGAGAGTCTCTGCCACAGCTCTTTTTTTTTTGCTTGATTGAGGTGAAGTTAGGATCGATGTTGGGAATATTGCCCTCAATGTTCCCTTGATTTGAAGAGGCATCACTCACAATGTTAAGTACAAGATGTATTTGATGTAGCCACATGTTTGTAAGATATACAGGCTAAGGTGACTCAAGAGGAAGGGCCAATCATGCCCTTAGATGAGGAGAATTCATCTACAAGGAGATGAAGATTTGTCTCAGCAGAACCGCTGAGACGAACGGTCAAAACCGCTGAGACGAGCCCACTATCTCAGCGGATCCGCTGAGACGGGAAAGGAGCAGCGTGCAGATTAGAAAGAATGGCGTGTTCGTCGAACGCAGAGAGCCATTCGTCGAATGCATAACTCAGTTCGTCGACCGCTGAGATGAGACCAGAGAAGGAGCCGCTGAGAAGGCACAAAGGGCATGTTCGTCGAACGCAGAGAGCTATTCGTCGAACGCATAACACAGTTCGTCGACCGCTGAGACGAGATAGAAGAAATAGCTAATAATTGGCATGTTCGTCGAACGCAGAACACAGTTCGTCGAACGCTGAGACGAGATAGAAGAATCAGATGAGATCTGGCGTGTTCGTCTCACTCAGAAGGCAGTTCGTCAAACGCAGACAGAAAGGAAGAAACAGCTGAGAGCTGGCATGTTCGTCGAACTCAGAAGGATGATCGTCGAACACAGAGACAAGCCAGATCGTCGAACGCAGAGACAAGGCAGATCGTCGAACGCAGAGTTTGGCAAGATCGTCGAACGCAGAGTGTCGTTCGTCGAATGCAGAGTTTGGCAAGATCGTCGAACGCAGATTGCGTGTTCTGCCCGTGGCGCAAGTTGCAGAAAAGTTGTGTGGGGTCCACCAGTTTCTCCCATTCTTCTCATAAGGTCGGCTAAGAGCCGTTGAAGATCAGAGATGTATAAAAGAAGAAATTATGGCACTTATGAAAGCACCCTGAAGTAAGCCGACACATTCACTATTCCATTGACGGCAGAAGCTCTCGTATTCTTCCTCCCGCTCACTGAACAAGAAGAAGAAAACAGAGAAAGAAAGTTAGCTCCTTTGCAAGAAGGAGCAAGGAGATCTTCCAACCTTCATCTGAAGAAGAAGATCAGTTGTAGCTGCCATCAACATCACCAGCTACAGGAAGCACAAGCTGTTGAAATTATTGAAGTGAAGTGGAAGGTGGCCGGCGGTCTGAATATTGGTGACCGCAGAGACCGCGTGGTCTTTGTGCTGGTGCTCTGTCGGTCTTGCTCTGGCGGCCTGCTGTGATTGGCCAGGTTGTTCTAACCTGTTTCGGTCTCTTTCCGGTCTGATCTGCTTGGTTGGTCTTTCTTCTTTGTAGAAGACCGTTCAGTCTGTTCTTGAGTAACCACTGTAATCGGGCGGCTTATGCAGGTTAATCTGGCGACTTGTCTGAAGTTGGCCAGATGTTCTTGGTTAGCTCTAGGCGGTCTAATGAAGGAGTGATCTGAGTCCGCGCAGCTTGTGCGTGGTCTGCTGCTGATTTGCGGTCTTGGACAGGATGTTATCCAAGTGGTGTGATCGCGCAGTCTGCTCTGTGAGACCGCTCGCGATCTGACGGGTGGTGACTGTACCTCTCTTGCGGTGGTGACGACATTCGTCTCCTCGCCTATAAATAGGGGTTCAGGGCCCGTCGTTCATAACGAGAACTGTTTGCGGTCAGCAGGTTGCGGTCTCCTTCCTTGGTGATTTCTTAGCGGCTTGAATAAACAGTTCGGCAACGGCTTGTCTGCGGACTGGTTTATGCTGTTCTTGTGTTGTTCGCAGCGAACTCAGCGATCAGGCGACCTTCTGTGGTTAGGCGATCTGAGTTGCGGTCTGGCGACAGCTTCTGTTCTCTGTTCAGTTCAATAAGCTCTAGTTCGTGCGGCCTGAGGTGGCGGTCTTGCAGTGCAGGTCATATTGCATGTATTCTGTTCGTGTGGTCTCAGGACAAGCTAGGAGGTCTCTGGAGTGCAGCGGTCTGTGCGGTCTCTGCTTTGTAAAGTCGCCAGATTTGTGTTTTTTGGTGTGTTTTGTTCTTCTCTCTTTCGTGATTCTTATGAATCATGTCTCGCCATGTATGTCTCAAAATGTAATGAAGTTTTGTGATTCAATAAAGACTATTGTGTTGTTTTATGGCATTGTGGTTGTTTGGCTATAACTCAGTTGATGCAACTCCTGCTTACTCCTAAACGATTCAACTCAAAAAATTTAACATGGTATCAAAGCGAGGTTGTTGGAGTGGATAAGCAGTGATCAACTTGAGTTGCCATCGTCTTTGTGAAGAAGAAACCACATAGTTTGCCATGGAAGCTGGATACGCAAGAGGTCTTGGTATTGAACTCCTCACATCGACTAACTTCAAGAAATGGAAGTCGTGTATGGAGAGTTACTTGCTTGGCGAGGATCTATGAGAGATAGTTGGAGGAGAAGACACACAAGAAGTTCATCTAGCAGGAGATAATATGGCAGAGGTAAGACTTTGAAGGAGGACTAATGCAAAGGCAGAGTTCACCCTCAAGAGGGTTATCTCACCAGAGTTATTCGATCACATCATTGTATGTAAATCTGCTGCTGAGATTTGGACGTCTTTGGAGCTCAAGGAGCTAGTGGAAGGTCGGTTAGGCCCGCGGGTGAAAAAATTGAGAACTGACAATGGTGGGGAGTTCACCTCTGGTGAGTTCTCAAGTTTCTGCAGGAAGCACGACGTCCGGAGAGAGCTCACTTGTGCCCATACTCCACAGCAAAACGGTGTTACAGAGCGGAAGATCCGTCATCTGACGGAAACCTGCAAATGCTGGCTTCATGCCAAGAGTATCCCAAAGTCCTTTTGGGCGGAGGGAATGTCTTGTGCGGCATACGTCATCAACAGGATGACTCTAAGTCCTATCAACATGAAGACCCCTCACGAACTGATGTTCAAGGAGAAGCCAAGTGTTGCAAACCTTCGGGTGTTCGGGTCAACCTGTTATGTGCATATCCCTGATGCTCTTCGGACAAAGCTAGGTGCGAAAGCAAGGAGGCTAGTCTTCGTTGGATATGATGAGCATAAGAAGGGGTGGAGATGCATGGATCCTGAGACACGGAGATCAATGGTATCTCGGGATGTGGTGTTAAATGAGGTGACTTCTTACAAGGGGAGTTCAGGAGTTGAACTACCGGAGAGCAGGGTTGATGAAAAAGGGAAGGCTGCGGAAAACCTTCAAGTGGAGTTGCCTGTTTCACCAGGAGCTCCAGCTGTATCAAGCTCAGATATGGAGGCTTTAGGTTCTGGAAGCAGGGGGAGCGATGCTCCAAGTTTGCCTGGAAGAGGAGCTAGCACAGAAGAAGCAGCTGAGGAGGTGGTTAGTCAGGTGCAACCTCTTAGGAGGTCGAAGAGGATTATCACGCCACCAGATCGCTATAAAGAAGGAAACATGGTGAGGTTTGTCTCATATTTCTTTGCTGGTCCCTTGGATGAGCGGGAGCCGTCAAGCTTTGAGAAGGCCAAAGGCGTAAAGCAGTGGGACATTGCTATGCAGGAGGAGATGGATGCTCTCAAGAAGAATGAGATTTAGTCTCTAGTGCCCAGGCCCAAGGGCATTACCCATGTGACATGCAAGTGGGTCTATAAGCTCAATGTGAGAATTTGAAAATAACAGAATTTTTATTTCCAAAAAATCTAAGTATTACAAGAGTATTGCCTCCTTTATATAGACTAGGAGGGAAAAGGGAAAAACGAAATACACAATGTGGGACTAAATACAAATACAATACACAAAGAGAGTTGGGCGGTCAGGCGGTCAGGGAGAACGAGACCGCAATGACCTCTGCGGTCTGGAGAGGAGACTGGCGGTCACACGACATGAGGAAGGTCGAGTGACAGAGAAGGCCAACAGACCGTGAGACCGCTCTGGCGAACACTCCACCGTAAGGGAGAGACCAGGGGGACCAGACCAATTCTCTTCATATGAAGCGATCTGATATTCCTGAGGAGAGACGACGGTCTGATTCCGGGAGACCGCATAGACTGCGGTTATCCAATGGTTACTTGATTGAGCTGGGGACCGCAAATCTTCATACAAGGCGATCTCGTACTTCTGAGGAGAAGGTGCGGTCTGGTGCTCGGAGACCCGCAGTTATCAGACCGTTACTTGATGGATCTGGAGACCGCTGATCTTCATATAACGCGATCTCATACTTCTGAGGAGAAGGTGCGGTCTGGTTCTGGGAGACCGCACAGACCGCTGGCACTAGACCGCTCGGCTTCAACCCTTTGAGACCGCAAGGCTTCAACACTCCCCCGCAAGCTGGAGCAAATATATCAATCATGCCTAGCTTGTTGCACACATCAGAGAAGGATGAAGTTATGGGTTTGGTGAAGATATCAGCCAGCTCTTTATCCAAAGTTACTAAAGAATTGCAGATTTGTTTCTTCAAGATTTCTTCCCTGATAAAATGACAGTCCACTTCAATGTGTTTGGTTCTCTCATGAAATACTGGATTTTGAGATATATAGATTGCAACTTTATTGTCATAGAACATTGGCAAGGAATGGTTGTAAACTTCTCCAAAGTCTAAAAGGAGAGTCCATAACCACTTCAATTCACATGTAGTTTGGGCCATGCTCCTGTACTCGGCCTCAGCACTCGATCTGGATACTACTGCTTGTTTCTTGCTCTTCCAGCTCACAAGATTTCCTCCCACGAAAGTACAGAACCCAGACGTGGATTTTCTGTCTCCTTTATCATCAGCGTAGCTAGCATCTGAGTAGGCTTCTACCTTGAGATGGTTGTTTCTTTGAAACAAAAGTCCCTTTCCTGGAGATCCCTTAACATATTTCAATATCTTTAGAGCAGCCTGAAGATGACATTCCCTTGGGGCTTGCATGAATTGGCTGACCTTCCCAACGACATAACAAATATTAGGTCTTGTTACAGTTAGGTAGATGAGCTTGCCTACAAGACGACGGTATCTAGTGCTATCAGGTAGAGGTGGAGAGTTGTCATTCCAGCGTTTGTCGTCTCCTATTGCCATTGGATACTTAGCAGGTTTAGCACCAAGAAGACCTGTTTCCTTCATAAGGTCAATAGCATACTTATGTTGTGAGAGGACAATAGAACTCTGCTTTCTTGAGATCTCAATACCCATAAAATACTTTGGAGTCCCCATGTCTTTGGTTACAAAGTGTTGAAGGAGATGTTTCTTTGTAAGGGTGATACCTTCAATATCATTGCCAGTGAGAAGGATGTCATCAACATAGACAGCCAGAACAACCATTCCATGAGAGGTCTTGCGAATGAAGAGAGAGTGATCTACAGAGCTGCGGGCAAACCCAATTACCTTGATTACTTCGTTAAACTTTTCAAACCAGGCACGGGGACTTTGCTTTAGACCATAGATAGCCTTCTTGAGCTTACATACACGAGTCTCCCCCGGAGCAACATACCCTGGAGGTTGCTCCATGAAAACCACCTTTTGAAGATCACCGTAAAGAAAGGCATTCTTGACGTCCAATTGAGAGATTTGCCACCCTTTGTTGATGGCCACAGAGAAGAGGACCCTGATGGTTGTAAGACGAGCAACAGGGGAGAAGGTGTCAAAGAAGTCAACGCCATATGTCTGAGTAAAACCTTTAGCAACCAAGCGAGCCTTGTATCGGTCGACAGAGCCATCAACACGATATTTGATCACAAAGACCCATCTACATCCAACAACGTCTACCCCAAGAGGTGGATGAACAAGGGTCCACGTGTCACAGTCTTGAATAGTGGTCATTTCTTCATCCATGGCGGCCTTCCACTGTGGGATAGCAAGAGCATCTTGATAATTAACTGGAATTGCAGTATCTGAAATAGCAATAGCAAAAGCCCTAGCAGCGGGGGTAAGTTGAGCATAGGTCACAACATCATGAATAGAATGTTGCGTACATGAGCGAACTCCCTTTTGAAGGGCAATAGGGAGGTCTGCAGTAGTGACTGTATTAGCAGGAGAGTCATCATCGGAAGAAGATAGTGCTGGACTAAGAGTTGGGAGAGGAGGCCCCGGAGTAGGAGGACAAACGGTAGGAGACTCTATAGATGGTGGAGTGAGAGGAGGAGGTGGTAGAGTTGGGATAGAGGGTGTTGTTGGTGGGGAGTGAATGAGAGGAGGTAGTGGATGGGTTGTAGGAGGCACAGAGGTGGAAGAGTGAGAAAAATATGGTATATCTTCAAAAAATATGGAAGAGTGGAAGTTTGCGAAGAAGAGGTTCATAACATCTTTAACCTTTTTGAGTAGGAGAGTAACAAACAAAGACACACTTAACTGCCCGAGGGGAGAGTTTGTCTCGACCTGGCGAAGGAGTGTGGACAAACGCAGTACAACCGAAGACTTTGAGAGGTAGCGGGAAAGGTTTCAAGGTAGGATATAGAAGAGAAAAGGTGTGGAGCCTTGGAGAAGAGCGGAGGGAATGCGGTTAATGAGATAGCAGGAGACGAGGATGGCATGACCCCAATAGTTTTTGGGCATATTCATCTGGAAGAGTAAGGTGTGAGTCATGTCAAGGAGATGATGATTCCTACGTTCCGCGATCCCATTTTGTTGAGTAGTATAAGGACAACTAGTTGAGGCTGGAGTAGCCACAGGAGTGGAGGTGAGAATAGTCTCAGAAGGAGTACCCATGAGAAGAGACTGGCAGGAGGAAAGGAGATCGGGCGGTCTCGCGGCTAAAAGGCCAAAAAACAAGGGAGATCGCACGGTCTGGAGGAAGAGAGACCGGCCAAAGGGAGAGAGAGAGTTCACAACACAAGGATCATTGCTGGCTCTGATACCATGTGAGAATTTGAAAATAACAAAATTTTTATTTCCAAAAAATCTAAGTATTACAAGAGTATTGCCTCCTTTATATAGACTAGGAGGGAAAAGGGAAAAACCAAATACACAATGTGGGACTAAATACAAATACAATACACAAAGAGAGCTGGGCGGTCAGGCGGTTAGGAAGAACGAGACCGCATCGACCTCTGCGGTCTAGAGAGGAGACTGGCGGTCACACGACAGGAGGAAGGTCGAGTGACAGAGAAGGCCAACAGACCGTGAGACCGCTCTGGCGAACACTCCCCCGTAAGGGAGAGACCAGGGGGACCAGACCGCTTCTCTTCATATGAAGCGATCTGATATTCCTGGGGAGAGACGACAGTCTGATTTCGGGAGACCGCACAGACCGCGGTTATCCAATGATTACTTGATTGAGCTGGGGACCGCAGATCTTCATACAACGCGATCTCGCACTTCTGAGGAGAAGGCGCGGTCTGGTGCTGGGAGACCGCACAGACCGCAGTTATTAGACCGTTACTTGATGGAGATGGAGACCGCTGATCTTCATATAACGCGATCTCGTACTTCTGAGGAGAAGGTGCGGTCTGGTTCTGGGAGACCACACAGAACGCTGGTACTAGACCGCTCGGCTTCAACCCTTTGAGACCGCATGGCTTCAACACTCAAGAAAAAAGCTGACGGCACGATCGAGCGATACAAGGCTCGTCTTGTGGCTCACGGGTTCTCACAACAGTACGGAGAAGATTATGATGAGACATTCAGTCCAGTGACAAAGATGACTTCGATTCGATTTGTTATTGCTTTGGCGGCATCCAGTGGATGGGAGATTTGGCAGCTTGACATGAAGAATGCTTTCTTATACGGAGAGATTGACAAGGATATCTTCATGATCCAACCGTCGAGCTTCATCTCGGAGGATTGTACGGACTACGTCTGCAAACTGAAGAAATCCATGTATGGGTTGAAGCAAGCGCCTCGGGCGTGGTATGGGAAGATCGCGGAGTATCTTCTATTTTGCGAGTTCTTTGCTTCAGACTCTGACTCTAGCTTTTTCGTCAAGAAGGAGGCGGTGCTTCGGTTTATTGTTCTACTGTATGTGGATGACATGATCGTCACCGGGAACTCGAAGGAGGCAGTAGCAAGGCTGAGAGTCAAGCTTTCTATCAGATTTGAGATGAAGGATCTGGGTGAGCTCCACCATTTCCTTGGACTCGAGGTTTAGAGGCGAGAGAGCGGAGTGCTCATTTCTCAGGCTGGATATGCGGAGCGGATCGTTCAACGATTCGGCATGGAGGAAGGGAAGAGCAACTCTATACATCTGGAACAACATCATAAACATCGGAAGGATGAGGGGAGAGTTCTATCTGAACCATTGGTGTTCCGAGCTCTGGTTGGGAGCTTGATCTACTTGACCATCACAAGGCCAGATATTGCTTATGCACTTGGCAAGGTGAGTGGGTACATGGCGGAACCACGGAAGCCTCATCTTCTGGCGGCAAAAGGAATTTTGAAGTATGTGAAGTCGACCTCTGATCAGGGTCTCCTATATAGGAGAGGGTCAAGATTGGAGTTGCATGGGTACATGGATGCTGATTACGGGGGAGACGTGGATGATCGGAGATCAATGTCTGGTTATGTCTTTATGATAGGCCCCACGGCTATTTCTTGGTGCAGCAAAAAGCAGGACTCGGTGTCTGTATCTACCACAGAAGCGGAATACAAGGCTTCAGCCTTGGCAGCTCAGGAAGCCGTTTGGCTCAGGAGGTTGGTGGAGGACGTTCATGAGGAGGTTCGAGGTCCCACTATGCTACGCGGGGACAATGAGAGTGCTCTCAAGCTGGTTAATAATCCAGTCTGTCATGCGAGGACCAAGCACATTGAGATTGAGCACCCTTTCATTCGTGAGAAGGTGTTGGGAGGATCTCTTATGGTCGAGCATGTTCGGAGTGTGGACAATGTTGCCGACATCTTCACAAAGCCACTGGCGAAGGGACCATTTACTCGATTACGGAGTTTACTCGGGCTAGTTTCCACTTCCCACTTCAAGGGGGAGTATTAAAATTATTGAAGTGAAGTGGAAGGTGGTCGGCGGTCTAAATATTGGTGACCGCAGAGACCGCGCGGTATCTGTGCCGGTGCTCTGCCGGTCTGGCTCTGGCGGCCTGTTGTGATTGGTCGGGTTGTTCTAACCTATTTCGGTCTCTTTCCGGTCTAATCTGCTTGGTTGGTCTTTCTTCTTTGTAGAATACCGGGCGGTCTATTCTTGAGTAACCGCTGTGACCGGGCGGCTTATGCAGGTTGATCTGGCGACTTGTCTGAAGTCAGCCAGATGTTCTTGGTTTGCTCTAGGCGGTCTAATGAAGGAGTGATCTGAGTCCGCGCGGCTTGCGCGCGGTCTGCTGCTGATTTGCGGTCTTGGACAGGATATTGTCCAAGTGGTGTGATTGCGCGGTCTGCTCTGTGAGACCGCTCACGATCTGACGGGTGGTGACTATACCTCTCTTGCGGCGGTGACGACATCCTTCTCCTAGCCTATAAATAGGGGTGCACGGCCCGTCATTCATAACGAGAACTGTTTGCGGTCAGCAGGTTGCGGTCTCCTTCCTTGGTGATTTCTCAGCGACTTGAATAAACAGTTCGGCAGCGGCTTGTCTGCGGACTGGTTTATGTTGTTCTTGTGCTGTTCGCAGCAAGCTCAGCGATCAGGCGACCTTCTGTGGTTAGGCGATCTGAGTTGCGGTCTGGCGACAGCTTCTGTTCTCTGTTCAGTTCAATAAGCTCCAGTTCGTGCGGTCTGAGGTGGCGGTCTTGCAGTGCAGGTCATCTTGCCTGTATTCTGTTCGTGCGGTCTCCGGACAAGTCGGGCGGTCTCTGGAGTGCAGCGGTCTGTGCGGTCTCTACTTTGTCAAGTCGCCAGATTTATGTTTTTTGGTGTGTTTTGTTCTTCTCTCCTTCGTGATTCTTATGAATCATGTCTTGTCATGTATGTCTCGAAATGTAATGAAGTTTTATGATTCAATAAAGACTATTGTGTTGCTGCGTGGCATTGTAGTTGTTTGGTTATAACTCAGTTGATGCAACTCCTGCTTACTCCTAAATTATTCAAATCAAAAATTTTAACACAAGTTGTGCAAGAACTACATGGGACATTGCTGTCATCTGTAGTAAGTTTTATACTCATTTCTCTATAGGACTTAACAGCCTGAGTTGTAAGACCTTTTGGTCTGAGATTGTAGGATCTGTGGATCTGAGTTGTAGGGCTTTTTAGCCTGAGCTGTAGGAGGAAGATTCCTCTGAGTTGTAGGACCTGGAAGGGGTCTGAGCTATAGGATCAGGAGCTGATCTGAGTTTGTAGGGCTTTTTAGCCTGAGCTGTAGGAGGAGGATTCCTCTGAGTTGTAGGACCTGTAAGGGGTCTGAGCTGTAGGATCAGGAGCTGATCTGAGTTTGTAGGGTTGTTTAGCCTAAGGTAGGGCTGTTTAGCCTGAGTTGTAGGACCAGCTGTGGCCTGAGCTGTAGGATCAGGGGCTGATCTGAGGTAGGGTTGTTTAGCTTGAGGTAGGGTTGGGAAAACCTGAGAGATCCTGATGGATCTGAGTTGTAAGCTCTTGGAGCCGAGTTTGGAGGAGTTGGCCCTGTCTAACACACTGTTAGAAGGGTGAAGGGGGAAAGAGGACTACTCAAGACACCCTGTCTTGAGGAACCTCTATAAACACTTGTGTGTTTTCTGGTTGTGCTTGATTTCCTGCATAGAATAATTTTAATTATATATATCAGCCAAGTAGAAATCAAAATACCTATTCACCCCCTAGGTGATTTAGACTATAAAACTTATAAACTTACAAGTGGTATCAGAGGTTCCTCAAGACAGGGTGTCTTGAGTAGTCCTCTTTCCCCCTTCACCCTTCTAACAGTGTGTTAGACAGGGCCAACTCCTCCAAACTCGGCTCCAAGAGCTTACAACTCAGATCCCTCAGGATCTCTCAGGTTTTCCCAACCCTACCTCAGGCTAAACATCCCTACCTCAGATCAGCCCCTGATCCTACAGCTCAGACCACAGCTGGTCCTACAACTCAGGCTAAACAGTCTGACCAGATCCTACAAAGGGAATAGTCAAATCACAATCCAAACATGGAAGTGGCCAAGCTTGGTGAGACCCCCACTCACACACTGTTTGGAAAGTTGCTCTCCTATGAGATGCAGTTGTCTGCAAGAAAGGAAGAGGACACCTCAACAAGGGCTCAGGCAAAGGAGAAATCTGTAGCTCTCAAAGCTGACAACTCCAAGATAAGCATGGGCAGGATGGTGTATCCTCCAAGGAGAAGTGCTGAATCTGAAACCAGCACCTCAGATAGCTCTTCCACTGATGAAGAGTTTGATGTCTTTTTAAGGCAGTTCAAGAAGATGATGAAGAGGAAGCAATGGAAGAACTTACCCTCCTCATCATCACACTACAAGAAAGATAGCAGGAAATCTGAAAGACAGCACCCAAAGGGTGACAGGTATGATTCCAAACTTGGTAAACATGTTACCAATAACATTGTTTATTGCTGCAGCAAGCCTGGACATGTCATAGCTGACTGTCCAGCCAAAAGAAAGAATGGTGATAAGAGGCATCATCACCAAAAAGATAGGAAGGGTGAAAAATCCCTCCTAGCAAAGAATGAAAGAAGCTGGAGTGAATCTGATCCTTCAACATCAGATTCAGAGAATGAAGAAGAAGCCTACTTTGGGATGTATGCAGCAGAAGAAGATGAAGACTATCCAGGTGCAAAGGTTGGAATCATGGCCCCTCTTTCACACTCAGATAGTGATGAAGATGACATTGTTCAGCTAGTCCTTATGGCCTTTACTGATGAGGAAGGGAGTCAGAATGCTTCTGACAATGTTCAGGTACTATCTCATTCCACTTCTATTTCTGATTATGAGACTAGTCCAGAATTTGATGCACCTTCATCAATTGATGGAAGGGGCAAGGAAGCTGAGGAAGAACTCAATCAATTGATTGACAAATATTGTGTTCTTTTGGAGGCTCTGAAGAAGAGCAAGAAGCTTGCCAAGAGGTAAGCCCAGGAAATTGTTTCCCTCAAGATGACTAAGAATGACTACACTGAACCTACCACCTTGGTGGCTCAGATGAGTAGACAGATTAGCCATTTACAGGGGTTAACTATTATGCAATTAAACACTATTTCCCTGAAGAACGAGGTCATCAAGGACCTTGAGGAAAAGCTTGAGAAGGAGAAGAGCCTGGTGGCTCAATTCTCCAAGCCCAAATCTGTGCTTCCTATTATTGACACCTTCTCCTCTCAAACCAATAGGAGAGGACTAGGATTCAATAAAATGGAAGTAGGAGAAGGGAGTGGAGAGAAGAGCAAGGGGGAGGCTAAGCCACAACCCACCTTTCAAAAGGTGTTGCTTCCCTCCAACAGGTATGACCATGAAAGCATTAGTGGTCACTGGAGGAATGGAAGTACCTATAGGAAGGAAAATACTCCTTCCCATAGTGGAAGAAAGGGAATGGGATTGAGTGATATGAAGGCACCCCATGAAGAAATTCAGATGATCCTACCTGGACCATTTGTCTTTGGTACCCCAGCATCTTCTCTCAAGGGAGAGGAAGCCAGCTCTTCCAAGACTGGTCCAGCTGAGAAAAATGTTGGCTGCTGTAGTGGGGCAAATCCACATCAGAACATTTCTGATGCTGTCAACAGTGTGAGAGCTGAAAAGCTGAAATCTGTTGGTAACATGAAGAAATCTTCTCATGTGCACAAGCCCCAAACAGCTGCCACACCTCCTCCAGCTGCAAAGCCTAAGAAGAAGGTTGTCTCCTTCTCTGAACCTAGGCAGACTTCTGCTCCTACCAGGAAGGTTCAGAAAAGGAGATACAACATCCATGAGTGCTGGTGTTGTGGTAAAGTGGGTCACTTTGCCATAGACTGTTGGCACAACCCTAATGTGCCATGTGCAAAGATGACCCTTCCTGCAAAGATTGCAGCTAGAGTAAGGAGATTTCATCAGGCTAACAAGAACCTAGGACCCAAGTCACCTTGGGTTCCTAATGGATATTAAAAACTGTCTTGCAGGGTAGTCCATTTAGCCAATAAAAAGCAAATAAGGCTAATGGACAATAAGTGCTCCAGGCTCATCTCTGGATTAAGAAAAATTCACCACATGCCAAGGTACACTGATCTAGGGGGAGCTAAGAGTAAAAGATAAGTGGTAATCCCATCAAGGGGGAGCTACTAGCTCAAGAAGACTTAAAAAGCTAAGGTGAAGGATATTTCAAGTACCAGCCTCAACCAAATTTGGTACTTGGACAGTGAGTGCTCCTGGCACATGACAGGAAGGAGGTTGACATCATGATGTGGCAATAAGCAGACCAGAGAGGCCACATCCTCTGCTGGGTCTGAATACTTTGCTGCAGGAAGCTGTTGTGCACAACAACTGTGAATTCAACATCAATAAGAGAATTACAACCTCAAGGTAAGTAACACCCCTCCTTATTGATTTGAAAGTAGGAATAACCATTGTGAATTCAACATCCAATGCTATCTCCATTAATGTTAAAGTAGGATGTTCAGCTTACCCAGAAAAATCTGTTTTTGCTGAGATTCATGTAACCCTTAAAATTCTGGGTATAGTATGGGTACGATGAACTCAATCTTGAGATCGGCGAACTCAGTTTTGAGTTAAATGAACTGTCTTATGACACAAGTTCAATACAAATGCTCCAAGAAAGGGGGAGCCAGAAAGGGCTATTCAAAAGAATTGTTTTCAACTAATAAAGATAGGGTACACAGATTGAGGGGGAGCAAGTCCCTGCTCAGGTTGAGGGGGAGTTGGCAAATGTTGCTGCCTCTCAATCCCTAAAGGGAAATAGAATTGAAGAAACCAGAAAGGGGGAGATGTGGCCAATGCTTAAGAATGCTTAAGGTTGTGGGCCTATACATAAACAATATTATCTGTTAGAAATTATGTTATCATGAATGCTATTTAGATCATTTTCATGATAGTTTTTTGTTGGCTTTGTACCTTAGCATTATGAGTGTTCTGCCTTCTTCAAATAGGGGGAAATTGTTGGGAATATTTCCCTCAATGTCCCTTGATTTGAAGAGGCATCACTCACAATGTTAAGTACAAGATGTATTTGATGTAGCCACATGTTTGTAAGATATACAGGCTAAGGTGACTCAAGAGGAAGGGCCAATCATGCCCTTAGATGAGGAGAATTCATCTACAAGGAGATTAAGATTTGTCTTAGCAGAACCGCTAAGATGAAGGGTCAAAACTGTTGAGACGAGCCCACTGTCTCAGCAGATCCGCTGAGAAGGGAAAGGAGCGGCGTGCAGATTGGAAAGAATGGCGTGTTCGTCGAACGCAAAGAGCCGTTCGTCGAATGCAGAACTCAGTTCGTCGACCGCTGAGATGAGACCAGAGAAGGAGCCGCTGAGAAGGCACAAAGGGCATGTTCGTCAAACGCAGAGAGCCGTTCGTCGATCCAGAACACAGTTCGTCGACCGCTGAGACGAGATAGAAGAAACAGCTGATAATTGGCATGTTTGTCGAACGCAGAACACAGTTCGCCGAACGCTGAGACAAGATAGAAGAATCAACTGAGATCTGGCGTGTTCGTCAAACTCAGAAGGCAGTTCGTCGAACGCAGACAGAAAGGAAGAAATATCTGAGAGCTGGCATGTTCGTCGAACTCAGAAGATAGGTCGTCGAACGCAGAGACAAGGCAGATCATCGAACGCAGAGACAAGGCAGATTGTCGAACGCAGAGACAGGGAAGATCGTCGAACACAGAGACAAGGCAGATCGTCGAACGCAGAGACAAGGCAGATCGTCGAACGCAGAGTGCCGTTCGTCAAACGCAGAGTTTGTCAAGATCGTCGAACGCAGAGTTTGGCAAGATCGTCAAACGCAGATTGCGTGTTCTGCCCGTGGCGCAAGTTGCAGAAAAGTTGTGTGGGGTCCACCAGTTTCTCCTATACTTCTCAGAAGGTCGGCTAAGAGCCGTTGAAGATCAGAGATGTATAAAAGAAGAAATTAGGGCACTTATGAAAGCACCCTAAAGTAAGCCGACACATTCACTATTCCATTGACGGCAGAAGCTCTCGTATTCTTCCTCCTGCTCACTGAACAAGAAGAAGAAAACAGAGAAAGAAAGTTAGATCCTTTGCAAGAAGGAGCAAGGAGATCTTCCAACCTTCATCTGAAGAAGAAGATCAGTTGTAGCTGCCATCAACATCACCAGCTACAGGAAGCACAAGTTGTGCAAGAACTACATGGGACATTGCTATCATCTGTAGTAAGTTTTATACTCATTTCTCTGTAGGGCTTAACAACCTGAGTTGTAAGACCTTTTGGTCTGAGATTGTAGGATCTGTGGATCTTAGTTGTAGGGCTTTTTAGCCTGAGCTGTAGGAGGAGGATTCCTCTGAGTTGTAGGACCTGGAAGGGGTCTGAGCTGTAGGATCAGGAGCTGATCTGAGTTTGTAGGGCTTTTTAGCCTGAGCTGTAGGAGGAGGATTCCTCTGAGTTGTAGGACCTGGAAGGGGTCTGAGCTGTAGGATCAGGAGCTGATCTGAGTTTGTAGGGCTGTTTATCCTGAGGTAGGGCTGTTTAGCCTGAGTTGTAGGACCAGCTGTGGTCTGATCTGTAGGATCAGGGGCTGATCTGAGGTAGGGCTGTTTAGCCTGAGGTTGGGTTGGGAAAACCTGAGAGATCCTGAGGGATCTGAGTTGTAAGATCTTGGAGCCGAGTTTGGAGGAGTTGGCCCTGTCTAACACACTGTTAGAAGGGTGAATGGGGGAAAGAGGACTACTCAAGATACCCTGTCTTGAGGAACCTCTATAAACACTTGTGTGTTTTCTGGTTGTGCTTGATTTCCTGCATAGAATAATTTTAATTATACATATCAGCCAAGTAGAAATCAAAAGACCTATTCACCCCCCCCCCCCCCCCCCCTCTAGGTGATTTAGACTACAAACCTTATAAACTTACAATCGATGTTGAGGTGGTGGCAGGAAACCTCTGGATCAACTCCTGGCATGTCATCCGCCGACCAGGCGAAGACATCCAAGTTTTTTAGGAGGCAAGAGATAAGTTGATCCTTATCATCTTCGAACAATTCATCGTTGATCGAAAGCTTCTTTCTTTTATCTTCTTTGCTGATTGGCACGACTTGAATCGCTTGGGCAGGTTCCAAGCGAGCTCCATCTCTTGCATATTCTTCTTCTATTTCTTCTGCTGCTTTGACTTGATCAAGAATTTGAGGTGTTGAGGAGATATCAATTACTTGGAGAGAAGATGATTCGATCATATTGACCGTCCTGACGTAACATTCTCTAGCCTTCCTCGGATCGCTCCTAATTTGGTATTGTTTACCATTCAAAGAAAACTTCACGGCCTGATGATATGTTGAAATTATTGCTTGGTACTCGTTTAGGACTGGCCTTCCAAAAATTGCGTTGTAGCTGCTCGGAGCTTCAACGACTATGAATTTTACCAATTTTACAATTCCTGCTAACGTCACTGATAGGGTGACAACTCCTTCCACCTCCTTCTTCTCCACTGAGAAACCATAGAGCGGCCCTTCAGTAGAGAAAAGAGCTTTTTCGGTCTTCAGCGCCTCGAAAGCAGGTTTGAAGAGGATATTCACCGAACTTCCGGTATCCACCAGGATCTTATCCACGGTATAATATTCGATTACCACCTTGATAACAACTGCGTCGTTAAAAGGGTTGGTGGTCGAAGAATGGTCATCTTGCCCGAAGGTGACCGTTCCCCGAACTGGAGCTGAGGAGGAGGTAGCTGCAACCTCGGATTGATAGACTCTTGCGAGGCTGGCTTTTCTGGAAGATTCGAGTCCTGCACCTCCATGAATGCAAAAGAGATTACCCAGGGTACCTTCATCATTTGCATCTATGCACTCTCCTGGATATCTGATGTTGCCGAGAGAGCCAACATCGTCCACTTCTTTGCATTCCCAAAGAACTTCTGCTACCTCCTTGCACTTGGAGGTCGAAACTTTGGAAGGATCTCCCTTCTAGAACAGATCTTTGAATTTTCCTTCCTTCAGGAGCTTTTCCACCAGCAAGCGGAGGGCTCTGCAATTCTCGGTGACATGGCCCCTCTCCCTGTGATGTTCACAGTAGAGAGACGGATTTCTGGTTTTTGGGTCAGAGTTGACCGGGATAGGCCTTTTGTAAAAGGGCCGCTTTTGATGAACCTGAACTACCTCACTCATAGAGATACCGAGGTTAGTGAAGTATTCTTGAGAATCGTTGAAGGATGGCTGAAATGGGGTTGGCGGAGGTGGCTGAGGATATTAAATCTGATGGATTGGTGTGGATTGCTGAATTGGGGCAGCCGGGGTTAACAGCGAGGACCCTTCAGGATGGAACTGCTGATTACCCTGACGAGGGCGATAATGACGGGAATTCCTTCCCTTTTGATAAGGGGGCTGGAACTCTTGACAAGGCGGTTTGGTTGATGGTTGGGCTGGATAAAAACCTGTCGAACTCAAACTTGAGAGGTCCCTCTTATAGGCCGTTGATCAGAGCCACCATATAGAGAGAGGGATCTACGTCCCTTATCCCGAGAATCTCCTTCTGAAAAATGATCAATAAAGCGAGCTAAAGTCTTGCCTTCTCCCTGCTTGATCTTGAAGAGGGTTGCAGGGCCAGTCTCCCTCTTCTTAGAGGTTGCAAACCTCAGAAGAAGCTCATGCCTTAGGACGACGAAGCTTGGGATGGACTACGAAGGCAACTTGTAGAACCATTCCCGGTCTTGCCCATCGAAGGAATTGACATACACTTCACAGCATTGGAGAGAGTTCTCAGAGCAACAACGGACTCGAAGGCTTGAAGATGGTAAATTGGGTCATTCTCCCCTGTAAATATGGGCAGACGAGGCTCTCTGAAGCCGTTGGGAATTGACTCCCAACGAACTCTATCAGTGAAGGGAGAACGCTTCTCCACTTCAACAGCGTCGAAAGGAGCAAGAATGGCAACAACTGGGGCTGGAGGGTAAGCATAATCCTCCTGGAAATTCAGGGCCTGAGCAGGAGGTCCCTGAGCTGCTTCTCTGAAGAAATCCTAGCGAGCTGCGAACTCCCCAACTTGAGGTCGCACAGGAGCTGCGGGCCGGGAGGTTGCACGATCAAGAGGGTGACCGTCAGCCAAGCGGCAGGGGTGGCAACCTGACTCTGTTGGGGGAGAAACCTCTGAGAGATCACGACCAGGGTTTGACTCAAGACTTCAAACTGCCTTGCAGACTCTTGATGAGCCTGAGTGGTCTCTCGACGAGCTCGGGCAGCCTCTCGAAGAGCTTGCTCGACGCGAAGCTCAAAACGACGCTCCAAATCCTCTAAGGAGGTCGGATTGTTCGAGGAGCGACCGCTAGGAGACCGGCGAGAATGACGCATGTGGTCTGACATCTCGAATGTCCACAGATTTCACCTAAACACTCAGAATCTGAAGGTCGTGTGTTCGTTCTGTTAGTACAAAAATGTACCTCCAGGACTCACACTAAAAGAAAGGGGAAGGTTGCGGAGTGTCGGTTACTCAGGATGAAGATGCCAAAGGAGAGATCAACAGGAAGAAAAACTGCTGGGATTGATCTCAAAGAAGGACTACAAAAGGGGGTCTAAAATAGGCCAGGGGGAGAGGTAGAAAAATGACAGAATTTGAGACCGCTTACACATATTGTAAGATGGAGACTCGAAGCCAAAAATCCCTTTTCAGGTACCCCTACCCCTCTATTTATAGACGCGGAAGCTGCCCAAACGGGCAGATCCAAAAATTATGGGCTGCTCGGGGTACAGGAGAACCGGGGCAGAGGAAGGGGGTGCTAATAAAAAAAGGAACAAGAGACCAGACCACGCGGTCTGGCGGTCTGGCAGAGACTTGATCGCCTGAGCCTTGGAGAAAACATTGGAGGGGGAGCATGCGATCTAGGCGGTCTCTCAAATCTGAGACCGATGTAGGGATTCCTTCTGACTTGAGAAGAGGTCGCAGAATTCCGGGCAAACCACGTTCATTTCTTTAGCGTTATATTTACACCTAGTTTTATCTCCCACATCCCATTTATCTCTAGGTTTTTCCATGGTTATTTCTCCAACTACATATGTAGGAGGAGTATACCGTTGTTCTACCCAAGCCCAGACTTCTATATCAAAAGTCATAAGAAAATATCGCATTCTAGTTCTCCAGTAGTTATAATCTGTTCTAGTAAATAATGGAGGTCTACTAATCCCTTACCCTTCATGAAAAGCGAGATCATAGAGCATCATTATATTCCTCGTTGTTAGACTATTTTGGAATAACCTAGCTCTGATACCACTTGTTGGATCTGTGGGCGCCCTTAGATTGGGGGGGGGGGGTGAATAAGAGTTTTAATAGATTTTAAATCTAAATAGAAATATAATTATAAGTTGAAAATATTCTACGAGATATTGAAGTTTGACTTGTATTCTTTTCAGAAAATATCGTTTATAGAGATGTTCTTTATAAAGAGTTTGAGTCTCTGTTGTTACCTCTAGCGGTAATAGTTACCGCGCGACGTTAGTGACAGAGATTCTCTTTTGCTTGAAATAAAGTAAAACATAAATATGTTGAGTAAAAACAGAGAATGAAATATTGTTTATATCAGTAAAAAGATTACAAAACTTGATCCCAATGACGCTCAGAATCGAGGTGGACGTAAAACTCTTTTTGGTTTTCTATACTGACACTTCTCCCAAGGACCGGTTGGCTCTAGCTTATCTCTCCCCAGATAAGGCCTCGAGCCGCCCCTAGATCTAACCGTAGATCTAGTCGCCACAAACCGTGACAAATTCTCCCTAAATCTCCCAAGACTTAGTTGCAAACACCTGAGGCGAATTCACTACCAACAAAGAACAAGAGATACAAGAATACAATATGAATATAAAAAATCCCTAAATAGTAAAACTCGAGGATGAGGTCGAAGGCACGCCAAGGAGATCGTCGGAGTCGATGTGTGCGGGCTTCGTGTTGAGTGAGCGTGATGAATCCTCCTTCGAGTTCTTGGTCTTCATAAGCGGTGTAGGGAGTTCTCTCAGCTTCAGGGAAGAGGGCTCTCACGAAATATCTGAGTTATGGCTCTGGTTTTATTCATGTTGAAGGAGGAGATTCGCTCTTTAAATAGAATCAGATACTATCTCCAGCGGTAGTGTTACCGCTGGGCAGTAGCCTATAAGGAATATAAGAGGCACACAGATCGAGCCCGAAATGGTAATCGCGTTGCTCCAATTTAGGCAACCCTTGTTACCACGCCGCGTTAGCATTATCTCCTCTACGCCGTCAGATCTCCTTCCTCTTTTGCTCCTCAATCAGTCGTGAAATGGCGGCTCTTCCATAAGTTACTGCTGAGCGTTAGTAGTTACCGCGCCGCGATAGGACTTGCTAACAATGGCTCTAGCAGACCTTTCCTTTCAAGCCGATTTTCCAGTCTCGACGATATTGCATTTTTGGTGATGCTACCGCGAGCGGTAGAAGTTATCGCGTCGCGCTATCACCCTATTTCGAGCACAATTTCATCATTTTTCATTGTATGCATAGAGGTATTGAACCTATAGTTTCTGCACACTATAAACATATGACAAACATTATCAAATACACAATGAGATTTGTTATTCTCAAACCAAGAGATGTGGAACGCATGTTCCAACACATCTCTGTAAACTAACGAGGCTAATCCAACGAAGAGAGGGAAAGAGAACACAAACCATACCTTGTATATCGAGAATAGAAGCGCAAATGCAAGCTATCACCGGAGAAGAGTTGGAATCAGATGCAGAGGATGCATGGCTCGTGAGCAAATCTATGTGAGGAGGTAGGGATCGAGAGAAGCTCGTTGTCGAGGAAACAAAACCGAGGGGAAGAGCTCACGGGCAGATCTAGAAATGGATCCAAAGGGGTGGGCTCGAGAGGAGCTCGCTATCAAGGAAGAAGGAGAGTGAGAGAGCAATATTTTTCCACTCAAAATGCTCTTTTACACGCAAAATCCGATTTTATAAAAGCTGAAGTGGCGCCTACCAGCTGCCCCAAACTCCTCCAAAGTTGAATGTACATCCTCAATTCATCACATATTGCGACTGCCACTGATGAATTAAGATATGTCAATCTTCTGTAATTTTCTTTTTATTACAGCTAAATATTATTAAAAATAGTGTTAGGCAATCTTATACAATTAAATTAACCATTTTATATTTCATTTGCGGAGGCAACAAGTGATCTATCTCTTTGGTGTAATTTTTTGGTACCTATAATGCATCATGAGCACGCCATGTTATACACATTTGTTGCGGAATGCTTAGGGCTCGTGGTAGACCGGTTCACTTGAACCACCTTAGCTCGTGAGCGAACTAAGCGCGCAAACAGTCAATTAGAGATTTGCTGAGTACACAGGGACTTTTTAACGTGGAAAACCCGGAAAGGGTAAAAAACCACGCGGCCGGAGCTGTGCCGACCAAACTTCACTATCTTCTGGGGGTTACAATTTGGAAACTAGAACTTGAGCGCGACAGGCCGCTGCTCGTTACGATATTTGGAGAGAGAGAGAGAACGAGCTCCGAGGGTGACAGGCCACCTCTCGGAAAAACTAAGTCTTTTTCCCTTCTGAGAATGCTAGTCGCCTTTCGGAAGTGAGACGGCTAGTCGCCTTTTCCTTCTGAGAATGCTAGTTGCCTTTCGGAAGTGAGTAGGCTAGTCGCCTTTTTCTTCTGAAAATGCTAGTCGCCTTTCGGAAGTGAGAAGGCTAGTCGCCTTTTTCTTCTGAGAATGCTAGTCGCCTTTCGGAAGTGAGACGGCTAGTCGCCTTTTTCCTTCTGAGAATGCTAGTTGCCTTTCGGAAGTGAGAAGGCTAGTCGCATTTTTCTTCTGAGAATGCTAGTCGCCTTTCGGAAGTGAGAAGGCTAGTCGCCTTTTTTCTTCTGAGAATGCTAGTCGCCTTTCGGAAGTGAGAAGGCTAGTCGCCTTTCGGGATGATGAAGATCTTTAAGTCCACGAAGGAGATCTTCAAGCGCCGAAGGAGAATTCCACAAAAGTCTGCAAGGAGCTCTCCCGGGTCCAGAAGTCAAGGTCCTCTCAAATGAAGCTTTGGGGATCCTTTTATAGCTTTGGCCGGGGGCGACCCGGTAATTTTGTCGTCGGTAGTTTCCATAAATGCTCGGTGGACGAATCATATTCTTCGGTTCGGGGCCCTCGGATCGCCATTTTTCGTAAATAACCACCTTGCCCCTCGGGCAGCTCGGGCAGTTCGGGCAGTTTCGTTGGAGGCGAAAAAGGCGACTGACTGTTCCTGAAAACTGAGAAGCCTGAAAGACAAAAAGTGAGAAGCCGGAAAGACAAAAAGTGAGAAGCCGGAAACCCAAAAAGTGAGAAGCCGGAAACCCAAAAAGTGAGAAGCCGGAAAGACAAAAAGTGAGAAAGCTTCCTGATCGCGCTCAGAAATGTTCTGAGCGCGTGCTAGCTCCAAAGTGCTCCAAGTGCGCAACGAACCGCGGGGATGCCTCGGGCGGACGGCGGACGGGGAGTTGCCCCCCAAAGGGGGTACCGGGATCCTTTGGCGAGGAGAGGGCGTCGGACCGCACCCCGAGGAGGGGTGGGCGCGGATTGGCCGCACCCCCAAGGGGGGGTTGCGGATTGGCCGCACCCCCAAGGGGGGGGGGGTGCGGATTGGCCGCACCCCCCAAGGGGGCGCAGCTTGGCCGCACCCCCAAGGGGGGATGCGGCTTGGCCGCACCCCAAGGTGGTGCGGCTTGGCCGCACCCCCCAAGGGGGGATGCGGCTTGGCCGCTCCCCAAGGGGGGTGCGGCTTGGCCGCACCCCAAGGGGGGTGCGGCTTGGCCGCACCCCCTTGGGGGGGGGGGGGGGGGCGACTGAGCCGCACCCTCCTGGGGGTGCGACTTGGCCGGCCGCACCCCCAAGGGCGGTGCGATCAGGGGGTGCAGCCTGCGTGCTACCGTGTTCTTTGACCGTCGACCCCTCCTCTCTTTTCTGGGGTTCCCTCTTCAGGTGCGTCCTAAGGCCTTTACGGGTGTACAACATAAGCCCCCCAAACCTTCGGAGTCCGAGTTCCGGAGCGAGGAGTTCTAAGGTTTTGATTTTTTCTGCGGCGGCTTTTCCCATTGTCGTCTGTGCGGCGCTTTTCTGGTAGGAGCTGATGTCGGAGGGTGTTGGTTTTACGAGGTCGTTGTGGGCTTGCTGCCCAGCTCTGATATCCGTATGGGCTGAGGGGTTTCTGCAAAATGATAGATTAGCTTGCGCGGTTCTGAGCCCGCGGCTTTCACACAATAGAAAATTAGTTTGCGCAAGTCTGTGCTTGCGGCTTTTTTGCACGAGTCTGTGCTCGCGGCTTTCTTGCACGAGTCTGTGCTCGCGGCTTGGCCGGTGAATAGCGGGTGTATTCAAACCGTGGGTGAACGTAAGGGGGGCAGGGCCCTACGTCACCGGGACTCGACGGCGGAGGAGAAGGTCGAACCTTCAATCGACGCTGGTGCAAAGTCCCCGGGGCAGGGCCCCGAAGTGGCCAGTGAATAGCTGGTGTATTCAAACCGGGGGCGAACGTAAGGGGGGCAGGCCCCTACGACGCTGGGACTCGACGGCGGAGGAGAAGGGCTAACCTTCAATCGACGGCGGTGCAAAGCCCCCGAGGCAGGGCCTCGAAGTGGCCGGTGAATAGCTGGTGTATTCAAACCGGGGGCGAACGTAAGGGGGGCAGGCCCCTACGACGCTGGGACTCGACGGCGGAGGAGAAGGGCGAACCTTCAATCGACGGCGGTGCAAAGCCCCCGAGGCAGGGCCTCTTTATAAAGTTTTTTCTTAAGTGAGTGTAAGTGTCAAAATATGGTTTTACGGTATGAAATCATTTGGTGCATAGCTCTATGTAAGGTAAGATAGGTGCACGAGTCTGGGCTCGCGGCTTTTACATAACATGTAATATACGATAGGTGCACGAGTCTGAGCTCGCGGCTTGTACATAAATTATAAGATAAATTCGCACGAGTCGGAGCTCGCGGCTTGGTACAGAAATTGAAGATAAGTTTGCACGAGCTTGAGCTCGTGGCTTAGTACATGGTAGAGGTCCCTGGATCACTGGTAAAAGCGGCGCAGGTTTTGAGCGTTCCAGGTGCGTGGCAAAGTCTTCCCTTCCGCCGTCCTGAGCCTGTATGTTCCGGGTTTCACGACTGTGGTGACTACGTACGGGCCCTCCTAGGCCGGTGAGAGCTTATCTCCTTAGGGGCCTTTACCGGCGGCCTCGATGCTGCGTAAGACGAGATCTCCTACGTTGATTGGTCTGGGCTTCACCCTCCTGTCGTAGTTCCGGGCGACACGCATTTGGTAGAGTGCAGCACGGTGAGCAGCGCTGTCTCGAACTTCTGGGATTAGATCGAGGTTTTCTCGGAGCAGTCCATCATTCTTGCTGGGGTCGAAGGTTAGTACTCGAGCACTCGGAACGCTGATGTCGACGGAGATGATAGCTTCGGTTCCGTAACAGAGGTTATAAGGTGTCTCCCCTGTAGGAGTCATCTCTGTTGTGCGATACGCCCACAACACATTCGAGAGCGCGTCTACCCACTGTCCTTCGGCTTCTTCCAAGCGTGTTTTCAGTCCTTTGAGGATGGTGCGGTTTGTGACTTCTACTTGTCCGTTGGTTTGCGGATGTGCCACGGCCGTGTGACGCAGGTTGATCTTCAGATCCTCGCACATCTTGGTGAAGGACTTCCCAGTGAATTGAGTGTCGTTGTCGGCAATGATCGCAGCCGGGATGCCGAAGCGGCAGACGATGTTCTTCTAGACGAATTGTTTGGCGTTTTCTTCCGTAATTTTGGCCAGGGGCTCCGCCTCCACCCATTTGGTGAAGTAGTCGATGGCTAGGATGATGAACTTCCTCTGCCCGGATGCTAGAGGTAGGGGACCGAGGAGGTCGATCCCCCACTGCGCGAATGGCCACGCACTCTGCAGCGTGGAAAGTGAGACCGGGGGTTGATGAGGCATGTTGGCGTGCAGCTGACAGCTTTTGCGCCTCTGGACAAAGTCGGTCGCGTCCTTCCTCATTGTTGTCCAATAGAAGCCTTGACGCAGTATTTTTCGCGCTAATGCCTTCCCGCCTAGGTGCTCTCCGCAGACTCCTCCGTATACTTTCCTGAGGGCGTAGTCCGCCTCGCCCGCTGGCAGGCATTTTAGATATGGTCCTAAGAATGCCCGTTTGTAAAGCTCCCCGTCTATAATGGTGAACGATGCTGCCCGCATTCGTAGCCTTCGCGCCTCTAGGCGATCTTCGGGAAGGTGCCCTTGCTCGAGGTAAGCTCGCAATGGGGTCATCCAGGATGACTCTTCCTGGTGGATGGCTGCGATTTCCAATGGCCCTTGAATGCTTGGGATCACGACTTCTTCGATTCGGCGTCTTTGAGACTGGTAGCTGGAGGGTGAGGTGGCGAGCTTGGATAGAGCATCCGCCCTGGAATTCTGCTCTCGGGGGATGTGTAGAATCTGATACGATGAGATCTTCTGGAGAAGTGATTTCGCGAATGCGAGGTACTTTGCCATATGTTCGCTCTTAGCCTCGTAATCTCCTTCAACCTGTGAGACCACGAGTTGGGAGTCTGTATAGATCGTTAGGTTCTCGGCTTTGCAGTCGATGGCGAGCCGGAGACCGGCGATCAGTGCTTCGTATTCCGCGATGTTATTTATTGCGGGGAACTTTAGCCGGAGTCCGTAATCCAGGGTGATCTCTTCGGGGCTTATGAGGAGCAATCCTGCTCCGGCCCCTTCAGCTCCAGAGGCGTCGTCGACATAGAGGGTCCAACGGGGGCTGGTGGTGTCTTTGATGAGGGTTGTTTCTGGCGGGATGGTGTACTCCACCACGAAGTCGGCGAGCACCTGTGACTTGATGTCGGGCCGAGGCAGGAATTGGATGTCGAACTCGCCGAGTTCTACGGCCCACTTTACAAGTCTCCCCGAGACTTCCGGCTTCTGGAGGATTGCCCGCAATGGGAGTTGCGTCAATACCTTGACTGCATGAGCCTGAAAGTAGAGTCTAAGTTTTCTAGCTGAGAAAACAAGAGCCGAGGCTGTCTTGTTTGCTGCCGGATATCTGGTTTCAGTGTCGGTGAGGACTTTGCTGAGGTAGTAGATCGGTCGCTGCACCCCTCCTTCGTCTTTCACGAGCACTGAGCTAAGAGTCGTAGGCGACACGACCAGGTACAAGAACAGAGTTTCCCCGGGGGTGGGCTTTGACAGAAGCGGTGGCGAAGCCAGGTACTGTTTGAGAAGCTCGAAGGCCACTTGGCACTCGTCCGTCCACTGGAAACCTGAATGGCGCGCTCCCCGAAGGATTTTGAAGAAGGGGAGGTACTTGTATCCCGTTCGTGATAGGAAACGGGACAAAGCAGCGATCCTCCTGTTTAGGCGTTGTACTTCCTTAATTGAGCGAGGTGGCGACATATCCTCCAACGCCTTGATCTTCTCGGGGTTGGCCTCAATTCCCCGATGGGTTACCATGAAACCTAGAAACTTCCCCGCCGTCACACCAAACGCACACTTGCTGGGATTGAGCCGCATCTGGAAGCGACGGAGAAGCCGGAAGCACTTTTCCAAGTCTTCCAAGTGGTCGCGCCGGTGGACGCTCTTTACTAGCATATCGTCCACGTAAACCTCCATCATTTCTCCGATGAGGTCCTTGAAGACCTTGTTCATCAGCCTTTGGTAGGTGGCTCCGACATTTTTAAGGCCGAAAGGCATCACCTTGTAGCAGTAGACTCCCCGGTCGGTACGGAAGGCAGTATGTTCTTCGTCTGCGGGGTTCATCCTTATCTGGTTGTAACCTGAATAAGCATCCATGAAGCTGAGCAGCTCATGGCCTGCCGTAGCATCGACGAGCTGGTCAATCCTTGGGAGGGGGAAGCTGTCCTTCGGGCACGCTTGGTTCAGATTGCTATAGTCGACGCACATCCGCCACTTTCCCGAGGCCTTCTTCACCATGACTACGTTGGCGAGCCATGTGGGGTATTCTGCTTCGCGTATGAATCGTGCCTCTAGGAGCTTAGCTACCTCCTCCTCGATCGCCTTTAAACGCTCGGGGGCAAAGTTCCTCTTCTTTTGAATCACGGGTCTGCAGGCGGGGTTGATGTTTAGCGAGTGATAGATAACATTAGGATCTACCCCGGGCATGTATTCCGGGCTCCAAGCGAAAATGTCCTCGTTCTCCTGCAGGAAGGTGGTGAACGTTTCTCGCTCTTTTTGTGTTAAGAGTGACCCGACCTAAACAGTTCGAGTCGGGTCTCGTCGGGAGAGTGGTATTTCTACCAGCCCTTCAACGGGCGCTCCTCGTTGCAAAGTAGCCTCATCTCGCAGGTCGAAGTTATTGATGTTGAGAGCGGTTGCCCTTGCTGGTTGGGCCTGCTTCAGGTAGCAGGTCCTGGCTGCCTCTTGGTCTCCTCTTACTACTCCTATTCCTGCGGCAGTAGGGAACTTCATAGCTAGGTGTGGAATGGAAGGGATTGCCCCAAAGATCGACTGGAGCGGTCTCCCGAAGATGGCATTATAGGCGGAGGTGGACTCTACCACCATGAACTGGATGTTGTGCGTTGACTGTCTTGGAAATTCGCCCAATGTGACTGGGAGAATGATCATGCCTTGCACCGGGACAGGTCTGTTGTCGAAGCCGTAGACGGGCCCGGCTGCAGGACTAAGCTGGTCTTTTGTGAGCTTCATACTTTGCAAAGTGGAGAGAAATAAGACATCGACCGAGCTTCCATTGTCGACCAGTATTCTCTTCACCTTGAAGCAGGGATCCCCGATCCCTGCGCTGATCACGAGTGGATCCTGGTGCGGAAGCCGCAACCCTTACAAGTCCTCATCTCTGAAAGCTATCGTAATATCTTGCTTGAGTTTTTTGTCTTCGTGGTCTCTTACGGGCTGGGCAATTGAGAGGATCTGTGATGCTGAGACGGGGGGTCCGGCGATCGTCTCGATTTCTCCTACCATCGGCCTTCCTCCCCCCGCGCCTCGGGGGGCGGGGGGCTGCTCCCCTACATCCCTAGGCTGCTGGGGCTGATTGGTAATCTGGCCTTGTAGGAATCTTCCCAGGAGTCCCTGGCGGATGAGGCGCTCGATTTCGTCTTTGAGTCTGGTGCACTCCTCAGTGGTATGCCCGGTTCCCCGATGAAACTCGCAGTACCTGGACTGGTCGCCCCTTGGATTTGGCGGGGGTATCCTGGGCATGCGGAGCTCGGGGTTGTTCTGTATGGCGTAGAGAACATTCGTTCTGGTGGTGTTCAACGGGGTGTAGGTCCTGGGTGGCTGTGGTCCCAGATCCCTCTGGTGGTTACGCCGACGTTCATCGCCGCGATGCTCCTCGCCGCGACGTTCTTCTCATTCGCGAGGGGCTTGATCTGATCCCCTCTCCCTTCCCTGGCTTCCTTCGAATTGCCGACGGTGTGCTTCGATAGCCTCATCTGCAGCTATCTGTGCTTCAACCCGATGAATGAGGTCGGGATAACTTGGTATGATTTCTCTCATAAGAGCCGAGTAGAAGCCACTTGGGCGGAGTCCTCCCAGGAAAACTCCTCGCAGGAGCTTGGGGTCGACTCCTGGGATCTGTCGAGCCTCGGTAGTGAAGCGTCGGAAGAAATCTTTGAGTGTCTCTCCATCGTTCTGGCAGATTCCTGAGAGGTGGGAGGGATCCCGGACAATTCGGCGGTTGGCAATGAACTGATCCACGAACTGCTGCACCATTTCTGTGAAGTTGTTGATGGCCCCATTCCGCAGGGAATGGAACCAAGTGCGCGTTTGTCCCTTCAAGGTTGCTGGGAACACTTGGCAGAGGAGCTGATCAGGAGCGCTGTAAATCCTTATGACGGTGGTGAAGTGATTGACGTGTTCCAGTGGATCGTCCGTCCCGTCGAACGTCTCGATGTTGGGAAGCTTGAAGCCATTAGGAATTGGATGGGCTAAGACTTGAGGTGATAGCGGGGAGCCATGATGCGTGGGACGGCGGGCGAGAGCGGTGCGTCGTCCTGCTTGGGCATACTCTTCATCTATCATGTTGCGTATCTCTTCCCGCGTAGCTCTTTCCACTGCTTGCTTAGGGGCAGCTCTTCCGTGGTGGTGACGGCGGTGATCAGCTTCTGGGCCTCCAGCTGGTGGGCCAAGGTGAGCGGTACTTGCCGCATTGGAGAATCCTTCTGAAGCTTCATCTTCTTGGACAGCCTCCCCGTTCGGGGCATGATTCAGAGCCGGGGGCGGCAGTGCGTTCAAAGCCGGCGGTTGGTTCAGAACTTGAGGAGCCCCAAGATTCCTCACGAGCGCCAACATCTCAGCTTGATGTTCTTCGATCTGCTGCATGCGCACCTCCAAACCTGCTGCAGGTGTATGCAGCGCCTCCTCCGCGGGAGGTGCATTGATAAGTGAGTGGGAGGGAGCTGGGTCGACGCGTCCTTCCGGCATCGATCCTTCAGTAACGCGAGCACTCTTTCTTGCCATAGCAGTTTGCTCTGGAAGAGTTTTTCGGGAAAGTTTCCCACAGACGGCGCCAAACTGTTGTGGAACGCTTAGGGCTCGTGGTAGACCGGTTCACTTGAACCACCTTAGCTCGTGAGCGAACTAAGCGCGCAAACAGTCAATTAGAGATTTGCTGAGTACACAGGGACTTTTTAACGTGGAAAACCCGGAAAGGGTAAAATACCACGCGGTCGGAGCTGTGCCGACCAAACTTCACTATCTTCTGGGGGTTACAATTTGGAAACTAGAACTTGAGTGCGACAGGCCGCTGCTCGTTACGATATTTGGAGAGAGAGAGAACGAGCTCCGAGGGTGACAGGCCACCTCTCGGAAAAACTAAGTCTTTTTCCCTTCTGAGAATGCTAGTCGCCTTTCGGAAGTGAGACGGCTAGTCGCTTTTTCCTTCTGAGAATGCTAGTTGCCTTTCGGAAGTGAGAAGGCTAGTCACCTTTTTCTTCTGAGAATGCTAGTCGCCTTTCGGAAGTGAGAAGGCTAGTCGCCTTTTTCTTCTGAGAATGCTAGTCGCCTTTCGGAAGTGAGACGGCTAGTCGCCTTTTCCTTCTGAGAATGCTAGTTGCCTTTCGGAAGTGAGAAGGCTAGTCTACTTTTTCTTCTGAGAATGCTAGTCGCCTTTCGGAAGTGAGAAGGCTAGTCGCCTTTTTCTTCTGAGAATGCTAGTCGCCTTTCGGAAGTGAGAAGGCTAGTCGCTTTTTTCTTCTGAGAATACTAGTCGCCTTTTTTCTTCTGAGAATGCTAGTCGTCTTTCGGAAGTGAGAAGGCTAGTCGCCTTTCGGGATGATGAAGATCTTCAAGTCCACGAAGGAGATCTTCAAGCGCCGAAGGAGAATTCCGCAAAAGTCAGCAAGAAGCTCTCCCGGGTCCAGAAGTCAAGGTCCTCTCAAATGAAGCCTTGGGGCTCCTTTTATAGCTTTGGCCGGGGGCGACCCGGTAATTTTGTCGTCGGTAGTTTCCATAAATGCTCGGTGGACGAATCATATTCTCCGGTTCGGGGCCCTCGGATCGCCATTTTTCGTAAATGACCACCTTGCCCCTCGGGCAGCTCGGGCAGCTCGGGCAGTTCCGTTGGAGGCAAAAAAGGCGACTGACTGTTCCTGAAAAGTGAGAAGCCTGAAAGACAAAAAGTGAGAAGCCGGAAAGACAAAAAGTGAGAAGCCGGAAACCCAAAAAGTCAGAAGCCGGAAACCCAAAAAGTGAGAAAGCTTCCTGATCGCGCTCAGAAACGTTCTGAGCGCGTGCTAGCGCCGAAGTGCTCCAAGTGCGCAACGAACCACGGGGATGCCTCGGGCGGACGGCGGACGGGGAGTTGCCCCCCAAAGGGGGGACCGGGATCCTTTGGCGAGGAGAGGGCGTCGGACCGCACCCCGAGGAGGGGTGGGCGCGGATTGGCCGCACCCCCAAGGGGGGGGGGGGGGGGGGGGGGGTGCGGATTGGCCTCGCCCCCCAAGGGGGCGCGGCTTGGCTGCACCCCCCAAGGGGGGATGCGGCTTGGCCGCACCCCAAGGGGGGTGCGGCTTGGCCGCACCCCCCAAGGGGTGCGGCTTGGCCGCACCCCCCAAGGGGTGCGGCTTACCCGCACCCCAAGGGGGTGCGGCTTGGCCGCACCCCCCAAGGGGGGATGCGGCTTGGCCGCACCCCCCCCCCCCCCCCAAGGGGTGCGGCCGGGCCGCACCCCCTTGGGGGGGGGGGGGGGGGGGTGCGGCTGAGCCGCACCCCCCTGGGGGGTGCGACTTGGCCGGCCGCACCCCCAAGGGCGGTGCAGTCGGGGGGTGCAGCCTGCGTGCTACCGTGCTCTTTGACCGTCGACCCCTCCTCTCTTTTCCGGGGCTTTCTTCAGGTGCGTCCTAAGGTCTTTACGGGTGTACAACAACATTAAATCACATTTTTATATATCTTAAAAATTAGAGAATATTAATTAAGGTATTTTTAAAGTGCCAATTTATTCATATTATCATTATTTCTTAAAAAAATTTAACCGAAAATGGCATGACACTTAAAATATCATTTTGGGATCAAATTTTTTTTTAAGAAATAATCAAAAATATGAACTTAAAATGATTATAAAATACTATAATTAAAATTTTATAATTTTTTTATAAATCTTTTTTTTTAGATATATAATATGGGCAATGTTATAAGCACACCAGTTTTAGCTATTCGCACACCAATTTCTATGAGTTATTATGCGCCTTTTGAAAATACGCTTTGTACATGCATTTTTAGGAAAAGTGTTCAACACAAAAATTGTAGTTCTCGTCGAGATCTACAACTTTTGTGTTGAACATTTTTCCTAAAAATGCACGCACAAGGCTTATTGTCGCCTTGATCGTAACTATAGCGAATTTTTGAAAATATGCCTTGTGCATGCATTTTTAGGAAAAGTGTTCAACACGAAAGTTGTAGATCTCGACGAGATATATAACTTTCATGTTGAACACTTTTCCTAAAAATGCATGTACAAGGCGTATTTTCAAAAGGCGCATAATAACTCATAGAAATTGGTGTGCGAATAGCCAAAACTGGTGTGCTTATAACATTGCCTTATAAAAATGCGATTTAGTACGCCCGGGCATTTTCCAGCCAGCCTCGAGCCCGGACTTTTGCTCATGGTCAATTAAATTAAATAAAAAAATATTAAATATTATAATTAAATTATATATTTTAAAATTATAATAATGCAGCCATAGTGATGTATTTACTCATTGAGTTTCAGATTTGAGAAATAATAACTACAACTCTCCGCCTCCTCCATCTTCAAGCGCCTTCGCCCTCCTCCTCTCTCCCCATGCCCAGCTCACAAACCACCGCCGCCGCCGCCGCAGGCCGCCACAGCCTTGCTGGGTTCGGCCTTCGTGTTCTCTTCTTCATCCTAACTCCCCTCGCACTTGCTGTCTTCCTAGCCGCTCAAATCGGAGACATCGACCCGGTGCCGTTCCCCACGGGCCTAGACTCACCGGTAAGCTTGGAGGCCGAGGAGGAGCATCAGGCGGTTCTCGGCCGCGCAAGCGAGCGCCTGGGCGATGGTCTCTTACCGGGGCCCGAGGACTTGGTCTATGATGAGAAGGAGGGGTTTCTTTACACCGGCTGCCGGGATGGATGGATTAGGAGATTCCGTCCGTCAGCTGCGTCGCTGGATGTCGTAGTCGAGGACTGGTTCCACGTCGGCGGCCGCCCGCTGGGTGTTGCTTGTTCGCTGGACGGAACCATTGTGGTTGCAGAAGCTTATCAGGTCAGTTGTTCTTCCTACATAATTATATCCAGTGAAAAAAATCATTAAAAAAAAATTCGTTTCTTATGACATAAGAATAAAAAAAAAAAAATTTAATAGCAGACCACATGTGCGTGTTGAAAAAATGGCTATTGACAAACCACTTTTACTGGTTCACAGATCTCTTCAATTTTTTATTTTGATCTGTCATTAATAATGGTCTCTGCTCATATCTAAAGTTGATTTGTCAATAACGATCACAACACCCTTAAAAAATCATGTAACCACGAGGGAAGGATTCATTCTTCATTCACTCCCCGGTCCCAGTCCCCAGTCCCCAGTCCCCAGTCCCCACTATAACAACAAAATGGGTGTAACAAACCTAGGCTCTGTTTGGCACGGCGGTTGCGGTCATGAGCATATATGATGGTTATGAACTGTCGTTCGTGAATGCCCGACCTCACTTAAGGAACTTCATCCACTTTTATATTCAAAATTATCTTTTTTTTTGCGGCGGTCATAGTCGTTGTCATGACAAACATACTTTTTACGACGTTGGCGTTTTTGTCGAAACTCACCGGAGCAAAACGTCGGAGCCCTAATCTCTAAGGAAGAGGGGCTCAATGTGAACCAAGGAAGAGGCCTCCGGCCAATTGAACCCTAAGTAGATTACAATTGTATCCCTGTGATCAGTGGCGGATTCAGAAAATTATAAGTAGGGGTGCACACAAAAATTCAAAACACAAATGCTAGCGGGGTGAGTAGGAGGGTCGTGAGTCACATGTTGAAAATTAATTTGGGGGGTGCACATAGCTGAACTTGGTCTGCGAATAGCCAAATTTGGTCTGCGAATAGCCAACTTTGGTCTGCAAATGACCAACTTTGGTCCGCGAATAGTCAATATTTGTCCCAAAACAAACTAGTTACGTGACGTGAGAACGCTTCCATCTTATCGGAGCCGTTTATTTCTCATCTGGCCACCGTTTTTGACATATAAGTAGTCAAAATTCATTGTCTCGACGAGAGGAATCCAAATCCACTAACAATTTTGAAAAATAATAGGGATGCACATGTCCCTCGGGCCCCTCTGGATCCGTCCCTGCCTATGATTTAGATGAATTTTACATAGATCCGTCTACCACCACCAAATGAAGGAATATACCACCAAATGAAGGAATATGAATATATTTTTTTATAATTTTTTCAAAGTCAATGGCCCATGATGCTCATCTCTCCGTATTTAATTCAAGGATAAGCATGCATGCACCGCATTTATTTCTTTTTTTTATCAACATTGGCTATGTGAGGTCATATATAAATATATGCCATAATAGTCCCAAATAAAAAAAATTTAATAAATAGTGTAGAGATAATGACATATTTTTGTAAGATAAAATAATAAATAAATCAATAAAATTAAATTATAAAAGTTATAAAATTTAAAATAAAAAATAAGTAAAATCAGAAAAATGAATGTTTTGGCATTTTCCCCTTGTGTTTTGGCTCGATAGCGATGCTTTGAATCGAAACCATGTAAAATAACAATAAGCTACAGTGGACTTTATAAAGGCAATGATGTGTATCCCTAACCTTATAATATTAATTTACAAATAAACACCTAATAACATTGTATTAGGAGTGTGCTATCATGATTATTTGACCGCCATGTGATCCAACATTTTTCCGGGCTTGCTAGCCGCTAAATAGCGGAAAATTTGTGAATATCATTCTCATGCAGTAGTTTGCAACCTCGCTCGATTGTGGGGCTCCACTGTGATCCCGTTCTCACACAGTAATCTGCAACATGCTCGGCCGTGCAGCTCCTCTGTGATCCCGATCTCATCTCCAGATGGGCACTAAGGCTTTATTTGGCGTGACGTTTTTGCAAATGTGAATTAAAAATATTACAAAATTAATTCGGTGCCAATTTTTTATAAATAAATTTGAATATAATATTTGTAAAATATATAACAAGTTGCAATCTATGGGATTTGACTGACAGGGGCTGCTGAGATTAAATAAAGATGGCAGTGTGAATTTGCTGACTGATGAGGCTGAGGGAGTAAAATTTAAACTAACTGATGGCGTGGATATTTCATCGGACGGTCTGATCTACTTCACTGACGCATCGCACAAGTACCACTTAGATGCCTATGTTTTGGACATTCTGGAAGGAAGGCCTAATGGACGGCTGGTTAGCTTTGATTCATCCAATAATCAAACAACGGTGCTTGCACGGGATCTCTACTTTCCCAATGGTGTTTCATTAGCACCCGATGAATTCTCTCTCATCTTCTGTGAAACCCCTATGTAAGTAGTTTAATTGTTATCGCTTTTATCTAAGTCGATTTTATTTTTTTAATTTTTCAAAAGTTTTTTTTTTAGTTTTTGGATTTTTTTATTTATTGATTTATCTATACTATATAGTATATAATAGTGTTTTTTAATCAAGGTCTAAAGGGACTAAGGGTCTTTTAAGGGACCCCACTCATGGTCCTATGATGGCACTAGGCCACCCATGGCTCACTAGCACAGTCAATTGGAGCACTGAGCTCTTAGGGTTCCAATTGAAAGATGGGATGTTATAATTTGACCTCAAAAAATAAGATCAAACCACTTTATAGTTGTTTGACCTTGTTTTTTTTAACTCTTTTTGTAAGGCCTAGGTTGCCCTAGCCAGTCACCTAGCCGCATGGTGTCTAGCCCTATTGTTGAATTTTTTGGGTCTGCTATCGATCAAGAGAACCAACAATGGATAAAGAAGGTTTTATATCTCAACTAGGCAATCAATTACAAATACACACGGCTGAATACAAGTTGCATCCAACTTGAATCACAACAGCCTAAAGAAAGTAAGACTTTGGTCACGGACAAGGTCCGCTTCTCCTCTTGAGCACACCAGGATGGTGATACTCGCTCCAATACTCGCTCCTCGCCACAGAAGCTCGCTTCTCGCTGTCGCCGGGCGATATTGACTGTCGCCTGGGCGATAGCTCGGATCCTCGCAAGCTCGCTGCTCGCACTCCAGATACTCGCAAGCTCACTGCTCGCACTCCAGGATACTCGCACGCTCGACGCGCGCGCTTCCTCTCCTTCTCGCTGTCGCCTGGGCGATATCCACTGTCGCCGGGCGATATCTCCTCTACTCGCTACTCGCTCAAGGAGCTCGCCGAACTCGCTCCAAGTCCGATGCTCGCCTGCCGAACTTACTCCAAGTCCGATGCTCGCCGGGTAGCACTCTGGTATCTCTAACTCGCTCAGAGTTGATGATACTCGCCACTTCTGAAGCCTCTACTCGCCACTTTCAGAAATAGTTGCTCTTTAGGGGGGGTGCCCCTCTATTTATAGGCAAATGCCTACTCGGCGGCGAGTATGATACTCGCCAGCTGTCGCTGGGCGACATCCACTGTCGCCTGGGCGATAGCTCACTTCACAAACTCTAACACTCCCCCTTGAAGTGAGCTCCGGGAACAACTCCAAGCAACGAGCGAAGCCTCCGGAACGGCCCCGCAGATAGGGGCTTTGTGAATATGTCCGCAAGGTTGTCTTCGCTCCGCACATGCTCCATAGTGATCAAGCCACCCATCACCTTCTCTCTGATGAAGTGATGCTCGATCTCAATGTGCTTGGTTCTCGCATGACACACTGGATTGGTTACCAGTTTCAATGCACTCTCATTGTCCCCGCGAAGCACAGTAGGTCCGCTGACCTCCTCATCCACATCCTCCACTAGTCTCCTTAGCCAAACACACTCCTGAGCTGCTAAGGACGACGCCTTGTACTCGGCCTCCGTGGTAGAAAGGAAAATGAAGTCCTGCTTCTTGCTACACCACGAGTTAGCAGCTGCTCCACACAAGAACGCGTAACCTGACGTCGACTTGCGATCATCAGCGTCACCTCCGTAGTCTGCATCCATGTACCCGTGCAGCTTGAAGTTAGACTTCTCCTCATAGGACAACCCCATCTCAAGGGTGCCCTTCACATACTTCAGAATCCCCTTGGCTGCCTCCAGATGAGGCTTCCGCGGCTCCTGCATATACCGACTAACTCGGCCGACAGCAAAGGCGATGTCCGGCCTTGTGATAGTCAAGTATATAAGACTCCCCACCAGTGCCCGAAAGATCTTCGGATCAGGAAGAATCCTCCCTTCTTCCTTCCGAAGCTTCAGCCCCGCCTCCAGAGGAACGGAACTGCTCTTCCCTTCCTTCATGCCAAATCTTTCGACGATCCTCTCGGCATACGCCCTCTGGGAAACATCCAGTCCGCCTCTTCTCTTCTCTACTTGGAGGCCAAGGAAATGGTGCAGTTCACCAAGATCCTTCATCTCGAAGCGTATGGAAAGCTGCTCTCTCAGCGTCGCGACCTCCTCAGGGTTGTTCCCTGTCACTATCATGTCGTCGACGTATAGCAGCACTAGCACGTGAAGACCTCCATCCTTCTTCACGAACATGCTGGAGTCTGAATCTGAGGCATCATAGCCGCAGAACTGCAGGTACTCCACAATCTTTCCATACCAGGCTCTCGGCGCCTGTTTCAACCCATAGATGGCCTTCTTCAGCTTGCAGACGTGATGTGGCTGAGACTTAGACACGTATCCAGGCGGTTGCACCATGAATATGTCTTTGTCGATCTCTCCGTATAGGAACGCGTTCTTCACGTCCAGCTGCCATAGCTTCCAACCTCGGCACGCTGCCAAAGCGATGATCGTCCTCACCGACGTCATCTTCGCTACGGGACTGAAGGTCTCCTCGTAGTCCTCTACGTAGGTCTGTGAGAAGCCTCGAGCGACAAGCCTCGCCTTGTACCGCTCCACTTCTCCATCAGCCCTCTTCTTAACCTTGTACACTCATTTACAGGTGACAGGTTTGATGCCCTCCACCATGGGAACCAGGTCTCATGTCTCATTCTTCTCTAGGGCCTCCATCTCCTCGATCATGGCCACGTCGCACTCCTTGATGGCAGCAGCATCCTCAAAGCAGGCAGGTTCCCTCTCATCGAGTGGTCCTGCGAAGAAGCAGGAAACCAAACTCACGAAGTTCCCCTCCTTATAGCGAGCAGGCGGGACGATGGTCCTCTTCGACCTCCTCAAGGCTTGGCCACTATCTACCACTCCGGTAGACTCCTCTGCTTGAGCTCCTCTCTGAGCTCCTCTCTGAACTCCTCCTAAAGCGGTGCTCTCCCTGCTTCTTGAGTTCGTAGCTCCCCCTGAGTCAGAAGCTCCTCCTGAGCCAGATGCTCCTCCTAAGGCAGATGGCAATGGAGCACTTGGAGATAACTCCAACTCCACAGTAGGGTCCTCAGTGACCCACTCCTCTTCCCTGCTAGCTTCTCCACTCTCCGGCAGCTCCATAGTAGAGACTCCCTGGTATGAGACCAGTTCGTCAAACACAACGTCGCGCGAGACGACGAACCTGTGAGTCTGCGGATCCATGCACTTCCACCCCTTCTTCCGCTCATCGTAGCCGATGAAGATACACTTCCTCGCCTTCGGCTCCAACTTTGTTCTCTGAGCGTCCGGGACGTGCACGAAGCAGGTAGAACCGAACACCTTCATGTGACCCACATTGGGCTTCTCCCCGAACATGAGCTGGTGTGGAGACACCATCCTGTTAGGACTCAGAGGCAGCCTGTTGATCACATGAGTAGCACACGTCATTCCCTCCGCCCACAAGGCCTTGGGAATGCTCTTGGCATGTAGCCAACTCCTGGTAGTCTCCACCAGATGGCGGATCTTCCTCTCTGCCACCCCATTCTGCTGAGGGGTGTGAGCGCAAGAAAGCTCCCGCCGAATGCCGAACCTTCTGCAGAAGGAAGCAAACTCATTGGAGGTGAACTCCCCTCCATTATCGCTTCTCAGCTTCTTCACTCTGCGGTCCAGCCTCCCCTCCACAAGTTCCTTCCACTCGAGGAACTTGCTGAATACTTCTGATTTCTCTCTCAGAAAGTATACCCACGTATAGCGGGTGTAGTCATCCACCAGAACCAGCGCATACTTATTGCCTCCATAAGTACGGGTGGCGCACGGCCCCATAACATCAGCATGTACGCACTCAAGAGCTTCCTTACACCTGGTCTCCGATTTGTCAAATGGAAGTCGATGTGACTTTCCATATTGGCATCCGTCGCACACATGGTCGTCGCCGTAGGAAGTGAGATGAGGCAGGCTGCTCACTAGGCTCTTTCCCGCCATCATCTTCAACTTGTCCATCCCCACATGACCCAGCCTCTCATGCCAGATCACAGCGCCGTCGTTTGTCTTCAGCTTGTCCACGTAGGCATTTGTAGACAAAACATACAAATCCTTCACCCTTCTCCCGGTGAGCGTGACGTCAGCATCGACAGACGATAGGTTCTTCAAGAACTTCACCTCCTTTGGTCCAAACAGCACGTGGTATCCAGCATCCACGACGTTCGCCACTGAGAAGAGGTTCTTCTTCATGCCAGGCACATGATAGACACTCTTCAGTGTCACTGGCTTCTCTCTACTCCCAAGGGACACCTTCCCTTCTCGCTCTACTGGATGCACCGTATCATCCGCAGTGATGATAGCATCCGATCCTTCATATGCTGCCGAGGAGGCAAACTTCAACATATCTCCTGTGAGATGATGCCCGCAACCGGAATCCACTATCCAGTCGTCCTCGAGGTTGATGGAGGCTAATACATCGACTGACGTTGTCGTCATCTCTGCCAGGAAACAATTGTCTCCCCTCTCACCTCCCTGGTGACCTCCACCTCTTCCTCCACCTCTTCGATGGTCTCCACCTCTCTGATGGTCTCCACCTTTCTCAGCAACATGACCGGCCTGGAGATTAGACCGACAATCCTTTGTCATATGCCCATACTTCTTACAGGCAAAGCAAAGGTATCTCCCCTTCTCGTCACGGGCAGGAAGGAACTTCCCCCCATCTCCCTGAGAGGACGTTGAAGGTCCCTCTCCGGAGTTCTTCTTTCTCTTGTCCCAGGATCTCCTCTTTCCTGAGAACAAGGCCTCGCCATCTCCTCCTGAGATGGATACTCCCGCCATCTGCTTCGCCAAGCTCTCCTGTGACGATAGCAGGTTCTCTAGCTCCAGAAGGGAGGGCTGAATAGCCCATCCTTGCACGGAAGTAACGAAGGGGACATACTCCCTCCTCAAGCCTCGGAGTATGTGCCGCTTCAACTTCGCCTCTGAGATTGGCTCTTCAGGATCCAAGGCCGAGATCTCCCCGCATAGGTTCTTCACCTTTAGGAAGAAGGTGGATATCGCCATCTCGCCTTGAGTCGACTTCGCCAACTCATTCTCCAGGAATTATAGCCGCGCCACATTCTTCTTGTTGAATAACTCATCGAGGGCTATCCAGATCGCAGACGCTGACTTGCAACCAATGATGTGGTCGAACAAGTCAGGTGATATGGCTCTCTTCAAGGTGAACTCCGCCTTGGCGTTGGTCTTCCTCCAAGCTCTCACAGCTGGACCATTATCGCCGGCAGCTACAACTTCCTCTTGCTCCCCACCACCAACAACCTCCCAGAGATCCTCCCCAAGAAGGTAGCTCTCCATACAAGACATCCACTTCTTGTAGTTGGTTTGAGTAAGCAGCTCAATGCCTAGTACTCTCGCAAAACCTCCTCCACCGTCCATCTTGGATGACAACCTTGAACTACGATAGCAGGCGCTGCTTCAGCAACCTCCCTCTGATACCATGTTGAATTTTTTGGGTCTGCTATCGATCAAGAGAACCAACAATGGATAAAGAAGGTTTTATATCTCAACTAGGCAATCAATTACAAATACACACGGCTGAATACAAGTTGCATCCAACTTGAATCACAACAGCCTAAAGAAAGTAAGACTTTGGTCACGGACAAGGTCCGCTTCTCCTCCTGAGCACACCAGGATGGTGATACTCGCTCCAATACTCGCTCCTCGCCACAGAAGCTCGCTTCTCGCTGTCGCCGGGCGATATTGACTGTCGCCTGGGCGATAGCTCGGATCCTCGCAAGCTCGCTGCTCGCACTCCAGATACTCGCAAGCTCACTGCTCGCACTCCAGGATACTCGCACGCTCGACGCGCGCGCTTCCTCTCCTTCTCGCTGTCGCCTGGGCGATATCCACTGTCGTCGGGCGATATCTCCTCTACTCGCTACTCGCTCAAGGAGCTCGCCGAACTCGCTCCAAGTCTGATGCTCGCCTGCCGAACTTACTCCAAGTCCGATGCTCGCCGGGTAGCACTCTGGTATCTCTAACTCGCTCAGAGTTGATGATACTCGCCACTTCTGAAGCCTCTACTCGCCACTTTCAGAAATAGTTGCTCTTTAGGGGGGGTGCCCCTCTATTTATAGGCAAATGCCTACTCGGCGGCGAGTATGATACTCGCCAGCTGTCGATGGGCGACATCCACTGTCGCCTGGGCGACAGCTCACTTCACAAACTCCCTATGCCTGAGCCTAGCACGATCAGGGTTGCAGGTCATGTGGCCTCGTAAGTTTAACCAGGCCCAGGCTCGAGGCATAACCCGGCCTGGGCTTTCCGATTCGGGCTAAATTTGCACCTCTACCTATAAAACGGAATTTCAATTATAAAATTCTGTGGGAACACAATAGAGCTTTTTTTACCGCTCTATGACCACACCAACCAAAGGATAGTGAAACATTTTCCTTGCTGTGGGATCATTTGTGGTCTTGATCTTTTTATCATAGTTTTTTTAGGCAATTGTTAACCGCACCCCAGTTTTGGCTATCCGCAACCCTTTTATATGAATTATTACGCGTTGTTTTGGAAATACGCCTTGTACAAGCATTTTTAGGAAAAGTGTTCAACACGAAAGTTGTAGATATCGTCGAGATCTACAACTTTCTTGTTGAACAATTTTCCTAAAAATGCATGCACAATGCGTATTTCCAAAAATTCGTTATAGTTACGCCCATGTTTCAATTCGAGCGGTAATACGTCTTGTGCGTGCATTTTTAGGAAAAGTGTTCAACACGAAAGTTGTAGATCTCGACGATATCTACAACTTTCATGTCGAACACTTCTCCTAAAAATGCTTGTACAAGGCGTATTTCCAAAAAAATGCGTAATACTTCATATAAAAGGGTTGCGGATAGCCAAAACTGGGGTGCGGTTAACAATTGCCTTTTTTTTATCAGTTCGGTCCTTTTACATTGCATAAGATTGTCTCGGCTGCTCTGATATCATGTGAGATCGGAAATCGTTGAACTTGACTCGAAATCGACTTGAACTCATAATGGGAAGACGAGCTGGCTTGAAATATTAAATATTTTTTTATTTGAGCTGATTTGAATAACTAAAAAAAATTCGGTTCGCTCTATAATGCGTTTGAGTCCCAACAATATTATTGGGTAAGATTTATTCCATGCTTCTTCACTTCTTTTCTTAAAAATTTACTGCAGGCGAAGATGCCGGAGATATCACATTCAAGGCGAGAAGAAGGGGCAAATTGAGAAATTTGTCGAGAATTTACCTGGCTATCCGGATAACATTCACTATGATGGAGATGGTCACTACTGGATTGCGTTAAGTGCGGTAATTTCTCAATATTTCCTCTTTTGGCAAAAACAAATTTAATTAATTTATGAGATTTCTCCCTTGATCCAAGGTTTTGTACTTTAGTTTGTTTTGTGCGCTCAAAGCATTCCAAGTTAGATGTTTAAAAAAAAATTACTTTCTTGAGAAAGGTTATCAATTTGGAATAATTAGACATAAATGATTCTAATTAACTTATTCCAAATAAAAAAATCTTAACAAAACTTATTTAAAATATATTTTCAACTCATTTTAAAAAAACATAATATATATGAAATCAGAAATTTATGACATACCTTGCAACAAGCCTAGGTGATCCACATCACACTAAATATTTCTCTCTGTAATTAGGTTTTGTACTTTGACGGAAACTTCAGTTTGCTACTTTTTAGTTTGTTTAAGGGCCAGTGTGGCACGGTGCTGGCGGTCGCGATGGTTACGAACTATCCTTCGTGAAAGCCCAACCTTACCTAAGAAACTACATCCAGTTTTATGCACAAAATCATTTTTTTTTCATGACGGTAGCGCTTTTGTCCAAATTCACTTGAGCAAAAACGCTGCACCAAACGAATGATGGTTCGTAAACAACACGTTCACGACCATCACCACCGTGCCAAACAGGCCCTAAGTTAGTATTAGATGAGTTTGGATCCACCAACCAGCACCTACAAATTAATATTCCCCCAAGATGTGAGGAAAATAAAAGCTTTTGTTCACTCTTTGCTCCTCCGTCGGACTTCACCTCCAACCCTCCTTTGTCAAAACTCTTCCTCCACTATATTGTGATCGCTTGCTTCGAGGACTATAGGTAAGGAGGTCGTTGTTCATGCTTGTTCGAGAATTAAGACCGTAGCCTTACCTAATAGTTACTTGAGGGATTTCACGGAGGATCACAATTGAGGTTTCTCGCATGAGTCATTGCTATGGAATTTACTCTTGAATATGAGCATTTCATTGCAAAAGAGGCCAAGACCAAGGATTTCACAAAAAATCGAAATTTTAAGCTTCCACTGTTCTCAGACCCAAAAGGAGGTTAAGTTATGCCTCATGATTGAGGGTTTCTCACACGAGTAGTGGCAACTTTTTGAATAAGAAAGTGGCTTCAAAGATTGTACCGTCAGGAAATTGTTCTCAGCCTGGAGAGATAGACTCAAGCGGAGCCAGTTCTCAGCTTAGGCCATTCTCACATAACCATGAACCGTATAAAAAATGAATTTTATTTACCATTTACAAGATGTTTACTTCAATCATGCAAACTTCGATTCAATAGGTAAACCATATATTACTTCGATTCATGTACCTCCTTGAAAGTCACTATGCAAAAAGATTTTCTTTACATTCAACTACTCTATCTCCAAGTCTAAACTTGAAGCTAATGTGAGTGCTACCCAAACTCAAGACATTATTATTGGCAAAAACTATCTTCAGAAATTTTGCTCCTTTCTTTTGACTATATCCTTCCCAACCAACCTCGTCTTCACTCCTAAATTTGGACATTCATTTGTTTTTGTAGCTTTCCTTACTTTTCTGGAGCGTAGTAGATCATATGTGCGATTTATTTGAAGGAACTCCATCTCATCTTTTATCACCCTTACCCATTGTAGTCATCTTCTTGTGCCTCCTAAATCTCCTTGGCTCACCTATAACAATAAGCACGACACCCTATTAGTAGGACATCCTCAATAGTTTACTACAAGTCTCTAAAATATCCCCTTTATGGAATGCTCCACCTTATCATCAACTATAACTTTTGCTAGAATATCTCTTTTATCTTTTAGGACTAAATTGCTTTTGATGCTTTGATCTCGTGTAACATGAGAATAATGTCCCAATCAAAGAGACCAGACACATTTAGGCCTCGTTTGGTAGGGTTTTTTGCCTTAGTCCAGTGGTGCCAAACTCCACCGTAGCTCCTCCTTTCGTTTGGAAAAATGTTGGTGTCAACCTCATCTGCTCAAAAGTGCGGATACTGTGCTTTTAGTGGCCGTGATTCACAATCGTGGTGGGACGGATACATCCGCCGCATTCGCGTATTATCTCTCTCTGACCTCTTCTCTCCTCTTGATCGCCATTCTCCATAGACTCTTCTCTCTTCTGGATCAAATGGTCTGTGCTAGGGCTCGTGCAACTCCACTTCCCCCTCCCAGTTCTTCTTTCCTCTGGATCAACATCCTCTACTCTCGCGGAGTTTCCCCAAGTCTTCTCTCCTTTGGATTAGACGTTATTTGCAGCTCCCATGGGGAGCAATTAGAACAGCAACCGTGAAATTAGCAATGGTGTAATCGAGAAAAGTATGCTGAGAAAGCCAACCTTTTCTCTGTTAAAGCGACACAATAGCCGGCCATGTGCCCAAAAGCAAATCCGAGCATTGACTGAATACCTGTTATAAAATGAAAAAAATCAAATTTGATGGTCAAGCACAGTGAGATCTCTTACAGCCATGGAAAATGTGCTCGGAACTCACGTTTTAAGTAAGTAAAAAACCCTAAAGATTTCTCTTTTTGCTCGCATATGATCGAAAGAATCGTTGAGCTCCCGAAGTTTCAGATAAATGTGATTTTTCGTTCATGACTGTAGAAATAAAAATTCCTCCAAACAAAACTTTATTTACAAATCATTGTTCACGACCATTTCACAAACCACAATTCATCACTACTCCGTTCATGACTGCCACCGCCGCGCCAAATGAGATTTTAATCTCTTTACTAACTTTTTTTTTGCAAAGTTTTCAATAAATATCATACCTCTACTCTAAATAATTTTCTTGATTTTAATTGGGTCGGACCTTTAGCCAAGTCATTTTCATAACACATTTTTTCTATATATTTTCCATTTTATTTGTATTGGCTCCCAAAATATGTGCATTAGCCATGTGAATGATATTTTTAAATGTTGATAAGAGAAAATTTCCCCCAAAATACATCCTCGGGCACGTACTCTCCCAATGCATTTGAAGGTAAAGTATTTATTTAATAATTTGTGTTACTTTGAGCCTCTCACTAATAACTAACTTTGATTGCGATAACATACATCTAACATTTTTAACGATGGTGTAATTCATGCGTTCTACAACGTCATTCTATTATGAAGTCTTCATATGGTCCTCTCATGTATGTTCCCATGTACATATTTATTTTATATGATCTAATGCCCTTGAGGGATATTTTGGTTTCCCTCTCAACATTGATATGAAACACATTGAAGTTTTCATAAAACTGATCCTTACTCTTAATAGCATATGCCTAGACTTTCTAAATCATTTGCCTGCCAAGGTCATGTAGTAGATGCATCTCCAAAAGTATTACTCTTCATAGGATCAATGTTCACAATGACTTGAGCGTGTTGTCATGACCTGCTAGTTCAAGATGCAATCGTGACCAGAAACACATGCACGAATGGCGTAATAAGTCGTATGACGAGGCAATAAGACTTCAAAGAGGTCGAAAACTTGGGTATGGAAGCTCTTTACACATGTATGACTCCATACTCAAGATAATCATGCCCAAGGGAAGCTTGCCAAGAATAAGACTTAAGCATAGCCAGGATGTTGGGAACTTTGCCCTCAATATTCCTAATTTGAAGAAGTCCTGAACTCAAGGATAAATACACTTTGTATTTGATGCATGCGTTTAGAATGATGTTTTCAGGTATTAGATAGTGCAAGTCTAACATAGAGCTAGACTTAGTGTCATCAGACATAATTTTGCCAATGTAATCCCTCATTGTGTAAACCACCATGCCAACCTATGATCTAGACTATATTAGACTTGTCACTCACTTATAAACATCAGGAAGAAAGTACTAGCAAGGCACAAAGAGCAAAGGATTTGGATTCAAGATGATCAACAAATGACTAATTCATATCGTCTTGGAAGAGTCCAAATATTGTCTTGTGAAGGTATCGATATCGGCTTGAAGACCTTAAGCTTCAAGATGATATTGTCTTGTAGACTACAAGAATCATCAGGACGATTCGTGCAGAAGGTTTTAACTAAAGAAGTTTTGCTAAGTCTAGATTCGACCAGAAGATTAACTTGAATATATCATCTTGTAGACTCTCAGCTGAAGTCAAATATCGTCTTGGTAATACACTGTCGAAGACGATATCGTCTTGGTAATACACTATCCAAGACGATATCGTCTTGAAAAGGACTAGCTATACAAATATCGACTTGATTAGAAGAAGCATCCCAAGCTCCAAATATCGCCTTGGTGATACACTATTCAAGACGATATCATCTTGACAAGGTTCAACTATTCTCATATCGTCTTGGAGATGATCAACAGATATTTGGAAGATTTTCATAAAGAAAGAATTTGACTAAGTCCTTTATTGTCGAGGTAAAGTCATTTGTTGTCGAGGACAAGTGAAATATCGTCGAGAAACCTAAACGACATTTCACTTGTATGCTGAGCTGAGAATAAGCTAAGTCTTTTATGGTCAAGGTCATATCAGTTGTCGTGGAGGACAAGTGAAATCTCGTCGAGGAGTAAACACGACATTTCAGAATTAAAGAAGGCTGTTATCGTGTTGAACACAGTATTCGACTTGACAAGCTCAGTCATTCGACTAGAAGACAGTGAAGTCAAATTTCGTCTTGAAGACAACAAGTAAACATTCGACTAGTCACTACTAATATCGTCTTGAAGACAGCAAGTAAGCATTCGACTAAACATCAAGCAGATTCGACCAGACTTCTAGTCAAATTGCGAGAAAGACAATAATTCAAATTAATTGCAAAAGTGGTGTTAACTCACTTAATGCCGCCGCAGTTTGAGCCAATCAGATTTGTCCATAAAGGCAAAAAATCTCTGACATAAAGGCAATCCGAGGATTCTACCATTATCAAGTGACCCCACAAAAGGGATGAGATGGAAATCAGCAAACTCTAATAATCATATCAATCATAATATCAAAAAGGAAGAGCTCTCCACCGCCATCTTCGAAAAGATGCGTACTCATCAGGAAGCTCAAGAACGAAGAAGACATTCCTTAAAACAAATTTTTTCTTCTCCAGAAGTAAGAGTTTGACTCATCTTGCTGATTTACTAAAAGCCAAATCATCCATCAACAAGAAGAGGAAGATGGATCTTCAAAAGTGCAGAGGAAACATTTTTCACGGAAATAGATTCTTTCAAATCCTCTGTAAGAAGATCAAAGTTGAAGACAATCCACATCAAGCTTCAAGAAGATTCCAGATTTACCAAGTCTTATTATTCTGAGTCTATAGAAAGGTTTTGTATCATAAAGCTTAAATAACTGTAGGATGTATCAGACCTGAGCTGTAGGATTCAACTTGTTGAATCTGAGTTGTAGGGTCCTGTGTGACCTGAGATAGGAGGCTAGCCATAGATTCTGAGTTGTAGGCTCTTGTGTGACCTGAGGCAGGAAGTCAGTCAGAGCTTCTGAGTTGTATGATCCTTGGGATCTGAGGTAAGAGGTCCGCCCGTGCCTCTTAGGTAGGAGACGTTGTCTCTGAGTTGTAGGATCTGCGGATCTGAGTTTTGGAGGATGTTTGCCGAGGCTAGCTCATTGCTAGATAGGCGGAGGGGGAAAGTGGACGTACCCAACTCAGTGAACCACTGCAGTTTTCTTTGTCTGTGTTATAACTTTTATGTGATTGTTTGTGTGTCGTTTCTACTTTCTTTATTCCGTATTAAGTTTACAAAAAAATGACATCATATATTCACCCCCCTTTAGGTAAAGATTAGACTATCCCATAGACTTACAAGAGGTATCAAAGGGAGGTTGTTCAAAAAGGGCTTAACATCTTGAACAAGATCCTCATCAGGGAAATCAGTCTACTCACCATGACTTCTGGAGAGAACTACAAAGAAATCTGTTCAATGAAGCTGCCCATATGCAGAAAAGTAAACTTTGGAATCTGGAAGGAAAAGGGCAGACTGTTCATGGAAGCTTCTGATCCTAGAATATTTATAACTATTGAAGAAGGTCATTTAATCCCTATGTAAGCTTCAACTATAGAACCAGCCATGAAAGTCCCAAAGAAATATTCTGAAATGACCAGGGATGAAGTTGTTCCGGTCACCATAGACAAAAGGGCAAATAACATAATTGTGAGTGCTATAGATGACTCTACTTTCCAAAATCTGATTCATTGCAGAACTACCAAAGAAATGCGGGACTCTCTGATAGTCTACATGGAAGGCACATAAGAAGTTAGAGATGACATAAAATCACTTTTGAATCAAGAGTATGAGGCCTTCAGGCAGGATAACACGAACTCCATCTCAGAATGCTATGAAAAGTTCTTCAAGTTAGTGAATGGTCTGAGAACATATGAGAGAGAGTTTTTCAACTATGACTTGAATGACAAGTTTCTCGGATCATTAAATAAAGAATGGGACATCAAGATATGTGCTATAAGAGAGATGTGGAACATGGCTAATATCCATCCCCAAAATCTGTTTGGAAAGTTGTTGTCCCATGAGTTGCAATTACACATAAGGAAGACTGAAGATGAATGCATCAAGGAGAAGACAGTAGCTTTTAGAGCTGACAACACAAGAAGATGCAGGAAGGCTTATCCAATCCATCAAGAGAGAAATGTTGATTATGATGAATCTGAAGCCAACACTTCATATTCTGAACCTTCTAATGAAGAGTTACTTCTTCTATGAAAACAATTCAAGAAACTGTTGTCAAAGAAAAGACAAGTTAAGCATAAGGCTTCTCCTTCAGGCTCTAGAAAGTCTGATCACATCCATGACAGACCTAAGCACAAGTCCAAAGAGGACATATATAACTCTAAATAGAACAAACATGTTTCTACTGATATTGTTTGATATGGGTGTCAAAAGGCAGGTCACATAATCACTAACTACCCAATAAGGAGTAAAGAAAAGGAGAATGTAAAGTCTGATGAGAAAAGATCACATAAGGGTAAGAAGCATGAGAGGAGCTTCATTGCTAAGAAGACCACGACTCTAAGTGACAACAACAACAACTCTTCTTCTGAATAAGTCCATATTAGGCTTACTGCTCTGTCCAAAGCTGAGTGGGAGGCTGACTATCCTGCAGCCAGGGTGTGCATAAGGGCACCCCTATCACTGTCAGACAGTGAATCTAAAGAAGAAGAATGTTATGGCCTTGCGACCCTATCTGATGAAGAAGACCAGGATGAGTCTAACTCTCCTGCTCAGGTAAATATTAGAGCTCCTCTTTCTACTACTGATTCTGAATTAGAAGAAAAATTTTGTATGATAATGAGTCAAAAAGGTCATCCTCATCAGAGTCTGATCGTGAGGATGAGACTGACATATTGAGTCAGTTTAGAGCTTTGTTAGATGCTTTAAAGAGAAGCAAGAAGCTTGCAAAAACTCAGGCTGAGGAAATAGAATCCCTCAAGCCGACTCAATCTGAACTCCTAGAGAAGGATGGAAAGCTATCTCAAGTGAGTGAAGAATTAAGTAAGCTTAGAGGAATCTCAAAAACCTAGGTGATCTCATTATGTCAGAAAAACAAGATCATTAAGGATCTTGAGGATAAGTTACTTGTAGAAAGGAAGCTCGTGACTATCTATTCTAAGCCACAAACTGTGTTTGCTAATAATAGACATTTTTTGCACCATATAGAGGTGATGTAGGATACACTGGTGAGGCAAACAGTGGAAAGCAATCCAATGATTAGGCCATATTCAGCAAGACTATTTTGTCTTTCAATGCAACTGATAATGATATGTCATATGGATTTCTGTCCAATGAATGCTCTACAAATGGAACAAAGCCACAAATCTCATGGAATGGAGCAGACATAGGTCTGGAGCCTCCAAGGCTTCTCATAAAGAGATCCAGATGAAACATCAAGGATCATTTGTATTTGGATCTACAACAACATCATCCAAAAGTGAGGGGAAGGTTGCTGCTCAAAAGCCAGTCCTTAAGAAAAAAATTAGGTGACTGTGCAACAAATGTCTCATCATGCACACAGCCACCAGATTCATCAAAGAAGTGCTGGAAATATAGTTGCCTGCTCTTCTGTTCATCAGCATTAGTATCCTACTCGAAAGATGACACATAAGAGGAGGTATAACAGTTTTGAATGTTGTTGTTGTGGAAAAATTTGCCACTTTGCACTGTTGGTTCAATCCAACAGTGTTTAGGGCAAAGAGTATAAGGCTTGTTAGTAGCCCTTTTGTGAAGTATCATGTATTTATGACTAACAAGTATCAAGGATCCAAACCTGTTTGGGTTCCTAAGGTAAACTAATCTGTTTTGCAGGATAGTCCAAAGGCCAACCAAAAATCTTATCTGACACTTAGACAAAGAATGTTCCAGGAAAATAACTAGAATAAAGAGACATCTTCAAGACTTTCCTCTAAACATCCCATGCTTGTATTGAGGGGGAGTGTCCATCATTGCTCTACCCCTACTACAAACATTAAGGTGGAGCAAGTCTGAATTTCAGTACTGCAGTAGTCAACCTTGAATGGAAATTAAAATACACAAGAGATGGATTCAGTTAAGGGGGAGACTCACAATGAGCTCTCAGACCAAACAACAGTTGAGGGGGGAATTTATGAAGAAGTCTAGAAGTACTAGCAGCAAACATTAAGGGGTAATGATGCTCTCAAACCAAACATCATTGGTCTGACATCAATGATGCTCTCAGATCAAGCATCATTGCTCTACCCCTACTACAAACATTAAGGGGGAGCAAGTCTGAATTTCACTACTGCAGTTGTCAACCTTGAAGGGAAATTAAAATACACAAGAGATGGATTCAGTTAAGGGGGAGACTCACAATGAGCTCTCAGACCAAGCAACAGTTGAGGGGGAAATTTATGAAGAAGTCTAGAAGTACTAGCAGCTGTTGAGGGGGAGGCTCATCTAGAGTCACCTGCCCTAGTTGATAAGCAAAAGGATGCATTCTTTAATCAACTCATTAAGAAGTCAAAAGGGAAGAAAACTTCAAGACTTTTATCCTCCAGCACAACAGTAGTTGAAAAGTCAGAAAAGCGGAGAAGAAGTTTAAAAGTCAGAAAAGGGTAGAAGGTAACAATGTGAGGTACTCTAAAATCTCCACATCTAAAGCACATGATGCTTATCTTTAACAATTTTATTGTGTGTTGTTTATCATTGGTTGAGTTCTGACTTCATTGGTTGAGGTCCTGACTTCTTCAAATAGAGGGAGATTGTTGGGAACTTTTCCCTTAATGTTCCTGATTTGAAGAAGTACTTAACTCAAGGATAAACATACTTTGTATTTGATGCATGTGTTTCGAATGATGTTTTCATATATTAGATATTACAACTCTAACATAGGGCTAGACTTACTGTCATCAGACATAGTTTTGCTAATGTAATCACTTATTGTGCAAAACACCATGTCAACCTATGATCTAGACTATATTAAACTTGTCACTCACTTATAAACATCAGGAACAAAGGGATAGCAAGGTGCAAAGAGCAAAGGAACTGGATTCAGGATGATCAGCAAATGACTAAGTCATATCATCGTGGAGGAGTCCAAATATCGTCTTGTGAAGGTATCAATATCGGCTTGAAGACCTTAAGCTTCAAGACGATATCGTCTTGTAGACTACAAGAATCATCAAGTCGATTCGTGCAGAAGATTTCAACTAAAGAAGTTTTCCTAAGTCCAGATTCGACCAGAAGATTAACTTGACAATATCGTGTTGTAGACTCTCAGCTAAAGTAAAATATCATCTTGGTAAAACAATATCCAAGACGATATCATCTTGACAAGGACTAGCTATACAAATATATACTTGATTAGAAGAAGCAACCCAAGCTCTAAATATCATCTTGGTGATACACTATCCAAGACGATATTGTCTTGACAAGGTTCAACTATTCTCATATCGTCTTGGAGATGATTAACAGATGTTTGGAAGCTTTTCATAAAGAAATAATTTGATCATCGAGGTAAAGTCATTTGTCGTCGAGGACAAGTGAAATGTCGTTGAAGAACCTAAACGACATTTCACCTGTATGTTGAGCTGAGAATAAGCTAAGTCTTTTATGGTCAAGGTTATATAAGTTGTCGTCGAGGACAAGTGAAATCTCGTCGAGGAGTCAACACGACATTTCAAAATTAAAGAAGGCAGTTATCATGTTGAACACAGAATTCGACTTGACAAGCTCAGTCATTCGACTAGAAGACAATGAAGTCAAATGTCATCTTGAAGACATCAAGTAAACATTCGACTATACAATGTTAATATCGTCTTGAACACATCAAGTAAGCATTCGACTAGACATCAAGCAGATTCGACCAGACTTCTAGTCGAATTGCGAGAAAGGCAATAATTCAAATTAATCGCAAAAGTGGAGTTAACTCACTTAATTCCGTCGCAGATTGAGCCAATCAGATTTGTCCATAAAGGCAAAAAATCTCTGACATAAAGGCAGTCTGAGAATTCTACCGTTATCAAGTGACCTTATAAAAGGGATGAGATGGAAACAAGTAACCCTAATAATCATATCAATCATAATATCAAAAAGGAAGAGCTCATCGCCGCCTTCTTCGAAAGGAGGCATACTCACCGGGAAGATCAAGAACGGAGAAGAAATTTCTTGAAGCAAATCTTTTCTTCTCCAGAAGTTAGAATTCAACTCATCATGTTGATTTACTAAAAGCCAAATCATCCATCGACAAGAAGAGGAAGAATGATCTTCGAAAGTGCAGAGGAAACATTTTTCACTGAAATAGATTATTTCAAGTCCTCTGCAAGAAGATCAAGGTTGAAGTCAATCCACATAAAGCTTCAAGAAGATTCCAGATTTACCAAGTCTTATTATTCTGAGTCTAAAGAAAGGTTTTGTATCTCATAGCTTATATAACTGTAGGATCTCTCAGAGACCTGAGTTGTAGGATTCAACTTGTTGAATCTGAGTTGTAGGATCTTATGTGACCTGAGGTAGGAGGCTATCCATAGCTTCTGAGTTGTAGGGTCTTATATGACCTGAGGTAAGAAGCCAGTCAGAGATTCTAAGTTGTAGGATCCTTGGGGTCTGAGGTAGGAGGTCAGCTAGTGCCTCTGAGGTAGGAGACATTGTCTTTGAGTTGTAGGATCTGCGGATCTGAGTTTTGGAGGAAGTTTGTTGAGGCTAGATCTTTGCTAGATATGCGTAGGGGGAAAGCGGACATACCAAACTCGGGGAAATACTATAGTTTTCTTTGTATGTGCTGTAACTTTTATGCTGTGTGTCGTTTCTACTTTCTTTATTCTGCACTAAGTTTACAAAAAGACGATATCACCTATTCACCCTCGCATTAGTTGATGATTATACTATCCCATAGACTTACACATGATATCCTATGGTGCAAAATGTGCGGAAGTCTCCAAAACACTATAGAGAAATCTTGAAGATGACAGAAGATTTAGAATGTTGTGGAGTCTTCCAGAAGATTCTAAAGTCTTATAAAATGTTCTAGAATATTGTAGAATTGTGTAAATATTTTTAGAATATTCTAAAATAGTGAAAGATATGGGTTTGATCAAATCTACACCTAGAAGGGGGGGGGGGGGGGGGGTGATTAGGTGTTTTCAAGGTTATTTTGACTTTTAAATTATTCAACAAAGCACACAAGCAAACCAGAAAAATACAGAAATTTATAGTGGTTCCCTACAAGACAATGTGTCAAGAGATTGTCCACTGTCCCTCCCACCTATCTAGCAATGTGCTATACTAGGCAACATCCACTTTTCACTCAGATCTTTTTCACTATATAGCAGATCTTACAACTTAAGAAGTGAAAAGTTCTACACTGAGCACTGAGAAGTGAAAAGTTCTCAACGAAATCATCAACTTCTTATGTTGTGCCAGTGCTCACTATATAGCAGATCTTTTTCACTTCTTTGATATGCGATTTAGTTCATGATGTGATAGGTATATCAAGACTATATTATCAGTATCAAACTATATAGAAGTTCAAAGTTCACGAAGTCAAATATCGATTTGAGCCTTAGCTGACATATCGTTGAGACAAGGAACATGCCGTTGAGACAGTCTCGACGATATCGTCTTGAAGAAACTTTATCACTAAAAAAGCAAGGTCAAATCGTGTAGACAGTATCTCGATGATATCGTCGAGAAGAAAGCTTATCGACTTGAAGATTAAGCTTATGTCACGTAGAAGGAATCATCTAGATGATATCATCTAGAAGAAGTCATATCGAGGAGAAAATCACGAATAAAGGATCATGTAGACAACATCGACTTGAAGACCTCATATCGTCTAGAAGATCAAGACGATATCATCTTGAAGAAAAATTATCAACTTGAAGAATAAGTCTAAGTCATATAAAAAGAAACATCTCGACGATATCGTCTAGAAGAAGCAATATTGTTGAGATATCAAGTAAAGTTATGAAAAATGAAGTGTGTCGCCGATATCATCGTGAAGATTACCTATCGTCGACATGATCAACACGATATCGTGTTGATCATCTCAATGATGTGTAATCTTCACGACGACAACGTCGACATACTTCCTTCTTCAAGACTTTACTTGATATCTCAACGATATTGCTTCTTCTAGACGATATCGTCGAGATGTTTCTTTTTATATGACTTAGCTTATCTATATTTGTGTTCTTTCTTCAAATCTAGGATCATTGAAGGCACAATACCTAACAAATAGTGTAGAATAGTCTAAGAATATTCTAGAAGAGTGTAGAACATTCTAGATAACTTTAGGTGTGTGTAGATGCATCTAGAATTGTGTGGAATTTTGTAGAAGTTAGGAGTAATCTAGAATAGTCTAGAGTACTCTTGAATGTTGTAGAATAGTGTGGAGGCTTATACATAGCCATGAGAGAAGTTTAGAAGAGTCTAGAGTAGAGAGTTTCTAAAGTCTTCCCTTGGTTGGAGGGAAAACTCCTTGGAGGCTATAAAAGGGAAGGTGTGTTCATTTGAGTCAAGCAATTTTGGGATCAATTCAAGCAATGTATGCACTCCATCAATGAATCAAGGGTTGTAAAGCTTTAAAAAGTTGTGAATAGAAGTTTGAGTGTTCTCCTCTTTCCACCATATACGTGTGCGTGTGTGTGCATATAATTTTGCTGCTAGAGACTAGGTGAAGGCTGACTTAGCTATTGCGAAGGGCGCAAAAAGGAGCTAAAGCCACATATATCAATGTTTGAGCGCGGGTCCAGCACTGTGTCCGTGACATTTGGTATCAGAGCCAGGTTATACAAGAGGCACATCAATCAACAATACATATAAGGAAGAGTTCCGCCAGAGTTTGAGGGGCCATAAGATAACATCGTAAAGTCGCATGCATGATATAGACTTTTTCATGGAGATTGTCCAAGTGTGGAGCAAGGACGCATCCAAGTGAATGATGGAGCCAAAATCCAAGGAGGAGGAGGTCCAAAGGTAGATGCAGTATGTTCTTGATGCTGAGGCTAGTAAACTTTGGAAGAGGAGGCAATCTCTACCAGCCATGTTGGAAGATAGACACCGAGAGAAAGGGGAAAGTGATGGGTGGAGCACATCATTTCATCAATGTAAGATCATCTGCCCCAATTGGTTTGAGGGTCTTGGAACAACATAAGAAGTTGATGATTTCATTGAGAACTTAGAGCAACACTTTCTTGCAAACATGATCACCAATGAGGAAACGCGGATAGGAATCGCTCGATTCCACTTGTTAAGAAAAGCTTCACAATGGTGGCAAAAAGAGGGAAACCATCAAGACATGGGAAGATTTCAAGAGAGAACTTAGACATCAATTTGATCCTAAGTTCTCAAATGAGAAGGCCCCATGCGGATGCTTCGTAATAAGGAATTATTTTGCAAAGGAGACCATGATATGGGAATTTGTCCAATCAGACAAGGGCTTAGGGAAACTAAAGTAGGCGACAATAACAACCAATCTAATGCAGTTAATGTTGTTGAGGATGTGAAATCTATTGGCCAAGGAGAGGTGGCTTATGTCCCTGATGATGATAACTTGGAGAGCCAAGGAGTGGTTCTCTCACAAGAACCCTACATCAAGCCTAAGTAAGATGTAGAGTTGAGTTGCCACGGGGGAAAAACTTCCACGGAGGAAGAAATGGTGCTATGCGACGTCGAGCAGAATGTGGACGAATACTCTTGAGTGCCAATAAGGTGAACCTCACAAGGAGGAACAAATCATGGGGATCAAGGTGCAGCTAGTGGAGGACGCGGAGTCCAAATGCCAAGTGGGCGAGACTGACATAGAGGATCCAGTCGAGGAGTTCAATGGTGAACAATCAGTGTAATAGATGTCCAAATGTCGTGGAGGCAATGCTCACACAAATGCAACATGTAAAGAAATCAATGTGGAGAAAGCAGATGACACATAGTCTGATGACCATGGGAACGAAGCTCACAGTGAGGATCGGCTTGAGGGTAAGCCAAAGGAGGACGTAGAGTTCACACCTTGTGAATTTGTGATCTTTGAAAATGCAAAAGACTCACTACTCGGCGCTAAGTCAGTGACACTACTTGATGGAGTTGAAGACCACCAAGAGGTGATGGATTATTGGAGGGAAAGTATTGAAGAAGGCTTCTTGTGAGACAAATTATAGAATAACTACCCAACTTACACAAGTGGAGAAGGGTAAAGGTACGACCATTACAACTACTCGATATATGATTGCGACGAGGGCGTCAAAATAATGGGTGTGGGAGAATGTCACTGCCTTCTAGTTCAAGATGCAACTGTGACCAGTAACACATGCACGAATGGTGAAGTCACATGACGAGACGATAAGGCTTCAAATAGGTCGAAGACTTGGGTGTGGGATCCCTTGACACAAGTATGACTCCATACTCAAGATGATCATGCATAAGGGAAGCTTGCCAAAAATAAGTCTTAAGCATAGACATGATATCCTTTGACGCAAAAGGATGTGAAAGTATCTAGGACACTGGAGTGAAATCTTGAAGATGACAGAAGATTTTATAATGACGTGGAGTATTCCAGAAGATTTTAGAGTCGTTGCAGAATGCTCTAGAATATTGTTGAATTGTGTAGATATTTCTAGAATATTCTAGAAAACTGTAGAATAATCTAGAATATTCTAGAAGTGTGCAACATTCTAGATAACTCTAGGTGTGTGTAGAGATATCTTGAATGGTGTGAAATTTTATTGAAGTTGGGAGTAATCTAGAATAGTTTAGAGTACTCTTGAATGTTGTAGAATAGTGTGGAGGATTGTACATAACTATGAGAGAAGTATAAAATAGTTTAGAAGAGTCTAGAGTGGAGAGTTTCTAGAGTCTTCCCTTAGGGCATAAAAGCAGATAAGGTCGCACATATCAAGATTTGAGTGTTGGTCCAGTACTGTGTCTATAACAGCATGTATACTTAATATAGAAGTCATCAATGAACATGAGGTTGTTTAATCAATAAACAATACACACATGAAGTCAATGTGTTGCCCTTTGAGGACCTATATTGTTGATGTGACTCTTTTTGTACTTAAGTTGACCAACTTGTGAATTAAGAGCGCTTTAATTATTGCATGTTGTCTTCCTCCCATACAAGTTCACCAACTTGCTCCATAGCCTAGCTACAGTTGTCCTTGTCGAGACGTGGTTAAATACGTTGTGGAAAACCAACAACTAATCGCCTTCTGTTCGGTCTTCTTCCAGTCACCAGCGGTCATGTCCACCTACTCTGAAATATCCTAAAAGAGACTATGCATGTTCAATCAATATAACAGGTTCTGTATCTTTGACTTGTAGATTATCCAATTGGACCAGATGAACGTGACACTCCACGATGTGATTATGTTACCTGTGGATGCCATCTTCTCCTCAAATCCTTAGGCTTTGATTTCACTATCAAGGACAAATCCAGAGGGGGGCCAAAGGGCCACTGCCCCCTCCACCATTTTTTTTTCAAATTGTTATAAGCACACAAAAATGGATATTCATACACACAACGCAGGCTATGCGCACACCAAAATAGATATTTGCACAGCCACAAAAATAAATCGTGCCCCGCCTTTAATGTTGCTCCCTACTCCTGTCGTTTCGTCCCAATCAGGCACCAACAACCCTAAATCCCTAATCCTCGCCCTTCACTCGCAGTCGCTGGTTGCTACAATCTTCACTCGTTGTGCTTCCAAAGTAACCCTGTTCATGCATTCAACCACGCATTGTGCTTCCAAAGTCGCTGGCTAGTGGTTGTCGCTGCTCCAGTCCAAAGTCAAAGGTCGAACGTCCTTGAGATTGAGATCACATCACAAAACATTAGTGCATATTATTTCATTATATCCTGATATGGATGCTACACTTTTGAAGATTTGGAAGAGTAAGGCAAATGATTGGGTGAAGGCATAATGTGCGTTGTTTGCATTGGAATCATTTGATTTTGTTTTAATGGTTTATTTGATGATCACTATATTTTAGTACACACATGAGTTAAATCTCGTTTTGCAAAAAAAAATGATCAAGATATTATTAATGCTATGTCTTTTGTTAGTTTGACAAAAAAAATTACAAAACTTGAGAGATGATGAATGAGACACTATGTTGAAGTATTCATATTTTCAGTATGCATGATCGATATATTCATCGTGGAAGATCAAGACGGTTTGTTGAAGATTACACAAATTTGCATCATTATCGGGTTGAAATATTCTTAAAAGTCATCGATCTACAACTACAAGAGCTTACCAACTTGGTTGTTTTGACAAATAAAAGATGCTCAGACTTGCGGAGTTTTATCCTAATGAATTTTCAAGTTTGGAGTTGCTTAATTTTGAACTTCCACTCGACAACTTATTGTCGGTATGAGAAGTGACGAGAGATTTTTTAATTTGAATGACCTTGGTTATCTCTCGATAAAGCTTGTTGAAATTGATAAACATGTTGCTTATCAACAAATCTACAAGCTTTGAAGTTTATATTGATTCTTCCAGTGACTACTGCATGTGTGGAAAAAGTATTTTAAACATGAATTATGTCAAAAACAAATTGCGCAATAGTGTGAGAGATCAAATGTTGAATGATTGTCTGATTATTTTTATTGAGAGAGACACATTTTTGAAAGTCTGCGATGATGATATCATCGACCGTTTTCAAAAAATGAGCACTCATCATGGACAATTGTAAATTTTTTCGTATATTTTATATTTTTCAATTGAATGTAACATTGTATGATTTTGTAATGTCAATGATTTAATATTGTCTTGCCATTTCATTTCAAAAAAAAATTTGTGCACCCCCATTATAAATTTTCTCGATCCGCCATTATTCACTATAATGAAGTTGAAACCACTAACCCACATCCAAGTACATGAAAGCCCCAAAGTTACAAACCACATCAATGTTTGCGAATAACGGCTCGTCAGTTTAATTAAGATTGACAGATTGGTACCGGTCCGGTTCACGAACCCTAAACCAACCCAAAAGTGTATCGTTTTCGTTTGCACCAACAAAAACATATTAGATTGGATCCACGGAAATTATTACAACAAACTGATTATCTCCTTGTTGGTTCTCCAGGGAAGATCCAAGTTCTGGGATCTGGTGATGAAGTATCCTCTACTTAGAAAATATTTGATTGTTATAGTGAAGCTGGTGGGGCTTCCTCCATTATACAGAGCTGGAGTATTGAGTGTGAGTTTGGAAGGAAGGCCGAAGGCGCTTTATTCAGATCGAGATTTGTCCCACATCTCCAGTGGAGTAAAAGTTGGGAGTCATCTATATATGGGTTCTCTTATAGGAGGCCATGTTCTTCGTCTTGATCTTTCACAGTTTCCACCGGATGCTTAATTAAGGGACAAGATTTGTTGACATTGTTCTGAGTTCTTGATCTGTAAGACAATATATTATTTCCATTTTGTAATTGCAATTTTTTTGAGTGCCCGAGAGCTTTCGATCATTCTTATCATATAATGATCGTAATTTATGATAGTAAATGATCATAAAGTGACCATTTATGATAACAAATTATCTTTCGAATGCGAAGTTATATAATATATCACTTGGCACCTTTGGTATCTATTAAAGAATAGTATATTTCACTTGTAATTTAAAAAGAAATAACTGGCTATTTATTTTATTGACTTGTAACCAGATAAGGCTAATTTTAACATTGAATTAAAAAATGTTAGTCAGAATTAATACAATAAATTGGTCTTATTTTCATATTTTGTTAGTTAATCTATAAAGTAAGAATACTAGTTATCTTTTAATAACTGCAGAGGATCTGTTTAATGTTTTCAATAGGTTTCAGAAGATTTAGATGCCGTTGATCCAAATAATTGTGAATTGTTATTGCAGCTTTAGGAAAACAATAATTTCACTTTCATGCTATTTTTAGTGCTTTTTGTACATCCTGTTGATTAAGGAGTCGAATGGGCTCAAATCAAGGCTAGGGATGGGTTATCAAGGATCACTCCGGGCTTCATCTGCTCTGCGGGTGGCACTCAATTTTTGTGTCAATATGTTCGTGCGATTGAGCTACGAACCACATGAGAGGGTTTTGGAAGGGGATCCTTATTTTGGGGTTACACTATTTTGTCATCCAGGGCGATTCTATGACATTTAGGTGGCGTTTGGTTGGGCTTTTTGCCTGTGGTACGGCTGAACTGTTGGAATTTTTTTTTCTATATTCCTATATTAATATACAAAGTGATATATATTTTCGTTTTTTAAAACTTTAACAGAAACAGCAGATCTATATATATATATGAATAACAATATTAATAAAATTGCATGAAGAGGATGAGAAATGAAATAGAGTAATTTATAGTTCAGAATCTAGCCTGGGTAAGGCGCGTGGTCACTGCCCTAAAGAAGTTGCACCACCCTCCGGCAGGGCTTTCAACCGATGCTCACTCCTCCAAGGTACAACACTCAGCTAGATCCCGAAACTCTGATGTGCGCGGACACCGAAGAAGCACAGAGCACCCGAACAACCCTTGATGAAGCAAATGTGAAGAAAAGGAATCACGTAGAAGATCGTCAAAAACGGAGAGAGCAGCAACGCATGTTCGATTTCAGAAAGAACGTGAATATATAGAACAAAGACAGTAAATCGTGGAAGAAGATAGGATCTCGAGAAACGACAATATATTAAAACCATAATAAATATTAACGGTTATAATTGGAAGGCTCATAATCGGGAAGAGAAACGTTGAATATTTCCAACGTAAATAATGGCGAGAAACACACGTAAATGAGCGGTTAAGAAAACGCGTAAAACGAAAGCGCTTGGACTTCTATTCGACGTAGCGTCGAAGCCCATTCAACGCAGCTTCGAATTCCATTCAAAGCAGCACGATGCGAGGCGGGTGCGTCGAAATCAATTTGACACAGCTTCGACTGGAGTCTATCCTGTCGACGCAGCTTCGAATGCCAGTCGACGCAGCACTGGCAGTCGACGCGACTTGGAGTTTCACTCGACGCAAGTCGACTTCCAATCGACGTTACTCTGAATAAAAACTCAAAACTATTTTGTACAAAAATTACAATTCAATTCAATTATTCCCCAAATCCAAATCCAAATCCAGACCCGGTCCGGTGCGGTGCGTGCGCGTGTGGTTCATAGTTTCTCCTTATGTTCTTTTGAACAAATAAGAATGAGTGAAAACATATAAATACTCTTTGGTTAGAAAGCAAATAAGCATGGTGGGACTAAAAGGTTCATCTTTTCATTCATGAAGGTTTCCCTCCAAAAATTTGGATTCCCTCCAATTTGGTTTTGGAGCTTTTCATATATAATGAGGAGCCAAACACCAAACACCATACAAGGCTCCAATAAATATTTATGAAATAAATGTTTTATAAATAAAATTTTTAACAATCCCCCACAAAAGCGAAAAACCAAAATCCGAACTTCATAAATATGATATTACTAATAATAAATAAAATCAAATACAAATTTGCTTCATCAAGTTGTATCAATTGCAATGGGTATAGGTGGAATGGTTACCTTGAACCTATACTTAGTCCTTATTTCCTCTACCGAAGAATATAATGTGCCAGAGGCTTTGAATTATAAACTTTTGACCGGTAAATTAGATAAGCACACAAAAGATTGGTTGTTCTTGGGTTATGGCGGTGGGCGCGTTAATGGCCATGCGCATTCCTTGATTTTCCGTGAGAGTTATTTTAGGTTCAGCCCGGATCCCAAAGTTGCGGCCTCACAACAACCCCCACATAGGTGGTGCCTCAAGAGATATTTTGTAACTAATATCTCACAAAGATATATGCCTTTGGCGACCATTAAGAACTTTTAAAGTTCATCATAAACTGTTACGTAGAGCACAACATCATAGGAATGGGGAGAAGGTTTTTCTCAACCTTAAAATTTGTGCTCCCAACTACGCTACATCAACGGTTTCGTTTCTACCGCATTGAACCCAATTCATGGGATCTCCAATCACATGGGTTGGGTATCCACCGTTGGTAGCAAATCATGTGGGCTTAAGCCCCATTCCCCTCGATGACAATAAAATCTCCCTTCGGGACAATCCCTTGGTAAGATTATCAGCCAGATTCAATTCTGACTTTACATAATTGAGTGATATCACTTCTTTTCTTCTTTGCTTCACGGACTTGTACCTGATTCTCATGAACTTATTCATTTTTGCATTAGTGTTATTTGAAGCAGTTAAATCAATAACAAATTTATTATCACAATGCAAAGAAATGGCAGGTATAGGTTTTCTAACTACAGGAATTTCAGTAAGTAAATTCTTAAGCCATTCGGCTTCGACACACGTAGTGTCTAAAGCTATCAGCTCGGATTCCATGGTACTTCTTGAAATCACAGTTTGTTTTGTAGATGCCCATGAAATGGTGGCTCCTCCAAGGAGGAAAACATAACTGGTAGTAGACTTAACGTCTAAGGAATCAGTTACCCAATTGACATCTGAATATCCTTCTAAAACTTCGGGATAACCCGTATACACTAAGTTATAGTCTAAAGTTCCGCGAAGATATTTAAAAATTCTAGTTAAGGCTATCCAGTGATCATCACTTGGATTACTAGTATATCTACTAAGCCTGCCTACATCATATGAAATATCGGGTCTAGTGCGATTAGCAATATAAAGTAGTGACCCTATCATTTGCGCATACCTATGTTGGTCGATAGGTTCACCTAAATTCTTACATAACTTAATGCTAGCGTCATAAGGAGTGGAAGCAGGTGCGGAATCAAATAGATTGAATTTATGTAACATTTTCTCAATCGAGTGAGAAAGAGATAATGAAACATTGGAATCTGATTTAGCTAATTTCATTCCCAAAATGACATTAGCTTCTCCTAAATCTTTCATATCAAATTTAGATGATAAATTATTTTTAATGTTATTAACAATTTTAATTGAGCTTCCAAAGATTAAAATGTCATCTACATAGAGACATAAAATCACACATTCATTCTCTTCTTGTTTTGCATAAATGCATTTATCATATTCATTAGATATAAATCCAATTGATAATACTACAAAGTCAAATTTTTGGTGCCATTGTTTTGATGCTTGTTTTAGACCATACAAAGATTTAATTAGCTTACATACTTTGGTTTCTTGTCCTTTAACTACAAAACCTTCGGGTTGAGACATATAAACTTCTTCATCTAAGTCTCCATGCAAGAAAGCGGTTTTTACGTCCATTTGATGAATTATTAATTTATGGATCGAAGCTAAGGCTACTAGAATGCGAAGGGATGTAATCCTAGCTACGGGAGCATAGGTATCCAAATAATCTATCCCTTGTTTTTGCGCATAGCCTTTAGCAACAAGGCGAGCCTTATATTTTTTATGGAACCGTCAGGATTTAATTTCTTCCTAAAGATCCATCTACAACCTATGGCTTTGGTACCAGATGGAAGATCAGTTAGAATCCAGGTTTTGTTTTCTAGAATAGAATTAATTTCAGCATTTATGGCTTCTTTCCAAATTGGAGAGTCAGATGAGGTCATAGCTTCCTCATATGAATTTGGATCTCCTTCAACTAGGTAAGTGAAGTAATCCTCTCCAAATGTTCTTTCGGTTCTAACCCTTTTGCTTCTTCTAGGTTCATAAATTTCTAATGGATCTATTGAAGAGGAAGGTTGAATTGAGCTAGAAGATGGTTGAGATGTATTATCTATTTTATATGGGAATTTATCTTTAAAATAAACAGCATCTCTGGCTTCTATTATAGTGTTGTTTGATATTTCACTAATTAGCGAGTTGGTGATAAGAAACCTATTAGCATTACTATCAGAAGCATAACCTATAAAGATGGAATCTAATGTTTTAGGTCCTATTTTCTTTCTTTTAGGTTCAGGAATTGCTACCTTAGCCAAACACCCCCACACTCGAAGAATTATGAGGTTAGGTTTCCTTAATTTAAATAATTCAAAAGGAGTTTTGTCGTTATGTTTTGAAGGAATTCTATTCAAGATCAAAGAGGAGGTGAGCAACGCTTCACCCCAAAGATTTTCTGGAGCACCAGACTCGGCTAACATGGCATTGACCATGTTCATCAAGGTCTGATTTTTGCGTTCAGCTACACCATTCGATTGGGGAGAATATGGAGCAGTCACTTGATGAATAATCCCATGTTCTTGGCAAAACTGGGTTAGTTCATTCGAAGTGTATTCTCCACCTCGGTCAGATCTAAGAATTTTAATCGATGATCCTAATTGATTTTCTACTTCTGCTTTGAAAATCTTAAAATATGAAAAGACTTCATCTTTAGTTTTTAATAAATATATGTAACAATATTTAGTGAAATCGTCAATAAAAGTTACAAAATATTTATTTCCACCTCTAGTGGGTTGGCGGTTCGAGTCACACACATCCGAGTGAATTAACTCTAAGGGCCCATTCGTTTCGCAGGAAATGAGATGCAGGAATTGGAATTGAAGTGAATTCTGATTCCCGTAGGAATTGGAATTGACTTCAATTCCAATTCCGTTGTTCGGCTAACTGCATGAATTCTGTCATCAGAATTGGAATTGGTAATTCCGCTGTTCGGCTGTATGTCAGAATTCAATGGACGGAATTGAAATTTAAAATTTATAAAATTAAAATTAAATTTTAAACAGGATTAAAATATCAGAATTAAAATAGAAGTCCGCATTAACATCATACAAAACATAAGTCCACAGCATAAAAAAAGTCCGCAGCATACAAAACATAAGTTCATATATAATCAATCGAGTAAATGTAAGCGGAGCCAGGTCCTCCTAATTGGCACCGGTAAAGCAATGAACATGTCGCTCTTTGTGTCGTCAACACTCAACATATCGATTGCCTGTATGACCTCAGCCTCAGTCAGATCTGCAATAGCTGCAATGACCGCATATATCCTGTCTGCCTTTGAGATCGGAGGCGGTGGCTGAGAAGGCAAACTATTTTCATGCTCCATGTTCCTCGCTATAGCAGTAACAGCATCCGCGATAACATCTACCGCAAATGTTTTCTTCTTCTTCTGGGGATGTGGCTCGACCTCCTCAACCACATTGTCTTCCACCGAATCATCAATGTGGATCTCGTTCATTGACTCCGATGCAGTAGCAGCATGAGCTCCAATAGCTCTATCAACCCCACATATCATAGCTAAGTCGCCCCAATTCACGATCACTTTGCCCCGATAATGTTTTACTGTCGGGTGTGCCTACAAGTTTAGTTTAAATTAGACTCGTAAATTTTCAAAACTTCTAAAAATGCAAGTAATTGTCAAATTAAAATATTACCTGAACATAGTTGGCCCAAACATCTTCATTGTCTACCTTCACCACATTGCGCTCCCAATCCCAGCCAAATCCACTAGTATCTAGCATTGCTGATATCTCTTGGTAGTACTTATTCCATGTTTTTATTCAAGCCATCATCTTCTCCTTACTTATTTCGACGTTGCAATCCTCCTTTAATGCTTGAATTGCCGCTGTGTAGGCAACACTTTTCCATTCAATAGCCGCCTTGTTCCCCAAACTCTGTTGTTCGAGGAGAGCTATGGATAAAGCACAGTCCATCTGTGATGTCCAGGGAACATACGACCATTCACTAGCTTTGGCACCTTTTCCTTTGTTTTTATCCATCTACTGTCTGCACTTTAGTCATGCATAGAATAAAATAAATTGAACAAATTACAGTAATCAATAAAATCACACCATATTTGTGTTGCACGATATCATATTAGAAACAAGAATACATCAAAAACACACACCAAAAAGGACAATATGAATTAAGAAACACGAAAATATCAAAAAAGCACGATACTCATATCCCACGGTGAGCACGATACTCATTGAACATGTTTATAGCCATAGTATCTCTAAATGTGCTCCACTCGGGTGTTGCTTGAACTGCACCAACTGCGTCCACGTACTCAAAACTTTCCGAACTTGCATCTTGCGCTAATATCTCAGCATCTACTTCGGCAAGTAATCTAGCATGATTTTCTAGTCTCCTCTCTATGAGAAAATTATGTAGAATGCAACATGCGTTTATAATTTGAACCTGTTTAAAATTGTAAGCAATTTATATCTCAATACAAATTAAATCATAATGATGCATACAATGTAATAGTCATTTACCTGCACTTTAATATCGAAGAAAGAAGCTCCACGCAAAATTGCCCACCGTTTTTTAAGGAGCCCGAATGTCCTCTCAATAACATTTCTCTCCTTTGAGTGTCGGAGATTAAACAACTCTTTATAATTTGTGGGATTATTGCCCTGTGCGGACCACTCTTTTAGATGGTATCTAGTTGACCTATAGGGAGCAAGATATCCTGGACCATTGGTGTATCCAGCATCCACAAGATAGTATTTTCCTACTGGCACCTCGAAACGATCTGTCCTTTCAAGTGCATTACGTAACACTCTAGAGTCCGATGATGACCCTTCCCATCCAGGCAAGACGTACAAAAACTTCATATTTGAATCACATACCCCCATTACGTTTGTTGTTTCCTGTTCCGATACCTACCCCGGTCTTTAACTGGCACTGTTACTTCAATATGAGTGCCATCAATGGCGCCAATGCAATCCTATAATAAGATAATACAATATAATCGAGCATACAACATAATCGAGCACTTTACAGTAAAGATCAGGGTAGATAATAAAAATGCTTACGGGAAAATGATGCCATCGTTGTGTTGTTGATGCATTAGGGAGCTTTATAAACTCGGGGCCTAGCTTTAGAATAGCCCACAACACCTTGTTGAAATGACGGCTGATCGTATCAATTGAACGAAGATATGTTCCACCGACAACCCGGAATTTCTTATTGTGAGCTAAGACATATAAGAAGATACTAACTGACTCTCTAACTGCAACATTCTGGGTGTCTCTTAATAATCTACGACCGATTAGAATGTTACATAAAGTTTCAAGAGAGCTTTTATGCATACGAAGTTGGTTAAAACAGTTGACATCTGTTCCACTATATAATCGAGCATACAATGTCCTCCTTAAAACAGTCTTAGCATCGGCCTCTATACTAAGATCTCTTGCAATCCTGGGTTTCATCCAAACTACAGTAGCCGCAGCAAGAGCCGCTGCCACTGCTCCTCTTCTACGTCTACGACGCTTCTTTAGTTCATCCATCTACATATAAACAAATATGCAATAACAATCATACACATTTATACCCCACACATACACACATACACACACATACACATTAATACACACACACACAACACCACACAAAAAAATACACACACCACACACATACACAATCATACACACACACACACACCACACATACACCACACCTCTCAGGCCACTACCCACACAACACAAATTAAAAAAAAACACACACCACACACATACACAATCATACACACACCACACCACACACAAAAAAAATACACCACACATACACATTTATACCCACAAATACACACATACACACACATACACATTCATACACACACCACAGCAAAAAAAAAATACACACACCACACAAATACACAATCATACACACACACACCACACATACACCACACCTCTCAGGCCACTACCCACACACCACAAATTAAAAAAAAAACACACACACCACACACATACACAATCATACACACACCACACCACACACAAAAAAAATACACCACACATACACATTTATACCCACAAATACACAATGCAAGCAGATTTCAATGGCAGAAATCACCAAACCAACGGAAGAAATGGCAAGCAGATTTTAAGAAATCAGCAAACCAACGGAAGAAATGGCAAGCAGATTTCAATGGCACACACCAACGGAAGAAATGGCAAGCAGATTTCAATGGCTCAAAGAAGAAATCATAAAACCTAGGGGATTACCTGGTGCGGGCGAGGATGAACGGCGACGAAAAATACCGGCTGGGGAACGTCGCTCTTTGGCTGGGGGAGGAAAATAAGAAGGAAGCGGCGTCTGGGGGGGCTTGCCGGAGAAGATGAAGGCGCGCCCGGAGTCGTGAGCGAGCAAGAGAATGGCAGGGGGAAACGCGGCTGTGCGAGGGAGCAAGAGAATGGCAGGGGGAATCGCGGGCGTGCGATGACGAAAGAGGCGACGAGCGGAATCGTCAAAAGATAGGTCGGGAGGTCGGAAATGACGATCCAGAAAATGCCCTATATCGCTTTCCCACGGGAATTGGATCCAATGCCGATTCCGAGATTTTTTTAGCTTGCCGAACAAGAGAAATTGGAATTGGCAAATGAATGCCAATTCCAAACCCCCAATTTCGACCAAACGAACGAGGCATAAAGGTTTTGAAGTTCTTTCCACTGTTTTAAAAGGTTTTATAGAAAATTTAGATTGTACACATATTTCACATCTAGAACTTGGCGCAATATTAAATTTTGGAATTAAATTTAACGACATCATTCTTTTCATAGAATCTGAATTCACATGTCCTAATCTAGCATGCCAAAAAACTGAATTAGAACATGAAATAGAAGAAGATGAAATTTGATTTATTTCTAAATCAGCAACATTTAATTTAAATAAACCACCAAATATATATCCTTTACCAATAAAAATATCATTAAATGTTATTACAACTTTATTTGACTCTAAGACAATTTTATAACCCTTCTTCACTAACAAGGATCCGCTCACAAGATTCTTCCTAACTCTCGGCACATAAAGCACATCTTACAAGGCTAGTGTCTTCCCGGATGTCAACCTAAGATCCACTCGCCCGCGTCCAAGTATTTGTGCCGAAGAAGCATCTCCTAAGATCACGCTTCCTCCACTGATGTCCTGAAAGGTGGCAAAGCAGGAACGATCAAAACAAGTATGAACATTTGCTCCGGAATCAAGCCACCAATCTGATGAACAAGTGAGATGAAGACTAGGAGAATAATCGAACCTGAAGATAGGTTGATCCGGTGCTTGGATCATGTTGGCCTGAGGCTTGTCTCCACGAGACTTGCCAATCACGGGTTCTGTCTTTTTGTAGAAGCAGTTGGTAGACAGATGGTTTGTGCGGCCGCAGATGAAGCACCATTTCCCTTTACCTGGGTTTTGGTTTGAAGGACCAGGCTTGGGATGATTTGGTTTCTGATGGCGGGAACCTGGACGGAAAGGTTTCTTATGGTTCTTTCCTTTGGCTTTGAAGTGATGGTGGGAAGAATGATTGCCTTGCAATTCAGTGAGATTTACTTTAGGAGCAAGGTCTTTGGGGTTTGTAGAATTTTTACTCTTATGTTCCTCCTCTATGCGGATTGCATTTTGGATTTGAACATAAGTAAGGTTTGATTGGTCATGCCTTAGTCTAGTGCTAAAGCCGGACCAAGAATCAGGAAGTGCATCAATAAGACATGCCACTAAATAATTTTCGGAAAGAATTGAGCCATCGGCTCAGATCTTGGACAACATCTCATCAAGTTGATGGAGTTGAGGATTTATGGGCTTGGAGGCATCAATCTTGAATTTGTGGAGGTTGGAAACATTGTAGCGTTCTATACCCGCATTGTCAAGGTTATAACGCGCTTCAAGTGCATACCACAATTCCTTAGTCGTACGATATTGAAGGAAGACATCGTAAAGGCTATCAGACAAAGCACTTAGGATTCGGTTGCGACAATGATATTCTATATCTACCGGATCTCTATAAGGGATACGTCTAACGTATGTCCTAGTGGTATTTGCAGTTGAGGATGAGGACGATGGTAGAGTTGAAGCGACTGCAGTTGCAGCGCTGGGGTTTTCAGTTTCTATAGTGGGAACATCAATGATTGCAGATAAAAGACCTGAGGTGTTAAGCCAGTATTCTATTTGTGCTTGCCAACGACGAAAACCATTTCCGTTAAATTTCTCAGGTTTGATCCCGGCAGAATCATCAGATCTAGAGGTCATTGCAGATTTCTGCAATTTAAAATATAAACAATAAATTATTGTACATATGAAAACGAAAGCAGACAGAAACATTTTGTTTATTTTGATTTTATTTATTCAGTTGATGTGGAATTACCAACTTCTTTAGACTGTTGGAATATTTTTTTTCTATATTCCTATATTAATATACAAAGTGATATATATTTTCGTTTTTTAAAACTTTAACAGAAACAGCAGATCTACATATATATATATATATATATATATATATATATATATGAATATCAATATTAATAAAATTGCATGAAGAGGATGAGAAATAAAATAGAGTAATTTATAGTTCAGAATCGAGCCTGCGTAAGGCGTGTGGTCACTGCCCTAAAGAAGTTGCACCACCCTCCGACAAGGCTTTCAACCGATGCTCACTCCTCCAAGGTACAACACCCGGCTAGATCCCGAAACTCCGATGTGCGCGGACACCGAAGAAGCACAGAGCACCCGAACAACCACTCGATGAAGCAAATGTGAAGAAAAGGAATCACGTAGAAGATCGTCAAAAACGGAGAGAGCAGCAGCGCATGTTCGATTTCAGAAAGAACGTGAATATATAGAACAAAGACAGTAAATTGTGGAAGAAGATAGGATCTCGAGAAACGGCAATATATTAAAACCATAATAAATATTAACGATTATAATTGGAAGGCTCATAATCGGGAAGAGAAACGTTGAATATTTCCAACGTAAATAATGGCGAGAAACACGCGTAAATGAGCGGTTAAGAAAACGCGTAAAACCAAAGCGCTTGGACTTCTATTCGACGTAGCGTCGAAGCCCATTCAACGCAGCTTCGAATTCCATTCAAAGCAGCACGATGCGAGGCAGGTGCGTTGAAATCAATTCGACGCAGCTTCGACTGGAGTCTATCCTGTCAACGCAACTTCGAATGCCAGTCGACGCAGGTTCGAGTTCTACTCGACGCAGCACTGGCAGTCGATGCGACTTGGAGTTTCACTCGACGCAAGTCGACTTCCAATCGACGTCTGAATAAAAACTCAAAACTATTTTGTACAAAAATTACAATTCAATTCTTCCCCAAATCCAAATCCAAATCCAAATCCAAATCCGGATCCGGTCCGGTGCCGTGCGTGCGCGCGCGTGTGTGTGGTTCATAGTTTCTCCTTATGTTCTTTTGAACAAATAAGAATGAGTGAAAACATATAAATACTCTTTGGTTAGAAAGCAAATAAGCATGGTGAGACTAAAAGGTTCATCTTTTCATTCATGAAGGTTTCCCTCCAAAAATTTGGATTCCCTCCAATTTGGTTTTGGAGCTTTTCATCTATAATGAGGAGCCAAACATCAAACACCATACAAGGATCCAATAAACATTTATGAAATAAATGTTTCATAAATAAAATTTCTAACATGAACCGCACCGCAACTTCTGGAATAAGCGGAGTTTGGCGCTGCTTATTTAGAAAACCCCGTTTTTATAAACCGGGGCTACCTTATATCCCTAGACGCGGGCGCCCCCCCACGTCCAGACGCAGATGCGAAACCGTCTGGCCCCGCTTCTTTCTTCCCGCAGAGGCCCTAATCCATCGCGGCGGCTCCCGATCCCCCCTTCGCGTGACCTCTTCTCCTCTCCCGACCGGCGAACGTGCGACGTCTTCTCCTCTCCCTACCGGCGATCTCTCCTCCGACATCGACGACGACCTTGAGCACAATCTTGCCGGCGATTCCTGCGACATCGTCATCGACAAACCCGTCGACCTTGAGCACTACAGTGAGCATAAGCCCCGGTTCCTCCGACATCGACATCGACGTCGACCTTCAACACGACCTTGAGCACGATCTCAACGTCGACCTTGAGCACGATCTTGCCAGCAGTCTCCTATTCCATTTGGAACTTCTCCCAATCTGCCACAATTTGATCTTTGAGGTATAATGAATTTTTTTCTACTTTTCCTCTGATTTTGTCATATGTTTTGTGGAATTTTGGATGAATTTGATCTTTGAGCTCAAAACTCCATTTTGTTTCCAAACAACTTTTTCAAAACTCCGTTTTACAAACTCCATTTCACCCAAACAGTTTTTTAACAAAACTCAGTTTTCCAGAATCAGCAATTTTCCTATCAGCAACTTTCCATCAGCAACAGCCCAACCAAACAGAGCCTTATTCTGTAAATTAACGACTCTTCAACTTATACGAATTGTAGAATGAGTCAAGCTCTTAACATTATTGGACGGGGACTCCGACCTTTGTGAGTATAAGATTGAATTGGATACCATGTTATCCACAATGCGACGAACTGATGTGCTAACCTGACTATTACTAGGGGAATCATCTGAGATTAAAGCATTAGTGATTGTTGATCGGGATCAATGTGTTATGAATGAGGCTCTATTTGGTGCGGTGGTTTTGAACCATCGTTCGTGAATGCCCGACCTCGCCTAAGGAACTTCATCCACTTTTATGTTTAAAACAAGTTTTCTTTTCTTGGTGGCGGTCATAATCATTGTCATGCCAAACATACATTCTATGACGGTGACGATTTTATCCAAACTCACCAGTGCAAAAATGCCGCGCCAAACGGAGCCTGAGTTCATTAGCTTCATTGAGCGACTCTTCATTGTACCAAAAAAATTGACCGTAGTTCGGCATATTTGAGCATAATGGCAATTGCTACGAACACAACACTCTCATGAGCACTATGATCATATTTTTTCTCCACCTGTCTGCCATCCTTTGAGGTTTGATATACTTAAACTTGATGTGCACCCGTAAAGATGATACGCGATGTGGTCTCACAAAACGTTCAGGCAGTGCATTCGGGCAGTGCGCTAATAAACATCACTCGCCTCATTTGGTGGAGGAAATGAGGTTGACCAAGATAAACCCCACTATCCCCGTAACCACCCATCATGAGGGGCAAATAGTAAAAATCCCCCATCATGGGGTGTAAATAGTAAAAATCCTCCATCATGGGGTGCAAATAGTAAAATCCCCCATCATGGGGTGCAAATAGTAAAAATCTCCCATCATGGGGTGCAAATAGTAAAAATCTCCCATCATGGGGGTGCAAATAGTAAAATCCCACATCATGAGGTGCAAATAGTAAAATCCCCCCATCATGAGGTATAAATAGTAAAATCCTCCAACACGTGGGTGTAAATAGTAAAATCCTCCAACATGGGGGTGTAAATAGTAAAATCCCCATCATGGGGTGCAAATAATAAAATCCTCCAACATGTGAGTGTAAATAGTAAACTCCTCCAACATGGGGGTGCAAATAGTAAAATCCTTCAATACTGTCTGCGTATCGCAAATAATATGGTTATGGTGTGCGTAACCAAATCCTTCATATGAATACACATCACCACAAAACTATACAAACTGGTGTGCGCGTAGCTATATTCATGATAAGTGTGCGTATAACACATAAATTGGTTATGGTGTGCGGGTAGCCGCATAACCACCTTAACCACCCATTTAATTACAAAAGTGCCACCCTCAAAAACTATAAATAGAACCCCAAGGCTTTTCTTTTTTCCATCTTCTCCTCCTCCATCTCTCCCCTCTTTTGAGACTTTTTCTCTCTCCGGTCGGGAAAATCCTCCTACGGATTTTCTCTCTCCTCCTTCTTCCTTGCGTGCTCACAAGCATGCCCCCTCCTTGCGCACTCACAAGCGCGCCTCCTCCTTGCGCGCTCACAAGCGCGCCTCCTCCTTGCGCGCTCACAAGCGCGCCTCCTCCTTGCGCGCTCACAAGCGCGCCTCCTCCTTGCGCGCTCACAAGCGTGCCTCCTCCTTGCGCGCTCACAAGCGCGCCTCCTCCTTGCGCTCTCATAAGCGCGCCTCCTCCATGCGCGCTCATAAGCGCGCCTCCTCCTTGCGCGCTCACAAGCGCGCCTCCTCCTTGCGCGCTCACAAGCGCGCCTCCTCCTTGCGCGCTCACAAGCGCGCGTCCTCCTTGCGCTCTCACAAGTGCGCCTCCTCCTTGCGCGCTCACAAGCGCGCCTCCTCCATACGCGCTCACAAGCGCGCCTCCTCCTTGCGCGCTCACAAGCGCGCCTCCTCCTTGCGCGCTCACAAGCGCGCCTACGTGCGCTCCGCTCCAAGCGCACCTCCGTGCGCTCCGCTCCAAGCGCACCTCCGTGCGCTCCTCTACAAGCACACCTTCGCGCGCTCGGCTCCAAGCACGCCTTTGTGCGCTCCGCTTTAAGCACGCCTCTGTGCGCTCAAGAACAAGCACGCCTCTGTGCGCTCAAGAACAAACATGTCAGCCACCGTCAAGACCAGCACTCCAAACTCCTCTCGCGCAGCAGGAGACAAGCCACAGAGACAAAGACACACAGAGGGCATCGATCCAACTTTCGAGCAACATTCAAAGCCTCAAAAGCACTTAGAGCGCAAAATTCCCCTCTGCAGCAGGCGGAAGACTTAGCTCCGTGACCGATGGCCTGTCACCCTCCGAACACCTCTCCCTCTCTCTCTCTCAACAATTGTAACAAGAGGTGGCCTGTCGCCCTTGAGTTCTTCAAAAAAGCTATGTACAACCAACAAATAGTGGAAGTTTTGGTCGGCACAGGCCCGACCGCGTGGTTTTTCACCTAGTTGACGGGTTCTCCACGTCAAAAAAATTATCTTGTCAGCTTTCCCTTTTCTGTGACTGTGTGCACGCTCGAACGCTCCCGGGCTAAGGCAGTTCAATTTAGTCCGATCTATCAGAGCCTTGAGTGGACCGCAACAGTTTGGCACCGTCTGTGGGAACGGAGTTCCCCCAAAGCTTGAAGAAGATGCTGAAGACAGTACCCACTGCACAATGGTACTCGTGACTAGAGATCATGGCAGGAAAAGCCGTCCGCACAAGTGAAGGATCAATCCCCGGGGGACAGGCTGATCTAGCTCCCCTCCACTCGCTTATCAGCAAACCCGAAAGAGAACTCACCAGTACGAGTGTCCAAGACTGCGGGGCCCATCCTAACGGAGGACCTGAAGTTCAGTATCACCGCGACCACCCTGAAGCAGCATACCGTGAGCCCGTAGACGTAAGGCTCACGCGTGAAGAAGTTCGTGACATAATTTTTGAAGAGCACGAACGAGCAAGGCAGCGTGCCGCTTTGGCCACTCGCCCTCTCCATCGTCGCTCACCGTTCGCACTAGAGGTTCTGGCACATCCAATTCCCATTGGCTTCAAGCTCCCAAAGATTGAGACGTACAACGGAGCGGGCGACCCATCGGAGCACGTCGGGCACTTCGCAATCATGATGCAACTCTGTAATGCCCCAGATCCATTGTTGTGCCAGACATTCCCGACGACTTTGAAAGGACAGGCTCGCACCTGGTTCATATCCCTGAAGGAGGGAGAAATCAAGGATTTCACAAAGCTGACTCAACAATTCACGAACAATTTCATCCCTAGCCGCAGGATAGTCAAAGATCCTTCCCACCTGTCCGGGATCCGTCAAGGCAAAAGGGAAACCCTTAAAGATTTCTTCCGTCGTTTCACCATTAAGGCATGACAAATCCCTGGGGTAAGACCGGAGCTCCTGCGAGGTTTTCTCCTCGGAGGGCTCCGCCCTGGTGGCTTACACTCCGCACTGATGCGGGAAACCGTGCCCAACTATCCCGATCTCGTTCGACGGATCGACGCCCAGATTGTCGCCGACGAAGCAATTGAAGCGCATCAACAACAGTTTGATATAGGCGTGAAAAGGAAAAGGGAGCAAGAGGCTTCATCATTCCTCAGGAGGAACAATGAATGTCATGACAATCCACGACCTCGGCACCACCAAAGAAACATGCCCCTCAATACCTCCAGAACCAACATATTTTACGCAATCAAAGGCAACGAAGCGCTCCGCAAGCCCAGACCTCTCGCTAAAAACACGGGAGACCAGACAAAATATTGCGAGTTCCACCATGGACAAGGACATGACACGGAAAACTGCTCCAAGCTTAAGGATGAAATCGAGCGACTCATCCAACAAGGCCTATTGAGGAAATTCCTATGAGGCTAGGCACCGTTTCAGCCAGCAGGAGATCAGCAAATGCCTCACCAAGAAGTACTGGGTGGCAACCCTTAAGTCAGTCATCCCGGGAGAATGCTTTACACCTATTAGCAAGGCTCTACCCGCGCCACTTAAATATTCTACCAACTTTATTTCTATAAGAACTTTGTGTAAATTGCCACTATAACTAGTAGCTTTCAAAGTTGATCATTTCAGGCATGTCATCCCACACGCTATCGAAATTACGTATTCACTTTGCCCAAAGGAAAGGATGTCTATTTGAATGAACAACACCTGCCATCGGGCAGTGCGCTAATGAACAGCACCTGCCTTCGGACAGTGCGCTAATGAACAACACCTGCCTTCGGGCAGTGCGCTAATGAACAACACCTGCCATCGGGTAGTGCGCTAATGAACAGCACCTGCCTCCGGGCAGAGGGCTAATGAACAGCACCTGCCTTTGGGCAGTGCGCTAATGAACAACACCTGCCTTTGGGCAGTGCGCTAATGAACATCACCTACCTCAGGGCAGTGCGCTAATGAACAGCACCTGCCTTCGGACAGTGCGCTAATGAACAGCACCTGCCTCCGGGCAGTGTGCTAATGAACAACACCTTCCTTCGGGCAGTGCGCTAATGAACAGCACCTGCCTCCGGGCAGTGCGCTCATGAACAGCACCTGCCTTCGGGCAGTGCGCTAATGAACAGCAACTGTATCCGGGCAGTGCGCTAATGAACAGCAACTGCCTCCGGGCAGCGCGCTCATAGCAATCTCTCACTGAAGTCGATTGAAGGTTCGCCCTTCTCCAATGCAGTAAGATTCCGATGTCGCAAGTGTTTGCCCCTCCTACGTTCGTACACGGTTTTAATACATACGCTCTTCACCGACTAAACCTATCTTCTATTATGTAAAAAGCCACGAGCTCAGAGTCGCGCAAACTTTACCTTTTACTATGTTAAAAGCCGTGAGCTCAGACTCGCGCAAATCTATCTTCTACTATGTAAAAAGCTGCGAGCTCAGACTCGCGTAAATCTATCTTCTACTATGTAAAAAGCCGCGAGCTCAGACTCGCGCAAACTTATCTTCTACTATGTAAAAAGCCGCGAGCTCAGACTCGCGCAAAGCTATCTTCTACTATGTAAAAAGCCACGAGCTCAGAATCGCGCAAACTTAACTTCTATTATGTAAAAAGCTGTGAGCTCAGACTCGCGCAAACTTATCTTCTATTATGTGAAAAACTGCACACTCATCCTTCAACAACAATTCCTACCCAAGGCGCCATGAAGATAACAATGATCGAAGCCACCGCAGAAAAATCAAAACCTCCGAACTCTTCTGCATAGTAATTCGGACTCCGAAGGTTTGGGGGGCTTATGATGTGCACCCATAAAGATGATACGTGATGTGGTCTCACAAAACGTTCAGGCAGTGCATTCGGGCAGTGCGCTAATGAACATCAATCGCCTCATTTGGTGGAGGAAATAGGGTTAACCAAGATAAATCCCATTATCCCCGTAACCACCCATCATGGGGGAAAATAGTAAAAATCCCCCATCATGAGGTGTAAATAGTAAAAATCCCCCATCATGGGGTGCAAATAGTAAAATCCCTCATCATGGGGTGCAAATAGTAAAAATCCCCCATCATGGGGTGCAAATAGTAAAAATCAACCATCATGGGGTGCAAATAGTAAAATCCCACATCATGGGGTGCAAATAGTAAAATCCTCCAACATGTGGGTGTAAATAGTAAAATCCTCCAACATGTGAGTGTAAATAGTAAAATCCTCCAACATGAGGGTGTAAATAGAAAAATCCCACATCATGGGGTGCAAGTAATAAAATCCTCCAACATGTGGGTGTAAATAGTAAAATCCTCAAACATGTGGGTGCAAATAGTAAAATCCTTCAATATGGTCTGCGTATAGCAAATAATATGGTTATGGTGTGCGCATAACCATATACGTCATATGAAAACATATCACCGTTAAACAATACAAACTGGTGTGCGCACACCTATATTCATGATAAGTGTGCGTATTACACATAAATTGGTTATGGTGCGCGGGTAGCCGCATAACCACCCTAACCACCCTAACCACCCTAACCACCCTAACCACCCATTTAATTACGAAAGTGCAACCCTCAAAAACTATAAATAGAACCCCGAGGCTTCTCTTTTTTCCATCTTCTCCTCTTCCATCACTCCCCTCTTTTGAGACTTTCTCTCTCTCCGGCCGGGAAAATCCTCCTACGGATTTTCTCTCTCCTCCTTCTTCCTTGCGCGCTCACAAGCGCGCGTCCTCCTTGCGTGCTCACAAGCGCGCGTCCTCCTTGCGCGCTCACAAGCGCGCGTCCTCCTTGCGCGCTCACAAGCGCGCGTCCTCCTTGCCCGCTCACAAGCGCGCGTCCTCCTTGCGCGCTCACAAGCGCGCGTCCTCCTTGCGCGCTCACAAGCGCACGTCCTCCTTGCGCGCTCACAAGCGCGCGTCCTCCTTGCGCGCTCACAAGCGCGCGTCCTCCTTGCGCGCTCACAAGCGCGCGTCCTCCTTGCGCGCTCACAAGCGCGCATCCTCCTTGCGCGCTCAGAAGCGCGCCTACTCCTTGAGCGCGCCTCCTCCTTGCGCCCTCATAAGCATGCCTCCTCCTTGCGCGTTCATAAGCGCACCTCCAAGCGCCCCGCTCAAAGTGCGCCCCCCATGCGCTCTGCTCCAAGCGCGCCCCCGTGTGCTCCGCTCCAAGCGCGCCTCCGTGCGCTCTGCTCCAAGCACGCCTTCGTGTGCTCCGCTCCAAGTGTGCCTTCGTGCGCTCCGCTTCAAGCACGCCTCTGTGCGCTCAAGAACAAGCACGCCTCTGTGCACTCAAGAACAAACGTGTCAGCCACCGTCAAGACCAGCACTCCAAACTCCTCTCGCGTAGCAGGAGACAAGCCACAGAGACAAAGACACACAAAGCACATCGATCCAACTTTCTAGCAGCATTCAAAGCCTCAAAAGCACTTAGAGCGCAACATTCCCCTCTGCAGCAGACGGAAGACTTAGCTCCGTGAGCGGTGGCCTGTCACCCTACAAACACCTTTCTCTCTCTCTCAACAATTGTAATGAGAGGCGGCCTGTCGCCCTCGAGTTCTTCAAAAAAGCTCTATACAACCAACAAATAGTGGAAGTTTTGGTCGGCACAGGCCCGACCGTGTGGTTTTTCCCAGTTGACGGGGTTTCCACGTTAAAAAAATTGTCTTGTCAGCTTACCCTTTTCTGTGACTGTGTGCAAGCTCGAACGCTCCCGGGCTAAGACAGTTCAATTTAGTCCGATCTACCAGAGCCTTGAGTGGACCACCACAATACTAATATTAGGATCATAAGAGATATGTATCTCATCAAGCACACATATTAATGCAATAATCTCATCTCAAAGTGCTTCAAAAAATATAAACAAATAGTACAATAAAGTTTGAAAATATTGTTAAAGGACTTATCGCAAACAGGGAGAAGCATTATACATCACACACAATACACATACCATTTCCACGGGGGCTCAAAGTTGGATGAATGGCCAAGTCAAAACAGGCCCATGTTAGACCATTTTTGATTGGCCCCAGCTTGGGCTGGTTGTCTTCTGGCACGCCGTTAGTAAGCTTCGAACGAGGAAGAAGCACCATAGGTTCCTTTTTAATCTCCATGCGGCAAATTGGCATCCTCTATTCATCACGAGACATTTAGAATGTTCGCTGCGATATTTAGAATGTTCCATCTTGGGTACTGTTTTATGTCAGCTGCCTTCTTAGAGGGATGAAAATGTGGGATAGGGTCTCCATTTTCAAGCTGAATCATTTTGAGATGGCAAATGTGTTGGGCTAGAGAGTACTCAAGCCTGACCAGAGCACATGTAAATTAGTTCGAGCGATAACATCTGCGTGGCTGCTTAGCGGTATGCAATAATACACAAACAAGTTAGCACAATAAAAACCACAATAAAAGAGACACCAGGATTTTAACGTGGAAGTCTAATAGGGTGAAAACCACGTGACAATCAGAGTTCAACCTAGAAAGCCGTCACTAAAGATGTGTGCAAGCAAACAAACAAATACAAAGCATTCTCTCCCCGATCCACACAAAATCTTCACCAGCTTTGCTCTAAATAATCTTGCACAATAAATAATATCAGAAACAATGCAAGTTATCAATAGTGGTAGACAAGACAGATTACACAAATCCTCTCCAAGATGTGTCTTCAAATCCTTGCCCAGATCTGCTCCAGATTCAATCCATGTAGCAAAGTATTCCTCATCAACATCGCAAAATCACGTCTGAATGCTCACTCAAAACTAAGACTGATTGCCAAAAAGGTCTCCCAAGAGAAAATCTTACAATGCTTGTATTTTGGAGTGTTGGTGCAAAATTTGTCACCCAACTTTCCACACTCAGTGAACACTTCAGGGAACTTAGAGAAGAAGTCAGGAACCGCAACCAACCAATTACTAACCCACGAGGTTTGGCGAACAAAGCACAAAGAAGTGGATGTCGCTAGAAGCGGGTGCCGCTAGCAGCGGCGGACACCAGGCTTACTCGTGGCGGCGAATGACTCTCTTGCTGTAGGCAATGCTATTTAACAATGAGTATTACAAGCTATTACAAGAGTGTGCTGGAAATAGAAGGCAACCGAGTGACGTACACTTGTAACCACACCTACAATAGGGTAGAATCTGGCTCAAGTTCCGCCTCCTTCCAAGCACCAATGACCCCTTATTTATACTTGAGGGTAGGCTTCCTGGACGGTCGGGGGCATTTAATGTTGCTTTAAATTCTCTGCAATTTAAGGGAGCCGAAGCATCGGTTGCGGACGAGAAAGAAGGAGACACGCGGGTAAGACAGGTCGTAACTACACACACTTGCTTGCTGAAAGAGGTCCAGGCGGGCTCCGAATAATGCCAGTTGTGACTTCTTTGGGAGGTTGATGCTGCTGGATGGAGGGCACATACACTCTGATGAGTAACCATGCGCGCGCCCTTGCTGAGGAGAAGAAACCTTCTTGGAAAGAGTCCGCGAACGCTCCTAGGTGTCCGCCTGGGACTTCTGCTGAGAAGAATATGAGCTTGTCTGGGATGTGTTCGCGGATATTACTAGGTATCCGCATAGGACTTCTAAAACCGGCAACGAGGGCGCTGGTTGTGGTCGCAAGATTTAGGTTAACAAAATTCCCGCACTTTTTCGATTCCGTCCGGGCTCCGAAAAAGTACACAGGTAACAACAAAAATAATGACTCGATTTTCGTGCATCTGAAAACTATAAATAGGCCGGGGCAGGCCCTTCTTAATATATCACTAGAGAGAACTTCGGAGACTGCGACCTCTGGCTGCGGGATGATGAACAACCAACTTCTTGTTATGTGGGCCGAGAAGGCGGCGTCAGCGAAGGGGTCCACAAGCATAGAAAAACCGCGCGAGCCTTCCAAATAACCAGGATGCTCTGGTGGGTAACAACTTGAGATAAAATCCCCTACCAAGCCTTCCGTGACCACCAAGGTGATTTGGTAGGTTACCTTTGAGAAGAAGATGACCTCGGGGTCCATGATGAATCCTACCAAAATGGACGACCACCTGAAGGATTTCACCGGCCTCAACGCAGTCTCTTTGAGCCAAAAGGACGTGGATAATATCCTCCCAGACTTAGAGATCATGTCCCACCTGCGGGTGGATCCTCTCCAGAAGAAGCCAAAGATGAAGCGAGCGAAGAAGATCGTCCTTGATGACAGATAGTCAGTGGTAATAGGGGAGAGCATCTCTGCTGCGAAACTCCCCGTGATGGAGACTCTGCAGGATCTGGCGAAGAAGGATGCTTAACAGCCAGTGCAGGTCCCAACGAACAAGGGTGTGTCAGATGAGCCAGCCGTACCTATCGCTGTGCCAGGGCCGAAAGCAACACTGTTCGCAAACCTAGACCTGTTCCTGAAGCACGATGTCGACGAAACCGAAGAACAACAACCGCAGACTCCAATGGATACTTTAGGAGAAACCGTGAGCAAGGTGCCCGACGATGAAGCAGGAGGTGACCATCAACCGGTCAATGTCGCAGGATTGACAACCATTGGTGACGAACACCACCATGTTGGATCGGTCGGCGCCCTTAGAGGGGGGTGAATAAGGGTTTTCAAAAACTTTAGATTATATTTAGAAAAACTTCGGAATATTGCAAGATTAATAAAGAGACATCAAGTAAAACAATAATAAAGAGATATGCTTTATTAATATCAAATAATGTTTTACAAAACTTGATTTCTATGACGCTAGAAATCAGAGGCGACTAATAAAAATTCTTTTTCATTTTCTATACCGACTCGTATCCCCACGAACCGGTTGGCTTTAGCCGATCTCTCCCCAGATACGGCCTCAAGTCGCTCTAGCCGATCTATCCCCAGAAAGGCCTCGAGCACCCCCTAGACCTAACCTAGATCTAGTTGCCAACACGAGGCGAATTTCAGCCCTAAGTCCTTCCCCAGACCTAGTCGCCAACACGAGGCGATTTCACTACCGTTTACAGAAAAGATATGAAATGAAAAGACAATAATATAAAAACTCCCTCTATGTGGATATCTTTGAGAAGTGGACGAAGGCCCGTAGAGTATGATCGTAGTCGATCTGGCCTTTCGTCACGATGATGACGCGTGTTGAAATCTTCTCCACGGATCTCCTTAAGGCTTTATGGAATTGTGGGAGTATCGCTCTGAATCTTCCTCTCTCTGCTGTGGCACGAAGCTCTGGAGTTTGGGATTGGAGGAGGATGAAGAATTCGGAGCCAAAGCATCCAATTTATAGCCTTCACGCTACCGCCGGCGCTAGCGCTACCGCCGACGCTAGCCCGGATTAGGTATGATCTTGCGCGGCCGAATCTCCCATCCGTGGCAACAATTTGCTTTATGCCTCTTTTGCACCATGCTATCGCCAGCGCTAGTAGCTACCGCCGGGCGCTAGCTCCTTCTAAAAATGCCTCCGGAATCAAGCTAATCAATGCTAGCGCCGGGCGCTATCACTACCGCCGACGCTAGTGAGCTTGTTCAAATTTTGGCCTCAATTTTGGGGGCAGACATCATGAGTACTCCTTGAGTCATGTGGACTATGTTAACCTGCACACTTGAACACACAAGATCAAATACACATAGGATTTGTTATTCTCAAACCTAGGAGATGCGGAAGACCGTGCTCCAACAAACTCCCCCTTTTGATAATAACAAATCCATTAATGATAAATCAAAGCATTAATAAATAAGCATGATGAGACTATACTTGTGTGTGTGTGAGAGTGATGACTTTAGGATGATTATTGATTTTAGCATTTTAGAATTGCTCCACCTAAATATATGCTCCCTTAATATGTATGCTATCAACTGAATTTGTCATGTTGGGTTTATGATAGCGGGTTACATTTATCATTGTTAGTTCTCCCCCTTTTGCATTTTATCATGTTAGTTCTCCCCCTTTGTTATTAGCAAAAGTGGGTAGGGAAACAAAGCACTAAAAATGTGTAAATAAAAGAGAAGGCATGATCGAGCTTTTTAAGTAAATGATAAAGAGTTTTAGACTTGTCTTTCATTGAAAATGATCAGAGTTATGACTTATTTTATCCCTTTTGTTTGTAGTTCTCCCCCTTTTATATATCAGAGTTTAAGAAAAAAATAATGATTTCCCCTTTAAATAAGAGTTTTAAGCCTAAAAACAATCATGATTTCCAAGTAACCAATCTATCCAGACAATATGTCAACACCCTAGCCCCGTACTAAGTGACGGATGGGCATGAGGAGCTGCAAACATGCCGTAGGTTGGGGTGTTAATCCCATATGCAAACACTAGACAAAAACTTAACCTAGCACTCTTTTCCCCCAGTGCCTCGCAAGGCCCCACTGGAACCCTCCCCGGTTAAGGACAAGACATGACTAGAGATAAGGTTATCTAATGTCTACAACCTTACGCCCCCGCTATGGTGAGAAATGAAGTCATGGATAATAATTATTGGAAACATTAAGCATTTAAATCTAATGGGAAATATCATAGCATATGAGTTTATATTTTTATTTGAATTTTTGAAATAAAACTCACATAGCTATATTGAAATTCATGAATGAATCAGAGTTTGAGTATTGCGGAAGATTTCGAAAAAGAAACATCATAATACTAAATAAGAGTTTAAGTTAAAAAGAGATGTTTTATAAGCAATATTTCACTTGTTGGAGGAGTGTTTAGAATAGAAATAGATCAGAGTTATAAGAAAAAAAATTCAACCAATATAAAGTTTACCAAGCAAGTCTACCACTTGTTGCAAGAAAGGAATTTGAAGATTCAAGTGATGATGCACACAAGATGAAAGATTTTAAATAAGTATTAAAGTGCAAGGTAAAACAATTATATGGTTATGATGCGGAAGACATATAGATGTACAAAAAACATCTTATGGTAATCAATGATGGTTCATAAAAAGATATATGAGTTCAATTTCAAAAAGAAGATGTTTTTGTAAATCATTTTTCATTTAAAATTTTTGTTTTGACAATACAGTAACCAAGCATGAAATAATCTTATCAAAAAGAGATTACTACAATGTTACTTTAATTCACAATTTCAAAACATACCGAACATTGTAGAAAGCATGCTAGGTTATCTAGTGCATTTCATAAATAAAGAGTAGTATAGAATTAGCATTAGGATCCAATACTCATGAGAAGAAGTGTTATGGAAGATAATAATGTGCATAAAAGTGTATTTTGAATAGAGTAAACAAATGTTTTAATCAAAAATACAAGTAATATGTAAAGTAAAGAGCACAATAAAACACAAATAATTTTACTTCCACTCACTTCAATGCACAAAGAAAAATGTACAACTACCAAGGTGCTCTGCACACACAATGCTCATCAAGACTTATCAGGGTGCAAAGTAGTGCTCGGGGGATCACATAGTTTTATTCTTCAAGATTGATTTTTATTGTGATCCGGTGTACTTAAGAATAAGTGGTTTTTATTTTGAAAGAAAGTTATGGTTTGCACAAGATACTTTATTATTCTTTCCAAGGTGCTCAACCTCACAACGCTTATTAAGACTTATCAGGAGGTTCAAGTAGTGCTTGGTGGAGTTATCTTTGTCACTTTATTTTATGATTTTGTTTTATACAAAGTTCTCCGAATACACTTGTTTTGCAAACCAATATAATTTATGAAAAAGATAACCACTTTTCTTAACTTTTAAAAGTGCAAATAAAGGTTGTGTAGGTAAGATACTTGTGCAATTTTAATTCATTGTACTATTACAAAACATACACAAACATTCTTAGATTAAACACATAAGTAGACAATGCCAAAATAAGTGAGTGAATTGCGATCATTATCAAACATAAAACATTACTCATACTTAGAGGCATGCTACGCATAGTTCTACACAACTTTTTCAATATAAGTTATGCACATATTAATAGATGTATCAAAGCATGATGAAGGCAATGTTCAAAGTAGTTTGAAAAGATAAATTGCAACATTATAGAAGTTCTAAATAATAGATTAAATCATGCTTGATTTTCAATGAAGTTCATACAATATTTTTGATATTTTTAAAGAGTAATTTTTATTTAAAGTTTGAACTCATAAAATTGATCTTGGACTTCCCGAGGGCTACCTTATGAGAGGTTCGCCCGGTACTAGGTGATATGATGGGATGATAGCCCAAATCACCCTTTCGCAAGATACATAGAAAAGTTAAGTTCAGAAGAATAATTTTGATACTTGTTTTTGTTTTGTTTTATATTTTTGTAGTTGATTTTTACAAATAAAAGCATATTTTTGTAATTTTTGCTTTTGTAATTTTTATATTTGATTTTTGCATAAAGATGAACTTTAAATAAAGGAAACAACACAAGCGAAAAAACAAAACATATTTTTTGTAATTTGGTTTTTGTAGTTTTGTATTTGATTTTTCAAAAAATAAAGAAACACAGAAGTGCAAAACTAAGTAGAAAATATAGATTTATATATTTTAAGGGATTTTTAGAAATTTAAAAATACAGAAAAATGAACCTCGCGCTAGCGCCGGCGCTAGCGCTAGCGCGGGAAACAGTAAGTGATTTTTTAGGGTTTTGAAAATTTTGATGCTTGAACTTGATTAGGTGTCCCAATAGTAGTTCCATGCTGAAGTTGCAGATTTTTAGGAGATGTTTTGGATGGTCCAAATTGCATGAAATGTTAGCGATTTCTTATATACTTGACAAAATAATCATTGCATGAGATATATTTACTTATGTTTTCATTTTGACTTTTCTAAAGACTTGTGCTTATAACTTGAAAAAAATAGGAAATGAAAACCCAAGATATCATGTTTGAACAAATCAAATATGCATGATTTTAGAGATTAACAATAATGTTCATGCACAATCATACTATGGATAAGCCCTAGATGAGAATACCCAGCTTGTATATCTTGGTAAACAAATAAAGCCTAACATAGACACAAATATTCTTTAGGTGGCAATGTTAGAATGATAAATTTGAGATTAATGTTATACCAAGTTTTGATTGTGTTTCAACTTAGAGACCTAGAATGGAGTGACAATTCTATTTGATTTGATATCAAAATGATTCAAAGGTCTAAACTAGAAATAAATCACAATACACACATAATATACCAACCATAGTAAGCAATTATAATACCAATTGTCATTATATAAAATGTGATAGATGATTCTTGATATGAATTATGATTTTAGAAAGTTTTAGCAAAAGATATCAATAGATCATGGTGGTGCGTATGACATCAATATTTATGACAATTAATCTTTCAATATGTCTTATGTGTTTTTCTTTTTAATTTAGATAAATATCTCATAGCAAACTCAGAATTTTATCCACTTGTTGGTGAAGGCTAAAAATCTAGTAACCAGATTTAATTTGAAATATCTTATAGCAAATTTAGAGTTTGATTCATATGGATAATATAAGATATTTAGAAGCAATGAATATAATAGTAAAAGATAGGTCATCAAAAATAAAAATATGATTTTGAATTTTGATCAAAAAAGATTTATGCACTCATTAAGCTTTATGAGATAAAATCATATTTCCAATACTATATAGGATGACCATGGCATGATAGTTTAAAAAGAACACAAAAAGAAAAAGATAGAAAAGACATTAAAGCACATCATGAAGTAGAAATTTGTGTATTTCATTTTAATTGATTTCTACTTCATGCAAATGATGAGATACTAATGAATAAGAGATTTAGGTATCCAAAGAGGACCGAGAGTGACGGTTCCTTTGGGTACCCAAATACATCGTGTTTTTTTTGGGGAGATATGATTGAATGGGCCCTTTTGATTTGAGTTTGTGTTTCATCTTTAACTTTTGGCCGCCATTCAAACATTGGTTTAATATTATTCTTATATATCCAATTTCCATGATGATTTTCTTTCCTTTGAAGATTATAATTGAAATTATCATTTATAGGAAATTTGTGTAATTTCAATTTTAAGTTGGGAGAAACATGATTTTGTAAATAATGATGACTTGGTTTTTGATATGCCAAAACATTTTGTTTCTTATTCCCATTATTAGGTTTAGTTAAGATATTTATATTTGTATTTAACTTGCTTTTAGATATTGCTTGATATTCTAAATTTGTATGTTTTGAATTTGTATTTATAATTTTCATAAGCAAGTTGATTTTTGATTTTAATTCATCATTCTTTATCTTTAGATTATGCCTAGCTTTATTATAAGTTATTGTGCTATTTTTAAGAGTGGAGACAATAGAGTCAATATGATCTTGATAGTTGTTTCTATATTCATCAAATGTTTCATCCATCTCTTTTATTTCAATTTTATAGTCCTTACACTTAGCACAATTAATTTTTAAAGATGAATTTTCTAAACATAATTTTTCATTTTGTTCTCTTATAAAAATAATTTCTTTTTCAAGTTCCTTAAATTTTTCTTTAATATCATTACAATCAAGACAAGATTTTGTATTGTCAATTGAAGTGACATGAGTAAAGCTTGATAAATCGGATTTTGATACTACTTTAACTTTTGCTTTTAAATTTTTATTTTCTAAGCGCAATAGTTTATTAGCATTCTTTAATTTCTTAATTTTGCGCTTAGTATTTTGTAGCAATTGTAAAGTAGAAATGGAAGTACAAGCGATGAAGTTTGATTTCCTTACATTGCTTTTGGATGAGGGAGGATTTGAACATAATGTTCCTTTGTCTTCTTCTTGACACTCCTCTTCCAAAAGTAAGATTGCTTCATCTCTTTCTTTTGATGTGTGCTCCATTGATTCGTCATAAGGAGGGCATTCTTGAAGAGTTGTGCATGCTTGCGCATTCTCCGGTTCTTGTGATAGTTCCATACCTGTAGAATCATAAATTTCTTCAAGAAAATGCCATACTTTATATGCACTTGAAAAACAATATATTAATTTGAAAATTTCATTTGATAGACCGCAAAATAAATAGTGTTTAGCTTTTGCATTTAATTGAAGTTCTTTTTTATTTGATTCATTTGCGGGTCTTGCTATTGCTAAATTCCAAACTTCGATGTCTAAGGTTTTAATAAAATTTTCAATTAAGATTTTCCATCCTTTATAATTTGTCCCTTCAAATAAAGGTGGTGCAAGTGATTTTTCCTCTTCACAAAAATCTCCCCCACTAGTAGAAGCGAGATCATGAAACGCCATTATTCCCGGTTGTTAAGCCGATTGGAATAACCTCGCTCTGATACCACTTGTTGGATCGGTCGGCGCCCTTAGAGGGGGGGGGGGGGGGGGTGAATAAGGGTTTTCAAAAACTTTAGATTATATTTAGAAAAACTTCGGAATATTGCAAGATTAATAAAGAGACATCAAGTAAAACAATAATAAAGAGATATGCTTTATTAATATCAAATAATGTTTTACAAAACTTGATTTCTATGACGCTAGAAATCAGAGGCGACTAATAAAAATTCTTTTTCATTTTCTATACCGACTCGTATCCCCACGAACCGGTTGGATTTAGCCGATCTCTCCCCAGATACGGTCTCAAGCCGCTCTAGCCGATCTATCCCCAGAAAGGCCTCGAGCACCCCCTAGACCTAACCTAGATCTAGTCGCCAACACGAGGCAAATTTCAGCCCTAAGTCCTACCCCAGACCTAGTCGCCAACACGAGGCAATTTCACTACCGTTTACAGAAAAGATATGAAATGAAAAGACAATAATATAAAAACTCCCTCTATGTGGATCTCTTGGAGAAGTGGACGAAGGCCCGCAGAGTATGATCGTAGTCGATGCGGCCTTTCGTCACGATGATGACGCGTGTTGAAATCTTCTCCACAGATCTCCTTAAGGCTTTATGGAATTGTGGTAGTATCGCTCTGAATCTTCCTCTCTCTGCTGTGGCACGAAGCTCTGGAGTTTGGGATTGGAGGAAGATGAAGAATTCGGAGCCAAAGCATTCAATTTATAGCCTTCACGCTACCGCCGGCGCTAGCGCTACCGCCGACGCTAGCCCGGATTAGGAATGGTCTTGCGCGGCCGAATCTCCCATCCGTGGCAACAATTTTCTTTATGCCTCTTGTGCGCCATGCTACCGCCAGCGCTAGTAGCTACCGCCGGGCGCTAGCTCCTTCTAAAAATGCCGCCGGAATCGAGCTAATCAATGCTAGCGCCGGGCGCTATCGCTACCGCCGGCGCTAGTGAGCTTGTTCGAATTTTGGCCTCAATTTTGGGGGCTAACATCATGAGTACTCCTTGAGTCATGTGGACTATGTTAACCTGCACACTTGAACACACAAGATCAAATACACATAGGATTTGTTATTCTCAAACCTAGGAGATGCGGAAGACCGTGTTCCAACACACCAGTTTGAGCCGAATGGTGAAAACAAGTGAGATGACGAGGAGATAGAGGATGAGGAAAGGGAGAAAGAAGAGAAAGGAGAGGAAGAAGAGGGGGAAATATTCACGAAGGAACTTCCTGTGTCAGGTGATGGGATAGACGCGGCGGCGAAAACTGCTGGGTTGCTGGCTGAGCCTCTTCCGAAGACTGCAGTCGTCCTGTCCGAACCTATATCCGGCAGAGGCGAACTGGTGGGGAAGAGAAAGAAGAGGAAAGGAGAGGGTGAACCTGGCACGAGCTCTTTAGGGAGACACCAGCGGGGCTCCACGATGGAGTAAGTTAATAGAGCCCGCCGACGAAAACTCAACTGGAAGTTAACCGGTATGCTCGCGAAAGGTGTTCCTCTCCCGTCGACTAGGTTATCTCATAAAATATTACTAACTCAAATTGCACCTTTGGACGCTGCTGGCTCTTCTGTAGATGTTGGGGGCGAGTCTATGAGCAAACTACGTGAGGAGCTGTAGGCGGTGAAGCGGGAATTCTGGGCTTCCCGAGCGTGAATAACCAATCTGGAGAAGGAAGTGGAGGTGCTAAAGGAGGGTGCTGCGCGCGCCACGGGAGGTGGTCATCCGATTGTGCTACAGATTGAAGTCGCGAAGGGCTCAAAGTGTTTGGCACCTCCAGAGGATCCCCTGAGGAAATACAAAGAAAGTGAGGGACGACGTCCGCGCAATACATACAAGAGGATCTAAGGCAAACAACCACTTGGAGGGTGTGCTTAGCGCACTCGCCGAGATGACCGATGGCTTGGCGCATGTTGGGGTAGAGCGGGCGCATTCGGAAACAATCTAGAATTTGAATTTGAGAACTTTAAAGTTTGTAATAATTGAAACTTAGATTTTTACGGCTGCACACTTTAGGCCGATCTCTCTGAACAATCTCTCTTATTTGGATGCTTTTGGAATGTTGTACGAGTACTTTTTATCTACTGCGAATGCTTGTGATACTGTGAATATTTTTCCTTGTTGTGAATGCTTGTGCGCTCTGCTTTTTCTTGCAGGATAATTGAGAGCGTGGTTAATTTTGGCGCACACTCTAGAAGTCATCATTACCGTCGTTTCACGTTTCGAGGAAAAGGGCTTTCACATTGCCTATAAATAGGTCTGACCTTCTCCGCTACCCATATGAAACCATGAGTAATTCAGAGAGAATCTGCAGCGGGCTATGTAATTTCACAAAGAGTGTTGCAAGTTATTACAAGAATTTGCTGGAAAAAGAAGGCAATCAAATGACGGGAACTTGTAGCAGCACCTACAACATGGTAGACTCTGGCCAAAGTTTTGTGTCCCTTCCAAGTACCCCTGACCCTCTATTTATATAAGAGGGTAGGCTGTCAAGATGGTGGGGGGAATTTAATACTGTAATAAATGCTCCGCCGCTCAAGAAAACTGAAGCGTTGGTTGCGGAAGAGAAAAAAGAGGGCGCGTAGGCACAACAGACCGTAACCGCACACACCTGCTTGCTTGAAAGTGGGATTGGCAGGCTCTGGAGAGTGCCTACCATGACTCCTTCGGGAGCTGACGCTGTTGACTGGGGGGGGGGGGGGGGTTCTTTAGCGAATAACCCTATGTGCGCCATAACTGAGGAGATCAACTCCGGGAAAGAGTCCTCGGGAACTCCGAGGTGTCCGCCCAGGATGTCTGCTGAGGAGAGAATGCGCTTCTTTGGGAAGTGACCACATGTACTACTTGGATCGGCAGGGTGGGCGCTGGCTAAGGCCGCAGGATTTCGGTTAACAGCCCATAGATCTAAACCCTAGATCTAGTCACCAACACCTTCGGTGAATGTTTTCCCTAAGCCTCACACGGTCCTAGTCGCCTACCACGGGAGAATTCTCCCTAAGTCACTATCGGACCTAATCTCCAACCACCGAGCGAATTTCTCCACTCAACAAAAGAGTAATAAAGAGAAAATACAAGATGATAAATATATTCAGAAAATAAAGACTCCCTATGTCAGATCTGAAGGCGGTGATGAAGATACACAAGATATTTCCATTGTCATTGTTGGATCTTAAGGCGCCCTTAGAGGGGAGGGAGGTGAATAAGGGTTTTATAAAACTGTAAGATTTAATGGAAAACTTTTGATATTTTATTAGAAATAAATTGAATCAAAAGTAAATTTTTGGGAACTGTGTCCAACACTGTTCCTGATTTGAAGAAGTGCCCAGGTCAATGATAAAAGCATTGTGTATTTGATGTTCTGTCTTATTTATGAATACAATGTATAGTTAGTATGACCAGTGCTTCTCAAATCTCTCTAAGTCCAAAATCATTGAGAAGGACTGTACATATCGTGGAAACAGTACAAGGCTATTGTTGAAAAGATTTCTTTGCAGAGATACTTTTGGGAGTCAGAAGTAAAATTCAGACTAAGATAAATATCGTCGTGTATATAACATTCAATAAGGCAGTCAAAAATCGTCGTGATATTAAGAATGAAAGTGCACAGTGTGACCTCTGAGTATTCTCTAGAGGGGTTGAATAGAGTTTTAAATCTTTTGCACTAAATATGCACACACAATAAAAACTTCTAATAACTATGCAATCGTAAAACCAGCACAAAATAAATTAAACACAAAATACTGAAATAAAAACAAGTAAATGGACAACACATAAATTCGCAGCACAAAGACAAGAGCTATAGTGGTTCCCCAAAATATGGGTACATCCACTCTTCTACCACCTTGGTAGGAATACGCTAAACAGTTCCTGAGTCTTTTGATAAGGAGACTCTTAGAACCACTAAGTGTTTTGGTAAGGAGACTCTTAGAATCAACTACTGATTCTTTTGATAAGGAGACTCTTAGAACAAAGGACTGAGTCTTTTGATAAGGAAACTCTTAGGACCAATCTAGATATTTTGATAAGGAGATCTTGAACCACTAAATCCTTTGGAGAGAGATTCTAAAAACTCTTTACTCAAGTTACAATAAGAAAGAAAAGAGTAAGAAAGAAGAAGATGTTTCTTCTGTTTGAATCCTCCTGCAGTTATCACTGAGGATTCTGTCAGTTGGTGTTCTTCAGGATCTGTTTAGAACCCTTGCTTGATGTAGAAAAGAATGCAAGGGTTATGAGCTTAAGATCCTGATGATATCTGTATGCTTGTTAGCTTTGTGCTGTAAGAGAGGAGGAAGAAGCAGTGGCCTTATTGTTTTTGATGTACGAAGATATTTTCTTGTTCTGTCTGTGTTAGTGCTTGAGGAAGCAGAAGACAGAATAGAATTTCTTGATTGATATACTTCTCTTCCTTTCTCTGTATACTTATTCTCCGTCGAATAGTATTTGAATTTGTTTCCTCTTCTATTCTGTACTTAAAAGGAATGTCCACTGGATAATAAATGTCTATTTCCATTTCTATTCACGACCCGTTAGTCTGAATTTGAATAACTTCCAAGAATGTCTTTATTGTCTCTCTAGAGTACTCCATTCCATTCTTGGCAATAAACCATCCGTTAGAATTCAAATTACATCCTTGGATACCTTTTGAAAACGCATCATAAAATAATACAGAAAGTATTCTATTTCTGTGCCTATATTCGACGCAGCGTCGAATATATTTGCCTTCTAGTCGACGCACCTCTAAGTTCTAATGGAAGCTGTGATGCGCAGATCTAGCACACCGCTATAGGCGGGAGCGAGATTGCGGCACGACATAGCAGTGTGCCGATCATTCAAGTAATATAAAATGGGAGAGTAAATCCCCAAGTATCGATCTCAAAGGAACACAGTAAGGTGGATTTTACTTTTGAGGAAGGACTTGAGATCGAAGTCTTTTAGGTCGGGTGAAACGTGTAGGGGGTGATTTGGTTTATGGAAAATAAAAGAAAAGAAACTAAACTACTTCTATGCAAGACGCTATGCGCTGCCTCGCTGGGTGGATGGAAACTATGCAGGCCGCTGATGAGTAGTAAAATATGTGTATTTTTTGTATAATTATTAGTATAGTTTTAATTAATATTGTAAATTTTCTATATAAATTAATAAATAAATTGCTTGTTTTATTATTTTTGTTACTAACTTAGCTTTATTTTTCTTTTTCAAAATTTTGACAAATTTTCTCAAGTCACGCCCCCAAGTCACGCCCGTGTACAACCTTATTTTGACGACGGATCCTTCGAGAAGGCGGTCATTAAGCCAGAGCAAATGTCACGCCCTAGGGTCACGCCCGTGACCACAAGACACGCCCGTGACCCAGGGGCGTGTAAAAATAAAGTTTTGGCTATAAATAGAGGGGCTCGGCTGAAGGAAATTTTCATCCAAATTTTGAGTTCTTGTTAGTGGTTTTTGAGTTCTTTTGAGTGAATGTGAGTTTTGTTTATGCAATTAAGTTTAAGTTCGTTTGTAATTTTCGCCTTCTAGTCTAGTTATAATGCTTGTTTTAGAAATAAAATATTATTTTTCTCATTTGGATCATCTTTTTTTTTTCAATTTATGTTAGTGTGTGTGTGTATGAGAATAGTTTATTACTTTCATAACTTAGGTTTATTGCTTTCATAACTTAGGTTTACTGCTTTCATAATTTAGGTTAAAAGATTTCATAAAAATAGTTTATTGCTTTTCTTTCAATGCTTTATTTATCGCTTTCGTTTAAACGCTTTCTTTCATTTTTTCCTTTTTCCTTTTTTTGTAACATACCTTTATTTCAGCCTTTATATAACTGTTATATACAACCCCCATCTCAAATGAGAGGCTAAGTACTTTTTAGCGTTTTTATAAGACGGTTGGGACGGATAGTATTTCTGCATTTTTATAAGTGTTTCATTTCTATACCACCCCCGTCCTGGATAAGAGGCTAAGAACTTTTTAGCGTATGTTTAAGACGGTTGGGACGGATACTATTTCAGCTTTTATATAAGTCTTTTATTTCTTTCTTTCACGCTTATATCCGCTTAAATTATTAACATGTATTTTTTAATAACTTATGCCGTCTCCATTCCGATGAGTGGCTAATTTCCTTTAGCACACGATATCGAAGTGCATTGAGACAAATAAATAGTTTTCTAAAAATAATTAAACATCTCTTTCTAAAAATAATTAAACGAGTTTAAGGTTTACCCGAGAATAACGTTGAGTGGAGCCACATAATCGATGTGTGGTTTTCATTTCCATTTTCGTACACTAGTTAGCCGAGAGGCTCGTGCGTACGAACTGATCGCTCACGGGTAAAGAGAAGTGCGCTCTACCCTCGAGAGAGGATGAGGTAAGTCTCCCGAATTGGAAGTAAAAAATCCAATAGCGGGGTTCACAACAGAAAGCGAGTATTAAAGAGATTCGATTAAAGAACGAGAGTTCGGTCGAATATTCATAATCTCAGGGGGGCGTACCCTCGAGAGAGGAGTGTTCATAATTATGGAACCTCCACGGCCAAGCCATTTTAATGTTTTGAAAAGTCATCTCTTTCATTTCTAAAAAGGTCTATTTTCGTCTAAAGGTAATTCGACATCGGACGCTATTTATTATCATCGTTTAGAACTCTAGTTTACGCTTATTATCGTTCGCTTTTAAAAACCCACACTAAAAACTTATTCCGATAAAATAATAGTTCGTTCCTCAAAGTATCTATAATCAACATGATCCGCAGAAATATACGACCCCGATATTTTCTAAAACAAAATATCCAGTATTACTCACGATAAGGTATACTTTCTTTTATCATATGATTAATTTGGATTAAAATTTAAACAAACACTTTTCAAATCCGAAACTTGCAAAACTCTCCTTTGCTATTTCAAAAATCAATTGAATTCGGCGTCGTAGTCGGGGTGCAAACGTCAATACTTCGAAAGAAGAAAAAGACTGTTACTGCTATCTTTCGATAGCAGTACAGTTAGTTTCTCAAAGTAGGAGTACTTGCGAAACTCTTCGAAAACACCCGCCTAATTCTAATCTCTTCATATAAAGGTTAGCGCAAACCATAAAAAGAAAATCCAAAGCGAAATCATCAAGTTTTTGGCGCCGTTGCCGGGGAGAGTAGTGTTGTTATTTTGAAAAAAAGGAATTACTATTACTTTTATCATATATATTAAAAATATATAATATAAAAAAAATATAAATAGAAATAGAAAAAATAGAAAAAGCCAAAAATATATAATAATTTTTATTATTAGTATATGACCCGAGGAAACTCCTCGGACGATTCGAATATCCCTTTTGACCCCAAAATCGAGCGCACCCTTCATGAGCGTCTCCGACTTCGTAATCAAAACTTACTCGAATTTTCCGAAGAGTCTGTCGGAGATACTTACGCTGAAGCTATGGCCGATGAAATTCTAGATGTGGCCCCGCCACGGACCATGGCATATTATGCCAGGCCAAATTTGGAAGATACCGGATCGAGTGTTACACGCCCAACAGTGGCTAATAATAATTTTGAAGTAAAATCTAGCATCATTCAAATGGTGCAACAGTCAGTCCAAATTGACGGTTTGCCAGATGAGGATCCAAATTTACACCTTTTTAGTTTTTTGGAAATATGCGATACCTTTAAAATTAATGGCGTTACTGATGACGCTATTCTTTTACGCTTTTTTCCATTTTCACTACGGACAAAGGCCAAGGCGTGGTTAAGTTCTCTCCCTAGAGGATCCATAACCACGTGGGCACAATTGACGGAGAAATTTCTCACAAAATATTTTCCCCCGTCTAAAACTGCTAAACTACTCACAGATATCACCTCCTTCATACAATTCAATTCTGAGTCTCTCTACGAGACTTGGGAGCATTTTAAGGAGTTCTTGCGTAGGTGTCCTCATCACGCGCTGCCGTCCTGGCTGCAGGTCCAGACGTTTTATAATGGTTTGAATTTCTCAACACGACAGATGATCGATGCAGCCGCCGGGGGAACGTTAAACAACAAAACCCCGGAGGCCGCTCAAGCTCTGTTCGAAGAAATGGCCATGAACGCCTTTCAATGGAATGCTCCTAGATCACACCCTACTAAACCAACTGGGATATATGAAGTGGATGTCACTTCTCACTTAGCCTCTCAAGTCGAAAGGTTAAGTAAGCAAGTGGCAGAGATGACTGCTTCCTCCTCCACTCCCGCTTGGCATAATAATAATAATAATTTTGTCGAAGAAACTGTAGATTACCTAGGCAACCAAGTTAGACCCCCTTCAACCCTAATAATAATCCGTATAGTAATAATTATAATCCGGGTTGGAGGAACCACCCAAAATTTTCCTTAAGCAATCCTAATAATGCTCAGAGGCCCCCAATTATAAATCCGCAAGGATTTCCGAACAGATTCCAGCCTCCACCTCCAAAACCTTCTTCGCTCGAAGATATTTTTGCTAAATACGTCGCGTCCACCGAGTCAAATATCCGGAATATTTCCGGATCGATTAAAAACTTGGAAGGCAGGTTGGACAGCTGGCAAATATGGTCTCTGAGCGGCCATATGGAGCTCTACCAGGGAACACAGAGCCGAACCCTAGAGAAAATGCCAACGCCATAAACCTTCGCAGCGGCAAGGAGGTAACCTCCCCCAAACGGGTTGAGCCTAAGGTACATGTTTCGACACCGACCCCTCCACCCTCTCTCTCGATAGATAATACAACGAGTATTCCGACTATGCCAAATATATTTAGCCTGTCCCTTCCTTATCCCTCAAAAATAAACAACGAGCGGAAGGACGAGCATTATAATTTTTTTTACAAATTTTAAAACAAATCCACATAAACGTTCGTTTCTGCGAGGCACTCTCCCAAATGCCAAAACACGCAAAATATCTTACAGAGTTGCTTTCTAATAAAAAATGACTCGAAGATGTTTCGCGTGTTTCCCTTAACGCGGAATGCTCGACTGTCCTCCTTAACAAATTGCCGCCAAAACTAAATGACCCGGGATGATTCTCCATCTCGTGCCTCTTCGACAATATGTTAATAAAGTATGCTCTAGCGGACCTTTGCTCTAGCGGACTTGGGCGCTAACATCAATTTGATGCCTTTCTCCCTTTTCAAAAAACTCGATTTGGGCATCCCAAGCCCGACAAAGATGAGCATCCAACTCGCGGATCGCTCGGTAAAGTACCCGATAGGGGTAGTGGAGGATGTCCTGGTCAAGGTTGACAAGTTTATCTTCCCGGTAGACTTTGTCATCCCGGACATAGAGGAGGACGCTGAGGTGCATATCATTCTCGGTCGCCCGTTTCTCGCAATCTCCTGCGCGTTATTTGATGTTCGTAACGGTCGCCTCCTCCTTCGGGTCGGAGACGATGAAGTTACTTTACTTGTTAACCCCTCGATGCGGAACTCCCTGTAGAACGATGATTCCAGTTATAACTTGGAACCCGCATTTGAAGAGGAATGTTCTTCGCTTACTGAATTTCTCTCTTTAGCACTGGATAATTCAATATTGGTGAATCTATCTTGTCTCGATGACATGCCGATAGATTCGCCATTCGAACCCCTTGAATCAGATGCCTTAAAAGTTAAAACATCTTACGAAGAACCGCAACACCTCGAGTTAAAACAGCTCCCTGATAATCTAAAATATGTTTTTTCTTGAAAAAGATTTAAAACTTCCTGTTATCATCTCCGCTACCTTAAGTGATTCGGAAACATCTGAATTAGTAGAAGATTTAAACAAACATCGTCGTGCAATTGCTTGGCAGATTTCAGATATCAGGGGAATAAACCCCTCGTTTTGCACCCATAAAATATTTTTAGAAGATACCCCCCCCGCAAAATGATTCAGCCTCAACGACGCCTTAACCCGAATATGCGGGAAGTCGTTATGACTGAAATTATAAAACGCCTTGATACATGGATTATCTATCCTATATCCGACAACACATGGGTAAGTACCGTACAAGTCGTCCCTAAAAAAGGCGATATAACTGTCGTGGAAAATACGAATAATGAATTAAACCCAACTCGTACTGTTACCGGTTGGAGGGTGTGCATCGATTACCGAAAACTGAATGATGCCACCAGAAAAGACCACTTCTCATTACCGTTTATTGATCAAATCCTAGAGCGTCTCTCCGGTCATCCTTTTTACTGCTTTCTTGATGGTCTCTCGGGATTTTTCCAAATCCCTATTTCCCCCGAAGACCAAGAAAAAACAACTTTTACTTGCCCATTCGTCACCTTCACATATCGAAGGATGTCGTTTGGCCTCTACAACGCACCAGCTACATTCCAACGATGTATGCTGGCGATATTCTGCGAGCTTGTAGAAGATATAATGGAAGTCTTTATGGATGACTTCTCCGTCTTTGGAAACTCTTTTCAAAACTGTCTAAAAAATTTAGATAGAGTTCTCCAGCGGTGTGAAGAGACAAACTTAGTTTTAAACTGGGAGAAATGTAACTTCATGGTCCGAGAGGGTTTAGTCCTCGACTATAAGATTTCTTCCAAGGTGATGGAGGTCGATAAGGCCAAAGCTGCAATAATTGAACAACTTCCCATACCTTCGAACGTAAAATCTATTCGAAGTTTTTCGGTCGTGCGGGTTTTTACAGGCGGTTTATACAAGATTTTTCTAAAATAACGAAACCGCTAACCCACCTCCTGGAAAAGGATTCCCCATTTATTTTTGACACCGCCTCCATAGAGGCATTTAATTTTATAAAACAACAACTTATCAACTCTCCTATTCTGGTGGCGCCAGATTGGTCCCTTCCGTTCGAGATAATATGCGACGCGAGCGATATCGCGGTAGGAGCTGTACTAGGACAACGCGTTAATAAATATTTTCACCCAATCTATTATGCTTCTCGCACACTCACAACCGCACAGGCTAACTACACCACGACGAAAAAGGAACTTCTTGCCGTCGTCTTTGCTTTCGATAAGTTCAGGGCCTACGTACACTTTCATAAGTAATCGTTTTCACTGATCACTCCGTCCTAAAATATCTTTTGACCAAAATAGATGCCAAGCCCCATCTGCTTCGATGGATTCTCCTGTTACAGGAATTTGATTTAGAGATCCGGGATAAGAAAGGGGCTGAAAATTTGGCAGCCGACCACCTCTCACGTTTAGAACACCCCGCCGCAGAAGCGCTCCACGAACCCGAAATAGACGATTGATTTCCTGAGGAGCGCCTCTTAATGTTAAATAATATAAAAACTTCTTCCACCCCTTGGTTCGCAGATTACGCGAACTATTTAGTCGCGCGAGTCCTTCCAAAAGATTTTTCGACTCAGCAAAAGAAGAAATTCTTCTCTGACTTGAAAAACTACTTTTGGGAGGACCCCTTTCTCTTTCGTGTCTGCGCGAACCAAGTGATACGAAGATGTGTTTCAAGTGAAGAGGGTGCGCAAATATTGCGACACTACATTGAGGGGTCGGCTGGGGGGCATTATCAAGCCAACCGGACCGCGCAGAAAGCGTTAGAGGCGGGCTTTTATTGGCCCACTCTCTTTAAGGATGCTCACACTTTTGTGAGTAAATGCGATAGCTGCCAGCGGTCGGGTAACATCTCTCGTCGTGACGAGATGCCCCAAAACCTTTTTCTCGAGTGCGAAATCTTCGATTTGTGGGGCATAGATTTTTTAGGCCCCCTACCTTCTTCTTTTAACAATCGCTATATTTTAGTGGCGGTCGACTACGTCTCCAGGTGGGCGGAAGCGCAAGCTCTGCCCACCAACGACGCGAGAGTCGTCGTCCATTTTATGAAAAAACTATTTTCTCGCTTCGGCACGCCCCGCACAATAGTAAGTGATAGGGGTACGCACTTCTGCAACGCCCAATTTACAAAATTTTTATCTAAATACGGCGTCGCGCACAAGCTCGCCACCGCCTATCACCCCCAAACAAGCGGCAAAGTAGAAGTAGTAAATCGCGAGATTAAACGCATTTTGGAGAAAACTGTTTCTTTAAATAGGAAAGATTTGTCCTTAAAACTCGATGACGCACTGTGGGCGTATAGTACGACGTACAAGGCCTCTATCGGTTGTACGCCCTATCGATTAGTCTACGGCAAAGCGTGCCATTTACCGGTAGAGTTAGAACACCGCGCCTTTTGGGCCTTAAAATTTTTAAATCTCGATTCGAACTTAGCCTCCGAGAGTAGGAAATTCCAACTAAATGAACTTGATGAATGGCGTGCGAACGCTTGTGAGTGTAATAAATTTTATAAGGAGCGTTCTAAGTTCTACCATGATCGCAAAATCAAATTTCCCAAAACATTTATGCCGGGCAATCTTGTCCTTCTTTATAATTCACGCCTTCGTCTTTTCCGGGTAAACTAAAATCCCGATGGTTCGGCCCCTTTGAAGTCAAAGAGGTTTGGCCGTATGAGACCGTTCTTATCTCTCACCCCGATAGAGGCGAATTTAAAGTAAACGGGCATCCTTTAAAAATTTATCTTGCGGACGATCCAGTGGACGGAAATACCGAATCCTTCACCCTCCCCAATTTATAATCTTACCACGCCACATTCGTCAAGCTACGTGACGGTAAAAAAATGCTCATGGGAGGCACCCCATATTTATCTAATATTTTATTATGTTTTGTTCTTTTATATGTTTATGCAGGGTTTCGTTTGGCCCCGCCAGTTTTAGTTCAGGGATGCCCTTTTGCTCTCTCTATTTTTTTTGTACATACTGCATCTTTTATTGTTTCTCTTCTTCATACTTATCTTACAACATTGGGGACAATGTTGGGTTTTAAGTATGTGGGTGTTTTACCATTTTTATTTAAACAAACAATTTTATTTTTTAAAAATTTTATTTCATCTTGCTTACTTTTGTAAATATAAGCTTTAAACAAACAAAAAATTTTAAAAAAAAAGTTTTATTTCATCTTGCCTACTTTTGTAAAAAAACAATTGTTTAAAACCACAAAATTTTCAAAAACATGTTTTTTCTTTTACTCTATCATAATACAAAAATGCAAAAATCCAAAAAAATAATAAAACCCTACTTTACTGTTATTCTTAAAAGCATTTAGTTTCGAGAATATTTGTTTGTGGCTTTTCATAATCGCTAGTTTTACTATTTGTTTGTTTATCTAAGATCAATAGATTTAAACGTTCGGGGTTAAGTTTTAAAGAATATCTTGTGTTTTTAATTTAAATAGAGGCTTTGTTTTCAAGCACTACTTCTACTAGCTAAAATAGAGGCATGTGTATTATGTTGGCAAGATAACTTTAGACTGTAATTATCCCTACTTTATGTCTTTAGGAATCTAGGAATATTCAAATTACTAAGGTTGCTCTCAAACCTTTTTTTATTATTCTAGAATTTCTCTTGAAAACCCCTTGTATACACCAATTTAGCATGTCAAATAAAAAAATAAAAGAAGAAAAAGATCTCTTGTCAATGAGAATAAAAATTTGTTCCGTAAACATAGGCACCCTGTACAACCCCGATATTCGTCAGGCGAGGAGGCGCGGTTTAAGAAGGCAACAAGATGAAGGAAGTAATAAGAGAGGAGGGCCATATGGCCAAAGATCACGCGAGAGGGGCCTTGGAGAAGTCTCTCCCGGAAGGCTCGCAGAGAGGCGAGCGAGTAGGGTCGGCGAGATGAACGCTCGCAGGCAGTTGGAGGAATCTTTCTGAGCTCGACGAAAGGAGTCCCGCGTTCGACAAACTTTCTCGTGTTCGTCGAGCTCACCTGCGGTCGTCACGCTCACCCCTGTTCGGCGAAATCATCATAAGTCGACGAAGTGTTCTAAGCACATTAAAGCTAAAGGGATGGTCTCGCAAGAGGAGTCGCGAGACAGGGCCTCGGCAGATACCGCCAGAATGGGCCAGCGAGGTCCTCGCAGGGCGATCGCCTAGGAGAGGCATCGCGAGCAGGACTCGCGAGAAGGCCCGCGAGAGCTTCGGCAGTAATGTTCTCGCAGTTCCTTGCCCATGGGTTGATAGGGCTAAATTACCCTTTTACCCTTGGTGGTCTGCCTTTAGCCTCTCCAAACAGCGGAGTTTGGCTATTAGCAGACCTATTTGGGGTGCGGATAGTAAAACCAAAAGGCGGGATCCTGCTATTTGCAGGCCAGATCAGAAAACCTATAAATAAGACCTAAAGGGCACCTTTGGAGAGAACTTCACTTCGGGCTTCTCTCTCCTCAGGCTCTCCTTGGCGAGCATCTCCAGAGCTCTCCAAGGTGCCCGAGTCTCAGCTTTGGCTTGGGAGGGGAAGCGCTCAACGATCTTCCGGGTTAGTGGAGGGACCTCCTCACTGCGACTAAGGTCTTAGTCATTTTCCTAGTCTTCGGTCTACCTTCTCTGAGGGATCGGTAAGGGCTAGCTGCCCCTCATTTCAGTGAGGGCCCCGAGCTTCACAGAGGCCGAGAAATTGGTTTCAACATTTTGGTGCGGTGAGCGTGGAGCGTGGCTGGTCCAAGAAAGTTCCAAGGAGCAGATATGGCAGGAGGCGAGGATCAAGGCGAGGAGTTCAGTGAGTCACCGCAGGTGGTGACGCCGAGGATGTTCGCAGATTTCAGGAGGGAGGTGCTCGACACCTTCGGACTCACTATCGCGGCGCTGCGAAGTGAGTTTGCGACCCCAGCGCCTCAGGCGACGCCTTCGCCAACAGTGGTTGGCGAGAATGCCCCGGGGGAAGGGCCGGAAAAGAAATCACTGGAGGTTCAGTGCAAAACCTGGAGGGGCGAGTGCTGTTCGCCAGCCCAACGAGCTCTGTGCCGGCGAGCTCTGTGCCGGCGAGCGCGGCGCAGGCAAGTGCGCGCCCGGAGGATGCAGCGATAGTGGGGGTGGTTTAGGCGAGCGCCGCTCTCGCGAGCGCAGTCCCCGCGAGCCCAAGTCAGGCGAGGGATCTCGGGGGGCGTGTGGAGCGAGAAGGGATGGCAGGAGGGGGAAGTCCCTTCTGCTTGCTGGTGCTTTCCGCACCTGTCCCGGCAGGGTTCGGGGAGTGGGACAGGGTGTACTACAACGACAGGGATGACCCTGTCCAACACCTCCAGTCTTTTGAGGACTCGGTCTCTATCAGGCCGATGTCAGATGCCTTCAAGTGTCGGCTCTTCGCCTTCACCCTCAAAGAGAAGGCCAGGGATTGGTTCCACCAACTCCATGTTGCGTCAATCTATGCCTTTGAAAACTTGCGCCGAAGTTTCCTATTGCGATTCTCAACTTCAAAGAAAAGGAAGAAGGACGCCGAGTCTCTCTTCAAAGTGAAGTAGGAGCCAAAGAAGTCGTTGGCTCGCTACGCGGACCGGTTTCAGGAGGAGGTACTGATCACTCAGGAGATGCCTGGGTTTGCACTCCAACTCGCTTTCACCGTCGGGCCAAGGGAGAGTTTCTTCAAAATGGCTTTGAAGAGGAAAGCCCCCATATCCTACGAGGAGTTAATGGAGAGGGTGGTGGAAGAGATCGAGAGTGAGGAGGCCAACCCGGAGCTCACCAAGAGGCTAGCAAAGCTCAATGAGCCATAGGTCAGACAACAGTAAGTAAGGAGAAGGGAAGAGCCCAGGGCCCCGGAGGGGGAGTGGAGGCAGCATGCCGAAGGAATGCAAAGTCAGGGAAGGGGTTACGGCCCAGGAAGGGTAACTTCTATGGAGGTCAAGGAAGACCCCACCAGTTGGGATGGAGGCAGGGTCCGAGGCAAATGCCTCCCCCACCTCAGCAAGCCATGGCGATCAGACGGGGAAGAGGAGGAAGAGGAAGAAGAGAAGAGGCTAGAGAAGAAGCAAGAGCAGGGAGAAGGAGGAGGAATAGGATGGCAGAGGGCGAGACAGGGGAGGTGACATTGCCGTACTGTGACTTCCACGATGAGGAAGGTCATGCGACGACCACCTACCCAGAATTCCTGGAAACAAAAAGGGGTCAAGTGCCCGCGCCGAGGCAACAACAACCGGTGAGAATCGAGGAGGTCGAACCTCGAGAGGATGAGGAGGAAAGGTGTGAAGACAGAGCTGATGTGGGGAGTAGAGGAGGGATCAGGGTGATCCGTGGGGGGGTGGGGTGGGGGGGGGGGGGGGGGGGGTGGGTGGGTAGGGGTGGAGGCAACCCGCAAGGCTATCCTCCATACCATCTATCGGCGGAGCGTGGCCTCAACATCCACTGCTCCACCCCCAACGGAGAAAATTACTTTCTCTCAGAAGGACATGCCAGGTCATGAAGACCCGTTCTGCGATGCGCTGGTCATCCAGACCGCCATCGAGAACTTCACCGTCCCGCGGATTCTAGTCGATAATGGGAGTTCGGTCAACGTCGTCTTCAAGAAGGCGTTTGACAAAATGAAGGTGGAGGCCAGGAGGGTGTTGGACTCGGATGGTCCCCTATTTTGTTTTTCGGGAGAAAGGAAGGAGGTAGAGGGTGGAGTGGGGCTCCATGTGACCCTCGGGGGGGCAGTCCCGTAACTGCCGCTTCGTGATAGTGGATGCCCCGAGCTGCTACACCGCCATCTTCAGACGGACTCTTATCAGCGCGTTTCGATGCGTCCCTTCCACCTTCCACCAGTGTCTCAAGTTCAACGCGGGTGGAATCCAGGTCCGGGTCCGGGGAGACCCCAAGGTGGCGAGACAGTGCAATGTGACGGCTATCAACACCATCACCTGGATGGGAGAAGCGGAGGAGTGGGATAAAGTGATGGAGGAGGCGGGAGAAGCCGGAGGTGAGGAGGGAGCAGAGGAGAGGATGGAGAAAGAGGAAGTTCATGCCCAGGAAGGGGTCGCTGTGTAACGTCTCATTTCGCGCTAGACCCCTCAGAGACGTTTTGACTATCCAGTTTTGGGCTTTCCAGTGCGTGCTCGGATTTGGATTAATTGGGGGAAAAGAATGACAATACTGCTTTAGGAAATACTAAAATATGACAGGAAAATATAAAAAAATAAGAACTTATAAATTTGAGCTTAAGAACTATTTGATATTGCCGTTCGACGAATTTCTTAGAATTCGTCGATCTAAGGTTGCCTCCGTTCGACGAAATTCTCATATTTCGTCGATCTCAAAAAGTTGGAGCAGCGCTCGACAAATTAATATTAGGCAGCGCTCGATGAATTAGAATTAGCCGCAGATCGACGGAAATATAGCTGTTGCCGCCGTTCGACAAAAATCCTGAATTCGTCGAACGCCGGTCTGCTTTTATTATTTCTGCGCGCTTCCTTTCCGTTCGACGAATTTGCTTAAATTCGTCGAACGCCGGTCTGCTTTTATTATTTCTGCGCGCTTCCTTTCCGTTCGACGAATTTGCTTAAATTTGTCGAACGCCGGTCTGCTTTTATTATTTCTGTGCGCTTTCTTCCCGTTCGACGAATTTGCTTAAATTTGTCGAACGCCGGTATGCTTTTATTATTTCTGCGCGCTTTCTTCCCGTTCGACGAATTTGCTTAAATTTGTCGAACGCCGGTCTGCTTTTATTATTTTTGCGCGCTTTCTTCCCGTTCGACGAATTTGCTTAAATTTGTCGAACGCCGGTATGCTTTTATTATTTCTGCGCGTTTTATTTCCGTTCGACCAATTTGCTTAAATTTGTCGAACACCGGTCTGCTTTTATTATTTCTGCGCGCTTTCTTTCCGTTCGACGAATTTGCTTAAATTTGTCGAACGTCGGTCTGCATTTATTAAATTCTACGCGCTTCCTTTCCTTTCGACGAACTTGCTTAAATTTGTCGAACGTCGGTCTGCATTTATTAAATTCTGCACGGTTCCTTTCCGTTCGACGAATTTGCTTAAATTTGTCGAACGTCGGTCTGTATTTATTAAATTTTGCGCGTTCTTCTTTCCGTCACCCGATAAAGCCTGAATGCTTATTTTTATGATTATTTTAGGCTAACAGTGGAATTATTGTCCAATAAGGAGCTGACACCTAAAAATTGGAGTTCCAAGGATTATTAATGCAAACCCTCTTTTCTCTTAACACATGGGCTGAGCATTTCTCCCGAGGGAAAATCTGGATCTTCATCTTCTTCTTCCTCTCCTTCTTCTTCTTCCTCTCACTTCAGGGAATTAGTTGGGGGAATCTTTGAAGGAGCAAAGCTTGGAGGAAATTTGGAGCTTGGCCGACCACCACCATGCTTCCATCAAGATGAGCTCCAACCATGGCCGTAAAATCAGGTGACTTCCGCCCCCTCTCCCTTGGTGCTAGTGTCCTAGATCACAATAGGAGAGATGAAGGCTCAAGAGAGCTTCTCGTGTGAGCTTTAATGGAGTTTTCTTAGGAAGACCAAGCCGGAACCTCAAATTTAGGGCATCATTCGCCGCGAGGTTTTAGGAATCATTTCTTCTCTTCAAGAAGAAGAGATGGGATTTGATTTGGGGCAAACTCATGGCCGTTGAGGGAGAGTGAGGGGAATGACATTTAGGGATTTAACCTAACCCTTGTTTGGGAAAGATGATGAACATCCCTCTGTTAATTAGGGTTGTTAATTACATAATTGTGTGATAAATGTGATGATAGCCCCCTTGCTAAAGAAGTTTTCAATTTATAACTTTGCACTTGGTTATTAAGGAAAATTGTGCGCAGCTGGGTTCATGCCAATTTTTAGTCTTGACCCCACTGGAATTAGGCTTCGAGCTCAACATGAAAGTTGTAGCACTCGGAAAGAGCTTTCCGGCGATAGGTTACCCGTTTTCTGAAGTGACCTGTAGCTCCCTAAAGGTCCAGTCGAGTGGACTGTCCAGAAAGCTGGAATGGGTTTAGTGCATGCTGTTTTTGCTGTCCAGATTTCTGCAGTTGACTTCATAGCAGATTTTTGGTAGGACCCTCCTAGATCTGTCTTTAGGACTCAACAGGAATGTTGTAGTCCTTGATGTTAGCTTTTCAAATTGGGGTGGATCATAATGTTTGGACAACTGTAGCACCCAGAAATCCAGTTTTAGTAAATTGTGTCATAACACCTTCGATCTCAGTATTTTGTGGATTTCTCCCATTATATTGGTTGGATGCTCATGAATATTGGTGGAGACATTTGTGATAACAATATGTACATCCCTGTTGAAATTCATAATTTATGATTAAGTAGTATTAAAGTTATTGCCGTGTTATTTCATAACTTGAAGGGGATATAAATGCTGAATGTGAAGCCTGTTTGAGCCGGAATTTTGTATGAATCATGTATATGCTAGCATTGGCTGGTAATAATGATTTCAGATTTATTTCTGTTAAGATGACTCCTTGAATGAATCTTCAATTGTAGATTTATGTGGAATCGTAAAAAGGACATGTATGAATTAATATTCATATCGTTTGATAATCTATTGGATGGTGTAGATTGATGATAACCTCTCCATAAGGTTGATAGCTTTAATCATGTTGAAACACGTTGTGATTTGTACATAAGACGATTAGATATTAGTGATATGTTCGGGCTTACATATTTAGTAAAATATGAATATGACGTCGTACGCACAAGTATTCCTACAAGATCTTGTAGAGTAATTTCCATGATATACACAGGCTACTGCATAGATACAAGATAGCTCGGTATGGGTAGCATTGATGGATCGGTGTGGATTATAAGATATTGTTATATCTTGTGGTGAAATGTTAAGGACCCGGTTGTTGGGGGCCTTGGATGCTAATTAGCATCGGTTGAACTGGTATGATGTGAAAGGAAAGAAGGCTCCATCCGTGAGTCCATGGGTGCTTGATACCACGGGTGTGCATGGGAATTGCATGGGTTGCATGGCTTACACATGGTGGTATATGGATATTGTTTGGAGGATTACTTGTGGCGGGTCTACGGGCTTGCTAGTCATGACACCGACAGAAGCCGGCAGTTAGACTCTAGACCGGTTGGGTTGGACTCTTGGTGCTAACCTACCCAAGTCCCCTTTTGTGTCCTTGGAGGCTCCGCTGTGTGTTCTTAGCGTCGAGCAGTACGCAGGGTCTCCGCTGTGTGTTCTTAGCGTCGAGGCGTACAGAGGCCTAGGACTGGTAGTGTTCATACCCTCCTAGTAGTGGAGGAGCTCGTTCCACTGTCTCCGTCTGGCCATGACGGGAGATGCCTGAGTTAGCCAAGCAAATTGAGCTAGCCCGTAACCGAAGTTACGACACTCTTCCATAGCCCGGTGCAACGAGGAGCGACCTCTTCACCACCACTATGTGGGGTTCGGCTCAGCTATACCCGTACTCAATCATCATAGTATACACGATACAGGTAAGCTTCACCCAATACCCATTTCTTAAAGCTGGGTTTTGCAAGTTCCACAGCTTCTCCTGCTACCTATCCAGACTACAGGAATTTGGGTAGCACGGAAACATACAGTCTATATGCTGGGCGCTAGCGCTGGCGCTAACGCTAGCGCCCGGCGCTAGTAACAAAATTTAGTACTGCCCGGCACTGGTAACAGAGATCTGTACTGCTACCTCTGGGAAAACTCCTCCAGATACAACACTAGTAGCTCACCTGGAGCTACCGCCGGTGCTAACGCTAGCGCCCGGCGCCAGTAATAGAACTTAGTTCTGCTACGATATATCGGGTACAGCCTGGGAAACACCTCCAGGTCCTATTTTCTGCACAATAACAGTCACATGACCCGAACCACAGCATGTACACGGATTTTCTCCGGCACGCTACACACAATAAAACATCACCAATCCGACTCGATCTGTCCAGATGGGTTTCATATAGCATGCCTATGCCCGTACTACCGTTTCGGACTCTATATACAATTTGTGGGGAAATCACTTCAACCCACCGGAATAGCCGATCTACTAATTAGTAGAAGTATTCCAAAACGCATGCAAATCAAAGGACGTACATGTCCAAGGATTAGGGAGGAGAATCGTTACCCTTGTAGGCCATTTCGGTGCCATAGAAGTGAGAGGGGCCTGGATTGGTTGGAATCTGCGGTGGCTCAAGCACGCAGATGCTATCTCCCTCCTGGCACGACGAAAGCACAACGCCAACGGATCTCCCTCCTTGCTCCTAGCCCTTTGCCCTCAGCTCTCCCCTCAGCTCTCAGATCAGAAATGGCAGAAAATAAGAATGGAATCGGAGTTTGGGGACTTTATGTTTTTCCCGCTACCGCCGACGCTAGCCACTAGCGCTGGCGCTAGCCACTAGCGCTGGCACTAGCCCTAGAGTCAGTACCGCTAAGAGCCGCTACCGCCGGCGCTATCGCTAACGCCTGGCGCTATCGACAGCTCGACGTCTCGACTCCTCAACGGGTGCGCTACCGCCGGCGCTAGCACTAGCGCCTGTCTCTAGCTCCCTTAATTCAGCTCATGTTCATTTTTGGTATTTTGGGTGCACATGCTATTTGGGGTCTTACAATTCTTCCCCCCTTAAAAGAATTTCGTCCCGAAATTCTAACAGTGCAAATAATCACAAAAATACAAAATATGATTTGTACCTCAACGGAAAAGCTCGGGAAACTCCTCACGCATGGTTTGCTCGCGCTCCCAAGTAAGCTCCTCACGACCGCAGTTGTTCCAGCAGACTTTGACCATCTTGATCAATTTATTCCGCAGCTGTTTGATCTCAGTGTCGTCGATGCTAATAGGTATGACCTTTGTCTTCAACCCATCATCGACCGGCACCTGATTAGCCACAAGCACTTGGCTAGGCTCTGGTACAGCTTTCCTCAATACTGATATGTGGAACACATCGTGCAGACTACTCAACTCTGTCGAAAGAGAGAGTCGATAGGTAGCTTCGCCAACACGTTCTAGTATCTCAAACGGTCCAAGGTACCTTGGACTCAGCTTTTCCAAGCGCCGAATCCGGGACACACCCTTGAAAGGTTTGATTTTGAGATAAACCCAGTCGCCCACGGCGAACTCGACGTTTCTGTGCTTGGCATTGTAGTATTTCGCCTGCCTATCTTGCACAATTAACAATCTCTCACGGATTCTTTGAATAGCCGAATTTGCCTCTTCAACTTCCTTTCGCTTAAACAGCTTCGTTTCACCTGTCTCCGCCCAAGATAAGGGAGTGCGGCAAGCTCTACCATAGAGGGACTCGAAGGGTGCCATCTTTATACTTGCCTGATAGCTGTTATTATAAGCGAATTCGATCATGAAAAGATGATCTTCCCACTTTTTACCGAAGTCCAGGACGCACATTCGGAGCATATCCTCCAGAGTTCTGTTCGTACGTTCAGTCTGTCCATCCGTCTGAGGGTGGAAGGCAGTGCTAAACTTCAGCTTTGTACCTAACAACTGGTGGATTAGCCTCCAATCTTTCGAAGTGAAGCTCCCATCTTGGTCATTGACGATGCTACAGGGCACACCGTGCAATCGTACAATGCTATCAACATAAAGTTTTGCTAACTTTTCAACTGAATCGTCCTTCCGGTTTGGAATAAAGTGGGCTACCTTTGTCAAGCGATCCACGATCACCCATACGGCATCATTCCCACTCTGTGATCTCGGCAAACCGTGCACGAAATCCATCGAAATGTCATCAAATTTCCATTCCGGTATAAGCAACGACTTCAGGAAACCTCCAGGTTTCTGACATTCACCAGTACATAAGTTTTGCATTTTGCCACGTACAAGGCGATGTCTTTCTTCAATCCTGGCCACCAAAACAGCTTTTTCATGTCTTGGTACATCTTTGTGTCCCTGGATGAATTGAGTATTTGGTAAAATGCACTTTGTACATCAATTCCTCTCGCAGCTTACCCACATTTGGGACGCACAAATGACCGTCTTTCCACATCAGACCGTCATTTAACACAAACTCTGCAGCAGTCCCAACTTCAGACTCCGCCAAATAGCGCTGCATGCTCGAATCAAGTTCTAAGGCCTGTCGTATTCTGTCCGCGAGGTCATACTGCACCTCCGTCCAGTTTAATCACGCATTCGCACTAGAACTCCGCTCTACACAGGAGATATCCATGTCTTCCAATTCCCTGATCAGACGTGGATCATACATCTGAATCCAGTTGGCCTGTGAAAAAGCCCTCCTGCTCAATGCATCTGTGACGATATTCCCCTTTCCGGGAGTATAATGTATATCAAAAGTGTAGTCCCCCAGGAACTCCATCCACCTTCGTTGTCGCATATTAAGCTCCTTCTGCGTTAACAGATGCTTAAGGCTCTTATGGTCTGTAAAGATGTCAACCTTCACACCATATAAGTAGTGTCGCCACAGTTTTAGAGCGAGGATCACGGCCGCCAACTTCAAGTCATGGACCGGATTGTTCCGCTCATGCACTTTCAACTGTCGAGAGGCATAAGCTATCACTTGACCATGCTGAAGAAGTACGCAGCCTAAGCCGCTCCCTGACGCATCGCTGTAAATTTCATAGCCTTCCGTACCAGATGGAAAACACAAGTTTGGTGTCGTGGTCAGACGACTCTTAAGTTCCTCAAAAGCTCGTGCACACTCCGGTGACCAAACGAACTTCTGATCCTTCCTCGTCAAGGTGGTGAGAGGTAGAGCGATCCGCGAAAAGTTCTCCACGAAGCGCCGATAGTAGCCGACAAGTCCAAGGAAACTCCTGACTTCCGCTACTGTCGCCAAAATGGGCCACTTCTGGATTGCATCAATCTTTGCCGGATCCACTGCGATACCCTCGCCACTAACAACATGACCAAGGAACGCCACTGAGGCTAGCCAGAACTCACACTTAGAGAACTTGGTATATAGTTGACTACGTTGCAGGGTTTCCAAAACTTCACGCAAATGAATCGCGTGCTCTTCTTCAGACTGAGAGTACACCAAGATATCGTCAATGAAGACAATGATAAACCGATCAAGGTACCCTCGAAAGGTCCTAATCATCAGATCCATAAATACTAACGGCGCATTCGTAAATCCAAATGGCATCACTGTAAACTGGTAATAGCCGGATTTGAGATCCAACTTTGAATACACAGTTGACCCAACTAGCTGATCGAATAAGTCATCGATTCGAGGAATCGGATACCTGTTCTTCTCGGTCAGCTTGTTCAATTCTCGGTAGTCAATGCATAGACACAGGTTTCTGTCCTTCTTCTTCACAAAAAGGACCGGAGCACCCCAAGGGGAGGTACTTGGACGTATATAACCCTGCTCTAGCAACTCCTGTAATTGAACTTTCAATTCCGCCATCTTCTTTGGCGCAATTCGGTACGGAGAGCGTGAAACAGGCTTAGCACCTGGCACCAACTCTATGGTGAAGTCAATCTCTCACTGAGGTGGCAGCCCAGGGAGATCTTTCGGAAACACATCTGGATACTCTGAAATCACAGGAACATCACTCAAACTGGGTTGAGGCTTTGCAGCCCCCACTAGCACATCACTCAAACTGGGTTGAACCGCCTTGACCACTTGGACAGCAGACATCAGTGTCTTGCTCGATCCACGCAAACCAGCAAACGTAGTCGCACGTTCGATATTCCGCCCCAGTGTGACCTCTTTAGAAGTGCAATCAATGTAGGCCTGCTGCGCTGACAGCCATTCCATACTAAAGATCACATCAAATTCCGAAATCGGGAGCATCAGTGCTTCCAAATCAAAGTCTTGACTCCCTATTCGTACCTTTAACACTCAACCTCGATCCGCGCGCATCTAACACCCATTGGGTAGCAACACATCTAATCGTTCCTGTCTAAGCGACGAAGGCATTCCAAGTTACTATATGAAGGCTTCCGATAGAAAGGAATGTGAAGCACCCGTATATAATAGTGCTCTCGCCGGATAGTTAAAGATTAGGTCAAAGCCTAGTACACGATCAGTTAACAAGTAGTGCAACAAGGTATGAAGTATGAAAAGCAACAAAAGCTATATACTATCGCATACCTGTCACCACATCGTTCTGTTTGATGGCCTCCTGCTGGCCAAGGTTGTAAACTCTAGGCTGGGCTGGAGAAGCGTGGGATGCGGTTGACTCTGCCGCCTTCCCTTTCTCTGCCGCATAGGCCGCAACTAGCTTCTTCCCACTACGACAGTCACGTGCTATATGTCCCGGCTTGCCGCAGTTGTAACAGATGAGTGGGCCTCGCCCAGTCACTCCTGATACTGAAGCTTGAGCTTAACCAGAAGCTCTCGCTCTTTTGCTCCATCTGCGTTGCCCATACTTTGCAGCGTTCAGGATGATCACCGTCGCATTTGCTACACTTTTACCTTTATCCTCATAAGCTGGACCCATCATACATGTAGAGTCCCTGCCTCGGAATACTGACTTTGGGGGCCCACTTCGGTAGTCACGAGCAATGTGTCCCTTTTTGTCACATGTGTTGCACGTTAGGGGAACCCGAGTGGTGGCAACTTCTGCCACGCTAGAGGAAGGTAGATTCAACCGCCCACCCTTCCTCTTCCTCTTAGACTGCTTACGTATGGGGTCTTTCATGCTTTGCTCACATGTCAAATTCATTTCCAGAGATCTAGCCGCTCGCACTACTGCATGGAAGCTAAGTAACTTCGGTCCCGCTAGTGCTTGACGTAAGTCACCCCGCAGACCGTTGTAAAACTTGTGGACTCTGGTCTCCTCATCGCCCCATGTTGACCCCGTAAAACAGTCCAGTCGGAGGAATTCATTCAAGTAATCATCTACAGAGTGCTCTCCCTGCTCGAGGTGTAAACACTGGTTCTGCGGTGGTATTTTGGGTTGCGCAAGTAAAGTTGCTATAACCGTATTTGTGACCACACGAACTGGTTCAACACTCTCCATGATGTTACGAGGTTGGATCCTTCCTGCAGGACCCCAAAGCACCTATAATCGTGTAACAAAACACAATTAAGCAACCGAATTGTAGCATTAAACAGCAAAGGAATACCCAGATTCCACTATGTTGCTACAATCACACATGTATTTTATTCCTAAAGTGGACAATTACTGGTTATTTACATGATTTAAAGGCGACGCACACACGTGCTCACCACCCCGTAAAAGAATTCGACCACGAATTCAGACGGAAAAGGATCGAGACCCGAAGCTGATACCAATTTGTAACACCCTCCCTGTTACATAACATATAACAGTAGGTCCGGCCGGGACCCCACGCCATATGAAATGAACAGAAGAGCGCGTTACTAAAATTAGTGTCTAAACAGTTACAAATATAACTATCTCAGCATCAGAGTCGCATAACGGAAGCATATTTATTTTTATTTAAAACCAGTTCATAACAAGTCCACATTTCTACTAGGAATGAAATACAACAAGAGTTATTTACATGAGTTTGTTTACATCATCTAAGTGGCTTCCAAACATCGGCACGCAGGCCGGCCACACATGAACAAAAGTAAACAAAAGCTTTGGCCTTCAAGGGCCAGCACAACACAGCAGCAGGGGCTTCAGCCCGCTATCTCCCGCTAGTCTCACAAGGACCTGTATAAGCAAATCCACCAATTGGTGGGAAAACAAGCAACCGGTCAGCTTTAGCTGACCAAGATTTATAACGACCCCGCCCCACACTCGGGGGCGGCGGTGCTCCTTCCCTGCAAGTAAGAGTAAGCAGCATATATATATAACCGCAAACAACACCAACGGAGGCAAACCAAGCCACCCGCTTCGTGCTCTCAAGGCATACTTTGGCATACTCCCTGAGTTACGCCCTTACGCTAAGTCCTATTTCAACTTAGACAAGCAAATTGAGCTAGCCCGTAACCGAAGTTACGACACTCTTCCATAGCCCGGTGCAACGAGGAGCGACCTCTTCACCACCACTATGTGGGGTTCGGCTCAGCTATACCCGTACTCAATCATCATAGTATACACGATACAGGTAAGCTTCACCCAATACCCATTTCTTAAAGCTGGGTTTTGCAAGTTCCACAGCTTCTCCTGCTACCTATCCAGACTACAGGAATTTGGGTAGCACGGAAACATACAGTCTATATGCTGGGCGCTAGAACCGGCACTAACGCTAGCGCTCGGCGCTAGTAACAGAATTTAGTACTGCCCGGCACTGGTAACAGAGATCTGTACGGCTACCTCTGGGAAAACTCCTCCAGATACAACACTAGTAGCTCACCTGGAGCTAACGCCCGCGCTAACGCTAGCGCCCGGCGCTAGTAATAGAACTTAGTTCTTCTACGATATATCGGGTACAGCCTGGGAAACACCTCCAGGTCCTATTTTCTGCACAATAACAGTCACATGACCCGAATCACAGCATGTACACGGATTTTCTCCGGCACGCTACACATAATAAAACATCACCAATCCGGCTCGATCTGTCCAGATGGGTTTCACACAGCATGCCTATGCCCGTACTACCATTCCGGACTCTATATGCAATTTGTGGGGAAATCACTTCAACCCACCGGAATAGTCGATCTACTAATTAGTAGAAGTATTCCAAAACGCATGCAAATCAAAGGACGTACATGTCCAAGGATTAGGGAGGAGAATCGTTACCCTTGTAGGCCGTTTCGGTGCCATAGAAGTGAGAGGGACCTAGATTGGTTGGAATCTGCGGTGGCTCAAGCACGCATATGCTATCTCCCTCCTGGCACGACGAAAGCACAATGCCAACGGATCTCCCTCCTTGCTCCCAGCCCTCTGCCCTCAGCTCTCCCCTCAGCTCTCAGATTAGAAATGGCAGAAAATAAGAATGGAATCGGAGTTCGGGGAATTTATGTTTTCCCGCTACCGCCGGCTCTAGCCACTAGCGTTGGCGCTAGCCCTAGAGTCGATACCGCTAAGAGCCGCTACCGCCGGCGCTATCGCTAGCGCCTGGTGCTATCGACAGCTCGACGTCTCGATGCCTCAACGGGTGCGCTACCGCCGGCGCTAGCACTAGCGCCTGGCGCTAGCTCCCTTAATTCAGCTCATGTTCATTTTTGGTATTTTGGGTGCACATGCTATTTGGGGTCTTACAGACAAGTTGGAAGGACCCATCCGAGAGGAGGTGGGTAAGCTCCTACAGGCAGGTTTTGTATCAGAGATCCAGTATCTAGGCTGGGTCTCCAACGTGGTCATGGTGAAGAAGGGGGGAGGTAAGTGGAGAATGTGTATCGACTTTTCACTACTTAATAAATCATGCCCGAAATATTGCTACCCCCTGCCTAGAATCGACGCGCTGGTTGACTCAGCCGTCAGTTTTCCTGTAATGTCTTTCTTAGATGCTTTTTCAGGTTATCATCAAATCCGCATGCACCCCCCGGACATCAAAGATGCCTCCTTCATCACGAGGGACGGATGTTACTGTTATAAGATGATGCCCTTCGGGCTCAAGAATGCAGGTGCCACGTACCAGAGGATGATGGATAGGGTCATTTGCGAACAGAAGGGATGAAACTTAGAGGTCTATGTTAATGATCTTATGGTGAAAAGCCGGGACCTTGGGTCTCACCTCCGAGACCTTGAGGAGATGTTTGGGACCCTGCGGAAATACAAGATGAAACTCAACCCCTTTAAGTGTGTCTTCGGGGCTGGCCGAGGGAAATTCCTAGGTCACTTGCTCACCTCAGCGGGGGTATATTCTAACCTAGACAAGGTTAAAGCGATAATAGAGTTGGGGTCGCCAAGAAACCCAAAGGAGGTTCAGAGCCTCACGGGGAAGCTGGCCGTACTCAGCAGGTTCCTCTCCAAGGCGGGAGAGAAGTGTGCGCGCAACAAAAAATTCGAAGGGACCCCGAAGTGTGAGGAAGCTTTTCAGGCTTTGAAAGAGCAACTCACCCAAACCCCCCTACTTCAAGGGACGAGACCAGGAGAAGACCTATCCCTATACCTGGGCGTAGGATCTGAGGCAGTAAGTTCAGTACTGATCCGGGAGGAAGGAAGAAAGCAATTCCCTATCTACTATGTCAGCCGAGTGCTGAGGAAGGCGGAGCTCCGGTACCCCATTTTGGAGAAGTTGGCTTTCGTATTGGTGGTGGCGGCCTGGAGGATCCGACCCTACTTCCAGGCATATTCGATCAAGGTAGTGACTGATCACCCGCTTCGCAAAGTTATGGAAGGGGTGGAACACTCGGGAAGATTGGCAAAGTGGTCTGTGGAGTTGAGTGAGTTCAATGTTATGTTCGTGCCCAGGGCGTCGATCTAGGCCCAAGCAGTGGCAGACTTCATGGCTGACTACACAACCGAAGTGGTGGAACATGAACCGCCTCCCCCAGTGGCATGGAAGATGTTGGTGGATGGTGCGTCAGGAAAGCACTCCTATGGAGGGGGAATCATCCTGGTAAGCCCTCAAGGGACAAAGATCGAACAAGCTTTGAACATCCACTTCCCAATTACCAATAACCAAGCTGAGTACGAGGCGGTGATAGCGGGCCTTTGGCTGGCCCAGGAACTGGGAGTGCAAGATGTGGAGGTCTCGACGGACTCCATGGTGGTGGCATGCCAAGTCCGGGGAGAGTTTGAAGAGAAGGATCTGACTCTCCAGCGGTACCTAGAGAAGGTCAAGGGAGTCATCGGGCGATTTCGCACTTTCTCCATCAAACACGTGTCGAGGGAGGAGAGCACCCCCACGGACCTCCTAGCCAAGTTCGGTCCCCGAGCAGGGGGAACGGTTTCGGAACTCTTCCGACCCACCATCGATGAAGGAGAACTGATGGAGATAGATTAGCGGACCTCGTGGATGGATCCTTTCATCACCTTCCTATCATCAGGAAAGTTCCCTGAAGAGGACATAGACAGACGGCACTTCAGGTATAAGTCATCATATTATTCCCTACATGCAGGAGGGCTGTATAGGAAGACGCTCTCGGGACTCCTGGCCCGTTGTGTCTCCGAGGAGGAGGTTCCGAGAGTCCTGGAAGAAATCCACTCCGGGGAGTGTGGCAGTCACTCCGGGAGCCGAACCCTGGAGGGGAGAGTGTTGAGACAAGGCTACTTATGGCCTACCCTCAGCAAAGATGTGGCGGAGTTCGCAAGGAGGTGATTAAAGTGCCAGCTCTACGCCCCGCTCCAACTCCTCCCAGCCCAGAGGCTCCGGACCATCACGGCTCCCTGGCCTTTTGCCATATGGGGGTTGGACCTAGTCGGCCCTTTCCCTCAAGCTAGTGGCCAAAGAAGGTTCTTACTGTTCATGATCGATTATTTATCCAAGTGGGTAGAAGTGAAGGCGCTCGCCAAGGTAACATCTCAAGTTGTGAAGAATTTTGTGTGGGGAGAAATAATTTGCAGGCACGGACTCCCCCTGGCTATAGTGACGGACAATGGGCCACAATTTGCTAGCGAAGAATTTGTTAGCTTCTGCGCCCAGCTTGGCATCGACCTCAGGTTCGCATCGGTTCACCACCCGAGAAGCAATGGCCAGGTGGAGGCGGCAAACATGGTCATCGTCAACCTACTAAAGAAGAAGGTGGAGAACCTTCGAGGGAACTGGGTAGAGAAGCTACCATCCGTCCTCTAGGCCTTGAGGACTACACCGAATACCGCCACCGGGGAGACCCCTTTCAAGATTTCTCATGGGTCCGAGGCTGTCCTTCCCGTAGAGTTCGAAGTGAAGACCCCCAGGGTGATCGCCGCAGGTGAGGGGGACGAAGAGTGGCTAGTGGCTAATGATGAGGAACAAAGGCTATCCTTGGACCTGGTGGAGGAGCTCGGGGACCTGGCCACCGTCAGACAGGAGGAAGTCAAGCGGCGAATGGCCCGATACTTTGACAAAAACATCCGAATAAAGCACTTCCAGAAGGGAGATCTGGTCCTGAAAAAGGTCGACGCGGCCGGAAGATTAGCCGCGGTGGGTAAGCTTAACCCCAACTGAGAGGGTCTGTATATTGTAAGTGAAGTGCTCAAGTCGGGGGGATATCACCTCCGAGATGTGGAAGGGGTACCTCTCGGCCGAGCTAGAAGTGGAGACGATTTGAAGCGATTCTACCCTTGAAAGTTTTATTATGATATTAGTTGAATATTTTACTCCTTCACTTGATAGTTGTAACTGTTATGCGATAGAAAGCAAGGTGACGAGTATTGATGCTGGAATGCCCCAGATCGATTCCGCTCCCAGACTCTCACTAGCCAGGGGGTTTCAGGTTGATCTCTGGAGAGGCTGGCAAGGTGACAAGTATTGATGTTGGAATGCCCCAGATCGATTCCGCTCCCGGGATCTCACTAGACAGGGGGTTTCAGGTTGATATCTGGAGAGGCTGGTAAGGTGACAAGTATTGATGCTGGAATGCCCCAGATCGATTCCGCTCCCGGGCTCTCACTAGATGGGGGGTTTCAGGTTGATCTCTGGAGAGGCTGGCAAGGTGCCAAGTATTGATGCTGGAATGCCCCAGATCGATTACGCTCCCGGGCTCTCACTAGACCGGGGGTTTCAGGTTGATCTCTGGAGAGGCTGGAAAGGTGACAAGTATTGATGCTGGAATGCCCCAGATCGATTCCGCTCTCGGGCTTTCACTAGACGGGGGGTTTCAGGTTGATCTCTGGAGAGGCTGGCAAGGTGACGAGTATTGATGCTGGAGTGCCCCAGATCGATTCCGCTCCCGGGCTCTCACTAGACGGGGGGTTTTAGGTTGATCTCTAGAGAGGCTGGCAAGGTGACGAGTATTGATGCTGGAATGTCCCAGATCGATTCCGCTCCCGGGCTCTCACTAGACGGTGGGTTTCAGGTTGACCTCTGGAGAGGCTGGCACGGAGGTGGATTCCTCACGAAGGTGGGTCAGAAAGTCACAGGATTGACAAGTCTTCAGTACTGTCCAGGGCCTTCTCGCTCGGCGAGAAGAATGGATTTCGCACATCAATAAAGGGGCCGACGTGACCCTCACAGGATGACCTCTTAGGAGAGGTATCGCGAGATGTATCTGCGAGAAGGCCTGAAAGAACTCCAATGGAGGGAGAGGGGTTCTCGCCGGGAGGGGGTATATCGTGCGAGACCTTAAAAGAAGGGGTAGTCCTAAAGCCCAAACCCAAGGTACAGCGGAGAATCCACGCCAAGACGTGAGGAAAAGCGAGACTAAGCGAGAGCGGAGTCTACACCATAACCGTCGAAGCACGCGAGAATCGGCTTGGCGAGAACGACAAAAAATATGCGGCAACGCGATATAAACATGCAAATAAAGAGGCAGAAGAGATGAACAAAATGAACAAGGCATAGAAGCCATGTTTGCACTTAAACAGCCCAATTACAATTTGCGGTGATCTCGCCAGCCAAAATGGAAACAAAAACAGAATGTCGACGATTCTCAAGAATCGCTCTTGGACTCCTCCTCGTCGTCGCTGCTCTTCACCGGCGTGAGAGGGATAAAGAGCCCCGGGGCGACGTCTTCTAATGTGATGTCGGCCATGTCGACAGACATTAGGCTGGCCACCTTCATCGCGTCGAAGATGTAGCGTGCCGAATCGATTGACCCCAGGTGAATCTCCTCGTCCCACGCTCGCCGCTCTTCCATCAGGCGGCGGGGAGAAGGGGGAACGACGGCACGGGCGAGCTCGCAATTTAGAGCTTTTAGCCCGGCCACCTCGCCCTCCAGGTCCTAGATACTAGCGTCGGCTCTTCCGGCAGCCTCGACATCCTATAAGTAAGATAAATTAAGGGAGCGAAATGGCTGAAGGAGAGGAGGGTGACGAGATCTAGGTAACTCACCACACCGCTCTCTACGGGGAGCAGCTTCTCCTTCAGCTGTGCGTTCTCGGCGAGAAGCCCCTGATAGGCCCTCGCGAGCTCCACGTTCTGTTGCTCCTGTTGCAAGCAGCGCCACCCCGTCATGTGGGCGAGCTCTACGGAGCGCAACTAAGACCTCGCGCTCTCGAAAGCGAGGGTCCTCACAGTCTCATCTTTGTAAGCCCCCGCGTCCTCGCGTCAATAGAGGACGAATGAGAAATCAAAGGCATGACCGCTGACGGTCGCCTTCTCCACCCAGGTAGGGTGGATGGTGGAGATGTCCGCCCGGTTCATCTCCGGCTTCCAATTCACCAAGAGTTCGCCGGTCTCATCCCGGCGCCTTTGGCCGAGGCCGAAGTTGTAGTGGTTGACGGGGATGGGCGGAGTGGAGGTTCTGGCAGCCTCCTGGATGGGATCGTCGCCCTCACCTCCTGCGGGGAGGCCGGTAAGGTCGAACTCATCAAATGCGACCTCGCCAGGCTCCTTCCCCTTCGAGGAGGAGAGCGAGACCCGCCTCTTCTTATTCTTTTTCTTCGGCGGGGATTTTGGGGGAAGGCCATGGCTACTAGAAGCCCCCGATCTCTTGCGAGAGGATGGCTCACCTGGTGTGATGGCATCTCGGCAAGCCTCCGCCCCCATTGTCGCGAGAGCAAGGGTAGCGTCGGTCTTCCGATTGCTCGCATAGGGGGGATGGAGGGGGAGATCTCGCTCGCCTAAAAGGTGTTGGAATTACAATAAGTACAGAGTTACTTGGAATAGCAGGAGTTATTGAGCGAGATCTTTACCTTCCCCAGCGAGCACTGGAAGCAGCGAGTCGAGGTTGCGGCGGAGATGAACAACCTCAAAGTTCTTCTTGCAGAAGAACTGATAAAGGACGACGTCATGGCCGCCGAGGGCAGTGGGACGATAGGTGGTCTCGCCGTGTTGGACTGGCGAGATCGGGATATTGCCGAAGTTCCCCTTGACGAGGAGGAACTTCTGGGCCCAGAAGTGGGCCTTATTGACGGTCTCGACGACTTTAGGACCCGAGCCCGCGAAGTAGGCAGTCCCGTCCTTATATGCGCGGAAGGAGAACAGCTTCCGAAAAACCGCAAGGCTGAACTCGATGCGCTCCTCGCGCAGGTAGCATGCGAAAACTGTAACCACCGCCATGGCATTAGGGGTAAGCTGACTCGGAACAACGCCATAATGTTTGAGCACCTGGAGAGCAACAAGAAAACCAGGATTAATTTATATAATGAGCGAGACTTGACCTGTAGAGAATAAGAAATGAGCGAGAACGATTATTGCCTGGCGGATTTCCGGCCACAAGGGGAGACGCAAGCCGATCGCGAAATGAGCGGTGGGGATGACCAGCTCATCGACGAGTGGCGCGTTGATCACGTCGTCCTCGCTAGGGCGGCGCACCGCGAATGGTGGGGTGACGTAGTCGGCGACCGCGGTGAAGTATTCCTCATCTGTCAGGTTGCAATGAAAGAAGTCATGCTCGGCGAAAGCCTTAGCAATCTTTCGCCGACCCTCCGACTCGTTAGCATCACCGCCCATTTCGAAAACCTGCGAGAAAGGAAATAGAACTAGAATGGGAAGGAGCAAGAGCTCTGAAGCAGAGGAGGAAGAAGGTTGACAGTAAATGCGGTGGTTGACTCAGCTATGACAGCCTATTTATAGCAAAAGTAAAAGGGCGGGAAGAAGCCCAAGCGTCGGTGAGCGCAGTTAGCCAAAACATCACATCACGACCGTGGGCGAGAAAGGCCTGCGAGGTTAGTACAAGCAACATCTTTGCGAGAACAGAATAAGCAAACATAATGGCGTAAGGGGGGCCGCCGCGAGATACATTTAGCAAGAACGGAGGCTCCTCGCGAGTACAACATAACATGAAAAAGAAATGGACATGTTAGCAGCGAGCGAGAACTAATAAAAGCTAGTAATAATTATTATCAGACGAGATAAAGCCAATATATGAGTTGCAAGCCATTACGAGATTGTCCAGAATAGCGACACTCTTCGACATGTAATAAGAGTTCGCGACAACGTAGAAGTTAGCGAGAATCATGGGGCAACCACTTCCACCTACCCCCACCCCGCGACCCGGACCGCGGCGGTACCCTAGAATTGTAGTAATCCTCGGCCGCGCGGCTCTCCCGGTACACGAGGAAGGCGTAATCCCCCATCCTTGCTATGTGCACCTCCGACGTCGTGATGTTCTCATCATGATCATGTTGTCTCGTGGCCCGGAGCCTCGCACACTCTTCCATCAAGACAGCATGCCTATCCTCGACGACCTCTCTGTCCCATCTCGCTTGCAGGTTGAGATCCATCAGCATCCGACCATGTTTTCTAAGCAACTCTGCGGCTCGTTGTTTCATCGTCTCAGGATCTCGCGGATCCCCTAAGAAGTCTTCCACTTGGTCAGGGAGGGGGGACATCTCGTCGTCGCCCAACTCGGAATCGGTAGGCGGATTTTCAGAATTTTCTGCGAAATATTACGAAAAGGTTAGATAGCGCGCTTGAGTTCGCGCATGGCAGGGGGGCCGTCGGAATGCTTACCCAGAGGGGGGCGAGAAGTCTCAGGGTAGCCCTGGAAGACGTTACCATAGTGGGGGTAGAGAGATTTACCCAGGCCAGGAGGGTAGGCGGCGCTGTTGGACGGAGGGATCTTTGGCGGTATGGAGCCGCCGGTCTCCTCGCTCGTCAGGAGGTTGAACCCTGGCGTATCTATAGTTTTGTCGGGAGGCGAGCCGGGGACTTCCGGGGCGAGACTGTAAGAAGAAGGGAATAAAGTTCAGATAGTTGACAAAAGGAGGGCTGGCATGCGAGATTAAGGGCGTACCTGCAACATTTTTCCCAGCAAAGTTTGTATCCGTTGGCAGACTTTTGCGAGACCCACCAGCAGGTTCTCCAACGTCCTTGTTTGGCAAAGCATTCTACAAGTAAGCATGTCATTAGAGCGAATCTATTGGTTTAGCTAAATGAATAATTCCTACCTTCGCGGGGGAGGGGTTATTGGAGGGATAATCCACCAACACGGAGTCGCCCCCGATTTGGCGGACCACTTTCGCCTCCTTAGTCTTTGGCGTCACTGCAGGGGGAAGGCGAGACATCCAGGCGGGAACTTTTACCGTGGAGGATAGCCCGCCGGACATGGCAGCCCTTAAGCGAGCTTCAGCTTCTTCGAAAAGCGGCATCTCCTGGCAGCTACAGTACGGGACAAAAAGAAAGAAAAGGAAGTGACAGCGCACGTCATTGAGGACTCGGGACGATATTTATAGCCCTCAGAGTCGGCCCTACCAAAGATTCCTGACAGATCATCAAGGGCCTGGCGAATACCAGGGGTTGGATGTTTCTTCGCGAGCCTAAAAAGCCTCGCGAAGAGTGGGGATTGTGTACAACCCCGATATTCACTAGGCGAGGAGGCGCGGTTTAAGAAGGCAACAGGATGAAGGAAGTAATAAGAGAGGAGGGCCATAGGGCCAAAGACCTCGCGAGAGGGGCCTTGGAGAAGTCTCTCCCGGAAGGCTCGCAGACTGGCGAGCGAGAAGGGTCATCGAGATGAACGCTCGCAGGCAGTTAGAGGAATCTTTCTGGGCTCGACGAAAGGAGTCCCGCGTTCGACGAACTTTCTCGTATTTGTCGAGCTCACCTGCGGTCGTCGCGCTCACCCCTGTTCGACGAAATCATCAGAAGTCGACGAAGTGTTCTAAGCATATTAAAGCTAAAGGGATGGTATCGCAAGAGGAGTCGCGAGACAGGGCCTTGGCAGATACCGCCAGAATGGGCCAGCGAGGTCCTCGCAGGGCGATCGCCTAGGAGAGGCATCGCGAGCAGGACTCGCGAGAAGGCCCGCGAGAGCTTCGACAGTAATGTTCTCGCAGTTCCTTGCCCATGGGTTGATAGGGCCAAATTACCCTTTTACCCTTGGTGGTCTGCCTTTAGCCTCTCCAAACAGCGGAGTTTGGCTATTAGCAGACCTATTTGGGGTGCGGATAGTAAAACCAAAAGGCGGGATCCTGCTATTTGCAGGCCAGATCAGAAAACCTATAAATAAGACCTAAAGGGCACCTTTGGAGAGAACTTCACTTCGGGCTTCTCTCTCCTCAGGCTCTCCTTTGCGAGCATCTCCAGAGCTCTCCAAGGTGCCCGAGTCTCAGCTTTGGCTTGGGAGGGGAAGCGCTCAACGATCTTCCGGGTTAGTGGAGGGACCTCCTCGCTGCGACTAAGGTCTTAGTCATTTTCCTAGTCTTCGGTCTACCTTCTCTGAGGGATCGGTAAGGGCTAGCTGCCCCTCATTTCGGTGAGGGTCCCAAGCTTCATAAGAGGCCGAGAAATCGGTTTCAACACACCCAATAAATACTTTAAATGATCTTATGTCAATGAGAATAAGATTTCGTTCCGTAAACATAGACATTGGGTTAATAAAAACAAATGTATTAGTTTTCCCTCGTAATCTACGGGGACACCAAAAAAGCTAAAATGAAGGGGTGGACGAATAAAAACCATCACCCCTAATTCAAAAACTCTTCTTTTTGCCAAGGCTTTTTACCCCGTTTCCCTTAGCCAAATTATTGTTTCTAGTTTTAATCCAAAAAATCATTTGAGAGCATAATTAGTAACTTATATTTTTCCTTCACGTTTTTTTAAACAAAGGTGCTTATAATTTCGATCTAATCTCGTTTACTAATGATTGCAATTTTGTTTGTTATTTGGTTAATTACGAAGTCTTTTGGCTAAAACATTTATTTCTACTTAAATCATTTGCATAATTTAGGACTTAACTCTTATTACTCCGAATTTTTATTTTTCAGTCTCTTATGATTAAAATAAAACGATAGCTAAAAATTAGAACTTATGTTAATCCTGTTGGAACATGGTCTTCCGCATCTCCTAGGTTTGAGAATAACAAAACTTTTGTGTATTTGATCTTGTGTGTTTAAGTGTGCAGGATAACAAAGTCCACATGACTCAAGGATTACATAAGAAGGTTGCCCCCAAAGTTGAGCCATCAAATCCAAATCTTCCACTAGCGCTGGCGGTAGCACTAGCGCATGCGCTAGCTGTCGTTCGACGAACTATTAGCGGCTAAGTCTATTCGTCGAATGTTCTCGTGAACTCCCGACGAATATCGACGAACGCAGACAGAAGTCAAAAAGGCAGACTTGTGAAGGAAATTGTGCGGCTAAGTCAATTCGTCGAATGTTCTCGAGAACTCCCGACGAATTCCAACGAATGAAAACAGAAGACAGTACTCCCACTAGCGCCGGCGGTAGCACTTAGCGCCTGGCGCTAGCGATGATATCGCAATTCCGGGAGCACATATGGAAGGAGATAACGCCTTGCGGTAGGCGATAGCGCAGGCGGTAGTGACGCACACATTTGGCAAGAAGGAATTGTTTCCTCGGATTGAAGATTCTGCCGCGCAGAATGTGTCCTAATATGGGATAGCACTGGCGGTAGCCGATAGCGCTGGCGGTAGCGCGGAACACAAGAGGAATCTCAGCAGAGTTGCCATGGATTAAATATTCTCGCGCGCAAAATATTACTTAATATGGGATAGCGCCGGCGGTAGCACTAGCGCAGGCGCTAGCGCTAAGGCTATAAAAAGGACCCCTTGGCCCCGTCTTCCTTGCTCTTCTATAACCCTAAACTCCAGAGCTTCGTGCCACAACATATAGAGGAAGGTTCAGAGAGATACTCCCACAAATCCATAAAGACTAAAGGAGATCCGTGGAGAAGATTTCAACATGCATCATCATCGTGACGAAAGACCGCATCGACCACGATCATACTCTGCATCTTCGTCCACTTCTCCAAGAGATCTACATAGAGGGAGTTTTTATATTATTGTCTTTTCATTTCATATTCTTCTTATAAACGGTTAGTGAATTCTCCTCGTATTGGCGACTAGGTCTGGGTAGGACTTAGGGCTGAAATTCGCCTAGTGTTGGCGACTAGGTCTCGGGAGTAGGTATAGGGGGTGCTCGAGGCCATATCCGGGGAAGGGTTGGCTAGAGCGGCTTGAGGCCATATCCGGGGAAGGATCGGCTAAAGCCAGCCGGTTCGTGGGGATACGAGTCAGTATAGAAAACAAAAAGAGTCTTTCTATTAGCTTTGATTTCTAGCTTCGATAAGAGATCAAGTTTTGTAATCATGCTTCTCAAGTTAATAAAATCATGTCTTTACTTTTACTTCACTTGATATGTCTTGATCTTCTTTAGTTTAATAATCAAAGCTTTTTCAAAGTTATTCAAAATATACTATAGTTTTTAAAACCCTTATTCACCCCCCCCCCCTCTAAGGGCGCCTACCGATCCAACAAGTGGTATCAGAGCTAGGTTTTATTCCAATCGGCTTAACAACCGGGAATAGTGGCGTCTCATGATCTCGCTTCTACTAGTGGGGTAAATTTTTATGAAGAAGAAAAATCTCCTAAACCACCTTTATTCGAAGGGAAAAATTATAAAGGATGGAAATTATTAATGGAAAAATTTATTAAAAGCTTAGATATCAATGCATGGGATATAGCAATAGTTAGACCGGCGGAAGAATCAAATAAACAAGAGCGTCACCTAAACGCAAAAGCTATGCATTATATTTTTTGTGCTTTATCCCAAGATATTTTCAAATTAATATATTATTTTTCTAGTGCATACAAAGTATGGAAATTTCTTGAAGAAATATATGATTCTTCTTCTACAGGTATGGAACAATCGCAAGCACCGGAGAATATGCAAGCTTGCACAAGTCTTCAAGAATGCTCCTCTCATGACGGATCAATGGAGCACACATCTAATGGAAGAGAAGAAGAAGTATTGTGTTCGGAAGAGGAGTGCCAAAAAGATGTCAAAGAAACGATATGTTCAAATCATGCCTCCCCCGAAAGCAATGTAAGGAAATCAAATTCTATCTTTTGTACTTCTATCTCTTCATTACAATTGCTTCAAACTACAAAGCGCAAAATTAAGAAATTAAGAAATGCTAATAAACATTTGCGCTTAGAAAATAAAAATTTAAAGGCAAAAATTAATGATCAATCAAATTCAAATTTAGCTAGTTCTATCCATGGTTCCTTAGTTGAAAACACTACACCTTGTATGGAATTTGATGACTTAAAAGAAAATTGCAAGGAACTTAAAAAGGAACTTCTTTTTATAAAAGAACAAAATAAAAAATTATGTTTAGAAAATTCATCTTTGGAAAATGATTGTGCTAAGTGTAAAGAATATAAAATTGAAATTAAAGAGATGGATGAAACATTTGATGAATATAGAAACAATTATCAAGATCATATAGATTCAATTGTTTCAACCCTTAAAAATAGCACAATCGCTTATAATAAAGCTAGACATAATTTAAAGATTAAAAATGATGAATTAAAATCAAAAATCAACTTGTTTATGAAAATTGTAAATACAAATTCACAATATCAAACTATATCTAAAAATAAGTTGAAAATGAATATGAACATCTTAACTAAGTTTAATAATGGGAGTAAGGAACATAAAGGATTTGCAAATCAAAATCAAAATCACCATTATTTACAAAATCGTGTTTCTCCCAACTTAAAAATAAAACTACACAAATTTCCTATGAACAACACTTTTAATAATCATTACAATCTTAATCATCAATATAAAGATAATCTCATTGGAAATTTGATGAATAAGAATAACATTAAACCAAGATTTGAATGGAGACCCAAAGTTAAAGATGAAACACAAACTACACTCAAAAGGGCTCATTCACTTCCATCACCTCAAAAGCAAACATGATGTTTTTGGGTACCCAAAGGAACCATCCCACATGGTCCCCTTTGGATACCTAAAACTCTTATTCATTAGGTATCATCAATTGCATGAAGTATAACCCCTTCAAAATGAAATATACAAAGTTCTACTTCATGATATGCTTTCATGTCTTTTAATTTTTCTTGTTTTCTCATTTCTTTTGATCTATCATGTCATGGTCATCCTATACAGTATTTAAAATATGATTTTATCTCTTAAAAGCTCAATATGTTTATAAAATCAAATTGATCAAAATTCAAAATCAAATTTTATTTTGATGACCTATCTTTTATTCTTATATTCATTGCCTCTAAATATCTTATATTATCCATATGAATCAAACTCTAAATTTGCTATAAGATATTTCAAATTAAATCCAGTTATTAGGCTATTAAGAGTTTTAGCCTTCACCAACAAGTGGTTTAGAGGAATAACATGATCTAAAAGAAAGTTCAAGATCTAAATAAAAGCTCAACTTTCAATATGGTTGTCTTTGTTCACAACAAAAAATCATATTGTGTTCACTCCTTGATGTCAAACATGATCTAAACCATCACTATTATTCACCTATCAAAAATCACATATATATTTTCAAAATTCATAATTAAAAGAAACTCACTAAAATGTATTGAAAGAATTTACCTTCATATTGAATATTGAATTCACATGCACCACCATGATCTATTGATGTCCTTTGCTAAATTCTCTAACATCATATATCATAAGTCATATCAAAAGTCTTCTAAAAACAATTATTTCTATCACAATTATGTGAATTATAATTGATATAATAATTGATGACAATTGATATTATAAACCATGGTTGGTGTATTATATGTGTATTGTTATTTATTTCTAGTTTAGACCTTTGAATCATCTTGATATCAAATCAAATAGAATCGTCACTCCATTCTAGGTCTATAAGTTGAAACACTATCAAGCCTTGGTATAACATTAATCTCAAACTTATCATACCAACATTGTCGCCTAAAGAATATTTGTGTCTATGTTAAGCTTTATATGTTTACCAAGATATACTAGCTGGGTATTCTCATCTAGGGCTTATCTATGATATTCTTAGGCATGAACATTATCTTTAATCACTAAAATCATGCATATTTGATTTGTTCATTCATGTCCAATCATGCTTACATTTCCTATCATTTTCAAACTACATTGGTAGATATAAGCCTTAAAAATATTAAAATGGAGATATAATGAAATATATCACTTGCAAAGTTTATTTGAAAAGTCATATACAAAATCGCTAATGTTTCATGCAATTTGGACTATCTAGACATCTCCTAAAATTCTGAAATTTCTGCATGAAACTACCATTATGACACTTAATCAAGATCAACAATTAAAAATTTCAAAATCATCAAAAATCGGGTACTGTTTCCCGCGCTAGCGCTAACGCCGGCGCTAGTGCACCTATGTGTTTATCTGCATCTTTAAAATTTTGGAAAATCCCTAAAAATATATTAATCTATGTGTACTATTCATTTCTGCACTTTTGCTTTTATTACATTTTTGAAAAATCAAATACAAAAATACAAAAGCCAAATTACAAAAAAATATGTTTTGCCCTTTTTTTTGTTTTTTTTGTTTAAACTCTACTTCTAAAAGCAAAAATCAAATACAAAAATATATAAAAAAAAAAAAATTATTATTTTGAACTTAACTTTTCTATTTTACATGTATCTTGCGAAAGGGTGATTTGGGCTATCATCCCATCACATCACCTAGTACCGGGCGAACCTCTCACAAGGTAGTCCTCGGGAAGTCCAAGATCAATCTTATAAGTTCAAACTTTAAATTATCAAAAATACTATATGGACATCATTTAGAAAATCAAGCATGATTTAACACATCATTTAGAACTTCTATAATGTTGCAATTTATCTTTTCAAACTTCTTTGAACATTGCTTTCATCATGCTTTGATATATCTATTAATATGTGCATCAATTATATTGAAAGTTTTGTAGAACTAAGCTTAGCATGCCTCTAAGTATGAGTAAATGTTTTATGTTTGATAATGATCTTTATTCACTCACTTATTTTGCATTGTGTACATTTGTGTTTAATCTAAGAATGCTTGTGTATGTTTTGTATTAGTACAATGAATTAAAATTGCACAAGTATCTTACCTACACTCCTTTATTTGCACTATTAAAAATTAAGAAAAGTGGTTACCTTTCTCATAAATTATATTGGTTTGCAAAACAAGTGTATTCGGAGAACTTTGTACAAAACAAAATCATAAAATAAAGTGACAAAGATAACTCCACCAAGCACTACTTGAACCTCCTGATAAGTCTTAATAAGCGTTGTGAGGTTGAGCACCTTGGAAAGAATAGTAAAGTATCTTGTGCAAACCATAACTTTCTTTCAAAATAAAAACCACTTATTCTTATGTACACCGGATCACAATAAAAATCAATCTTGAAAAATAAAACTATGTGATCCCCCAAGCACTACTTTGCACCCTAATAAGACTTAATAAGCATTGTGTGTGCAAAGCACCTTTTTAGTTGTACATTTTTTTTGTGCATTGAAGTTTGTGGAAGTAAAATTATTTGTGTTTTATTGTGCTCTTACTTTACATGTTACTTGTATGTTTGATTAAAACATGTGTTTACTCTATGTGCACATCATTATCTTCCATAACACTTCTTCTCATGAGTATTGGATCCTAATGCAAATTCTATACTACTCTTTATTTATGAAATGCACTAGATAACCTAGCATGCTTTCTACAATGTTTGGTATGTTTTGAAATTGTAAATTAAAGTAACATTGTAGTAATCTCTTTTTGATAACATTATTTCATGCTTGGTTACTTTATTATCAAACTTAAAGATTTTAATTGAAAAATGATTTACAAAAACATCTTCTTTTTAAAATTTAACTCATATATCTTTCTATGGATCACCATTGATTACAATAAGATGTTTCTTGTATTTCTATAAGTCTTCCGCATCATCACCATATAATTGTTTTACCTTGCACTTTCATGCTTATTTAAAGTCTTTCATTTTGTATGCATCATCACTTGAATCTTCAAATGCCTTTCTTGCAACAAGTGGTAGACTTTCTTGGTAAACTTTATATTGGTTGCTTTTAACATAGATTTTTTTTAAACTCTGATTTATTTCTATGAAAATATTATTACGCTAAAAACTCTGATTCATTAATGGATTTCAAAATAGCTATGTGAGTGGTTTCATAAATTCAAATAAAAATTTAAATCCATAGGCTATGTCATTAGATTTAAAAAGTTTAAATGTTTCCAATAATTATTATCCATGACTTCATTTCTCACCATAGCGGGGGCGTAGGGTTGTAGACATTAGATAACCTTTATCTCTAGTCATGTCTTGTCCTTAACCGGGGAGGGTTCCAGTGGGGCCTTGCGAGGCACTGGGGGGAAAGAGTGCTAGGTTGAGTTGTGTCTAGTGTTTGCATATGGGACTAACACCCCAACCTACGACATGTATGCAGCTCCTCATGCCCATCCGTCACTTAGTACGGGGCTAGGGTGTAGACATATTGTCTGGGTAGTTTAGTTACTTGAAAATCATTACATTTTGGTTATACTACAAACTCTGATTTATGAAAATGTTGTAATACTCAAACTCTGATGAAAAGTATTCTAAAACTCCTTATCATTTCCTTCTCTATAAGCTCGATCATGCTTTTATCTTATTATCAATTTTAAGTAGTTTCTCCTTACCCGCTTTTGCTAATAACAAAAGGGGGAGAACTAACATGATAAATATAATCCGCTATCAAAATAAAAACTACCATGATTAATTAAAGATGATAGCTTACATATTAGGGGAGCATTCACTTAGGGGGAGCATGTATTTAGGGAGAGCAATTCTAAATGCTAAAATCGTTCATTATCCTAAGTCATCACTCTCACACACACAAGTATGTTTCTTCATACTTATATATATTAATGCTCTGATTTATCATTAATGGTTTTGTTATTATCAAAAGGGGGAGTTTGTTGGAACATGGTCTTCCGCATCTCCTAGGTTTGAGAATAACAAAACCTATATGTATTTGATCTTGTGTGTTTAAGTGTGCAGGATAACAAAGTCCACATGACTCAAGGATTACATAAGAAGGTTGCCCCCAAAGTTGAGCCATCAAATCCAAATCTTCCACTAGCGCTGGCGGTAGCACTAGCGCAGGCGCTAGCTGTCATTCGACGAACTGTTAGCGGCTAAGTCTATTCGCCGAATGTTCTCGTGAACTCCCGATGAATATCGACGAACGCAGACAGAAGTCAAAAAGGCAGACTTGTGAAGGAAATTGTGCGGCTAAGTCAATTCGTCGAATGTTCTCGAGAACTCCCGATGAATTCCGATGAATGAAAACAGAAGACAGTACTTCCACTAGCGCCGGCGGTAGCACTTAGCGCCTAGCGCTAGCGATGATAGCGCAATTCCGGGAGCACATATGAAAGGAGATAATGCCTGGCGGTAGGCGATAGCGCAGGTGGTAGCGACGCACACGTTTGGCAAGAAGGAATTATTTCCTCGGATTGAAGATTCTGCCACGCAGAATGTGTCCTAATATGGGATAGCGCTGGCGGTAGCCGATAGCGCTGGCGGTAGCCGATAGTGCTGGCGGTAGCGCGGAACACAAGAGGAATCTCAGCAGAGTTGCCACGGATTAAAGATTCTCGCGCACAAAATATTACTTAATATGGGATAGCGCCGGCGGTAGCACTAGCGCAGGCGCTAGCGCTAAGGCTATAAAAAGGACCCCTTGGCTCCGTCTTCCTTACTCTTCTATAACCCTAAACTCCAGAGCTTCGTGCCACAGCATATAGAGGAAGGTTCAGAGAGATACTCCCATAAATCCATAAAGACTAAAGGAGATCCGTGGAGAAGATTTCAACACTCATCATCATCGTGACGAAAGACCGCATCGACTACGATCATACTCTGCGTCTTCGTCTACTTCTCCAAGAGATCTACATAGAGGGAGTTTTTATATTATTGTCTTTTCATTTCATATTCTTCTTGTAAACGGTTAGTGAATTCGCCTCGTGTTGGCGACTAGGTCTGGGTAGGACTTAGGGCTGAAATTCACCTCGTGTTGGCGACTAGGTCTCGGGAGTAGGTCTAGGGGGTGCTCGAGGCCATATCCGGGAAAGGGTTGGCTAGAGCGGCTTGAGGCCGTATCCGGGGAAGGATCGGCTAAAGCCAATCGGTTCGTGGGGATACGAGTCGGTATAGAAAACAAAAAGAGTCTTTCTATTAGCTTTGATTTCTAGCTCCGATAAGAGATCAAGTTTTGTACTCATGCTTCTCAAGTTAACAAAATCATGTCTTTACTTTTACTTCACTTGATATGTCTTGATCTTCTTTAGCTTAATAATCAAAGCTTTTTCAAAGTTATTCAAAATATACTAAAGTTTTTAAAACCCTTATTCACCCCCCCCCCTCTAAGGGCGCCTACCGATCCAACAAATCCCGTATAGATCTCTCTTACTTTTGCTCTGGAATAGCAAAAGCTTATGTATGGGGGTATTTGATGAGTAGTAAAATATGTGTATTTTTAGTATAATTATTAGTATAGTTTTAATTAATATTGTAAATTTTTTATGTAAATTAATAAATAAATTGCTTGTTTTATTATTTTTGTTACTAACTTAGCTTTATTTGTCTTTTTTAGATTTTTGACAAATTTTCTAAAGTCACGCCCCCAAGTCACGCCCGTGACCAAGGGCGTGTAAATTTAAAGTGCAATCTCGACGGTCCCGGCCAAATTCAGACCAAATTCCGACGAATCGACTAAGTCACACCCATGTCTCTACAAGTCACGCCCGTGATCCAGCAAAAGCACGCCCGTGCTCCAGCAAAGTCATGCCCATGTACCACCAGCGCGTCACGCCCCAAAGTCGCTCCCATGCTGCTGACGTCTGCCGCCCATAGTCACTCCCGTGACTCGACGAGTCACGCCTATGACAATCCAAGCCACGCCCGTGTACATCCTTATTTTGATGGTGGATCCTTCGAGAAAGCGGTCGTTAAGCCGGAGCAAATGTCACGCCCCAGGGTCACGCCCGTGGCCACAAGACACGCCCGTGACCCAGGGGCGTGTAAAAATAAAATTTTGGCTATAAATAGAGGAGCTCGGCTGAAGGAAATTTTCATCCAAATTTTGAGTTCTTGTTAGTGGTTTTGAGTTCTTTTGAGTGAATATGAGTTTTGTTTATGCAATTAAGTTTAAGTTCATTTGTAATTTTTGCCTTCCTAGTCTAGTTGTAATGCTTGTTTTAGAAATAAAATGTTGTTTTTCTCATTTGGATCATCTTCTTTTTCAATTTATGTTAGTGTGTGTGTGTATGAGAATAGTTTATTACTTTCATAACTTAGGTTTATTGCTTTCATAACTTAGGTTTACTGCTTTCATAATTTAGGTTAAAAGCTTTCATAAAAATAGTTTATTGCTTTTCTTTCAACGTTTTATTTATCGCTTTCGTTTAAACGTTTTCTTTCGTTTTTTTTCTTTTTCCTTTTTTTGTAACATAGCTTTATTTCAGTCTTTATGTAACAGTTATATACCACCCCCATCTCAAATGAGAGGCTAGGACGGTTGGGACGGATAATATTTCTGCACTTTTATAAGTATTTCATTTCTATACCACCCCCGTCCAGGATAAGAGGCTAAGAACTTTTTAGCGCTTGTTTAAGACGGTTGGTACGGATACTATTTCAGCTTTTATATAAGTCTTTTATTTCTTTCTTTCACGCTTATATCCGCTTAAATTATTAACATGTATTTTTTAATAACTTATGCCGTCTCCATTCCGATGAGTGGCTAATTTTCTTTAGCACACGATGTCGAAGTGCATTGGGACAAATAAATAGTTTTCTAAAAATAATAAAACATCTCTTTCTAAAAATAATTAAACGAGTTTAAGGTTTACCCGAGAATAACGTTGAGTGGAGCCACATAATCGATGTGTGGTTTTCATTTCCGTTTTTGTACACTAGTTAGCCGAGAGGCTCGTGCGTACGGACTGATCGCTCACGGGTAAAGAGAAGTGCGCTCTACCCTCGAGAGAGGAGGAGGTAAGTCTCCCGAATTGGAAGTAAAAAACCCAATAGCGGGGTTCACAACATAAAGCGAGTATTAAGGAGATTCGATTAAAGAACGAGAGTTCGGTCGAATATTCATAATCTCAGGTGGGCGTACCCTCGAGAGAGGAGCGTTCATAATTATGGAACCTCCACGGCCAAGCCGTTTTAATGTTTTGAAAAGTCATCTCTTTCATTTCTAAAAAAAGACTATTTTTGTCTCAAGGTAATTCGACATCGGGCGCTATTTATTATCATCGTTTAGAACTCTAGTTATACGCTTATTATCATTCGCTTTTAAAAACTCACACTAAAAACTTATTCCGATAAAATAATAGTTCGTTCCTCAAAGTAGCTATAATCAACACGATCCGCGGAAATATACGACCCCTATATTTTCTAAAACAAAATATCATGTATTACTCACGATAAGGTATACTTGCCTTTATCATATGATTAATTTGGATTAAAATTTAAACAAACACTTTTTAAATCCGAAACTTGCAAAACTCTCCTTTGCTATTTTAAAAATCAATTGAATTCCGCGTCGTAGTCGGGGTGTAAACGTCAATACTTCGAAAGAAGAAAAAGACTGTTACTGCTATCTTCGATAGGATAATAGTTAGTTTCTCAAAGTAGGAGTACTTGCGAAACTCTTCGAAAACACCCGTCTAATTCTAATCTCGTCATATAAAGGTTAGCGCAAACCATAAATAGAAAAATCCAAAGCGAAATCATCGGCCGCTATGCACTGCTTGGCAAGGCAGATGGGCGAGAAGGCAAGCGGATGAGGTAAGTGTAACTGCGGAAAGGTTTGAGGGCCGTTAGTACCTCTTAGCTAGCTTGGTGGATGGATTACACGGGCCGCCATGCACCGCTTCGCTGCGCGGATGGAAGAGTAGGCTTGCGGATGGAATGGTTCCCACCGGCGGAGTCGAGGTGGATTAAACGGGCCGTTAGCACCGCTTAGCTTGGCGTATGGAAGAGTAGGCACACGGAATGGGTGAGTAGTCAGGCGGAATGGATGGTGGAATGGGGGCGCTCCTCACTTGCATAAAATACAAGATAATTTCATATAGACATGAAATAAAGTTAAACGCAATAATAATGTTTAGTAATTATCGTTCATACACACAAATAATAAAGGAAAACAATACTACAAAATGAAGGGGGTGATATTACAACCAAAGGGGCGGAGACTCATCGGAGGTTCACGGCCGGAATATAGGGTTGTCAAGCCTTGTCCGAGCTCGGGCTCCAACTATCGTCCGACGTCCAGAAGAGCTGTCACCTTCTTATAATGTACTCGTCTTCTCCATCAATAATCTTCGATTCTGACCTCGCCAGAGAACTTGACTTATACAGCAAGAAATCCCTCAAAATTGAGCTTTAGTGCATACAAATGATGGAGGAGGCCGAGAGGATACTCCAGCTCGAGATTGGCGTGAAGAATATGCACGGAGCACCTCATTAAGGTGGGCGGTGATGGAGCGGCGAAAATGGTGCAAATCGGAGCTGTTGGGCGCGAAAAAGAAGATTGATCTCGTCTAGGGCGAAGTATGCAACATTTATAGAAAATAGTCAGAAATTGGTCACGCACGGTCGAATGCACGACCGTGCATGGACCGTGCGATATTAAATGTACAGAAAGCCCAGGAAGATGAAGCAGATCGCCCGTGCGATTTTACTCATGCACGGTCGAAGTCGACCGTGCGTAAAAATGCACGGGCAAATCCAGACGGCTTGAAAAATAAGCTATCAACAGGAGATCGTGCGTTTCCTTCACGCACGGACAAACTGCCCATGCGTGAACAAATCGCACGATCAGGGTCAGAACACCAAATAGGCCAGTCGATCATCCCACGCGGTCATAACCGACCGTGTGTGAAGAAAATGCACGACCGTGCGATTCATGCAGATATGAATTCTGGGCAAATTGGAGATCTGTCCACCTGCACAGCAAATAACACAACCATCGAAGAGCTGTGCATACCCCTCCAACACAAGTATAGAAGCAGAAATAAAATGTGGAGCACAATGTGCTTACCCCCAGCAAAATAGTGCGTAATTGCACACCACAATGGACCAAAACAATGCACTTAAAGTGCAAGCGTGTACGCGCAGAATATAAGCAATTCATGACTGAAAGTGTAGTGCAAATGCAAGAAAACAATCACAGATGAGTCTGAAAATCACTATATAAATGGGACTCATCACACCCTCACACTTACTGTTTGCATGTCCCGAGCAAACAAATCCTAAGCATGTGGGAAAATGGAATAGCTAGCTTGAAATTACAAAATGGAGACCATGCGAAGTCGCATGATCACGAGCATAGAAAAATAATAGAGAAGATTTTTAATTATACACATAGTTTGTATATTTCTAATAGAGTAAATATATATTACTTATACTCAAATTGGGAGTCACAGTGAATCATTCGGTCACGCATAGGGAGAAAGCAACAATAATCGCTAAGAGACACATTGCTAAAGAGCGGGATTCGGGACAACCTCCAAAGAAATCCATTAATGTCGGTGACCATAAGCTCGTCTGGTCATATTCTCTCCACGACACTAGATTGGTTCATAGCGCGTGTAACGATCCAGGCCCGCCAACACGAGACCCAGTTGGACCATTAGCACCCTCCCAGCCCAGGCCCGCCAACACGGGACCCAGCTGGCACCGGAAGAGTTCATCCTAACCAGATGGTCTGCAGACCATGCACCCCAACCCCTCTCTGTCCCACCACAGGGCACAGCAGGTTGTTGGAGATCGCAGTCCCCCTTTGATGAGAAATGAGCCAGTTAAGCGGCAGCGCGTGAACTTCTCAGGAGGTCACCCATCCCAGAATTGCTCCAGTCCGAGCACGCTTAACTATGGTGATGAGAAGTGAAAGTACTCCATAGTTAAGCGTGCTCGGACTGGAGCAATTCTGGGATGGGTGACCTCCTGGGAAGTCCACGCGCTGCCGCTTAACTGGCTCATTTCTCATCAAAGGGGGACTGCGGTCTCCAACAACTTGCTGTGCCCTGTGGTGGGACAGAGAGGGGTTGGGGTGCATGGTCTGCAGACCATCTGGTAAGGCTGAACCCTTCTGGTGCCAGCTGGGTTCCGTGTTGGCGGGCCAGGGCTGGGAGGGTGCTGGCGGTCCAGCTGGGTCCCGTGTTGGCGGGCCTGGATCGTTACAAAACGTGCAATCCTGGCTCAATTGGTGATGAGAAGTGAAAGTAGTCCATAGTTAAGCGTGCTCGGGCTGGAGCAATTCTGGGATGGGTGACCTCCTGGGAAGTCCACGCACTGCCGCTTAACTAGCTCAATTCTCATGAAAGGGGGACTGCGGTCTCCAACAACCCACTGTGCCGTGTGGTGGGACAGAGAGGGGTTGGGGTGCATGGTCTGCAGACCATCTGGTTAGGCTGAACCCTTCCGGTGCCAGCTGGGTCCCGTGTTGGTGGGCCTGGGCTGGGAGGGTGCTGGCGGTCCAGCTGGGTCCCGTGTTGGCGGGCCTGGATCGTTACAAAAAGTGCAATCCTGTAAGGATAGGACTTTTTGTAACGATCCAGGCCCGCCAACACGGGACCCAGCTGGACCGCCAGCACCCTCCTAGCCCAGGCCCGCCAACACGGGACCCAGCTGGCACCGGAAGGGTTCAGCCTAACCAGATGGTCTGCAGACCATGCACCCCAACCCCTCTCTGTCCCACCACAGGGCACAGCAGGTTGTTGGAGACCGCAGTCCCCCTTTGACGAGAAGTGATCCAGTTAAGCGTCTCTACTGGGACTTCCTAGGAGGTCACCCATCCCATAAATGCTCCCATCTGAGCACGCTTAACTATAGAGTTCTTTCACATCTCATCACCATTTGAGCTGCAAATGGTGATGAGAAGTGGAAGAACTCTTTAGTTAAGCGCACTCGGATGGGAGCATTTCTGGGATGGGTGACCTCCTGGGAAGTCCCCGCAGAGACGCTTAACTGGATCACTTCTCGTCAAAGGGGGATTGCGGTCTCCAACAACCTGCTGTGCCCTGTGGTGGGACAGAGAGGGTTTGGGGTGCATGGTCTGCAGACCATCTGGTTAGGCTGAACCCTTCCGGTGCCAGCTGGGTCCCGTGTTGGCGGGCCTGGGCTGGGAGGGTGCTAGCGGTCCAGCTGGGTCCCGTGTTGGCGAGCCTGGATCGTTACAGCGCGAGTCGGTAGGACTTTAGGTTTTAAATTGGGCTTGGGTTTTGGTGAGGTAAACAAAGATAAACACGAAGGCTTGGTACACCTAACCCAAATGAGCTTTATTACAACTCCACGCACACCAACATCGAATGCAAGAGCACCGCACCCCCAGACTTAGACTTTTGCAACATGGGTGTGTGCACCACCTATTCTCAATATTTCAAATAATATTCAATTTAGAAATTTTCTCATTTCAACAATTTTTTTATCAATCAGTATATATATATTTTCTTTTTCTTTCTTTTCTTTTCAACACATATTCAATGAACACATCCACATTTTCACATTATATTTCCACAACCTACACCACCAAATTAAAATCTAAACAAAATGCTCGCATTTGGGTGTGTGACTAGGATTGGCTTTGAGGCTTCGGTGAGGTATAGGTGGAGATGAGCCAAGAGAATTGGGTAAACACAAATGGGCTAGCGAGTGAAGATATCAGGAAAGGCACAAATGCTCAACCGGGCCAAAATGATGGCCTATGTCATTCTCACACAAAAGAACTATCCTATGCCTATGCTTCAAGAATCGCTTGGGTCAAGTTCTTAGCCATCGAGAAAGATTATCCATCCTCCCGGCTCGAGCAATACACGTCTAGCAATAGTTCACACACATCCCCATGTTATCGCTTTATTCACCAGATTCAATATTTGAGTAGAGCAAATAATATTTACGCTAATAGAAATATATAAATTAAAAGTATAAAAAGAAATGTAATCTGCACAAATCTCTATACTCACGTGAGTACTCGACTAGGAACATCGTGTTGGATCGGTAGGCGTCCTTAGAGGGGGTGGGGTGGGTGAATAAGGGTTTTAAGAACTTATATTATATTTTGTAATACTTGAAATAATAAGAGATCAAAATAATGATTTTGAATAAAGATCTAAATTGTTTTATAATAAAAGAGATGATAATAAACAATTTAGAGAAATGAAGAACAAATCATTTTTATTACAAAAGGAGAGACATGATTACTATTAATGATTTACAAAACCAGATTTCTATGACGCTAGAAATCAAAGGCGAATAATAATAAAACTCTTTTTCGTTTTCTATCACGACTCGTATCCCCACGAACCGGTGGCCCTAGCCTATCCTTCCCCGAATACGGCCTCAAGACGCTCTGCCAATCCTTCCCCAGATATGGCCTAGAGCACCCCCTAGATCTACACCCTAGACCTAGTCGCCAACACGAGGCGAGTTTCTGCCCTAAGTCCTACCCAGACCTAGTCGCCAACACGAGGCAAATTCTCTAACGGTTACAAAAGATATGAAATGACAATAATGTAAAAACTCCCTATATGGATCTCTTGGAGAAGTAGACGAAGACCCGCAGAGTATGATCGTAGTCGATACGGTCTTTCGTCACGAAGATGAAGCATGTTGAAATCTTCTCCACGGATCGCCTTAAGCCTTCATGGATTTGTGGGAGTATCTCTCTGAACCTTCCTCTCTATGCTGTGGCACGAAGCTCTGGAATTTTGGATCTCAAGAGGATAAAGAAGACAGATCCAAGGGGTCCTTTTTATAGCCTTGGAGCTAGCGCCTGCGCTATCGCTACCGCCGGCGCTATACCGGTTTAGGAAATATTCTCCGCGTGAGAATCCTTCATTTTAAGCAAGCCGTCCGCCTTCCTCTATTGCTTTGCGCTACTGCCAGCGCTATCAGCTACCGTCGGCGCTATCTGCTTTCTATATATGCACCCCGCCAGCTTGAATTTCACTTTTGCGCTTTCAAGCGTTAGCGCCTGTGCTAGCAACTATCGCCTGCTTTAGTAGCTACCGCCTGCTCTAACAGCTACCGCCGGAGCTACCACCTGAGCTACCGCCTGCTCTAGCGGCCAGTTTTGAGTTTTGGCTCCAAACTTGGGCGCAACATTCTTATGTTATCCTTGAGTCATGTGGACTTGTTTTCCTGCACACTTAAACACACATGATCAAATACATATAGGATTTGTTATTCTCAAACCTAGGAGATGCGGAAGACCATGTTCCAACAAACTCCCCCTTTTGATAATAACAAATCCATTAATGATAAATTAGAGCATTATTATATAAGCATGATGAAACTTACTTGTGTGTGTGTGAGAGTGATGACTTAGGATAATTATCGATTTTGGTATTTAGAATTGCTCCCCTTAAATACATGCTCCCCCTAAGTGAGTGCTCCCTTAATATATAAGCTATCATCTTAATTAATCATGCTAGTTTTCATTAGGATAGCGGATCGTATTTATCATGTTAGTTCTCCCCCTTTTGTTATTAGCAAAAGTGGGTAAGGAGGCAAAACAAAGAAAAGTTTTGATTAGAAGTTAAAGGCATGATCAAGATTTTAGAGAGAATGAAATGATAAGGAGTTTTTGAATAATGTTTATAGAGATAGATCAGAGTTTTTAACAATATAACATTTTCCAAGTATTATCATGTTGGTTCATCCCCTTTATATAAGAGTTTTAGGCATAAAAAGGTAATGATTTCCAAGTAACCAATCTACCCAGACAATAGTCTACACCCTAACCCCGTACTAAGTAACGGATGGGCATGAGGAGCTGCATAGATATCGTAGGTTGGGGTGTTAGTCCCATATGCAGACACTAGACAAAACTCAACCTATCACTCTTTCCCCTCAGTGCCTCGCAAGGCCCCACTGGAACCCTCCCCGGTTAAGGACAAGACATGACTAGAGAAGGTTATCTAATGTCTACAACCCTACGCCCCCGCTATGGTGAGATATGAAGTCATGGATAATAATTATTGGAAACATTTATCATTTAATTCTAATGATACGTTCATAGCCTATGGGTTTATATTTTTATTTGATTTTTTTTATTTAAAAAGTCACAGAGCTAATTTGTAATCCATTAATATATCAGAGTTTTGGTATTACAATATTTTCATAGAAATAAAAAGCAACCAATATAAAGTTTACCAAGCAAGTCTACCACTTGTTGAAAGAAAGGAATGTTAAGATTCAAGTGAGGATGCACACAAAATAATAGACTTTAAATAAGCATGAAAGTGCAAGGTAAAACAATTATATGGTTATGATGCGGAAGACTTATCGATATACAAGAAACATCTTATTGTAATCAATGATGATCCATAAAAAGATATATGAGTTAAATTTCATAAAGAAGATGTTTTTGTAAATCATTGTTCAATTAAAATCTTTAAGTTTAACAATAATGTAACCAAGCATGAGATAATGTTATCAAAAAGAGATTACTACAATGTTATTTTAATTCACAAATTCAACATATACAAAACATTGTAGAAAGCATGCTAGGTTATCTAGTGCATTTATATAGAAAAAGTATTATAGAATTTTAGCATTAGGATCCAATACTCATGAGAAGAAGTGTTATGAAAGATAATGATGTGCACATAAGTGTATTTTGAATAGAGTAAACAAATGTTTTAATCAAAAATACAAGAAATATGTAAAGTAAGAGCACAATAAAACACAAATAATTTTACTTCCACACACTTCAATGCACAAACAAAATGTACAACTACCAAGGTGCTTTGCACACACAATGCTCATTAAGACTTATCAGGGTGCAAAGTAGTGCTTGGGGATCACATATTTTATTTTAATGTTGAGACTAGTGATCCGGTGTACTTAAGAGTAAGTGGTTTTTATTTTGAAAGAAATATTTGATTTGCACAAGATACTTTACTATTCTTTCCAAGGTGCTCAACCTCACAACGCTTATTAAGACTTATCAGGAGGTTCAAGTAGTGCTTGGTGGAGTTATCTTTGCCACTTTATTTTATGATTTTTGTTTTGTACAAAGTTCGCAGAATACACTTGTTTTGCAAACCAATATAATTTATGAAAAACATAACCACTTTTCTTAACTCTTAAAAGTGCAAATAAAGGTAGTGTAGGTAAGATACTTGTGCAATTTTAATTCATTGTACTAATACAAAACATACACAAGCATTCTTAGATTAAACACATATGTAGACAATGCCAAAGTGAGTGAATAAATATCATTATCAAACATAAAACATTTACTCATACTTAAAGGCATGCTAAGCTTGGTTCTACACAACTTTGACAATATAATTGATGCACATATTAATAGATATATCAAAGCATGATGAAAAAAATGTTCAAAGTAGTTTGAAAAGATAAACTGCAACATTATAGAAGTTCTAAATGATGGGTTAAATCATGCTTGATTTTCAATGAAGTCCATACAGTATTTTTGATATTTTGAAGAATAATTTTGATTTAAAGTTTGAACTCGTAAGATTGATCTTGGACTTCCCGAGGACTACCTTGTGAGGGGTTCGCCCGGTACTAGGAGATGTGATGGGATGATAGCCTAAATCGCCCTTTCGCAAGATACATGTAAGTAGAAAATGTAAGTTCAAAAAAATACTTGTTCATATTTTTTTTTGTATTTTTGTATTTGATTTTTGCATATAGAAATCAAACGAATAACCGAAGATTTTTTTTTTTTTGTAATTTGGTTTTTGTAATTTTGTATTTTTATTTTTCAAAAATCAATTATAGGAATAGATGCAAAAATGAGTAGTACATATAAAATAATATATTTTTAGTGATTTTTCAGAATTTTAAAATTACAGAAAATCGAAAACTTGAGCTAGCGCCGGCATTAAGTCCTAGCGCCTGCGTTAGCTCACAGAGGGTGCTTATTTTAATCATATAGCCTAGATTTTCTTTGATTTTGCTTCTGATTTTTCTTAATTATGTTTGTGCAATGTAAGGCCTGTCTAATGAAGTGAAAAGATGAGAAGAAATCGCAAAAAGTTACGGAAGTTAAAATTTTAGTACATGGGTTTCACATTCATTAAAGTTCCATATTCATTAAACCTTAATTCTTGAGTTTTGCACAACCATTTAAGCTTAATTATTATTGAATATGCAAACAAAGAAGATATGATTAATGTTATGCCAAAGTTTGATAGTGTTTCAACTTACACAACTAGAATGAACTGAAGATTATATTTGATTTGATTTTGTTGATATCACGATGATTCTAAGGTCCAAACTTGACATAAATCACAATACGTACATAATATACCAACCATGGTTTTTGATATGAATTATGATATACGATTTTTAGAAAATTTTATCAAAGGACATCAATAGATTATGGTGGTGCGAGTGGCATTAGTATTTAAGACAATTAATCTTTCAATATGTCTTTTGTGATTTTCTTTATAATTTAGATAAATATCTCATAACAAATTTAGAGTTTGATTCATATGGATAATATAAGATATTTAGAAGCAATGAATATAAGAATAAAAGATAGGTCATCAAAATAAAATATGATTTTGAATTTTGATTAATTTGATTTATAAGATCATATTTCTTATAATATATAAGATGACTATAACATGATAGCTTAAAAAGAAAACAAAAAGAAAAAATAGAAAAGACATTACAACACATCATGAAGTAGAAATTTGTATATTTCAATTTGAAAATATTCCACTTCATGCATTTGGATGATACTAGTAGATGAGAGATTTGGGTATCCAAAGGGAACCAAGTGTAACGGTTCCTTTAGGTACCCAAATATAGCGTGATAATTTTTGGGGAGACGACAATGACCGAATTCTTTCAAGTGGAGTTAATGTTTCATTATTTATTTTGGGTCTCCATTCATATTTTGATTTAATATTATGCATCAAATTTCCATATTCATTAAACTTAGGTTTAAAATAATAATCACTTTTGAAATTATATTTCTTAGGAAATTTGTGCACATTAGAATTTAATTTGGGAGATACATAATGTGGGTTAGAATTCATTATGTTTGTGTGATTAAACATTCTACTAGGTGCATGTTTAATATGTTTTAACGTACTAGTAGAAGTTTTACACATGTTTGATGATAAACAAGAAATAAGATATTTAAAATTATTTAATCCTTTTTGAAAGAGTGATTTTAAAAATTCTAGTTTATAAGAGAGAATATTATTTTCGTTTATCAATTTTTCGTTATGTTCTTTTGAAATTAAAAGTTCTTTTTCTAAATCCTTGAATTTTTCTTTAATATTATTATAATCAAAAGAAGGTGTATAGTTTTCAAATGAAGAGCATGATTGAGATTCAAACACATCCTTTTTGGATTCTTCATTCACATTTTCTTTCAAAGTTTTATTTTCTAAACGTAATCTCTTATTAGCAATTTTTAATTTCTTCATTCTACAGTTAGCAATTTTTTGTATATGGAAATAAGATAAAGAATTAGACTTTCTTACAGCGCAATCGGAAGAGGCAAGATGTGAACATGATGTTCCTTTGTCAACTTCTTGGCCTTCCTTCTTTATAGATGAATTTTCATCTTCTCTTGATGAATTGCTCTCTTTGGCTAAGTCAATTTCCATGATTTCCATGGTTTTGCTACAAGAGAGATTTTCTTGAATAATGGTGGATGCTTTTATTTCCTTCTCTTCCTGTGTTTGTTCCATACCTGCAAGAGGGAGATCATAAGTTATCTCAAGAAAATTCCACATCTCGTATGCAGTAGGATAAGTATGAATGCGTTTGGAAATATTTTGAACTAACGCACAAAATAGACTATTCATAGATTTTGCATTTAAAACCATTTCATTTTTATTTAATACGCTAGGTGGCTTTTTAATAGTGATGTTCCAAACTTTTTCATCTAAAGCTTTAAGAAAATTTTCCATTAATATTTTCCATCCTTTAAAATTTCTTCCTTCAAATAGAGGTGGTGCTAGTGATTTTCCTTCTTCATAAAAATTTACCTGATAAGAAAATAAACGACGTAGGAGGCAAGCGCACATATCGCATGTAGTATATATGATAAAAATCATATCAAGGTCGTATTTAGTCCTGGGTCCCGTCGAGTATTGTTACTTCGAGCTACGGCTATTGTTTTATCGAAAAGATCGATTGATTTTTAAGTTTTCAATAATTTAGAAAGCAATAAATGATAATAATCGCGGGCTTGGTGTGCGTTTAGCAAAAACCAAGAAAAGCGATAAAAAGAAAAAGGACGCACTAAATTAAAAACTCATGCACTCTACGGGAATTTAAATGACTGAAATTAAAGGACAGAAATTAAAGGAATGCAGTCTCTACCCAAATGGGTAGAGAGGAAGTAAATGCGTGAGCAAGTTCTACCCAAACGGGTAGACGGGAAATAAATGCAGTGCAAGTTCTACCCAAACGGGTAAACGGGAAATAAATGCATGACAATAAAATAAAACTAAGCTATGAAGAGAAATAGCGAAAATATAAGTAATGAAAACATAAAACAACGAAAAGACGTAAATAAACAAACACATAAACGATAACATAAAACAAAAGCAAAAATAACGAAAACAATGAAGGAGGAAATTACGGGAACGAAACATAACGAGAACGAAAATTGCTTTGAAATGAAAATAAACGAAAACATAATATTCCGCTCTACTCTCTACCGCGTCAAGGAAGAAAAAGAACGAAAATTATGATGGCGAGTAAATTCGAATCAAAGCGAAAAAAGAGATAACCAAAATTCGAATTAAAATGAAAATAAACGAAAACGTAATATTCGGCACCATCGATTCCGTGTCAAGGAAGAAAAAGAGCAAAAGTTTACGAAGACGAATAAATTTGAATCTAAAGGAAAACCGATGTTATGGCGACAAATAAATCTAGCTAAAGAAAGAAAAATTGCAAAATTGAAGTGCGGATATGAAACCAAGTTTATGAATTGAAATACGGTGCAGAAATAAATCTAAGTTAGAAATTGAAATTGCAGTGCAGAAATGAAATTGCAAAATTGAAATTACGCTACGAATAAAAAATGCACGAAATAAAAACTAAATTTATTTATTACCATAATAACGGGGTTACACTAAATAAAATTGCAAAAATAAAAACATTACAATATTTAATTACAATATTTATAAAAACACTACAACATTTAAAAAGATTACAAATAATTACAACATTTAACTAATTTATATAAAAAACAAAACATGAAAATAAAATTACAACATTTATATAAGAAATTACAAAAATAAAATACAAAAATAAAATACAAAAACTAAGGTGGCAAGGATTGTGGAAGATCACCCAAAAAAGGGCAATCCAAGAGGAGGGAATTAGTGAGGGGGAGGGGCTCCTATTTATAGAGAAAATGGGCTGCATTTAGTAGTAAAAAAAGGAAAGAATTTGATAGCAGCTGGAAGAGCAGCTGGCGGGTAGCAGCTGGCCTGGTTCTAGAAGGTGGGGTGGGGTTAGAGGGCTGGAAGGTAAGCTGGCGGGCTGAGCTGGAGGTTGGATGGTGGGCTTCGGGCTTGCGCGTGGAGGCAGGGCAGCGGGTAGCAGGGCACGGGCGCGGGCAGCGGGCAGCGAGATAGCAGCTGGCGGATTAAATCTGCGCAAAATGGCGCTGGCCAGGTTTCGAACCGACCACCTTTGCCAAGGTTAAGCCAACCAAACCACTCGACCAAGCGCGCTTCTCTGTTTAGCAGGGGAACATTTTATTTATAATATATATTTACAGATATTTAATATATAAAATATATCAACTTTAATAAATTTAAAAACATATTTTTATTAACTTTATTTATAAAACAACTAACTAAAAAAAACGATTTTTTATTAACTTAGCATATATATATAAATATATTATAGTTTTATACAACATTATTATACACTAAATAAAATATACGTTTAAATAAAACATACACTAAATAAGATACACAAAATATATATATACTTATTATTATTACATATATACATATATGTATTTATTACATATATACATATATACTATTTATTATTACATATATACATAAATATATATGTATTAAAAATATATCAATATTTATTTATACTTATAATATTTACATATATTTACATATATTTACAAACAAGATAAAACAAGCTATTATTTTAATAATTTACATATTGCATGTACAAAAATACCTAAATTAGGCTAGAAATTATATTAAAAATATGTAATATTTTCTATTCATCAAATACCCCCATACTTAAGCTTTTGCTATTCCAGAGCAAAAAGTAAGGGATACCTATAAGACGTTTAATTAAATTTCTAATTACTAAAGTTTTTATTTAATCAAAAGTGAGATCGAAATAAATTTAGGAGATTTAAAGAGGTAAGTCCTAAATTATGAAGATGATTTAAAAAGAGCGAAAAAGTTTTAGCGAGACTTCTAAAGTTAGTTAAATAGCCTCGAATATTGCAGTCTTTGGCGCCTTTAATTAGAGTAGAATTATATAAAACTTTAACTTTTTAAAGAAAATTTTTAAGAATAAATAAAACCTACCAATTATGCTCTCGCAAACTTTTTAAATTAAAATCTAGCCTACAATTTTATTGGCTAAGGGGTAGGGGAAAAAATGTAGCATTGGCAAAAAGAAGAGTGCTTGGATTAGGGGTGATGGATTTAATCCTCTCACCCCCACCATTTTGGTGGTTTTGCTTTGATTCCCAGCGTTGGTTTACGGGGGATAATTGAAATCTTTTTAAACTTAACCCAATGCCCGTGTTTACGTAATTTTATTTTTTATTCCCATTGACACGGGAATTCTTTTAATAATATTGGGTGCCTGTGTTTACGGAATCTTTTTATTCCCATTGACACAGGATTTCTTTTAAAACTTCTTCTTTTACTTTTTTTTATGCCAAGCTAAAGGGGTGAGGGTTTCAAAAGAAAAACAAGAATAATAAAAAAGGATTTGAGAGCAAAATTTAGTAGATTAGAATATTCCTAAAGTTTCACAAGTTTCGACTTAGAATAATTGAATCTAAAAAAGGTTTGCCAATTTAATACAAAAGCAAATCTATTTAGTGTTAACTCGAGGTAGTGCTACAAATTTTGTTCTCAAATTGAATTAAAATCACAAAATATTTTTTACTACTAAAATTCCAAAAATTTAAACCTACAAACTATGATACAAATAAAATGGTTTTAGTAAATCAAAAATAATGAAAAACGCTTAAAGATAAACCTAACCTAGCCTTAGAAGTAACAAAAAGCTAAGTAGGGGTTTTATTATTTTTTTTTTGGATTTTTTGATATGTTTTTTCATCATTTTTTTTGGAGTTTTTAAGATATATATTATTATTATTATTATTATTATTATTTTTGGGATTTTTTTTTAATTTCTTATAACAAAATACATATATACAAATACTTAATAAAAGAAACAAAGATAGAATAAAAATGAAAAAAATACATACAAAATAAATTTTTTTGTTTTTTCCTAATGATTTTTTTTTTCATCAAATTTTTTTGATTTTTTTTAAAGAAATGTACATTAATAAAAGAGGAAAAGAAAAAAAAAAGAGAAGGAAAAACATTTTTGGTGTTATGACAAAATGAATTTTGTTATAACAAAATTTTAAGTACATTTTTCATCTTTTTTTTTTATTTTGATTTATAACAAAATACATATGTAAATACATATATATTTACATTAATACTAAAAAAAGGGAAAAGAAAGAGAAAGACATATATTTTTTGTATGTTATGACAAAATTTTTGTGAATTTTGTTATAACAAAATTTTTTAGTAAAACTTTTAATCATTTTTTTTTGGATTTTGATTTATTATTATAAATAAGGATTTTTATATACAAATAAAAGACATAAACATAAAACATTTATATAAATTTTTTTTTGTGTGTTTTTTCTAAGTTAATTAATGTTTTTTTTTTGGATTTTTCATTTGATTTCCTATTTACATATAAAATTGTTCTTACAAAAAAAAGAAAAATAAAAGGAGGGACAAAGATGTTGCAGCATAATTTTATTATGTTGTAACAAATTTTGCTATTTTATTTATTTTGTCATTTTTTGGTTTTTTCTAAGTAAAAAAATGGGGGGGGGGGGGCAAAAATAATTACAAAAAGAGGGAAAACATATTTTTTTTTTGGTTTTTCTAATTATAGGGGCAATAATTACAAAAAGAGGCTAAACGCCATACCCCCATACCCCCATACTTAAAATCAACATTGTCCCCAATGTTGAAGTAAGTATGAGAAACAATTCTATATATGTACAAAAGCATGAAAAAGAGGAAAAAGAAAATACAAGGGGGGGAAAAAGCAGGGGGAAAAAGCAAGCCCCTATTTTGGAGACGGGATAACCAGAATAATTTCCTGCAAAAGATGTTAAAACATAATAATAAAGGTTTAGGTACATGGGGGGCGATAAAAATGATAAAATCATATGCATATATATATATATAAGTTTTTTATTTGTTTTTCCAATTTTTATTAGTTACAAAATAAAAAATAAAAAATAAAACATATATACATAAAGCAAAACTATATATATATATTTTTTGGAAAGTTTTCTAAATATATTTTCATCATTGTTAAAATATGCATATATATAAAAACCTTTATACTTAATAAAAAAGAGAAAAATAAAGAGAAACTTTAAAATAAAAAGCAAAGAAGAAGAAGTGAAATGAAAGGATAAAAGTAATAGGGTTTCCCCTTTTCAAAATATCGACAAAAATCCCCTTTCGGGTCTGTCGAGTAATCCTACTTCGAGAAAACTACCTATTATTCTATCTCAAAAATTCCAAAAATTCTTTTTGATTTATGTTTCAAAATTGTCCATTATTTTGTTATTTTAATTAGAGTATTATTTTGTTTTGTTTAAATATGCATATATAATCTTAATGAAAATAAAATAAAAATCATACCATTTTTTATGCATATTTATATACAAAATTAAACTTAATAAGTAATAAAACTTAAGAAAGAGAAAAAAAACAAAGAAAGAAAACAAAACATATATTTTTTTATTTTTCAATATTTTCATTATCATTTTTTTTTATTTTTCAAAATTTAGCCAAATATTTACATATATAATTTACATATATAAAACCTAAAAATAAAAATAAGAAAGAAAGAAAAAAAAGGAAAAAGATATTTACAAAAAGAAAGATACATAATTATATTAATTTTTTTTGGATTTTTCTTATATGTACATTTATATACATAATGATACTAAAAAAAGGATCAAAAATAATAAGAACAAGAAAGAGAAAAACAAAGTAAAAAGAACATTTATGATTTTTGGTTTTTTCTATATCACAAAAAGGATGAAATATATATATATATATAAAGTAAAACCATATATATTTTTGGAGTTTTCTAAATGTATTTTCATCATTTTTGAAATACGCATATTCAAATTTATATTAAAACATAAGAAAAAACAAAATTTATAAAGAAAATCTTTAAGATGAAAAGCAAAGAAGAAAATGTAGAAATAATAAGGTAAAAGCAACGGGGTTTCCTCTTTTCAAAATATCGACAAAAATCCCCTTTCGGGTTTATCGAGTAATCCTACTTCGAGAAAATGAACTATTGTCCTATCTTAAAATTCCTAGAATTCCTTTTGATTTTGGTTTTAAAGCCTTTCATTATTTTTTTTCACTTTGAAATTTGAAATAATATGTTTTCAAATATGCATATAAAAACTTAATGAAACAAATAGAAATCCTATCATTTTTTTTGAGTTTTCTTATATGCACATTTATATACAAATTAAAGCTTAATAAAAATAAAAGTAACTTAATATAAAAAAAAGAAAAAAAGAAAAAAAAGAAGAACAAATATTTTTTGTATTTTTCTAACTTTTTCATTATCATTTTTTTTCTTTATTTATAATGGATGATAAAAAAGGATATAATATATCTATATACTAATACTTAACAAAAAAGAGTGAAAAAATAATTTTTTTGGATTTTTTATAAGAATATTTCATCATTTTTTTGGTTTTTAATTTTTTTATATTTACAAATTAAAGCTTAAGAAAAAGAGAAAACATATATTTTTGGGTTTTTTTGGGGTTTTTTTTTTTAATTTTTTTTTATGTTTTTTTAAGATGATAAAATCAATAGTGTATATTTTTTTTGCAATATCGATGAAATTCCCCGGCAACGGTGCCAAAAACTTGATAAGAAAATAAACGACGTAGGAGGCAAGCGCACCTATCGCGTGTAGTATATATGATAAAAATCATATCAAGGTCGTATTTAGTCCTGGGTCCCGTCGAGTATTATTACTTCGAGCTACGGCTATTGTTTTATCGAAAAGATCGATTGATTTTTAAGTTTGCAATAATTTAGAAAGCAATAAATGATAATAATCGCGGGCTTGGTGTGCGTTTAGCAAAAACCAAGAAAAGCGATAAAAAGAAAAAGGACGCACTAAATGAAAAACTCACGCACTCTACGGGAATTTAAATGACTGAAATTAAAGGACAGAAATTAAAGGAATGTAGTCTCTACCCAAATGGGTAGAGAGGAAGTAAATGCGTGAGTAAGTTCTACCCAAACGGGTAGACGGGAAATAAATGCAGTGCAAGTTCTACCCAAATGGGTAGACGAGAAATAAATGCATGACAATAAAATAAAACTAAGCTATGAAGAGAAATAGCGAAAACATAAGTAATGAAAACATAAAACAACGAAAAGACGTAAAATAAACAAACACATAAACGATAACATAAAACAAAAGCGAAAATAACGAACACAATGAAGGAGGAAATTGCGGGAACGAAACATAACGAGAACGAAAATTGCTTTGAAATGAAAATAAACAAAAACATAATATTCCGCTCTACTCTCTACCGCGTCAAGGAAGAAAAAGAACGAAAATTATGACGGCGAGTAAATTCGAATCAAAGGGAAAAAAGAGATAACCAAAATTCGAATTAAAACAAAAATAAATGAAAACGTAATATTCGGCACCATCGATTCCGTGTCAAGGAAGAAAAAGAGCAAAAGTTTACGAAGACGAATAAATTTGAATCTAAAGGAAAACCGATGTTATGGCGACAAATAAATCTAGCTAAAGAAAGAAAAATTGCAAAATTGAAGTGCGGATATGAAACCAAGTTTATGAATTGAAATACGGTGCAGAAATAAATCTAAGTTAGAAATTGAAATTGCAGTGCAGAAATGAAATTGCAGAATTGAAATTACGCTACGAATAAAAAATGCACGAAATAAAAATTAAATTTATTTATTGCCATAATAACGGGGTTACACGAAATAAAATTGCAAAAATAAAAACATTACAACATTTAATTACAACATTTATAAAAACACTACAACATTTAAAAAGATTACAAAAAATTACAACATTTAACTAATTTATATAAAAACAAAACATGAAAATAAAATTACAACATTTATATAAGAAATTACGAAAATAAAATACAAAAATAAAATACAAAAACTAAGGTGGCAAGGATTGTGGAAGATCACCCAAAAAAGGGCAATCCAAGAGGAGGGAATTAGTGAGGGGGAGGGGCTCCTATTTATAGAGAAAATGGGCTGCATTTAGTAGTAAAAAAAGGAATGTGAAAGTGCACAGTTAACCTCACTAGAATTCTCTAGAGGGGGGGGGGGGGGTGAATAGAGATTTAAAATATTTTGTGCAAAGTAAATATATATGTGTATGATCACAGATTAGAGCTTACACACACACACACCAACACGAATTAAACAAATAAAGAAAGTAACTGCAAGAAAATAAATCACAGCACAACACAAGAAAATATAGTGGTTCCCCAAACTTTGGGTAATCCACTCTTCTACCCCCTTGGTAGGAATTCACTATCTTGCACTGAGTCTTTTGATAAGGAGACTCTTAGAACCACCCTGAGTCTTTTGATAAGGAGACTCTTAGAACCAACTGAGTCTTTTGATAAGGAGACTCTTAGAACCGGTACAACTGAATTTTTTGAAGAGTGATTCTAAAAACTCTTTTACAATATGTAAGAATGAAAATAAGAAAAAGGAAAAGAAGTATTTAAAACAAGAATGAATCTTCTTCCTAGCAAGAAGATTGGAAGTACAAGAAGTAGTGAATTAAATCTTTCTTCTATAGAGAGAAGAAGATTTGTAGCTTTTCTCTCTTATGTGAGAGCTATCAGAATTTGCAGCAGAGTGGCTTCAGAAGAAGAAGGAGAAGATGAAGGCTTTGTCTCTGCAGCACACTATCACTTTTCTCAGCTTATCTCTCTATTCTTTTGGGAGCTTTTCCTCTATTTCAAATGTATGTGGTAGATCACTCGGTCCACTTTCTCTGCCGACCTCCTTGGTTATTTATAGCTCTGTTCATTAAAATAACACTATAGAAGAGTAATCAATTAGTAGGCAGAGTATTAGAAAGAAAGAGAAATTTACATAACAGTTATATCCATAGAAAGACAGATTAATCTGATTTCAAATAATGTCCATAAAGGATTTAATCAATTTAGCCAAGAATCTAATAGAAGGAAAGAATGATTCAGAACGGCTATAAAATAATAACATTATTCCATACAAATCAGATCTACTGAAAGAAGGAAAGAGATCTGGCGCATATTTAAATCTGTCACATAAATCGACGTGCGTCGATTACCATTCGACGTAAGCGTCGAATTCATCCTGGCTGGACGTCGAGAGTAGAATAAGGAAGGTGCGTCGACAATGGTGCGTCGACTAGAAATCAGAGTAACGTCGACAACATATACGTCGAAATCTTCCTAGAGTTATTTCGACTCAATCTGAAGGAAACGTCGATTACATTTCGACATTGCATCGAATACTATTCGACGCATATTTACTTAGCCTTATTTTTCATTCATAGAATTCTTCTTTAACTCATTTCTAGGGGTTAAGAGAAATCATTTTCCCAACAATCTCCCCCTATTTGTCTTAACCCTATTTAGAGGGAAATTGTACTAGCATATAATTAACCCAGCACAACATTTGTAAGGATAAGAAATATATTAAATAATCAGAAGAGAAAGTGGAATAAGAAAGCATATGACAAGTATTTGTCTTTCACAGAAATTTAAACTAGAAACTTCTTTTTGTACATGAAGTTAACAAAAGCAGAATAAAGTTTCCTAGATAAGTTTTCAATTGCATCAAGAATGTAGCCCCTGACTCTATCAGGTCGTTCCTGGACATTCCTGATGATTGTATGCAGTTTTTCCAATAGTTTATCACCATCAGGGATTGTGTCATTTATGGAGTAGCCTTTGCTGATGATGATTGCTGCTTTTTCATCAATCATCTCAATTGTAATGTTTTGAACTTTCTTTTCAGTATGCTTGATCTCAGGTGGTTCCTTGTTATCAACCTTGGGCCTATATATTGTTTTCTTTTCTGATTGCTGCTTCTCTGGAATGTCAGCCTTTTTTTCTTTCCCTTTCCAGGGTGAGGCATGCCACTTGTCTAATTTTATAGGTCTGTTGGGCTTCTTGTAGGGAATGTAAGTATCTTCTGTACACCCTACACCCTTCTTGTCTTTTTGACCTTTATCTAGGATGATCCCTGCCTGAGGGTTTTCTTTTGATAAGATTCAATATCAAACAATTTCTTTGGAATTCTGATAGAAGATTCAGCAAGAATTTGTTCTTTAGTCATTCCCTTGTTGATCTTTTCCATCCATGCAATCCTTTTATCTTCCACTTCTTTCCTAGCTGCTTCATATTCATACAGTTCTCTTTCTCTTATCTCTTCATGCCTCTTTTCCATGTCAGGGTCATGGTACTCCTTCACAGGGCTGTTAGGAGTGATAATATGCATCTTTTCAAATCTTTTTATTTGCTCACATGCTTTTTTATACTTCCTTTCTTTTGCATACTCTCTCCTTTCTTCTTTGGAGAAGTTTTGCCAGTAGGGAATGGCTTCTCTTTTCCTTTTCATCTGTCCTCCTGAACTTTGCCTAGGTAGGATTTGTTTGGAGAAGCTTGCCACTTGTGGAGGTAGAGGTAGCAAAGGAGGTAGAGAAGAAGGTTGAAGTGGAGGTAGAGATGAAGGAGAGTGAGTTTTCTCTTTGGGTGGAGAGGGAAAAATATCAAGAAGAGGAGTCTATTCTGCAAGAGAAGGCAAAATGACTTCAGGTAGAATGATCTCTGCTGAGGGATGATTGTCTCCTCCAAGCTCTTTTGTAGGGATGTCCTCAAGTAGAGGTGTCTTCAGCTTGATGTAACTGGCAGAGAAGCCAAAGGAGTGATGTTGAAGTTCCTCCTCACATAAGGGTGCATCAATCCATATATGTCCATTCCAATCATCAGAGGTGACTGCTTCTTCCTCCCCCTGGATTTCTGGGTTCTTTACTACAGGAATCTCCCTCTGGTTATATGGATTATCAATTCTGAATTCTGAATCCACAACATGCTCCCCTTCAGTGTTGTAAGAGGAAGATTCACCAAAGTGTTTGATGAAGGTGTAGTCAGAGTGATTTGAGAGGAGTGGAGCCTATAATGGAATTGGAGTAATAGTTAGAGAGAATACTTAGAGTTGGACAGAAGAGAGTTAAATCTGAGCTTTAAGTGAGATAAAGACCTGGCAAGAGGGGTTTCTGGAGCAACTCTCCCCCTGGTTTATATCTTTCAGGAAGGATGTAAACCTTTGTGGCGACAGAGGTTCTTCTCGAAGAAGAGCATGAAGCTCAGGAAGAGAGGCAGATTGGGTGGCCAATTTGGCTTCACAGGTGGTGATCATATTTGCACATTCATTGGAGAAGTTGGTTAGACTTGTCTGGAAGTCGGTGAGAAGATTTTCCAGAGCATCGTTCATCGCTTTGATAAGGGCAGTTTGAACAGGAGTAGGCGCCATTGATGCAGAAGGAGAGAGAGGTGGAAGACAGAGTTTTGGCGGGTTCAAAAAGGTATATGTTATGAAATAAGAAGTATTATTTAAAGAAGATGAAACGTCGAGAAAGGAAACAGAAATCAAGGTAATCCAATCGTCAGAAGAGGAAGTAAGGATTTGATTCTAATTTTAACCTGAAGTCGTCGTTACGTCGAATGGATGTCGACATTTGCGTCGATATAGAGTTGGCGCTCCGTGGAGATTGGCCAGCCTGGAGCTCTATCGACGTGATCATAGTAATGCGTTGATATGAATTCGTCGGTGCGTCGATAAAAGATCGTCGTAACTTTGTCTGATGGAAATTGGTGCCAGCGTCGAGTTTATCTCGACGGAGCGTCGATATCTATTCGACGCATCTGCAAGAAGTTTTCTTAGATTGTCGGATTCCTTTAGAGTTCCCTAACAATGGTGTTTACAAGCTTCCATCAAGCATTCCTAAGGTGTTTATGAAGTAGTTGTGCTTGGTTTCATCCAAGGGTTTTGTAAAAATGTCTGCTCTTTGATTTTCTGTGGGTATATATTCTAAGGTTATCTTACCTTTTTCAACATTGTCTCTAAGGAAGTGATGTCTGATCTCTATGTGTTTGGTTCTACTATGAAGGACTGGGTTAGATGCTATAGATATAGCACTAGAGCTATCACAATAAATCTTAGAGTTATTGACTTCCAGTTTGTAGTCAAGAAGCTGATTTTGCATCCACAAGATTTGTGAACAACAGCTCCCAGCAGCTATATATTCAGCCTCTGCTGTTGAGGTTGAGACTGAGGTTTGTTTCTTACTAAACCAAGAGATTAATCTGTCACCTAGGAATTGCCAAGTGCCAGATGTGCTTTTTCTATCAACCCTACATCCAGCATAGTCTGCATCTGAGAAACCTATTAATTCAAAGTTGGTTTCTGCTGAATACCATAGACCTAGTTCAGGAGTTCCCTTTAGGTATCTAAGAATCCTTTTTACAGAGGTGAGATGGGATTCCTTTGGTTCAACCTGAAATCTAGCACATATGCAAGTTGCAAACATAATGTCAGGTCTGCTGGCAGTGAGATATAGAAGGGATCCTATGATTGCCCTATATGTCTTTTGATCTATTGATTTTCCTTTATCATCTTTTTCTATAATGGCATTGGTTGCCATGGGTGTTTTCATGGTAGATGCTGATTCCATACCAAACTTTTTGATTAGCTCTTTAGTATATTTTGATTGTGAGATAAAGATTCCTTCACTATTTTGTTTTACTTATAGCCCTAGGAAGTATGAGAGTTCTCCCATACTACTCATTTCAAATTTAGATTGCATTAGATTAGCAAATCTTTTACACAGTTTAGGATGAGTTGAGCTAAAGATAATGTCATCTACATATATTTGAACAAGGAGGAGTTGGTTTTTATGGGTTCTAGTAAAGAGTGTCTTGTCTACTTTTCCTCTTTCAAAGGAATTTTCTAGAAGAAAATTTGAGAGAGTTTCATACCAAGCTCTAGGTGCTTGCTTAAGACCATATAGAGCTTTGTTAAGTCTATAAACAAAGTTAGGAGAATAAGGATTAACAAAACCTGGTGGTTGCTCCACATATACTTCTTCTTGAAGATCACCATTTAGAAAAGCACTCTTGACATCCATTTGGTATACTTTCATCTTCATGAAGGCTGCATAGGCAAGAAAGAGCCTGATTGCCTCTAATCTGGCTACTGGAGCAAAGGTCTGGTTGTAGTCTATCCCTTCTTCTTGTCTATATCCTTGTGCTACAAGTCTTGCCTTGTTCCTGACAATTACTCCAGTGGAATCTAATTTGTTTCTATATACCCATTTATGCCAATCACTGGGTAGTTTCTTGGTCTTTCCACTAAATTCCATACTTTGTTTCTTTCAAATTGGCCTAGTTCTTCTTGCATGGCCATAATCCAGTGAGGATCACAATTTGCTTCCTCAAACTTCTTTGGTTCAACTTGTGATAGAAAGCATTGGAGCACCATCCCAGTGGAGACCTGGTGTCTTGTTCTTACTCCTGTATTGGGGTCTCCAATTACTTGAGTTTGTGGATGATCCTTCAAATTGATCCCTGTTCTGCTTGAACTTGTCAGTTGTTCTTCTTCTTCATTCTCAATGAGATCATTGTTCAATTGTTCTTCCTAAACCATGTTCTCTTGTGGAAATGGATCTTGAATGCTCTTTTCTGAGGTTTCTTGTTCAGACTCCTCACTTGGTTCCTCTAACTGGTTTTCCTCTCCATTATCTGTATTCTCTAGAGTTAGTTGCTCAAGCTGGGTTTCTATGCTGTTGTTTTCCTGTGGAAAAGAACTGGTGGGAGTCTCCTCCCCCTTAAGTAGCATGTTAGTTTCATCAAATACAATGTGCATGGATTCTTCAATTTTAAGAGTTCTTCTATTGTAGCACCTATAGGCTTTACTAGATGATGAGTATCCCAGAAATATTCCATCATCAGACTTCTTGTCAAATTTGGCAAGATGATCTTTCCCATTGTTTAGAATAAAGCAAGCACATCCAAAAAATTTAAAATATTTAACAGTGGGTGTTTTATTTTTCAGGAGCTCATATGGAGTCTTTGATTTAGTTTTGTGTATGAGGCTTCTATTTAGAACATAGTTTGCAGTGTTGACTGCTTCAGCCCAAAAGGTTTTTGGTAATCCTGATTCTGCAAGCAGGGTCCTTCCTGATTCTATTAAGGTTCTATTCTTCCTCTCAGCAACTCCATTTTGTTGAGTTCTAGGTGCTGAGAAGCTTTGTTTAATACCTTTTTCCTCACAGAGACTACAAATCATCTAATTCTCAAATTCAGTCCCATGGTCACTTCTTATAATTGAAACATTGGAGTTGAACTCAGATTGAATTTATTTTATGAATTTTGAGAGAATTTTATGGGTTTCAGATTTAACCCTTAGAAAGAATACCCAGCTAAACCTAGAATAATCATCAACAATAACCAAGGCATAGGATTTTCCACCCAAGCTCTGAGTGGATATGGGACCAAAGAGATCCATGTGTAGTAAGTATAGGGCCCTGGGAGAGTCATCCTTACCAATGGGTTTGAAAGATGATTTGGTCTGTTTTCCCAGTTGGCAAGGTCTGCATGGAGAATCCTTAGAGTACCTACCCTTTGGTAAACCTCTGACTAGGTTATTCTTTGCTAGTTTACTAATGGTTTTGTAGTTTAGATGACCTAGTCTCCTATGCCATAGTTCATTTTTATCTATGATATTGTTGAATAAGCAAACTTCTGTGGGTGAAGAGCTAAAGTCCACTACATATACTTTTCCTTTTCTAGTTCCATTTAGTACTGTAGCACCAGTCTTGATATCAATAATATGGCAGAATAGTGTGGTGAATTTTACTTCATACCTACCATTTTCACATATCTAACTTATACTTATCAGATTGTGCTTTAGTCCTTTGACTACTGCCATATTCTTGAAGGTGACTTTCCCTTCTTTGAAATCTCCAAAGCCCTTGGTTTGGCCACAGCTAGAATCTGCAAAGGTTACTGATGGTCCAAGTCTATCCTAAAGGTGATTAATAGGTTTTGCATCCTGTCATGTGCATGGAGCATCCACTGTCCAAGTACCACACCATCCTGGAGATGTGATACATCTGCACATAGAATTTTAAACATTAGTTTGGACCCTGCTGAGCTAGTGTCCCTTCCTCTCATTAATAAAAGATTTAATAAAAGAATAAGTGGGTTTTTCAGGATATCCTTCCTTCTTATGGGGTACTGGCTTATCATACCAATCTTCTTGGATGATATCACAGAAATAATGTTCATAATAGAAGGACATGGATTGAGAGACCTGTTTGGAAACATAAAATTTTCTGTCTGAATTATTGCGTCGATAGGGATTCGACGTAGACTTATGATTGCGTCGATATGAATTCGACGTAGGTTTATGGTTGCATCGATATAGAGTCGACGCTTTCTTCATTCTGAGTCTACTTTCAGTCGAAGCATGAGAGAGGTTGCGTTGAGTATAAGTCGGCGCATTTTGGTATAAGCGTCGATTAGTACTCGACGCACGTTGGTAAGAATTCGATGCATGTTCAAATTTTTCCTGAGGATATTTTCCTAAGATTCCTTTATCTGTAATGGGATTAGGTTTATTAAAAACAGTGGTTATTTCAGGACTTTCTTGTGATCTTTCTCCTGTTAGATAATTCTCCCTAGTGAAGTGAATTGGATGTTTCCAGACAGATTCGCTGGAAGTTTGAGGTTTAGATGCTTCATTAGTATTCTGATTTAGCTGTCTAAATCTATTAGTGAGATTCTCAGAAATGTTTTTGAGCTTCTGACCTTTCCCATTAAGAGAGTCTTCAAAGACTTTAGCCTTTGCAAGCTCCTTTCTTAGTGTTAGATTTTCTGAATAGATTTTGTCTAATTCCTCTTCTGAGAGTTCTAGATTGAGCTTATAATTTTTATGATGTGTATTTACCTGTTTGAGATTTTTTAATTCAATTCTTAATTCTTTTACTTCTTTTTCAGATTTGATTAGATCTAAACAGAATTCTTTGAAACTTTGTTTGAAGTCAGTAGAAGAGAAATCTATATTATCAAGTATATTTACTATGGATGTATCATCAAGCTTCTCAGTGTACATCAGACAGGTTTCCTCTTGCTTGACCTCTTGCTGATCATCATCTGATGAGGTACTTTCTTCAGATTCTGAATCACTCCAAGATTGAGCAATGAATCCTTTTTTTTTCTTCTTCTTCTTCTTCTTTAGATCTGTTCTTTTTAGATCCTTCTTATTGTTGATCTCTTTAGGACAATCAGGTGCAATGTGTCCAGGTTTCCTGCAAGAGTAGCATATAATTTCTTTAGTAGGTGTTTTATTATACCTGGTTTTTGAATCTCTTCCTCTGGATCCTTCTGTTTTGATCCACTTCTTGAACCTTCTGGCCAGTAGACTGATCAGCTCCTCATCACTTGTAGAGGGTACTCCTTCAACAGCTTTCAAAGCAATACTCTTTTCTTTTGGGAGTGGAAAAGCCTTTTCTTTTTCTTCTTTCTCAGCCCTTGTTTTCAACAGTTGTTCATAGGATTTCAATTTTCCCAATAGGACATCTGTTGAGATTTCTTTTTGACTTCTGGAGTCTTTGATTGGCCAGATTCTTGAATCCCAAGAGCTAGGGAAGCAAGTCAGCAATTTGTCATTTATCTCAGTAAGAGATATGTCCTTCTCAAGTGTTCTCAATTCATTGACTATGAGGCTGAATCTTGAATACATGTCAGCAACACTTTCACTTTCTTTCTTTTGGAAGTTTTCATATTGGGAGATGAGTAGTGCCTTTCTGTCCTTTTTCTCATCAGCACTTCCCTCAACCATTTTGGTGAGAGCTTCCCATACTTCCTTAGCTGACTCACACTCAGCAATCTTTTAGAAGATTTCATCCGAGAGAGTTGAAACTAGGATATTCATAGCCTTGGCATCATATGCTTGGGCTTTCTTTTCCTCTTCTGTCCATTCAGCCTTTGGGGCAAGTGTTTCAGTTACTTTTCCACTTGAATTCTTTTTGAATGGATTGGGGGGACCTGTCATGACAACATTAAATAATTCATCATCAATAGAGTTTAAATAGATTCTGATTCTTGTTTTCCAAAGTGCAAACTTTTCAAGGTTGCAAGTTGCTGGTGGAAGCATAATCTTTGATTTGTGCCATGAAAATAATTTTGTAGAAAAAAAAAATATATATATATATATAAGGTAGGACCTTTTTGATCAAGCAGTTAACCTTTTTAGATCAACCTGCCTCTGATACCAATTGAAAGTGCACAGTTAACCTCACTAGAATTCTCTAGAGGGGGGGGGGGGTGAATAGAGATTTAAAATATTTTGTGCAAAGTAAATATATATATATATATGTGTATGATCACAGATTAGAGCTTCCACACACACACCAACAAGAATTAAACAAATAAAGAAAGTAACTGCAAGAAAAGAAATCACAGCACAACACAAGAAAATATAGTGGTTCCCCAAACTTTGGGTAGTCCACTCTTCTACCCCCTTGGTAGGAATTCACTATCTTGCACTGGGTCTTTTGATAAGGAGACTCTTACAACCACCCTGAGTCTTTTGATAAGGAGACTCTTAGAACCAACTGAGTCTTTTGATAAGGAGACTCTTAGAACCAGTACAACTGAATTTTTTGAAGAGTGATTCTAAAAACTCTTTTACAATATGTGAGAATGAAAATAAGAAAAAGAAAAAGAAGTATTTAAAACAAGAATGAATCTTATTCCTAGCAAGAAGATTGGAAGCACAAGAAGTAGTGAATTAAATCTTTCTTCTATAGAGAGAAGAAGATTTGTAGCTTTTCTCTCTTATGTGAGAGCTATCAGAATTTGCAGCAGAGTGGCTTCAGAAGAAGAAGGAGAAGATGAAGGCTTTGTCTCTACATCACACTATCACTTTTCTCAACTTATCTCTCTATTCTTTTGGGAGCATTTCCTCTATTTCAAATGTATGTGGTAGATCACTCGGTCCACTTTCTCTGCCGACCTCCTTGGTTATTTATAGCTCTGTTCATTAAAATAACACTATAGGAGAGTAATCAATTAGCAGGCATAGTATTAGAAAGAAAGAGAAATTTACATAACAGTTATATCCATAGAAAGATAGATTAATCTGATTTCAAATAATGTCCATAAAGGATTTAATCAATTTAGCCAAGAATCTAATAGAAGGAAAGAATGATTCAGAACGGCTATAAAATATTGACATTATTCCATACAAATCAGATCTACTGAAAGAAGGAAAGAGATCTGGCGCATATTTAAATCTGTCACATAAATCGACGTGCGTCGATTACCATTCGACATAAGCGTCGAATTCATCCTGGCTGGACGTCGAGAGGAGAATAAGGAAGGTGCGTCGACAACAGTGCGTCGACTATATTAGATGCGTCGACTAGAAATCAGAGTAACGTCGACAACACATACATCAAAATCTTCCTAGAGTTACTTCGACTCAATCTGAAGGAAACGTCGACTACATTTCGACGTTGCGTCGAATACTATTCGACGCATATTTACTTAGCCTTATTTTTCATTCATAGAATTCTTCTTTAACTCATTTCTAGGGGTTAAGAGAAATCATTTTCCCAACATAAAGAATTTGATAGCAGCTGGAAGAGCAGCTGGTGGGTAGCAGCTGGCCTGGTTCTAGAAGGTGGGGTGCGGTTAGAGGTCTGGAAGGTAAGCTGGCGGGCTGAGCTGGAGGTTGGCTAGTGGGCTTCGGGCTGGCGCGTGGAGGCAGGGCAGCGGGCAGCAGGGCACGGGCGCGGGCAGCGGGATTGCAGCTGGCGGATTAAATCTGCGCAAAATGGCACTGGCCAGGTTTCGAACCGACCACCTTTGCCAAGGTTAAGCCAACCAAACCACTCGACCAAGCGCGCTTCTCTGTTTAGCAGGGGAACATTTTATTTATAATATATATTTACAGATATTTAATATTGAAAATATATCAACTTTAATAAATTTAAAAACATATTTTTATTAACTTTAATTATAAAATAACTAACTAAAAAAAAAACGATTTTTTATTAACTTAGTATATATATATAAATATATCATAGTTTTATACAACATTATTATACACTAAATAAAATATACGTTTAAATAAAACATACACTAAATAAGATACACAAAATATATATACTTATTATTATTACATATATACATATATGTATTTATTACATATATACATATATACATATATACTATTTATTATTACATATATACATAAATATATATTTATTAAAAATATATCAATATTTATTTATACTTATAATATTTACATATATTTACATATATTTACAAACAAGATAAAACAAGCTATTATTTCAATAATTTACATATTGCATGTACAAAAATACCCAAATTAGGCTAGAAATTATATTAAAAATATGCAATATTTTCTATTCATCATTACCCCACTAGTAGAAGCGAGATCATGAGACGTCATTATTCCTGGTTGTTAAGCCGATTGGAATGAAACCTGGCTCTGATACCACTTGTTGTATCGATAGGCGCCCTCAGAGGGGGGGTGAATAAGGGTTTTAAAAACTTATATTACATTTTGTAATACTTGAAATAATAAGAGATCAAAATAGTGATTTTGAATAAAGATCTAAACTGTTTTATAATAAAAGAGATGATAATAAACAATTTAGAGAAATGAAGAATAAATCATTTTTATTACAAAAGGAGAGACATGATTACTATTAATGATTTACAAAACTAGATTTCTATGACGCTAGAAATCTAAGGCGAATAATAATAAAACTCTTTTTCGTTTTCTATCCCGACTCGTATCCCCATGAATTGGTGGTCCTAGCCTATCCTTCCCCGGATACGGCCTCAATCCGCTCTAGCCAATCCTTCACCGGATATGGCCTTGAGCACCCCCTAGATCTACACGCTAGACCTAGTCGCCAACACGAGATGAGTTTCTGCCCTAAGTCCTGCCCAGACCTAGTCGCCAACACGAGGCGAATTCTCTAACGGTTACAAAAGATATGAAATGACAATAATGTAAAAACTCCCTATATTGATCTCTTGGAGAAGTAGACGAAGACCCGCAGAGTATGATCGTAGTCGATACGGTCTTTCATCACGAAGATGAAGCGTGTTGAAATCTTCTCCACGGATCGCCTTAAGCCTTCATGGATTTGTGGGAGTATCTCTCTGAACCTTCCTCTCTATGCTGTGGCATGAAGCTCTGGAATTTTGGATCTCAAGAGGATGAAGAAGACGGATCCAAGGGGTCCTTTTTATAGCCTTGGAGTTAGCGCCTGCGCTATCGCTACCGCCGGCGCTATCCCGGTTTAGGAAATATTCTCCGTGTGAGAATCCTTCATTTTAAGCAAGCCGGCCGCCTTCCTCTATTGCTTTGCGCTACCGTCGGAGCTATCAACTACCGTCGGTGCTATCTGCTTTCTATATATGCATCCCGCCAGCTTGAATTTCACTTTTACGCTTTCAAGCGCTAGCGCCTGTGCTAGCAGCTACCGCCTGCTTTAGCAGCTACTGCCTGCTCTAACAGCTATCGCCTGAGCTACCGCCTGCTCTAGCGGCCAATTTTGAGTTTTGGCTCCAAACTTGGGCGCAACATTCTTATGTTATCCTTGAGTCATGTGGACTTGTTTTCCCGCACACTTAAACACACAAGATCAAATACACATAGGATTTGTTATTCTCAAACCTAGGAGATGCGGAAGACCATGTTCCAACACACCGGATTCAACATTTTACTCCACTACATAAATTAAATGGCAGCACAATGATTTTCCCAATCACACAGAGGAATGAGTTCAACTCATGACATGCCAACAACTAAGTACACGCTCAAGTGGGTGTTGTGGTGTGCAAAGAAAATGAATAAAACATCTTAAATAAAAGCTTCTAGTATGCTATGTAATAGTGCACGTGAGTGGGTACATAAAACAACTCTCCCCCAGACTTAAATGAAACAATCCAACACAATATATGGCTATGAAATTCAAAATAGAGCTAAGGGAAGAGAGTACCCAATGCTCATCAAGTGAGCATACCAGAAGATGCGTGTAAACCAAGACAAAGTTGCTGCATCCCCATCCAGAAAATGAACTTGCAGGGGTGAGCTCCGACAAAAACATAATAGAAAAATAAAAATTGAATTAAAGAAAATGCATATGTAAAAATAAGATAACTACTGGGGTTATTGTCTTCCCAGCAGGACTTATTCAGAACTTTAAGAGTTCTAGCTAATGGGAGTATGAAAAAGGAAATTCACAGGTAACTATTCTAATATGTGTGTCGGTAGCGGATGCCGACACGGAGACAGAACAGTTACTCCCCTACCTAAATATAAATAATACCTTCTCATCACAGGTAGATGGAATAAAAAGTAAGAAGAAGAGGAGGAGTACTCCTCTCAAATCTCACCAAAACATCATTGCCCAGCAAGGTGTCATCTTCAGGGAGGCGGCAAGAGGAGAAGGCAATGAATGAGGCTTCCTCTATGGAGGAGGGATCAACCCCCTCACAAGAGCGGATACACTCATCATTAACTTGAGCAAAATGCTCCAAGTCCTCCTGAAGTACCTGTGAAGAATAACCTGTACAGGCTCAAACACAGAAGAAGCGGGGTCAGGAAATAAAGGAGAAGAATGACATAAATAATCAAAAATCGGGGGAGTGGTCCCTGCCTCACTCCCAGCAGCATCCAAGCATAGATCACTGTCGGTATCATATGAGTCATAGCGCGGGGAGTCCGAAAGCTTGAGGTCCTCAGTGTTGAGTTGGACCTCCTCATCCGATAAGGAAGTGCAAACCTCCCCATCAGAATGGGTTTCCTCCTCATCCCACCTCGGTGCGTCATCATGTTCTAAGGAGTCACACTCCCCATCGGAGAGAATAACATCCTCGTCCCACTTTGGTCCATCCATAGGCTTCAAATGAACTTCCTGCCTAACATCATTAACCAACTCACCAAAAATAGGTGTAGAGAGTTCTTGTAAAGAAAGCGGAGGAATAGAGGTAATAACATCATCAGAGAAAATGTGCACAGGTTCCTCCGGGGGCGAATCCAAAAGGAGTGACGAATGCGATGGGAGAGAAGTCTCCACCATGTCGTCACACCAATCAGTAAAAAGTCTGATGGGGATATCCATAGTAGTCCCCCAGAGACAAGGTGGTACTACGAATATATCATCAGAATCAGAATGAGCACCCAAATGAGAGGTGGATGGAACGATAAGGACATCAGGTTCATCATCCTCCTCCATATGGCGTTGAAATTCTGCTCAATCTTTCAATGCGTGCTCGGTGCTATGACAACACAAGCACCATTTTCCATTACTCCTCAGTCCCGATGGGGCCAGAGAGGAATATAAAAATGGTAAATAGGGTGAAGAAGAGTGACCATACAACTTGGGTACGGTGTATTAAGTACTGTAAGAGGATGGTGCTCCATACATTGGGCCTCGAGGATTATGCCCACTATCTCCAACGGGGTATTTATCACTAGAATGATTATAATCTCCACACCATCTACAACGGATATTAAAAGCAGCAAACATGGTGTAGTGAGGGAGAATTCACCAACAAATAAAATTTCTTTGCAAGAATTTACTACACATAAGAAATAAAAAAAATGCCTGCTTTAGATAAATCACAAAATAGATAAGGAATAAAAAAATTTAAAACGACAAATTCTAAGAACTAAAACAAAGAAGAAAATGGTATAAACAAATGGAAAAGGGCTTCTATCTCTCGACTCCCTCTCCAGAGACTCACACGACTGTGTTCCCTGGCAATGGCGCTGAAAACTTGAAGCGCCGATCTAGCATACCGCTATAGGAGGGAGCGAGATTGCGGCACGACACGATAGTGTACCGATCGTTCAAGTAATATAAAATGGGAGAGTAAATCCCCAAGCATCGATCTCAAAGGAACACAGTAAGGTGGAGTTTACTTTTGAGGAAGGACTTGAGATCGAAGTCCTTTAGGTCGGGTGAAACGTGTAGGGGGTGATTTGGTTTATGAAAAATAAAATAAAAGAATCTAAACTATTCTTATGCAGGCCACTATGCACTGCTTCGCCGGGTGGATGGAAACTATGCAGGCCGCTATGCACTGCTTCGCAAGGCGGATGGGCGAGAAGGCAAGCAAATGAGGTGAGTGTAACTGCGGAAAGGTTTGAGGGCCGTTAGCACCTCTTAGCTAGGCGGATGGATTACACGGGCCGCTATGCACCGATTCGCTGCGCTAATGGAAGAGTAGGCTTGCAGATGGAATGGTTCGCACCGGTGATGAGTCCCATTTATATACCATTTTATGGACTCATCCGGGCTTGTTTTCACTCTTGTGCACGTCCTTTTTGAGCCATAATTGCTTGTATTTGTCTTTTTATCACTTCTGCGCTATGTGCACTATTTACGCCCGTCTTGGTTTGCTTTTGCATTTCTTGTTGTTGGGGGTAAGCACATGGTGCTCCCTAACCTTTGTATGTATTTATATTGAGCTGGAAGGGTATTCCCAGCCATGTTGATGTTCATGCAGGTGGGTGGATCATCTTATTTTACCAAGAAATCATGTCTGTATATATCGTACGGTCGTGCATTTTCCTTGACGCACGGACGGCTGTGGTCATGCGCCTTCATCAGGGGTAGAAAATGATGATCTGTCTTTGATCGTGCGTTTTTACGCATGGGCAGTTGCCCGTGCGCGAAGGAAATGCACGATCGCCTATTAAGCCCGGTTTTATAGGCCGTTTGGGCTTGGTCGTGCGTTTTTTACACACGGGAGGCTTCGACCGTGCGTGAGTAAAACGCACGGGCACTGCTGCTTCTTCCTCAAGCCATATCTTCTTCGTTAATAATGCACGGGCAACGCACGGTCGTGCATTCGACCGTGCGTGACTTAATTTCTACTGTTTTAGTATTTAAGCCAGGAATCTGCTGACTGAAAAAAGAACCGGGAAAAGCACTCGGGAGCCCACCATTTCTGCTCCAGTCCATCCCTTCCACCTCTCCATTACCGTTCACCCTAGGAGAAGCTCTGACAACAATTTTCCTGCAAATCTTCTGCCAAAGCTTCCTCCTCGGCCTCCTCCACCATCCACGAGCTCAAGAGCACCATTAACGAAAGATTTATGCTACATTCAAGGTATCTCCAAGAAGAGCTAGCTTGAGCTGAACCACAAAGAAGACGGGTAAAATAGAGGAAGGTGGCAGCTCCTCCGCACCCCGGACGACAACTAAAGACCGAGCTCGGACGCGGCCTGACAACCCGACGATTCCGACAGAGAACCTTCAGCGAGTCTTCTAGCTCAGGTTTACTCTTCCCCCTTGTGTGTTCTTTTAGTTCTTCCTTATGGATGTATGTTGTATGGATAATGTTCATAAACCTCTTATTTAAGTTAATGTAATTTACTTTAGATGAGATTTATTGAGGTTTATGCAAGTTGAGGAGCGCCCCATTCCACCATCCATTCCACCACTCCGTTGTGCACCGCACTAGCAATTGCTAGTTGCGTGACACGTGACGAGGTGCCTACGACCCTCACTCTGCTAGCCTTCTCGTCCACCCGCTTACTGAAGCACGGCATTGCGGCCTGCATTCCATCCCGCCAAGCGAAGCGGTGCTTTAGGCCAGCATTTTACTTCTATGCGGTTAATTTAGGAAACCCAAGATCAAACCCTGACGAGAATTCATACAATTTCCCGGACGAGAATTCATACACCGCAACTTGCAGGAGTGGATGAATTTATTTCTCTTCTTGTTGTGTGTAAGTTTATGCAGGGGCAAGGCCCTAAAGAGTTAGTAGAGTACGACCCTGAGATAGAAAGGACGCTGCACGCGCATCGCTGTGCTGCTACAGCCATGGATCTCAATATCAACAGAAATGAAAATAATCCCGGGGGTGAGAACGCACCCGCTGCTGGTCATGTGGCTGATGAGAATGAGGTGGCCCTAGCGAGGCCCATAATGATGCGAGATTACACTACTCCCATCGTGGGGAGTGTGTACCCTGGTTTTGGCCCAACCATCACTAACAACAAGTTTGAGATCAAGCCGGCGATCCTGAACATCATCCGCAATAATGCCCAGTTCTCTGGGATGGTAAGTGAAGATCCTCATCTTCACTTAGCTGAGTTCTCAGAAATCTGCGGAACATTCCGGTTTGCTGGTATAGCGGACAACGCGGTCAAATTAAGATTACTCCCGTTCTCCCTCCGTGATAAAGCCAAAGTGTGGCTCCATACGATCCCACCCGGCACAGCAACTACATGGGAGCTTCTTTCCTCCAAATTTTTAGCGAAGTTCCACCCTGTGGACAAAACGGTGAACCTAAGGAGAGAGATTGCTACCTTCCAGCAACATGCTCAGGAGACCCTCACAGAAGCTTGGGAGAGATTCATGGAACTCCTCTGGAAGTGTCCTCGCCATGAGCTACAACCCAGGAACCTTGTGGAGTATTTCTACTTCGCAATAGAACCAAATTATAGGGCCATGATTGATGCTGCCGTCGGCGGAACCCTCTTAAATCATACTCCTGATGAAGCTTTGCGAATTTTGCAGGATACCGCAACTCATAGTTCTTTTTGGACTGCAGAGCGGAACACCCCGCGGAACGCAAGAGGACTATTAGAAGTGAACATCTCTGGTCCAGCTACATCACCATATGAGAACATAGCTTTGTTGAAGAAGCCTGCCTCTTCTCCAGCTCCGGTGATGGCTATATCTTGTCAAGCATGCGGGAACTCCGGTCATCATACTTATGAATGCTCCTCATGTGAAATATCTTTTGAATTCTCTAATCTCAATATAGAAGAAAGTGTTAATTTTGTTCAAAATCAAAATCGCACTACACCATTTTCAAACACTTATAGTCCGGGTGTGTGAAATAACCCAAATTTCTCATGGAATCAGAACACTCGGGCCAACGTTGGCAATCGGGCCAGCATCAATTTGATGCTCAAGCATCCGAAAGCCAACAAAGGCTGCCTCAACCTGGATATAATCAAGGCGCTCCGGTGCAGCGCAAGAGTGCGTTAGAAGAGATGATGGAAAAATTTGTTGATGTGGCCCAAGCAAATATGGCCAATCAAACAGCCTTGATGAGGAACTTGGAAATGCAACTGGGTCAATTGGCTCAAGTGATCTCTGAGCGAACTCAAGGTGCTCTCCCGAGCACGATGGAAAAAAATCCGCGTGAGCAGGGAAAGAGCATAGTCGAGACGGATGGATGCCATGAGGGCGATCTGATTGTAAAATGTGAAATTAATAAAATTGAAACCACCGCTCTGTATGACACTGGATCATCGAGCAATGTTCTTGCATTGCAAGACGTTGAAAATCTAAACCTAAAAATTAGTGCTGATGATCGGACGTCGCTTGTCCTTGCCAATGGAATGGTGGTAGAAACGGAAGGAGAAATTAAGAATGTCGAGGTAATTATAGATGGAACTTCGGTTATCAGTAACTTCCATGTTTTGGGCCCCATGGAAAACAACTCCATGCCTATTTTGGGTGTCCCATTCTTGAAGGAGAGTGGTGCCACCATTCACATTTCCAGTGGGTGTATCACCTTGTCACCCAAAGTGACACACCACACTCACCCATCTATAATAACCAACGACATCAGTTTTACGCCCGTATTTCTGATGAGCTTGTTAGTGAGCCGATTGCAGTTGTAGAAGAAAGTAGAAATGTGATAAATGTTGAGTTAGAGAAGGAAGGAGAGGAGATAGCCAAGAATTACACGATGGAGGAAAAGAATGACGAGAACAAAGGCGGTGAGGCCGCAAAAGTAGAAGTTACCATGGCCAGCATGGCCACAAACATTTTGAATAATTATGTTAAAACAGGAGTCAATTGTAAACATGTAAAACAGGTCCGTTGGGCAGATCTGTCACCCGCAGGGGGTGAAGGAATGAAGCCCCTAGCTGCTCCGAGACCGATAGACATTGATCTTGATCGAGCCCATATTGCTCGTTGGCGCTCTCCTACTGTGGAGAAATTGAAACATAATGAATTATTATGCGCAGTACGCTTTACTGCCCTCCGACACGAGAAGGAAGAGGTTAGGAGCAAGGGAGAGAAATCTCCTTTGTGTCCTAAAGCCTTCACCTCCTTCCCGTCTCGTGTGGCTGGGGAGAATCAACACAAATCATCCTACAACTGAGTCGTGGTGGAGTCTCCGGCCTTATGTTTCTGCGGTTTTATTTTGATTAATTCCATCTCTTTAACTTTGCTTGTGAGACTATCTTGGTAATGTTTTGGAAAATTGCTAGTAGTGTGTTTGAACTCTATTTAATGTTAATACAGGTATTTGGTCCACCTTAAGGACGGTAAACAAAAGGGCTCTTCGGAGACAACCCATTGGGGGACCTTTCGGTGCCCATTTATTGCTAATTTATTTATGCTACTGTTTTCTTTCTCTTTTTGTCTTTTGTTTGCTTTATTCACAAGAGCATTGTTTTCCTTTCGGGCGGCGTACCTGGTAATTTCCAAAGACTTATGCCGCTTCCACCTTATTGTCCACTTCCACCTGCCCATTGCTCCTAGGATGGTGAACTGATGTGAAATGATGGTCGATCCCAACTTGACTGCAGAAACTTATGTCCAAGCTAGCGAACTGCGGTCCATTGTCCGTGATGATGGCAAGAGGCAATCCGTACCTACAAATAATCTCTCTCCAAATAAAATTCTTTACTACCTGGGAGGTGGTTCTTGCCAACGCCTTCATCTCCATCCACTTGGAGAAATTGTCGATCATCACCATGAGGAACTTCCTTTTCCTACTTACCTGTGGAAAATGACCCCACGAGGTCCATTCCCCAAATCGCAAAGGGTCGTGAAACCATGATTGACTTGAGCCATTGTGTTGGTTGTAGTTAAAGAGGGGCATGAAGTTGGCACTTATGACACCTTTTGGAGAATTGCTCTGCATATTTCCTGATGGTAGGCCAGAAGTAACCTTGCTTCAACAATCTCTTTTCCAAAGTTTTACTCACTCAAGTGAATATCTTCTAAAACCTGGGGCAACTCCGCTCCCGAGATACACCTTACTAAAGGACATGTCAAGGTATTTCGACATAGGTTTTCATCGAGAAGTAGGTAGTTGGACGACTTGTACCAGAACTATCTCTTGTCCTGAACTTTTGTCGGAAGCTTGCCCGTTGTTAGGAAGGTGATGAAAGGATCCATCCATAAGGACTGTAGATCGATCTCCATCAGCTCTCCCTCCTCGATGGATGGTCGGAACAACTCTGTCACCATACCTCCCGCTCTGGGGCCATACATAGCCAATCGGTCTTCTTGAGAACTCTCCTCCCTCAGCACGTACTGAATCTAAAATGAACAAAAGGCATTGACCAGTCCCTTTATCTTGACCAGGTATTGCTACAAGATTGGCACCCGCACCTCAAATTCTCCCATGATCTGGGAGGTGACCACTAGAGAGTCCATATGAGCTCAAATGTACTTAGCCAATCGCTTGCTCAATCTTTGTTCCTCGAGGGCTCACCCTCTCTAAGCCCTTACAACAGTAGTGTCTGCGTCAACTGAAGCTTCAGGTTTTGAAAAGCCTCCTCATATTCCGACGTCCACTCGAACTTCTTAGTATCATGCTAGGTTTTAAAGAAAGGAGAGCATTCCTCTCCTGCTCTAAAGAGAAATGTACTCAACCCGGCGAGCCTACCCATCAAACGTTGAACTTCCTTCATATTTCTAGGTGCTTCTATTTCCATTATTTGCTTGACCTTATCCGAGTTTGGCTCCACTCCTTCCGGGGTCAAGAGGTGACCGAGGAACATTCCTTTTCCTTCCTCGAAGAAGCACTTCATCGGGTTAAGCTTCATCTTGAACCTCCAGAGGGTGCAAAAGTCTCTGTCATGTCCCGTCGACGCTCCTCCACACTCTTGCTTTTCACCGTGAGATCATCGACGTAGATCTCAAGGTTTCACCACTTTTGTTCTTTGTACACTTGGTCCATCATTCTATGGTACATGGCTCTCGCATTCTTAAGCCCAAAGGACATCATCTTATAACAGTATTATCCGTCATTGGTGATGAAAGAGGCATTCTTCATGTCTGGCGGGTGCATGCAAATTTGATGGTAACCTAAGAAAACATCTAAAAACTCATAACAGGGAAACTAATGGTGGAATCTATCAGTGTGTCAATTCGAGGAAAGTGATAAAAATCCTTGGGACAAGCTTTATTAAGAAGAGAAAAGTCGATATACATGTGACATTTTCCATCACCCTTTCTTCGACATTATTACGGTTGAAACCCAGCCTGGATACTGAATCTCTGATGCAAAACCCACCTCTAGTAGCTTCTTCACCTCCTCTCGGATGGGCTCAGCCAAAGTGGTGGTGGTTGCCCTCTTCTTTTGTCAGATGGGACAGACTCCCTGGTCAGGATAGAGATGATGACAAGCTATGTCGGCATCGATGCCTGACATGTATGTGGAACTCTTAGAGATGATGTCATCATTCTCCTAGATGCAGGATAAGATCCTCTCCTTATCTTTCACCTCCAACTCCTCATTGATCTTCACTTTTTCGGGCCTCCTTCCATCGACTTGGATCTCTTTCTCCTAAACTTCCTCATCGATCTCCTTGTCATCTCCTCCATCACTCTATCCACCACCTCGGCCGCCTTCTTCAAGCTAATGGTGTTGACAACATTGACATAACACTGCCAAGGCACCTTCAGATCACTCCTAATCCGGATTTGTAGCCCTCCTATATTATAGTTTAGGAATTGGTGGTAGGACAAGGGAACACACTATAAGGCATTAATGAGGGGCCTTTCGAAGATTGCATTATAGAAGCTCGGCGAGTCGACGATAGCGAACCTGTAGTTTTTTTATGCCCTCCCAGTGTGACAAGGAGTTCCACCCCTCCTTCGACCTCCATCCATTTCCCCAAAGAAACCGAAGAGAGGCCCATCGGTGGTGGTGACTCTCTTCTCCACTAGCACCATAGGGTCGAAGGACTTCTTGAAGACTACATTAACGGAGCTCCCATTATCCACCAAGATTCGGGACACCGTGAAGTTCTCTACTGCCGCCTGGATCACCACCACGTCGTGGAAAAGATTCTCATTCCCCCAGCATGTCCTCTGCCGAGAAGGCGATTTGTCCCATTAGGAGTGGAGTTTAGGAAGTAGACTCCATGCTTTGGCGATACACCGCATGGAGACTCCCCTTGCTGGTCGCCTCCAAACCCAGTCCCCCATGGATCACCCTAATTCCTCTGTGATCTCCTAGGTCCAATCAATCCTTACACCCTCTTGAGGACTAATCTCCACCACCTTTATTCCTCACATCTTCTCCCCTTTTATGTTCCTGCTTCCCTTCCTGGGCTCTTCCTCCAACTTATCCCACCAGATCCAAGAATTCTAGGGGCATTGTTATCGCATGACCTTCCACCTATTGGAAGTAACAATATGGCATCACCCTCTTATCTTCCACTCTCCTTGGCGGTCGGGCTCTCCCCCTGACCTTGGACCTGTCCGATCATATTCTACTCTCGGGGAGGAGACTGGTTCCGTCTCCAAGGACATGGCCTCCTCTCGGGCGAGTTGAAACGAGCTCAATACTTGAGAGAAAACCTTGTTCATGTCCCTGCCTCATGCGGCTCTCCTGCCGGCCTCCACGCTTGCTTGCAGGCATGCCCTTGAAATATCCTTTCATGTACCCCTTTCTACTGACCCTTATGAAGCCCTCTCCCTTCCTGCCTCCTCAGCTCTTCCTTTCTCCAGAACTATAATCTATTTCCTCCCGCTACCTCATTCTCTTCTCCTCCTGCCAACTTTGTCAGCTTGACAACAAAACCCTGATTCGTCACCTTACTTTCGATGTACCGCCTTGTGCGATCAATCAAGTCCTCGTACGACATTGGGGGGTCCCGGGTTATCTCCATCTTGAAGAGGTCTTCTTGCAACCCCAACTGGAGGACAAGCTACAGAGAATGTTCTCGTAGTTCATAGTTTTTCAGGACTTCTTCCTGAAAACAGTCAATATAGGTCGCCACCGACACCCGCGGCCCTTGCCTGACGAGGAAGAGAGCTTTTGGGCCCTTCTTTCTCTTCTTTGAGGTAGCAAAGCGGAGCAGGAATCCTCTGCACAAATCTTTGAAGTCATAGATAGAACTTAGCGGCAGCTGATGGGACCAATCTCTGGCCTTCCCCTTGAAAGAGATGGTGAACAAGTGACACTTGAAGGCATTTATCATCTGCCTGATAGAGACCATGTTTTCGAACCATTGTAGTTGCTAAACAAGATTGTATTTTTCGGAGTAGTAGGTCATCACCAACTCTCTGAACCCTTCGGGAACTTGTACTGTTAGGATCAACTCGCAGAAAGGACTCGTGGGGGAGAGCAGGGCGAACTCGCACGGCCTCACTTTCTGAGTAATTAGTTCCTAGCGGGCTCGCAAAAAGAACTCGTGCGTGTAGATTGTGAACCCCTTCCTCCTGGATGGCCTCCATGCCGGTCCGCATGCTCTGGACTCACCTGGTGAGATGATGACTGGTGTGGAAGGCTCCCCACCTAGTCGCGTGGTGTGAGTAGGGATCACACCGCATTCTCCATGGACCTTCTGAACTCCGCAAAATCACTCTGGGTGCAAGTTGTCTTTGTCATCTTTATGCTCTCTATGTCCAATCATGGTGTCATCTTGTGAGGTTTTCTTCATAAGCTATGGTCCACGCTCACCGCACTAAAAGTGTTGAAACCCAGATACCGATTCAACAAAGTTCAGACCAAGAGGGGGTAGATTTAGTTACTTAACCCACAGTTTGACACTTGTGACTGAATATTCTGAGCCTAGATATGACCCTCACCGATGGTGGATTGGAAAGCCTACACTCGGACCAATGAGCTGCAGTAAGGAGGTCCTGCCACACACCCAGAAGTTCTCTTGACTTCCCCTTCCAAAACCAAGTGCCGAGCTTGGCACCTCGGACAACACGGAGAAGAACTCGAAAGGTGCTAGCTCTAGGAGGTTGGGCATGCCTTCTTTGAGGTGCTATGAGGTCATATTTATAGGCAAAACTTCTCGATAGTAAATTAGTCTTTATTGACACGTGGATAGTGGCCTCGGCCTTTACCAAAATGTTTTTCCCATACCCATATGGTTTGTGGATAGTAGCATCCTGCTTAACGAGAATACTACTCTCAGACCATGATGGTCTGCTGAAAACCATGCCTTCAAATATTGTTGCTTATTGACCTGGGCGAGCCCGAGGCTTGGATTGTCCTGGGCTTGCTTCGCCTACTCGGAGGCGAGTATGCTATGTCATGCTACCTGAGCTTGCCCCTTAGAATGCGAGTTGAGCCTGTTCTCGATTGGTGGCAAGTTCGATCATCTAGACAGGCTCGCTCATCAGACACCAGGGTTAAACCTGCCTCAATTATGGTTTACGGGGGCTAACCTTCCTTATGATCATTGAATATTGGTTGTACATAAATACTTATCAATGCATGTAGAAAAAGAATGATCTTTGTATGATTCAATCCAAGTGCTCGTAACATATCCCAAATCATTAGAATATACGGCAGAATAATCAACAACAAATGTATTGAAATTAATATATTAAAATCATGCACTGAAATTGACTCAGTCATCTATTGTCATTCAAACATACATTTCACAAATTCCTTTCTATTATTGAATAACCCTTTGCAATGAGCAAAAATATTTTTATTTGTGTGCACACTATTGGAATCTTGTGATCTAGAAGTGGTCAAGGGATTAATTTTACTATGAACGTAATACGATCATATAATGTTGTGCATAAGGACGTGAAGAAATCGGAAGGTATTGATCATGTTGCTTTATGAAACCAAGTTCTAAATACGTATATTTGATATATAATATGCTATATTAGAAACACACGCCCACACTACAAACCTGTGTGCCAAGGGCGTGTGAAGGCAAAATGGCGGGATTTCAATTGACACCAGTTATGGGGCAAAAGATGTGACTTTTGAAGTCACATGCCTGTGGCACACACCCAAGGCACGCACCCGTGTGCCAAGGGCATGTGGACAGGTATGCATCCCAAAGTCACATAGAAATGGTTTTGCATGAACCAACACGACTTTTGGGACACACACCCAAAACAAATGGTCGTGTGTCGTGGGCATGTGAACCAAGTTTTTGAATACAAGCTCACGCTTATTAATAGGCCAATTTATGCTGAAGAACCGTGGTCTGACTCGGAGGTGTAATCATAAAGCCAAGAAGAACACATATTTGCCAAAAAAGAACTAACATTTTGTGGCAGATAAAAGTGATTATCTTCTATCCTCGAGTTCATTGGATGGACTTCGAGGTGCTTCTGGAGTTCGTGTGGATACCTTTAGAGATGTGGATATAATTCTACGTTTGGACTCAAATGCCAGTCTTTTTTCTCGAAATCTAATTTCGACGCAGGTATAATACTAGTTTCTTGATTTGTTGTGTTTCACATGGATCCTATCGAGAGTTTCATATATTTCGGTTGCGCATTTGATGCCCATGAAACCTAATGCACACGACATAAAATATTCTTAGATAGTGGAAACATAGTTGAAATGACATTTAGTTCTCTGTCTGTTATCAAAACTGTTGATGTAGAATCAGGTGACAATATGGATTTGAAACATTGTAAAACCCATTTTATAACTAAACTGAGTTTGATCTAGCAAAAATGTGAAGCGTGAATAGAATGACTTAGCAGTGGTTGTCATTCCGATAATGCATAGCAAAAACATCTGATTTTTGTTATTCTTATATGTACAATCAAGTTGAAAAATAGTTCAAAATATATTCGTCAACTTGATTGAAATCGGATGTGCGAAAAATAGACTATGTAGTTACTTATTACTTCCATTGACTTTGTTGAAACTTACATATCATGCATTTTCTATGCACTTGTAAAGAAACTATATATGAGTATGTCTCTCTAACTCTTTCCTCTGTAACTTAGCTCTTACATTATAAATTGTTCTTATAATTATTGTATTTGCATTGTTTTTACTTTTCACAGCAGATAATATTTCTCGATGTTTTACACATGCACTGTTCATTTGCTGAACTAGTTTAGCATCTTCCTCATCTAACCTTCCTGCGTATGCATGTGCTTCCAAATGAACTTGTCATGATCAGTGGCAGACACAGGAATTTTTTCCAGTGTGTGTGGACTTACAATTTGCAAAAGAAAACGAAAAATACAAAACAAGTACATTAATATGACAACAAATTTACAAAAGTTGGGCATGCAATAGTAGAAAGATATAAATAAGTAAATAACTTTGCTTACAAGACTCCTCTTCATGTTTTCATATTTTGAAAGCATTTCATAATGTCATCAATGCTGATAGTGGAAAATATGTCTTTTTCAATATATGTCACTAAGCAAGCATTCATCCATTCATCCCCCATCTGATTACGTAATGATGAATTGATAATCTTCATTGCAGAGAAAGCTCTTTCTACAGTTGCAGTTGCGACAGGTAATAGTAGTGCTAGCTTCACAAGCAAATATACCAATGGATAAAGAACGTCCTTCTTCTATTCAACTAGTCTTTTAGCTAATCTTCTAAGCCCAACCACCTCTGAGAAGTCATCATTTAAATAGGCATCTAAAATATAACATTCAAGTTGAATATCAAGCTCCATTAATACAATTGGGGAGAAGTCCATGGGATAATATTCAACAAATTGAATTAATTTCTGCTTATCAGATGCAAGAAATCAATTACTTGGATCTAAACTTGCCATACGTAAAAGTAAGTCTGTGCTCACCTCATCAAATTGATTATTCAGCTCAACAAGTTGTAGATCTATCACTGTGTAAAATATATCGACAAGATAAAAAATGAAGGTTTTAGTATCTTCAGTTTTACATCTTGATCTCCCTCAAGAAATGAGTTTGTATTCCATATTCAGAACGACAACTTCATGTTTGTTACAAAATTGAGTTACCTCATCAAATAGGGAATCCCATCCATTATTCTGCATTTCGTGTAATCGTAACTTGGAAATTTTTACAAGAGTAATGACATTTATAAGATCTTGATCATTCCTTTGCAATGCTTGTGACAACCCATTGGTGATCCCCAGAACATTCTTCATTAAGTGGGTCAAGCATACAAACTCAAAATATTGCATAACATTCAATAAATCACTAGCTTCGGCTTTTTGCTCTGAAAGTGTGGCATCCACTTCAATGATCTCAAGGACATCAATAACTGATGAAAAAAAACTAATTAAACTCAAGAGAGTTCTATAATGTGAGTTCCATCTTGTGTCTTCTGCTCTTTTTAAAGTTCTTTCTTGATTTAAGCCTCTTCCTGTTACAATTTCACCACTTGAAATTTCTTCAATAACTTGTATAAATTGCTTCTCCCAAAGGATGTCTCTACGTTTGCAAGATGCCCCAATAATGTTTGTAATAATTGTTACTAAATTAAAAAAAGAACATATTTTTTGTGTTTCTTTGTGACAGTAATAAGTGTCAATTGAAGTTGATGAGCAAAGTAATGCACATAACATGCTGATTGATTTTCTGTCATAATCCATGTTTTTAAACCATTGAATTCACCTTGCATATTACTAGCTCCATCGTACCCTTGTCCCCGTAAACTTGTTATACTCAACCCATATTTAGAAAAAAAAACATGCTCAATTGCTATCTTTAGTGATGAAGCACTTATATTTTCAACATGAACAATTCCCAGAAAGCGCTCAATTATCCTTCCTTTCTGCTAAACAAAGTGTAAAGCAATTGTCATTTGCTCTTTAACAGATGAATCATAAGTTTCATCAACTAAAATGGAGAATAACTCGGCTTTGACAATGACTTTAATGATGATATTGGTAGTCTTTACTGCTGCGGCTTGGACAATATCTTTTTGGATACTTGGTGCTACAAATTTGAGATTTTCGGGAGCATTTTTTAATACAACTTTATTGATATTGTCATTATGGTCCGCAAGAAATTTAAAGAGTTTGAGAAAATTTCCTCTATTGTCTGATTCATTAGTTTCATCATGACCACGAATGGCTAATCCTTGCTTTAAAAGAAATCTAACGCAGTCCACTGAAGCTTCCAGGCGGGTGTGATAATCAGGTCGAGCTTTGTCCGATTGAGTGCACCAAGCAACTTCAACATGTTATTTTTGGTTCATCAAGTCAAGACAATACTTCAAGCACTTGTTAAGGATGCAACTATGGTTTCCAACATGAACATCTAATCTGTCTTTATGCTTCCAATTTGTGAACCCTCCCACTTACAAAAGAATCTCTGCCGCCTTGGTCACCATGCTCGGGCTTGAATAAATAACAACATAAACAAAATGCAGCGTCTTTTACTATGCTATGCTCCAACCAATAACTGTATTCATCAAACCATGAACGAATAAATCTACGCGAATCTTTTCCAATATGCCTTATTGGGAAGATATGATTTTTAGGTTGGAAAGTTTTTTTCCTGTAAATACCATCTTTGAACTTTTTCCCTCTCATTTGGATCATATTCATAAATACTCTTTCGTAACTCTGGATTCGCAGGAAGATCATCTACATAAGTTCTAACCGTAGATGATCATCTACTTTCTCATTAGGTCTATTAGAAGAACTAGATGATCCTTCACTTGTTTTCCTTTGAAAAAACTTTTCCATAGCAACCTATCATAAATTATGAAAATGATATTCAGAAATCATCGCCTAAATACACACATCAAACATCATCGATCGGGGCCTATCGCCACGGGTAAGCTTCACACATCATGCCTAAGTCCATCTCGAGCTGACCTCTTGAAAGTGCACAGTTAACCTCACTAGAATTCTTTAGAGGGGGGTGAATATTTTGTGCAAGAATTAAGCAAATAAAGAAAGAAATAGCAAAAAGAAAATCACAGCACAACACAAAGAAATATAGTGGTTCCCCAAACTTTGGGTAGTCCACTCTTCTACCCCCCTTGGTAGGAATTCACTATCTTGCACTGAGTCTTTTGATAAGGAGACACTTAGAACCAGTCTGAGTCTTTTGATAAGGAGACTCTTAGAACCACTACAACTGAATCTTTTGAAGAGAGATTCTTAAAACTCTTTTACACTAATGAAATTGAAATAAGAATAAGAATAAGAAGAAGAAGAATAAGAAACAATTTGTGCAAGAAGGAATCTGCTTCCTAGCAAGAAGATTAGAAGCACAAGTATAGAGAATGTAATCTCTCTTCTATAGTGAGAAGGAGATTGTAGGTCTTTCCCTCTTTCAGTGAGAGCTTTCAGAAACTTGCAGCAATATGACTTCAGAAGGAAGAAGAAGAAGAATAAGGCTTTTTCTTGCTGCAGCACTCTTTCAGTTTTCTCAATTTTCTCTTTCTTTTCTCTAGGGAGCTTTTCCTCCTTTTCAACAATAGAGTGGATCGCTTCTCATTTTACTTTGCCGACCTCCTTGTGTATTTATAGCTCTGTTTATTCAAAAATATTGCTATAGGAGAATAATCAATTAGCTCACAGAGAAATGGTAAGTGAGAAATCTTCCATAATTAATATTTCTGTAGAAGGAAAGAAGTCATTCAATTTTCAAAAAACATCCATAATAATCTTAATCAAATTAGCCAAGAATCAATTAGAAGGAAAGATTTAATTCTGAACGGCTATAAGAGAATAATATAATTCCATAAATTCAGATCTACAGAAATAAAGGAAAGAGATCTGGCGCGATTTTGAATGTCATAGAAATCGACGTGCGTTGATTAGAAATCAGAGTTACGATGATTACGGTGACGTCAAATTCTATTTAGAGTTACTTCGACTCATTCTGAGAGGAACGTCGACTACACTTCGACGTTGCGTCGATTACTATTCGACGCATATTTACTTAAACTAATTTTTCACTCTGAGAACTCATTTTCTACTCATTTCTAGGGGTTAAGATAAATCATTTCCCCAACAATCTCCCCCTATTTGTCTTAACCCTGATCAGAGAGAAATTTTACCAGCTTTAATCAACACATCAAAGCATATTTATAGAAAGAGATATATTAGGAAATTAGAAGAAAAGAAAGACATGTATATTCACATACAAAATCATTTTCAGAGAATAAGAATCAGAATTGTAAACTACTTATGTTGTTTGCAAAAAGTTACTAAGGAGGAGTAGGATGAGTTTTTCTCTTCCTAGAGAATACTAAAGGAAGATCAAGTTTTCTTATAGGGGTGAGTTGCCCTTCCTCTTCATGCTCTTCAGTAGCAAGATGTTCATTCAGCTCCCCCTAATTCAAAGCAGTCTGCTCCCCCTGAGTTGAGGGTTCCTTCAGTACTTTTTCATTTTTCAACTTCTACATTTAGCTGCCTCTGACCCTGAGCTTCCTTCTCAATTTCTTTTTCAGTTTCAGTATTAGCTTCAGCCATATCAGCATCTGGCTCCCCCTGAGTTGAAGGTTCCTTCAGGTTTCTTGCTGTTTCAACAGCTTCCTTTTCAATATATTTTTCTACTCTACTTGCCTCTCTTTGAAATACAACTACTTGTTGTTCAGCTTCTCTTGCTATAAAAAGTACATCTGTTATCTGTTCATTAGTATGTAGCTCAGGTACATTTTCATTCCCAATGGTCTTAAACAGAGCAGGACTATCAGATTTTGATGTTGGAGGGGATTTGTGTGAGTGAGATTTGTGACTGGAGAGCTGCTCTTCATCTAACTTCTCCCCCTTCTTGACCTTCTTAGCTAAGGAGGTTAAGAAAGACTTAGTGACCCTAGATGAAGAGATAGAGGACTTCAGTCTTTGCATAGAGGCACTGACCCCATCTATTTGGGTTTGCATGTGCATGATGGAGGAGTGAAGTTGGGAGCATTGCCCATCAAGCATGTCCTGAAATTTATGGGTTGCTTGTTGAATGCACTGGAGAAGGAGTGCTTGTGTGGATGAGGATGGTTCAGGTTGTGTTGGTGGAGGAGATAATAGTGGAGGATATGAAGGTGGAGAGATGATTGTATTACTGAGATCAGTGGTTGTGGTAAGAAGATGAGGTGTGTTTGATGTAGGAGGAGGAGGAATAGAGGTGGGTTGAACAAATGAGTCCATAGGAGGAGGAGAAGCAGGTGGTGAAGAGGGTCTTTCAGGCTGGGATCCAGGCTTTGGGATCTGCCTGTCCCATTTGGAGAAGAGTGTTATGGATATTCTTTTGCCAGGGGGAATGGCAATATCTTTTGACCTACATAGGTCAGGATAGGAGTGCCTGAGTACTTGGCTCATTATCCTCATAAAGGCATTCTCCTCATGAGAATATTTGTAGCCTAGCATCTTTAGCAAGCAATTGGCCCAGAAGGTTTTTGGTAATCCTGATTCTGCAAGCAAGGTCCTTCCTGATTCAATTAAGGTTCTAGTCTTTCTTTCAGCAACTCCATTTTGTTGAGGAGTTCTAGGTGCTGAGAAGCTTTGTTTGATCCCTTCATCCTCACAGAAACTACAGATTAACTGATTTTCAAATTCTGTCCCATGATCACTTCTGACAATGGAAACATGAGTATTGAATTCAGATTGAATCTGTCTTATGAATCTTGAGAGAATCTTGTGGGTTTGAGACTTAGCCCTTAGAAAGAATACCCAGCTCAATCTAGAATAGTCATCCACAATGACTAGGGTATAAGACTTTCCACCTAAGGTCTGAGTGGATATATGACCAAAGAGATCCATGTGCAGTAAGTAGAGAATCCTAGGGGAGTCATCCTTACCAATTTGTTTAAAGGATGATTTGATCTGTTTTCCTAGTTGGCAAGGTCTACATGGAGAATCCTTAGAGTACCTACCCTTTGGTAGGCCTCTGACTAGGTTATTCTTTGCAAATTCACTAATGGTTTTATAGTTTAAATGGCCTAGCCTCCTATACCATAATTCACTTTTATCAATAATGTTGTTGAACAAACAAATCTCTGTGTGTATGGAGCTAAAGTCTACTATATATACTTTCCCTTTTCTGATTTCATTGAGTACAATAGCACCAGTCATGACATCAATAACATGGCAAACTAGTTTGGTAAATTTTACCTCATACTTACCACTGTCACATATCTGACTTATACTTATCAGATTGTGTTTTAGTCCTTTGACTACTGCCACATTCTTGAAGGTTACTTTCCCTTCTTTGAAATCTCCAAAGCCCCTGGTTTGCCCACAACTAGAGTCTCCAAAAGTAACTGGTGGTCCATGTCTATCCTCAAAGCTGGTTAATAGATTTTTGTACCCTATCATGTGCATGGAGCATCCACTGTCCAAGTACTACACCAGCCTGAAGATGTGATACACCTGCACATAAATTTAAACATTAGTTTGGACCCTGCTAAGCTGGGGTCCCTTCATTCCAACAGTGAAAGGTTCAATAAAAGAATAAGTGGGTCTTTCAGAGTACCCTTTCTTCTTTAGGAGTGTTGGCTTATCATACCAACAGTCTTTGGTAATGTTACAGAAATAGCATTTAGAATAAAAGGAAATGGATCGAGAAGACTTTTTGGAAAAGGAGAGATTCCTGTCATATTGGTTGCGTCGATAGGAATTCGACGTATGTTCATACTTGCGTTGGTTTGAAGTCGACGCACTTTGGTGTATGCGTTGATTAGAAATTGATGCATCATTTAAGTTGCGTCGAGTAGAACTTGACGCACGTTGATAATAACTCGACGCAAATTTATTTCTTTTCTGAGGATATTTACCTTGGATTCCTTCATATATAGTAAAATCATTTTTATTAAAAACAGTAGTTGTTTTTGGATTTTCTTGTGAATTTTCTCCTATCGAATTATTCTTCCTAGTGAAGTGGATAGGATGTCTCCAAACAGATTTGCTGGAAGATTGAGGTCTGGGTTCTAAATCAGTATTAAACTCTAGTTGTCTAAATCTATCAGTGAGATTTTCAGAGATATTCTTGAGCTTTTGACTTCTGCCATTTAGAGAATCTTCAAAGGCTTTTGCCTTTGCTAGCTCATTTCTCAGTGTTTGATTTTCAGTATTGATTTTATCTAGTTTCTCTTCTGATCTAGAGAGTTCTTGACTGAGCTCATAGTTTTTATATTGTGTATCTATTTGTTTGAGATTGTTCAACTCATTTCTTAGTCCTTTTATTTCTTTCTCAGATTTGACTTGATCTAAACAAAATTCTTTGAAATTATTTTTGAAATCAGTAGAAGAAAAATCTATATCATCAGATATATTTACCAGAGATTTATCTTCAGGCTTCTCAGTAGCTATCAAACAGGTTTCCTCTTGCTTAGCCTCTTCTTGATCATTTTCAGATGAGGTACTTCCTTCAGATTCTGAATCACTCCATGATTGAGCAATGAATCCTTTCTCTTTCTTCTTCTTCTTTAGATCTGTTCTTTTCAGATCTTTCTTATTACTGATCTCTTTAGGACATTCAGGTGCAATGTGTCCAGGTTTCCTGCAAGAGTAACATATAATTTCTTTAGTAGGAGTTTTGTCATACCTGGTTTTTGAGTCTCTCCTTCTAGATCCTTCTGTTTTGATCCACTTCTTGAATCTTCTGGCCAGTAGACTGATCAGCTCCTCATCACTTGTAGAGGGTTCACCTGCAGTAGCCTTTAAGGCAGTACTCTTTTCCTTTGAGAGTGAAGGAGTCTTTTCTTTCTCTTCTTTCTCAGATCTTGTTTTCAACAACTGTTCATAAGATCTTAATTTACCCAACAGGACATCTGTTGAGATTTCTTTTTGGCTTCTGTAGTCTCTAATTGGCCAGATTCTTGAGTCCCAAGAGCTAGGGAAGCAAGTCAGCAATTTGTCATTTATCTCATTGAGAGATATGTCCTTCTCAAGTGTTCTTAACTCATTTATTATGAGGCTAAATCTGGCATACATGTCAGCAACACTTTCACTATCTTTCTTCTGGAAGTTTTCATATTGAGAGATGAGTAATGCCTTTTTATCCTTTCTCTCATCAACACTCCCTTCGACCATTTTAGTGAGAGCTTCCCATATTTCCTTAGCTGACCCACATTCAGTAATCTTTTGGAAGATTTCATCTGAGAGGGTTGAGACTAATATATTCATAGCCTTGACATCACATGCTTGAGCTTTCTTTTCTTCATCTATCCATTCAGCCCTTGGAGCAAGTGTTTGTGTGACCTCTCCACTTGAGTCCTTCTTGAATGGCTTGGGAGGACCTGTCATAATAACATCAAATAGTTCTTCATCAATAGAATTCATATAGATCCTAATTCTTGTTTTCCAAACTGCAAACTTTTCAAGATTGCACATTGGTGGTCTGGTGGAAGCATAATCTTTGATTTGTGCCATAAAATTTTTTTTTAGAAATATATATATATGAGGTAGAATCTTTTTGATCAAGGAGTTACCCCTTTTTAATCAACCTCGCTCTGATACCAATTGAAAGTGCACAGTTAGCAACACTAGAATTCTCTAGAGGGGGGTGAATAGAGATTTAAAAATATTTTGTGCAAAGTTAACAAATATATATAGATATAGATATAATATTCACAGTTTTAAGCTTCCCACACACCAGCAAGAATTAAGCAAATAAAGAAAGAAATAGCAAAAAGAAAATCACAGCACAACACAAAGAAATATAGTGGTTCCCCAAACTTTGGGTAGTCCACTCTTCTACCCCCTTGGTAGGAATTCACTATCTTGCACTGAGTCTTTTGATAAGGAGGCTCTTAGAACCAGTCTGAGTCTTTTGATAAGGAGACTCTTAGAACCACTACAACTGAATCTTTTGAAGAGAGATTCTTAAAACTCTTTTACACTAATGAAATTGAAATAAGAATAAGAAGAAGAAGAAGAATAAGAAACAATTTGTGCAAGAAGGAATCTTCTTCCTAGCAAGAAGATTAGAAGGACAAGTATAGTGAATGTAATCTCTCTTCTATAGTGAGAAGGAGATTGTAGGCCTTTCTCTCTTTCAGTGAGAGCTTTCAGAAATTTGTAGCAGTATGACTTCAGAAGGAAGAAGAAGAAGAATAAGGCTTTTTCTTGTTGCAACACTCTTTCAGTTTTCTCAATTTTCTCTTTCTTTTCTCTAGGGAGCTTTTCCTCTTTTCAACAATGGAGTGGATCACTTCTCATTTTACTTTGCCGACCTCCTTGTGTATTTATAGCTCTGTTTATTCAAAAATATTGCTATAGGATAATAATCAATTAGCTCACAGGGAAATGGTAAGTGAGAAATCTTCCATAATTAAAATTTCTGTAGAAGGAAAGAAGTCATTCAATTTTCAAATAACATCCATAATAATCTTAATCAAATTAGCCAAGAATCAATTAGAAGGAAAGATTTAATTCTGAACGGCTATAAGAGAATAATATAATTCCATAAATTCAGATCTACAGAAAGAAAGGAAAGAGATCTGGCGCGATTTTGAATGTCATAGAAATCGACGTGCGTTGATTAGAAATCAGAGTTACGACGATTACGGTGACGTCAAATTCTGTTTAGAGTTACTTCGACTCATTCTGAGAGGAACGTCGACTACACTTCGACGTTGCATCGATTACTATTCGACGCATATTTACTTAAACTAATTTTTCACTCTGAGAACTCATTTTCTACTCATTTCTAGGGGTTAAGATAAATCATTTCCCCAACACCTCTAAAGCAATTTAATGTCAGGGACGGACACAATCAACTTGTTGAAAGAGATCGTTACCCTTCAAGCGTGCCTCAAAGCAATTGAATCGATGGTAATGGCTCCTACTTTGCTGATTTGAACTCTCCTCAACCAAGTTCTAGCTTTGCTGCAATGAAAACAGAAGAAATTATTGCAAAATCTGGTGCAAAACTCCACTCCATGAATTAGCAAAACCTAAATCGGATGCAACCTAAATGCAAAACCTAGAATACCTAAATGCAAGAACTTGAAATTATTGCAAAACTTAAATTAGCGAAATCTGGATGCAACCTCAAATGGTGCAAAACTCCAGGAACGAAAACCTAAATGCAAACTCAACTCCATGAAGAAAAAACCTAGAATAGAGTAACAGACGCGAGTAGAAAATACCAGATCTACAAAAATCAAAGAAAATCAAACCGAGCTTCGACATCGACTCACCGAGAGAAGAAGAGCTTAGTCGGTCGGACTACCGTAGGTCAGACTGAGAGAGGGTTGTCGTCGGTCGGACTGAAGAGATGTGGCGAGCGATTTCGTGGAGAGGAAAAACCTAATCGGTGGTCGAGATCGGGAGTCGTCGATGGTCACCCGTCGAAGAAGACGAAAAACCTAATCGCGAGAGAGATATCTGGCTTGACTGGGTCACGACCTCACGAGAGTCGAGAAATATGGCTTTTATGGTTTTACCTTTTAGATTTAATAATTAAATCATATTAGAGATTTAGAGGTGCGTCCGCCCAAAATGTTATTAAGGCTCTGTTTGGTTGGGTTGTTGTTGATGGAAAGTTGCTGATGAAAAGCCGTTGATGGGAAAATTGCTGATTTTGGAAAACAGAGCTTTGTTAACAAACTGTTTGGGTGAAATGGAGTTTGTAAAATGTAGTTTTGAAAAAGTTGTTTGGAAACAAAACGGAGTTTTGAGCGAAAAAATTTTTCCCCACAAAATATAAGAAAAATATATTTTCTTGCCGCTCTTGTGTGGCCACTCCATCATCTCGACCCCCCTTCTCGCACTCACTGAAATCAAAATCCGCACGTGAAGGGTGCCAGCTAATGAAATTATGTAAAGTCATCGTAGTCATCACAATATCACAATAAACACATAAAATGTTTTAGACATACACATTCATACACATACACTTATTCATATAAATTCATACACACTTCTGATTATTCATATTAGTGATCAAATGACAAGTAAAGTTGACAATTTGGATAAACAACCAATGACAAGATTTGAACAACCTCATAACTATATAATTATTGATAGCGCTCAAAGCATTCGAGTGAGCATCAAGTTTAGAACGTCTCTACCCGTTGCCCCCCAGCAAGGGTATTTATAGGCGAACCCTAAATCCCCGACGACCGGTTATGGGTGCTTTAAAGACCCGCCATTATTGCTAAATATACCTTAACATTCTCCTCCTATATTGTAGCAATTATATCACATAACGGGTTAAACAAAATATATATTAGATAACGACAAAATGAGTTTCTGGTAAAAATAACAAGAGTGTTAGAGCAAACGTCTAAACTCAAACAGTTTCCAAACATTCAAAAGCAAAATCAAGAGCAAGAACAATAATCTGAAGCAAACTCAAAACTGATGACAGATCGATCTACTCAAACAGTAGATCATCTCCATCTATGTCGAAATCCACTTTCTCTCCTCCAGACTACAATTGATCTGCATTTAAACATTAGAATGTCATGAGAACAAAACTCAATGAATTCATACATATGCATATTAAAAGTAAAGTGATCAGTTCTAACAATTTAGAACGTAATACTCTAACTAGGAAGAAAGACTCACAGGTCCGCATCTCTATCTAATTTACACAAAATTAGAAAGTATTGGTTTCATAGAACCAAGCTATGTTCCTTCGATTATCAAAATTATTATCAAAACATTTCACAAGTGTGTCATACCATCAAGTTTGGAATGATACAACAACCTATGACGATTATATAATCAAATTTGGAATGATATGATGAATAATCATGATATCAGAGCACAAACAGTAACTTCGGTATTCCTTTTTGGAATGATACCAATTCAGCCTTTAAAAAGAAATAGTTGTGTAAGTCATCAAGTTTGGAATGACTAACAACTAAACAATCTCATGCTTTCATCAAGTAGCATCTGGAACACTTCAGTGTACTTAGTCTAGATGCGTGAATGTAGGCAGATTCGGTTCTAAAATCTTAAACCTAACATAGGTATTAAGTCCCACTAAATAGACTTTAATCTCATATCCCCCGATGTTTTAGATGTAAGAACCTTGCATAATCCTTTGGTAAGAACATCTGCTACATTATCTTTTGATCTCACGTCTAAGAGGGAAATGATCCCTTGACTGGTGAGATAGGTCAACCAGGCCTGTTTCATTTGTAGTGGCCTTCGCTTGCCATTGAATAGTGAATTAGTTGTAATGGTTTTTGTGGCTTGATTGTCACAAAATATTGAGATAAAGTTCATTTTTAGACTCGTCATTAGAATATCCATAACCAAATCACAAACCCACTCTGCTTCTTCTGTAGCTGAAGCGAGAGCATAGAGTTCAGATTCCATAGAGGATAGTGCTATACATGTTTGCCTCTTAGATTTCCAAGCTACTGCGACTCCTCCTAGGGTAAACACATAACCACTAGTGGACCTACTATCACCAATGTCTGAGCACCAGGAGGCGTCAGAATACCCTTCAAGCACAGGAGGGTTTCCACTGTAACATAAAGCATACTGCTCAGTATACTTTAAGTATCGCATTAGCCTTTCCAAGGCATCCCAGTGGTCCTTTCCAGGGTTACTAGTGAATCTACTCAACATGCCGATCGTAAAGGCTATGTCTGGTCTAGTGCAAGTAGTAGCATACATTAGACAGACAATAAGTTTGGAGTAATCCAAATGTCTAATAGGTGAACCGTCGTGAGGTTTCAGTCTATTATTATAGTCGTATGGAGTCTCAATCTTCCTGCACTTATCATAACCCAACATCTCTAGTAGAGTTCTGATGTAGTGACTCTGGCTGAGGGTGATACCCTTATCCGTAAAGTTCACTTCCATTCCTAGGATGGTTTTCACCACACCTAAATCAGTCATGCTAAATTTGGACTTCAAGGTAACCTTAACGTCTTCCACCTCAGACTGATCAGTACCCAGAATTAGCATGTCATCAACATACAAGCAGATTATAGCAATGGAATTTGGACTTGTTTGTATGTACAGAAATTTATCTGAATGGCTGGATTTAAAATTCAGGCCTTGTACGCAAGTGTCAAACATCTCGTTGATGCGTATTCGGCAAGTGCACCGGTCGTTGTCAAGTAATAAAATTGGGAATAGCATCCCCGAATATCGTCTCTTAAGGAATGCAGGTTCTGGTGAACGAAATGTGTGGTGAATCGGTTGTTATACGAGCGAACAAAGGAAAAATAAGGGCATTGATTTTGGGTTTCCTAAGCTAGTGCAGAAAAGAGAGATGCGGGTCAAAACTCCGCTTCGCAAGGCAAGGTGGATGCAACTGCCACGATGTCGTGCTTCGGGAGGCGCGCGGACGGAAAGTAACTATGACGGGTGAGGGTCGCACACACCTCTTCTCCAAGCATCACCACTAGCAATTGCTAGGGCTTCACACACAATGAATCATAGAAAATCACAGCAAAGAAAGTGCTATTCTCGCACTACCGCATCATTGCACAAGAATATCACAAAGGATTTATAACATAAAGCTAAATGATAGTTCATTACAACAACACAAGGAAAAACACAAACATAAAGTTAGAGAAGACCAATAGGAAGAAATCACCGCGTCTTGGGTTCTCGGCCGGAATGAGAGGTTGTCGGGCTCTCTCTGGGCTCGGCCCTCAGATGGTGTGCTGATTCGATGGAGGCTTTCACCGCTCCAACAACCTACAGCTCTTCTATGGCTTCCCACGATAAGGAATGCTTGAGCACTTGGCGGAGGATGCTTGCTACCACTCCCGAATGGAAGGATGGTGGTGGAAAATGCTGGAAAATGGCCTCTTTGGTGGTGGAGGTGAAGGAGAAGCCCTCAGACCTCAAGAACGGCGGGAAGGACCTAATTTCCCTCTCCCCTCTCCGATCTCACTTCTGCCTGCGATGTAACCTGCATTTTATACTAAACAGGAAGAAAAATGGTCACGCACGGTCGAACGCACGACCGTGCTTGAACCGTGCGTTATTAAATGATAAAACCAGACTTGAGGGAGACGCTGCGCCTCCCGTGCATTTTACACACGCACAGGAAAATCTGCCTGTGCGTCAAAATGCATGGGCAAATTCAGAAATGACAAAAACCAAGAGAACACAGGTCAACCGTGCGTTTTACACACGCACGGGCAAATCTGCCCGTGCGTCAAAACGCACGAGCAAATTCAGATCGCTCGTTCTCTGCCCAGAAGATATCGCACGACTGCAATCGTCCGTGCGTCAAGGAAAATGCACGACCGTGCGTTTCACAGTCATGAATTCTGGGAGAAAACTGGATACAAGATAATCCGGTCACCTGCATACAAGATAATCCGGTCACCTGGATACAAGATAATCCTGTCCTATGGTAGAAAAGTGCACGTTAAAGAAGCAACTGCGCAGGCAAAACATGATGGGAAGTAAAGAAATAACGATCGTAAAAATAAAGTAGAAAAGATTTAAAAGAAAGACTATATTTTAAGAACTTCTACAAGTGTAAAATACAAAATACTACTACTCTGAGGTGAATTATTGGTGAATCGAACAGTCGCGCCCTAGGGAAAATAGCGTGAACTTCTGAGGTGAGCGTTGTTCAAATTGGATCTCAAGAAAGAGCTCTCCAAGAAATCCATCAAGGTCGATGGTCATATGCTTGCCCTTTCACACCTTCTCCACTGCATGAGACGATCTTATCAAGAATCAGTAGGGCTTTTAGGCTAGATTTGGGCATGGGTTGAGGTATGGTAATGAAGTAGAAGAACGTAGGCTAAACGCACCCAACCTCCGGTAAATAAACAAAATTCAACCTTAACATCTTCACCTTGAAGCACACTCCCCCAGACTTCAATTAAGCACTATGGTGTGCGCGAGACTACCATAATGATTCAATTCTTTTTAGAGTTCATTAACTCTATCTTTTTTTTAGATCCATAGTAACATAAGTTAGGATCAATCAAATTTTTTTCATTTTTCTGCGCGCACACACCACATCACACCCCCGAATTTTTATTACTCCGCATCGCACAATCATCAACAAAATGTATAAATTTCAAAGCTTGACTCTATTGCGTATTAGGTTAGGATATGTGGTCTTGGTGAAAGTTTGGTGGAGCTTAACAAATAGGAAAGGTAAGGCTCAACAAGGCCAGCAAGGGATGATATTAGGTGGGGAAATCAAAGCTCAATCGGATCAAAAGATGGCCTACGTCATGCTCCCAACAAGATCATTCAACGCACTCGTTTTGAAAATAGCTAGGGGCAAGTTCTTAACCACCGAGCGAGGTCTCCTCTCCTTCCAACTCAAACAACACGAGGCTAACAGCTCTTCTACACTCGACCTAGAGCTACCGCTAGCTTCATCAAATTCACCGTTCGAGTAGAGTATTTTATAGTTACACTACAGAAGTAAATAAAACTATAATTTTGTAATAAAATCTACTCTACAAGAATTTTTAAACCACGTTAGCGCTCTACTAGTAGCACCGCACGGGCCACAACTTGTTCTGCCACACAATCCTAAATCAACAAACAAGCTTCCAAACATACAAATTAAGCACTTACACGATAAATGCACACGAATACAAGAAAATGAATGTGGTGCGACGTATGCAATGCGGCAATACATTTGAAAATTCCTAACATAACATTCTAGCATGTATTTGCGTGTAGCGTAAGCAAAGGCCCGCTCCCCCAGACTTGATTTGAAAACACACATCAAATATAACATTTCATAGCAAAAATAAAGCTAGGTTAGGGGTACTTATGCTCATAAGAGCATGCCAGAAGAGCGGTATAATCCTTCTTTTAAAGATCTCCTCCTCTTCATCCAATCGAGTTCACACCTGCATTGTTAGCACCAAAGCAAAAACAAACAAAACATAATGGAAATTAAAGCAAGCAAATGGAACCGGGTGGTTTCCATGGGTTGTCTCCCAAGAAGCCCTTTTGTTTAATGTCCTTAAAGGTGGACCAAATACCTGTATTAAAGTTCAATAGCAGCAGTTAAAGAGATTGTTCCAAACCAAAAATAAAAATAAACAAGGCAGCAAAGTAGCGACACAGAGCATAAAATCAGACCGGAGAAACAGCACAATCATAACCCAGAGACCCCATCACGCATCAGTTGTATGCTGATTTGTGGTGGTTTTCCCCAGCTATGCGAGATGGGAAAGAGGTGAAGGCTTTAGGGCCCAAGGAGGATGTCTCCCCCTTGCCCCTAACCTCTTACTTCTCGCGCCGGAGGGCAAAAGAGTGTGCTTCACGCAGCAGTTTTTCTTGCCTCAGCTTCTCCACAGTTGGAGAGCGCCAACGTTGAGGACTGGCAGAATTTCCCACCTTGGTGGTGGGTGGCGTCACTTCCGTTGCCGCCGTGACAATCGGATCAGCCCAATGGACCCGCTTAAAATGTTTACATTTGTTACTTTGACTCGGACACATTTTCATAAGGTGCTTTGTTCCTCCTTCTCCCTCGTCATTCAACATTTGGTCTCAGTGCTGTCTTCTGCCTTCTTCCCCTCTTCCGTCACAACTTGCAACTTCTCTTCTTTCTTTGCTCCTTCTAGCGATTCTGTTCTTTTCTCGGCTTCTGCATCACTAGATGGTTCCTTAGTAAAAATAAGGGGAGAGTGAATTACTGCTTCGGATACAATCTTGGGGCAAGTGGAGGGTGTCACCTTACAGGGTAAGACAACACACCCCTTAGAAAAGTCTAAGGTGGCACCGCTCTATTTTAAGAACGGTACTCCCAAGATGGGGATGGATTGATTCAGACTTGCCCCACATGAGGTACTCCAGGATTCACCTCATCTCTATCAGCGGGTGCTCTCGGCACAACTCCAGGTTCCGTATTATCTCCCATAGCCGCTTGCACGAATGCAGCACGCCTTAGTGCGCGCGTAGTGCAGTCAATCTTAGGATCGAAGGGTACTACTTCCCTTTCGGCTTGTCTCTGCATACACAAAAGAAAACACAAAGAAAAACAAAAATAAAAAACAACTGCTCCTATAACAATGATTCACAACTCAAAGCGTTACACGCCTGCATTCCCCGACAACGGCGCCAAAAACTTGATGCGTATTCAGCAAGTGCACCGGTCGCTGTCAAGTAATAAAATTGGGAATAGCTTCCCCGAATATCGTCTCTCAAGGAATGCAGGTTCTGGTGAATGAAACGTGTGGTGAATCAGCTGTTATACGAGCGAACAAAGGAAAAACAAGGGCATTGATTTTGGGTTTCCTAACCTAGTGCAGAAAAGAGAGATGCGGGTCAAAACTCCGCTTCGCAAGGCGAGGTGGATGCAACGGCCGCGATGTCATGCTTCGGGAGGCGCGTGGACGGAAAGTAACTATGACGGGTGAGGGTCGCACACACCTCTTCTCCAAGCATCACCACTAGCAATTGATAGGGCTTCACACACAACGAATCACAAAAAATCACAGCAAAGAAAGTGCTAATCTCGCACTACCGCATCATTGCACAAGAATATCACAAAGGATTTATAACATAAAGCTAAATGATAGTTCATTACAACAACACAAGGAAAAACACAAACATAAAATTAGAGAAGACCAATAGGAAGAAATCACCGCATCTTGGGTTCTCGGCCAGAATGAGAGGTTGTCGGTCTCTCTCCGGGCTCGGCCCTCAGATGGTGTGCTGATTCGATGGAGGCTGTCACCGCTCCAACAACCTACAGCTCTTCTATGGCTTCCCACGACAAGGAATGCTTGAGCACTTGGCGGAGGATGCTTGCTACCACTCCCGAATGGAAGGATGGTGGTGGAAAACGCCGAAAAATGGCCTCTTTGGTGGTGGAGGTGAAGGAGAAGCCCTCAGACTTCAAGAACGGCGGGAAGGACCTAATTTCCCACTCCCCTCTCCGATCTCACTTCTGCCTGCGATGTAACCTGCATTTTATACTAAACAGGCAGAAAAATTGTCACGCACGGTCGAACGCACGACTGTGCGTGAACTGTGCGTTATTAAATGATAAAACCAGACTTGAGGGAGACGCTGCGCCGCCCGTGCATTTTACGCACGCACGGGCAAATCTGCCCGTGCGTCAAAACGCACGAGCAAATTCAGAAATGACAAAAACCAAGAGAACACAGGTCAACCATGCGTTTTACACACGCACGGGCAAATCTGCCCGTGCGTCAAACCACACGAGCAAATTCAGATCGCTCGTTCTCTGCCTAGAAGATATCGCACGACTGCAATCGTCCGTGCATCAAGGAAAACGCACGACCGTGCGTTTCACACAGTCATGAATTCTGGGAGAAAACTGGATACAAGATAATCCGGTCACCTGCATACAAGATAGAAATAACTGGGAATACACCTCCAGCACCAGATAAACATAAAGAAATGGAAGGGGAGCACTATGTGCTTACCCCCAATAACAAGGAGCGCAAATGTACACCGAAACGGGCCTAATAGTGCACCTAACGAGGAATAACAAATATGAATGAAATTATGCTTAAAGTGGTGTGCATAGACTAGATAATCGGCCCAGATGAATTCATAAATGTGTATATAAATGGGACTCATCACTCGTGCCATAGCTTCGGTGCTTGCTTCAATTCGTAGAGTGACTTAATCAACTTACAGACCTTGTTTTCTAGACCTTCTACGACGAACCCTTCAGGTTGGTGCATATAGATCTCCTCAGTTAGATCTCCATTTAGAAATGCAGTCTTAACGTCCATCTGATGAATGATGAAGCATTCAATAGATGCGATAGTGAGAAGAACCCTGATTATTGCAATGTGACAAACAGGTGAGTATGTATCAAAGTAGTCTATTCCACTCACTTGAGTGAAACCTTTGGCAACTAGACGTGCTTTATACTTAGCGATACTCCCATCTGGATGCAGTTTATTCTTAAGAACCCACTTGATCCCAATGGTTTTAGCTCCTTTGGGCAGGTCAACTAATGTCCAAGTTTTCTTCTCCATGAGAGAGTTCATCTCATCATCAATGACTTCTCTCCATAACAGAGAATCCTTGGATCGCATCGCTTCCTTATAGGTGGATGGATCAGCTTCAACGTGGTAAGTCACAAAGTCTACACCGAACTTTTAGGAACTCGTTCCCTATTAGATTGCCTAGTGGACTCTAGGGCACTAGTGTGAAGTGGCTTAGTGGCAGGGAGTCGTAATTCCATACCAACGAGGGTATCAGAACTGGTGTCTGGCAGACCTAGAAGAGTCCGGTTTTTATCTTTAAGAAACTTATCCTCAAAGAACACAACATCTCTAGACTTAATGACCGAGTTGGTAGAGAGATCGAGAAATCTGTCTGCAGCACTATCCACCGCACATCCTAAGTATACATAAGTGTTCTTCTTAGGTCCTATTTTAGATCTCCTTATGTCAGGTATCCTAACGTCGGCGATACAGCCCCGGGTTTTGAGATTATCAAATCTGGGCAGTCTCTTAAACCAAAGCTCATACGGGGTTTGCTTTAATTTAGCATGAGGAACCAGATTCAGGATGTGATTCGACGCGAGGGCTGCTTCTCCCCAATAAGTCGCAGGCATACCGGCAGTCAACAACATAGAATTCAATATTTCTGTTAAAGTTTTATTTTTCTGCTCGACAATATTGTTGGACTGGGGCGAGTAAGGGGCAGTGGTTTCAGGAATTATGCCATTACTGGCAAGAAAATCCCTAAACTCACCTGAGACGTACTCGCCTCCTCGGTCACTCCTAAGTCTTTTAATTTTCAAATCCAATTGATTTTCAACCCGTTTTTTGAAAATTTGAAATTTTTCAAAAGCTTCATCTTTGGTTTTTAAGAGATAAATGTGAGTATATCTAGAGAAGTCGTCGATAAAAGTTATCAGATACTTCCGACCACCACGTGTGACAAAACTTTTATAGTCACAAATGTCAGAGTGTATCAACTCTAGTAAACATGTACTCCTAGACACCTGACTGAATGGTGTTCTAGTTATCTTAGTTTGAGCACATATCTCACATTTGTCAAATTTGGTTTTAGTGTCTAAAGGTATGTTGTGAGTTTTAGCTAGCAGAAGTAGTTTTCTATAGTTCACGTGTCCTAGTATGGCATGTAGAGTCTTAGGATATATGAGATTTGAACTAACCTGATTGACTACATCGTTTGCTAGACTCAGCCTATACATCCCATTTAGAACATATGCGCAACCAAAATTGTGAGAGTTGACCATTAGGGTCACCCTACCACCACTAATGTTAAAGGACATACCCGCATCGCTTAACAGACTAATTGAAATTAAATTAGCAGCTAATGTAGGAATGAATTTAACATCTTTCAAAATTAAATGCGTACCCGACGAGAGTAGAAGATCCACAGTCCCTGTCTGGAGCACCTCAGCAGTGGCTCCATTGGCAACTGTAACTATCTCAGAGACTAGAGTGGCATCCTTCAGCAGAACAGGATTGTTGCAGACGTGGCAGGTCGCCCCCGAGTCCAACCACCAATCACTACTGGCCTGACCTTTCCCAACCATGGCAACAAAGTGGGAGGGCGCAGTCTGATGGAGCATATGAGCTCTATTTTCAGGCTTTGGTGGGTTGGCATTGGGCTTCTTGGGTTGCCTGCAGTCAAAAGCGCAGTGACCCCACTTGTTGCAGTTGTAGCACTTGCCCTTGAACTTCTTTATCTCTTGCTAGTGTCTAAATACTGCGGGTGCACTAGAGGGAGGTCGAGTCCTATCAGATTTAGGCTTCCTTTTTGGGTGGGTCATCATATTAGCAGCAGATTGCTGCTTGCTCACCACCTCCATCACATGCTTAGTCCGATTCTCAACCTCAATGCAGATAAACCGCTTGAGGTCTTTCAGACTGACCTGAGTCTTCTTCTGATACATCTCCATATTGAAAGAGTACCACGCTGAGGGGAGCTTGAAAATGATGGCACCAGCAACGAACCCATCTGGCAAAGGGACGCTCTCACTGTTGAGCTTGGCCACCAGATTCTCCAGGTCTGCAATCTGGGGTAGGATGTCCCTGTCCTCAGAGAAAGTGAATCCCATGAACTTGTCCACCAAATGCGTCTTAGACATATTCTCCTCCTCTTTGAACTGATCCTCCAGTGCATTCCAGATTTCCTTCGCAGTCTTCAATTTCCCAAAAATCTCTGTTAGCGAATTGGAAAGACAATTGAGGAGATAATCACGGCAGAAATCTTCATCGTTGATCCACTAAGTCTCTTCATCTCCTCCTTTGAAATCTGCAAAATCTGTCTGCAGTGTAAAAAGACATTTAAATACTTCATACCGAACTGCGTGTTCCGCTTCCAGGCACTGAACTCAGAATGGGAGAACTTCTCCAGCTTGATCATCGGCATAGGAGAGGAGAGGTTGCTGTTCTTCGAAAGCGGGGCCATTTGGAGGTGTCGGTGGAAACACGGAAGAGGGAACCTCAACCACCAAAAAGTAGTTGTCGCTTGGCGACAACACTATCATCAGCGACAGTGATGGCTATCGTCCGACGATACTGCTAATGCAGACGTTAGCTAGCGGTTACCCGAATCAACGACAGTTACGCGGCACGATCCACGCAATCGTCTCCTTTGGTGATGGGATCGGCGACGCGATCTGGGGAAGAGCAGGCTCCGATCTCCTCAGCGGCAGCACCATGAGTCGAGAACTCCGGCGGCGACGACAGCGGCAGCGGGATCGTATCTAGACGACAAACACGGCTGCGGCGGCGCTGCACTCCTCACATCGCAACGGCGACGGCGCTGCAGTCCTCTTTGCGGGCGATCTCCAATGGCGACAGATCCGGAAGGGAGAACGACGACGCTGTAAACGGCGGCGATGGAGAAGGCGTCACGGGAGAGGAGCGCACGGCGACGGCTAAGCTCTCTGTTCGGGTAGATTTCCGGGAAGCGAGAAGCAGTTCCGCCCGAGGCAGTGATCGGAATCGTCACTGTCGTCTTCTCGATCACAGAGGAGAAGAAGGGTGACGGCAAGCAATGGGCAGAGCCCTCCTTGAGTAGCGATCCGGAGGCACGAAGACAGGAGGCGGCCTCGCTTCTCACTGCTAGGACTCGGGCGGCGGAACTCACAGATGAAAAGGGAGAGAGCACGGGAGAGGGGCTAGGGCACACGAACGGTTACAACTTTGAGAATGATAACGCTCAAAGCATCCGAGTGAGCGTCAAGTTTGGAACGTCTCTACCCGTTGCCCCCCAACAGGGGTATTTATAGGCGAACCATAAATCCCCGACGACCCGTTATGGGTGCTTTAACGGACCCGTTAGGGTTTCGTTAAAGACCTGCCATTATTGCTAAATATACCTTAACAATTATACCATATAAGCATAACGGATTTTATATATTACATTACAGAAAATGCTTTCTCATGGCACCGAAAGAACAAAGCCCAATTCAGACAAACGATCGTTACAATTTACAAGAACGAACATCACATTTCTTATTAGGCAAAAGAACTTCATAAGTCTTACCTGAATTTTAGATTGCAGATAGTCATCTTCTTTACTGGGATACAACAATTAGTTGAACTTCATAAGTCTTACCTGAACTTCTTAGCTGCTCGATATCGTGATGCTTCTCATGCTTGGAGAGATCCGGAGCTGCATCCTCCTCTTCTCCTGCAGCTCCCGCTCGCCGCCCTATCGACTGGGCAGTAGCTTTGGGCGGCAGCAGCGGGACGGATCTGATTGCTCACCGGCATATGAGGGGGAGGGCGGAGGACGATGGCAGCGAGTTGTCTGCGTAGGCATCCCCTCTTGGCTTCATGGATTGGCTTTCTTGAGCTCGATTCAACTCTCCATAGAAGAATATGGATAGGAGGAGAGATTCATCGCACCGGCAAGGAGTTGCGAGAAAGAAGCGGCAATCGGGCTCTGAATCCTTGGGAAAGAAGGCGGTGAAGAGGTGGACAATGTCGCGCGGGAGAAGATCCGCTCGCGAAAGGGTTTCAGGAGAAATGGAAAGGTGGGGCTTCTGCGGCTGAAAGCAATGGGGGAGTTGCGGATGGGAATGCATGATAAACAGCGGACCTAAATAACCGGGGTTTTCAAAATAAGCCGTGCCAAACGCAGCTTCTTCCCAAAATTCCGGTGCGTTTCGACAGCACCGCAACCTAAGAGTCTAACCAAACGCCACCTAAATCGTATGACTTTTACCTTTTACACATCATGCTATTAAGTAATAATATATATATTTTAAATTGAGTTTGAGCGACCGCCCACACTCGCCCTAAGGTGGGTCCGCCCCTGGTCATAATTGTGCACACCACAAATTACCTTAACTTGGCATTCATCTATATTTGATACTTTCACTCCTTTCCAGAAAATAAATAACCGCATCGCTTGAGTGTTGATGTACGGAGGTCTTGTTTCACCCAACCCTTTTTATTTTAATTCTCTCGATAATGACCACTCTTATTGCATCATAACATATCTCATGGTTTGAGTCAATCAGATGATTTTATTGTTACAACATATCCAAGACTTTTACCAACTCGGCGAGCCCAATCTACTAACTCTTCATTTGAACTAAACATTGTATCAGTCTTAAAATATTCATGCTCATGTCAATTTCAATCTCCTAATCTTTTTCCTCAGATGCATCACATTCATTAGAGTTAAATTATCTGAACTATCCAGCGTGTTTATTAATTTCCCTTAAAAATTTGCCTACAAGCATGGAAGAAAGAGACAAATTTAAGAATTTTTTTGCTTACGCATGCTTGATTATTTTTTTATAAACTCAAATGATTCATTGAGGCATGAAATTATAGCAATTATTCAACGATGAAATTATAGCAATTATTCAACGATGAAATTATAGCATGTATTAAATTTTTTCCCCAAATCCCTGTAGATTAACGGGAACAAAAAAAACTGCCGCTAAAACTGGAGTGGAAATGGAATAAAACAAGGGTGGAAAGTTTGTTATTTTTTTGAAAAACCTTGTTATTTTTCTAGAAATGGACTAAAAATGAAACAAATAAATTTGGCTAACATGCAGGCACACACACGGGCAAGTGCACGGTCAAAAATTTCGCAAAATTGCACTCTTCGCCTTCCGCGATCAGCTAATCCCCTCGACGCCGCGACATTGCCCTAATCCCGCCGACACTTTGAGACGACGACGAGCAGACGATGGACAACAGTTCGACAACTTGATTCCAGGAAAATTCCGTGGAAATTTTCAAATCAGCTCTCCCGGGTGCTGAAGGCAAGGTCCTCCCAAATGAAGGTTCTTAGCTCCTTTTATAGCTTTGGCCGGGGGTAGCCCAGTAATTTTGTCATCGTAACCACCATAACCACCTGACGGGCGAATCACGCTGGCCGATTTGGAGCACACGGATCGTCATTTTTCGTAAATGACTGTCTCGCCCTTCGGACAGTTCGGGCAGCTTTGTTGAAGGTGAAAAAGGCGACAAGCGAGTCATGTAATATGAGAAATTAGATAGACAAAAAGTGAGCGTGCCCGGAATGCGGAAGTGTTCTGAGCGCGCTCAAAAGCGTTCTGAGCGCGCAACGAATACGGAAGTGTTCTGGGAGCGTTGCGAGCACGGAGCGTTCCGAGCAAATGGTGGAATGAGGAGTCGTGCCTCCAAAGAGGAATTGGGCTCTGGTCGCACCCGATGAGGGGCGCGACTTAGGCCGAGCCCTCTACGAGCCCCCCTGCGAAGAAAAAGGGGGGAGGGGGCTTGGCCGCACCCCATTGCGGAGAGGGGTGCGGCGTGGCTGCACCCCACGTGGGGTGTGGTTAGGCTGCACCCCGCGATGGGGGTGCTGTATGCGTGCTACCGTGTGCGCTACCGCGCGTGCAACCACATGGTAGCGCCGCGCGGTAGTGCTACCGCGCGTGGTAGCGTGTGTTGGAACATGCTTTCCGCATCTCTTGGTTTGACAATAACAAATCCTATTGTATTTGATCATACTTGCATTGTGTTTATAGTGTGCAGGATCTTCAACATTCAATCCCCAAAGGAGAGTGTAAAAGAAAGACGTTGAAGCAACAATCAGGATGATTATCTATTGTTACCGCGGCGCGGCAACACTACCGCTGGCGCTAGCGGTTCGACGAAAAGGAAACCGCTGAGAACGAAACTGCATTCGACGAAATGTGAAGCCGTTCGACGAAATGAAACTGCGTTCGACGAAAAGAGAAGTGCTCTACCGTGGAGCGCTAGCACTACCGTTGGCTCTAGCGAATCAGAAACAGCTGAGAAGGAAACCGCTGAGAACGGAACTGGCGTTCGGCGAAATGAAAGCTCTGTTCGATGAACTGGCGTTCGACGAACTGCATGCTCTACCGCAGCGCTCGACGAAATGCATGCTTTACCGCGGAGCGTTTGCACTACCGCTGGCGCTAGTGTTCGTTCGACGAAATGAAAATAACGATCGACGAAATGAAGGCCGGTTCGACAAAGATGTTGTCGGACGAAAAGAAATGTGCTCTACCGCGGAGCGTTAGCTCTATCGCTGGCGCTAGCAGAAATGGAAACATTTGACGAGAAGAAAACAGTGGAGAAAAAGGAATGTCGATGGGTTGCTATGTTTGGCATGTACTATCGCAACGCGTTAGGTCTAACGCCCGGCGATAGCGTTTGGAAACATCCCGTCTGCAGTTGATTGAGGAGCAGATTTGGAAGATGATTGTGGCTGAAGGAAGGAGATCTCGCTAACGCGGGGCGTTAGCGGTACCGCCGCGCGCTAGTGTTTGGCGCTCAGAATGTTGCCTAAACTACCACGATCCGTGTGCTTCATTGCCTAATATGGCTACCGCGGGGCAGTAGTGGCTGAATCTATAAAAAGACGTGCGCCTCCTCCGTTGTGGCTTGCTGAGATAGAAGAAATAGAAGCCATATATTTAGAGTACTCGTGAGAGCCTTCTCTAAGCAGCCCAAAGAACTCCACCAACGTTCGTGAACGCAAAAAACTTGAAGACCAATACGATCGCATCTACATCTACATCAAGTTCTTCTTTTGAGGGAGTTTTTAGTTTGTGTTTGGTTTAAATTCTTATTGTAACCTTTTATCTTTTGTTCGGTAGAAGAACTCGCCATACGGCGACTAGGGCCTTTTGGGGACTTAGGGAGGAATTCGCCACACGGCGACTAGGTCTAGGTGATGCAGGCCCGCCTCTTACGCATCATGTTCGTGGTGCTACCCCTACTGCTCGTGCTGATGTGACGACGCCTCCACCTATTGAAGATGTTACCGAGGAAGTCGTCACCGCCGTAAAAGACTTGAGGCGCAACAACAATGGGGATCGTGCTCGCAACGCTCGCCGCCGCTATGACTTGCGGCCTCGCACTTAACTAATATTTAATATGATTATAAAACATATTAAATATTAGTTTCTTAGTCTCCGTTATCGTGGACTGCGTTCAAATTCAGTATGTATGTTAATGTGGACTGCGTTTAGCTTGATCTGGACTGCTCTTAGCGTAACTAGTGGTTAGGATTTGATTTCCTTCATGTATGGTTATGATGTAATGAGACTCCACTATATATAGGTGGATCTCCTCTCTTTAATATCATTGATAATTTTGAGAACAAAACTCCCGTGAGAATTCCCCCTCCTGCGCCCCTTAGGGTTCGCTCCTCCCGCTCGATGTGCCGCGCGACGCAGCCGCCGCCCACTCGCCCGGCGTGAGACTCGCCGTCGGCCTCTTCTGCCTCCCTGCCGTGCGACGCAGCAGGACGCCGCCGCCCACGTCGCCCGGCGTGAGACTCGTCGTCGGCCTCTTCCGCCTCCCTACGACGCAGCAGGACGTCGCCGCCCCTCCCTGCTCCTCGTGAAGCTCGGCCATGCCCAGGCGTGGTCTCTCTTCCCTAGGCGGGAGAACTTCATCGGTGCGACTCCGTCGAAGGCAAGCGGTGTACCTCCTCTGGTGTGACTCCGGCGGATCCTTGGCGTGAGACTCGCCTAATTATCTTCTCGGTTGGGTAACGAATCTCCTCCACCTGGTCTGTTCTCCCCCCCCCCCCCCCCCCCCCCCCCCCTCCCCCCGTTTATTTGGTGGCTAGCTTGAGTGTGGATTTGGAAGCATTGAATGATTTTCTTGCTGTGTTTGCTTGATTCAATCGTAATAATTTCCGATCTCTTAAGACCTTGAAGGATTGGTAAGATCTAATTCAAATCCGCAAGCTGATGCGATATCCCCTTCCGATTTGGTGGATTGCAGCAATCTGGAGACCAACCCTTTTGGGAGTTCTTCCGACTACTTTTCGATTGCTGTTTTAGTCGGATCCTCTTGGTACTGACGTTAGGTTTATGGTTGTTTGACATCGGTTTAGGTGGTTAGATTTCTACCCAAAATACGTTGGAGAGCGGGGTATTGTGAGAGAGCGTCATTTAGCCGTGCACTAGTCTTTCCGAGACTAGCCCACCATCAATTTGGTATCAAAGCAAGGTTGGCCAATTTTCTAACTTGGCCACGGTCCGCTCGTGTCTAGGTCTCACGTGTGCACCAAATTTTATTTTTTATTTTTCTACAAAATTTAATTTTCTCTTCAAGTGCACGTCGTATGCCCTCTAGATCCGGTCACGAATACCAAGCTTCGTCCTCGTCAAGTATGGCCGAGGAACGACAAATGCCTTCAAACCCCACTGCTGTTGATGTCCTTCGGGATGAGCTGCGGGACATGTTGACCCAGCTGTTGGCCCATCGAACCCCTTCACCTCCTAGGGGTAATCGTCCGCCGAACCGCGCTCCCACTCCACCTAGAGGTCAAAGGGCATGACACTACGAGGAAGACGTACACGAGGAGCTACCTCAGCGTGATCGACCACCACCTCGTCGCCAGGAATGAGAAGTCGATCTCACCCGCGCCATAAAAATTAACGCCCCCACCTATGATGGTTTAGGAGAACCCCAAGTCTTCCTGAATTGGGTGTTAGACATGGAGTGCTACTACTAGTGGCATCACTTGACGGACCAGCAAAAGGTCCAAGTCGCTCGGATGAAGCTTACGGGTAGGGCCAAAGTATTTTGGCTAAATGAGGAGCGTTGCTAAGGATTCGTAGACGGTGTCCCTCCGATCGGTTGGGCTATCATGAAAAATCTCTTAAAAGACCAATATGTCCCCACTTATCATCGCACCCAGATGTTTGATGATCTAGCCTCCCTTCGCCAAGGCGAGCGGTCTGTCGCCGATTACATGGGCGATCTAAAGGACAAGATGGTCCATTGTGAGGTCCAGGAGATGCCCGAGGTCACGTTATCTAGGTTCCGTAAGGGTCTTAGTTACGATATCCAAAGGAAACTTTTGCGTTACGGTCACACAGACCTAAACACTACCTTCAACGCCTCCCTTGATATCGAGAAACACCTCGCCTCCAAGTCCAAGGCCAAGCACAGCTCCTATAAGAGCAAGGCCGCGGCCACTACCTCCACCTCCACCTATAAGGATAAGGGTAAATTCAAGACCAAGGACTCATCCAACATTGTCATCACCGCCAGGGACGCTAGAAACCCGTCCGGGGAGCGCATTCCCATTGGAAAAATTAGTAAAGATAGGGCCACGTGTTATCAGTGCGGAGTAACCGGCCACTACGCTATGGAGTGCCCAACCAAAACTCGGGCTTTAGCACTAGTTGAGCATACAGATGATAGGCCTGATTATATCTATGAGGCCACGAATGAGTCGGATTTGGAAGGCGTACCAAGTGATTTAGAAGATGACTCTCACCTCATGGTTATGTGGTGCATCCTTGCCACCCCTCGCTCTTTGGATGATTGGAATAGGACGAATTTATTCTCTTTGATTTTTAAGAGCGGGGATAAATTATGTAAGCTGATCATTGACAGCGGGAGGTGTATGAACGTTATCTCCGAGGGAGCGGTTACCCGCATGTCCCTTAATGCGGAGCCCCACTCACAACCATACAAGGTTGCTTGGGTGAATAAGACCTCACTTCCAATTAGTAAGCGTTGTTTAGTTCCCCTCCGCATCAAATCATATTCGGATCAGGTTTGGTGTGACGTGATACCCATGGACGCTTGTCATGTCCTTCTTGGTCGTCCCTGGTTATTCGACCACGACGTTACTCATTATGGACGATCCAACACTTATGAGTTTGTATTCAATGGTAAGAAGGTGGTCTTGAGGCCCACCCTTCCTAAGGATACGGGTAGTTCATCCAGGGACACCACATTTCCTGTAGAAAAGAAAAGCCTAAGTCTAATTGGGAGGCGAGAGTTTGAGCGTGATTCATTTGTGGACGGTGTGATGTATGCGTTAGTTTGTTTACCGCGAGAGAAGAAGTACCTTTGATGGATAGTTTGCCTACGGAGTTGAGGGACCTTTTGGACGAATATAAAGATGTTTACCCGGAGGAATTGCCATCGGAGTTACCTCCTATGCGTGATATCCAACACGTGATAGATTTTATCCCGGGTTCCTCTGTACCGAATCTCCCTCATTATCGCTTGAACCCCTCCGCGCATCTAGAATTACAACGACAAATTTCAGATTTTTTATCCAAAGGGTTCATACGCCATAGCATGAGTCCATGCGCAGTTCCGGCCCTCTTAGCTCCTAAGAAGGATGGGTCTTGGCGGATGTGTGTTGATAGCCACGCTACCAACAAAATCATCGTCAAATATCGATTTCCAATTCCGTGGTTAGATGATCTACTTGACAGGTTGGCAGGTTCATCCATCTTTTCTAAGTTAGATCTACGTAGCGGATACCACCAAATCCGCATACGAGAGGGCAACAAATGGAAAACCGCCTTTAAGTCAAAAGAAGGTTTGTATGAATGGCTAGTGATGCCATTTGGGCTCTCTAATGCCCCGAGCACTTTCTCTCGTATGATGACCCATACTTTCCAACCCTACCTGGGGAAGTTTGTGGTGGTCTACTTCGATGACATTCTAGTCTATAGCACCTCCACTCACGATCACCGTGTAAGACCCTTTTTTTTGCAAAAACCACCGGGTCTTAGGCCCAGAACCGCCGTTTTGCGGTGACACCTTCGCTTGGGAAGGTCGCCACTACAAAACGCCAATCCTGCCGGCCAAATCGATCACAAGAAAAGTAAGCTAAACTGAATGGTAGATCAAACTAAGTCCACATCACATATAAAGTAAATCATCAGAAGATGTCCACAAAGTAACTGAAAGAAAGGAAACAAGATAACTAGGGCCTTGCCCAATACATCAAAGCCTCACTACATGGTTCACTCGCGGAAGTAAAACAACTAAATCAACACTCACGGATCCTGTCATCTGAGCTCCTGAGCTAGACTGCCCCGCCTCCACTTACACCGGCCTCCGGTGCTGCTCCGTCGCCGCGGTCTCCTAAGATGATAAGGTCCACCGACCGTCAGTCATAAAGACTCAGCCAATTCCCCACCCCTCCCCCCAAGGCTCCTAGGCACCGCATGGAGAGGAGGAAGCGGAGGACAACAAGGGGTAATAACAAATGCAGGTGACAAGGTAATATCTACGCTACACAGGTGATGTATATATATAAATGAAACAAGAAATAGAAACAGCAGGGTAATGTATAGGAAAAGCAGTAAGAAACAAAAGTAGAGGCAAGTAAGTAAGATAAAGTAAACCATTGATTTATAGGAATGCCCATACAAACCTATAGACCAAGGGGTCGTTTAGCAGAGCCTATCGTATAAAAAGTCCCATACCAATTTATACGATAGGTGTCGGGGTTAAATGTAATGATTATGCTATGTCATGCAAGTATGTTGTTATGCGGTGATCAAACAAGTGCAACTCACCCACTACGACTCTATGCGCATAGACCTTTAGTTCCCCCTTTTTGGAGCGAGCTAGACTCCCCGGATACTCCCGTAGTGGCAAACGGAAGCGGTGGGTTGGGCCCCGCCCACCTCTAGGTTGGTATATGCACTACCCGACCTAGACCTATCGTACGCCTCCACAAAACCCGCGGAGCGTCTGCGTACTCTTACTGACTGGACCGCCAGATTTTATGGCTAAGTGCAAATACCGCACTAGCCGAGCCCAAGTATCAACGTCGGTGCAACGACCGCCAACACGAAGGACCCACCACCTTATGCACATGCAAGATATCTTCCAACAACACCGAGCTACAAGCTCCCCGGGCTAACCCGCCCGCCACCAATAAACATCTCCGAAACAAAGATCACCGGATTAAACCGGCTAGACTTCTATAAACACATTCTCATAATAACTTTCCTGCTATAGAAACCTAGGTGCTTAGAAGACGCTATCAGGAAAAGACGATCTTTCGTCAATCCCCGGACGACCTATTCCGAGGGTGGCACCCCACCACCCTAAGACTTACCAAACCCCAACTTCTCTAGAGATTCATACATAATACAAGGCTACCACCCAACCTTCATCACTCCAGACCCAAGACCACCAGTTTGACCCCTTAACCCCAAAGCTGTCTAAATGCTAAATGCAGACCACCCTTAACGTTTTTGATGCTCATGAAGAGAGGTAGACTAAATAACCAACTCCTTGACCCAAGGGATTTACTGGGGACCCATGCTACCTATTTCAGATTAAATCCAGGGTTTCATAATTTTTTCCAATAATAAAAGTATTTTAAATAATTTCCCAAAGGGCCATTTTACCAAGGTTTGAACTACAAGTGTACTTTTCTGACCTCCAATGCCTACTCCAATTTGTACATAAAACAATAGTACCTAATAAACAGTAGGTATAAAATTTTAGGAAAAACCAGCAAGATTTACTATTTTTAGAAATTCCAAAACACAATTATTCCCAATAAATTACAAAGGAGGTACCCTCATATGATCTCTAAACCTCTTGCAAATTAGTACAGTGCTGCTTCATAATATAATATTCAGTCCTACAAAGTTTGACCATGTTCCACAGAGGGCATATTTGTAATTACATCCAAGGATATATTTGCAATTTCTTCCAAAATGAACTAGAGGTACCAAGAATATTGATCCGTAAATTATGGGAAAATTACAGTGGTAACATATTGTTATGAAATGACAACCAGCAAAGTTTCATGTAATTACAGTAACTTAACATCATAAATTTAACCAACCCAAAAATTGCCAATAATGAGGAATATTACAATTTGGACCTCCAAGGGTTAACTCATGTCCTAACCAATTCTTCCAGAGACTAATATCATTAAAACCATGTTTATGACAGAAGATGGTAAATTGATAAGTACTATTTCTCCCTAAAACCCCAAACCCTAATTATTTACAAATCTACCCAAGGGTTTATTGCCTATGATGGGCAACTCCAAATCCCTCCAAATTCTCACAGTAGCATTCCCTAGTCACTAAGGCCACATCCCCAAACTTTCAAGTCAAACCATTAAGGTTTGACCCCTCTTCCTTCAATAGCTTCTAATTGCACCCCATTAGGGTTTAGCCTAGGGTTAGGGTCTAACCTTCTCCAATAGCTCTAGTAGGAACTCCAGAGATTCATAACCTCAAAAACAAGTGGGTGACAGAAGGTGATGATTCCCTAAGTGTTATTTCTTCCTAGAACTCCAAATTCCAATTATTTACAAATCTACCTAAGGATTTATTACCTAGGTTAGACAACTCCAAACCTCTTCAAATTCACAAGGGAGTCTTCTCTGGTCACTATGACCTACCCACCAAAACTTTAGGTCAAACCACTAGGGTTTGACCCTACTCCCTTCATTGACCTCTATTTGCACCCCTTAAGGTTTTAGCCTAGGGTTAGGGCCTAAACATCTCCAAAACCACTCAAACCTCTTGAGGGGAAATTATACCACTCCTAGAACTCAGAGAGGTCTATTGCACTTCTCCCCATGGACACTTACTCCTTCATCCTTCACAAAACCCTAAAAGGCACCATAAACTCAACCACTAGGATTTATGGGCACAATAGGCCCTAACCCACCCAAAGTTGCTCCTTGGGGTGCCTCCTACCTCCCAAGGCAGTGACCAAAGCTACCCCAACAGTCAGTGGGAGGAAACCCCTCCACACTCCAAAACTAGCTTAGGTTTACCTTTACCCTAAACATAACCTTTAAGTGAAACTAGTCTCAAAGATCTCCCTACCTTGCCCAAGTCCATACTACTCACTATACTGACCATGGGTCAGTGAAAGACCACCCAAGATCCTACCAACATTTGGTGGGGAGTGGAATTCCAATGGGTACCTATTTGGGGTGCAAATAGCAATTTAGCCCCTTTTTGATTTACTAGGGCAAAACTCCTCCAATGGCCACCAAACTTGTACCAGAGGTTGGCATGGGGGAGGGTGAGGTGCACCCCAAATATGGAGCCAAAAGACCTTGTGGAAGAGTGGGGGCACTCACCCAAAGTTTTGCCTAAACCTAGGGAGCCTAAGGTTGTTTTGGTGGAATACCCTACCAAAACAACTCCATAAATCATGATATTTTAACCAGGGCCTATACATACCCCCTACGACCAACCATCCAAGTTTGGAAGGGTCTTGAGGTGTTTAGGGCACCTAATTAGGTTAACCTAGGATTATTGAACTTTCCCAAAAGTCATGGGGAAAAACTTCTCTAATCCTTCTGATCTTTGGACATAACCTAGGTATGCACAAGACTAGACTACACCCCAAAAATCAAGTCATTTGGAGTTCTGTAGTGGGGTGGGCATCCAAATCAAGCTCTGAAGAGCCTTAAGGACAGCCTCCACTAAAATGAGTGCTGAGCCCTAACCAGGACTCCAAATTGAGTGATCTCAATTTTGTATTAAACTAGACCCTAAGGGATACATTTTCTATGTTGGCCACTTTTTATGATTCGGCCTCTAACTATTTTTCCCAGAATTAAATAGAGGCTGCAGTTTTAATCACAGAAATACAAGGAATGAACTAAAGTTGCACGGATCTTAAAGCAGATCGGATGGCGCTGGGTCATCGTCCCCAAGAAATCAACGGCTTAGATTTTACGCGCCTGGGCCGCCTTGGTAAGTGATTTCCCGGCCACCTGAGCGCTACCCCGGCCGACCAACGCCACCACCACCTCCGTTGAGGTGGGGGCCGGCGATGAGCGGTGTTTGATCGGCCGGAGGTGGCCGGAATCGCGTTCTGCAGGAGGATACCCAACCCGATCAACGGGGGGCAAGGCTGGCTTGATTCCCGGCCAATTGGCCACGGATCGAGCCGCCGTCGATTTGGATCTAATCCTTAGAGTTCAGGGAGGAGAATGGGACCTGCTGGAGGGCTTGCCGTCGGGTCAACCTCGAGTACACCATTGGAGCTTGAGTCGGTTGTGAAGCCATGCCAATTCCTTCCTACAGCACCCGAAATCCTCTGGTAACTTGGGGGTTTCTCTCCTCTCAGGTCTCTGAAGGTGAAGGGGGTGTCGAGTGGGGGTGGTGGTGGCTTTAAGCTTCATGGCCATTAATGGCCCCTTCGGTTTCTTCAAAGGCCGACCCCTCTTCCTCTCCTTTGCCTTAATCTTCCTTAGTAACTGATGGAAACTCCTCCTAATCGGCTGAGGAGTTGAATGGAGGCATCAATTGGGGAGGCCAAGAGGTAAAACCTCTTAATGGCCATGAATGGCTTCCTCTCTCTCTTCAAAAATGGGGAAAACCCCCATTTTCTCTCTCCTAATCACCATGGTCGGTTTCTATACTCTCTCCTGAGTTTAATGAGGGTCCACATGGGCTGGTTGACCATCCAAATGAGTTAGCCCAAAGAGATTGGGTTAGGTTTGAGTATTTTGACCTAAATTGGGCAATTTTGACTTTTGGTCAAATTGGTCAATTGGGGAACCCTAGGATGGGGCTTTTGGGTTCAATAGGTTCCAAATTAAGTTTAGGAACTAATGGTGGAGTCAATTTGGTCATATGGTTCTTGGTTGACCCAATCTAAGTTGATTTGACCAAAATGGGCTAAATTGACTTTGGTCAAATTGAGCCCTAGGGTTGACTTGGTCATGGGGCTTTTTGGTCCACTAGCTCCCTTATGACATGATAGCCCTATGGGTGAGGTCAATTTAATGTGGTGAAGGTCAATTGGGGTACTTTGAGAAGAAAAGTCATTTTGACCTAAAAAGGGCATTTTGGTCAATTTGCACCTCTGGGGGTCCCATGATGGGGCTTTTGGGTCCACTAGGTCTATAATGGTATTCTAAACCTAGGGGTGTGATCAATTTGACATGGTGAGGGTTGATTGGCTCTAAATGGGCTACTTTGACCAATTTGAGGGTTTATGTTGACTTTGGTCAAATTGGTCCCTTAGGTTGTCTTCAATGGGCCCTTGGTGCCCTAAGGGGACCCCTAAAGGGTTAGGGACACTATGGTGGGGTCCAAGGGTTAAGTTGAAGCCCTAAATTCCAATCCCAAGCTTGGAAGATGGGAATTGCTATTTGCAGACCAAGGTGGCCTCATCCTCCTTTTCTAAGCTCTCAAGGCCAAAAGGTTCTTCTTATGGTTTTGTCATGACCCAGTCATGACAAAACCAACTTAGGGGTCTAGCAGTTTGGGGGATGTTACAAATCCCAATACATAAAAATAAAAATTTCGTCCCCGAAATTCAGACAAGCCTATGGGGTTTCTACTAGAGGAAAACTGTAACATCCAGAAGAAGTAGGTTGTACCTGTCGTAAAAAGCTGCGGATATTTTTGCTGCATCAAGTCCAGTGGCTCCCAAGTATGTTCTTCCTGTCCATGATTCCTCCACAGGACCTTGACCAGTGGGACCTTCTTGCGCCGCAAGACTCGTAGCTCTGTGTCGTCTATCCGAACCGGCTCCAAGTGAATCGATCGATCTGTAGCTACTGGCCCCTCAGAAGTAGACACCTGCTGCTCAGGCCGAAGTAAAGCCTTCCTAAGTGAAGAGACGTGGAATACGTCATGCAGTCCCTCCAAATCCGGCGGTAGCTCCAGTCTGTAAGCCAAGGGGCCGATCCGCTCCAGGATCCTATAGGGTCCCATAAACCTTGGGCTGAGCTTCTTCCGGCCGCGAACCCTCGAGACTCCATGCATCGGACGTAACTTCAAAAAACCCGGTCTCCCACCTGGAACTCCACCATACGATGACGCGCATCGTAATACTTGGCCTGCCTGCTCTGGGCCTCCAGCATCCGATCTCGAATCAACCTCACCTGGGCCTCCGTGTCCTCCACGAACTCTGAGCCAAGAGCCTTGGGGTCCTCATCCTGAATCCAAGATAACGGTGTCCTGCACCTTCGACCATATAATGCCTCATATGGTGCTCTGCCTATGCTAGCCTGGTGACTGTTGTTATAAGAGAACTCGACCAACGGCAACAGTCTCTCCCACGGCTCCCCGCGGTCTAGAATACAAAGACGCAAAAGATCCTCCAAGGTCCGATTGGTGCGCTCCGTTTGCCCGTCTGTCTGGGGGTGAAAAGCCGTACTGAAGGTCAATCGGGTGCCTAAATAGGCCTGCACTGCTCTCCACTCCCTTGACGTAAAACGTCCATCTCGGTCAGATACTATCGTCCTTGGCACACCATGATAACGGATGAACTGTTCCACAAACTTCCGTACTAAAATCCTGACGGAATCATCCTTCCTGATCGGAATGAACCTGGCCACCTTCGTCAACCTGTCGACGATCACCCAAATCGAGTCATTCCCCGCACGAGATCGGGGAAGACCATGAATAAAATCCATTGCTATATCGTCGAACTTCCATTCCGGCACTGGGAGTGGCTGTAACAATCCTGCGGGGTTCCGGCACTCCGCCTTTACAAGCTGGCAGGTCTCGCAATGGGTCACAAAATAAACGATATCTCTCTTCATACCCGGCCAGTACATGGTCCTCTTCAGATCTGCCGTCATCTTGGTAATACCCGGGTGCACTGAATACTTACTGCAGTGAGCCTCTGCCATAATATCTTCCCGGATCTGATCTCCTGCCGGCACATACACTCGACCTCTAAAACTCAACAGGTCGTCCTTCATCGAATAATCTCCAGCTGGACCTGCCTCCAGGGCTCTGAAAATCGGCTCCAGCTTGGCATCCTTTCTCTGCCATTCCCTGATGCGGTCTCGAATGTCATAAGTAGCACCAGTCGCCGCTAGGTACTCCTCGTACAGCTCCGGATCATCCTCAGATACTAGGGAGATCTGCATATCTTCGAACATCTTCACTAACTCCATGGCCATTAGTTTAGGCCCTACTCCTGGCGTAGTAGCTCTCCTGCTCAACGCATCTGCTACTACATTTGCCTTCCCTGGGTGGTAATGCATCGTATACTGGTAATCTGATAAGAACTCCACCCATCGCCTCTGTCGGATATTCAACTCCTTCTGCGTATCTACATACTTCAGATTTTTGTGATCTGAGAATATGTCGCAGTGGACACCATAGAGGTAGTGTCGCCAGATCTTAAGAGCGAATACGACTGCTCCCATTTCCAAATCATGCACTGGGTAATTCCGCTCGTGGTCCTTCAACTGGCGGGAGGCATAAGCTATCACATGCCCGTTCTGCATCAGAACAGCACCCATCCCCTGATAAGACGCATCCGTATACACTTGAAATCCTTCCTTCCCCGACGGAAGGGCAAGGATGGGAGCTGAAGTGAGCCGACCCTTCAGCTCCTGGAAAGCTGTCTCGCACTGCGGCGTCCAAGTAAAAACAGCATCCTTTCTTGTCAGAGAGGTAAGCGGGAGGGCTATCTGGGAAAACCCTTGAACGAACTTCCGGTAGTAGCCGGCAAGTCCCAAGAAGCTTCTTACGTCGGTGGCCGTCTTCAGCGGCGGCCAGTCCCGTACTGCCTGAACCTTTGCTGGATCTACTGCCAAGCCTGCTCCACTGATGATGTGGCCCAGGAAGGCCACCTCCTTCAACCAGAACTGACATTTACCAAACTTAGCATATAACCGATGCTCCCGCAGCTTCCCCAAGGTTAGTGCCAAATGCTGCGCATGCTCCTCCTCCGTCCTCGAGTAGATGAGGATGTCGTCGATGAACACTATGACAAAGATGTCAAGGTAAGGCTCAAACACCCGGTTCATCAAGCTCATAAATGCTGAAGGTGCATTTGTGAGCCCGAACGGCATCACCGTGAACTCATACAGTCCATACCGGCTGCTGAAAGCCGTCTTCGGGATGTCCTCCTCTTGGATCCTCAGCTGATAATAACCTGATCTTAAATCCAGCTTCGAGAAGCAGTGGGCTCCCTCTAGCTGGTCAAAGAGCTCGTCTATCCTTGGCAGAGGATACGTGTTCCGTACCGTCAGCCTATTCAGAGCTCTGTAATCGATGCACAGTCTGAGCGTCCCATCCTTCTTCTTCACAAATAACACCGGTGCTCCCTAAGGTGAGGAACTCGGCCTAACGAACCCTGCTTCCACCAGCTCCTGCAGCTGGCTCCGAAACTCTACCAACTCCTTTGGGGCCATCCGGTAAGGAGCTTTGGACACCGGCTTGGCCCCTGGCACCAGCTGAATCTGAAAATCCTTCTCGCGGTGCGGTGGTAGCCCAGGAAGCTTCTCCGGGAAGACATCAGCAAAATCTCGAACTACCGGGATACTTGGCACTGAGTCCTTGACTTCAGTCGCCTCGAAGAGCACCTGGTAAACCTCAGCTCCCTGTAGGTGGGCCTTGACGGCCTGAATGGATGATAAAAAGAGACGAGAGGTAGGTTGAGTACCTTCGAATGCCACAACCCCGTCTTTATGCTCTAGCACGATCCGCCTTGCCGGGCAGTCAATCCTTGCCTGGTTCTCATACAACCAACTCATGCCCAGGATCAGGTCGTAATCCCTCATCTTCAGAACAGTTGCCGGGACTTCGAACAGTCTTCCTCCAATCTCCAGACTCATTAGGCATGTTAAATTTGTTAAGACCTCTGATCCGTCCGGAAATCTCACTCTCCTATAGTCGCTTTTGAAGTGCCTGACTTGGTCTAGGTCTTCGATAAACTTGGCCGAGACGAACGAGTGCGAGGCACCCGTATCGAACAAGGCAAAAGCAGGTTTGCCGAAAATGGAAACTAAACCTGGAGGGTGTGACGATTGGTTCAAAGCTACGGTAAAGCTAAAACTTTCAAAACATTAACTATTTAAAAATAAAAGCGACAAGTACCTGCGATGACCCTTGCCGGGTCCCGGGGCCTGGCCAAATCTAAGGCATAATCCTGCTCTCTGTAGTGCCTCCGATCGTCACCCTGAAATCCACGGCCTCGACCACATCCTCGGCCTCCGAGATGCTGGCCCCGAGGTGCTTCCTGAGGTGCTGGAGGAGTATTCCTCTGGGGGCAGTTCCTCTTGAGGTGGCCGACCTGATGGCAGTAGAAACACTCCAGAGGTTGCCCATTCCCTCCAATCCTTGGCATCTCTCTCATCTGCAGAGGTTGAGGAGCCAGCACTACCGGCTCCCTTTGCTCCTGCCTCTCCCCCTGACGGGGTCGGACCTCCGTCCTTCCTTCTCCAGCGTCTCTGTTTGTCGGCTGATCTCTCCTGCCATTTCTTCCCTGGTCCTCCACGGGTCTCTTCCTCCCACGAACAACTTGCTGCTCTCCTTCCAGCTTCTTCGCCATTTCCAAAATCCTGGACATACTACCGTCGGAGACAAAAAGGAGGGCCTGCCTCAACTCATCACGGAGGCCCTTATAGAATCTCTTAGCATATCCCGCATCGTCCAGTTGGTAAGATACCGCAAACCGGGACAGGTGGGTGAACTCCTGGTGGTACTCCAATACTGATCTATTCCCCTGCCTTAACTGCAAAAATCTGTCCTCCAGATCGTCTCTTGCCGACTGCGGCACAAAATGTTCCAGCAGTGCCGTCTTGAAATCTTCCCACAAAACGTCTGCTGCCTCAAGTCCCGGGTAAGCTGTAGCCAGGAACCTCTTCCACCACCTCTTGGCATGAGACTCCAAGCAAGAAACCACCAGTGGCACCTCCATGTCTGCCGGGCACTGGATTCCTGACAACATCTCCTCCATGATGTCTACCCATTCTTCGGTCCTCACAACAGTCTCCGTCCCGATGAATGCTGGTGGGGAGAGACCCCGAAAGATGCTCAGCCAGTTGGCCCCGGGGTTCTGCTGAGGAGCCGGTGCTTGCTGTGCCCTGAATGTCTCCAAAATGGCAGTCAGAGTCTGCCCCAACTCCGACTGCTGGAACGGGGTAAGAGCCGGTGGTGGTGGAACGACGTTCGGAGCCGGCGGGACTCCATGCTGAGGTGAAGGTTCCGTTGTCGGCTACATAAGAAGGATTGCACTTATAAGGGACTTAGCTAAAGGGAAGAAGAATTCAGTTATAAGTGGACTTTTACATGTGATTTTCCCTACGGGCACACCATTGCTTCCGCTGCTAGTTTGTCCGCAAACTAGGCTCGCGCGGGGTGGCTCAGGGTTTGTGGACTTCTTTTCCTTGGATCGATGTTCCCTCTGATACCACTTGTCTAACCTAGGTAATAAATCCTTGGGTAGATTTGTAAATAATTGGAATTTGGAGTTCTAGGAAGAAATAACACTTAGGGAATCATCACCTTCTGTCACCCACTTGTTTTTGAGGTTATGAATCTCTGGAGTTCCTACTAGAGCTATTGGAGAAGGTTAGACCCTAACCCTAGGCTAAACCCTAATGGGGTGCAATTAGAAGCTATTGAAGGAAGAGGGGCCAAACCTTAATGGTTTGACTTGAAAGTTTGGGGATGTGGCCTTAGTGACTAGGGAATGCTACTGTGAGAATTTGGAGGGATTTGGAGTTGCCCATCATAGGCAATAAACCCTTGGGTAGATTTGTAAATAATTAGGGTTTGGGGTTTTAGGGAGAAATAGTACTTATCAATTTACCATCTTTTGTCATAAACATGGTTTTAATGATATTAGTCTCTGGAAGAATTGGTTAGGACATGAGTTAACCCTTGGAGGTCCAAATTGTAATATTCCTCATTATTGGCAATTTGGACCTCCAAGGGTTAACTCATGTCCTAACCAATTCTTCCAGAGACTAATATCATTAAAACCATGTTTATGACAGAAGATGGTAAATTGATAAGTACTATTTCTCCCTAAAACCCCAAACCCTAATTATTTACAAATCTACCCAAGGGTTTATTGCCTATGATGGGCAACTCCAAATCCCTCCAAATTCTCACAGTAGCATTCCCTAGTCACTAAGGCCACATCCCCAAACTTTCAAGTCAAACCATTAAGGTTTGACCCATCTTCCTTCAATAGCTTCTAATTGCACCCCATTAGGGTTTAGCCTAGGGTTAGGGTCTAACCTTCTCCAATAGCTCTAGTAGGAACTCCAGAGATTCATAACCTCAAAAACAAGTGGGTGACAGAAGGTGATGATTCCCTAAGTGTTATTTCTTCCTAGAACTCCAAATTCCAATTATTTACAAATCTACCCAACGATTTATTACCTAGGTTAGACAACTCCAAACCTCTTCAAATTCACAAGGGAGTCTTCTCTGGTCACTATGACCTACCCACCAAAACTTTAGGTCAAACCACTAGGGTTTGACCCTACTCCCTTCATTGACCTCTATTTGCACCCCTTAAGGTTTTAGCCTAGGGTTAGGGCCTAAACATCTCCAAAACCACTCAAACCTCTTGAGGGGAAATTATACCACTCCTAGAACTCAGAGAGGTCTATTGCACTTCTCCCCATGGACACTTACTCCTTCATCCTTCACAAAACCCTAAAAGGCACCATAAACTCAACCACTAGGATTTATGGGCACAATAGGCCCTAACCCACCCAAAGTTGCTCCTTGGGGTGCCTCCTACCTCCCAAGGCAGTGACCAAAGCTACCCCAACAGTCAGTGGGAGGAAACCCCTCCACACTCCAAAACTAGCTTAGGTTTACCTTTACCCTAAACATAACCTTTAAGTGAAACTAGTCTCAAAGATCTCCCTACCTTGCCCAAGTCCATACTACTCACTATACTGACCATGGGTCAGTGAAAGACCACCCAAGATCCTACCAACATTTGGTGGGGAGTGAAATTCCAATGGGTACCTATTTGGGGTGCAAATAGCAATTTAGCCCCTTTTTGATTTACTAGGGCAAAACTCCTCCAATGGCCACCAAACATGGACCAGAGGTTGGCATGGGGGAGGGTGAGGTGCACCCCAAATATGCAGCCAAAAGACCTTGTGGAAGAGTGGGGGCACTCACCCAAAGTTTTGCCTAAACCTAGGGAGCCTAAGGTTGTTTTGGTGGAATACCCTACCAAAACAACTCCATAAATCATGATATTTTAACCAGGGCCTATACATACCCCCTAAGACCACCCATCCAAGTTTGGAAGGGTCTTGAGGTGTTTAGGGCACCTAATTAGGTTAACCTAGGATTATTGAACTTTCCCAAAAGTCATGGGGAAAAACTTCTCTAATCCTTCTGATCTTTGGACATAACCTAGGTATGCACAAGACTAGACTACACCCCCAAAAATCAAGTCATTTGGAGTTCTATAGTGGGGTGGGCATCCAAATCAAGCTCTGAAGAGCCTTAAGGATAGCCTCCACTAAAATGAGTGCTGAGCCCTAACCAGGACTCCAAATTGAGTGATCTCAATTTTGTATTAAACTAGACCCTAAGGGCTACATTTTCTATGTTGGCGACTTTTTATGATTCGGCCTCTAACTATTTTTCCCAGAATTAAATAGAGGCTGCAGTTTTAATCACAGAAATACAAGGAATGAACTAAAGTTGCACGGATCTTAAAGCAGATCGGATGGCGCTGGGTCATCGTCCCCAAGAAATCAACGGCTTAGATTTTACGCGCCTGGGCCGCCTTGGTAAGTGATTTCCCGGCCACCTGAGCGCCGCCCCGGCCGACCAACGCCACCACCACCTCCGTTGAGGTGGGGGCCGGCAATGAGCGGTGTTTGATCGGCCGGAGGTGGCCGGAATCGCGTTCTGCAGGAGGATACCCAACCCGATCAACGGGGGGCAAGGCTGGCTTGATTCCCGGCCAATTGGCCACGGATCGAGCCGCCGTCGATTTGGATCTAATCCTTAGAGTTCAGGGAGGAGAATGGGACCTGCTGGAGGGCTTGCCGTCGGGTCAACCTCGAGTACACCATTGGAGCTTGAGTCGGTTGTGAAGCCATGCCAATTCCTTCCTACAGCACCCGAAATCCTCTGGTAACTTGGGGGTTTCTCTCCTCTCAGGTCTCTGAAGGTGAAGGGGGTGTCGAGTGGGGGTGGTGGTGGCTTTAAGCTTCATGGCCATTAATGGCCCCTTCGGTTTCTTCAAAGGCCGGCCCCTCTTCCTCTCCTTTGCCTTAATCTTCCTTAGTAACTGATGGAAACTCCTCCTAATCGGCTGAGGAGTTGAATGGAGGCATCAATTGGGGAGGCCAAGAGGTAAAACCTCTTAATGGCCATGAATGGCTTCCTCTCTCTCTTCAAAAATGGGGAAAACCCCCATTTTCTCTCTCCTAATCACCATGGTCGGTTTCTATACTCTCTCCTGAGTTTAATGAGGGTCCACATGGGCTGGTTGACCATCCAAATGAGTTAGCCCAAAGAGATTGGGTTAGGTTTGAGTATTTTGACCTAAATTGGGCAATTTTGACTTTTGGTCAAATTGGTCAATTGGGGAACCCTAGGATGGGGCTTTTGGGTTCAATAGGTTCCAAATTAAGTTTAGGAACTAATGGTGGAGTCAATTTGGTCATATGGTTCTTGGTTGACCCAATCTAAGTTGATTTGACCAAAATGGGCTAAATTGACTTTGGTCAAATTGAGCCCTAGGGTTGACTTGGTCATGGGGCTTTTTGGTCCACTAGCTCCCTTATGACATGATAGCCCTATGGGTGAGGTCAATTTAATGTGGTGAAGGTCAATTGGGGTACTTTGAGAAGAAAAGTCATTTTGACCTAAAAAGGGCATTTTGGTCAATTTGCACCCCTGGGGGTCCCATGATGGGGCTTTTGGGTCCACTAGGTCTATAATGGTATTCTAAACCTAGGGGTGTGATCAATTTGACATGGTGAGGGTTGATTGGCTCTAAATGGGCTACTTTGACCAATTTGAGGGTTTATGTTGACTTTGGTCAAATTGGTCCCTTAGGTTGTCTTCAATGGGCCCTTGGTGCCCTAAGGGGACCCCTAAAGGGTTAGGGACACTATGGTGGGGTCCAAGGGTTAAGTTGAAGCCCTAAATTCCAATCCCAAGCTTGGAAGATGGGAATTGCTATTTGCAGACCAAGGTGGCCTCATCCTCCTTTTCTAAGCTCTCAAGGCCAAAAGGTTCTTCTTATGGTTTTGTCATGACCCAGTCATGACAAAACCAACTTAGGGGTCTAGCAGTTTGGGGGATGTTACACACCGTGCCCATCTACGTCTAGTTTTTTCTACGCTACGATCGAAGCACCTCTACTTAAATTTTAAAAAGTGTATTTTCTATGCGCGAGAGGTGGAGTTTTTGGGATACATCGTTGGCCAAGAGGGCATTAAGGTTGACCAGAGTAAGGTCCAAGCTATTAGGAACTGGCCCGAGCCAAAGACCATTCGTGACGTCCGTTCTTTTCATGGCTTAGCCACGTTTTATCGTCGGTTTATTCGCAACTTTAGTAGTGTGATGGCGCCTATTACGGAGTGTTTGAAGAACGGCGAGTTCACAAGGACTAAATCCGCCACGCGTGTATTCGAACAAATCAAAACACTAATGACTGAAGCCCCTATACTTCGGTTGCCCGATTTTTCTAAGGTTTTCGAATTATCTTGCGACGCCTCCGGAGTTGGGATTGGAGGAGTACTAAGCCAAGACGGTCACCCCATAGGATATTTTAGCGAAAAACTTTCCGGGTCTAAGATAAACTATTTCAACTATGACCGAGAATTCTATGCGATAGTACGTAGCCCTGCACATTGGCGGCATTACCTACTCTTCAAGGAGTTTGTCCTTTTATCTGATCATGAAGCGCTGCATTTTATCAATTCTCAGGAAAAAATCAGCCCCAGACACGCCAAATGGGTCTCATTTTTGCAAGAGTACACGTTCACGCTGAAGCACCTAAAAGGGGCTGATAATAGGGTCGTAGATGCGCTTAGTCATGTGGCTCTTTTATTATCCACTATGCAAGTTAAGGTCATTGGGTTTGAGCGCATAAAAGATGAATATGTTACTTGTCCCGACTTTAAGGACATTTACCTTGAGGCACAACAGGAATCCCCCACCACCATTTCGGCCTACTTCCTTCGGGATGGCTACCTGTTTAGGCACTCCCGTTTACGCATCCCGTCCTCATCACTGCGACACTTTATAGTTTGGGAGTTTCATAGCGGTGGATTAGCGGGTCACTTTGGGAGGGATAAGACGATTGCGTTAGTAGAAGAAAAATTCTATTGGCCTAAATTGAAAACCCTTGTAGGAAAGATCGTGAGTAGCTGCCGTACTTGCCAATTGGCCAAGGGAAATAAGACTAATGTTGGACTCTACACGCCTTTACCTATCCCGTCCGTCCCGTGGGAAGATCTTAGTATGGATTTTGTGTTAGGCCTTCCACCTACGTTGCGTCGACATGATTCCGTCATGGTCGTGGTAGATCGATTTTCCAAAATGGCCTATTTTGTCCCAAGTAGCAAAACCAATGACGCTTCGCATATCGCCAAATTGTTTTTTAAAGAAGTTGTCGGTCATCGTGGTGTTCCAAAATCCATAGTGTCGGATAGAGATGTTAAATTTACTAGTTATTTTTGGAAAATGCTATGGACTTTGTTGGGCACCCGCCTTGTATTTTCCTCGGCCTACCACCCCCAAACGGATGGCCAGACTGAGGTGGTAAATAGAAGTCTGGTGGTTTATTACGGTGCCTTGTGGGTGACCATAAGGGTACTTAGGACTTGGTCCTACCTCATGCGCAACTAGCCTATAATAACTCCAAAAATAGGTCGACGGGTTTGTCACCGAACGAGATAGTCCATGGCTATAAAGCTCGTGTGCCTCTTGACTTGATATCATTACCACCTTCATATAAATCAAGCCAATTTGCACAGGATTTTGCTCACCATGTTCATGATCTCCACAAAAGTATTAAAGAGAAATTAACTACTCAATATGATGTCTACCGAGCACAAGCTAACGCCCACCGAAGGCCCTCCAACTTTTTGGCGACTGGGTTTTGGTCCGATTACTCCCGGAGCGGTTACCTTCGGGAACCGTGAAAAAGTTGGCACCTCGGAGAGCTGGCCCCTTCAAGGTAATTAAGAATATTGGAAGTAATGCGGTTGTTTTAAGTTTACCTGCGGATTGGAGAATTTCTCATATTTTTAATGTTTCCGATTTAACACTCTATACTACGCCACTTCCACCAAATTCTACATTTTCTTCCTTGAGTGAGTCTTCTTCTACATTATGTGGGGTTGGGAATGAGTGTGCCAAAGATTCACCTGATGACACACGGGTGGGAGATTATACTGCTTTGTCTTCAACTGATGCTGACACTTTTTCTAGATCTTTCCATGCTTTGCCATCTCCTGACAGTATTTTGGATGAAGAGGCGATTGACACACCGGATGGGCCTACACGTCGCTTCTTGGTTCGTTGGAAGGGACGTTCTTCTTCGGATGATTCTTGGGTTCCTGAGCACGACCTGCACCAGTGGGATGCGGACCTTCTCCAACGCAATTTACACGACCAATCACCGGTGATGAGTGCTTTCGACCGAGGGAGGATTGATGCAGGCCCTCCTCCTACGCATCATGTTCGTGGTGATATCCCTACTGCTCGTGCTGATGTGACGGAGCCTCCACCTATTGAAGATGTTACCGAGGAAGTCGTCACCGCCGTAAAAGACTTGAGGCGCAACAACAATGGGGATCGTGCTCGCAACGCTCGCCGCCGCTACGACTTGCGGCCTCGCACTTAACTAATATTTAATATGATTATAAAACATATTAATATTAGTTTCTTAGTCTCTGTTACCGTGGACTGCGTTTAAATTCAGCATGTATGTTAATGTGGACTGCGTTTAGCTTGATCTGGACTGCGCTTAGCATAACTAGTGGTTAGGATTTGATTTCCTTCATGTATGGTTATGATGTAATGAGACTCCACTATATATAGGTGGATCTCCTCTCTTTAATATCATTGATAATTTGAGAACAAAACTCCCGTGAGAATTTCCCCTCCTGCGCCCCTTAGGGTTCGCTCCTCCCGCTCGGTGTGCCACGCGATGCAGCCGCCGCCCACTCGCCCGGCGTGAGACTCGCCGTCAGCCTCTTCCGCCTCCCTGCCGTGAGACGCAGCAGGACGCCGCCGCCCACTCGCCCGACGCGAGACTTGCCATCGGCCTCTTCCGCCTCCCAGTCGTGCGACGCAGCAGGACGCCGCCGCCCCTCCCTGCTCCTCGTGAAGCTCGGCCAAGCCCAGGCATGGTCTCTCTTCCCTCGGAGGGAGATCTTCATCGGTGCGACTCCATTGAAGGGAAGCGGTGTACCTCCTCCAGTGTGACTCCGGCGGATCCTTGGCGTGAGACTCGCCTAATTATCTTCTCGGTTGGGTAACGAATCTGCTCCACTTGGTGTGTTATCCCCCCCCCCCCCCCCCCCCCCGTTTATTTGGTGGCTAGCTTGAGTGTGGCTTTGGAAGCATTGAATGATTTTCTTGCTGCGTTTGCTTGATTCAATCGTAATAATTTCCGATATCTTAAGACCTTGAAGGATTGGCAAGATTTAATTCAAATCCGCAAGGTGAAGCGATATCCCCTTTCGATTTGGTGGATTGCAGTAATCTGGAGACCAACCCTTTTGGGAGTTCTTCTGACTACTTTTCGATCGCTATTTTAGTCGGATCCTCTTGGTACTGACGTTAGGTTTGTGGTTGTTTGACATCAGTTTAGGTGGTTAGATTTCTACCCAAAATATGTTGGAGAGCGGGGTATTGTGAGCGAGCGTCATTTAGCCGTGCACTAGTCTTTCGGAGACTAGCCCGCCATCACTAGGGAGTAAATCAAGGGGGTGTTCGAGGCCTTTCTGGTGATAGATTGGCTAGAGCGGCTTGATGTCGTATCTGGGGAGAGATAGGCTCAAACCAACCGGTTCGTGGGGATACGAGTCGGTATAGAAAACAAAAAGGGTTTTTCATATTGTTCGCTTCGATTTCTAGCGTCATTGAAATCATATTTTGTAATCAATTTTATAAATGTTAATCATGTCTTTTCTTGTTTAATAAAATTGATTTCATTTCTAATTTCATTATCTCTTTACTTTTGTTTAACTTCGATCAAAATATCAAATGTTTTCTATTATAGTATAAAGTTTTTAAAACCCTTATTCACCCCCCTCTAAGGGCGCCTACAGATCCAACAACGTGCGTGATTGCGGGAGTCATGGCTGTGCGCGGCCCGCCCCGCGCGTACTCCCGCACTGGCGGTTGGAGGCGAAAATGGCGGGTTCGGTTTGCTCTACCACTCACCCCCACTACCTTAGTGGTGGGAGTGTGCTGTGTGAGTAACTGCCACCCGGTCATCCTTTTATAGATGAGGGCCTATGTATGAATTCCTATCATAAGCCCCCAAACCTTTGGAGTCCGAACTTCCGTGCGGAGGAGTGCGAAGGTTTTGTCTTTCTTGCAACGGTTTCGATCATCGTCATCTTTGCGTGGTGCGTCGAACCATGGCGGAGGTTTGTTCTTTCTCCACTTTTCATGAAAAAGGAGAGAAGAAAGGGAGAAGCGTGTGCGCGGGCTGCTCCCCCACTCCCGCGCGTGCGGCCGGTGCCGCGCACGTGCGCGCGGTTGGTGCCGGCCGGGGGAGCGCGCGGTCGTAGCCAGCTCGCCCGGGAGAGCGCGCGGTCGTAGCACGCGCGCCCAGGTGCGCGGCCGGTGTCGGCTGGGAGATCGGCCGCCGAGCCGCGCGGCTTGCGGGGGCGGCCGGCGCCCGCGAGCCCATGCGCGCGGTTGGTGCCGGCCGGGAGAGCTCGCGGTCGTAGCCCACGCGTCCGGGTGCGCGGTCGGTGCAAGCCAGGAGAGCGGTCGGCTGGGCCGCGCGGCTTGTCGGGGCGGCCGCCGCCCGCGCGCTCGTGCGCGCGGTTGGTGCCGGACGGGAGAGCGCGCGACGGCCGGGTGCGCGGCTTGCGGGGGAGGCCGACGTGCGCGTGGCTGCGGTCGATGTCCGTTGCGGAGGCGCTTGGTCTGCGAGCGCTCTGGCGGACAGAGTTTGTTTCATGTCTGCCTTTTTTTACTTTTATTTCTTCGATGCATGTGCTTACGTATGCATATTTTACTTTCAGGCTTCGAAACGGGGCGGCCAGTCAAGGCCGATGCGCCTGCGCTCCACTCTTGACACTGCGCGGATTGATATATGGCGTAAGTGGTTTGGGTTGCCTTCTAATGTCGAGGTGAAGATTCTGCGGGTGGAGGAGCGCGCTCAAAATCCACCGACCAGTTTCATGACCCTTTCTGAGAGTTGTCTGAAATCCGGATTTCGCCTTCCTCCATCTGAGGAGGTTGTTGAGATACTCCGGTTCTGCGGTGTTCCGATTACCCAGTTTACTCCTGCTGGAATGGCGAAAATTATGGGGATGGTTGTGTTTTTTTTGGGAACATAGCGCGCGTTTTTCGCTCGAGGTTTTCAAGGATTGGTGTGAGGTTTCTAATGACTTAGGTGTCCGTATTGAAGTACGAAGCAACAAGAGTTGGTTTCACTTCAGGGTGAAGACTGATTACCGCCACGGGAACACTCTCTATGGGTACATTCGAAATCGTTGGGAGCTGCCGGAGCTATGGAGAGCACTTCCCGGGCGTTGCCGCCGGCAGACAGGACGGGAGGTTGAGTTCCTTCCTATCCCTGTTTTTCCTAGTCGAGAAGTGATGTCGAAGGCCATGTTCTGTATTTCCAGTTGCGTGGAGGAAAGTCGATTGCTCTCGGTGGGGCTTTCCTGGGACGCCGAGCGCACGACTGCTGTTCCCCTAGATCGTGGGAAGAAGAGGAGGATTGTTATTAGGAAATGAGATTCTAGTTCAGGCTCTATCCCACCGGCGCCCAGGAGTCACGATCACGAGGCCGGCCCGAGTCGCCGCAGGGTGGAGCCGATTCTGTCCGATCCGGAGATTGAGATTTTGGCGTCTCCTATTGCCGATAGGGTCTCGCAGGGAGACTTGTCGCCGCCTCCTCCTTTGCCGCCGACGAGGCGAGTTTCCTCTTCTCTTCAGGCGATGACTTCTGCGGTAAGTAAAGTTCTCCTTCTCTAGTTTTGGGTACTTCTTCCCCATCGTTGCTTTTGTATGCTGATTGTTTACCTTTTGTCCGTGGGCCGATGTTTTGACCAGTGTAGCCCTTACATGGAACGATTGTTACGTGTGACTCAAGGATAGCTACTTCACTCTTCAGGAGGAGCTGCGTGCGGCGAGAAGTGACTTGTCCGGCTTGCAGAAGAAGAGGGATCACGACCTGGCCCGTATTGGGCAGTTGGAGGCCGACATCTCCTCTTCCCGATCGGAGGTCGAGAAGCTGCGAGCGGAGTATGGTGGCAATAAGGCGCTTGCCCAGGATGCCCTTCGTCAGCTGTCGGAGGCTCAGGGGGAGATGTTCCGCCTAGAGGGGGAGATGGGCTTTATGAGGATCAAGGTGGACCGGTTGTCATCGGTCGAACGCAGCATTGAAGAGGATAAGGCGACGGGGTGGCCGAGTATAGAGATTCTCTGGCTTTTGCGGAGGAGCGGTTTTGTGAAAAATTTCCGTAGATCTTGGAGTGAGCAGGAATCGTACAACTTAAAGTTACAGCCAACAATCAGAAGCACATGAAACAAAACAATCTTTATTGATAACAGCAGGAATCTTCATTACGGAGCGAGGTATAAATGGCGAGACATGATTTCGCCAGTACACAAAACCAAAAGGAAAAATACAATGCTGAAGAAAGATAACTAGCGGTCTGAACACAGAAGCCGCCTAACCGCGCGACCTGGATGTTCGCGTGACTAGAAGAGGAGACCACACGAACAGTCTGCCGGCAACTTGAACAACACCACTGAAGCTCCGTGACCTCCCGAACTCCACTGATTCTCCCAAACTCTAGCAACTCACACTGCAAGCCGCAAGACCGCCTGGACACTTTAGAAGAAGAGGTGACTGTTGTTGTCCGCATTATCCGCAGAAGCTGCACAAAGGAAATTCAATCAGCAAAATGGGCGGTCACAAAAAAGAGACCGCAAGTTCTAGGCACGAGATCACCTTACACTTGGTGCGATGATATTGCTGCTACAGTGACACCTATTTATAGGCGTGAGACCAGATCTAGTCACCACCCTATAAGATAGAGTCACCGCTCTGATCGCGCGACCAAGATCGGTTTACCCGCGCGGTCAGCAGAAGATCGCTCTGCGCTTAGTGAGCTCGCCGACTTCAACCCTGACCAGGAGATCGCCACTCCTCCAAGAAGCCGCGCGATCATGACATCCCGCATGGTCATGACGCCCACCACCAGTGTTCGCATACGAGACCTCCTCCAGAGACCGTGAACACAGCTAGGTCGACTAAGGCAACAACCCACCAAGTCGACCAACACCAGTGTCCGCATAGATCAGCAGATCGCCAAGGGACCAGTTTATGCGAACACAAAAAAAGGAGACCGCGCAACTAGGAAAACCTAAGTCGGCGCGCACCTTCAAAAACCCGGATAGTCACCAGACCGGACTGCCGGATACCATAACAACAACCCTGTGCGGTCAACAGCTTAACCCGCACAGTACAAAATAACAGCTCGCCACACGGTCATACGAACCAGACCGCACAGCCTCACCTCGGCAGCCTTGGGCGGAGAGAACGACGGTCAGGATGAATAAACTGCGGCTAGACCAAATAGGTCAGACCGCAGAGGAGACCGCAAGATCGTGCGGTTAGACCAGACCGTGCGATCACCTCCCAGACCGCCAACTTCACACATCAACATTTTCAACAGGTTTCAGATGTCGGAGGAGATTCACGTCGAGGTTATGACGAAGTAGGTCGAGCTGATGCTAGCGGACGAGTGCGAGGTTGCTTTTCAGAGAGGTATTCAGAAGACTCTTTGTATGATGGAGAGGAAGTTTGGATGTGGCATTACGGGTCTTGGAGCTGGGGACCTTTCTGAGGATGATCACCCGGATGTAGCGGAGGATTGATGCCCGTACTTGTTACCCTCCATCTTCATGTTTTTTGTGTTGCTGTTTGTTATCGTTCTTGCTTGTGCGCAACGTTGAGCTGATGTGGTTGTATTCCTTTATCATATACGTTGTACTCTTTTCCTTGTGTTATTTATGACTTTGTCATGCCGGTCATTGTCGAAGTGTTGATTAAGGGAACATGCTTCAAGATGGTCAGTAAAGGATGTTCGTATTTGGAGATTGTGGCGAGCTTGCTATTTAGCATTGGTACCTGTGTAGTTTGCTGGTTTTTCCAAGACAACGGATGAGTTTGCGCGAGTCTGAGCACGCGGCCTTTTACATAATAGAAAATTAGTTTGTGCGAGTTTGAGCTCGCGGCTTTTTACATAATAAAAAATTAGTTTGCGCGAGTCTGAGCTCGCGGCTTTTTACATAATAGAAAATTAGTTTGCGTGAGTCTGAGCTCGCAGCTTTTTACATAATAGAAAATTAGTTTGCGCGAGTCTGAGCCCGCGGCTTTTAGAATATAGATCTGGCCGGTGAATAGCGGGGGTATTCAAACCGTGGGCGAACGTAAGACGGGCAGGCCCTTACGACGCCGGGACCCGACGATGGAGGAGAAGTGCGAACCTTCAATCGACCGCGGTGCGAAGTCCCCGGGGCAGGGCCCCGAAATGGCCGATGAATAGCGGATGTATTCAAACCGTGGGCGAACGTAAGAGGGGCAGGACCTTACGACGTTGGGACCCGACGGCGGAGGAGAAGGGCGAACCTTCAATCGACGACAGTGCGAAGTCCCCGGGGAAGGGCCCCTAAATGGCCGGTGAATAGCGGGTGTATTCAAACTGGAGACGAACGTAAAGGGCGCAGGCCCGTACGACGTTGGGACTTGACTGCAGAGGAGAAGGGCGAACCTTCAATCGACGGCAACGCAAAGTCCCCGGGGCCGGGCCCCGTGGTGTTCCTGTAGTAGAATAGTTTAGAACAGGTAAAACATAATTAGAAAATGAACATTGATACATGTGCAAGTGCAATCTTATGGCTTCTGAGCTAATAAGTTTCTGATACAAGTTTGACGAGAGAGAAGGTAACGTCGAGCTCCCTTTGCGTTACGCTTGCTCGAGCTCTTTTGGTCGTTCAGCGTGGTGTGCAGCGATGATCCAGCGACCGACCCTTGGTGGTATCCTTCTGTGCTTCTTTGCGGAAAGCCTCAAGGTGTCCTGACTGGACGAGGCGTTTAATTTCTTCTTTCAATCTGGCACAGTGCTCCGTACGATGCCCTCGACCATTATGGAATTTGCAAAACTGGGATTGGTCTCCCCTGTGCTGGGAGAGCGCTCTGGGCCAGTTGATGACTTTGCAGTTGTAGATTACGGACAGGATATGCTCGCAGGGGGGGGCATTTAACGGGGTGTAGACCCGGGAGCTTTGATTCGCTAGCCCTCGGGAACGGGCTGCTTGGCTCTGAATGTGCGGTACGGACTTCTCGAACTGTTGTTGTTGTCCTTTTCTCTTTCGACATGTATCCCCAAGTTGTAGTGGGTCTGATGGTACCATAAGATTAGCTTTTTCTGCCAATGTAGGGGTTGTGCAGCACTCCTGTACGCCTTGCTTCTCAGAGTTTGGAATCGGCGATGGGTCGTAGTTGTTCCAAGGGAGTTCGGTTGCGGCCTTGTCGAGACAATGAATTGAATCCCTGAGGATTTTTCCTTTGTTGGTCATGCGTCCGGACATGGAAACGTCGTGATCAATGGCGTCGAGCAGGAGGCTCCCAAATATTGCATCATAGGGGAAGTCTGCCTCTGCGATGACGAACTGAACGTCATACTGGACTGGTTCCGAGTGCATCCCTACTTGAACGGGGAGGGTGATGACTCCTATGGTGGGGACCATAGTTTCGTCTGGGAGCTCTGCGTCGCTGGCTCTGAGCTTGAGGTTCCCGCATAGGAGTTTGAGATGCACCACGGCTGCCATGAACAGGATATTGAACGGGATGCGATGGGTTATTAACGCCCTTCTTAGTTCACAGGCTGGATTTCCTATGCTTGCGTCTAAGGGGAAGTCCAACCATCCACGGGGATGCTCCTGGTGAAAGCTTGTGTAGATCTTTTCTTGTTGTTTGCTCCGCTCCGCTTCCCCTAGGTGGGGCGACTCATCCATCTCGGGCTCTTCTCGCTCTTCTTCTTGGATCCTCGGCGCGCGCGCTTTGTGCCACTCAACAAACAGTTAGGACAAATCGGTGAAGTTGTGAATCGCTCCGTTTGGCAGAGATTGATACCAGTGGAGGGCATCTCCGCGCAGTGTCTTGGTGAAGATTTTGCAGCTGATTTGGTTGGGAAGTCCGAACGTCCGCATCGTTATCAAAAAATGATTAACATGTCCGTACGGGTCCTCTGCTCCGTGAAACTCCTTGTAGTGCGGGAGCTTTAGCCATGATGGAACTAGATACGCCATGATTGACTTTGACGGGGCGAGGGGGGGATCGCCTTTGCTGGTACGTGACATCGTTCGAATCCTATTTCGCCGCGAGAGGGGCCGACTTGCTAGTTGATCCAAGCCATTGGGGCATGATGGGTGCAGCAATGAACGCTCTTTTCACCGGGCTTTCAGGGATTGAGGAACTGCAAGCGTCGGATAGTTCGCGGGAGGTGTCCACTCCTGCTGGTTCCATGAACTCAGGCGAAGTGGGCGCTGCGTTCGGAAATCCTTTGCTCAGTATTTGGGAATCCTTTTCCCACATACGACGCCAAACTGTTGCGGGTCGCTTGGGTGCTCTTGGTAGACCGGTCGACTTGAACCGTCTTAGCTCTAAAGCGAACCAAGCGCGCTAACAGTCAATTTGAGATTCGTTAAGTACACTGAGACTTTTTAACGTGGAAAACCCGGAAAGGGTACAAAACCACGCGGCCAGAGCTGTGCCGACCAAACTTCACTATCTTCTGAGGCGTTACAGTCAGGTATTTAGAATTTGAGCGCGACAGACCGCCGCTCGTTACAATGATAGAGAGAGAGAGCGAGAGTGTCACAACCCGTATTTTCCCGAAATAAATTATATTATCAGAGCAAAGGGGAAAACACGCGTCATGATGCCACGTCCAGTAGGGGACAACTACAGACGTTCAGGCGAGCATTCAAATGAACATTCTCTTTTACAAAAAGGTATGAATTAAGTAAAAGGATTATCTCTTAAGATTCATTTCATTTGGGTTAGGAGACCGTGTCCCTCGGCCCTGCGGTTTACCAAGCCGCACTTTATAAAAGACATACGTACACAGCGGAAGGAAAATAGGTTCACTTTATTCCTAACATCGCTGAAGACCAGAGACGTCTCCAGAGCGATTGTCGGTCTAAATTTAGTACATAATAAATAAGTATCATTTTACTTTGGTTTACGTTTCGCAAGTATGTGGTACTTAATAGTAATGTGACAAACAGTTATAAGAACAAATTTTTATAATGCTAAAAGAACTGCATTAATGTTCAGCAAAAATAGGCTTTTCCCAGAGTGTACATATACAAAATAACTAAGTAGCAGCAAAAGAAACTAGCAGTTGTAGCAGCAAGTAAACCAAACAAAAAGCCGTACGGGCGTCAACATCTGACACGAACCCGCAGGCGAACAAGTCAACTATCAAAAGACAAGCTACAACAAAAGGAGCCGAATCCTTACCTACAAGAGAGGAAGGCCTCGACAGGTAACTGATCGACCCCGCTCAAACTCCGGCGGCAACTACAAACCTGAACCTGAGGCATCCATAAGAAAAGAATGCCTCAGCCCAAAGGGTGCAAGAAAACAGCAGAAGAAAGGAGAAACTGTAAAGTAACTAGAAGGAAGAACGAGCCAAACCCAGCTGTTGCACAACAAGCCAAAAGAACTGAGGTGGGGGCCCCTACGTCCACCCACACTCCAGTCAACAACCCCTGTGTTGGGAGCCCCTGCGTCCACCCACACTCCAGTCAAAAACACCTGTGGTGGAGGTCCCTACGTCCACCCACACACCAGTCCAAAACACCTGTGGTGGAGGCCCCTACGTCCACACACACACCAGTCCAAAATCAAATCCAACAAAACTTGTTAGCAGCATACGGGGTTTGACGCTCGAAGATGGTCTTATGCTTAATATAGGGGAGTAAAACTGCTACTGGCACAAATGCAAACGAAATTATACAATAGCATTGATATCTTACTGCAAGTGTGAAACTGACAATAACCTGTACGGATATAAAGCTCGAAGACAAAATTTATCTACACCCATTTCAAGTCTAGCGCTATAAAGGCTTCGTTGAATCATCGAGAACTAGACACAGAAATTCCCGGAGAATTTAGTCCCTAATCCCCCAACCCGCCAGGCATTAGGAAACAAAGTTCCCCGGAAATTTGGGAGCTGGTTCCTCATACCGAAATAAAAAAAAATAAACAAGGAAGATTTCGAGCAATCTGGCCGCAACTATCCAAATTCACTCAATTAGGGATGCCGTGGAGTTAGCCAAAGGAACCACCATAATGTTATTCACTTCTAGCTATTTATAAGCGACGCACGCAGAATTTTGCGAGTAATAAAACCCAACAAGAATGGTGCAAGGCAGCCCAAAAGAACAGAAAATCTCCCAAGGATCCAAGTGCAGCCGCCCCCGACCAAAATTTATAAGGCAGCCCCAAAGTAAACCCAAGCAGGAAGGGAAAATGTATATGTATTTGTATAGCAACCCCTAGCTGGAATTATACGACCAGCCCCATCATAAAACCAACAGGAACATTGCAAAGCAGAACCAAAGAATCCAACAGGAACAACTAAATGTTGGATCGTGTGACGCCCTTAGAGGGGGGTGAATAAGGGTGTGTTTAAAAATATAAATTTTTACTTAATAATTTTTAAACAGATTTTTCTTTTCTAAAAAGTTACTTATAAATAATTTTAAACCAATGCAATTTTTGTATTAAACCAAACACAAATTTCTAAGATAAAGATTTAAGCAAACAAATTTGCAATTAGTGAAAAGAGCATAATTATATTTATCATGAAATTTGCATACAATAAAAAAAATGATCTTAACAATGCTTAAGATCAAGGCACAATTATGATAATAAAAAAACAATAATTTTGGTTTACCAATCCTTCTCCCAAGGATCGGAAGGCTATCACTTGTCTCTCCCAAGACCAAGCTCAAGCCTATCCACTAGATCTTCCCAAGATCTAGACGTAGCACACAAGGCCACGATTTCCCACCAAGCCACGCAAGGACTTGAACGCTCCACACAAGGAAGCGATTTTCCCCTAAGCCACGCAAGGACTTAGACGCCGCACGCAAGACGACGATTTCTCTACCAATATAAAATGAAATGTGTGTAAATGAAAATACAATATGAAAAGAACAACTCCCTAGAATTTCAGATCTCTGAAAGGATGGTTGAAGCCTCGAGATGATCGTTGATGTAGAAGCGCGCCCGATCTCGTCTTCAATCTTCAATCCTTCTTTGCACAAATGGGAGTTGAAGAGGTTCTGGAGCTCTCTGGTTCGTATGCACTCAGGAAGGAACTTGGAATTCTCAATGCATAGAATGCATGAACACAAGGAGTCAATTTATAGAAAATCGTTGTCGCCTGGGCGACATCGACTGTCGGAATTTTCCGACAGCGCTAAACTGCCGCTGGAGTGCCATCGTGCGGGCAGTTGCTGTAACCGCCGAGCTGTCGCCTGGGCGACATCGATGTCGGAATTCCGACAGCGCAAAACTGTCGGTCGTGGTGGTGTCGTGGGCAGTTGTTGAAACCTCAGAGCTGTCGCCTGGGCGACATCGCTGTCGGATTTTCGACAGCTCAAAACTGCCTTTCGTCGTGCTGCCGTGGAGGGAAGTAGTTGTAACTTCTCTGCTGTCGCCTGGGCGACATCAACTGTCGGAATTATCCGACAGTGAAATTTTCCTACATTCAAATTTAGCTCCAGCAGAAATGTGAACATCTCATACCTGTTACCTGCACACCATTAATAAAAATAGAATCAAATACAAACGGGACTTTGTTATTATCAAACCGGAGGAGTGCGAAACGCATGCTCCAACAATCTCCCCCTTTTGATAATAACAAATCCGTATAAAAAGAAATCATGTCTATTTAGATTGTTGATTTTAACATTTGGTGTGTGCACAGAAATAACATGATATATTTCTCTTAAAATAAATAAACTCCCCTTAGCTGAAAGCTCCCCTTAAATGAATGCTCCCCCTAAATGTATGCTCCCCCTAAATGTATGCTCTCCCTAAATGTTAAAGTAAGTTGAAATTATGTATTGGTTAGGTGGAATATTTAGGTGTAATATACTTGAGATTTCTTGAATATACCTATAATTCTCCCCCCTTTTGGTATTAGCAAAATGTAATATGAGATAAAGGAGTAGTTCTTAAGGGAAAAGATATAGGATGTAGAAATGAAGAGTAAGCGGAAGCACTTTGATGGAAATGATGGAAGTTCATGAAATAATAGGTATATGTCATAGTATGAATAAACTCATGAAGAGACGGTATAGCCATATGAAGTAAGAAAATAAAATAACTTAAACATGATTAAGTTCATTTGAAAGTATCATAGAAAGACACAATAGTGGATAGAAATTTGGAATATTTTCGGTCCAATTCTCATGAGATGAATGTTTATGTAACATAATGATGTGTACATGTGATACTTAGATCAAACATATGAAGTTATTTAATGTACATGATAATGAAATGGAGAACATAATATAAGCATATAAAGTCAACTTTTACGTTGAAGATATAGCACAAGAAGAATAGCAAACCATTTTTCTTTTGCACAAGACACTTTACAATTCTTTCCAAGGTGCTTAACCTCACAATGCTCATTAAGACTTATCAGGAGGGTAAGTAGTGCTTGGTGGAGTATCCTTGTCTTTAATTTTAACCTTATTTTTTTATCACATATTTTGTGATATCTTAATTTTGAGATATTAATAATTTTTTAATTGACCAAGGATCTCCGAATTCACTTAAATCGCAAAAGATGGTGTATATTTTGTTGTGCTAACAAATCAAGGTTGAAAGTTGTATTTATGAAGTGTTATTTTATTATGTTAAAGCAAATATGATTCATGTATATATTAAATAAAAAGACATACGTATTGATCAAAAGAAGTGAACGTGATAGTTCATTATGATAGATAAACAATTTCTCATACTTAGAGGCATGCGAAAACAATTTCCAATGGTCTAAACAACTAAGTAGGAGTGTCAATACGGTGATAGCTTGGAAATGAAATCATATAATCATGTAAGAACCATTTGTTAAAATGAAAAGCACATGGTTTGGCATCAATTCATGAGTTGTAGCATTAATAAGGACATACAACTATTGTAAAACATCAAAGGGACCAAAAACTGAAGATTAATCAAATCGTGAGCTATCGGAAATTTTCGACAGTCACTGTCGCCTGGGCGACAGCCAAAAATATAAATACGGCTTTGGACCGAGTCAAAACATATCGTGCATCATTTCCTGGAGTTAAAAATGAGAGGAAGCTGTCGGAGTTCGGCGACATCCTAGATCTAAGGTATGGTTTTTGATTTTCAAGTGTTTTGACTCAAAATGTTTTAGGGATTTTTGATTTTAGAAAGGGGAGATGATAAAAGATGTTTGTTTTTATTTTCCCTTTGATGAATGGTGTAGATCTTGGAAGTTTTGTGTTTTAAAAGAGTAGATCTAGTGTAAATCAAGGGGATCTTGTTGGATCTTGGTGAAAAATGTTTTGTTTTTGTGGTTGAAGTTCAGCATTTATAATTTTTTTTTTTGAAAATGGAAGATTTGCTTTTGGAAGAAGGTTGAAGATGATGTAAGGATATGGAGAAGATGTAGATTTGAAAAAATATTATTTTTTTTTAAAACTTGATGTTGAAATAAAACTTGATTTTGAGTAGATCTGGAAGTTTATGTAAAAATTTTCAAGAGAAGTTTACTGAAGTACTGTCGGAATTTTCCGACAGTCACTGTCGCCTGGGCGACAGTGTTCCAGTGCACATCACATGTTTAATCCATTCTTTTTTTATATATGTTATTTGCAGAATGGCTTCCAGTTCTAAAGCGCGAAGGAGTACTTCTGAAGATGCGCATAGTTCGTATCAAGTGTACCCTGGGGTGGAGAAAGCCATAGTTGGAGTAGCGAAATATGTTGAATTTGATTCGCCGAAGCATGATCATATCTATGATCGGCTTGCGAATGCAGGTATACTTTCAATAATCACAGCAGATTCGTTCTCAATAAAGATCCTATCATACTTCTATAAAGGGTTTGTTCAATTGAAACACCACTTTCATCTTTTCCTAATTTTAGTGAAGTACTCATAGGAGTGTTTGCATGCTTAAGATTTTCAAATCCAAATCTGTTTAACATATCATGAATATATTTGGTTTGACATATAAAAATACCATCATGTTTTTGTGTAATTTGAAAACCTAGAAAATATGAAAGTTCTCCAACCATACTCATTTCAAATTCATTTTTCATAATTTGAACTACTTCATTACACAACTCTTCATTAGTGGCTCCAAAAATAATATCATCAACATAAATTTGCAAAATAACTAAATCATGATCAATTTGCTTAATGAAGAGTGTAGAATCAGCACTTCCTATTTTATAATCTTGCTTTAACAAATATTGAGTTAATCGATCATACCAAGCATGAGGCGCCTGTTTTAATCCATAAAGCGCTTTATCTAATTTATAAACATAATTTGGATATTTCTCATTTATAAAGCTAGGGGGTTGTTCTACATAAACCTCTTCTTTTATATACCCGTTTAAAAATGCGGTTTTGACATCCATTTGATATAATTTAAATCTTTTAAAACAAGCAAATGCAAGAAATATCCTAACCGCTTCTAATCTTGCTACGGGTGCAAAAGTTTCATCAAAATCTACCCCTTCAATTTGTGCATAACCTTTTGCAACTAATCTGGCTTTATTTCTAACAATTCTAAATTCATTATCCATTTTATTTTTAAAAATCCACTTAACACCAACTACAGGACGATTTTTAGGTCGTTCTACAAGATTCCAAACCTTATTACGTTCAAATTGATTAAGTTCTTCATTCATAGCTAAAAATCAAAATTCATCATTTAAAGCGGTGGAAACATCTTTTGGTTTTATTTCAGAGACAAAACAAAGGTTTGAAAATAAAACATGTAGCGATGAACGAGTACTAACCCCTTTTTGCGGATCTCCAATGATAAGCTCCTTTGGATGATCCTTTGAAAACCTCAATTCACGTGGAGGCTCATATCCTTCTCTTTCTTCTACTTCTTTATCTCCTTCTTCTCGTTCTCCTTCTCTTTCTTCTTCTTTTCCTTCTTCATTTTCTCCAAGTTCTTCATCATCATTCTCCACCGTGGGAAGGAGTTCATCTTCTTTTCCTGTAATTTTCTTTTCTACATATGAAGCAAACTCATCAAACCTAACATGAATAGATTCTTCAACTATTTTTGTTCTTTTATTAAAAATCCTATAAGCTTTACTAGTTGAAGAATAGCCAATAAAAATACCTTCATCACATTTTTCATCAAATTTTCCTAAGGAATCTTTAGAATTCAAAATAAAATATTTACAACCAAAAACTTTGAAATAAGAAACATTTGGTTATTTATTAAAAATTAATTCATAAGGAGTTAATTTTAAAATAGGGCGAAGCATTACTCTATTAATTACATAACATGCCGTACTAACCGCTTCAGCCCAAAAAGATTTTGGTAATTTAAATTCAGATAACATCGTACGGGCTAACTCTTGAAGAGTTCTATTTTTCCTCTCCACTACACCATTTTGCTGTGGTGTGCGTGGAGCGGAAAATTCATGTTTAATTCCTAACTCCGTACAAAAAGAAATAAACTTTTCATTTTCAAATTCTCCTCCATGATCCGATCGTATGCGTTTAATTTTTAACTCAAATTCATTTTGAATACGCAAACATAAATTTGAAAATTCTGAAAATGCATCGGATTTTGAGGTTAGAAATAAAGTCTAACAAAAACGAGAATAATCATCAATCAATACAAATGTGTATTTTCTACCTCCTAAGCTAGAAATTCCAATTGGCCCAAATAAATCCATATGTATTAATTGAAGTGGCCTAGTGGTAGAAATAATATTTTTACTTTTAATAGATGATTTTGAAAATTTTCCTTTTTGGCAAGGCACACATAGTGAAGAAGATAAATTTCCATTTAACAATGGTAAACCTTTAATTAATTTATCTTTTGAAAGTTTTGAAATTAACTTGGCACTAGTATGTCCAAGTCGCCTATGCCATAAATCTAATTCATCATTTTTTGATAAAAAACATTTTAAGGTAGAATTTGAAAAATCAAGAAATTTAATCATATATACATTATGACATCTAGGTGCGGTAAAAACAATTTCATTTGTTTTGGAATTAATAATTTTGCACAAATTTGTAGAAGATTCAAATAAAACATTTAAACCCTTATCACATAATTGACTAATAGAAATCAAATTATGCTTTAATCCTTCTACAAATAGAACATTTGAAATTGAAAAATTTTCGTTACCCACAACTCCGATGCCGATGATTTTTCCTTTTCCATTGTCTCCGAAAGTAACAACTCCTCCTTTCTTCATCTCTAGGCTAAGGAACTTCTCTTTATTGCCCGTAATGTGTTTTAAACAGCCTGAGTCCAAGAACCACACGTCTTCTTTGTCCTTAGCTTGCCAACACACCTAGAAAGAAGAGGTGAGTAAAGATCTGGTTACCCAAGTGGTTCCACCCATAGAATAGGTAGAAGCCTTAGGCACCCAGATTTGTTTAATTTTACTTTTTCCTTCCTTCCAGCAAGAGTCCGTAGTGTGGCCAAATCTATTGCATTTTGCACATATAATGTATTTAGAAGAGTATAACTTTTCTGAACTTTTACTGGATGAGGATGCAGTATTTGACAATTCATTAACTCTAGAATTTTTAAAAGTAGATTTTCTGGAATTTTCACTGTCGCCGGGCGACAGCTTGCTGACGTGTATCCGAGTCCAAACCTTCCAGATCCATGGCGTTGGTATCCTAAGATCATATCCAGTGATCTTCGGCCCATTCCAAATTTTTTCATGGCTAGTGTTAAGTCATGAATCTGGTTTCTCATTTTTGTATTTTCGGATACCAGATTTACACATCTACGTTCAAAAGATTTCTTTCCCTCATGGACTTTGGAAATTGAAGATTTCAGATCTCTCTCTAAAATCTCATTCTTTTTAGTAAGAATTTTTATTGTAGAATGAGATTTAGAAAGAGATTCTTCAAGTTCTTTAATTCTTCCCAAAAAGTGATCACACTCTTGGCAAGAAATATCTCTTTTTCCAATAGTCTTAATTTCCTTTAACAATTTTTTGTTTTCTTTAAGTAAAATTTCATTTTCAGATTTAAGAAGATCATTATCTTTTAAACTTTTTTCAAAAAATTTGCAAGTCTTTAAAAATTCAGAAAATAATTCATCATAGGTTGGAGGAGTTACCTCAGTGTCGCTTTGGACACTGCATTCGTCATCAGATATGACGCTCTTTCCCATTAAGCACATGTTGGCCTCCTCTTCTTTACTTGAGTCTGAACTGCTTGCATCATCAGAAGTAGTATCATCCCATGTTTCCGCCTTCAACACCTTCTTCGACCCTTTGTGCTTCTTTTCTTTAAGTTCTTTCAAGTACTTTGGACACTTGCTTCGGATGTGTCCTAACTTCTTGCAGTGATAGCACTCCGGTGGCGGTCTCTGTTCCTCCTCATCGCCTTCCTTTCCTTTTTTCTTCCTAAAGGTCTCCTTCTTAAAATACTTCTTAAACGAATTCCTTCTCTCCGGATTTTTCATAAATTTTCTAAATTTTTTAACAAATAAACTTTCCTCATCTTCTTCATCCTCCTCAGAATCACTAGTTTCTTCCTTCTTAGATCTTAGAGCCAATCCCTTCTTACTTGGCTCCATATACTCTTGTTGTTGAATTTTCAATTCCACTTCATGAGTTTTCAAGTTCCCAATGAGGCTCTCCAATTGTAAGGTCTTAAGATCATGTGACTCGGAAATTGCAGTCACTTTAGGATTGAACTTCGGGGGAAGTGATCTTAATATTTTCCTTACTAAATCTCCATTTGAGAACACCTTTCCTAGCACCTTTGAGTCGTTCACATTTTTGTGAATCGTGTGTACATCGTATCAATCTCTTCATCTACCTCCATTTTGAACCTTTCAAATTCAGACTCCAGTTGAAATAGCTTTGAATCCTTTACCTGCGAAGTACCTTCATGAGTGATTTCTAATAAATTCCAAATTTCAAATGCAGTATTACAAGCACGAACTCTATTAAATTCAGTGCGATCTAGTGCGCAAAATAAAGCATTCATGGCTTTTGCGTTGTTCTTACATTTTAATTTATCGTTGTCATCCCACTTGTCTTTGGGCTTATCCATGGTTACATCTCCTACAACAAATGTTGGAGAAGTGTAACTAGATTCTACCATATTCCAGACTTCTATATCTAGCGCAATTAGAAAACAACGCATACGTGTTTTCCAATAATTATAGTCTGTGCCCGTAAAAAGTGGTGGCCTACTAATTCCTTGCCCCTCAACAAACGCGTGATCGTTGTGCGCCATTACTCCCGGTGGTAAAACAGTTTTGGAGTAACCTCGCTCTGATACCACTTGTTGGATCGTGTGACGCCCTTAGAGGGGGGGTGAATAAGGGTGTGTTTAAAAATATAAATTTTTACTTAATAATTTTTAAACAGATTTTTCTTTTCTAAAAAGTTACTTATAAATTATTTTAAATCAATGCAATTTTTGTATTAAACCAAACACAAATTTCTAAGATAAAGATTTAAGCAAACAAATTTGCAATTAGTGAAAAGAGCATAATTATATTTATCATGAAATTTGCATACAATAAAAAAATGATCTTAACAATGCTTAAGATCAAGGCACAATTATGATAATAAAAAAAACAATAATTTTGGTTTACCAATCCTTCTCCCAAGGATCGGAAGGCTATCACTTGTCTCTCCCAAGACCAAGCTCAAGCCTATCCACTAGATCTTCCCAAGATCTAGACGTAGCACACAAGGCCACGATTTCCCACCAAGCCACGCAAGGACTTGAACGCTCTACACAAGGAAGCGATTTTCCCCTAAGCCACGCAAGGACTTAGACGCCGCACGCAAGACGACGATTTCTCTACCAATACAAAATGAAATGTGTGTAAATGAAAATACAATATGAAAAGAACAACTCCCTAGAATTTCAGATCTCTGAAAGGATGGTTGAAGCCTCGAGATGATCGTTGATGTAGAAGCGCGCCCGATCTCGTCTTCAATCTTCAATCCTTCTTTGCACAAATGGGAGTTGAAGAGGTTCTGGAGCTCTCTGGTTCGTATGCACTCAGGAAGGAACTTGGAATTCTCAATGCATAGAATGCACGAACACAAGGAGTCAATTTATAGAAAATCATTGTCGCCTGGGCGACATCGACTGTCGGAATTTTCCGACAGCGCTAAACTGCCGCTGGAGTGCCGTCGTGCGGGCAGTTGCTGTAACCGTCGAGCTGTCGCCTGGGCGACATCGATGTCGGAATTCTGACAGCGCAAAAATGCCGGTCGTGGTGGTGTCATGGGCAGTTGTTGAAACCTCCGAGCTGTCGCCTGGGCGACATCGCTGCCGGATTTCCGACAGCTCAAAACTGCCTTTCGTCGTGCTGCCGTGGAGGGAAGTAGTTGTAACTTCTCTGATGTCGCCTTGGCGACATCAGCTGTCGGAATTATCCGACAGTGAAATTTTCCTACATTCAAATTTAGCTCCAGCAGAAATGTGAACATCTCATACCTGTTACCTGCACACCATTAATAAAAATAGAATCAAATACAAACGGGACTTTGTTATTATCAAACCGGAGGAGTGCGAAACGCATGCTCCAACACTAAAGGCAGCACCTAACTGGTACTATATAGAGTAGCCCCTCAATTAGACAGTCAAAAGCAGCCCCCCCCCCCCCAATAAAGAAATCAAAACAGCAGCCCCCCATAAAGAAGCAAAACAGCAGCCCCCCTATAAAGAAAAGATACACAGCAGCCCCCCATAAGGAGTCATAACAGCAGCAGCCCCATAAAGAAGGCATAACACCAGCAGCCCCATAAAGAAGGCATAACACCAGCAGCCCTATAAGGAAATGCAAACCAACAGCCCTATAAGGAAATGCAAACCAACAGCCCTATAAGGAAATGCAAACCAACAGCCCTATAAGGAAATGCAAACCAACAGCCCTATAAGGAAATGCAAACCAGCAGCCCTATAAGGAAATGCAAACCAGCAGCCCCCCTAAGGAAAAGTAACATAGCAGCCCCCCCACGTTTCCAGGTATTTTAAAAGCAGCCCCCAACGATAAAGTATGAAAACAACCCCCAAATTGTCGGGTATTGCAAGAGCAGCCCCCAATTGTATAGCATAAGAACAGCCCCCCCAAAGGAAAACAGATTAAGTGAACTAAATAAAAAGGCTGCCAGCTTAAGCTCCCCAACGATACATTCGCAGCAACATCCCCCTCAACAAGGAGGAAAGAAAGAACACAAAAAAAAACGATCACATAAGGCATTTCCAAATCAAAGGGCTTATCAGCAGCCCTTCCCCAATTATTATGAAACAAGCACATATCTACCCGCATAGGCCCAAACCAGAAGAGCAACAGAGTAAAGGAAGGAGGGAGGAGGAGGAAGAAAAGTTTCCTTGCCTTACAACGGAAGCCGACACCACGCCGAAGTGAGGGCTACGACCGGAAAACTGCGAGACCACTGTCGAAGCCGACGAGGGCTCACCGATTCATTACTCCGACGAAGGAGCCAAGCTCCGGCGACCACCAAATCGCCTCCTCCGACGACCCGACGCCAAACCCTAGATCGCCCCCAAAACTCGCTCGACAGGCAGGAGCTATCGGGGGGGGGGGGGGGGGGGGGGGGGGGGGGGGGGGGGGGGGGGGGGGGGGGAGAGAAAGGAGAAAAATGCTTGGCTTTTTTTTTGTTTATATATATATATAATATAAACTTTATTTTTATATATATAATAAAGTAACCTTTATACATGCATATATATAAAAAAATTTTGTACGAAACACTTATATATACTTATACAAGAACCCATATACACGTGTATGTATATATATGTATATATATATGTATGTACGTATATATTTATACCTGCATACTAGCCTCTTCCTAGAGACAAAACGTCGGATGACGTCGACGCTCCCGCAACGGTAACGCCCTTTCGCATCGACGCCCTAAATTAATATCTCGCTTTCAAATAATCATCTTTAATTCCATACGTTTATTAAAATAATTATAAGAAAAACCCGGGGCGTTACAGCCACCTTCCTAACAAAAAGTTTCGGCCCGAAACTTTGCAACAATAGTTCAAAACGAGGAAAAACACAGAAGACGGAAACTTACCGGGGAAATTAGCTGAAAAGGTGAGGATATGACTCCTTCATCGCTGACTCTAGCTCCCAGGTCACTCCCCGAACATCCTGATTGTCCCAGAGGACCTTCACCATAGGGATGGACATCCTCCGCAATACTCGATCCTGCCTTTCCAAAATGCGAACAGGCTGCTCCACAAACGACAGGTTGGGCTGCAGCACTGGCACAGAATCTAGAACATGGCGATCCCTGCGGACGCACTTCCGCAGCTGGCTCACATGGAATACGTCGTGCACACCGGGAAAAGAGGCCGGTAATATCAACCTGTAAGCAGCAGTCCCGATGCGTTCGACGATCTCGAATGGGCCTACATATCTGGGGTCCAGCTTGTTGCTCTTCCCAAACCTCTTGACACCTGCCATCGGGGACACCTTAAGGAACACCACGTCCCCTACTGCAAACTCCAGATCACTCCTACGCCGGTTGGCCTACTTCTCGTAGCGCTCCTGCGCTATCCGCAGCTTCTCTCGGATCTGCGTCACAGCAAAGCCCATCTCCTCCAAGGCCTCAGGACCCAGAACAGGCTTCTCGCCCACCTCAGCCCAAAACAGGGGAGTCCGACATCTCCTCCCATACAATGCCTCAAACGGAGCCATCTGCAAGCTCTCCTGGTAGCTATTATTGGACGCGAACTCCATGAGCCCAAGGCGTTCATCCCAAGCTCCTCCATGCTCTAGAATATAGCACCGGATCATATCCTCCACGATCTGATTAACCCTCTCGGTCTGCCCATTCGTCTGCGGATGATAAGCTGTGGAATACCTGAGATCGGTGCCCAAAGCCCCTTGCAGACTCTGCAAAAAACGGGAGGTATACCTGGAATCACGATCAGACACTATGCTCGTTGGAACCCCATGCAGCCTAATGACCTCCTGCACATACAGAGACGCAATCTTCTCCATCGAATAACCAGTCTTGTACGGCACGAAGTGAGCACAATTGGTCAACCTGTCGACGATGAGCCACACTGCATCATGCCCCCGCGGAGATCTCGGCAATCCAGTAATGAAATCCATAGAGATGCTCTCCCACTTCCACAGGGGAATATCCAACAGCGTCAACTTGCCCCCAGGCCTCCTGTGATCCGCCTTGACGCGCTGACAAGTGTAGCACTGCGCCACGAATCTCGCAATATCGCCCTTCATGCCAGGCCACCACACAATCTGCTTCAGGTCGCGATACATCTTGGTAGAACCAGGATGATAGGATAGGCTGGAGTCGTGAGCCTCCTCAAAAATCTTCGCCCGAATCTGCTCCACCGCGGGTATGCACAGCCTGCCACGGAACCTCAAAGTACCCTCCACATCAATCGAGAAATCTGGCAACTCATCTCTCTCAGCCCTGCTCCGGAGGTGCTGCAAGTCCATATCATCCTTTTGGTGCAACCTCGCCAAAACAATCCAGGACGGCACCTCAACCTCCAAACGAGACGGACCACCACTGGGCTTCACCGCGATGCTCATCAGAAAGAACTCCTCCACCAGGGACTGCACAGAGAGTCCGAAAACAGAAGCTGACTTCCTGCTCAGGGCATCCGCCACTACGTTTGCCTTGCCGGGGTGATAGAGGATCTCCACATCATAATCAGCCACGTACTCCATCCACCGACGCTGGCGCAGGTTCAGCTCTCGCTGAGAAAACACGTAAATCAGACTCTTGTGGTCTGAGTAGATCTTGCACACCACCCCATACAAGAGGTGCCTCCACAGCTTCAGAGCATATATCACCGCAGCAAACTCCAAATCATGCGTCGGGTAGTTCCGCTCATGCACCTTTAGCTGCCGCGACCCGTACGCAATGACCTTGCCTCCTGCATGAGGACGCACCCAAGGCCTATCAGCGAAGCATCGACGTAGAACTGAAACTCCACTCGCTCAACCGGGAGAGCCAAAACCGGTGCGGAACACAGCCTCCTTTTTAACTCCTGGAAGGCCTCCTCGCACTGCTCGCTCCAATCGAAAGCCGCTTCCTTCTGCGTCAACTTGGTCAGAGGCGCGGAAATGCCTGAGAAACCCTCCACAAACCTCCGATAGTAGCCAGCTAAACCCAGGAAACTGCGGATCTCCTTCGGCGACGACGACCTCTTCCAGTCCAAAACAGCAGCGACCTTCGCTGGGTCCACAGAGATGCCACTCTTGCCCACCACGTGACCCAAAAAGGATAATTCCGAAAGCCAGAACTCGCATTTGTTCAGCTTGGCATACAGCTTGTGTGCCCTCAAGGTAGACAGCACCAGCCGCAAATGTCGATCATGCTCCTCCTCGCTCGAAGAATAAATCAGCACATCGTCAATGAAAACCACCACAAACTGGTCCAGAAAGTCCCGAAACACCCTGTTCATCAGATCCATGAAGGCAGAGGGCGCATTCGTCAGCCCAAAGGACATCACCAGAAACTCAAAATGTCTGTAACGCGACCGGAAAGCAGTCCGCGGAACGTCCGAGTCGCGAATCCTCAGCTGATGGTAACCGGACCGAAGGTCGATCTTCGAGAACACGCAGCTACCCTGCAATTGGTCGAACAAGTCATCAATCCGCGGCAACGGATACCTATTTTTGATTGTGACCTTGTTCAACTCCCTATAATCGATGCAAAGCCTCATCGACCCATCCTTCTTCCTCACGAATAGAACCGGCGCGCTCCAAGGCGACGAACTCGGCCTAATAAAACCAAGCTGAAGAAGCTCATCTAACTGAGTGTGCAGCTCCTCCAGCTCCCGCGGTGCCATACGATAGGGTGCATTCGCAATAGGGCGGGTCCCGGGCTCCAAGTCTATCGCAAACTCAATCTCTCGCTCAGGAGGGAGACCAGGAAGGTCGTCGGGAAAGACGTCCGGGAACTCCCGCACCACAGGAATGTCCTCTACACAAGGCACCGATGCACAAGCCGCAAGCAAAGCAGAAACAATGTAGATCCTGCCATCAAAATCTGCCAAAGCTTGGGCACAGACCACCGACAGAACTGAGGAAGTATGACGCGGGAAACCGAACACGCTCCTGGGTTGGCCATCACCCATCAAGAAATCCAGACGCTTGTCCCTGCACTGGATCACGACGTCATAACGGGCTAGCCAATCCATGCCCAAAATCACGTCGAAGTCCTCCAAGTCGATCACCATCAGATCCGCATGGCTCACAAATCCATCCAACACGATCGGACACTGCCTCACCCACAGATCTGACACCACTGAATCGCCGGACGGGTACTTGATACGAAACGGACCATCAACTCGCTCCATAGCCCAGCGATGCCGATCAACGAACTCCTTGGCCACAAAAGAATGAGTGGCACCAGAATCAAACAGGACGTGCGCCCAACAGTCTCGAACCTTAAACTCGCCTAACAAAGAAGTATGGACACGCAACCACACAGGGATGAGGCATAAATATAGCAACTACTTTAGTATAACGAGGTTAAACTATAACGAGAACGAAGACGAACCTGATATCACCTGGTTCGAGCACTGCGCTTCCTCCTTTGTCACTGCGTTTAGCCTTACCTTTCCTCGATCTATCAACTGCTGCTGAGGCGGTGGCGGCGGTGCCGCGGTTGGGAGCGCAAACTGCTGGCCGGCAGTCTGGAGCTGCGGGCACTTGGACCTCAAGTGTCCCCTTTGACCGCACTGAAAATAGGACTTATCCTTATACCGGCACAGAGTCGCGTCGTGGCCCTTCTGCCCGCAGTACCCACAGACCTTGTCCTTCCTCCAACACTGAGCGGTATCATGCCCTGCCCGATTGCAAAAGGTGCAAAGGAGGGGCTTCTTCGGGGCACCCTGAAGCGCCATCAGCTGCTGATGCTCCTGCACACCCTGCCTCCTGAAGCACTTCTCGAAGGGGTGGCCCGCACGGCCACAGAAACCGCATACAATCTTCCCCTTCTTACTCGGGGCGGAGCTGCCCCCATCACCCGCCTTTCTCTTCTCCTTCCTAAGTTCTTTTCCTCTGTTCTTGGCATTTTCGATCGCCTCCACCTTCAGCGCAGCTTCCACAGCATCCGCAAAGCTCACGGACCTGTAAGCGCTGGCCAACTGCTGGATCTCACTGCGAAGACCTCCCAAAAATCTCTTCACCCGGTTTTCCTCAGAGGCAACCAAATCTGGGGCGAACCTGCTCAGCTTGGAGAACTCGACCTCATATTCCCCTACCGTGAGCAGTTGCTGCTTCAGATGCAAGAAGCTATTCATCAGGCGGTCCTGCTCAACTGAGGGCAGGAACTTCTTCAACAGCCTCCCCTTAAACTGCTCCCACGAGTAGCCTTCCACGAAAGCCTCCTTCTCCCGGATCCACCAACTCCTGGCCAAACCCTTCAACTGGAAGGCAGCAATCATCACCTTTTGGTCCGCCGACGCGCCAGAATACGAGAACAACTCCTCCATCGCCAGGACCCAGTCATCGAGCACCATGAAGTCTGCCCTCCCGTCGTAAGTCGGGGGTCCTAGCCTCTGGAAATGCGTAATAAAGTTCATTTCTGGCGGCAACGCGGCAGGGGGAACCAGGGGTGCAGGACGGGCAGCCTCCGGCTGACTAGCCACGGGCTGCTGCCGCTGAGTGGCAGTCAACAACGTTTGTACCTGCTCCTGCATCGCGACTAGCTGTCGCGCCAAGGTCTCGTTATTCAGACGCAGCTCTTCAATCACTGCTTCACTATGTGCACCCGAAGTCTTGCCCTCAGACTAGGGAACAGATTTTGCAGGCCGACGCTTAGAAGCCATACCTAACAGAAACAACAACAAAATAAGACTGGACTCAGATCTCTAGGAAGGGAAGACATACAAATACTTGCTTTTGCTACTGCTTTTTCTCTGGGAAAAGTAAATACATAATATCACGCTACACTCAGGATGGTATACCATCCTTTACCTCTCGTGCATCCCTCTCGTATGCATATAAGCTTAAAATCTTACCTTTAAAAATCATGGGTGTACATGTGTCATTGTGTAGATCTCTGGCTTGGCACGTGTGCTTATGCAATGTTATGCTATGCATGCAGTGCTATGCAAACTAAGAAAATGCCTTAATGCATGCTATGAGCGGCGTACACATGCGATCTTATGCATCCCATACTACATATTATCGCATGCAACAAAAAGAAAAATCTAATGGACACGCATGAGACCTACGTTATGCATCCCATACTACATAACAGTCGCATGTTGTCACCTATGAGGATCCATATACAGACACATATTATGCATCCCATACTACATAATATGCCCCGTATACTTCTTTCATGCTTATGAGTGTAGTGTTCGTGCTTCAGCCGAGATCTACCGATGACCCATCGGTGAGTGTATGTAATGATTAACGATTCACACTGGACGGTTAACCGGGCCAACCAGAACATTTCCAGCAACCCGACTAACCTCCCTCTGATACCAACTGTCACAACCCGTATTTTCCCGAAATAAATTATATTATCAGAGTAAAGGGGAAAACACGCATCATGATGCCACGTCCTGTAGGGGACAACTACAGACGTTCAGGCGAGCACTCAAATGAACATTCTCTTTTACAAAAAGGTATGAATTAAGTAAAAGGATTATCTTTTAAGATTCATTTCATTTGGGTTAGGAGACCGTGTCCCTCGGCCCTGCGGTTTACCAAGCCGCACTTTATAAAAGACATACGTACACAGCGGAAGGAAAATAGGTTCACTTTATTCCTAACGTCGCTGAAGACCAGAGACGTCTCCAGAGAGATTGCCGGTCTAAATTTAGTACATAATAAATAAGTATCATTTTACTTTGGTTTACGTTTCGCAAGTATGTGGTACTTAATAGTAATGCTAAAAGAACTGCATTAATGTTCAGCAAAAATAGGCTTTTCCCAGAGTGTACATATACAAAATAGCCAAGTAGCAGCAAAAGAAACTAGCAGTAGTAGCAACAAGTAAACCAAACAAAAAGCCGTACGGGCGTCAACATCTGACACGAACCCGCAGGCAAACAATTCAACTATCAAAAGACAAGCTACAACAAAAGGAGCTGAATCCTTACCTACAAGAGAGGAAGGCCTCGACAGGGAACTGATCGACCCCGCTCAAACTCCGGCGGCAGCTACAAACCTGAACCTTAGGCATCCATAAGAAAAGAATGCCTCAGCCCAAAGGGTGCAAGAAAACAGCAGAAGAAAGGAGAAACTGTAAAGTAACTAGAAGGAAGAACGAGCCAAACCCAGCTGCTGCACAACAAGCCAAAAGAACCGAGGTGGGGGCCCCTACGTCCACCCACACTCCAGTCAATAACCCCTGTGTTGGGAGCCCCTGCGTCCACCCACACTCCAGTCAAAAACACCTGTCGTGGAGGCCCCTACGTCCACCCACACACCAGTCCAAAACACCTGTGGTGGAGGCCCCTACGTCCACCCACACACCAGTCCAAAATCAAATCCAACAAAACTTGTTAGCACCATACGGGGTTTGACGCTCGAAGATGGTCTTATGCTTAATATAGGGGAGTAAAACTGCTACTGGCACAAATGCAAACAAAATTATACAATAGCATTGATATCTTACTGCAAGTGTGAAACTGACGATAACCTGTACGGATATAAAGCTCGAAGCCAAAATTTATCTACACCCATTTCAAGTCTAGCGATATAAACGCTTCTTTGAATCATCGAGAACTAGACACAGAAATTCCCGGAGAATTTAGTCCCTAATCCCCCAACCCGCCAGGCATTAGGAAACAAAGTTCCCCGGAAATTTGGGAGATGGTTCCTCATACCGACATAAAAAAAATAAACAAGGAAGATTTCGAGCAATCTGGCCGCAACTATCCAAATTCACTTAATTAGGGATGTCGTGGAGTTAGCCAAAGGAACCACCATAATGTTATTCACTTCTAGCTATTTATAAGCGACGCGCGCAGAATTTTGCGAGTAATAAAACCCAACAAGAGTGGTGCAAGGCAGCCCAAAAGAACAGAAAATCTCCCAAGGATCCAAGTGGAGCCGCCCCCGACCAAAATTTATAAGGCAGCCCCAAAGTAAACCCAAGCAGGAAGGGAAAATGCATATGTATTTGTATAGCAAGCCCTAGCTGGAATTATACGACCAGCCCCATCATAAAACCAACAGGAACAATGCAAAGCAGAACCAAAGAATCCAACAGGAACAACTAAAGGCAGCACCCAACTGGTACTATATAGAGCAGCCCCTCAATTAGACAGTCAAAAGCAGCCCCCCCCCCCCCCCCCCCCCAATAAAGAAATCAAAACAGCTGCCCCCCCCCCATAAAGAAGCAAAACAACAGCCCCCCCTATAAAGAAAAGATACACAGCAGCCCCCCATAAGGAGTCATAACAACAGCAGCCCTATAAAGAAGGCATAACAGCAGCAGCCCCATAAAGAAGGCATAACAGCAGCAGCCCTATAAGGAAATGCAAACCAACAACCCTATAAGGAAATGCAAACCAGCAGCCCTATAAGGAAATGCAAACCAACAGCCCTATAAGGAAATGCAAACCAGCAGCCCTATAAGGAAATGCATACCAGCAGCCCCCCTAAGGAAAAGTAACACAACAGCCCCCCCCCCCCCCCCCCCCCCCCGTTTCCAGGTATTTTAAAAGCATCCCCCAATGATAAAGTATGAAAACAACCCCCAAATTGTCGGGTATTGCAAGAGCAGCCCCCAATTATATTGCATAAGAACAGCCCCCCAAAGGAAAACAGATTAAGTGAACTAAATAAAAAGGCTGCCAGCTTAAGCTCCCCAGCGATACATTCGCAGCAACAGCCCCCTCAACAAGGAGGAAAGAAAGAACACAAAAAAAAAACGATCACATAAGGCATTTCCAAATCAAAGGGCTTATCAGCAGCCCTTCCCCAATTATTATGAAACAAGCACATATCTACCCGCATAGGCCCAAACCAGAAGAGCAACAGAGTAAAGGAAGGAGGGAGGAGGAGGAAGAAAAGTTTCCTTGCCTTACAACGGAAGCCGACACCACGCCAAAGTGAGGGCTACGACCGGAAAACTGCGAGACCACTGCCGAAGCCGACGAGGGATCACCGATTCACTACTCCGACGAAGGAGCCAAGCTCCGGCGACCACCAAATCGCCTCCTCCGACGACCCGACGCCAAACCCTAGATCGCCCCCAAAACTCGCTCGGCAGGCAGGAGCTATCGGGGGGGGGAGAGAAAGGAGAAAAATGCTTGGCTTTTTTTTTGGTTTATATATATAATATAAGCTTTATTTTTATATATATAATAAAGTAACCTTTATACATGCATATATATAAGAAATTTTTGTACGAAACACTTAAATATACTTATACAAGAACCCATATACACGTGTATGTATATATATATATGTATATATATATGTATGTACGTATATATTTATACCTGCATACTAGCCTCTTCCTAGAGACAAAACGTCGGATGACGTCGACGCTCCCGCAACGGTAACGCCCTTTCGCATCGACGCCCTAAATTAATATCTCGCTTTCAAATAATCATCTTTAATTCCATACGTTTATTAAAATAATTATAAGAAAAACCCGGGGCGTTACAGAGAGTTCCGAAGGTGATAGGTCACCTCTCGAAAAACTAAGTCTTTTTCCTTCTGAGAATGGTGGAGAACAAAAGTGAGAATGCTGAGTCGCCTTTCGGGAGAATGAAAGTGAGAATGCTAAGTCGCCTTTTGGGAGAAAGGAAATCTTTAAGTCCACGAAGGAGATCTTCAAGCGCCGAAGGAGAATTCCATGGAAATTTTCAAAGGAGCTCTCATGGGTGTCGAAGGCAAGTTCCTCCCAAATGAAGGTTTTGGGCTCCTTTTATAGCTTTGGTCGGGGGTAGCCCGGTAATTTTGTCATAGTAACCACCGTAACCACCTGACGGGCGAATCACGCTGGCCGATTTGGAGCACACGGATCGCCATTTTTCGTAAATGACCGTCTCGCCCTTCGGGCAGTTCGGGAAGTTCGGGCGGTTCGGGCAGCTTTGTTGAAGGTGAAAAAGGCGACAAGCGAGTCCTGTAATCTGAGAAATTAGAAAGACAAAAGGTGAGCATGCCCGGAATGCAGAAGTGTTCTGAGCGCGCTTAGAAGCGTTTTGAGCGCGCAACGAACACGGAAGGGTTCTGGGTGCGCTGCAAGCACGGAGCGTTCCGAGCGAACGGTGGAATGAGGAGTCGTATCCCCCAAGAGGAATTGGGCTCCGGTCGCACCCGACGAGGGGCGCGACTTCGGCCGAGCCCTCTACGAGCCCCCCTGCGAAGAGAAAAGGTGGGAGGGGGCTTGGCTGCACCCCATTGCGGAGAGGGGTGCGGTGTGGCCACACCCCAAGGGGGTGCGGCTTGGCCGCACCCCGCGATGGGGGTGCTGCCTGCGCGCTACCGCGCGCGCTACCGCGTGGTAGCGCCACGCGGTAGTGCTACCACGCGCGGTAGTGCTACCGCGCGCGGCAGTATGCGTGATTGCGGGAGTCATGACTGCGCACGGCCCGCCCCGCGCGAACTCCCGCACTGGCGGTTGGCGGCGAAAATAGCGGGTTCGGTTTGCTCTACCACTCACCCCCACTACCTTAGTGGTGTGAGTGTGTTGTGTGAGTAACCGCCACCCGGTCATCCTTTTATAGATGAGATCCTATGTATGAATTCCTATCAAGATTCAATTAGATGAGCGTGCATTTCTGAAAGAGAAAATTAAAGTAGAAATTTTTTGTGGTGAGATGGATTGTGGATTTCTGTAAGGTCTCACAATTCAATCTTCTTCCAGTGGCATTTTGGAGATTATGAATTTTTCTAAATTCTTTGTCATGTCCAAACCTGCTTAATCATTTAAGCATCAATTACATCTTATAAGAAGCTAGTTTTTCTGTTGAATTAAAAAATAAAAAATTTATCTTTTTACTTGGTGCACAGATCGGATGAAAATCCTGGATCCGCTATTGTCTGTAGCCAAACAAATTGACCCCAAGGTTGACATTCGGCGAAAGTAGTGAAGTCTAGCAAAACAAGCGCCGAAATGGGCGAATAACTACGGCTAAAATGGTGTGGAAATTCTTGGAGCGAGGCCTGCAGAAAAATGGTGGATTGGGTTTAGGAAGATGGAGCAAGGCAACGTGAAATAGATGCTAAAATCGAGAGGAGCACTGCACCACTGTCAGGAAGGAGGAGGAGAACCTCGAAACCAAGAAATGGGAGGCGTTAGAGGCGTGCGTGAGTCGGCTCACTGCGTGTGTGCAGTTAGGGTTTTTAAAAATTCGTACCTCTCAAAATTATATGTGTACCCCCGACAGGCTATTTATACCCCAATGTTTAAAATTTTAAAACAAAGATAGAATCATTCATACAAAATATATTGTGACATAAGTACATCATTTTCAGAATATATTGTGACATAACACTAATTTCTTCAAAATTATTCATCATCCGTAAGCTTCCGCTCAAAATATATTATCCCTGCAAAATAGTGACTACAAATTTAAAAATTAATATAAAACAAACATAGAAGGATCCCTGCAAAATATATTGTGACTTAAGTACATTATTTTCAGAATATATCGTGACATAACACTAATTTCTTCAAAATTTAGTCACCATCTGTAAGCTTCCGCTCAAAATATATTATCCCTGCAAAATAGTGGCTACAAATTAAAAAAATAATATAAAAATATAAAAACTATGATAGAAATGTGTTATATTTGTCCTACTTAATAAGTTGTGGTATATATGAATAACCCAAATGATGAAATAACGTCAATATATAGAATATGAACTCTGCAAAATAACAATAATATTAGATTAAGACACTGCCAATAATTTAATATTTTAATAATACAATACAACATTTACATACCTTATGATCACAAAAGTCGTGTGATATGTGGAACTTCCCATTGTTCTGCCACTTGTTCATGATATCTTGTCCACACTGGAAATATCGGCAGTTGCGGGCATTCTCCCTTCATTCGCAATTCAATGAAGTGGTTGTTATTTATATATCCGATATAAACAACCCTTCTAATCTCTGACGGAGCTGAATGTAGTGGTATAAATGTGAAAGATTGTTGGCTTGAGAGATGAACTAGTTGTATGTGTTGGATCTGATGGCGCCCTTAGGGGGGGTGAATAAGGGGTTTACTATTTTTAAGATAAACTGACAGATTTTACAGAAATAGAAAATTTTTTAGCATTGATGCTAACGCCTGGCGTTGACTAGTAAACGTCTGGCGTTATCCCTCCAGAAAATATTTTGGCAGAAATAAACAAAGAGATTTTACTGGCACAATTTCAAATGAAATACAAATCCAGAAAAATAGATATACTGAAAAAGAATTTTATATATGACAAAATGATTACAAGGATAATATTTCAATAACGCTTGAAATTGAGGTGACAAGTTGAAGATCTTTTTTTTGTTCCTTCACCGGTCCTTCTCCCAAGGACCGGTTGGCTATAGCCTATCTATCCCCAGATAAGGCCTCTAGCCACCCTTTAGATCTACCCTTGACCTAGTCGCCACGCACAAGGCGGCGAATTACCCCCTAAGCCGCACAAGGACCTAGTCGCCACACGCAAGGCGGCGATTTCACTACGGTTACAAGTAAATGAAAAGATAAAGATACAAATCAGAATAAAAGACTCCCTATATTGAAGAGTGCTGAAGAAAATGTTGAAGACACGCTTTGATTATCATCGGAGTTGAAGCGAGCGTCTTTCTTCAAATTGACCATTGCAAATCTCCTTCTCACTCTTGTTCCTCAATGGTGGTGTTGGGAGTTCTGTCTGAATTCGGGGATGAAATGCTCTCTCAAAAGATTGGAGTGTGATGAGTCCCATTTATATACACATATTTGGACTCATCTGGGCTTATTTTCACGCACATGCACTTCAATTTCTGCACATTATTGCTTATAGTTCACTTGAACACATTTCTTCACGAAGTGCTCATTTTGGCCCGTTGTGGTGTGCAATCGCGCACTATTCCACTGGGGGTAAGCACACGATGCTCCCCATGTCTTTATTTTGTTGTTATTATATATTTCCGTGTGCTGGTGGTATGTTCCCCAGCTTGTTGGTTTATATTGCAGGTGGGCAGATCTTCATTCTATGGGAATTGTAACCTGGAGAAATCGCACGGTCGTGCGATTCCTTGACGCACGATTTCAGCGACCGTGCGATTCCTGCAGTACTTATAAATGGTGATCTGCCCCGGCTCATGCGTTTTGTTTGCGCACGATCAGTTTTGATCGTACGTGAGCAAAATCGCACGAGTTTCCCTCTTTTATCTAAGAATTTATGTCATTTTGCAATTTTCCAGATCGCACGGTCGTGCGTTTATCCTTCACGCACGATCTGGTCGATCGTGCGCGTTCATTTGCGGCCCAAAATAGCATTCTGAATTTGGTCGTGCGTTTTTACACACGGTCGTGCGTTTAGTCGTGCATGAACAAAATTCTGCAACTTCTCTATTTAAACTGCGATTTTTAGGTTTTCAGGACCCGATTCAGCTCCGCCATTTCCATCGCAAGGAGAGCTCCAGCTCCGTTTTCTTCCACCCTTCCATGAGGGCTTTGCCTAGTCCGCCTCCATCATCCAAGAGCTTCCAAGGAGAGGGATCTAGCCCTACATCCATCATCATCCAAGGAGAAGGAAGCTTTGGTCTTGTGGTCGGATCGTGACATGAAGAAGACAGGCCATTGGAAGGTAGTGACAGCCTTCTCTACCTCGAACGCAGTTGAGGACCGAGCTTGGACGCGGATTGACAACCCAGCGATTCCAACCGTGAATCTTCAACAAGGCTTCGGATTGGGTCAATTCCTTGCTTTCTCCCCTCTTTGTTTTGATGAATGTAACTAGATTTCTCTATACTTTGATGATGGCACTATGAACTATGATTTATATTGATTATTTCGTTTATATGAGATTATTTTGTTCATATGTGTGTATGAGGTGCGCCCCCCATCCATTTTCCATTCACATCCGTCATCACCCTCCACTCCATTATGCTAGCCTACTCTTCCATTCCGTAAGACTACTCTTCCATCCGCCAAGCTAAGCGGTGCTAACGGCCCGTGTAATCCACCTCGACCCCGCCGGTGCGAACCATTCCATCCGCAAGCCTTCTCGTTCATCTGCCTAGTGAAGCGTGGCATAGCGGCCCGTGTAATCCATTCGCCTAACGAAGCAGCGCGCTCAAGGCCTGCATAGTTCGATTCCGCTTGCCTACTCATCCATCCGCCCTTGCGATGCAGTGCGCTCAAGGCCTGCCTAGTCTCCATCCCGCCAAGCGAAGCATTGCATAGCGGCATTGCATAGGAGTAGTTTTAGCTCTTTTTCTTTTATTTCCACAAACAAATCACCCCCCCTTTTTCTGCAATCCATCCGCTCGAAAGGACTTCGATCTCAAGTCCCTCCTCGAAAGTTAACTCCACCTTACTGTGTTCCTTCGAGATTCGATACTCGGGGATTCACTGCTTGTTTTATATTACTTGAACGATCGGTACACTACCGTTTCGTGTCGTAGTCCTGCTAACGCCTATAGTGGTGTGCTAAGATTTGCGCATCAAGTTTTTGGCGCCGTTGCCGGGGAACACAGACGTGTGAGTTTGTTGTAGAGGGAGACAAGAGATAGTAGTTCTTCCAGTGTGTATTGCCGCCTTATTATTTTTGTTTGCTTTTTAATTATATATTGTTTGTTATTATTCCTTTCTCTCCTATTTTAAAGTTGTAGGCAAGTTAATCCAAGGAGTGTTATTAATTTGTGTAAATTTCCTTGCAAAGAATTTCAGTTTCGTTATATCTGCTTTAATTATTGAAAATGTCATCATGGGATATTTCTCCTAGCACTTATGACAAGATGGTTTATTATATAGACCAAATGAAGGAGTTAAATGCTAGGCAGTGTAGGAACTTTGTTTGCTTGTTGTGTCGAGGAGAGGGTCATGAATTGAAGGACTGTCCTAGTCTTTTCACTCCTGACTGATGCTCCTTCACTCATGACAACATGGTCCCTATCACTCATTCTTTACCCATGGAGGCAATCGTGCCCTCTACCACCGAGCTTGTCTCGTGCATGGACTCCTCACTCCCTGTGTATGGCTTCACTCCTAGTGATGATGATCACTCATTTGTTGGCCAACAAGAAGAGGAATGGGAGCTCCTAGATGCTCCTGAGTGGGATGTGGAAAGTATTCTTTCCATCGGGGAGGCATTAACAGATCTTTTTTCGGAGGAACCAAATCTTTTTGTTCCTCCAGTTTCTTTGCAAGATTTTTCTACACACATTCTTTATGATCCCATCGAAGTGAAGGAGTGGGGTGATGCTTCTGACTCAGAGGATGCTCCAAAGTGGGATGAGGAGTTTGTTTTCCCCGAAGAGGAGAATGAATACTTTGAATATGATGGTGCACCTCGGTGGGATGAGGAGGATACTCTCTCTGATGAGGAGGTTTGCACTTCCTCATGGGACGAGGAGGTCCAACTCACCACCGAGGCCCTTGAGTTCTTGGGTTCCCCTCGCTATGATACTTACGATGATGATAGCGATCTATCCTTGGATCCTGCTGGGAGTGATACCGGGACCACTCCCCTGATTGATTTTTATTTATGTTCTTCCTCTTCTTTATTCCTTGACCCCTCTTCTTCGTCTGAGCCTGTGAGGGTTGAGTCTTCACAGGTACTTCAGGAGGACTTGGAGCATTTTGCTCAAGTCAATGATGATTGTATCCTCTCTTGTGAGGAGGTTGATCCCTCCTCCATAGAGGAAGCCTCATTCATTGTCTTCTCCTCCTGCCGCCTCCCTGAAGATGACACCTTGCTGGGCAAGGATTATTTTGGTGAGATGAGCGAGGACTCCTCTTCTTACTTTCTACTTCCCCTACCTGTGAAGAGCAGGTATTATTATTTAGGTAGGGGAGTAACTATTTTATCGCCGTATCGGTACCCGCTACCGACACGCATATTAGAACAGTTATCTGTACATTTCCTTTTTCATACTCCTATTAGCTAGAACTGCTTTAAATTTGAATAAGTCGTGTTGGGATGACAATAACCCCCGTAGTTATCTTACTTTTCTTGCAAATTTTAGTTTATCCAGTTTGTTTAGTTAGTTTTACTTTATTTTAGTTTGCATATTTTCTTTTGTTTTTGCGGAGCTCACCCATGCAGGTTATTTTTCTGGTTGGTGGATACTGCAGCTTTGTCTTGGTTGACACGCCAATCTTCTTGTATGCTCACTTGCTGAGCATTGGGTACTCTCTTCCCCTAGCCCTCATTTAAATTTCATGTTGATATTTTATGCTGGTTGGTTTAGTTTAAGTCTGGGGGAGAGATATTTATTGTACCCACCGCACGTGCACATCTCAGTGCATGCTAGAAGTATTTTATTTTCAGTTATATTATATGTTCATTTTCATCGCACGCCACAGCACCCACATGAGCGTGTACTTAGCCGTAGGCGCGTTACGAGTTCAACTCATTTCTTTTGTGTGATTGTGAAAATCTCTGTGCTGGCTTAGGATTGTGAGACGGAGTAAAATGTTGACTCTCATAGTGCCCCTAATCGAGCGTTTGCGTCTCGCGTAGAAATTCGTGTAGAATTAATTTTTCCTTATGCTTATAGTTTTATATTTTTCTATTTGCGTAAATATTGTTTATTCCACTCAGAAGTGGTGAATCCGGTGTGAATCAAACAGCAGCGTAAGGATGTGTGTAGACGTTTGCTAGATTCATATTGCTCGAGTCGGGAGGAAGGATTGTCTTTCTCGGTGGCTAAGAACTTGCCCCAAGCGACTCTTGAAGCATTGGCATAGGTTAGTTCAGTGCGTGAGCATGACGTAGGCCATCATTTTGGCCAGATTGAGCTTTGTTTACCATTCCTATCATTTATTCCTTGCTAGCCCTTTTGTGCCTACCCCGTCCTTTGATTCAGCTCCACCGCTTTCTCACCAAAGCCAAAAAGTCGATCCTAGTCGCATGCCCAAAGCTGATCTTTAGCTGTTTTCACATTTGTTTTTGGGGGGGTGTTGATGTGGTAATGTTAATTTGGAAATGTGGATGTATTTTTTTAATTTGTGCTGAAAATAGTTAAAAAGAAAAAAAAAATAAAAAAAAAATGAAAAGAAGAGAAAAAGAAAAGAAAAATGAAAAAAAGAAATGAGCCTAATTGAAAATCTTTGTGAGATATATTTTGGGAGCATGCGGTGCACACACACATGTTTTCAAGTTCAAGTCTGGGGGTATAGTGCACCCGCGCGTATTGTGGCAGCTTGGTTAGCTTTGTTGCAGTAACTCAACTGGGTTGCGGGCGTAAGCCTTCATGTTTATCATTGTATATCCCACTGAAACCCAAGCCTTGTCTTATACCTAAAGTCCTACTGATTCGTGCATTAAATCAAACTAGTGCCGTGGAGAGAGTGCGAACAGACAAGCTTATGGTCACCGACATTGATGGATTTCTTTGGAGGTTGTCCCGAGCCCCGATCTTTAGCAATGCTACCTTAGTGATCGGTTTACTTTCTTCCTACGCGTGACCGGATGTTTCACCGCGATTCAGATTCTAAGTAATAATAATATATAGATACGCTCTTAGAAAAATGTAAACTTTTATGCATAATTAAATATTTCTTCTACTGAATTTTTATGAGCGTGAGCTTGCGACTTCGCATGGTACTCCAACCTTGCAATTTCTATGCCAGCTTTATATTTTCTCATCCGCTTGAGCGATTTGTTTGCTCGGGACGCGCAAACAGGTAAGTCTGAGGGTGTGATGATTCTCATTTATATACACATATTTGGACTCATCTGGGCTTATTTTCACGCACATTCACTTCAATTTCTGCACATTATTGCTTATATTTCACTTGAACACATTTCTTCACGAAGTGCTCATTTTGGCCCATTGTGGTGTGCAATCGCGCACTATTCCGCTGGGGGTAAGCACATGATGCTCCCCATGTCTTTATTTTGTTGTTATTATATATTTCTGTGTGCTGGTGGTATGTTCCCCAGCTTGTTGGTTTATATTGCAGGTGGGCAGATCTTCATTCTATGGGAATTGTAACCTGGAGAAATCGCACGGTCGTGCGATTCCTTGACGCACGATTTCAGCGACCGTGCGATTCCTGCAGTACTTATAAATGGTGATCTACCCCGGCTCGTGTGTTTTGTTTGCGCACGGTCAGTTTTGATCGTGCATGAGCAAAATCGCACGAGTTTCCCTCTTTTATCTAAGAATTTATGTCATTTTGCAATTTTCCAGATCGCACGGTCGTGCATTTATCCTTCACGCACGATCTGGTCGATCGTGCGCGTTCCTTTGCGGCCCAAAATAGCATTCTGAATTTGGTCGTGCGTTTTTACGCACGGTCGCGCGTTTGGTCGTGCATGAACAAAATTCTGCAACTTCTCTATTTACTGCGATTTTTAGGTTTTCAGGACCCGATTCAGCTCCGCCATTTCCACCGCAAGGAGAGCTCCAGCTCCGTTTTCTTCCACCCTTCCATGAGGGCTTTGCCCTAGGCTGCCTCCATCATCCAAGAGCTTCCAAGGAGAGGGATCTAGCCCTACATCCATCATCATCCAAGGAGAAGGAAGCTTTGGTCTTGTGGTCGGATCGTGACACGAAGAAGACGGGCCATTGGAAGGTAGTGACAGCCTTCTCTACCCCGGACGCAGTTGAGGACCGAGCTTGGATGCGGATTGACAACCCAGCGATTTCAACCGTGAATCTTCAACAAGGCTTCGGATTGGGTCAATTCCTTGCTTTCTCCCCTCTTTGTTTTGATGAATGTAACTAGATTTCTCTATACTTTGATGATGACACTATGCACTATGATTTATAATGTTATTTCATTTATATGAGAATATTTTGTTCATATGTGTGTATGAGGTGCGCCCCCATCCATTTTCCATCCACATCCGTCCTCACCCTCCACTCCATTACGCAAGCCTACTCTTCCATTCCGTAAGACTACTCTTCCATCCGCCAAGCTAAGCGGTGCTAACGGCCCGTGTAATCCACCTCGACCCCGCCGGTGCGAACCATTCCATCTGCAAGCCTTCTTGTCCATCCGCCTAGTGAAGCGTGGCATAGCGGCCCGTGTAATCCATTCGCTTAACGAAGCAGCGCGCTCAAGGCCTGCACAGTTCGATTCTGCTTGCCTACTCGTCCATCCGCCCTTGCGACGCAGTGCGCTCAAGGCCTGCCTAGTCTCCATCCCGCCAAGCGAAGCATTGTATAGCGGCATTGCATAGGAGTAGTTTTAGCTCTTTTTCTTTTATTTCCACAAACCAAATCACCCCCCTTTTTCCGCAGTACATCCGCTCGAAAGGACTTCGATCTCAAGTCCCTCCTCGAAAGTTAACTCAATCTTACTGTGTTCCTTCGAGATTCGATACTTGGGGATTCACTCCTCGTTTTATATTACTTGAACGATCGGTACACTGTCGTTTCGTGTCGCAGTCTTGCTACCGCCTATAGCGGTGTGCTAAGATTTGTGCATCAGAGTGAAGGCTTCAGAAAGACTAACTTGAACACCGAACTCAGGTCTTTTATCTAGACACGGGAGATAACGCCTGGCGTTAGGGTTAACGCCAATGTTAAGCATCGTGTCTGGCAGTTGCTGAGACCGTGCAAAACGTCGGGAACGTGGCAGATCGAAATTTTGTCGAACAAAACCAAATTCGTCGAACGCGCCTTCGTCGAACGGAATTAATTTCAATTCGTCGATCGCAGTTCCGTTCTTCGAACGCTCCAAATCGTCGATCGCAGTTCAGTTCGTCGAACGCAATAAGCTGAACGCAGTTATCTTCAAAGCGTCGAGTGCAGTTTAGTTCATCGAGCGCAGGAATTCGTCGAGCGCGGGGAATTTCATCGAATGTAGACTCAGTTCGTCGAACGGAGATACTCGTTCGTCGAACGCAGCTTGTCGAGCGTAAATTCGTCGAGCGCAGGAAATTTCGTCGAACGGAGCCCCTCATTCGTCGAACGCAGGTTCCATTCGTCGAACGCAGCTTCCTTCTCAGCGGTTTTCTTCTCAATGGAAGTTAACGCGGGGCGTTAACAGCTAACGCGGGGCGTTAGCTCTCTTTCCAGAGAATCCTCAGCAAACAATATCTTGTACATAGGGTTATTTAAAAATAGTACCTGCACACTTATAAACACAAGCAAGATCAAATACATAGTGTGATTTGTTATTCTCAAACTAAGAGATGTGGAACACAAACTCCAACAGTGTGTTGTAGCATGATGCAACTAATAGCCCCATGTCAGGCATTGTCATCCACTTATCTAGTGGGGCCGGTACCTTCCAACAATCTAGAGATTTTAGTAATTCTAATCTCCTTGATGCCTCAAATATTTCAGTGTACAATAATGATCTATCATGTAGCTCACCCGCAAGATCATGTCGTACTTGCATCCAACTATCCCCTATATTTAGAGCAATACTTATTACCCTGTATCCGCAATGTCCATCTCCTAAAACATCAATGGCGTCAATGAGATGTGTACGCACATATGGGGGCATTTGTTTGCGGACATTTTCAAGAAAACCACCCCTTCGAATTGAAAGTTTCTTTGCCGCCTTAATCAATTTGACCTTAACATGTTGTTGTTCCTCATTTAGGACATGCTCAAATGTGAAGGGTCTCTTTTTGTGGATTTATAATCCTCCAAAAACTTCTTCAAACTTACTTTCGAGCGACCTTTCAATTTTATGGGCATTTTAGGTTCCTTTGTTTGACTTGCATCCGGAACGCAATTTTATTTTAATTTCCTTTCTCTGGAGATCACTAATACTGCTATATTTTTTTTTAATTCCTTCCACATCATTCTCTATATCAACACATTCATTTTGTTCTTCCTTCGCTTTGAACTCAGGCTTGTCAAGTAATGTTAACTGTTTCCACTGTTTGTGTACCATCCATAAAGAAATTGTGTTACTCTCTTTAATGTACGTAACAAGCTCATGTGCACAAGGCAATCCAAGCGTATATCTGTTCTTATGTGTACATTGTCCATGCTTCAAGATCTCTCGGTCTGTTATAAAGATATTAGGCATTACATTCTCATCAAAAGTAAGCTTGAAACACTCAAGAGCCCATTTATAATTGGCTTCATTTTCACTTGGCATAAATGCAAAACAAGAGTAAAAAGATTGATTGGTAGATATAACACCAACAATTGAAAGAAGTGACAAACGATAACGGTTGGTCTTGTAAGTGCAATCAATCATAAATGTAGTGGAGAACATATAACTTAGACGCACTGAAGTTGGATGTGCAAAAAACAAATTTTCCAAAAGCATAGTGCTCTCATTTACTTGAGTGAAACTAATATATTCGGAAGCACTAATGCACTTAAACAAATGTTGGATTGGACTTCCACCATCTAGTTGAGTTATGTATAACTTTACTTTTTAATTGTAGATTGTTCTAAGTGATGTAGAATTCCCCGGATCTCTTTTCTTTAAAGCGATTAAAATTTTGCGAGGCTTACAACCGGCATTGAACATCTCTTCCACTATCTTGTTCTCATTCTCATCTAGTCTACCAACATATGGATGTGCTTCAAGATGAACAGACTCATGGTTGTGCATACCATGTTTAAATAATTTTCCACTCATTATTCGCATCTCTTTGTCCTTTCAAAGCAAACTTACACCCGCAACGTTTGGAAGTTGATTTTCTTATATTTTTCTTAATGTACCCTTTCTTGTTTTGACTGTCAGGAGGTAACCCAGCTATATCACAACCCAATGTTACCCTTGGTGATACTCTGGAGGTGATAGTATTTATCTGCTCTCAGAATAATTATAACAAACCCCAAATTTTTTGCCATTTTTCGCGCCCATTCAATCAGCTCTTCTTTACTTTCAAATTTGGTATTAGTACAAAAGTGCATTCCAACATCAACAACGGTGTCTTTAGAGGACTCTTCATTACACAACAATAACATTTTTTCTGAACTCATTCCTATCAAATGGAAGTACAATCACATAAACGAAATGTCACAACATTGTATATAAACAAGGAAAAAAAGATATCTCAAATACTCCTAGCAATGAAACTAATACTATTTCACAAAATAATAATCTCTAATATACAAACCTCATACTCTAATAGTTGTAAAAACCAGCCCCCAATTTTTGAGAGTTTTTTGAAATCATCCCCAAATTTTCACATTTAAAACCCTAAAGGAAACAACAAAAAATAAGGCTTATACCTCAATAACTCTGAAATACTATCCAAAGGAAGAAGAAAGAGTCTTCTTCTTCGCCGGGGAAGTTTTTCGGACCGGCTGTTCGGCTGGAGGCGTGGAAGTTCCTATACACTGAAAAAATCCGGGCTATCCAGAGAAGAAGAAGAAGAAAAAAAAAAGAGGAGGAGATTCCGGGCTGGAGGGCGTCTGGCGAGCGGCGATGGAGCGGCGGCCGGTCGCACCAGGTGAGGGGCTATCGCGAGTCGAGGGTTTCGTCGATGCTGGGCGAAAGGAGGAGGGGGTACAATTATAATCTTTTAGGGTTATAAAATAGGAGGTTTTAAATGAAGTAAGGGTGTGTGAATAGCCAAACATGATGTACAAATAACACCTTAAATTTGAATGCTAATAGTGAAGATCAATTGCTAATATCAAAGTCCTTATTTTTTAAATAGCACGGATCTATTGCATAAAATTATGGACGGTCTTATTTGATGACCATTTTCCCCCTGGTTGTCCTCAAAACATTATTTCCACAACGCGGGCTCCGCGGGCGTATTTTCGGGATTAACGAGATCGAAGTGATGAGGCCCATGTAACGACAACTTCCCGCCTGGCCCAAGTATAAGGGGGCGGGCGGTGTTAAGTGTTAGCAATATTTTAATTGCACTGTAGTTAGTTGCGCTGATCTCAAGGCTAAAATCATCTGCAAAGATTCCCAAAGTATTGTTATTTAATTGCAACTTTTTAATATTTAAATACCATGCCCACGTCGGGTGGTAAAGATAACAAACATCAATAACCGCTTCCCGGGACGTTAAACCCTAAATAGAAAAATAAATTATTTATTTAAATAATGTTTTAATAAAAATATCAAATTAATAGTTTAATACTTTAATAAAAATAGTGAAGCTTGAAACTGAGACCGGCGGAGAGGAAGGCTAGGACGCCGGAGAAGAAGGCTAGGTCGGTATTGCCCTCCCTTCTGATTTTCTTTCTCGCCCGCCTCGCACAGCGCCGTTCCTCCTCGTCCCACTCGGAAGCCGCCATTCCCCGACGCTAGCCGTCGGAAACTGCCAGAGAAGAAGGCTAGGACGCCGGAGAAGAAGGCTAGGTCGGTGGAAGAAGAGCGGCGGCGGCAGCCATGGAAATGGATCCTGCTATATGGGGACGGCGGCCGGAGCACCTTCTCGATCGCATCCTCGTCCTTCTTCAGCTTCACCATCTCATTTCACTGCATTCTACCTGCAAGCGCTTCCGGTCCCTCCTCCTCTCTCCTACCTTCCTCTCCGAAACCTAATCGCCTCCCCAACTCCTTCCCCTCACGGCTACAAGATTTTTCTCCCCTGCTCCTCGTCCACCTCTTTCTTCCTCTACGACTCCGATTCCCGCTCCTGGACCAACTTTCCCCTCTTTCTAGTTTTCAAAATTTTGAGTTTACCCGTAAGATGTTTGTGCTTTTGCCTGCTGTGTATTCCTGATTTTCTCTTATTATTAGGTATTGAGATGTCTTTTATGTAAATGTTGGCCAAATGTTGAGTGAATTTAGACGACAATGTCAATGACAAATCTCGTTGACTGACTTACAACAATGTGAATGCCCAATATTGTGCTTATCTTAGTCAACAATGTGTTACCGTCGTAGACTCATCGTGACTCTTATTCCTATTTTTAGTGTTTGTATAAAAACAATGAACTGCTTATTTTTAATGGTTACTTTTTTGGGTTAACGGACTGCTTATTTTGGTGTAATGGACTGCTTATTTTGGGTTACATACTACTACTTATTAATGGACTGCTTATTTTGTATAAGAACAATGGACTGCAAACATGTTTAATAATTTTTTTTGTGGGCTGCCAATAGCGTTAGTGAAAATGGGGCTGCAAATAGCGCTTTGTCGTGCTGCTATTATCTTCGGGCTGCCAATAGCCAAACACAAGCTGCCTATATAAATTTCCTAAGGGTCCGTTCGTTTGGACGGAATTGGCTTTCTGGAATTGACATTGGAGATTAGAAATCCAATTCTAGTGTTCGGCGCAACGAAATTAAGCGGATATTGGCTTTCATGTGAAAACCCATGGCTTTTACTATGAACTATAAAACCAAATATCAATTCTTACCTCCGCCCATAGATTTTTCGCATAATCAAATGTTTTCGCTAGAGTTTTTCGACCTACGCGCGGGTTTTTCGACCGAGCGTGCGTTTTTCTACAGGGTGAGTTTTTCAGTCGGGCACGAGTTTTTCAGTCGGGCGCGTGCTTTTCGACCGGACGTTCATTTTTCTCCCAGGCGGGCGTTTTTTGCCCGGGAGCGCGATTTTTTGCTCGAGCGCGTGTTTTTCAGCCGGCAGCGTATTTTTCTCCCGAGCGGGCGTTTTTTCGGCCGACCGGGTGTTTTTCGGCCTGTCGGACATTTTTCGCCCGGGCGCACGTTTTTCGCCCGAGAGCGCGTTTTTCGGTCGGGCGCGCGTTTTATGACCCGGGCACACATTTTTTGACCAGCGCGTTTTTCGGTCGGGCGCATGTTTTTTGCCCGAGCGCGCTTTTTTCGCCCGGGCTCGATTTTTTCGCCGGGGTCGATTTTTCGCCCGGGATCGATTTTTTCGCCCGGGCTAAATTTTTTGCCCGGGCGCGATATTTTTGCCCGGGCGCGATTTTTTCAGTCGGGCGCGTTTATTTCACTCGGGCGCGTTTATTTCGCTCGGGCGCGTTTATTTCCCCGGGCGCATTTTTTCGCCCGGGCGCAATTTTTTCGCCCGGGCGCGTTTATTTCGTCCGTGCGCGTTTATTTCGCTTGTGCGCGATTTTTTCGCCCGGGCGCAATTTTTTCGCCCGGACGCGATTATTTCATTCGGGCGCATATTTTCGCCAAGGCGCGATTTTTTCGACCGGGCGAGTTTATTTCGCTCGGGCGCATTTATTTCGCCCGGGCGCCTTTATTTCTCCCGGACGCGTTTATTTCGGTCGGGCGCTATTTTTCGCCCGGGCGCGATTTTTTTGCCCGGGCGCGATTTTTTCGCCTGGGCGCGATTTTTTCGTCTGGGGCGCTATTTATTCGCCCGGGCGCGATTTTTTTGCCAGGACGCAATTCCTGCAGATATTAGTTTTCTGACCACAGCTAATTCAAGAAAGCTATTACCTGCGCGCCGAACGGAGCATAACAGTATTGTCGACAAATAATGCAGAGGATCAAATAAACTATCGCTGTCTCATGAGAGTCCTCCACTACAAAGATACGTCCACCTTATTTTTGTAGGCAAGTGTAATATCCAATTTATGTTGTATATTTTTTAAATTAAAATGAGCTTTGGTGGGAGAAGAATTGAAAATATTTAGTCTCATTTTTTTTCCTTTTAGGCTGCGTTCGTTTCACGGGTTTTACACGGAGGGTTTTGGTTTTGGTCAAAAACCAAAATTTTGTAGGTTTTGGTTTTGGTCAAAAGCAAAATTTTTTGTTCGTTTGCACCCATGGTTTTGTATGAAGATTTTGAAAAATAATTTTTGAAAATAAATTTGCGAATAATCATTATTAGGGTCTAAAACATAATCATTACTAGAGTCTAAAATAAATTTGTCTTTACATGAAGGAAAACCCACCAAATTTGGTAGGTTTTGGGCGTAGGCAGATTTTAAAAGCTTCAAAACCTATGGGTTTTGGTCAAAAGCCAATCCCGTCCATAAAAAGGTCCAAACGAACAGCATAATTGGTTTTGCTTCAAAACCTTTCTCCCAAAACCGATAGGATCAATTCCATCCTCTAAACACACGAAACGAACACAAATATTGGTTTTGATATACCCAAAACCAATTCCTTCCTCTCAAAACCCGCGAAACGAACGAAGCCTTAGTGTTTATAACATGTTTGTCCTGTGCAATGACGAAATTAGGATTTCCTCTCGGGATATAAATACTATAATTATACCGGGTGAAAAACTTGTTTCAACATGTATAGCTATTAAAATTAAAATCAAACTTTTGTGAAAAAAAATTAAATGATTATCTAACACAGAATTAAAATACCAAAATAATTAATAAGTGTTGCGGGTCGCTTAGGGCTCTTAGCTCTAGACCGGTTTAAATTGAACCGCCTTAGCTCGTGAGCGGTCTAAGCGCGCAAACAGTCAATTTGAGATCTGCTGAATACACAGGGAGTTTTTAGCGTGGAAAACCGGGAAAGGGTGAAAAACCACGTGGCCGGAGCTGTGCCGACCAAATTTCACTATCTCCAGAGAGGTTACAATTAGCTGCTAAGAGATCGAGCGCGACAGGCCGCAGCTCGTTACAATAGAGAGAGAGAGAGAGAGAGAGAGAGAGAGAGAGAGAGAGAGAGAGAGAGAGAGAGAGAGCACTCCGAGGGTGACAGACCACCTCTCGGAAAAACTAAGTACTTTTCCTATGAGTACAGCAGTGAACGAAAGTGAGAAGGCCTTGTCCGCTTTCCAGAGGACAGAGGTGAGACCGCACTGTCTGCTTTTGAGAAGACGGAAGTGAGACTGTCTTGTCCACTTTCTTGAGAACGAAAGTGGGACAGCCTTGTCTGCTTTCCTGAGAACGAAAGTGAGACGGCCTTGTCCGCTTCCCTGAGAACGAAAGTGAGACAGCCTTGTCCGCTTTCGCGAAGAAGGAAATCTCTAAGTCCACGAAGAAGATCTTCAAGCACCGAAGGAGAATTCCGTGGAAATCTTCAAGGAGCTCTCTCTGGTCGTGAAGGCGGGGATCCTTTAAATGAAGCCTTGGGGGTCATTTTATAGTTTTGGCCGGGGGTAACCCGGTAATTTTGTCGTCGTAACCACCATAACCACCTTGGCGGACGAATCATATTTCTCGATTTGGAGCACTCGGATCACCATTTTTGTAAATGACCACCTTGCCCTTTGAGGAAAGGCGAAAAGCTGTTCCTGAAAAGTGAGAAACTGAAAAGACAAAAAGTGAGCGAGCCGAGGCGGAAAAGTGAGCGAGGCTGAAATGTGAGCGAGGCGAGGCGTAAAAGTGAGCGAGACGAGGCGGAAAAGTGAGCAAGGCGGAAAAGTGAGAATGCTCTGAACGCGCTCAGAAGCGTTCTGAGCGCGCAACGAACATGAGAGCGCTTTGAACGCGCTTAGAAGCGTTCTGAGCGCGGTGAATAATATTCCGTAAGAATAATATTCCGCAAGAATAATGCTCACGGGGGAATAGTAGCCATGCAAGAACTATATTCCGGCATGTCGTTTGGTCAGCATTCTGAGCGCGGTGAGTGCGAAAGTATTTGATGCGCGACCGCGAGGGGACCTCGAGGCCAAGGTGGACGGGAGCACTCCCCAAGTGGGGAGTCACTATTCACGTAACTCCCCCTTGGGGAGTTACTATTCACGTAACTCCCCAAGGGGAGTTACGTGACTCCCCAATTGGGGAGTGGGGCACTCCCCAATTGGGGAGTGGGGCACTCCCCAATTGGGGAGTGGGGCACTCCCCAATTGGGGAGTGCCACATGGGCATTGACCAAAAGGTCAATGCCCATTGTATTTGGGGGTGCGGCAATGCCGCACCCCCCAATACACGCACCCCCTTAATTTAATTGGGGGTGCGGCAATGTCGCACCCCCTATTTGGTGCGGCGGGCGCCGCGCCATTTTGGCGCGGCGGGGCACGCGCCATTTTGGCGCGGTGGGTGCCGCGTTATTTCGACACGGCGAGTGTCGCGCCCTTTCGTCATGGCGAATGCCGCGCCCTCCTGGCGCTGTAACGGGCGCGCCTATTGGCGCGGTGATTGATATGCGTCGCTTGTCGCGTGACACCTTTTGATTTTCGCGACACGCTTGGCGCTTGCGTGCTCAGCGGTACCCGTCCGGCTACATTTTGTGAGGCCACATCATAAGCCCCCAAACCTTCGGAGTCCGAATTACTGCGTGAAGGAGTTCGGTGGTTTTTGATTTTTCTGCGGCAATTCCGACCCTCGTCATATTCGAGCGACGCGTTGTACCATGTCAGAGGTAAGCTGTTGCGACTTGCGCAACTATGAGCCTGTTGTCGTGCGTGCTTTCCGAAAGCTGTTGCGACTTGCGCAACTATGAGCCATTGTCGGACAATCTGAACACTCTGTTCTGGGAGAGGGCAGAGTCCGTTGTCGGATAATCTGAACACTCTGTTCTGGGAGAGGGCAGAGTCCGTTGTCGGACAATCTGAACACTCTGTTCTGGGAGAGGGCAGAGTCCGTTGTCGGACAATCTGAACACTCTGTTCTGGGAGAGGGCAGAGTCCGTTGTCGGACAATCTGAACACTCTGTTCTGGGAGAGGGCAGAGTCCATTGTCGGACAATCTGGACACTCTGTTCTGGGAGAGGGCAGAGTCCTTTGTCGGACAATCTGAACACTCTGTTCTGGGATAGGGCAGAGTCCGTTGTCCGACAATCTGAACACTCTGTTCTGGGAGAGGGCAGAGTCCTTTGTCGGACAATCTGAACACTCTGTTTTGGGAGAGGGCAGAGTCCGTTGTCGGACAATTTGAACACTCTGTTCTGGGAGAGGGTAGAGTCCTTTGTCGGACAATCTGAACACTCTGTGCTGGGAGAGACAGTACAATTGAAAATGACGCTGGAGGTTTGGGTGCTTGATGAAGAGTAATAAATAGAATGATATTTGTTTGTTACACGAGATACAAGTAAATACGTCAGGCATAGAACATGCTATTCTTCGGGACTGTCCCTCTGTGGATTGCTCCCCTGCTGGATCATTCTTGACTTGTTGATTCAGGATCCTTGGTTTGGAGAAATTTTTCAAGGAGTCCCCGACGTGCGAATCGTTCGATCTCTGCGCTCAGTCGCGAACAATCTTCTCTTTTGTGCTCGCGACCTCGATGGAAGTCGCAGTATTTGGATTGGTCTCCGGAATTTGGTGCAAGAGCCCTAGGCCTCTGGAGAGAGGGATGATCGTGGATGGCAAGGAGAACGCTAGTCCTGGTTGTGTTCAGGGGAGTGTAGTCCTGATGTTGGTGAGATCTTCGGCCTCGGCTGGAGTTGTCGTGACGCTGATTGTTCTTATTGGGAACTGTCTGCGGCAACGACTCCTCTTTCTTCCTCTTCGAACTCCCCTCGAACTACCGGCGGTGCGCTTCAATTGCCTCATCTGCTGCTATCTGGGCCTCGACTCGCTGAACGAGGTCGGGACAGCTTGGTACGGTTTCTCTCATTAGAGCTGAGTAAAAGCCACTTGGGCGGAGTCCTCCAAGGAAAACTCCCCGCAGGAGCTCAGGGTCAACTCCTGGGATTTGTCGGGCCTCCGTAGTGAAGCGCCGGAAAAAATCCTTGAGTGTCTCTCCGTTGTTTTGGCGGATCCCTGAGAGATGGGAGGGATCTCGGACGATTCTGCGGTTGGCGATGAATTGATCCACGAACTGCTGCGCCATTTCTGTGAAGTTGTTGATGGCCCCATTCGGCAGGGAGTGGAACCAAGTGCGCGCTTGCCCCTTCAAGGTTGTCGGGAACACCTGACAGAGGAGCTGATCAGGGGCGCTGTAAATCTTCATGATGGTGGTGAAGTGATTGACATGTTCCAATGGGTCGTCCGTTCCGTCGAATGTTTTGATGTTGGGAAGCTTGAACCCGTTTGGAACTGGATGGGCCAAGACTTGAGGCGATAGTGGGGAGCCGTGATTCGCGGGACGATGGGCGAGAGATGCGTGTCTCCTTCCCTGGTCGTACTCTTCTGCTATCATGTTGCGTATCTCCTCTCGCGTAGTTCTTTCTACCGCTCGACCGGGGATAACTCTTGGGCGATGGTGATCAGTTTCTGGCCCCTTGGCCGGCGGAGCAGGTCGAACGGTGCCTGCTGCGTCGGAGAACCCTTCTGAGGCTTCTCCTTCTCGAACGACCTCCTCGTTCAGGGCATGGTTCGGAACTGGGGGTGGCGGTGCATTCAGTGCCGGCGGTTGAATCGGGACTTGAGGAGCCCCGAGATTCCTTACGAGAGCCAACATCTCGGCTTGGTGTTCTTCAATATGCTGCATGCGCACTTCCAGCCCATCTACGGGAGCAGGCACTGCCTCCTCCCCGGGAGGTGCATTGATAAGAGAGTGGGAGGGAGCTGGGTCGACGCGCCCCTCCGGCATTGATCCTTCAGTAGTGCGAGCACTCTTTCTTGCCATTGCAGTTGGCCTTCAGAGAGTTTTTGGGAACTTTTCCACAGACGGCGCCAAACTGTTGCGGGTCGCTTAGGGCTCTTGGCAGACCAGTTTAAATTGAACCGCCTTATCTCGTGAGCGGTCTAAGCGCGCAAACAGTCAATTTGAGATCTGCTGAATACACATGGACTTTTTAGCGTGGAAAACCCGGAAAGGGTGAAAAACCACGTGGCCGGAGCTGTGCCGACCAAATTTCACTTTCTCCAGAGAGGTTACAATTAGTTGCTAAGAGATCGAGCGCGACAGGCCGCTGCTCGTTACAATAGAGAGAGAGAGAGAGAGGTAGAGAGAGAGAGCACTCCGAGGGTGACAGACCACCTCTCGGAAAAACTAAGTACTTTTCCTATGAGTACAGCAGTGAACGAAAGTGAGAAGGCCTTGTGCGCTTTCCAGAGGACAGAGGTGAGACCGCCCTGTCTGCTTTTGAGAAGACGGAAGTGAGACTGCCTTGTCCGCTTTCTTGAGAACGAAAGTGGGACAGCCTTGTCCGCTTTCCTGAGAACGAAAGTGAGACGGCCTTGTCCGCTTCCCTGAGAACGAAAGTGAGACAGCCTTGTCCGCTTTCGCGAAGAAGGAAATCTCTAAGTTCACGAAGAAGATCTTCAAGCACCGAAGGAGAATTCCGTGGAAATCTTCAAGGAGCTCTCTCTGGTCGTGAAGGCGGGGATCCTTTAAATGAAGCCTTGGGGGTACTTTTATAGTTTTGGCCGGGGGTAACCCGGTAATTTTGTCGTCGTAACCACCATAACCACCTTGGCGGACGAATCATATTTCTCGATTTGGAGCAATCAGATCACCATTTTTTGTAAATGACCACCTTGCCCTTTGAGGAAAGGCGACAAGCTGTTCCTGAAAAGTGAGAAACTGAAAAGACAAAAAGTGAGCGAGCCGAGGCGGAAAAGTGAGCGAGGCTGAAATGTGAGCGAGGCGAGGCGTAAAAGTGAGCGAGGCGAGGCAGAAAAGTGAGAATGCTCTGAACGGGCTCAGAAGCGTTCTGAGCGCGCGACGAACATGGGAGCGCTTTGAACGCGCTTAGAAGCGTTCTGAGCGCGGTGAATAATATTCCGTAAGAATAATATTCCGCAAGAATAATGCTCACGGGGGAATAGTAGCCATGCAAGAACTATATTCCGGCATGTCGTTTGGTCAGCATTCTGAGCGCGGTGAGTGCGAAGGTATTTGATGCGCGACCGCGAGGGGACCTCGAGGCCAAGGTGGACAGGAGCACTCCCCAAGCGGGGAGTCACTATTCACGTAACTCCCCTTTGGGGAGTTACTATTCACGTAACTCCCCAAGGGGAGTTACGTGACTCCCCAATTGGGGAGTGGGGCAGTCCCCAATTGGGGAGTTCCACATGGGCATTGACCAAAAGGTCAATACCCATTGTATTTGGGGGGTGCGGCAATGCCGCACCCCCCCAAGATAGATGGGGGTGCGGCAATGCCGCACCCCCTTAAATTAATTGGGGGTGCGGCAATGCCGCACCCCCTTAATTTAATTGGGGGTGCTGCAATGTCGCACCCCCTATTTGGTGCGGCCGCGCCGCACCATTTTGGTGCGGCGGGCGCCGCGCCGCACCATTTTGGTGCGGCGGGCACCGCGCTATTTTGGCGCGGAGGGCACGCGCCATTTTGGCGCGGTGGGTGGCGCGTTATTTCAGCGCGGCGAGTGCCGCGCCCTTTCGTCACGGCGAATGCCGCGCCCTCCTGGCGCTGTAACGGGCGCGCCTATTGGCGCGACGATTGATATGCGTCGCTTGTCGCGTGACACCTTTTGATTTTCGCAACACGCGTGGCGCTTGCGTGCTCGGCGGTACCCGTCCGGATACGTTTTGTGAGGCCACATCATAAGCCCCCAAACCTTCAGAGTCCGAATTACTGCGTGGAGGAGTTCGGAGGTTTTTGATTTTTCTGAGTCAATTCCGACCCTCGTCATATTCGAGCGACGCGTTGTACCATGTCAGAGGTAAGCTGTTGCGACTTGCACAACTATGAGCCTGTTGTCGTGCGTGCTTTCCGAAAGCCGTTGCTTGGCTCTTGTTGTGGGAGAAATTTATATCTTGCTTTGTTCGGTTGCGAGCTGGTCGCCCTGTGATTGTGTTGGAGATTGTGACGAGCTTGCCGTTCAGCGTTGAAGCCTGAGTAGCTTGGGAGCGATGCGACGAAGCAGCACTGAAGCGAGGTTCCCAAGCAGCGCTGAGGCGAGGTGCGCAAGGTGTGCTGCCGGGCGTTTGTACCGAAGATCGCGGACTTGAATATGACCAATTTTAGGACCCCCAAAGTTTCTGCGAAGGGCTGACGCTTCGCACCGTGACCTAACATGAGGGCGAAGTGCAGACGCTTTGTGGTGTAGTAATGAGGTCACTGGGGGAGGATAGCGAGCTCTCGCGTCTGGTGGACGTTGGGTCCTTTGAAAAATATCAGAGACTCTACTTTGGGACACCCGGTCGTTCTGTTCGGAAGAGCGAAGTTTGGGTTAATGGAAACGTAAGTAGTATATATATTTGGGAATTGTTTTTGTGTCCTATTTTCGAGGACGAAAATCCCTATAAGAGGGGAAGAAATTGTAACAGCTCCAAATGTGAAGTGGTGCAAATCGATAATAAAAAAAAAACTCAAATTCAATTGATATATATCCCCTATGATGAAAATATAACTCAGTGTCAACTCGACGTCGCTTCGAAAGGTGAATATGAGTGTCGTTGACACTCTGCGACTTTTGTCATGTTTTAGTGGAATATGAAAGTTTCTATAGATGTTGGCACAATATATGTTGACTGTTATTGCATTTATTTAATATGGTTTAAGAGGTTAAGAGTTAAATGATTAATAGTTGACATGGGTGTGTTAAGAGAGAAAAGTTATGAAGTGGGTGTGCATATAATAAAATTGATGAGGTTGGGGTGCTATTAGAGGATTTATATGGGCTTTTTGTGGACATGTGGGCTTGGCTTGAGTTGGGTTGCGATTAAGAGAAGCTGAATCTTGTTTTAAGCGGTGGAGAAAGAAGAGATAATATATGTGGCATTTGTTTCGTTCTTCTTATAAAAACCAACCGACCTCTGCGTTTTCCTGATTTTCCCTCGACGGTGTCGCAACTAGGGCTAGCGGAATCGGAGCTTTCTTCCTCTCCCTCCTTTGCTCCTCTCCCTCGCTTTAGTTCGCTTTTGCTGCTGGGATTTCTTCTGTGCTGCTGGGATCAGTTGGGGCAAGGTTTTGGTTTTGATCATGGTGTATCGGACTGATTTATCTAGCATCACTGTGAGCTTTCTTTCATCTTCTCCCCCTCTTATTTCCTATGTTGTGATGTTAGATTTCTTCATAAGATCAAACAAATAGTTCAGCTATGGGATCTGGTTTGTTTTGGTTGAATTTAGATCGGCTGTATGGAGTTCCTGGGAGTTTTCTTCCTAGGGATGTTCTGAGTTTAAATCGGTGGTTAGTATCTACAAATTAATGGGTAACAATGGAATAATAATCATTTAGGGGGATTTTTGTTGTTGGTGATCGGCTATTGTTGCTCCTCCTTTTCCGTTATTGTTGACCGGCCCAGGAAGAATGAAGTTTTAGCTGATAAAATTATATATATAGGTTAAGCTCTCCCCCATGTTTTATTTTGGTTTAACAGGGGATTTTTGATCTAATATCCTGCATATTGATTTGGCTTGCCCAAGTTGTACCAGCTATAGTTATAGCAAGATTATATGCTTTTCTTAGGGGTTGGCCGGCTGTTGGGCTATTAAGTAAATGGAGTCTTGGTAACTGTGCTGTTGCCCTCTTTTATTTATGTACATTGGGGAAACTCTTTCAAGTTAAATCTTATGGTATGAAAATTGGGCTTTGTTTTATATCGGACCCACTACTGTTATTTTTCAACAGTAAGAATATATTGATATCATTGAGTTGACAATGTTTCTTTATAGTTATGCAAAGTAGAAGGCCGATTAAATAGCTTCCAAATGATGTAATCATTATAGTCCATAATGTAGCTATAGCGAGGTGCAACCCCGATATAAACGATCCTAAGATATGATGCTTATACAGATACCGCGAAGGATGGCACCTCCAAATAGTCATGACAACGACTTGAATAACTGATGGTGAGGGCTACTCCTTTTACTTATGCTTTAATGCTTTACTTTAAGGCTTTACTTATGGCTCTATTGCTTCATTTATTACTTACACTCTATTTGAAAAGCATGCCCAATACTATTTATTTATATGGAATGTCATAGCTTAAGTATTCACTGGAACTATAATCTCGCACTATGTATGGCCTTGAAAGGGCAAGCATGTGAAGGATATTCTGAGGGGATAAAATAAGAAATAAATGTAAGATACGTGTCGACACGAGGTTCTATTACGGGCGAATGAACTGCATGCACATGAATGACCCTTCGGGGTAAAGGACCCTTCGGGGTAACTACTGATGACCCTTCGGGGTGGGCCCAAAAGATGAAACATGATCCACGAATGTAACCATGGACATGTTAGAGGAAAAAGGAATTCACTCGCCCCTAATATTACTTAATGAATGAAAGAGAATGAAAAAGTATATAATGTATAACCAGATGACATGAAACATGGATATGAATATTACTGTACATGTCTTTACAACTTATTTCTTTACACCGTACATAGCTTTCTTGAATGGATATTATATAGCATGAATAATTGCACATGTTTAAAGACTAACATGTTCTTACAGTTAAAGATTGGCACGACACGGGTACAGGTATAAAGTCATTACTGCTATGTTAAAATATATATTTATGTCTAATTGTTTGGCTAAGAAAAGAGGTACATCCTCGCTTAGTCATATTCGTATGACTAAGCCCGTCGTCATTTTGTTTAGGTACCACAAGGACTTCAAATGCTAAGGAATTGCAAATTAAAAAGAAAGGAAGGTTCCGTCATCGACAATCAAATAAGAGGTACGTCTTATTATGTGTTATAATTCATTATTCACCAGCCTTACTTCAGCCTGGGACAAATGTATTAAGCTTAGGTACAAAGTTAGTGGGGTCCCAAATGGGGGGCCTCACAACAGAGTCCGTTGTCCGACAATCTGAACACTCTGTTCTGGGAGAGGGCAGAGTCCATTGTCGGACAATCTGAACACTCTGTTCTGGGAGAGGGCAGAGTCCGTTGTCGGACAATCTGAACACTCTGTTCTGGGAGAGGGCAGAGTCCTTTGTCGGACAATCTGAACACTCTGTGCTGGGAGAGACAGTACAATTGAAAATGACGTTGGAGGTTTGGGTGCTTGATGAAGAGTAATAAATAGAATGATATTTGTTTGTTACACGAGATACAAGTAAATACGTCAGGCATAGAACATGCTATTCTTCGGGACTGTCCCTCTGGGGATTGCTCCCCTGCTGGATCATTCTTGACTTGTTGATTCAGGATCCTTGGTTTGGAGAAATTTTTCAAGGAGTCCCCGACGTGCGAATCGTTCGATCTCTGCGCTCAGTCGTGAACAATCTTCTGTTTTGTGCCCGCGGCCTCGATGGAAGTCGCAGTATTTGGATTGGTCTTCGGAATTTGGTGCAAGAGCCCTAGGCCTCTGGAGAGAGGGATGATCGTGGAAGGCAAGGAGAACATTAGTCCTGGTTGTGTTCAGGGGAGTGTAGTCCTGATGTTGGTGAGATCTTCGGCCTCGGCCGGAGTTGTCGTGACGCTTGTTGTTCTTATTGGGAACTGTCTGCGGCAACGACTCCTCTTTCTTCCTCTTCGAACTCCCCTCGAACTGCCGGCGGTGCGCTTCAATTGCCTCATCTGCTGCTATCTGGGCCTCGACTTGCTGAACGAGGTCGGGATAGCTTGGTACGGTTTCTCTCATTAGAGCTGAGTAAAAGCTACTTGGGCGGAGTCCTCCAAGGAAAACTCCCCGCAGGAGCTCAGGGTCAACTCCTGGGATTTGTCGGGCCTCCGTAGTGAAGTGCCGGAAAAAATCCTTGAGTGTCTCTCCGTTGTTTTGGCGGATCCCTGAGAGATGGGAGGGATCTCGGACGATTCTGTGGTTGGCGATGAATTGATCCACGAACTGCTGCGCCATTTCTGTGAATTTGTTGATGGCCCCATTCGGTAGGGAGTGGAACCAAGTGCGCGCTTTCCCCTTCAAGGTTGTCGGGAACACCTGATAGAGGAGCGGATCAGGGGCGCTGTAAATCCTCATGATGGTGGTGAAGTGATTGACATGTTCCAATGGGTCGTCCGTCCCGTTGAATGTTTCGATGTTGGGAAGCTTGAACCCGTTTGGAACTGGATGGGCCAAGACTTGAGGCGATAGTGGGGAGCCGTTATTCGCGGGATGATGGGTGAGAGCTGCGTGTCGCCTTGCCTGGTCGTACTATTATGCTATTATGTTGCGTATCTCCTCTCGCGTAGTTCTTTCTACCGCTCGACCGGGGACAACTCTTGGGCGATGGTGATCAGTTTCTGGCCCCCTGGCCGGCGGAGCAGGTTGAACGGAGCCTGCTGCGTCGGAGAACCCTTCTGAGGCTTCTCCTTCTCGAACGGCCTCCTCGTTCAGGGCATGGTTCGGAACTGGGGGTGGCGGTGCGTTCAGTGCCGGCGGTTGAATCGGGACTTGAGGAGCCCCGAGATTCCTTACGAGAGCCAACATCTCGGCTTGGTGTTCTTCAATATGCTGCATGCGCACTTCCAGCCCAGCTACGGGAGCAGGCACTGCCTCCTCCCCGGGAGGTGCATTGATAAGAGAGTGGGAGGGAGCTGGGTCGACGCGCCCCTCCGGCATTGATCCTTCAGTTGTGCGAGCACTCTTTCTTGCCATTGCAGTTGGCCTTCAGAGAGTTTTTGGGAACTTTCCCACAGACGGCGCCAAACTGTTGCGGGTCGCTTAGGGCTCTTGGTAGACCGGTTTAAATTGAACCGCCTTAGCTCGTGAGCGGTCTAAGCGCGCAAACAGTCAATTTGAGATCTGCTGAATACACAGGGACTTTTTAGCGTGGAAAACCCAGAAAGGGTGAAAAACCACGTGGCCGGAGCTGTGCCGACCAAATTTCACTTTCTCCAGAGAGGTTACAATTAGCTGCTAAGAGATCGAGCGCGATAGGCCGCTGCTCGTTACAATAGAGAGAGAGAGGGAGAGAGAGAGAGAGCACTCCGAGGGTGATAGACCACCTCTCGGAAAAACTAAGTACTTTTCCTATGAGTACAGCAGTGAACGAAAGTGAGAAGGCCTTGTCCGCTTTCCAGAGGACAGAGGTGAGACCGCCCTGTCTGCTTTTGAGAAGACGGAAGTGAGACTGCCTTGTCCGCTTTCTTGAGAACGAAAGTGGGACAGCCTTGTCCGCTTTCCTGAGAACGAAAGTGAGACGGCCTTGTCCGCTTCCCTGAGAACGAAAGTGAGACAGCCTTGTCCGCTTTCGTGAAGAAGGAAATCTCTAAGTCCACGAAGAAGATCTTCAAGCACCGAAGGAGAATTCCGTGGAAATCTTCAAGGAGCTCTCTCTGGTCGTGAAGGCGGGGATCCTTTAAATGAAGCCTTGGGGGTACTTTTATAGTTTTGGCCGGGGGTAGACCGGTAATTTTGTCGTCGTAACCACCATAACCACCTTGGCGGACGAATCATATTTCTCGATTTGGAGCAATCGGATCACCATTTTTTGTAAATGACCACCTTGCCCTTTGAGGAAAGGCGACAAGCTGTTCCTGAAAAGTGAGAAACTGAAAAGACAAAAAGTGAGCGAGCCGAGGCGGAAAAGTGAGCGAGGCTGAAATGTGAGCGAGGCGAGACGTAAAAGTGAGCGAGGTGAGGCGGAAAAGTGAGCAAGGCGGAAAAGTGAGAATGCTCTGAACGGGCTCAGAAGCGTTCTGAGCGCGCGACGAACATGGGAGCGCTTTGAACGCGCTTAGAAGCGTTCTGAGCGCGGTGAATAATATTCCGTAAGAATAATATTCCGCAAGAATAATGCTCACGGGGGAATAGTAGCCATGCAAGAACTATATTTCGGCATGTCGTTTGGTCAGCATTCTGAGCGCGGTGAGTGCAAAGGTATTTGATGCGCGACCGCGAGGGGACCTCGAGGCAAAGGTGGACGGGAGCACTCCCCAAGCGGGGAGTCACTATTCACATAACTCCCCCTTGGGGAGTTACTATTCACGTAACTCCCCAAGGGGAGTTACGTGACTCCCCAATTGGGGAGTGGGGCACTCCCCAATTGGGGAGTGCCACATGGGCATTGACCAAAAGGTCAATGCCCATTGTATTTGGGGGGTGCGGCAATGCCGCACCCCCCAATACAGCTGGGGGTGCGGTGATGGCGCAAATCTCACACACTATATAGGCGGTAGCTCGACTGCGACATGAAACGGTAGTGTACCGATCGTTCAAGTAATATAAAATGAGGAGTAATCCCCGAGTATCGAATCTCAAAGGAACACAGTAAGGTGGAGTTTATTATCGAGGAAGGACTTGAGATTGAAGTCCTTTCGAGAGGATGGATGCGGAAACGGGGATTTTGGATTGTGGAAAATAAAGAGAAAATGCTATGACTACTCCTATGCAATGCCGCTATGCAATGCTTCGCTTGGCGGAATGGAGACTAGGCAGGCCTTGAGCGCGCTGCGTCGCAAGGGCGGATGGACGAGTAGGCAGACGGAATCGAACTATGCCAGCCTTGAGCTCGCTGCTTCGAAGGGCGAGTGGATTACACGGGCCGCGATGCCACGCTTCGGAAGGCGGATGGACGAGTAGGCTAACGGAGTGAGGGTCGTAAGCACCTCTTCAACAAGCACGCCACTAGCAATTGCTAGTGCGGTGACGAACGTGATGGCGGGATGGAGGATGGAATGGGGCGCACCTCAAGCAATTCAAACAACAATCATTTCACATAGACATGAAATATATAGAAATACAAACTAGTTTTAAGTGCAACTTCATCTTAATACATAGATCTAACTACATACACATCAATAAGAGAAGAATAAGGCAAGAAATCGACCGAATCCGAAGTCTCGTTGTAGATTCACGGTTGGAATCACCGGGTTGTCAATCCGTGTCCAAGCTCGGTCCGCAACTACGTCCGGGGTAGAGAAAGCTGTCACTACTCTCCAATGAGCCCGTCTTCTTCGTGTCACGATCTGGTAGAGGTTGCAAACTTCCTCTTGCTTGATGGTAATGGCGGCTAGGTATTCCGTTGGAGCACTAGGATGAAGGAGGAGGCCGAGAGGAAGCTCCGGCTCAAGATTGGCGTGAAGAACAAGCCCGGAGCACCTCCATATGGTGGGCGGCGATGGAGGGACGAAAAACCTGCGGAAGGGGCGAAAACGGCGGAGCTGGGCGGAAGAAATGCGGAATATCCCGACCTAATTCGCGAGCAGGTCAATATATAGGCGCTGGAATAAACAGTGCGCACGGTCATTGGCACACGACTAGTGGTCATGCGCACTAGCATCCTGCGATCGTGCGCCTGCCTGGACGGAGCCTGCAAGGTAAGAAAATTATAAAAATACAATGTTCGCACTACCAGTGTCGCACGACCAGTGGTCGTGCGCGCTATCGTAAGTGGTCGTGCGATAAGGAAGACAGAACTCAGATTTCAGGGGGTAAGTGCGCACGATCAGTGGCGCACGACCAGTGGTCGTGCGCAATAGAACCAGTGATCGTGCGTAGTGTTCCTGTACAGATTTGTACCGGGAATACCTGCACGACTCCTGCTCCAACATACAACACTAATCAAACCACTGAAAGTGACACTTAACCATGCATGAAAACTAATAATGAAGATAAACAAGAAATAACACCAAAACGGGCCTAGAGGTGCACGTAGCATGGAACAACAAATATGAGCAAAAACATGCCTAAAGTGTAGTGCATAGACTAGAAAATCGGCCCAGATGTGTCCATAAATGTGTATATATTTGGGACTCATCACACCCCCAGACTTACCTGTTTGTGCGTCCCGAGCAAACAAATCCCTCAAGCGGCTGAGAAAAATACACAGCTGGCATAGAAATTGTAAAGCGGGGTATCATGCGAAGTCGCATGCTCATGCGCGTAGAAATACAGTAGACAAAATTCCTAATTATGCATATTAGTTTATAATTTCCTAGGAGCGTAATTATATATTACATTTACTCAAAAATTGAATCACGGTGAATCATAAGGTCGCACATAGGAAGAAAGTAAACTGAACGCTGAGGCGAGCATTGCCAAAGGTCGGGGCTCGGGACAACTCCATTGAAATTCATCAATGTCGGTGACCATAAGCTTGCCCGTTCGCACTCTCTCCACGGCACTGGTATGACTCAAATGCGTGAATCAATAAGACTTTAGGTTTTAGATGAGGCTTGGGTTTAGGTGAGGATAAACAAAGATAAAAACGACGGCTCAAGCACTTAACCCAAATAAGCTTATGCAGAAAGTATTCTCGTTCACCACACAAACACACGGGTACAGCACACCCCCAGACTTGGACTTAACAACATGGGTGTGTGCACCGCCTACTCCCAAACATATATTTTTACACAGACTTTTCATTAAAGCTCATAACTTTTTTTTTCTTTTCTTTTCACTTCTTTTCTTTCTCTCATTTTCTTCTTTTCTTTTCTTATCATTTTCAGCAACTGAACAATAAAACACATCCACATCTTCACAAACATATCACCAAATCAACAACCCAACTCAAGAAAATAATAAACAGCTAAAGCTCAGATTTGGGTGTGCGACTAGGATTGGCATTTAGGCTTTGGTGAGACAACAGTGCGGCTGAATCAAAGAAAGGGTAGGCACAACTGGGCTAACGAGGATAAAGCGATAGGAGTGGGCACAAAGCCTCAACCGGGCCAAAATGATGGCCTATATCACATTCACGCAATTGACTAACCGTATACCCATGCTTCAAGAATCGCTTGGGGCAAGTTCTAGCCACCGAGAAAGATAATCCTTTCTCCTGACTCGGGCAATACGAGGCTAACGAGCATCTACACACATTCCTATGCTACCATTTGATTCAGACCGAATTCACCAATTGAGTAGAGTAAACAATATTTACGCTAATAGAAAAAAAATATAAACTAAAAGCATAAAAAGAAATTGAATCTACACGATTTTCTAAACGAGACATGAGCACTCGACTAGGAGCACTACCGGAGTCAACATTTTACTCCGCCTCATAATCCTAAGCCAGCACAGTGATTTTCCAAATCACACGAAAAAAGATGAGTTCGGCTCAAGACGTGCCAACAGCTAAGTGCACGCTCGAGTGGGTGTAGTGGTGTGCAATGCAATTGTACATAACTAAATAATTGAAATTAAAATACTCCTAGTATGCAAATGCAATAGTGCACGTGCGTGGGCACACATAACTACTCTCCCCCAGACTTAAACTAGATAATACACACAATATATATCTATGAAATTCAGAAAAGAGCTAGGGGAAGAGAGTACCCAATGCTCAGAAATGAGCATACCAGAAGATTGGCGTGTAAGCTAAAATGAAGCTACAAAATCCGCCATCCAGAAGAAGGATACCTGAAGGGGTCAGCTCCGCAAAAACAAAAGAAAATAGAAAGCTGAAATAAAGTGCAATTAACTAAATAAAATTAGAAAAGAAATGAAAATGCAGGAAAAATTAAGATAACTACTGGGTTATTGTCATCCCAGCACGACTTATTCAAAACTTTATAATATCTAGCTAATGGGAGTATGGAAGGAGATGTGGACAGGTAACTGGCCCAATATCCGTGTCGGTAGCCGGTACCTATACGGAGAAAGAACAGTCACGCCTCTACCCGAATATAAATAAAACCTGCCCATCACAGGTAGAGGGAAAAGAAAGTAAGAAGAGGAGGAGGCCTGGTCCTCACTCATCTCACCAAAACTATCCTTGCCCAGCAAGGTATCGTCCACAGGGAGGCAGCAGGAGGCGAAGGCAATGAGTGGAGCTTCCTCTACGGAGGGGGAATAAACCTCCTCACATGAGAGGATGCTCTCATCATTGACTTGAGCAAAAAGCTCCAAGTCCTCCTGAAGTACCTGTGAAGATTCAACCTGCACAGACTCAGATGAAGGAAGGGGATCAAGAAATAAAGAAGATGAAGAACATAAATAAACATCAATCGTGGGAGTGATCCCGGTCTCACTCCCATCAGGTTGGGGAAGTAAAATAATGTTGGCATTGTCATCAATGCCGCAAGGTTCAGTGGGATCGACAGTGGCCATGCCCAAGATTTGGACTTCCTCCACCGGTGTTGAGAAAAGCTCCTCTTCACCTAGAAGGTTGTCCTCCTCCATAGGAGCAGGCATAACACATAAATCGCCAGCCTCATCCCGCGACACATCCTCAACAATGTCGTCAGAGACGAAAGTAGTATGCACAACAGGGGGAGGAATAGTGCTTGGATAAATGTCAAGCACTGATTCCTCACAAAGAATCAAATCCACTAGGGGTGGTGGATGCACATGGAGAATAGGTTCAGCAATGTTGGTGCATAGATCAGCCGCACATCCGGTGACCGTATCCATGCCATTCCCTTCAAGATGTGAAGGTGACAAAGAAACATAACCGGATGTTGAAGGTGTGCCGCCAGAGTTAGGAGTTGGGACGATCCGGATATCCGGCTCGTCATCCTCATCCAATTGGCGAAGATACTCGGCACAGTCCTTCAAGACATGATCAGTGCTCCGACAAAACCGGCACTGCCTTGCGGGCTTCTTTGGCACAGCGGGGGCTGAAGCCGAAAAGAAGTATGACGGTAAAGGCTCAGCAGAGTAGCCATAAGACTTACGCGTACCATATGGAGTATCAGACGAAGTCGGTGCTCCATATGCTGGGCTATAAGAATTATGCCTACTATTCTCCGTAGGGCATTCATCACTAGAGTGGGAGGTAACTCCACACCAACGGCAACGGATATTAAGATGTGCCCACATAGTGCGAAGATAAAACGATTCAAGACGAAGGACACTATTGTGCGAAATACCACACCTAACAATAATTACTAAAACAACCTAATTAAAACAGGAAAATGGAATAAAAAGAAATAAAACAAAGAAATGCAATTTACAAAAGGAAGGGTTTCTCTCTCAGGTTCTCCCTCTTCAGAAAACTCACACGACTGTGTTCCCCGGCAACGGCGCCAAAAACTTGATGGCGCAAATCTCACACACTGCTATAGGCGGTAGCTCGACTGCGACACGAAACGACAGTGTACCGATCGTTCAAGTAATATAAAACGAGGAGTAATCCCCGAGTATCGAATCTCAAAGGAACGCAGTAAGGTGGTGTTTATTATCGAGGAAGGACTTGAGATTGAAGTCCTTTCGAGCGGATGGATGCGGAAACGGGGATTTTGGATTGTGGAAAATAAAGAGAAAATGCTATGACTACTCCTATGCAATGCCGCTATGCAATGCTTCGCTTGGCGGAATGGAGACTAGGCAGGCCTTGAGCGCGCTGCGTCGCAAGGGCGGATGGACGAGTAGGCAGACGGAATCGAACTATGCAGGCCTTGAGCACGCTGCTTCGAAGGGCGAGTGGTTTACACTGGCCGCGATGCCACGCTTCGGTAGGCGGATGGACGAGTAGGCTAACAGAGTGAGGGTCGTAAGCACCTCTTCAACAAGCACGCCACTAGCAATTGCTAGTGCGGCGACGAACGTGACGGCGGGATGGAGGATGGAATGGGGCGCACCTCAAGCAACTCAAACAACAAACATTTCACATAGACCTGAAATATATAGAAATACAAACTAGTTTTAAGTGCAACTTCATCTTAATACATAGATCTAACTACATATACATCAATAAGAGAAGAATAAGGCAAGAAATCGACCGAATCCGAAGTCTCGTTGTAGATTCACGGTTGGAATCGCCGGGTTGTCAATCCGCGTCCAAGCTCGGTCCGCAACTACGTCCGGGGTAGAGAAAGCTGTCACTACTCTCCAATGAGCCCGTCTTCTTCGGTTCACGATCCGGTAGAGGTTGCAAACTTCCTCTTGCTTGATGGTAATGGCGGCTAGGTCTTCCCTTGGAGCACTAGGATGAAGGAGGAGGCCGAGAGGAAGCTCCGGCTCAAGATTGGCGTGAAAAACAAGCCCGGAGCACCTCCATATGGTGGGCGGCGATGGAGGGGCGAAAAACCTGCGGAAGGGGCGAAAACGGCGGAGCTGGGCGGAAGAAATGCGGAAGATCCAGACCTAATTCGCGAGCAGGTCAATATATAGGCGCTGGAATAAACAGTGCGCACGATCATTGGCGCACGACCAGTGGTCGTGCGCACTAGCATCCTGCGATCGTGCGCCTGCCTGGACGGAGCCTGCAAGGTAAGAAAATTATAAAAATACAATGTTCGCACTACCAGTGGCGCACGACCAGTGGTCGTGCTCGCTATCATAAGTGGTCGTGCGATAAGGAAGACAGAACTCAGATTTTAGGGGGTTAAGTGCGCACGATCAGTGGCGCACGACCAGTGGTCGTGCGCAATAGAACTAGTGATCGTGCGCAGTGTTCCTGCACAGATTTGTACCGGGAACACCTGCACGACTCCTGCTCCAGCATACAACACAAATCAAACCACTGAAAGTGACACTTAACCATGCATGAAAACTAATAATGAAGATAAACAAGAAATAACACCAAAATGGGCCTAGAGGTGCACGTAGCATGGAACAACAAATATGAGCGAAAACATGCCTAAAGTGTAGTGCGCCAAAAACTTGATGGCGCCAAAAACTTGATGGCGCAAATCTCACACACCGCCATAGGCGGTAGCTCAACTGCGACACGAAACGGCAGTGTACCGATCGTTCAAGTAATAAAAAATGGGAATGAATCCCCAAGTATCGATCTCAAAGGAACACAGTAAGGTGGAGTTTATTATCGAGGAAGGACTTGAGATTGAAGTCCTTTCGAGCGGATGGATGCGGAAACGGGGGTTTTGGATTGTGGACAATAAAGAGAAAATACTATAACTACTCCTATGCAATGCCGCTATGCAAAGCTTCGCTCGGCGGGATGGAAGACTACGTAGGCCTTGAACGCGCTACTTCGTAAGGGCGGATGGATGGGTAGGCAAACGAATTGAACTATGCAGGCCTTGAGCGCGCTGCTTCGTTAGGCGGGATGGAATACACGGGCCGCTATGCCACGCTTCGGTAGGCGGATGGGCGAGTAGGCTAACAGAATGAGGGTTGCAAGCACCTCTTCGACAAGCACGCTACTAGCAATTGCTAGTGCGGCACCGAATGTGACGGCGGGATGGAGGATGGAATGGTGGCGCACCTAAAGCAACTCAAACAACAAACATTTCACATAGACATGAAATATATAGAAATACAAACTAGTTTAAGTGCAACTTCATCTTAATACATAGATCTAGCTGCATACACACATCAATAAGAGAAGAATAAGGCAAGAAATCGACCGAATCCGAAGTCTCATTGTAGTTTCACAGTTGGAATCGCCGGGTTGTCAATCCGCGTCCAAGCTCGGTCCGCAACTACGTCCGGGGTAGAGAGAGCTGTCACTACTCTCCAATGAGCCCGTCTTCTTCGTGTCACGATCCGGTAGAGGTTGCAAACTTCCTCTTGCTTGATGGTGATGGCGGCTAGGTCTTCCCTTGGAGCGCTAGGATGAAGGAGGAGGCCGAGAGGAAGCTCCGGCTCAAGATTGGCGTGAAGAACAAGCCCGGAGCACCTCCATATGGTGGGCGGCGATGGATGGGGCGAAAAACCTGCGGAAGGGGCGAAAACGGCGAAGCTGGGCGGAAAAACGGTGAGGTCCCGACCTAATTCGCGAGAAGGATAATATATAGGCGCTGGAATGAACAGCGCGCACGGTCATTGGCGCACGACCAGTGATCATGCACACTAGCATCCTGTGATCGTGCGCCTGCCTGGACGGAGCCTGAAAGGAAAGAAAATTATAAAATACAATGTTCGCACGACCAGTGGCGCACGACCATTGATCGTGCGCGCTATCGTAAGTGGTCGTGCGATAAGGAAAACAGAACTCAGTTTTCAGGGGTTAAGTGCACACGATCAGTGGCGCACGACCAGTGGTCGTGCGCAGTAGAACCAGTGATCGTGCGTAGTGTTCCTGTACAGATTTGTACCGGAAACACCTGCACGACTCCTGCACCAGCATACAACACTAATCAATCCACTGAAAGTGGCACTTAACCATGCATGAAAACTATTAATGAAGATAAACAAGAAATGACACCAAAACGGGTCTAAAGGTGCACTTAGCATGGAGAATCAAATATAAGTGAAAACATGTCTAAAGTGAAGTGCATAGACTAGAAAATTGGCCCAGATGAGTCCATAAATGTGTATATATTTGGAATTCATCACACCCCCAGACTTACCTATTTGCGCGTCCCGAGCAAACAAATTCCTCAAGCGGCTGAGAAAAAATACAAAGCTGGCATAGAAATTGTAAAGCGGAGTATCATGCGAAGTCGCATGCTCATGCGCGTAGAAATACAGTAGACAAAAATGCTAATTGTACATATTAGTTTATACTTTTCTAGGGGCGTATTTATATATTACATTTACTCAAAAAGTGATCGAATCACGGTGAATCATAAGGTCGTACATAGGAAGAAAGTAAACTGAACGCTGTGGCGAGCATTGCCAAAGATCGGGGCTCGAGACAACCTCCATTGAAATCCATCAATGTCGGTGACCATAAGCTTGCCCGTTCGCACTCTCTCCACGACACTGGTTTGGCTCAAATGCGTGAGTCAATAGGACTTAAGGTTTTAGATGAGGCTTGGGTTTAGGTGAGGATAAACAAATATAAACATGAAGGCTTAAAACACAAAAACCCAAATGAGCTAGTGCAGAAATTCTCCTCATTCACCACACAAATACACGGGTACACCACACCCCCAGACTTGGATTTGACTACATGGGTGTGTGCACCGCCTACTCCCAAACATACATTCATACACAGATTTTTTCAATAAAGCTCATATCTTCTTCTTTTCTTCTCACTTCTCTTCTTTTTCTTATTTTCTTTTTCTTTTCACATATTTTCCGCAATCTAAACAATGATGCATATCCACATTTTCACAAACATAACACTACATCAACAACCCAATCATGAAAGTAATATACTAGAGCTCAAATTTGGGTGTGCGACTAGGATTGACGTTTAGGCTTTGGTGAGACAACAATGGGGCTGAATCAAAGAAAGGGTAGGCACAACTGGGCTAACGAGGATAAAGCGATAGGAGTGGGCACAAAGGCTCAACCGGGCCAAAATGATGGCCTATATCACATTCACGCAATTGACTAACCGTATACCCATGCTTCAAGAATCGCTTGGGGCAAGTTCTAGCCACCGAGAAAGATAATCCTTTCTCCCGACTCGGGCAATACGAGGCTAACGAACGTCTACACACATCCCTATGCTACCGTTTGATTCACACCGGATTCACCAATTTTGAGTAGAGTAAACAATATTTACGCTAATAGAAAAAATATAAACTAAAAGCATAAAAAGAAATTGAATCTACACGAATTTCTAAACGAGACATGAGCACTCGACTAGGAGCACTACAGGAGTCAACATTTTACTCCGCCTCATAATCCTAAGCCAGCACAATGATTTTCCAAATCACACAAAAAGACAAATTCAACTCGCGACGTGCCAACGGTTAAGCGCGCTCAAGTGGGTGCTGTGGTGTGCAGTGAAAATAAACAAAACATTTTATATGAAATCTTCTAGTATGCAGTGCAATAGTGCACGTGAGCGGGTAAACAGAACTACTCTCCCCCAGACTTAAACTAGATAATACACACAATATATATCTATGATATTCAGAAAAGAACTAGGGGAAGAGAGTACCCAATGCTCAGAAATGAGCATACCAGAAGATTGGCGTGCAAGCTAAAATGAAGCTACAACATCTGCCATCCAGAAGAAGGATACCTGCAGGGGTCAGCTCCGCAAAACAAAAGAAAAAGAAAAGGAAAAACTACAATAAACTACAGCTAACTAAACAGGATTGAATAAAATAAAATGCATGGAAAGAAAGATAAATACTGGGGTTATTGTCATCCCAGCATGACTTATTCGGATTTTATATAGTTCTAGCTTATAGGCCTATGAAAAAGAAAATGCACAGGTAACTGTTCTAATATGCGCATCGGTAGCAGGTACCGATACGGAGACAGAGCAGTCACCCCTCTACCTAAATATAGATACCTGCTCCTCACAGGTAGAGGGTAGAAAATGTAAGAAAAGGAGGAGGCATGGTCCTCACTCATCTCACAAAAAAAATCCTTGCCGAGCAAGGTGTCATCTTCAGGGAGGCGGCAGGGGGAGAAGGCAATGAATGAGGCTTCCTCTATGGAGGAGGGGTCAACCTCCTCACATATGAGGATACACTCATCATTGACTTGAGCATCATGCTCCAAGTCCTCCTGAAGTACCTGTGAAGACTCAACCTGCACAGACTCAGATGAAGGAAGGGGATCAAGAAATAAAGAAGACGAAGAACATAAATAAACATCAATCGGGGGAGTGATCCCGGTCTCACTCCCATCAGGTTGGGGAAGTAAAATAATGTTGGCATTGTCATCAATGCCGCAAGGTTCAGCGGGATCGACAGTGGCCATGCCCAAGATTTGGACTTCCTCCACCGGTGTTGAGGAAAGCTCCTCTTCACCTAGAAGGTTGTCCTCCTCCATAGGAGCATGCATAACACATAAATCGCCAGCTTCATCCCGCGACACATCCTCAACAATGTCGTCAGAGAAGAAAGTAGTATGCACAACAGGGAGAGGAGTAGTGCTCAGATAAAAGTCGAGCACCGATTCCTCATAAAGAATCGAATCCACTAGGGGTGGTGGATGCACTGGGAGAATAGGCTTAGCAATGTCGGTGCATAGATCAGCCGCACATCCGGTGACCGTATCCATGCCATTCCCTTCAAGATGTGAAGGTGACAAAGATACATAACCAGATGTTGAAGGTGTGCCGCCAGAGTTAGGAGTTGGGACGATCCGGATATCCAGCTCATCATCCTCATCCAATTGGCGAAGATACTCGGCACAGTCCTTCAAGACATGATCAGTGCTCCGACAAAACCGGCACTGCCTAGCGGGCTTCTTTGGCACAGCGGGTGCTGAAGCCGAAAAGAAGTAAGACGGTAAAGGCTCAGCAGAGTAGCCATAAGACTTACGCGCACCATATGGAGTATCAGACGAAGTCGGTGCTCCATATGCTGGGCTATAAGAATTATGCCTACTATTCTCCGTAGGGCATTCATCACTAGAGTGGGAGGTAGCTCCACACCAACGGCAATGGAAATAAAGATGTGCCCACATAGTGCGAAGATAAAACGATTCAAAAATAAAAATGCTATTGTGCAAAATACCACACCTAACAAAAATTACTAAAGCAACCTAATTAAAACAGGAAAATGGAATAAAAAGAAATAAAACAAAGAAATGCAATTTACAAATGGAAGGGCTTCTCTCTCAGGTTCTCCCTCTCCAGAAAACTCACACGACTGTGTTCCCCGACAACGGCGCCAAAAACTTGATGCGCAAATCTCACACACCGCTATAGGCGGTAGCTCGACTGCGACACAAAACGGCAGTGTACCGATCGTTCAAGTAATATAAAATGGGAATGAATCCCCAAGTATCGATCTCAAAGGAACACAGTAAGGTGGAGTTTATTATCGAGGAAGGACTTGAGATTGAAGTCCTTTCGAGCGGATGGATGCGGAAACGGGGGTTTTGGATTATGGAAAATAAAGAGAAAATACTATAACTACTCCTATGCAATGCCGCTATGCAAAGCTTCGCTCGGCGGGATGGAAGACTACGTAGGCCTTGAACGCGCTACTTCGTAAGGGCGGATGGACGAGTAGGCAAACAGATCGAACTATGCAGGCCTTGAGCGCGCTGCTTCGTTAGGCGGGATGGAATACACGGGCCGCTATGCCACGCTTCGCTAGGCGGATGGAAGAGTAGGCATACGGATGAGGGTCGCAAGCACCTCTTCGACAAGCACGCCACTAGCAATTGCTAGTGCGGCACCGAACACGGTGGTGGAGTGGAAAATGGATGGCGGCGCACCTCATTCACACATATGAATAATATGATTCCATAAACATGAAATGAACATTAATAAACAAGATTCATAGTGTCATCATCTAAATATAGAGATTACAAACAAATACAACCACACAAGTAGAAGAAAGAGGCAAGAGATACGACCGAATCCGGAGTCTCATTGTAGATTCACGGTAGGAATCGTCGGGTTGTTAATCCACGTCCTAGCTCGGTCTCAACTGCGTCCGGGGTAGAGGAGGGCTGTCACACCTCCCAATGGACCCGTCTTCTCCAGCGTTTTACAATCCGGCCACGTCCGATGCGAGGAACTCCTTCCTTGGCGATGAAGATGAGTGTAGAATCTCCTCCTTGAAGCCCTTGGATGATAGAGGAGGCCTAGGGGGTGAAAACCTGCGGAAATGGGCGGAACGACGGAGCTGGGCGGAAAAACGGAGAGAGATCTGACCTAAATCGCGAGTAGGGCTATTTATAGGCGCTGGAATAAACAGTGCGCACGATCAGTGGCGCACGACCAGTGGTCGTGCGCACTAGAATTTGGTGATCGCGCGCTCTGCCTGAGCGGAGCCTGCAAGGTCAGAAATTATAAAATACAATGTTCGCACGACCAGTGGCGCACGACCAGTGGTCGTGCGCACTGTCGTAAGTGGTCGTGCGATAAGCCAGACAGAACTCATAAAAAAGGCGTTAAGTGCGCACGATCAGTGGCGCACAACCAGTGGTCGTGCGCAATAGGACCAGTGATCGTGCGCAGTGTTCCTGTACAGAATTGTACCGGGAACACCTGCACGACTCCTGTTCTAGCATAACCACAAATCCAGCCACTGAAAGTGGCACTTAACAATGCATGAAAACTACTAAAGATGAAAAACATGATATAACACCAAAAATGGGCTTAGAAGTGCACATAGCATGGAATAACAAATATGAGCGAAAACATGCCTAGAGTGTAGTGCATAAACTAGGAAATCGGCCCAGATGAGTCCATAAATGTGTATATGATCAGGACTCATCAATGGACTAGAAAATCGGCCCAGATGAGTCCATAAATGTGTATATATTTGGGACTCATCATGCGGCAATGCCGCACCCCCCCCAAGATAGATGGGGGTGCGGCAATGCCGCACCCCCTTAAATTAATTGGGGGTGCGGCAATGCCGCACCCCCTTAATTTAATTGGGGGTGCGGCAATGTCGCACCCCCTATTTGGTGCGGCCGCGCCGCACCATTTTGGTGCGGCGGGCGCCGCGCCGTTTTGGAGCGGCGGGCGCCGCGCCGTTTTGGCGCGGCGGGGCACGCGCCATTTTGGCGAGGTGGGTGCCGCGTTATTTCAGCGCGGCGAGTGCCGCGCCCTTTCGTCACGGCGAATGCCGCGCCCTCCTGGCGCTGTAACGGGCGCGCCTATTGGTGCGGCGATTGATATGCGTCGCTTGTCGCGTGACACCTTTTGATTTTCGTGACACGCGTGGCGCTTGTGTGCTCGGCGGTACCTGTCCGGATATGTTTTGTGAGGCCACATCATAAGCCCCCAAACCTTCGGAGTCCGAATTACTGCGTGGAGGAGTTCGGAGGTTTTTGATTTTTCTGCGGCAATTCCGACCCTCGTCATATTCGAGCGACGCATTGTACCATGTCAGAGGTAAGTTGTTGCGACTTGCGCAACTATGAGCCTGTTGTCGTGCGTGCTTTCCGAAAGCCGTTGCTTGGCTCTTGTTGTGGGAGAAATTTATATCTCGCTTTGTTCGGCTGCGAGCTGGTCGCCTTGTGATTGTGTTGGAGATTGTGACGAGCTTGTCGTTCAGCGTTGAAGCCTGAGTAGCTTGGGAGCGATGCGACAAAGCAGCACTGAGGAGAGGTTCCCAAGCAGCGCTGAGGCGAGGTGCGCAAGGTGTGCTGCCGGGCGTTAGTACCGAAGATCGCGGACTTGAATAGGACCAATTTTAGGACCCCCAAAGTTTCTGCGAAGGGCTGACGCTTCGCACCGTGACCTAACATAAGGGCGAAGTGCAGACGCTTTGTGTTGTAGTAATGAGGTCACTGGGGGAGGAGAGCGAGCTCTCGCGTCTGGTGGACGTTGGGTCCTTTGAAAAATATCAGAGACTCTACTTTGGGACACCCGTTCGTTCTGTTCGGAAGAGCTCGATGTTTTTGTATGACATATACAAGCACTTGTTATGGGAGAGGTCAGAGTCTCTTGTCGGACGATCTGAACATTCTGTTCTGGGAGAGGTCAGAGTCCGTTGTCGGACGATCTGTACACTCTGTTCTGGGAGAGGTCAGAGTCCTTTGTCGGACAATCTGAACACTCTGTTCTGGGAGAGGGCAGAGTCCATTGTCGGACAATCTGAACACTCTGTTCTGGGAGAGGGCAGAGTCCATTGTCGGACAATCTGAACACTCTGTTCTGGGAGAGGGCAGAGTCCGTTGTCGGACAATCTGAACACTCTATTCTGGGAGAGGGCAGAGTCCATTGTCGGACAATCTGAACACTCTGTTCTGGGAGAGGGCAGAGTCCATTGTCGGACAATCTGAACACTCTGTTCTGGGAGAGGGCAGAGTCCTTTGTCGGACAATATGAACACTCTGTTCTGGGAGAGGGCAGAGTCCGTTGTCCGACAATCTGAACACTCTGTTCTGGGAGAGGGCAGAGTCCATTGTCGGACAATCTGAACACTCTGTTCTGGGAGAGGGCAGAGTCCGTTGTCGGACAATCTGAACACTCTGTTCTGGGAGAGGGCAGAGTCCTTTGTCGGACAATCTAAACACTCTGTGCTGGGAGAGACAGTACAATTGAAAATGACGCTGGAGGTTTGGGTGCTTGATGAAGAGTAATAAATAGCATGATATTTGTTTGTTACACGAGATACAAGTAAATACGTCAGGCATAGAACATGCTATTCTTCGGGACTGTCCCTCTGGGGATTGCTCCCCTGCTGGATCATTCTTGACTTGTTGATTCAGGATCCTTGGTTTGGAGAAATTTTTCAAGGAGTCCCTGACGTGCGAATCATTCGATCTCTGCACTCAGTCGCGAACAATCTTCTGTTTTGTGCCCGCGGCCTCGATGGAAGTCGCAGTATTTGGATTGGTCTCCGGAATTTGGTGCAAGAGCCCTAGGCCTCTGGAGAGAGGGATGATCGTGGATGGCAAGGAGAACGTTAGTCCTGGTTGTGTTCAGGGGAGTGTAGTCCTGATGTTGGTGAGATCTTCGGCCTCGGCTGGAGTTGTCGTGACGTTTGTTGTTCTTATTGGGAACTGTCTGCGGCAACGACTCCTCTTTCTTCCTCTTCGAACTCCCCTCGAACTGCCGTCGGTGCGCTTCAATTGCCTCATCTGCTGCTATCTGGGCCTTGACTCGCTGAACGAGGTCTGGATAGCTTGGTACGGTTTCTCTCATTAGAGCTGAGTAAAAGCCACTTGGGCGGAGTCCTCCAAGGAAAACTCCCCGCAGGAGCTCAGGGTCAACTCCTAGGATTTGTCGGGCCTCCGTAGTGAAGCGTCGGAAAAAATCCTTGAGTGTCTCTCCGTTGTTTTGGCGGATCTCTGAGAGATGGGAGGGATCTCGGACGATTCTGCGGTTGGCGATGAATTGATCCACGAACTGCTGCGCCATTTCTGTGAAGTTGTTGATGGCCCCATTCGGCAGGGAGTGGAACCAAGTGCGCGCTTGCCTCTTCAAGGTTGTCGGGAACACCTGACAGAGGAGCTCATCAGGGGCGCTGTAAATCCTCATGATGGTGGTGAAGTGATTGACATGTTCCAATGGGTCATCCGTCCCGTCGAATGTTTCGATGTTGGGAAGCTTGAACCCGTTTGGAACTGGATGGGCCAAGACTTGAGGCGATAGTGGGGAGCCGTGATTCGCGGGATGATGGGTGAGAGCTGCGTGTCGCCTTGCCTAGTCGTACTCTTCTGCTATCATGTTGCGTATCTCCTCTCGCGTAGTTCTTTCTACCGCTCGACCGGGGACAACTCCTGGGCGATGGTGATCAGTTTCTGGACCCCTGGCCGGCGGAGCAGGTTGAACGGAGCCTGCTACGTCGGAGAACCCTTCTGAGGCTTCTCCTTCTTGAACGGCCTCCTCGTTCACGGCATGGTTCGGAACTGGGGGTGGCGGTGCGTTCAGTGCCGGTGGTTGAATCGGGACTTGAGGAGCCCCGAGATTCCTTACGAGAGCCAACATCTCGGCTTGGTGTTCTTCAATATGCTGCATGCGCACTTCCAGCCCAGCTACGGGAGCAGGCACTGCCTCCTCCCCGGGAGGTGCATTGATAAGAGAGTGGGAGGGAGCTGGGTCGACGCGCCCCTCCGGCATTGATCCTTCAGTAGTGCAAGCACTCTTTCTTGCCATTACAGTTGGCCTTCAGAGAGTTTTTGGGAACTTTCCCACAGACGGCGCCAAACTGTTGCGGGTCGCTTAGGGCTCTTGGTAGACCGGTTTAAATTGAACCGCCTTAGCTCGTGAGCGGTCTAAGCGCGCAAATAGTCAATTTGAGATCTGCTGAATACACAGGGACTTTTTAGCGTGGAAAACCCGGAAAGGGTGAAAAACCACGTGGCCGGAGCTGTGCCGACCAAATTTCACTATCTCCAGAGAGGTTACAATTAGTTGCTAAGAGATCGAGCGCGACAGGCCGCTGCTCGTTACAATAGAGAGAGAGGGAGAGAGAGAGAGCACTCCGAGGGTGATAGACCACCTCTCGGAAAAACTAAGTACTTTTCCTATGAGTACAGCAGTGAACGAAAGTGAGAAGGCCTTGTCCGCTTTCCAGAGGACAGAGGTGAGACCGCCCTGTCTGCTTTTGAGAAGACGGAAGTGAGACTGCCTTGTCCGCTTTCTTGAGAACGAAAGTGGGACAGCCTTGTCCGCTTTCCTGAGAACGAAAGTGAGACGGCCTTGTCCGCTTCCCTGAGAACGAAAGTGAGACAGCCTTGTCCGCTTTCTCGAAGAAGGAAATCTCTAAGTCCACGAAGAAGATCTTCAAGCACCGAAGGAGAATTCCGTGGAAATCTTCAAGAAGCTCTCTCTGGTCGTGAATGCGGGGATCCTTTAAATGAAGCCTTGGGGGTCCTTTTATAGTTTTGGCCGGGGGTAGCCTGGTAATTTTGTCATCGTAACCACCATAACCACCTTGGCGGCTAATCATATTTCTCGATTTGGAGCACTCGGATCACCATTTTTTGTAAATGACCACCTTGCCCTTTGAGGAAAGGCGACAAGCTGTTCCTGAAAAGTGAGAAACTGAAAAGACAAAAAGTGAGCGAGCCGAGGCAGAAAAGTGAGCGAGGCTGAAATGTGAGCGAGGCGAGGCGTAAAAGTGAGCAAGGCGAGGCAGAAAAGTGAGCAAGGCGTAAAAGTAAGAATGCTCTGAATGCGCTCAGAAGCGTTCTGAGTGCGCGACGAACATGAGAGCGCTGTGAACGCGCTTAGAAGCGTTCTGAGCGCAGTGAATAATATTCCGTAAGAATAATATTCCGCAAGAATAATGCTCACGGGGGAATAGTAGCCATGCAAGAACTATATTCCTGCTTGTCGTTTGGTCAGCATTCTGAGCGCGGAGAGTGCGAAGGTATTTGATGCGCGACCGTGAGGGGACCTCGAGGCCAAGGTGGACGGGAGCACTCCCCAAGCGGGGAGTCACTATTCACGTAACTCCCCCTTGGGGAGTTACTATTCACGTAACTCCCCAAGGGGAGTTACGTGACTCCCCAATTGGGGAGTGGGGCACTCCCCAATTGGGGAGTGCCACATGGGCATTGACCAAAAGGTCAATGCCCATTGTATTTGGGGGGTGTAGCAATGCCTCACCCCCAATACAGCTAGGGGTGCGTCAATGCCGCACCCCCCCAAGATAGATGGGGGTGCGGCAATGCCGCACCCCCTTAAATTAATTGGGGGTGCGGCAATGCCGCACCCCCTTAATTTAATTGGGGGTGCGGCAATGCCGCACCCCCTTAATTTAATTGGGGGTGCGGCAATGCCGCACCCCCTATTTGGTGCGGCCGCGCCGCACCATTTTGGTGCGGCGGGCGCCGCGTCGTTTTGGCACGGCGGGGCACGCGCCATTTTTGCGCGGTGGGTGCCGCGCTATTTCGGCGTGACGAGTGCCGCGCCCTTTCGTCACGGCGAATGCCGCGCCCTCCTGGCGCTGTAACGGGCGCGCCTATTGGCGCGGCGATTGATATGAGTCGCTTGTCGCGTGACACCTTTTGATTTTCGCGACACGCGTAGCGCTTGCGTGCTCGGCGGTACCCGTCCGGATACGTTTTGTGAGGCCACATCAATAAGGATAATATATCACCACGATTATCTAAATACAACTTCAAAAAATGTAAAAAAGTTAAAACCAACCTAAGAAATGAATCAGGCTTGAGTACCAGGCTGCTTGAAGAGAAAACCTGGGCCAATCTGCATGCATAGCATACATAGCTGGAGCTTCAAGATAGTGAAGTGGGGCGGACATATCTTCTATTGGTGTGTGTTAGGGTTGGTGATCTTTGAGACATATCTCCTATCGGTGTGTGTCAGGGTTGGTGATCTTTGGGACAAATCTTCAATTCTTCGATATGTGTGTGTTAGGGTCACCGGTCAACAAATGTCCATCGACCGGTGATCGCTCAGCTAGCTCTTCGAATCTATAATTATTAGCTTCCTAGTCAACGGTCAGGGCTTGACGATCATTGATCGTTGAACATTACTTTAGATCAATGAACTGTGTTTGTTCTGGTCACCGATTAATAATTGTTGATCAACAGATGTTGAGCGTTGAGCTTATACCGAAGATCATCCTTCAACTTAGCTTCTTCCTTCTTCTATAGATAGTTTTATCATGGTTTTGTACCATCAAATTAAAAGAGATTTTACAATTATCTCCCTCTATTTGGTGAGGACAAAACACCACAAGAAAATTGATAAGACTTCCAGACCAACTTTCCTAATTACTTCTATTTACCTGCACTGAGGTACATTCATTTTCCGCCTTTGAATAATTTTCTTGTACCAAATTTCTCACCCTTTATATTTTCAGTCAAAGTGGATCTTCCATAGTTTTCTTCTCCACTCTATTTGAATGTCCACATTATGTGGGTCTTCATTTGAGTTACCAATAAAAGCGTGTGATACCAATTTGAGGGATATCAATAGAACATGTTTATAGCCCAATGGACTTCCTTCTTCCTCTACCAGCCTTCTTTACTAAAGAAGTCTCCTTCTCTTCTTTCATTCATCTGTGTCTCCCTCTATGCACAACTTTTGAATGGTATTATGTTCCATGCAGTTGCTTCTTCTTCTTCTTCTTCTTCTTCACTTTAGTACTATTTGATGGAAAAGATCCCGAAGGTGTTTTATGAAAAAGAGAAGATGAAGATGATGTTCTCCGAATCTATATTCGATAAAGTCAAGCGTACCTTATTGCTTGTAGTATATAATATAATATCAAGGTCGTATTAGAACCAATGTGCATCGATTACTTCAACTTCAAAGAGATTTCCGTTATTTTATTAATTAGATATATTGAGTTGGTTTGCAAATAAGAGAACGGTTATACGATAAAAGAGGTTGATTAAGTGATAATTAAAAGGTTAGTACTTGATCTTGAATCACCTTGGAATGAAAATGACTGAAAATAGATAAAGCCCTATTTCTCTTTAACGAAGATGCTTGGACCATGGAGGTTCCCAAAATATGAACATACCTTTTTCAAGGCTACGCCCAATTGAGTTTAGGTTGATCAACCAAACTTTCGTTCTATAATCAAAACCCCTAAAACTCGCTTTATGTGGTGAACCCCTCTATTGGATTTGACTCCAATCTGGGAAATTTATGTCATCCCCTTTCAAGGATTGCATTCAACTCCCTTTACCCTTGAGTGATCAATCCGTATGCATGATCTTTTCGGCTACTAGAGTATGAAAACAAAAGAGAAAATCATATATCGATGATATGACCTCTCTATAGATTAATCAATGGTAAATCCTAAACATTTGTTAAAAGAGAAAGAGAAGATATGAATTAAGAAAAGGAGATCATTTCATTCCTCATATCATCTTGATCAAACACTAAACAAAGTTTAGTTACTCATAATAGTGTAGGAAATGAAAATCATGTTAAGAATATGCATAATAAGAAAAAGAAAGAGAGAAAAAAAGAATAGCAAACTATTTTATTTCTTATTGAAAATGAGTTACCAAAAGGGCATAAAAACATTACAAAGAGAGTTTGCAAAAAGATTACAAGTAAGATAAAAGAGATTGCAAGGACATTAAAGCATGAAAACATTAAGCGAAAATATTCTAAAAATAAACTCCCAACAACTCTCTAGAAGGCTCAAATGACGAAGGACGGATGATCTCCCCTCCTCTTTCTTCATGCCTATTTATAGGGCCAAAACCAAGGAGGTAGAGGTGGTAGATGACATGAGGATAAAACTTCCATGAAACTTCCCTTGGTCAAAAAGAACATATTAGTTTAAAGTTCAATGACAGTTACTCCTTTCCACACTTGTCATGAGACACATGCTTGAAACGCATGATCAAAGATGGCTAGCCTTCTCTCTTTCCAAGAAGCTCTCTTCAAGGACACATGCTGAATTCATTAGTCAAAGGTGGTTAGCCTCTTTCATACTTAGGAGAAAATATCTCATCGGACTATTGGGGCTTCATTCTCTTCTTGAATATGGTTCATCAACACGGTAACATGACTGCACTCGATATTCAGTTTGGCACGCCCTAACTGAAGGTGTGTTCTTTAGAATTGATAATGCAACTGTCACGGGATCCTACAAAATAGTAAAATAGGTGTGGTTAGGATAGAATTATAAGAAGATACGGTTTAACAGATAAAATTAACAATATCTATATATTTATATTAGAATATTTAGATTTTTGTATTAATAACTTAAGTCAAATTATGCATCATCAAATTCCCCCAAACTTATTATTTTACTTGTCCTCAAGCAAAGACATACGAGTTAGCAAAGATAAAAAGGACTAACCAAACAAATTGGCTCTGCCAAACACAAGTACGATGCGAAATTAAGGTAGAGAAATTATGAAAAGAAACATAAACATTCTTACTTAGTCTTGGCACAAAGTTTTACAATTTTCACTAGCATAAAAAAATCATCTCATGTTTTAAGCAAAATAAAAAATTGAGTAATGTGATGCATGAAAAGGATATTGAGTTGCCACTGAAATCTATGAGACATTTTATAATCATATCAATATAAATCAAAGATTAATACTACTACCTACAAACTTACTCAATTTTCTTTCTCGCTATCGTACTAAAGATAAACCTTGGAAGCATGAATCAAAATGACTTTCATTAGGTGTAACTTGTTGGCTTAGGTTTTAAGGGTGTGCAGTTCAAAAGATAAACATGAAGAGTAAAGCACACTTAAAATAAAAAGAAGAGCTTTGCAAAGAACTTGTTTCTATAAAATAAAATTTGCAATATAAAGTTGGGTTTAAAATATCATTCATAATCTTTTTTTCTTGCGTATATATAAATATATATCATATCATTTTCCTTCTTTTGAAACAATTGAGTTTTTCTCATTTTTTCTTTGTTTTTCCTCTTTTGTAGCAATTGAGATATAATACAAATCTCTATCATTTTCACAAAATGTAGTACACACAAGTGACAAATAAAACTCAGAAGTTTTAAGTGTGCAAAATGGGTAAGCTATATTGCTTTGGTGAGAAATAAGTGAGACTTACAAAGAAAATGGACAAAGCACAACGTGGCTAACAATGATTAAAAATTTAAGGTTCGGGATACAAAAGCTCAAACTGATCAAAAGGATGCCTAGATCATATTCAAGCTCTTTAGTCTGCTTAAAGCAAAGTATTAAGAAATTCAAGAAAAGTAAATTCTGGATAGAAAATAAAGCTAATTGACTTTTCATGAAAAATGAAGATAATAAGCGTCTAGATCGGTTCACATCTACTATACTTAACACTAATCAATTATTTCAAAGATTTTTAACAGGAAAAACAAGGGATGGTAAATTTATATCAATGAAAAACATAAAGAAAAATGGCTATGAAAAAGTGCAAATATTTAGGAGAGTTTTTTCAAAAATAACATGTACCTTAATTAGAAACACTGCATGAGTCAACATATTACTCATGAAACATAGACAATATGATCCACGTATAATCCGATAAGGCAATTGTACCTATCATTTTATAGTATAGGATTTAGGAAATCAAATGTCGTATTATTTCTAGGTTGTTGAGTACTTCTACTCACAAAGAAGAGCTATTATTTTATCGATCAAAAATTCGGGTTTGTTTTAAGAAACAATTAGGAGTAATTCAACTAATAAGAAAATTTATGATTTAAAAGATTAGCACTTCACATATAGAATCCCTTTGGAATAAAATTGAACTTTGTAAAGGATAAAACCGCAAACTCTTATTGAAATAACTTCGACCGTGGAGGTTCCCAAAATATGATAGTACCTCTCTCGAGGAATACTACCAACTAACCTTAGGTTGATCGATTAAGACCCCTCGGCCAGTCGAAACCCCTAAGCTTGCTTTAAGCTGTGAACCCCACTATTGGATTTGACTCCAATCCAGAAGATTTATGTCGTCCTCTCTCGAGGAGTGCATGCAACTCCTTTTATCTTTAAGTGATCTCCTCGTATGCACGGATCTCTCGATCAACTAGAATATAGATCTTAGATTGAAAATCATATACCGGACATATGAAATAAAAAAGAAGTAAATCAAAGAGAAATCGAAGATATTCAAAAGAAGAGCTTGCTAAGTTAGAAAAATTCAAAACATATTTTATTTCATTCTAAAGTTCATCATGACCAAGTGCTAAGAGAATTTAGCTACTCATCATAATATTGGGAATACAAGTAGGAGGTGAAGAAGACACGATAAAAATAAGCTACAAAACTTGAATTGAAATTGCAATAATCAAAACTTACAACTTGTAAATAAACTAGCTAGAACATCAAAACAGGAAAATAAAGCTGAAAATACACTCCAAAATCGAACTCCTCAACTTCTGGAGATTGCTGCCTTTATAGGTGAAAATTGAGGAGTCACACCCTTGGTCACGCCCGTGACCAAGGGCGTGTAAGGTGCGTAACTGCTGTATTGAAAGCCCGGGAATGTTGGGGAGAAGAACCGCCAAAAATCATTTATATGTCGGGTCACGACCTTAGTCACACCCGTGACCTTAGGCGTATCTTGACCGAGTCTGGAAACAGCGGGAAACGACGCGATCTGGAGTATATGGCAGTTGCAGGAAGGGTCATGGCCTCGGTCATGCCCGTGTCCGAGTGCATGTAAGCTGAATACGACGCGACTGGAAACTGTATGCATTGAAAGCTTGTCGGGGCGAGTCACGCCCGTGTCTTGAAGGCCACACCCTCTATCACGCCCGTGACAGGGGGCGTGTAATTTTAATATAACGTGGCAAGGGTCTTGTGGAAGCTGAAAATGGGGCATGGCTGTGGCGCTGGTCACGCCCTAGATCACGCCCGTGACCTAGGGCGTGTACTTGGGTTTTTGCATATTTCTTCCAAAATCTCTCCTAAACACGGCTGTGGACCTGAAATTGCTATTAACAGCCCCAAATTACTTGAAAATTCAAAACAATGTAAATTAGTCATAAATTAAACTAAAACTAAATATGAAAGTACTAAATAATGTACCTTCATTAAACTAAATATGAAAGTACTAAATATTAAACTAAAACAAAATATTATATAAAAATAATTATAAATAATATACTATCACATGAGTCAATGTATTACTAATGAAACATAGACAATATGAAAGTTAATCTAATTTATATTAACTAAATAAGTACATAAATGAATAAAAACAAGAAAATGCAAGTTATGTGCTACTAAATGATTTAGCAAAAAAAATAAACTCAAATTATTAATAGTTGTATATGAGTTTTATGCAATACATTTTTTGATTATATTTTTGTTTTGTAAATGATAAAGACAAGGGAAAGAAGAGAAAAATATTGCAATTTTTGGATTTTTTTGGATTTTATAAAATTTTTGTTAGATTAAGGTACTATACCCCAATACTTAAAGGTAAACATTATCCTCAATATTTAAAATTATGTATGAAGTAATAAAAATGCATTAAAAGAAGAAAAGAGGAAAAAGGACACCCCTGATGGCGAAGTCGGGGAGGCTGTAAGGGAAACCTGCAAAAACATTTTAAAACAAAATAACAAAATAATAGGAAAATTTTTATCATGATAGAACTAAATGACATGAAAGATTATATGGTGAGATTTTCAATATTCACTACAACAAACTGCACCTGTTGTAAGGACTGAAATATAACAAAAACACAGTTTGTTACTAATAGTTATATTTAGTAACAAAATTTTGTTGTTGTTACAAAAAAGTAAATTTTTGTAACTAATATTTTAAATTTTGTTACAATAATAATTAATTCGTTACTATAACTGTAAGTATTTATAACAACACTAATGTTATGTTACAAATAGAAAACTTTTCTCACAATAAGTATCAATTGTAACCACATCATGAAAGTTTTTTGTGACAAAGACATTGTCCTTACTAATAGTAATATTTTATTATTAAAGTTTTGTTACAAAAAATACATCATATTTTATTTTCAATTTTTGTACTATTTTATTATCAAAGTTTTGAATTATTATTACTTTTGAATAAAATAAATAAAAAAATTTGTATGCGCGCGACAGTACCCCGCCTCGATAGTGCTCTAACGTGACGACAATACTCCAATAGCTCACAAACATCCGTGCACAGCTGTCGCAGATATGTGGTACTATTGCGACATGTATTTTTGCCCGTATGAGATTTTTTATAAATCTTTAACTTTTTATAAAAGTTTTTCTGCCTCTCTGCCATGCAGCTTTTTCTCTCTCTCTCTCACATGAATGAATGAAATATAAGAATGAAAATTTCCCTCCATAAAATTTTGAACAAAACAAAACTAAAAATTAAAAATATATTAAATATAAAAATGAATGCAAATTAATATGACATTAATTTTTTAATATAATTTTGGAATTAAAATAAAATCACGCACGAACCCGCATGCATGCAAATGCACTCTCGCGCGCACGCAAATGCACTCTCGCGTGCACGCAAATGCACTCTCACGCGCACGCAAATGCACTCTCGCGCGCAAACAAATGCACTCTAGTTCGCGTAGTTTTCCTTTTTTTGCTTGAGAGCTAGCGCGTATTGCATGTGTCGGGGCTCAAACACAGACACATGCACACACACAAACACGGACAACCAAACACACAAACATCCATTTGCGAGCTGTAGCAATGTCTTTCACGTACGGCCGCCGCCGTTGTCTCCCCTCTCTTCGACGGTCGCCGCCGCCGTCGCCTCTCTCTTCCACGGGCGCCGCCATCGTCATTCTCTTTCTCGGCCGTCGCCACGCGCCGTTCTCTTCCTCTAGTTTATTAAGTTTTGTCTATTTCCTTCCCTCTCACATTAATGAAATATATGGAGGGAAATTTCCCTCCATAAAATTTTGCACAAAACAAATCAAAAAATTTAAAACATATTAATATAATTTTTGATTAAAAATAACGATCGCGCACTGGCCCCGCATGCACACATTTTTTTTCATTGTGCGCAGGGGTGAAATAATTGTACCCTTCGAGCGCCCATTTTTCGCTCGAGCACGTGCTTTTCACTCGGATGCGCGTTTTATTTCCTGAGCACACATTTTTTTCAGTCGCGTGTATTGCACTAGCTTTATCTTTTTTGCTCGGGAGCATAAATAAATTTGTCAGCGCACACGTTTTTTGCTCGGGAGCTAGCGTTTTAATAAAAATATATGTCATATATATATATATATTGATTGATGGATGACACGGGCTTTAATGAAAATAAATATGTAATGAAATTCATAAATACATGTCAAATCAATTCATAAATACAACGCGTTGTTCAATAAAATTTACTTTTTAAATAAGATTTATGTTTTTTTAAAAAATAAGAATTACCCCCGCTCAATTTTGTCCGCTCTTAGGAGCTCGATCAACTGACAGTGCACATGATGCCCATGTTCCCCGCTCGACAATACCCCCGCCTCGACATTGCCCGACAGTGCACACGAGCTTTATATATGCACTGTTAGTTTGGGCGGAGGTACCGTCACTGTCGGAGTATTAATGTTAATTTAATTAATTATTATAGTAATTAATAATAAATTTCATTCAGTTATATATATAACCACCCACATAGACATAGAAACACACAAAATCACACACACACACACAGACACAAACAAACATGTACACAGATACACATAGAGACACACACACACATACACAAGCACAGAGAGAGAGAGAGAGAGAGAAAGATACAGACACACACACACACACACATGCATACACATACACATACACGCATAGACACATGGACCCATAGACACACACAAAGACACACAAACACACACAAACACACACATAAACGCGTACAGACACACATACATAATCACACACACGCACACAACACAAACACACATAGACACACAGTCATACAAACACATACTTACAGACACACAGACAAACATACAGACACGCATAGACACACACATACAATCACACACACACACACACACACACAGACAAACATACAGACGCGCATAGACACACACATACAATCACACACACACACACATTCAAACAAACACAGACACACGCACACACAAACAAACACAGACACAGACACAGACACAGACACAGACACACACACATACACACACACACACACACACACACACACACACACACACACACACACACACACACACACACACACACACACACACACACACACACACACACACACACACACACACACACACACACACACACACACACACACACACACACACACACACACACACACACACACACACACACACACACACACACACACACACACACACACACACACACACACACACACACACACACACACACACATAGAGAGAGAGATACAGACACAGACACATACACACACATAGATACACACATGCGCGCGCGCATACACATACATATACACACACATACACACATTGACACATAGACATACACACATGGACACATAGACACACACAGACACACAGACACACAGACACACAGACACACACATATACACACGTACACACAGTCATACAAACATATACTTACAGACACACAAACACATATACAGACACGCATAGACACACACACATACAAACCCATACAAACACATACAAACACACACACACGCACGCACACACACACACTTACAATCACACACATGGTCTCCCAGGAGAGAGTTTTCGCCCGGCCACGCATTTTGACTCCGCACTCATTTTTCACCCGGGCGCGGTTTCGCATGCGCACACTTTTTTGTTCGGGAGCACAATTTCGCCCACGCACACATTTTTCGCTTGAGAACATCTTGTACCAAAGCACATTTTCTCGGGATCGCATTTTTTTGTCTCGAGCATGGAAATCTATCCAATAAATTTAGCTAATTAGAAGCAAAATATTGCTTTCAAAATTTTGTTTATAATTATTTAAGGCAAAAATATATGTGGAGGGAAAATTTATTTCCCTCCAAAAATTTCATTTCTCTCAGAATTTTTAATTCTTTTATCCTACTTCGCCATAAATATTCACATTTATCGCGATCTGCTCCTGACCCTCTACCCACACTTTCCCTTAGGTCATCGCGATCTCCTCATGCCGCCGCTTCAGGGATCTCCTCATGTTGCCGCTTCAGCAATCTCCTCACGACGCCGCTTCCGCATACTCTTCAGCGTCGATGCCCGCCTCCTTCTTCCCTACGGATCGTACAAACTCCTCTCCCGCTGCCACTTCTCGAAAGCTATGTTAGGGATTCGCCTCCGATGCCTGTACCTCACTCCACACAGCAATACACCTTCGCGATCGACGACACCGACCTCCTTCCTTGCTCCAGATGGCGACGCAGAAGGTGTATTGCTGTGTGGAGTGAACCCTGATTTTTTGTTACACTACTTTTGTTTCATTTTTCTTCCAGTTTCGTCCGGGAGGAACCCTGATCTTCCAATCTGTAAGTCGTCTTCTTTTTTATGGATTTGTCTCAGATCTCCCCCAGCTATTCATCTTAATATCTGCTTTATTATCTTCCTCTCCTAGCTTAAATCCAGCTTTTTTGGGTCTGTGTGGATTTTTAATTAGACATTTCTCTGGTTTCAGAATCAACCAATGGCGCCGGAAAGATGCAATCTTGGCAAAGACGAGGCTGAGATGCTAAAGCCCCCATCTTCTTCTTCTTCTTCCTCTCCAATAAATCATTCTCAACCAACACCGGAATCCCCATCTTGTTTACCGGTTGAACCTCATGGGGTTGTTCAAGATCAAAGAGCCAAAAAACCAGAAACTTTAACGGTTGCCATTAAAATACCCTCCCTGTCAAAGATAAAGGGGGGATCTCGGTCGTCGGCTCAATTTGGCAACCGATGCTTGATTTGCCAGAAAAGGACAACCCTGGCAGGATTCCGGTGCCGCTGCGGTGACCTGTTCTGCGCTTTTCACCGCTACACAGACAGGCACAATTGCTCGTTTGATTACAAGGCTGCGGGGAGGGAGGAGATCTCCAAGGCAAATCCGTTGGTGAGGGCTGCTAAGATCATCAAAATCTGAGGTATATGACTTGTGTTTCTACTTAATTTTTAGTCTTTTCTTTCTTTCTTGAAAATGGTGTTCTATGTCCAGTTATTTATGAACTGTTTCAATAACTTGTGGTAAGAGTTTCTCCATTGTTATCTTCAAAACCATGTTCATGTGGATTGAATTGAGTTTCACCCATGATAAAAGAGACCAAAATTCAGTTGTTTCTTGGCATTTTGATAATTTTCTCTTCCTTTGGGTAGCATTCTAAGAATTTTCAATGTCAAATGAAATGTCCCTGACCAGCAGAAAAATGTAGGGCTTCTTAATTCTTCAGAGTAGCATTAGATACAGTAAGGTGATCTTATTGTCTAATTCATTGCTTTTTACCCCTTTTAAGCATGTTTCAAGTTAATTCTTATTTTAACCGTATATTTAGTGGCCATTGATTTCTTGTACAATCACATTGCTAAGATTTTCAGGTTTACTTGAGTCCAACAAAACCATGCTTTTGAGAAAAGTATTTGTTGTTTGATATTAAATGTACTTCAAAGAGGTCAACGAGCCTTTGAGGTTCCCTTCTTGCTACTCTGGAAGAGCCACTACCAGGTTGTAGGAATGAATAATTGAAGATGGAAAAAAACAAGAGGCTTGACCAAATACTTTGAGTTATTTGGTTTGATATGGTCCCCTCTTCGTGAGCTTCCTAGGTGTTCTTCAAGTTTAACTTGTAATTTAACACCCCCAACCCATCACCAATAGTATCAATCATCCCAAGTCATGAAGAACTTTTATGAGAAGGTTATTACGAGATAATACTTTGGAATACATATATTCCATTTGAGAAGGAATTAAATGAGTAGAAAGGACCATATATTATTTCTTGTGAAATTTTACTATCAAATTTATACTTGGATTTCATGAAATATTGGACTAGAAACAATTTGCAAGCGCCAATGTTTATATTTTTATAGCAAAGATGGAAACAACTAAGCGGGAATAAGATAGAGGTGTGCTATAGATGAAGCCATGAAAAATTGCTATATACAATCTTTAGAAATAAAGCAAAGGTAAAACTTCTTGGCACACATCTCAGCAAGGATGCTTGTGAATGCATGTGAGATTTTGACATAGATTTTTTGTGTTTTGTTTTTTCAAGATATTAGTATGATAAGGAGTTTTTAACATCAAAACTATTGCAAATTTCAGTCATAGTGGGTTGTAAATGATAGCAGAACTCTAACCTTATGATCATGGTCTTGTCCAGGAGTTGTTAGGTTTAGTTTAGTTTTCTTATTAACTATGTTGTTTACTTTTTGTCATTATTTTTTGTATACAAGTTCAGCTGCTTATTCAACTATCTTATCCAATGCTTATGCATTGTAATGATCAAATGAACTATTTATGTATTAAACTTCATCTAAGTATTAGTTTTAAACCTTTATGCCTTGTATAGCTTACACATTTTCACATCACACCCATGAATCCTCTTTATATTATCTTTTTGCCCCCTTTAAAGTGTTGCTGCCCCCTTTAATAATTGCTCTCTTTTATTTCTTTGGTGCATTTGAATTCATTTTGGTCTAGTCATTGGTTTATGTTTGATGGTTTCTTATAGTCACTAATGCCTAAGTACATCATGTATTTCCTTATAGTTTCAATCCATGTCTTTTTTATAAATAAAATTGTTGCTGCGAGTTTGCTGCAGCAAACTGCAGCTGTGGGTATGCTGCAGCTGCAGCAAACTGCAGCAGCGGGTTTGCTGCAGCTGCAACAAACTACAGCAGCAGGTTTGCTATGGGTTTGCTTAGGATTGCACTAGAACATGCAAAAAAATGGGAATGTGGAACATCACTTAGCATTTCAGTCTGCAAGCATGAAGAGGAGTTATTCAGTTATCTGATTTGGTTGAACTTATGTAGAATCTAAAATTTCAGTAGTTTACTGCAGCAGCGAGTTTGCTGCAGCTGCAACAAACTCTTTGGTGTGAGTGTTGTATGTGCATTTGTGCTGAGTGTTATGTGTGTAGTTGTGTTGTGTATGCAACTGTAAGGGATGTGTGTGCAGTTGTGTTGAGTGCAGTGTTGTGAAGTGCGTGTTATTTTTTGTGCAGTGAGTGTTTTGTGCAGAGTGTATTGTGTTGGGAGTGAGTAGTGTAGTGTGTTGTGCAGAAAGTAATGAAATATGCTCTTCCCTTGGAGCTGCAGTTTGTCGCAACTGCAGCAAACTAGAAGCAAGCAGTTTGCTGCATCAAACTGCAGCTGCCAATTTGCTGCATTGTAGCAGGTGCCAGTTTGCTACATTGCTGTAGCTGCCAATGTGTAGTGTTTTGTAGTGAGTGTGCTGTGCTGTGAGTGAGTAGTACGCTGTGTTGTATAGTGAGTAGTACGATGTGTTGTGCAGTGTTATGTTGTGTAATGAGTAGTGAGTGTGCAGTGAGTGTGTAGTGATTTGCAGTGCAATGAGTGTTATGTTGTGCAGTGAGTGTGTTGGGCAGAGTGTGGTGTGTAGTGACTGAGTGGTAGGCTGTGTTGTGCAGTGATTGTGTTGTGCAGTGAGTAGTGTTGTGCAGTGAGTGTTGAGCTGTGTTGTGCAGTGAGTTTTGTTGTGTAGTGAGTATGTTGTACTGCAGTGAGTGTGTTGTGCTAGATCATAAAATGCTAATGTATTATACTACAGTGAGCTGTGTTCTTCAATTTCTTATTAAAACTGCTAACGTACTAGATCATAAAATATAACTATCATTGTATTACTCAAATGAACTTGCATGTTTAGGGTTCTTCAACTGCTTATTCAAATATCTTATCCAATGCTTATGTATTGTAATGATCAAATGAACTATTTATGTATTAAACTTCATCTAAGTATTAGTTGTAAACCTTTATGCCTTGTAAAGCTTACACACTTTCACATCACACCCACGAATCCTCTTTATATTATCTTTTTGCCCCCTTTAAAATGTTGCTGTCCCCTTTAATAATTGCTCTCTTTTTTTTCTAGGGAGTTGGAGCTTGGAGCGAAAAGTGATGGAAGAAGATGCATTAGTCAGAAAGCGTAGAAGTTGATGTGTTTTGTAAAACATCTTGAACTTATTGTTGTTATGTAGTATTATTTTGTTATAGATGAGATGACACTTAGCTTGTACTATATCTAGCTACTGCAAGTATTTCAAATTTAATATTTATAATGTGTTTTCTTTTTATTAATTTGGCATATTTTTTCCTTCCCGTACTTTTTTAAAATTTTAAATATGAAAAGTATATTAGTTTTTAAAACCTATAATGATTTCTATTATTAAATATTTTAATTACAAATAATTAATAAATAGAAAATATTATTACATAATATAAAACTATATTATACTTTAAATAATATTTCATATTTATAATAAAATCATGCTTACCCATCTAAATTAGGAATTGAAAATTTAATAATATAAATGAATTTTTTGGGTAAGGAAGGTATATAACAATTGTAACGAAATAATTATTGTTATGTTATAACAATTGTAACAAAATCAAACATTTGTAAGCAAATATTTATATCTTTGATATATAAATATAATTTCTTTAGTGGGGAAGAAGTCAAACATTTGTAATGAAATATTTGTTACAATAACTCATCTTATTGTGAGGAAGTAATGTTTGTCACAAATAAATTATTTGTAACGACAAACAAAAATTCGTTACAAGAACTTCTAGCGTCGAGCCTTAGGTAACGGTTGTCACATAAAGTAAATTTCATTACAAAAACTTTGTGTAACAATATTAGTTACATTTTGTAGCATTTTTAGTCCTTACTAAAAGTGTAATTTGTTGTAGTGATTGGTGGCCAAAGTCTCATTAGAAAAATAAAATTTTAAGCGGTGTCCGTCCACTTTAAAGGAGCCGAGTTCCGGATGGGAGGTAAGAACGGTCCCGTATGGCCAAACCTCTTTGACAACAAAGGGGTCAGACCATCGGGACTTTTATTTACCAGGAAAAAGACGAATGTGTGAGTTGTAAAGATGGATGAGATTGCCCGGTGAAAAACTTTTTGGAAATGTTATATTTTTATCATGATAGAACTTTGAGCGCTTCTTATAAAATTTATTATTTTTATAGGCGTTAGCATGCTATTCATCTAGTTAATTCAGTTGGAATTTTCTTTGCTCGGAGGCCAAAGTAGAATTAAGGTTAAGGAATTTTAGCGCCCAATAAGCGCGGTGCTCTAATTCTATCGGAAGGTGGCACACCTGTTGGCACAAAAATTGTACCTCTAATACTCACACTCGAGAAAGAGAGAGATGGGGGGAAACTGTAGAGTGCAGGTTACTCAGGACGAAGAATGCCAGAGAAGATCTTCCAGGGAAAAAACTGCTCTTATTGATCTCCAAAAAGGGGTTACAGAAGTGGGGTCTAAAACAGGTAAGGGTGAGAGGTAGAAAATTGATAGAATCCGAGACCGCTTGCACAGGTTGCAAGCTCGAGGCTCGAAGCAAAAGTCCATTTCCTGGTACCCTTACCCCCTATTTATATATGTGGAGGCTGCCCAAATGGGCAGATCCAAAAATTACAGGCAGCCCGGAGTACAGGAGAACCAGCGTAGAAACATGGGGTGCAAATAACAAAAAGAAGAAAAACCTCAGACCGTGCGGTCTGGCGATATCCCTGGATCCTGGCCGCCTATGCATTAGAAGGATTGCTAGAGACGAGATAGGCTGTCTGGGCGATCCCCTAGAATTGAGACCGCCAGAACAGACCATTCTGACTAGAAAAGAGAGGTCGCGGGCTTCTGGGTAAACATGATCCCCACACATTTTCAAGTTGCACTGGGACTTCAGAAATGTTCGCTTTGATCGCTGACATCATGACCTCCATAAATGCTAGTGAAACTATAAATATAGCTTCAAGGCTTCAGAATCCAGAACCTTCTGGAAAGAACTGAAAGCTTGTTCTTGAAGCGGTCACCATTTCTTATATTGGAGCGAACTCTTAGATGGCAAGTGTTGTTTATTGGGTGTCTACTTTATCACCTAGAGGGGGGGGGGGGGGTGAATAGGTTTTTCAAATTATATTATCCCCTTGTAGGTGTTCTTGATTCTTGATTAGCAGATATGTAAAGTAAAGAACAAACCACAGAAAAACACACAACGATCTATAGAGGTTCCTCAAGACCGGGTGTCTTGAGTAGTCCTCTCTCACTATGCGACTACCCGGCAGTGTGCTAGAGTCAGCTAATGCCGCAAAAAACTTCAGGCCCTCAAGCCTTACAACACGGACCTGCAAGTCCTAACAGCCTAGGCCCGAAAGCCCCTACTGCCCCCGATCCCGCAAGCTCGACACTCAGGCCCTCAAGCCCTACCACACGGACCCGCAAGTCCCAACAGCCTAGGCCCGCAAGCCCCTACTGCCCCCGAGCCCTCAAGCTCGACAGATCGCACCCGCAAGTGCACTGCCCTGGCCCTCAAGCCTCACAACTCTCTAGACCTCAAGCTAGACAAATTGGCCCGCAAGCCTTACAAGAAATAACGGTAAATAAAACTGCTCCTTCTGCCTGATGGTGATTGGAAACTTAGCCTGATGGAGATCGGCTTCTTGCGATTGAAGAAGATTTTTCTGATTCAGATCTTTGATAGCGCAGTTCTTCTTCAATCTCTACTTTTTGCCTGATGTTGAACGGCGACTTCTCAGTCAGTGAAGATGACTGATTCTTTTGAGAACGCTTGAATCTTGTTCTCTTTCTTCTCCGCTGAATATACTGTTCTATTGAAGAGCGGCGGGATTCTTTTCCTCGTTCTTTTTCTTGCACAGCAAGCTTCTTTTTATTTTGATCGATCGATTGATTCCGTGTTAGGGCAACCTCTTATCTCTTTTATAAGACTGCGAGGTCCCCAACGGTCTTCTGAAAAAGCGCCTTAAGTGTCAGACGCTCCCTTACTTAAGAGCACGCGCTGATTAGACAATCAGGCGGCGACATTAAATGCTAACAGCGCGTCCGTAAGATTTTGAATTCTGTCTTAAAGATATTTGCATCATTACAACGACAAGCTATCTCTTACTATGTCGTCGCAATCTTTCTTCTTGCATCATGTTGTCGTGATCATATTGTTTTCTTGACGACATGCGTTCTTTACGACGATGTTTGTTCTTTCTCGACGACACGACCACTTTGGTGAAGTCGACGATACTGCGTCTTCTCTGCGTTCGACGAATAGCATTCTGCGATCGATGAACTTGCCATCCTTCGTTCGACGATCTTCCCGAGTCTCAGCGGTCGACGATCTTCCTTCCGAGTTTGACGATCTTGCTTCTGCGCTCGACAAACATGCCAAATCTCAGCGGTCGTCGATCTTCCTTCTGAGCTCGACGATCTTCCTTCTGCACTCGACGAACACGCCATTATCAGCTGTTTCTTTTATCTCGTCTCAGCGGACGACAAACACTTTGCTTCTCAGCGGTTGCTTTGCTCATCATCACGACGACAGACATACTTTGTCGACGACATCTCCTATCCTTCTCGACGATATAGTACTTTGTAAAGTCATTAAAGTATATGACATATTGTCGATCTCTGCAAGCATAAATTAGATGGAATGTTAAATACAACTTGCATTTATCATTGAGCTGAGCACTTCTTCAAATCAGGAACATTGCAGGGCACTGTTCCCAACAATCTCCCCCTATTTGAAGAAGTCATAACCCACTCAATGATAAATGCCATTCACAAAGTAGACTCTAACATTTGAGTAGATAAACATGTAAGGATGACATTTTAGCAAAATTGAGTAAACACAGAATCTTGACCATTTTATAAATAGTGTCAAATGTTTTCAAAAGTTTTGACATTTCTACATGTTGGAACACAGTTCAACCCTATTACTGATTTGGGCTAGGATGTCTATTTCCAGGTATAGGATCTGTTTTGACCCAACATGTATAGTATAAGGGTCATAGGCTAAGTCTAGAAGAAATCTGAAAATTAGCTAAGTCAGGGTGTTCGACGAACTTCTAGTTCGTTCGACGAATTCAAGTTTCCGTTCGAAGAACTTGGTTCAACGAACGTCAAAGTTCTGTTCGACGAAAGTTTCTGTTTATTCGACGAACTTCCCAGGTTAAGTTCGACGAACTTCCCTTCAGATCGACGAACTTCTTCAGAGTCTCTATATTCGGTGACCTCTTCTATTCAGAGTATTATTTTGGAGTTATCCTCAGGATTTCTTATGAAGGCTGACAGCTGTTCTTATTAAAATATCAGTCAGTTATTGCAGTATTCTCTATCAAAGATTTTATGACCGTTGCTGCATTAATTAAGGGCTGCATGCAGATTATTTTATAAGGCAGATTGCAAGTTTCAAGGAATTGAATATATTGGTATTCCAGAGAAATACTTCCTTTTTGTCTCCTTCCTTTCCAGCCCTGTTTGAAATTTTAAAGAGGATCAACTCTCTCCCGTGAAGAGATTATCATTGCTATTTATACTAGAGAGAGACACAGATAAAAATATAAGATTTGTGCTACTCAGTTTTCATTCCTCAAGAAGAACTCTCTCTATTTCACTCTAAAGATCTTCGTCTTCTCCAGACACCTACTCTTAATCTCTAGAAATCATCTGCATCATTTTTCCTCTAGAGAACTTGTGCTGGAGATATTCTGAAGATCAAGAAGACCTACACCCTGAGCAGATTTTCTCTCCTGTTTACTTACTCTTGCTCACAGGGGGAGATCTGACAATTTCAACAATCCACTAGTCTTCTCTGTTGTTAGAGAAAAGAGAAGACATCATCGTCTTTATTTTACTGTTATTCTATAATTGTGTACAGGGTTCTAACTCCCTTTAAAAGTTAAATTGTGGTTTAGAGTACCTGATCAAAAGCTCTGTGGTGAAGGCTCACCTGATCAAAAAGCCTTAGTGGATTTCCTACCAGGGTGGTAGAAGAGTAGATGTACCCAAGTTGTGGGGAACTACTATAGATCCTTGTGTCTTCTGTGCTTGCCTTTATTATTTGTTTGTGCTGTGTGTGCTGTGTTTTAGTTTGTGTTTATACCCGTGCTGCACTTACTCACACATATACTAAATAACTAAAATTGTTTTATACAGATTTCTTCAAGCTAAGAAAGATTATTCTAAAATACTCTATTCACCCCCCCCTCTAGAGTAATCTTGATCTATCCCCACTTTCAATTGGTATCAGAGGTTGGGTTGGTTGTTACAGGCTAACACCTGGACCAACAGATCTGATAGATCTAGACTACTTTAAATGTTTTTGTCTATTAAAGCCATGGCACAGAACAAAGAATATTCAAGCACAAGACCTCCTATGTGCAATCTGAACAAGTTTTCACTATGGCAAGCAAGGATCAAACTTTACATGAATTCTATTGATGAAGAAATTTTTAATTCTATTTTGACAGGACCTCCAACTGCACCAACCTCAACAACAAACACAAACACAACGGCTGTCCCTCCTCCAGAATGGACAGAAGCACAAAAGAAACAGAAAACTGCTGATGCAAAGGCCATGAATATTTTAGTACAAACCATGACTGATGACATATTTCAAAAAGTGGTTGACTGTACCTCTACTAAAGAAATTTGGGACTCCCTCACAAGAATGGTGGCAGGATCAGCAGATGAGAGAAAGGACAGAAGATCATATTTGATCTCCCAGTATGAGAATTTCAAAAAGGGAGAATCAGAGACTGTTGCAGAGATGTACAATCGACTCAGCCTCATCATCAATGAGTTAAGAACCCTTGAAAAAGTGATCACAGTCACTGAAGTTAATGACAAAATCCTGATGTGCTTTCCCAGCTCTTGGGACACAAGAATCTGGCCAATTAAAGATGCCAGAGGGCTAAATGAGATTACAACTGAGAATCTTCTTGGAAAGCTCAAATCCTATGAGCAGCTGCTAAAGAGCAGAGAAGCAGAAGCCTCTCCTTCTTCATCCTCAAAGAAAGAGAAAAGCATTGCCTTTCAGGCAACAGAGGAAGAAAAGAAGACTGGTGATCAGGAGATGCTGAGTCTCCTAGCAAAGAGATTTTACAAGATGGCAAGGAAGGACTTTAGAAGAAAACCCAACAGGCACAATGAAAAGCCAAGGTATGATAAAACTCCATCTAAAGAAATAATATGTTTTGGGTGCAGGAAGCCTGGACACATCCTCACTGAGTGTCCAGAAGCTCACAAGAAAAGTAGGAGAAAAGAGTAGGAACACTCCAGCAAACACTCATCAAAAGGCCACAAGAAAAGAGAAAAAGGCTTTGTTGCTGAAACCTGGAGTGACACTGAATCTGAGTCATCCTCCAGCTCCAGTGATGAGGAGAAGGAAGCAGAAGACAAGGAATTCTGCATGATGGCAATCAATGCCTCCTCATCAAATGACAACTCAGATGATGAATTGGAAGCTAATGAGGATGAGGTAATTTCTAGTTTTGATTTTCATTCAGAACAATTTAAAGATGATTTTAAACAATTGTGTAAAGATATGATCAGATCAGAGAAAGAAATTATTTCTCTGAGAGACAAGTTAGCTAAGATGGATGGAATATCCACTGAAAACACTAACCTCAAAAATGAGCTAAGAATTCCAGGGAACAAGTGAGTTCTCTAGAAACACAGCTAACTGAGGCCAAGCAGCTAGAGAACTCTCTAAATGGGAGAAGTCTCAAGCTGATGGACATCACAAGCACAGTGAATGCCAGGATGACTGGCAAACTGGGCTTGGGGGCATCATCTAATCAACCTCTTCTTTTGAAGAAGAATATGTTATCTACCCCAGTAAAATTTGTATCTGCAAGAAGGAAGGAAGCTATACAAGACACAGAAAAAATTCCTGAAATAAATATTGCACAAGCAAGTTCGTCGAACGGCGATCGACGAAAACCAAGGCCTGAATCTAAACAGCAAACCTACTGCAGACAGGGCTCGACGAATGCCACATCTTTCGTCGAACCAGGTAGACAAACACAACAAAGTTCGTCGAACGCAAACTTTACTAAGAACAGACAATATACATCCTCTTCTAAAATGAAGAATTCATTTAGTGATTGGATTATCCCTCCTAGAAGATATCACCCTCTAGGTTATCATAGTCAACCTGTTGTCTCATATATTTCTGCATTTCAAGGTTACAAAAAGCAACCCAAGGTAACCTGGGTTAAGAATACCTAACCTCCTTTCTATTGCAGAAAAAGAACTGTCCTACCACAGAGGAACAGTGGTACTTGGACAGTGGATGCTCAAAACATATGACAGGAATAAGAGCCAAATTAATCAACTATAAGGCAAAGCTTGGACCAAGAGTGATTTTTGGAGATTCCAATTGGGGACAGACAGAAGGCTATGGATCAGTCCAGATTGGGACAATCACATTCAAAAAGGTAGCCTATGTAAGTGGACTCAAACATAACCTCATCAGCATAAGTCAACTATGTGATGAAGGATATCAGGTATGCTTCAACCAATCTAGATGTATTATCTTCTCAGAAAATAATACTGTTATTTTAGGAAATAGACAAGGTAATGTTTATTTAGTAGACTTTGATTCAGCCAAACCTGAAATCTGCTTGTTTAACCAAGTCAGTAAAAATACTGATTTGTGGCATAGGAGACTAGGTCATGTAAACCATAGGACCCTAGCCAAATTATCAAAGGGCAATCTTGTCAGGGGACTACCTTCTGGATCATACAAGAAGGAAAGCCTTTGCAGGGCATGTCAATTGGGAAAGCAGACTAAGAGCAGCTTTAAGTCACTATCTAAGAGTGTTTCTCCTAGGTTTTTGTATTTACTGCACTTAGACCTTTTTGGACCCCTTCCCATACACAGTTTGGGAGGTAAGTCTTTCACCCTAGTTATTGTTGATGACTTCTCTAGATTTAGTTGGGTATTCTTTCTGAGAAGCAAGTCAGATAATTTCAAAGTTCTTACAGACTTTCTCAGGAGCATCAAGATTGAGTATTCTACTCAGATTGCATTGATCAGAAGTGATCATGGCACTGAGTTTGAATCTCTTCTGATGAGAGAATTCTGTGAGAAGGAAGGTATCAGGCAGTGCTTTTCAGCTCCTAGAACTCCTCAACAAAATGGGGTAGCTGAAAGGAAAAATAGAACACTAATTGAATCTGGAAGAACATTGCTTGCAGATGCTGGTTTGCCCCAATCCTTCTGGGCTGAGGCTGTCAGCACAGCAAACTATGTCTTAAACAGAAGTTTAATTCATAACAAAAGGGGAAGACACCTTATGAACTGCTTAAAGGGAAGAAGCCTAGAGTAGATTACTTTAGGATCTTTGGCTGTAAGTGCTTCATTCATAAAAATGACAAGAAGCACCTAGGGAAATTTGAAGCAAAAGCCTCAGATGGCATTTTCCTTGGTTATTCAGTTAGTAGTAAAGCTTACAGAGTATTTAACAAATCTTCTTTTAAAATAGAAGAATCTATTCATGTATCTTTTGATGAAACTAGCTTGAGCTTCAAGGAGAGAAATATCTCTACCTCACAAGATGCACAGGTACCAATTCTCTGTGAGAAGTTAGATAATCTAACTATACAGAAAGAGGATCTAATAAATCCTTCTCAATTACCTAATGAGGACAGTGAAGAAGAATGTCCTGATGCACCAACATTGGATACAACAAATATCCCTACAAATCTTGAAGCTATTAATGCTGAAGTTCAGGAGGACATAGAAATTCCTCATAGAGAAAATGAACAAGCTCAAGGAGAAGTTATATTTCCTACTGATTATGTCAACATAAGAGATCACCCTAGATCTCAAGTAATTGGTGACATCTCAGTGGGTGTGCAAACAAGAAATCAACTAAATCAAAATAATTTGCACACCTGTTTCCTCTCTCAAATTGAACCTCAATCCATCAAAGATGCAGAGCAAGATCCCAACTGGATTACTGCTATGCAAGAGGAATTAAATCAATTTGAAAGGAACAAAGTATGGAAACTTGTTCCAAGACCCAAGAATCATCCAGTAATTGGCACTAAATGGGTATTCAGAAATAAATTGGATGCTCAAGGAGTCATAGTCAGAAATAAGGCAAGACTAGTGGCTCAAGGATACTGCCAAGAGGAAGGCATAGACTATGATCAGACTTTTGCACCTGTAGCAAGACTGGAAGCAATTAGAATATTCCTAGCATTTGCTGCATACAAAAGATTCAAGGTATTTCAAATGGATGTTAAGAGTGCCTTTCTAAATGGAGATATCAAGGAAGAAGTATATGTGGAACAACCACCAGGTTTTGTTTCTCCAACTCAACCCTCTCATGTATTTAGATTACATAAAGCTTTGTATGGTCTCAAACAAGCTCCTAGAGCATGGTATGAGACCCTTACAAACTTTCTTTTGGAAAATAAATTTTCTAGAGGTAAAGTAGACCAAACATTGTTTTTTAGAAATCATAAATCTGAAACCCTATTGGTACAAATATATGTAGATGACATAATATTTGGTTCTACTGACTCTAAGTTATGCAAAAAATTTTCAAATCTAATGCATTCAAAATTTGAAATGAGCAGTATGGGAGAACTGTCTTACTTTCTTGGTTTGCAAGTTAAGCAAACAAAAGAAGGCATCTTTATATCCCAATCTAAATATGCTAAAGAGCTTGTTAAAAGATTTGGGATGTCAGGTGCCTCCCCCATGAAAACTCCCATGCCTTCAAATGCAGCTGTTGGCACTGATGAATCAGGAAAACCTGTTGATCAGAAAGTATATAGAGCCATTGTGGGATCTCTTTTATACTTAACAGCCAGTAGACCAGACATCATGTTTGCCACATGTATTAGTGCTAGGTTTCAGGTAAATCCTAAAGAATCTCACTATATTTTATTAAAAAGGATTTTAAGATATATAAAGGGTTGTCCAGATCTAGGACTCTGGTATCCTACAGAATCAGGATTTGAGTTAACTGGATATTCAGATGCTGATTATGCTGGATGCAGAATAGACAGAAAGAGCACCTCAGGAACTTGTCAGTTCCTTGGAGATAAGCTTGTGTCCTGGTTTTGTAAGAAACAAACCTCTGTGTCTACATCAACTGCAGAAGCTGAATACATAGCAGCTGGCAGTTGCTGTTCACAACTTTTGTGGATACAGAACCAGCTCCTAGACTATGGTTACAATCTAAATAATTCCAAAATCTTTTGTGATAACACCAGTGCAATATCAATAGCACAAAATCCAGTACTCCACAGTAGAACTAAACATATTGAGATCAGACACCACTTTATCAGAGATAATGTGGAGAAGGGAAAAATATGTTTAGACTTCATACCAACTGATTTGCAGAGAGCTGACATCTTCACTAAGCCCTTAGATGAAAAGAAACACCAATTCTTTATAAATCAGCTTGGAATGATAAATGGGGAGTCAATCAAATTAACAAAATTTTCTTTTACCCAACAATTTTTTTAAGGTTCAGAAAATTTGTCAAATTCGCTCGACGAAATATTTCATTCGTCGAACGGGATCGACGAAATATTTCATTCGTCGAACGAGATCGACGAAAGAATTATTTTCTTCTTTTTGCCGCTAACACGTCAAATCCGTTCCGCGAAAACCCTAGTCTTCGCCGAACCCTAATATTTAATCTCTATTCGTCTGGATTCTGTCTTTTGCGCCCTCAAACTCTTCGTCTCCCTCCAGTTCCCTTTGCACTTGATCGTTTTTCCTTCTTTGTAGGAACAATGTCGATCACTGCTGGAATCCTCGCCTCAATAAAGTTCGATACAGGATTCGATATTGATCTGGAATCGTTTGCCCAGTCAGGAGAAGGCTTCACAGACATTCTGAATCTCTTCGAAGACCCGAAGTTGCGTAAGTTTATGACTTGTCGGCCCAAGATTCATACCAATGAGATAAAGGAATGGGCATTCACTTCTGAGATTCACAATGGCACAGAAATTACAGGAAAGGTGTCAGGGAATGAAATTGTTCTAAGTGCTGCCGTTTTGTCTGAGATATTTGAATTTGAAAATGGAGATGATGATTTAGAACTCACTGAGGAAGAGTTCAATTTGATGCTGGACAGGATGGGGTACTCTGGGAGTAACCCTAAACATCTTCTGAAACGTGATTTTTCAGTGGAATACACCTTCCTGGCAGATGTTGTGGGAAAGGTTCTGATGGGGAAAAGCTCAGCACATGACTACATAACCAGGCAGCAATTTCTAGTCATGAGTGCTTTGATTGAGAAAAAGCATATCAATTGGGGTCTGACTCTATTTGATTCCATCAAAAAGAAAGTGACCTCAAGAAATGTAGGCTATGGAAGGATTCTGGGAATCTTTCTTCAGGCCAAGTGTCCATCCCTCTCAGTTTCTACTGCTGTTGGCATTAATGCCTCAAAGAAACCGACTCCCCTTCTTTTCAAGAAGTGGGATAGGACATTCAAGAAGAAATTGGCTCCTGAGACTCCATCAGTTCAAGCCTCTGAGAACACCAGGGCTAAAATAGCCACTCTCTCACCCAGATTCCTCCCCCTCCTCCAGAAAATGAAAATCTCTCCAATTCTCCTCCTCCTCCAGAAAACCTCCCCATTTCCACTCAATCTCATAATTCTCCTCCTCATAACTCTCCTCCTCCTCCTCAAGACTCTCTTCTTCCAGACCTCTTTCAGGATGAAATCCCATCATATTTCACTCCTCCTCCTCCATCCACTTCTTGTGCTCATACCACATCTTCCATCCCTTCTTCCTCCTCTTCTCACCCAATTCCAGATGTACTATTTGTGGATATCTCTCAGATAGCCACCCAGGTGTTTGGTCTCATAACTCCTAAATTACAAGAGCTTATTGATCAAAGTCTGGTCCCAGTACATTCTAAGCTTGATCTCATTCTCTCCCATCTTGCCTCTCTCTCCTCTTCCTCTTTCCCTTCATCTGAGGGCCCAGACTCTAGGCTCCCAGAGTCTAGGCAGGGGGAGATGTTCCAGGATGAAGCTCTAGAGGCAGTAGTTCCTGAAGAGCAAGGGTCAGACCTACCTGATGTCTGCTCATCCCTGGTCTCCCTGGCTCAAAGCACAGAAGGTGCTCCTCCTCCTCCAGAAGTTCTTCTCAGCAGCTCTCTCATATACACCCCTCTAGTGAATCAGATTCTGCAGCTTAACAATCAGTCCCTCTGCTCACTCCCATCATACAAGGAATCAGCTGAAGATCTCTCCAAGGCAATTGTCTGTTATTCCCCAGACTTGGATGCCAGGCATGGAAATTTGCTAGTCTCTCCAGCTCCAGATCCAGTTATCTCTAAGGCAGATCAGGAACCTACTGCTCCTGAACAGACTATTCTTGATGAACAGATGCCTGATGACTCTGCCTCTGTTCTCTCCTCTTCTTCTGAGCCTGCTGCTGCCACTGCTGCTGCTACTGTCAAGAATATTGATTTAGAGAAAAGAATGATTGAAGCATACAAGGAAATTGATGAAATGTATGAGAATGTGCCTTCATCTTCAAACTCTGATGATGATGATGACAGTGATGATAGTGATGCCAAAGTCAAATCAAGAAAAAGAAAAGCTACATGCAAGAAGCTCCCAGCCCCTTCTAAAAAGCCTGATAAAAATGATATTCCTTATTATGTGCAGAAAAATCTCAAGCCTCATGAAATAACTCAACCTTGGATGCAATTCTCCAAGAATGAGCTGAAGAGAAGGAAGCTTGAAAGAAGATACCAGAAGGATCACCCTGCTGTGTTCAAGAAACCCCCTCCTCCTCCACCTCCTCCAGGTGCAGGTTCTGCAGGAGGACTTTCTTCCACATCCAGGACATCTCAGTCTGATGGCTCCAAGCCATCTAGTCAATCCTCTTCATATAAGAAAGAAAGATCTTCAGACTATCAGGTTTATGAAAGAAAGCATAGCCAATTATCTGAACAAGAAATCAAAAATAAGGAAGCTGAAGATAAAGCTGAAGCAGATAGATTGTACAATATGGCAAGGTTTAGAGAGCATGTTGCTCTTTCTCAGATCAAAAATGCCAAAGAAAAGGGTATAGATACCTCTCATATTTCTACCTTATCTCCCTATAGAGAACAAGAATTTCAACAGTACCAGGTGAAGAAAATGTTCAACACTTCTGCCTACATGAGTCTCCATCCAGAAGCTGTTCTGCCAACTATTGTCAAGAAAGTAACACTGGGTGATGAAGACTGCAAGCTAAGCAGAAGGCAATCTGAAGATACAAGCAGGAAAATAATCTTCAAGAAGCCATCTTCAGAGGACAGGAATCCTTAAAACTCTCTCTCTGGTTAATTGACTCTTAATTATTCTGTGATGATATCTGCTTGTGACAATTGATTTATATCTGCTGAATTTCCTTTCTGACAGATATTTTTATGCATATTTGTGTGAATTGATAAGTGCTATTCATAGGATCCTAACCCAAATAGGGGGAGATTGTTGGAACACAGTTCAACCCTATTACTGATTTGGGCTAGGATGTCTATTTCCAGGTATAGGATCTGTTTTGACCCAACTTGTATAGTATAAGGGTCATAGGCTAAGTCTAGAAGAAATCTGAAAATTAGCTAAGTCAGGGTGTTCGACGAACTTCTAGTTCGTTCGACGAATTCAAGTTTCCGTTCGACGAACTTGGTTCAACGAACGTCAAAGTTCTGTTCGACGAAAGTTTCTGTTTATTCGACGAACTTCCCAGGTTAAGTTCGACGAACTTCCCTTCAGATCGACGAACTTCTTCAGAGTCTCTATATTCGGTGACCTCTTCTATTCAGAGTATTATTTTGGAGTTATCCTCAGGATTTCTTATGAAGGCTGACAGCTGTTCTTATTAAAATATCAGTCAGTTATTGCAGTATTCTCTATCAAAGATTTTATGACTGTTGCTGCATTAATTAAGGGCTGCGTGCAGATTATTTTATAAGGCAGATTGCAAGTTTCAAGGAATTGAATATATTGGTATTCCAGAGAAATCCTTCCTTTTTGTCTCCTTCCTTTCCAGCCCTGTTTGAAATTTTAAAGAGGATCAACTCTCTCCCGTGAAGAGATTATCATTGCTATTTATACTAGAGAGAGACACAGATAAAAATATAAGATTTGTGCTACTCAGTTTTCATTCCTCAAGAAGAACTCTCTCTATTTCACTCTAAAGATCTTCGTCTTCTCCAGACACCTACTCTTAATCTCTAGAAATCATCTGCATCATTTTTCCTCTAGAGAACTTGTGCTGGAGATATTCTGAAGATCAAGAAGACCTACACCCTGAGCAGATTTTCTCTCCTGTTTACTTACTCTTGCTCACAGGGGGAGATCTGACAATTTCAACAATCCACTAGTCTTCTCTGTTGTTAGAGAAAAGAGAAGACATCATCGTCTTTATTTTACTGTTATTCTATAATTGTGTGCAGGGTTCTAACTCCCTTTAAAAGTTAAATTGTGGTTTAGAGTACCTGATCAAAAGCTCTGTGGTGAAGGCTCACCTGATCAAAAAGCCTTAGTGGATTTCCTACCAGGGTGGTAGAAGAGTAGATGTACCCAAGTTGTGGGGAACTACTATAGATCCTTGTGTCTTCTGTGCTTGCCTTTATTATTTGTTTGTGTTGTGTGTGCTGTGTTTTAGTTTGTGTTTATACCTGTGCTGCACTTAGTCACACATATACTAAATAACTAAAATTGTTTTATACAGATTTCTTTAAGCTAAGAAAGATTATTCTAAAATACTCTATTCACCCCCCCTCTAGAGTAATCTTGATCTATCCCCACTTTCAATACCATTTTATAAATAGTGTCAAATGTTTTCAAAAGTTTTGACATTTCTACTGCCCCCGAGCCCGCAAGCTCGCACTCAGGCCCTCAAGCCCTACCACACGGACCCGCAAGTCCCAACAGTCTAGGACCGCAAGCCCCTACTGCCCCCGAGCCCTCAAGCTCGACAGATCGTACCCGCAAGTGCACTGCCCTGGCCCTCAAGCCTCACAGCTCTCTAGACCTCAAGCTAGACAAATTGGCCCGCAAGCCTTACAAGAAATAATGGTAAATAAAACTGCTCCTTCTGCCTGATGGTGATTGGAAACTTAGCCTGATGGAGATCGGCTTCTTGCGATTGAAGAAGATTTTTCTGATTCATATCTTTGATAGCGCAGTTCTTCTTCAATCTCTACTTTTTGCCTGATGTTGAACGGCGACTTCTCAGTCAGTGAAGATGACTGATTCTTTTGAGAACGCTTGAATCTTGTTCTCTTTCTTCTCCGCTGAATATACTGTTCTATTGAAGAGCGGCGGGATTCTTTTCCTCGTTCTTTTTCTTGCACAGCAAGCTTCTTTTTATTTTGATCGATCGATTGATTCCGTGTTAGGGCAACCTCTTATCTCTTTTATAAGACTGCGAGGTCCCCAACGGTCTTCTGAAAAAGCGCCTTAAGTGTCAGACGCTCCCTTACTTAAGAGCACGCGCTGATTAAACAATCAGGCGGCGGCATTAAATGCTAACAGCGCGTCCGTAAGATTTTGAATTCCGTCTTAAAGATATTTGCATCATTACAACGACAAGCTATCTCTTACTATGTCGTCGCAATCTTTCTTCTTGCATCATGTCGTCGTGATCATATTGTTTTCTTGACGACATGCGTTCTTTACGACGATGTTTGTTCTTTCTCGATGACACGACCACTTTGGTGAAGTCGATGATACTGCCTCTTCTCTGCGTTCGACGAATAGCATTCTGCGATCGATGAACTTGCCATCCTTCGTTCGACGATCTTCCCGAGTCTCAGTGGTCGACGATCTTCCTTCCGAGTTCGACGATCTTGCTTCTGCGCTCGACAAACATGCCAAATCTCAGCGGTCGTCGATCTTCCTTCTGAGCTCGACGATCTTCCTTCTGCACTCGACGAACACGCCATTATCAGCTGTTTCTTTTATCTCATCTCAGCGGACGACAAACACTTTGCTTCTCAGCGGTTGCTTTGCTCATCATCACGACGACAGACATACTTTGTCGACGACATCTCCTATCCTTCTCGACGATATAGTACTTTGTAAAGTCATTAAAGTATATGACATATTGTCGATCTCTGCAAGCATAAATTAGATGGAATGTTAAATACAACTTGCATTTATCATTGAGCTGAGCACTTCTTCAAATCAGGAACATTGCAGGGCACTGTTCCCAACAATCTCCCCCTATTTGAAGAAGTCATAACCCACTCAATGATAAATGCCATTCACAAAGTAGACTTTAACATTTGAGTAGATAAACATGTAAGGATGACATTTTAGCAAAATTGAGTAAACATAGAATCTTGACCATTTTATAAATAGTGTCAAATGTTTTCAAAAGTTTTGACATTTCTAAATTTAGCCCCCTTAAGGTTTTAGCCATCTATTTCTCCGGTGCTCTTATATCAGCATCGCCCTTTGCTTTCTTGCTACTGACTTTCTGCTTCTTATCAGCTTGCTCTTCAGTAGGCTCATCATAGTATAGAGGAGGAAGATTCATCGCTTCCCGAATAGCATTTGAGGTCCAGATGGCATGATTATTGCTGGCCTGTATCACTGATTTCTCCCCCTTTATGACTTCTTCAGATATCCCCCTTTGGAGATTCTTCTCAGAGGCCAAAATCTTGTTCTTGAGCATGTGAATTCCTCCTTACAAGTGATTTTTGGTTTCAAGAAGGTGACTGTCTAGATCTTTATTGTGCTGATCTATGCTTTCTGTGATCTCAGTCTTGTGTTCAGTCATCCTTTTGGTGGACGCAATGTAGGCCTTTTCTATGCTGTTGATAGTTAATGATTGATTAGTCCCTAGGTTGGATAAACCTTTGTGAGAACAAGCAATGAGTTCCTGTAGACTTTTCACATTATTTCTTAGAGTTGCTGTTTCAGCAAACAGTTCCCTTCTTAGATTACTGATAGCCGAAGTGACATAGCTTTCCAGTTTTAATCTTTGCTCTTCTAGGAGCATCTTTATTTGAGATAAGAGTAATGGCTCCTCCTGCCTATTCTTTAGAGATGAGTTCTCTTGTTCCTCTCCTTCATTCCCTTCCATTATTGGAGATAGAGATTTGCCTATTGGTGTGTAGCTTGGCTCACCCTCCTTCTCAGGACCTTGCTGATCATTGTCAGTTTCTTGGTTGTCCTCTTGCATTGCTGATTCAGAATAATCAGCATCCTCAGCCCCTATGATCTTTTGGATCACTGTTTCTACTTGAGCAGGGACCTCACTATTTTTCTCCCCCTCATTTTCAGCACTTCTTAGATCTGTTCCTGCAGATGGAGGTGAGCTGTTCCTGCAGATGGAGGTGAACCATTCCTTACCACCTCACTTCCTTCGAAGAGGAATCCTTCCTTCTTTGGCGGTATTTCTTACGTATTCCAGGATGGTTTCAGTACGATCTACTCGTTCACTCTCAGAGGGCGTGGAGAACACGACGGCTTTTTAGGGCTAATGTAGAGAATGTTTTAATTTTTCAAACATTTGATCTTATTTATACTCCCAGTGTTGGAAGTCGAAGTGTCATTTAAATGTCTAATCAACTCGCGTTTAGCTATAGACATTGTGCTTAGGTATAATTAAGAGACCTTTGATGATTAGATATCGTCGTGATGCAGATCTTTCGACGATACCAATCATCATTCCGATGATATGGTTTTTGAAAATTACTTTTATAATATTAGATGAAGATGAGTTTAAATATTACTATGGTTACCTTCACCTTAGCCTCTAAGTCTCCTTGTGCTAGTGGCTCCCCCTCGATGGAATGCCCACTTATCTTTAATTCTAGCTCCCCCTAGATTAGTGCACCTTGGTATGTGATAAGCTTTTCTTAGTCCAGAGCTGAGCCTGGAGCACTTACTGTCCATTAGACTTGTTTGCTTTTTAATGGATAAATGGACTACCCTGCAAGACAGATTTAATATCCCTTAGGAACCCAAGGTGACTTGGGTCCTAGGTTCTTGTTAGCATAATAGGGAATTCTTCTACTATCCTTAGCCCTTCCAGGAGGTCTCACCTTTGCACCAGGCACACTAGGATTGTGCCAACAGTCAATGACAAAGTGTCCCACTTTGCCACAACACCAACACTCATGGATGTTGTACCTTCTTTTCTGAACACTTTTTGAAGTATATTTAGTAGAGAAGGCAACAACATTCTTCCAATCTCTCTTAGTCAAGAGCTGACTAGCTGCTCTAGTATCATCGTTTCTTCTTGACTTTATCTGTTTATCAGCAACAGATGTCAGCTTGGTGGCTGACATGGTGTTGATGACATCAGATATGATCAAGTGAGAGTTGATTATACTGGGGATACTAGTCTGCTTCTTATCTGGGGGTGATTGAGAAGATGTTGCCCCTTTATCCTTGAGAGTGGGGGCTGGGACACCAAAAACAAATGGTCCATGATGGGCCATTTGAATTTCCTCATGGGGAGCCTTTAATGCACTCATCCCCATGCCCTTTCTCTTTCCATATTCAGGAGCATTTTCTTGACTAGTGGTGCTTCTATTCATCCAGTGACCATGGACGCTGTCCTGATCATACCTATTTGAGGGAAGCACTACCTTCTGAAAGGTGGAATGAGGCTCTACTTTAGTTTTGCCCCTTTCTCCATTCCCAACATCTATTGCCCTTTCATTGTAACCCAATCCCCTCCTATTTCTATAGGAGGAGAAGGTGTCAATGATGGGAAGTACAATTTTGGGCTTAGAGAATTGAGCCACCAAGCATCTTTCCTTAAGAAGGTCATTCTTAAGTTTCTTGATAAGTTCTTCCCTTCGGCTTCTTTCATCATAAAGCTTGTCTGTGATTTTGTTGAGCTCATTTGGATCGGTGTACTTGCTGTAGGACATACCCAGTTTCCTATCCGATTCAACCTTTAAAGGTCTGAGAGATTCTAGCTCCCTAGCTTGTTCCTTAACAAGCCTTTTGCTCTTTCTCAGAGCCTCCAAGAGATCACCAAACTGTTCTATTAGATCAGCATGGTTCTTATTGTTGCATGATGAGCAGTCTTCTGCATCATCTTCAGAAGATAAACAATTTTCTAATGCACTCTTGGTCTTCTTAAATAAAACAGGTAGTAAAGGTGGGTGAGTGGTGCATACCTGATCATGATGCGATTTATCATGATTTTCTTCATCTGATAGAGCCATCAACCCAAGAACCTCTTCATCCTCAGAGTCACAATCTGTAGGAGACAGGGGTGCTCTTATCCTTTCTCCTGTTCCAGAGCATTCATCATCTTCTGATTCATTGTCTGAAGTAGTCAGTGGTGCTCTGAGGCATACCTCTTCATGAGAGGTCTCTTCTTCAAGGTCTTCCCCTGATCCTTCCATGATGAATTCTAAGAAGTCCCACATATCCTTTGCTGTTGTGCAATGACTCAGCTTCTGGTGTGTTGCTAGATCTACTGCACCAGCTAGAATGCTTCTGGCTTCTTTGTCCAAGCTGGCAAGAAGGGTCTCCTCTTTCATCATCATGGAGGGACCTTTTTGAACAACCAAGAACATTCTTGGATCCATTGCCTCCATGAATATTCTTGTTATAACTTTCCAAATGGCAAAGTTCTCCCTGGAACAGATAGCTATTCTTGACTCCATAGCTTTGACACTTGGACACCCAATGGCAGATCTGTTCAAGCTGTTAAGCTTTTCTTTGAACAACCTAGCTCTGATACCACTTGTTGTTTATTGGGTGTCTACTTTATCACCTAGAGGGGGGGGGGGGGGGGGTGAATAGGTTTTTCAAATTATATTATCCCCTTGTAGGTGTTCTTGATTCTTGATTAACAGATATGTAAAGTAAAGAACAAACCACAGAAAAACACACAACGATCTATAGAGGTTCCTCAAGACCGGGTGTCTTGACTAGTCCTCTCTCCCTCTGTGCTTAACCAGCAGTGTGCTAGGCTCGGCAAACGCCGCCAAAAACTTCAGGCCCTCAAGCCTTACAACACGGACCCGCAAGTCCCAACAGCCTAGGCCCGCAAGCCCCTACTGCCCCCGAGCCCGCAAGCTCGACACTCAGGCCCTCAAGCCCTATCACACGGACCCGCAAGTCCCAACAGCCTAGGCCCGCAAGCCCCTACTGCCCCCGAGCCCTCAAGCTCGACAGATCGCACCTGCAAGTGCACTGCCCTGGCCCTCAAGCCTCACAGCTCTCCAGCCCTCAAGCTAGACAAATTGGCCCGCAAGCCTTACAAGAAATACCAGTAAATAAAACTGCTCCTTCTGCCTGATGGTGATTGGCAACTTAGCCTGATGGAGATTGGCTTCTTGCGATTGAAGAAGATTCATCTGATTCAGATCTTTGATAGCGCAGTTCTTCTTCAATCTCTACTTTTTGCCTGATGTTGAACGGTGACTTCTCAGTCAGTGAAGATGACTGATTCTTTTGAGAACGCTTGAATCTTGTTCTCTTTCTTCTCCGCTGAATATACTGTTCTATTGAAGAGCGGCGGGATTCTTTTCCTCGTTCTTTTTCTTGCACAGCAAGCTTCTTTTTATTTTGATCGATCGATGGATTCCATGTTAGGGCAACCTTTTATCTCTTTTATAAGACTGCGAGGTCCCCAACGGTCTTCTGAAAAAGTGCCTTAAGTGTCAGACGCTCCCTTACTTAAGAGCACGCGCTGATTAGACAATCAGGCGACAGCATTAAATGCTGACAATGCATCCGTAAGATTTTGAATTCTGTCTTGAAGATATTTGCATCATTACAACGACAAGCTATCTCTGACTATGTTGTCGCGATCTTCCTTCTTGCATCATGTCATCGTGATCATATTGTTCTCTTGACGACATGCGTTCTTTACGATGATGTTTGTTCTTTCTCGACAACATGGCCACTTTGGTGAAGTCGACGATACTGCATCTTCTCTGCGTTCGACGAACAGCATTCTGCGATCGACGAACTTGCCATCCTTCGTTCGACGATCTTCCCGAGTCTCAGCGGTCGATGATCTTCCTTCCGAGTTCGACGATCTTGCTTCTGCGCTCGACGAACACGCAAAATCTCAGCGGTCGTCGATCTTCCTTTTGATCTCGACGATCTTCCTTCTGCGCTCGATGAACACGCCATTATCAGCTGTTTATTTTATCTCGTCTCAGCGGACGACGAACACTTTGCTTCTCAGCGGTTGCTTTGCTCATCATCACGACGACAGACATAATTTGTCGACGACATCTCCTATCCTTCTCGACGATATAGTACTTCGTGAAGTCATTAAAGTATATGACATATTGTCGATCTCTACAAGCATAAACTAGATGGAATGTGAAAGTGGAGATTAGTTCTTATTATATGTTAAAACTCTTGTTTAAGTTTTACTTTCAAAATAAATGATATATATAGTGTGCTATTTTTCTGATTGAGAGATAAATAAAATAGTTAGAGTGCACAACATAAATAAGAAAATAAAACAAAGTAATCCAGAAGACACAAGAAATTATAGTAGTTCCCCAAAACCGGGTACATCTACTCTTCTACCCACTGGTAGGAAACCACTAGGAGTTTTTGATAAGTTGCCCACACACCAAGGTGATTTTGAGATGGTGTCCACACACCAAGGTGATTTTGATAAGGTGTCCACACACCAAGTGATTTTGATAAGGTGTCCACACACCAGGTGAGCTATTGATAAGGTGCTCTAACCAAGATGCAGATTTTTGCGAAGGTGCCCTGTCACCGGGAGTTAACTTTTGATGGGAGTTATAACCCTGTACAAGATGAGAAAAATAAAGGAAAACAAAAACAAATATTGTTCTTCTTTTTCTAAGAAGACACTTGATGAATATGTTGAAGAGAGCTCCCCCTGTCTGATGTAGTTTGATGACAGCTTGTGGAGACTCCTTCTCTTGATTCCAAATCCTCTGTTCTTCTTCTTCTTGCAGTTTTAGATCCCTGAGCAAATGATAGTGCTTGATGTCTTAGGTTGTATATGATCTGCAAGAGAAGAGTTTAGCAAAAACAGAACAAGATAAGGTAATAAAGTTGTTCTCTGTTTTTGCCCCTGTTCTTCTTTTTCTCTTCTTCTTCTTCTTCTTCTTCTTCTTCTCTCTTTCCTGTACAGAAGGTGTAAAATATATTCTGTCTATTTCTATCTTTTCTGTACAACAATATATATTATATATAATCTGTTGTAAGAGAGAGCAGAATATATTCTGCCATATATATTAATCTGTTGTATATCTTCTGCTGTATAAAATCTGCTGTTGTCTTCTTTCCTTCTTTTGCTTGCTGCAACGGCTATAGCAATTAATGCTTCTGTCAAATGGCTATAACATTTAATGCTTGCAAGCTCTAATGTCTGAACAACAATATATAGCAATATATAAAATAGAATAAGGAAATATTGCTTTAAATAAAGTCTGACAGCAAAATAGAATAGGAAATGTAATTCTGCCTAAATTTAGTCGAGCTGAGCTCAACTTTCGTCGACCTCAAACATTTCATTCGTCGACCTCAATATTAATATTACTGTTTCTGAAAAGCTGTTGGATTTAGTCGAGCGGTGTTCTCCATTCGTCGAGCGCATCTTCCTTGCTATAAATCTGTCGAGCGCTGCTTAGTATAACTTTTCGCTGATCGCCGTTCGACGTTTGTCGAGTGCCGTTCGACGTTTGTCGAGTGCCGTTCGACATTTGTCGAACACAGCCAACTATATGTACATTTAATTTTTCTTATATTATCTTATATTAATTTCTTTTATATTATTTTTCTCTTATATTATTTAGCCTATTATTATATATATTTTTCTTATATATTATTTATATATATATTATTTTCAGCCTTTTAATTTAATAGGATTTTTAATCTAAGTTGTAATATGAGTTATGACATAAACTTAGATACTTAAGGTGGATCCTAACTCAAATCAAACTTAAGGTTCCAACAGAATGTTAAATACAACTTGCATTTATCATTGAGCTGAGCACTTCTTCAAATCAGGAACATTGCAGGGCACTGTTCCCAACAGCAAGCATGCTATCCCGTCTGGCTAAGCGACCGCCCAAGGTGGCTTCACCGAGAGGATAGGATAAAGTGAAAGAGACTACTAGCTCCAAGAAGGTGCTGACGGTCAAGGCTTCCAACCCTCTAGTGGAAGATGATGTGGAGAACAAGAAGACCGCTGGCTCTCTCCGGGAGGTAAAAAAACCTGAATCGATGAAGGACAGCGCGATCTTGCCGGCCTCTAATGCGGTTGATTTGTCGACTAACTCTTCAGGACCTTCTGTGTTGAATCTTCACGGTGTCTTTATTACCTTCGACAGTCACAAGTTTGAGGAAGCTCTCGGCCAGATCATTGTACAGGTTGGTGAGACCGCCTCTACTGAGGTTATCAAGGCTCAGTTTCAAGAGAAGAAGTCTGCAGCAGAAAAGATCAGACAGCAGATCGTGGATAAGCAGGACGCTGCAAAGGGGACAAAGAGAAAAGGTTCAAGTTCTTATGCTCAATCTGTAAAGAAAAAGAAGAGTGATGAGAATAAATACGCGGCCGCCAAGAAGGCGATCACACTCCCTGAAAGTGGTAGTCTTAGTCATCCTTCTGTGGTTGCTTCTGAGAAGGTAAGTGACCAAATCGGTCTCTCTTTCGTTTCTGCGGTCTCAGCTTCTTCAAAAGGAGCGAACTCTGAGTTGATTGCCTATCTTGATGATGATGAATTTGCTCATTCGATCTCACAGGTACTTGACCTTTTTGAAGCTGAGAATCTTCAGGAGGCTGCCGCAAAGCAGGAGATCAAAGAGAGGAAAAAGAATGCCGCTGAGGAGGAGGTCAAGCTAAAAGAAGATATGGAGAGGAAAGAGAAGGAAGAAAAAGAGAGAAAAGAAATTGAGGAGAAAACAACGCAGATCGCTGCAGAGAGAGAGAGAGAGAAAAAGGAAAAAGAAGAAAGGGCAGCGCTGATCGCTGCCGAGAAGAAGAAAAAAGAGGATGAAGAGAAGGCAACATTGATCGTTGCGGAAAAGAAGAAGGAGGAGGAGAAGAAGGCATCACTGCTTGTTGTAGAGAAGAAGAAAAAGAAAAAGAAGAAGCTCACTGATGTGGAGGAAGAGAAGGAAAGAGTTTGGCAGATCCAGAAGGAGAAGACCACACTCTCTGGAGATCTGACGAATCTTTCTGCTGCTGAGGAAAGTATGATAAATAATGCAACGACATATCATGCGGCAGCGGTTTCTGCCCTGCGAACTAGTAAGATAAAACTGACCACGAGACCGCTGAAGTTTCATCCTCTGCCCGCTCCTCGTCTAAGGTCTCCAAAAGAGCTGCGCAAAGTCATCATTATAGAGACCGATGACCTCCTTATTGATGACGCATATTTTGACTTAAATATGCTTATCACTATTACTATATTTTAATATAAACTCCATATATTTCTCTAAATTTTAGTATAATTATCTACTTATTATTATTTTTATAATTATTCGCACTAATGTTAATTTATGTGTTATTTGACAGGCCTGGGGGAATCGTTAGTGCCCGCTGTCAAAACGTCGTCGCAACATATTTTCGGAGTTAAAGTGATGCAATCCGGCCACCAAGAATTGCACAAATTCATGCTCAAGACAAGTCAAATTTTATTAAAAAGAAGACCTTTGGTGCAGCCCCTCTACATGTTGCAGCCCGAGCTCCTCCTATGGTGCAAACCGAGCCCAAAACATGGTGCATGCAGCCCTCTACCTGGTCAAACCCGAGCAACCCTTCATTTCCAGCCCAAGCTCTTCAAGTGCAGCCCTCTCCAAGCTCAAACCCGATCCCCCTTGCTGCCAGCTCAAACCGTGAGTAGCTTCCCTTATCAAACCGCCACCTTTGCATGCATTCCATCAATGCTTGGCCGAATTTCCCCCCTCTCCTCTCTCTTCTTTCTCTTAAATGAATCCCATTCTTCTCTCTCTCTTATTCTTCTCTTTATGTTTCTTTTAAATTAACATGCATGCATGGCTCTCTCTCTCTCCTCCTATTTAATTCATGCATGTACTTTCCCATGCATGAACCTTTCTCCCTCCTCCCATTAAATGAAATTCAACCCCCCTCTCCCATGCATGTGGCCGGCCACCCTTTGATCTCCCTCTTCTGTTGTGATTTCTAGAACCTTCCCCCTTCATCTATAAATAGAGCCCATGCTTCATGCTTTTGGGGAACTTTAGGCAAGAGAGAGATCAAGGATAGTTGTAGTTTTTAGTTCTTTTTATTGTCAAGTTTTATTTCCATGCTTTGTATTTCTTTTTCTTGAGAATATTATTGTCATTTTTCTTTTATTATTGTACTCTTTTTATTCACTAATGAAAATGCAAGTTTTATTTTTCATCCTTGTCTCAATTTCTATTATGCGTAACTAATCTCCGTTAGCATTTGATCATGAGGATCCATGATTTGAGATTAGATTTTATTTTTCTTAGTTTTATTCTTATTAAACTCTTCTCGATCCTTCTTTGATTTATCTCGTGTCGACTCTATATTTCCGGTATACGGTAGTAGGCATTTAATCTCATTTCATAGAAGTCGAGAGACTCGTTGATTTGAAAGATCATTCAAAGAAGGAAGGAGTTGCACGCAATCCTAGAGATAGGACGACGTAAAACCTCCGGATTGGAGTCAAATCCAATAGTGCGGTTCATTTCGATAATGCGACTTTAGCCCTTTTGATTTGCAAAGAGATTTCGATCAAAACGTCTAATAGTTAGGAGATTTAATGCTCTAGCGAGATTATTTCTTATTTTCGGATCCGTCACGGTCGAGTTTGGTTTGCAATTGTAAAACTATATTCTTATCCTTCTCATTTCTTTTCATGGTGAATCATCGATCGAATGCTATCTTCTTAATCTGATTTTCTTAGTTTACTTTTATCTTTTGTTTACTTAAAATTTTCAAAAACCCAATCAATCGTTTGGTAGGATAATAGAATCGTTGTGAGTAATAGTTGTTGCCTGCCCCGAGTTTTTATACGACCTTGATATATTTTATATCCTATGCTATATTTCGATAGGTACACTTGCCTTAATCAAGTATAGAGGAGAACACAAATTTCTCTATCAAGTTTTTGGTGCCGTTGCCAGGGAATATTTTTGGCAATATTACGAAAGCACCGAGTTTATTACTTCTACAAAAAAAAAAATTATTATATATTATAATTAACCCACATCATCATTTTTCTACCCCACCTAAATTCCTGGAAAGGACGCTTTGGGCTTGAATTCCCATCACAGCCTCTAGTACCATTGCAAACCCCTCACAGGGCAGATCTCGGGAAGTCCAGGACTAACATAATCCGCCTAAAAAGATAATAAATTATTATCATTTTTAATTAAATTTTCTCTTTCTTTTTTTGGTAACAGTTTTTTTTACCATGGAATAATCTTCTTTCTGTGCTCTTTGCAGGTCTCCCGACCATTTTAATTTTGCATGTTTTTCGGGAACCCCTCCCTCATATGATTTCAATTTTTCTGGAGTAGTACAAAGTGACCAATTTGACCCTTACTCCAATTTTTATCCTACATGGGAGGTGGGGAACCCGTCTTATTTTTCGCATTATTTTGCCCCGCAAAGCGCCGCGCCTCCAATTTTTAATTTTATCGATAATTGGTATCTTGAAATGCAAACTTCTTTAAATAATATTAATTCGCATTTTAAGACCATTATTGATTATTTTTCTTGTGAAGCCGCGTCTTTTTCTTCGTCTTCTTCTCCGTCTCCTCCAACTTCTTTATGTAATGAGTCACCGGATATCCCGGCTTGTCTTATTCCTCTCGAGGAAGATAACTATTTGGATATTCCGGATTGTTTCCTTCCTCCTTTGGATGACATACATATGGATACTCCAGCGTGCTTCTTACCTTTTGAGGATGACGAGCCGTCTCAAAATCTCCCTTCTTTTTTCTGAAGACGTATGTGATTCCATATCAAGTTTAATTTCAATTGTTCCAACTTTTCCCAGTTTTAGAGAGTCTTTTTCTTCTTCTTCTTTTATTTTAGATAATTCCTCTTTAGTTCTTTCTACCAATTCTTCTCCCGAAATTTCACAAGATTCACTTTCTCCTTGTGAAATTTCCGTTAATGGAATTTCTTTTTCTACTTCTTTTATTCCTCTTTCTATTTCTTCCTCTTTTATTTCTTCTGCTTTTGACGACCCATTCTTTCCCCTTTTACAAACGGCGGAGTTCTTCTATAACTCCGTTCGTACATTTTTGGCCGTCATTCCTTTGAAGATTCCACCGCATGTCGGTGCGATTCTTCATTCCTTTTTTTATTTACTCTCCTAAGCGCATACTTAGGGAGTTACCTCTTCATCTTAGTTTTTATTTTCCATTTAGCTAACCAATAACGTCAGGCTCAGACGACGTTAAACAAAGAGCGCTCTTGGGAGGCACCCCTTGCTTACCATTTTTGTTCTTTCCGTTTCTTTTTATTTTGTTTTGCAGGAATAAAACCTTCGGCGGTTCGATTGGCTCCATCTTCTCTTCCTTAGGCCTGAGTCGGTTCCAGCTCAAGCATGGGGGAGCGACATCAGCATTCGGCCTCACGAATCCGGGGAAGTCGTTTTTTTATTTACTATATTGTACCCCCCTTTTCTTCTCTTCTTTTAACATCGAGGACGATTTCTCTCTCAAGTCTGGGGGGGATTGAATTGCATTTTGTTCTCTTTGTTTTATTAGGAAAATTTTTAAAAAAAAATTTGCTTCTTCTCTCTTTTATAAAAAAATATTCCAAAATTTTTTTTCAAAAAAATATTCCAAAAAATGAAAATTAAGAAAACAAAAATTTTGAGTTAAAATTTTGCTTAGTCTTTAGTACCCCGCGACTTGGTATTTTCTTGTTTTTAATCATCAGTGTACTGGTTTAGCTAGATAAATTTTTCTAAATTTTCATTTTGACTATGTTTCGCGGGTAATATGTTGACTCGTGTAGTGTTTCTAATTAGGGTAGCATGTTCTTTATGAAAAATCTTTTGAAAATTTGCACTTTTTCATGATTTTCTTTTTATGTTTTTCACTTATATAAAATCTATCATCCCTTGTTTTCTCTTTTACAAAATCTTTGCAATGTTGACTTATGTTTAGTGTAGTAGATGCGAACCGGTGTAGACGCTTATTATTTTCACTCTCATGATAAGTCAAGTTTCTTTATTTTCTACCTAGTCTTGCACCTTTTGATTTTTTCAAGTTTTTGCTTTAGATAGACATAGGAGCATGAAAATGATTTAGGCCACCTCTTGATTCGTTTGAGCCATTACATTCCAAGCCATAAAATCTTAACCTTTGCTAGCCACTTTGAGGTTCCCCCGTTTCTTTTGTAGCCCCACTTATTCTCACCAAAGCCAAATAACCTACCTATGGTGCAAACTTGAAATTTAGAGCTTTATTTGTTGCTAGTTTGTGCCTCCTTGTGTGAAAATGGTGGAGTTTTAATTTTGTTATCCTTCTGCTACAAAAGAAGAAGAAAATTACCAGATGAGTATGAAAAAAAATGAAATGAAAAAAAAATCATTGAGAAAAAAATTGAAGAATGCATTTTTGAGCCCTACCTTTATATTTCAAAATTATTTGGGGTGTCAAAATTTATTTTTGCTAGCATACAAGTGTTTGCAAAGCTCTTCTTTCTGTTTTAAGTGTGTCTTAACCCTTCACGTTTATCTTTTGATATCCGCACCTTAAACCCAAGCCTTAAATGTTATATCTAATGAAGTCCTTTTGATTCATGCTCCTAGGTTTATTTTTAGTAAAGAAGGCGAAAAAGTAGATTAGGTAAGCTTTTTGGTAGGAGTTTGGACTCTTGATTTAGATTGAGGTGATTATAAAATGTCTCTTTGACTTTAGTAGCAACGCAATGCCCTTTTCATTCGTCTCATTACTTAGTTTTTAATTTTGCTAAAACTTGGGATGATTTATTTTTATGTTAGTGAAATCTTTAAAATTTTATGTCATGGTTAAGTAAGAATTTCCAGTTATTTTTCATGTTTTCCCTACTTCTAATTTCGCAGCGTACTCGTGCACGACATAGCCAATTTGATTATTTAGTCCTTTTTATTTTGCTAGCTCGTATGTCTTTGCTTGGGGACAAGCAAATTGCTAAGTCTGGGGGAATTTGATGACGCATATTTTGACTTAAATATGCTTATCACTATTACTATATTTTTAATATAAACTCTATATATTTCTCTAAATTTTTGTATAATTATCTACTTATTATTATTTTTATAATTATTCGCACTAATGTTAATTTATGTGTTATTTGACAGGCCTGGGGGAATCGTTAGTGCCCGCTGTCAAAACGTCGTCGCAACATATTTTCAGAGTTAAAGTGATGCAACCCGGCCACCAAGAATCGCACAAATTCATGCTCAAGACAAGTCAAATTTTATTAAAAAGAAGACCTTTGGTGCAGCCCCTCTACATGTTGCAGCCCGAGCTCCTCCTATGGTGCAAACCGAGCCCAAAACATGGTGCATGCAGCCCTTTACCTGGTCAAACCCGAGCAGCCCTTCATTTCCAGCCCAAGCTTTTCAAGTGCAGCCCTCTCCAAGCTCAATCCCGATCCCCCTTGCTGCCAGCTCAAACCGTGAGCAGCTCCCCTTATCAAACCGCCACCTTTGCATGCATTCCATCAATGCTTGGCCGAATTTTCCCTCTCTCTCCTCTCTCTTCTTTCTCTTAAATGAATCCCATTCTTCTCTCTCTCGCTTATTCTTCTCTTTATGTTTCTTTTAAATTAACATGCATGCATGGCTCTCTCTCTCCTCCTATTTAATTCATGCATGTACTTTCCCATGCATGAACCTTTCTCCCTCCTCCCATTAAATGAAATTCAACCCCCCTCTCCCATGCATGTGGCCGGCCACCCTTTGATCTCCCTCTTCTCTTGTGATTTCTAGAACCTTCCCCCTTCATCTATAAATAGAGCCCATGCTTCATGCCTTTGGGGAACTTTTGGCAAGAGAGAGATCAAGGATAGTTGTAGTTTTTAGTTCTTTTTATTGTCAAGTTTTATTTCCATGCTTTGTATTTCTTTTTCTTGAGAATATTATTGTCATTTTACTTTTATTATTGTACTCTTTTTATTCACTAATGAAAATGCAAGTTTTATTTTTCATCCTTGTCTCAATTTCTATTATGCATAACTAATCTCCGTTAGCATTTGATCATGAGGATCCATGATTTGAGATGAGATTTTATTTTTCTTAGTTTTATTCTTGTTAAACTCTTCTCGATCCTTCTTTGATTTATCTCGTGTCGACTCCGTATTTCCGGTATACGGTAGTAGGCATTTGATCTCATTTCATAGGAGTCGAGATACTCGTTGATTTGAAAGATCATTCAAAGAAGGAAGGAGTTGCACGCAATCCTAGAGATAGGACGACGTAAATCCTCCGGATTGGAGTCAAATCCAATAGTGCAGTTCATTTCGATAATGCGACTTTAGCCCTTTTGATTTGCAAAGAGATTTCGATCAAAACGTCTAATAGTTAGGAGATTTAATGCTCTAGCGAGATTATTTCTTATTTTCGGATCCGTCACGGTCGAGTTTGGTTTGCAATTGTAAAACTATATTCTTATCCTTCTCGTTTCTTTTCATGGTGAATCATCGATCGAATGCTATCTTCTTAATCTGATTTTCTTAATTTACTTTTATCTTTAGTTTACTTAAAATTTTCAAAAACCCAATCAATCGTTCGGTAGGATAATAGAATCGTTGTGAGTAATAGTAGTTTCCTGCCCTGAGTTTTTATACGACCTTGATATATTTTATATCCTATGCTATATTTCGATAGGATCACAAAAGTCGTTGAAAGTACCTTACGTAGCCGTGGTCTTGATTTCTTTCTAAATGCTCTCTTTAAGTGGACTCTTTAGCTTTAGGCCGTTGTAGTTGAGCTAACTTTCTTTTTCTTTTTATTGCAGATGTTGTTGAGGTCGCGGAGCCTTCTGAAGAAGGGGAGATTCCTCAAAAGTTGGTGATTCCCCTGCAGTTCGCTGACATTCTCAAGCCTATGTTTGAGGATGTCCGCGCAATGAGAGCTCGGAAGCGAGCACTAGACGATCAAATCCGGCTTCTCACTGCCGATTTCGAATCGAAGCTGCGCGCTAAAGAGAGACAAGTTCGCGAGAAATGCGACCTCAAGAATGTTGAGCTCGCCCGAGCGCTTCGAAAAACTGAGAAAGATGCTGAATATTATAAGGGGAAAGCCATCGCCCTGTCCACTGAGGTTGCAATGCTCAGAAGCGGCCCTGCAAAAATGTCAATGAGGCCAGGAACTTCTGGCGTTCTCCCCGAAGTGATACCAACTTCTGAGATCCTTGTGATTCCCATGGAGCAGATAGATAAAGAGGTCGCGAAGTTCCACCAAGCGGTAATGTCAGCAAACCAGAGCTTGACGAATGCTTTATCCACGGTCAATGAAATGCAGCACGTTGCGGCCTTCATCGAAAGAAAGCGCCAATCCAGGAGATAGATTTTGATTTATTGATTTCTTGCGATCTGAAGACATTAATTCTGAACAATTTAGATTTTGTTGTAATTTATTGTGACATTTTGGTTTTTATCTTGTGCGATCTCTATGATTGTTCTGATGCCGATCTATATTCTTATACATATCTGTGTTACTGTTTGATGATGTGGCGACCTCAATTTTCTGAGATCGGAGCTATTGTTTATTGTCTTCTCTTCCTTATGCAGGTTCAACGATCTGACGTGCTTCTTGGGCGGTCTCCTAAAAATGTAATGATTACAGAACTATCCTTACCTTCTTATAAATAGCTAGCTTTGGATTTTTCATTTCAAGCTTTCTGAATGCGCCCGAAGCACCGGTCTTAGCGAACTCTAATAATGGTGTCCGCTAGAGCTTCCTCTACTGAGACTTTCCTGAGTGTTGATCACAAATCCTATCGACTTTCAAAAGATGAATTTTTATCCTTTCTAGGCAAGCATATCATTCAGAATCAAATTGTTGTGAGACCGCCCAAGGAGGATGAATGATTGAATTTTGGAGACGAGAATAAGTATGTCATTCCCATCGATCACTTTGATTATGGCCTGAAGTTCCCTCTCCCTTGGGAAATTCTCGAGGTGATGGATTATTATGGTTTTGTGCTCGGCCAACTGCCTCCCAACTCTAACGGTCTCATTAATGTCTTTCACACGACCTTCACTGTGAAGTTGGTGAAGGAGGGACAGAAAAAGGAAGAGTTTAAAGGATTAATATATTTTTCAGGTAATGGTATAAAGATTCTAAATCTCCCTAATAGAGTCACTTTCTGGACGGAGAGTTTTTTATTTTTGAAGGCGATCTCGGCGGTCTCAGAAGTCAACCATCCCCAAGAGCAGAGGGCATTTTCAGAAAAAACAAGACGATCTCAGAGGAGGATCTTAAGCTCTTAGTCTTCCTGGCGGGCAAGCGCCTTGATCTCCTTCCCTATCTGGCGATCTGGCCTGAGATCGATGCGGTCTTTCCAGAAGAAAGTTAGCAATTTTACCTGCAGTCTCTTGCGATCTCATCATAGTTTTTCCTATTTTCCTAACTATTTTCTTTCCAGTGACCTTTGCGATCCCTGCGATCGACCCCGTCGCACCAGTTGAAGAGGTTCTTACCCAGAGGGAAAAGAGAAAACAGAGAGATCGCGAGCGCGAGACTGCGAGCGTGAGATCGCGAGCGCGAGATCGCGAGCGTGAGATCGCGAGCGCGAGATCGCGAGCGCGAGATCGCGAGCGCGAGATCGCGAGCGCGAGATCGCGAGCGCGAGATCGCGGGGTTCGGTGGCGAGTCGGAGGCTGCCAGCAAACCATTTTTCTTCATCGGTTTTGGGGAAAAGCTGAAGGAAACTAAGAGAAAATCCCTCCTCAAGTGGGACGCAAAAGGAAAAAAGTGTGAAGGTGTCCACCGATCTACCCCCTGTAGTGGGAAATTGTCGCGCCATGCCTTTGCGGTCACTGCTGCTCTCTATGGGAAAAACAATGCCAGAGAGGCCAACGATTTTGAGACCGATGTACTCCCTAACGTCTGCGCACAGGCGACCGCTAGGAGCACGGTCTTAAATCATCATATGGGGCGGTCTCTATGAGGTGCCTTGAGAAACATTGGACACCTACAAGAAGAGCTAATCGTAAGACTATTTTACCTGAGGTCTCTAGTTCTCCTTTTTCATGACCACATGATCTAACTATTTCTTTTGCAGCAATCAAGAAAAGTAGCATATGATGCGGACAATCCTGAATTCCAAAATGCCATGATGCATCATGTGAAAGAGACGGCGGAGCAGACGATGTTAAAACTTTGAAACCGCGACGGTCTTACTGATGAGTTCAAAGAGGTTAAATTTTCCGACCTCTTCCCAGACGCAACAAGAGTAATAGATGAACAATTGGTCTCCATGAATGAGATCGCTGTTAAGGAGTAAGAAGATGTAGAGATCGGAGGCGATGCCGATGTATCAAGAGGAAGCCAATATGTTGCAGGTGATGTTGTAAGCTCTGCTGCTTGCTCAAGCTCTGGATCCAAAATTTCTCATGGAAGCTCAAAAGAGTCTTCAGAAGGGACCGATTTTTCTTCATTAGATGAGCGATCTCCAAAGAGATCGAGGAGCGAGTAGAAGATTTTTGTAACTTTCTTTTTGTTTTAAATTTCGATCACCGGTATTGAGACCGGGCGAACTATGTAATCAAACAATGAAATATAAACAGAATTTTGGCATACCTCTCTCTTTTGTGGATGAATGTTCCTTATATTTTCTTGTATTTATGTCTATCATTCTGTTCGCGAGCTCGTCATAATATTTTAGCGAGAAAGAATCGATTTCGGCGGACTACAACCTTGTTTCTTAGATTGGTTAGAATAGTTTTTATCGTTTGCAATTTCATTTTTGCGAGAAAGAAATGGCATTCGAACTCAATGCCTTGGGTATTACTGAGTTTGAAAAAATAGTTGTATGCATAATATCCTATACTTCGATCAACTCATAATGGCGATCTCTTTTTTATCAGACCGCCCTATAAGACGACGTGGAGCTCACCTCAATTATATGAAAACCACTATGTTGTGAAAATTTACTGTTGAAACATAGAATCATAACTATTCAAAAATAAATGATCCTGATTGTCAATTTGAAATCATACTTGAGGAAGAGATAAGTAGCGATCTCAATAATCCAGACCGCTCCCTCTGTGCATGATCGGACCTTGAGCTGTGAATCCTCCCATTTAACCCAGATTCTGTTGAATTTTGAAGTGCAAGTGGTGAGTCTGGGCGGTCTGCCTTTGGAGATCACACGTGCTCTGGTGTTGGCGATCTATTGTTGTTCACCAGTTTTGCCCAAGTATACTTGTTCTTGTTTTGACCGGGCGGTCTGCCGGTCTGATTTGGTGAACTGTCTTAGTTGGACATTTACTTAAATAAATAAAGGTCTTATAGAGATCGGGCGGTCTGGTTTTGAGACCGCGCATTTCCAATAAGGGAGGTATCTATATCCCTCGTTGGCGGTGACGACATCCGTTCATTTGCCTATAAATAGGGGTGCAGGGCCAGCCATTTGTATGCAAGAACTGTAAGAACTAAAGTGTGGATTGATTGTACCGGTCTCACATTTAAGGTCGCGCGGTCTGAAGTTTATTGATCGGGTTGTTGTGTTCGCAGGTTAGCGACCATCGGAATCCATCAGCATTCTTCCTTCTTTCCAGCTTTGAATAAACCAGCCCGCCAGCGGTCTTGTCTGGGCGAACTATGTTTGGAGTTCTTGGTTTGTTTACAGCAGTGAGCAGTTCTTCATCTTGTGTTCGCGGGTTACTTCCTTGATCTTGTGACCGTGCGGTCTGGCAATCAAGAAGTGCGGGCAGAGCTTTGTTTCAACAGTTGCAATAAGGAGCAGTTCCTGCGGTCTGAGCTTTGAGCGGTCTGGCAGTTCACAGGTCGGCGACCTATCCTGTTCGCGCGGTCTCAGGGAAGCCGGCGATCTTGCTGAGTTTGAGCGGTCTGTGCCGTCTCAAATTTTCTAGCCGCCAAAAGCTTGTTTTGTTGTTGTCTTCTCATCTATGTTTTCTCTTATAAATCATGTCTCGCCATGTATGCAATGCATTGTAAAAAGATAGTCAATTTAGATCCTCTTGTCCTTCATTGTCACTGGTTAACTTGTTTGAATTGAATTGAAGTCTTCCGCTGCATAGTCTTTGATCCTACTCCGAAATTTTAACATGGTATCAGAGGTAGGTTCCAAGCAGTGATCAGCCACATAATCTTACTTCTGTCTCTGAAAGGTTGTTAACTAGTGTGATAGAAATGGAAGGAGGTTATACAAGAGGTCTTGGTATTGAGCTCCTTACGCAGACTAACTTCAAGAAGTGGAAGTCGTGCATGGAGAGCTATCTTCTTGGTGAAGAATTATGGGAGGTAGTTGGAGGAGATGCTAGACAAGCAGTTGTAGCTGCTGAAGGGAATGCTGAGCAGGTGAAGGCTTGGAAGAGAACAAATTCTAAGGCAGAGTTCACTCTCAAGCGTGCTATCATTCCGGAGTTGTTTGACCACATAATTGGATGTCGGTCAACTGCAGAGATTTCGACAGCCTTGGATGGCTTGTTCAATAAAAAGAATGTAGCTCAGCTACAGTTTCTTGAAAATGAGTTGGTAGAATCAACTTAGGGAGATTTGTCCATTTCCACATTGTTTTTGAAAATGAAGAACCTATGCGCAGAGATATCAGCTTTGGACCTGGATGAACCTATTTCAGAAGCAAGGTTGAAGATGCACATAATCTGCGGCTTGTGGAGGGAGTATGTGACCTTTGTCACTTATGTTCAAGGTTGGGCAAATCAGCCATCATTGCTAGAGCTGGAAAACTTGCTGGCTTCACAAGAGAGCTTGGCAAAGCAAATGGCTGAGATATCTATCTCTTAAGGATAAAGTGAGGTTCTCTATTCAGGCAAGAAGAAGAGATGAGACAAGAAGAAGAAGAAGTCATCTGTTAGTGATGGACCTTCAACTTAATATCAGCAAGAGAGGAGTAATACTCCTAAGCGTGATGGGAAGAAGAAGGAAAGACCAAGGTGCTACAGGTGCAACAAGCTTGGTCATTTCAAGAGAGATTGTAGAGTCAATCTTCAGCCAGGGCATGCTGCATGGAAAGAAGAGGTTACTTCCAATGCTGGAGATAGGTGGAATGATGGAGCTTTTATGACAGGCACTTGTGTTCGGGCTTTGGCTTCTATCAACTATCAAGATGATTGGATTGTGGACTCGGGTTGTGGTCATCACCTCACCGGAAACGATTTGAAGTTCTCTTCTTTGCAGGCATACTCAGGTAATGATGCTATCATTACTGCTGATGATACTATACATGCAGTTGAGAAGGAGGGTGTAATTTCTTTAAACGGCGATAGAGGTCCACTCACATTGAAGAGTGTCTATCATATTCCGGGGATGAAGAAAAACCTCTTCTCGGTGACCAACGCTGTTGATGTTTGCTATCATGTTTAGTTTGGTCCAACATAAGTGAAGTTTCTTCGAAACGTGTAGTGGTGAAGGCTGAAGTCACTCATGTTGGAAGAAGGGTGAAGGACTTGTTTGTGTTATCTACAAGTTCCTATATTGATAAGATGAGGACTAATGATAGTGCTGCTATCTGGAATGAAAGACTTGGACATGTTGGGATGGATAAGCTGAAAGCTATGGCAGGAAGAGGCCTTGTGAGAGGTCTGCCTATGTAAGACCCCATATTTCGTGTGCAAAGAAAATGCAAGTGTGCTGAAGTCTTAGAGCTAGCGCCAGGCGCTAGGGCTAGCGCCGACGGTAGCTCGAGTGGACTTATGCGTGTCGTCGACGAATCGACGAATCGTCGGGATCAGGAGTCGATCGACGGAATCATGGTCCGATCGATGGGAGATGGCGCTAGTGCTAGCGCCGGCGGTAGATCTCCCATCGATCCCTTAAGCGGCTGTGCCTAAGGTCGGCCATACCGCCTTTGGGCCAGCGCCAGGCGCTAGTGGCTAGCGCTGGCGGTAGCGGGAAAATGTTAAAAGGCTGGATTTCGGCTGTTCTTCTCACTTGTTTGATAATTCTCTGTCTTTTCCAAGAGAAGTGAGTTGAGAGCTTGAGGAAGGAGATCTTGCGTGCTTTTGCCATCATCGACTCCGTGGAGAGGATGCTATTGCAGAGTGTTCTCTCCGGATCAAGTGCAGATATATGGCACCGAAACGAGCACCGAGGGTAACGATTCTCCTCCCTACATCTTTGGACATGTGCGTCCTTTGATTTGAATGATTTGGGGGACTTCTACTAATTAGTAGATGGGTTCTTCCGGTGGGTTGATTTTATCCCCATAAGAATTTGCATATAGAATCCAGAATCGAAGTATGGACATAGGCATGATGTGTGAAGCCCATCTGACATGTTGGTCTGGATTGGTGATGTTGCTTGTTGCGTGCCGGAGAAGACTCTGTGGTTTATGCTATATTTTTTGGGTTCTGTGTACTGAGTCGTACTACAAAGGGATCTGGAGGTGTTTCCCAAAAAATACCCAGAAAATGGTAGCAGAACTGGATTCTGTTACTAGCGTCGGGCGCTAGCGGAAGCACCAGCGGTATCTCCAGGTGAGCAAAGTCGTCGAGTCCTGGAAGTTTTATCCCAGAGGTAGCAGAACTGGGTTCTATTACTAGTGCATGCCAGGCAGAACTGGGTTCTGTTGCTAGCACCGGGCGCTAGCGTTAGCGCCCAGCGAGCTGATTGTGAGTGATGAGTAGTTTTTGTACTCATCTTTTAGTATAATTTTAATATAGTTTTAATATGAATTTATATAATTTATATGCATTTTCTTATTTAATACGTTCCCTTTTAATTTTATAAACTAACTTAAGCCTTTTCTGTGTTTTTAGGATTTCTGGGCATTTTGAGCAAAATTGTCAAGTACACGCCCAAGGTCACGGGCGTGACCAAGGACGTGACAACCAAAGATGTGTTCTAGACCTGCTGCCGCCACCCCGGGTCAATTCCATGAAAGTTCGCCAAGTACACGGCCCAGGTCACGGGCGTGACCAAGGGCGTGACCCAATGTCATGGCCGCGACCCGCTGAGACGAATCAGAACTGCTGAGATCGGCGAACTGCTCCGCTGCTGCGTTCGATGAAAACTCAGGAGATCAATGAACTGCTCTGCTGCTGCGTTCGACGAAAACTCAGGAGATCGACGAACTGCTCCGCTGCTGCGTTTGACGAAAACTCAGGAGATCGACGAACTGCTCCGCTGCTGCGTTCGATGAATATTCAGGAGATCGACGAAGTGCGCCCAGCTGCTGCGTTCTACGAAAGCGCTGAGATCGACGAATGTTCTACAACGCTCTTTCCCGCCGAAGTTTCCCGCCAAAAGCCAAATTTTAAGATTACACGCCCCAGGTCATGGGCGTGACCTAGGGCGTGACACGCAAATTTCTCCTACATTAAAGCCAGCCGGCGTCCTTTCCGCACCCCAAAGATCGTGCGCCTTACACGCCCTTGGTCATGGGCGTGACTAAGGGTGTGTAACCTCAATTTTGCAGCTATAAAAAGCCAGCTCCACCAAAATTTTGGAGAGGAATTTTTAGGACTTAGACTCTTCTTTTCATGTTTTATTTTCATGTTTTAGTTGTTCTTATACTCCTCCTTTATTTCTTGCAACTGTACTTTCAATTCAATAGTTGTAATTTCTTTTCATTTTGCAATTAATAAAATAGTTCTTTTGTTTTCTAATTCTATTCTTCTTCATAAACCTTTTTTACTTCTTTTGTTACCAACTCCAAAGTTTTAATTGATAGAATAATAGAGATTTTCTTGAAGTAAGAGTACTCAACCGCCCCGAGTCTAATACGACCTTGGTTTTTATAACTTATACTACATTCGATACGGTACACTTGCCATTGTCGTTTGCAAGCATAGTTTTGTGCATCAGTGAGCCTGTACGACCTAAGTCCTGAGGGCTGGGTACGTAGCAGATGAAACTGAAAGGCCTGGAGTGCCTAACTTCAAGTGACGGGCATAAGGTGAAAGCTTACCCGCATCGTGCAGAGTTGATCAAGATGATTGAGCACGGTCCTAGCTGATCCGAACCCGCCCATAGTGGTGGTGAAGAGGTTGCCCCTCGGTGCACCGGGCTATGGAAGAGTGCCGGAACTTCGTGTGCACGGCCTAGCTCAAATGGGTTGTCTAAGTTGAAATAAGACTTAGCTTGGAGGCGTAACTCAGGGAGTATGCCAAAGTGTGCCTTGAGAGCACGAAGCTGACATCCGTGAAGGCCTGCGCTGGTATTGTATGCGAATATATGTGTATATATGCTATGTTCCGATGTTTGTAAGCCACCTAGTTGATGTAAACAGTTTAATAATCAAACCTTATTGTATGTTCATTTCCTGTAAATAAGTGGACAAGTTGTGAACTGGTTTTATCATAATAATAAATGCTTCCGTTGTACAACTCTGTGTGCTGAGATAGTTATGCTTTTAACTGTTTGAAACTAATTAAGTAACGCGCTCTTCTGTTCGTTTAATATGGCGTGGGGTCCCGGCGGACCTACTGCTATATTCTATGAAACAGTGAGGGTGTTACAAATTGGTATCAGAGACGGGTCTCGATCCCTTTCCGGCTGAATTCGTGGTCGAATTCTTTTTAGGGGTGGTGAGCACGTGTGTGCGTCACCGTTAAGACATGTAAATAACCAGTAACTGTTCACTTTAGGAATGAATTACAATTATGATTGTAGCTTTGTGATGGAACTTGTGTGTTCCTTTGTTGCTTCTTGCTACTTATTTGCCGCTCATTGTGTTTTGTTGCACATATATAGGCCACTAGGAGTGGAGCGGGGCCGTCTCGACCCCCGCATTCGAATGCGAGCAGTGCACCAGCTGCGGTGCCTACTCCTCCTTCTGCTAAGATGGTGAGGATGGTAGTTGAAGTGGTGTTTGCTATGTTCACTGCACAACCTGGAGGGCATGTCCCTAGACAGCCTCCTACCCTCGGGGTGGCTCCGGTGATAGCTGTAGCAGTTGAACCAGTGGTCGAAAGACCAGTGCCGGTGTGGGTACGAAGAGCTCCAGACCAACAGCTGGAGTACTTTCTGAGTTTTCACCCTCCGACGTTCACGGGGGCAGGAACCCTGACTCAAGCTGAAGATTGGCTATCGAGAGTGAGAAAAACCTTGAAGGCCACTGATACGGAGGAAGGTCAGAAGGTTACATTAGCAACCTTCCTTCTTGATGGGGAGGCGCAGCTGTGGTGAGACGAGTTGGAGTTGCATCAGTTAGCAGGAAGGCAGTTGACAGATATCTCGTTTGAAGAGTTTTCAAGATTGCTTTTGGCGCGGAATCTCCCACCTGCTCAACAGATTGAGATGGAGAACCAGTTCAACCGTCTAACTCAAGGTGATAGTATGATTGATGACTATCTGCACGAGTTTACCCGGTTGGGGAGGTACGCAGGCGCGACTTTTGCAGATGAAGCTCGTAAGACCAATCGATTTTACGAAGGTCTGCGAGAAGAATTGCGGTTCCTTCTATCGGGGCCAATGATGCAAGGGTTTATAAACCTGGTCAATACGACTCATTCCTTGAAGAAGGGCATGAAGCGGTCCCAAAGCAGGAAGGACTTGGCTATGGTAAAGCTAGAGTTCAAAGTACCGAGCTCTGTGAGGTCTGGGCAAGGCAAATGCAGGAAAAGAGTGAGACCTTCTGGGTCAGCACAATCTGCTGTTTCGGGAGTGACGACTGGGCGAGGCCCACTCATCTGTTATAATTGTGGCAAGCCATGACACTATGCTAATGAATGTCGCAGCGGCAAGAAGGCAGTTGCGGCCTATACAATGGAGAGCGGAAAGGCGGTGGAGTCAACCGCATCCCATACTGCGCCAGCCCAGCCTAGGGTGTGCAATCTTGGCCAGCAGAAGGCCATAAAACAAAGAGATGTGGTGACAGGTATGCGTTAGTATACAGCCTAGGGTTTGCATTAGGCTTTGTCCTAATATTTAACGTTCCGGCGAGAGCACTGTTTGATACGGGAGCTTCACATTCCTTTCTATCGGAGGCCTTCATCCGACAACTTGGAGTGCCTTCGACAGTGATAAAGGAAAGGTTAGATGTGCTGCTACCCAATGGGTGTTCTATGTGTGCGGATCAAGGTTGTGTGGTAAAGGTGCAAATCGGAACTCAAGATTTTGATTTGGAAGCACTGATACTGTCGCTTTCGGAGTTCGATGTGATCTTTGGAATGGACTGGTTGTCGGCACAGCAGGCCTACATTGATTGAACTTTTAAGGAAGTCACACTGGGGCGAAATACCGAGCGTGTGACTATGCTTGCTGGTTTGCATGGATCGAGCAAGACGTTGATGTATGCTGTCCAAGTAGTCAAGGTAGTTCGACGGGGCACAGAATTGTGTGTTGTGCTAGTTGGGGCTGCAAAGCCTCAACCCAGTCTGAGTGACGTTCCAATTATCTCGGAGTATCCAGATGTGTTTCCTAAAGATCTTCCTGGGGCACCACCTCAGCGAGAGATTGACTTCACAATAGAGCTGGTGCCAAGAGCCAAGCCCGTGTTACGCTCTCCAAACCGGATTACGCCAAAGGAGATGGCGGAATAGAAAATTCAGTTACATGAGCTGTTAGAGCAAGGCTATATACGCCCAAGTACATCCCCTTGGGGTGCTCCGGTCCTCTTTGTGAAAAAGAATGACGAAAGCCTGCGTCTCTATATCGACTACCGTGAATTGAATAAGCTGACCGAGAAGAACAAATATCTGATTCCTCGAACCGATGACTTGTTTGATCAGCTAGTTGGATCAACGGTGCATTCAAAGCTGGATCTTAAGTCTGGCTACTACCAGTTGCGGATTCGGGAGTGAGACATTCGCAAGATGGCATTTAGTACCCGCTACGAGCACTACGAGTTCACTGTGATGCCATTTGGACTGATGAATGCACCATCAGTGTTCATGGATCTGATGAATAGGACCTTTAGAGAGTGGCTTGACTGGTTTGTGATCATCTTTATTTACGATATTCTGGTATACTCTCAATCTGAAGAAGAACACATGATTCATTTACACGTAGTTTTGGAGACCCTGCGACGGAGTCAGCTGTATGCCAAGTTCTCCAAGTGCGAGTTTTGGCTAGCCTCAGTGGCGTTCCTTGGTCATGTGGTTAGTGGTGAGGGTATCGCAGTGGACCTGGCAAAGATAGTTTGTTGGGAATTGTATCCACAATTACCTTGATTTGAAGAAGTCCCTTTGAACTAAGTTGAATTGAGTTGTATTTGATGTTGTTTTCTAGTAATGTGTTTGCAGGTCTTAAGTGGCTAAGTACAACCCAATGTCAGGTTTCAATGAGTCAGTAAACACAGGCCTATGCAATGTAATTCCTCATTGTATGGACCAAAGTGTTGACTCATGTGGAAGCTCTCTATTGGGATGTACTTCATATTCAAACACAAAGGAAGAGCCAAGAGAAGTTGTTGCTGATCTGGAAGAAACATTTTTCCTAAGTATTCAAGAATTCGTCGAACGCAGCATAGAGTTCATCGAACGCAGTATTGAGTTCGTCGAACGCAGTATTGATTACGTCGATTGCTGCTCTGCTAAAGGTGAAGTAGTTTCGTCGATCGCGTTCGTCGATCTTCGTTCGACGAAAGGAAGAAAGTTCGTCGATCGCTGCTCTGCTGAAGGTGAATTAATTTCGTCGATTTCGTTCGTCGATCCCCGTTCGACGAAATGAAGAACTTTCGTCGAACGCTGTTTGCTGAAGTTGAAGCGGCCTCGTCGATTGTCGTTCGTCGATCTCTGTTCGATGAAGTGAAGAAGTTTCGTCGAACGGAACTTGAAGTTTGTCGAACACAAAACTCATTTCGTCAAAGTAATCTTGTCTTAGTCGACGAACTGTGTTCTTCTCTATTTCAAGTTGTTCATAGCGAATTCGGCTAAAGTATTTAAGCAAATTTGGCTAATGTTTTTTGGCTATACCATTTTGCCGAATCGAGATATTTTCGGCCCTGTTTCAAATGTCTTCTCCACGTGGATCGATCTCCTTAATTCAAGCTTCTATCCATTGAGATCGATGAATATAAATAGTTAAGATTTATTCTCTTCCAAAAATAATAAAAAAAAGCCCTAATCGTCATTCGCAAATAAAAAAGAAGAAGATCGCAAAAGTTCTGCCGTCGGCCCTGTTCGTTCTCGAAAATCCCATGTTGCTGCCGAAAACGTTTTTGGTCGATTCTTCTTGAAGAAAAGAGTCAACTAGATCTCTGATTTCTGATTTCATCAAGTTCCATTCAGTTCTAGTTGTCTCCTAAGTGTTCAGATCAAGTTCTCTCAAGGCAAGATTTCTTCTTCCTTCTTTCAAGATCCAGATTTTTGACTCAGTCAAGGAAGAAGAAGATCTCTCATTTCCAGATCTGATCAAGTCAAGTCTCAAGGAGATTTTAAGAAGATTGTTTCACAATCTAAAGTTCTGTAAGATTTATTTACAATATTTTTGTAGGAGAGATTGTTCTCCGAGTTTGTAGGAGTTTTACTCCGAGTTGTAGGAGCGTTGTCTCCGAATTTGTAGGAAGTTTTTCTTCCGAGTTTGTAGGAGCTTTGTCTCTGAGTTGTAGGAGTGGTGACTCCGAGTTGTAGGATTATTCTTAATCCGAGATCAGTGAAGTAGCCTAGTCTAGTGAGGTGGAAAGTGGACTACCCAAGATCGGGGAACCACTATAATTCCTTGTGTTGTGTTGTGCTCTTTGGTTTTCTATGTGCTTTTATTTCTATAGTTTTTAATTCCGCTAAAAGCCATAGAATCCACCTATTCACCACCCTCTAGGTGATTTAGGTTGCAACTAGATACTTTCAATTGGTATCAAAGCGTTGTTGTTCTCTAAAGGTTCACACCTTGAACAAGATCTTTAAATCTAGTTGCAAGAGCAAGCAGGTCTGGAATGGAAAGATCCAAGGATTCCGTCAAGTTGCCCTTCTGCTCTAAGGAGAACTTCCCCATGTGGAAGGAAAGAGTGAAGTTCTACATGGAAGCCACCGACCCGAGAATTTTTCAGATAGTTGAGGAAGGTCCCCATGTTCCTATGAATCCATCTTCAATAAATTCAGCTATTATGATTCCCAAGAAGATGTTGGAACTAGACAAAGATGAGATTGCTCTCGTCGCCTTGGACAAGAAAGCAAAGAACATTATTGCTGGTGCAGTGGATGACTCAATGCTACAAAATCTGATACACTGCATGTCTGCCAAGGAGATGTGGGATGCTCTAGTTGTTCTTATGGAAGGTACAAAAGAAGTGAAGGATGATCGACGATCGTTGCTAAACCAAGAATATGAAGCATTCAAGCAAGATCCAAGAGACTCCATTTCTGATACTTATGAGAAGTTCTTTAAGATCGTAAACGGTCTTAGGAACTATGATCGAGAATTCACCATCGGAGAATTGAATGACAAGTTCTTGAGATCCCTGACGAAAGAATGGGATACCAAGGCAATTGCCATCCGGGAATTCGGAAAGTTGGCTACGATGGAGCCACAAATATTGTTTGTCACATGAGCTAAAGCTGAGTATCAGAAAAGGTGAAGAAGAAGGATGCTCGACTTCTGGAAGGGAGAAGTCCGTGGCACTGAAGGCCAAAGAGGCAAGAAGAGGTAAAACTAGATCATCGATGAGGACACAGTCGTCAGATGAAGACGATGAGTCTGTGGCTTGCTCATCAAGCTCAGACATGTCCGATGGAGAGTTCTCTCCACTCTCCAAGAAATTCAAGAAATTGCTAAATAAAAGGAAGCAAAAGAGAAGTCAATCCTCCTTTTCAGATCATAGAAGATCAAGGCATGATGATGAACATCATAAGAAGGAACACAACAACGACAGGTATAAAACTAAACTGAATAAACATATTTCGACTGATATGAAAAGAGCTTCATCGCTAAGAAATTGAAAACGCTGAGTGACAGCAACTCGGATGGGTCAAGATCAGATGATGAAGCCTATTTTGGGCAGATGACACAGTCAGATGAGGAAGTAAGCGACTCCTCATACAAGGGGAAGGTAAACTCTCACACTCCTCTTTCCACTTCTGAACATGAAACTGAATCCAATGCAAATGAAGGTTATTCTTCAGAGGAGGATTCAGACTTGATGACTCAGTATAAAGCTCTTTTGAAGGGATTCGACAAGTGCCGCAAGTTCATCAAATCCCAGTCAAAAGAAATTACATCACTTAAGACTTTGGAGTCAGATTTGAGAGAGGAAATTGAAAAATTAACTCCTCTCAAAGATGAAGTCCAAATCTTGAAAGATGAACTATCTGTCTCCACTGAATTAATAACTCTGAAGGTGAAGTTTATAAATGAATTAGAAGAAAAGTTAGTGGTAGAAAGGAAGCTAGTTGAAATCTTCTCTAAGCCAAAGACTATGCTTCCAACAGTTCATAAATTCTCTGCTCCTGCGAAGAGTAATAGCCTTGGTCATGAGGCTGAAAGTAGTAAGGCTGCTAAGAAGAGAGCCGTGAAAGGAAAGGGAAAGACTGATCAAAGTCAACCTTCATTCAGGAAGGTGGTTTTTCCTACAAACCCTTTTGACTTTGATTCATCCTTTGGTCATCTTACTAGTCCGACACATGTTGAATCTAGCAATAGATATCAAGGATGGACCAGATCCCGTAACTTTGACACAACTCCGTTCAAAGCACCTCATGAAGAAGTAATTCTCAAGAATTATGGTTCATTTGTACATGGATCAGTTGCCAAGAAAGCACCAAGGATTAAATCTATTGTTGCTAAGCCTCTTGAGAAGAAGGAGCCGTGTGTATGTTGCAACCACGAAGCCTCTACTTCTAAGAATGTTGCTCCTGTTAAACTCCTCGTTCAAAAGTTAAATAAGAGAACAAGAGAAGGTACAATCGATTTGATTGTTGGTGTTGTTGCAAAGTTGGTCACTTCGCCATAGATTGCTGGTTTAACCCCAGAAATTATAAGACTCCACGGGTTAACAATGTAAGAATGACCCCTCGCAATGTTAACACTCCGAGTGGTGTTGATCTAACCAGGAACCTAGGACCGAAATCGTTTTGGGTTCCTTAGGGTAATTAATCTGTGATTGCAGGTATGTCCAAAGGCCAACCAAAACTCTAACCAGGCATTTGGACAGTGGATGTTCATAGTACATGACCAGAACAAAATTTCTATAGTAAAGTTGCTGAAAAGCTTAGGAAATTAGTCCAGGCACTGAAATTCTAAGGGGGAGAAAAGATTGAGGGGGAGATATTAAATGTTTTCAAAAGTATACTCCCAAATGAGGACTCCTATTCAGTTACTGAGGGGGAGCACTATGTTGATCTCTCATGCGTTTTCTTTCCTATCTGAAGTATTCAGAAAGGGGGAGAGAAGTTGAAATTGGGAGAGAAGTTGAAGTTTTAAGAGAAAGTTGAAAGGGAGAAAAAGTTGAAAATGCTAAGTTTTTAACTCTCCTTATCTATTTATTATATATTTATTTATAAGTGCAATTCAACTCAGTACATAGGTTCTGACTTCTTCAAATAGGGGGAGATTGTTGGGAATTGTATCCACAATTACCTTGATTTGAAGAAGTCCCTTTGAACTAAGATGAATTGAGTTGTATTTGATGTTGTTTTCTAGTAATGTGTTTGCAGGTCTTAAGTGGCTAAGTACAAACCAATGTCAGGTTTCAATGAGTCACTAAACACAGGCCTATGCAATGTAATTCCTCATTGTATGGACAAAAGTGTTGACTCATGTGGAATCTCTCTATTGGGATGTACTTCATATTAAAACATAAAGAAAGAGCCAAGAGAAGTTGTTGCTGATCTGGAAGAAACATTTTTCCTTAGTATTCAGGAATTCGTCGAACGCAGCATAGAGTTCGTCGAACGCAGTATTGAGTTCGTCGAACGCAGTATGGATTTCGTCGATTGCTGCTCTGCTGAAGGTGAAGTAGTTTCGTCGATCGCGTTCGTCGATTTCCGTTCGACGAAAGGAAGAAAGTTCGTCGATCGCTGCTCTGCTGAAGGTGAAGTAATTTCGTCGACCGCGTTCGTCGATCTCCGTTCGACGAAATGAAGAACTTTCGTCGAACGCTGTTTGCTGAGGTTGAAGCGGCCTCGTCGATTGTCGTTCGTCGATCTCTGTTCGACGAAGTGAAGAAGTTTTGTCGAACGGAACTTGAAGTTCGTCGAACACAGAACTCATTTCGTCGAAGTAATCTTGTCTTAGTCGACGAACTGTGTTCTTCTCTATTTCAAGTTGTTCGTAGATGAATTCGGCTAAAGCATTTAAGCGAATTTGGCTAATGATTTTCGGCTATACAATTTAGCCGAATCGAGATATATTTCAGCCCTATTTCAAATGTCTTCTCCACGTGGATCGATCTCCTTAATTCAAGCTTCTACCCGTTGAGATCGATGAATATAAATAGTCAAGATTTATTCTCTTCCAAAAAGAATAAAAAAAAGCCCTAATCGTCATTCGCAAATCAAACAGAAGAAGATCGCAAAAGTTCTGCCGTCGGCCCTATTCGTTCTTGAAAATCCCTTGCAGCTGCGGACAAAGTGTTTGGTCGATTCTTCTTGAAGAAAAGAGTCAACTAGATCTCTGATTTCTGATTTCATCAAGTTCCTTTCAGATCTAGTTGTCTCCTAAGTGTTCAGATCAAGTTCTCTCAAGGCAAGATGTCTTCTTCCTTCTTTCAAGATCCAGATTTCCGACTCAGTCAAGAAAGAAGAAGATCTCTCATTTCCAGATTTGATCAAGTCAAGTCTCAAGGAGATTTTAAGAAGATTGTTTCACAATCTAAAGTTCTGTAAGATTTACTTACAATTTTTTTGTAGGAGAGATTGTTCTCCGAGTATGTAGGAGTTTTACTCCGAGCTGTAGGAGCATTGTCTCCGAGTTTGTAGGAAGTTTTTCTTCCGAGTTTGTAGGAGCTTTGTCACCGAGTTGTAGGAGTCGTGACTCCAAGTTGTAGGATTATTTTTAATCCGAGATCAGTGAAGTAGCCTAGTCTAGCCGAGCGTGCTAGATATGTGAGGTGGAAAGTGGACTACCCAAGATCGGGGAACCACTATAATTCTTGTGTTGTGCTGTGCTCTTTGGTTTTCTGTGTGCTTTTATTTCTATTGTTTTTAATTCCGAAAAAAGCCATAGAATCCACCTATTCACCCCCCGCTAGGTGATTTAGGTTGCAACTAGATACTTTCATAGTTGCTATCCAGGAGTGGCCTGTTTTGACGATAGTAGCAGAAGTCAGGAGTTTCCTTGGACTTGCCGGCTACTATCGGCGCTTCGTGGAGAACTTTTTGCGGATTGCCCTTCCTCTCACGACCTTGACAAGGAAGGATCAGAAGTTTGTTTGGTCACCAGCGTGTGCACGAGCTTTTGAAGAGTTAAAGTGCCGTCTGACCACGACACTAATCTTGTGTTTGCCATGTGGTGCAGAAGGCTATGAAATTTATAGCAAAGTGTTAGGGAGCGGTTTAGGATGCGTACTTCTTCAGAATGGTCAAGTGATAGCTTATGGCTCTTGCCAGTTGAAAGTGCATGAGCGGAATTACCCCGTCAATGACTTGGAGTTGGCGGCCGTGATCTTTGCTCTGAAATTATGGCGGCACTACTTGTATGGTGTGAAGGTTGATATCTTTAAAGACCATAAGAGCCTAAAGTATCTGATAAATCAGAAAGAGCTCAATATGCGACAATGAAGGTGGATGGAGTTCCTGGGGGGACTACACTTTCGAGATACACTATACTCCTTGGAAGGGAAATGTCATCGCGGATGCTTTGAGCCGGAGGGCTTCTGCGCAAGCCAGCTGGATTCAGATGTATGATTCAAGTCTGATCACTGACCTGGAAGCCTTAGAGATCTCCTATTTGGAGAGGAACTCTAGTGTGAGTGTGCTTGAACTGGACGGAGGTGCAATACGACCTTGCAGACAGGGTACGACAGGCCCTGGAGCTTGATTCGAGCATGCAATGCTACTTGGCAGAGACTGGGGATGGGTCTGCTGCAGAATTTGTGTTGGACGATGTTCTTATGTGGAAAGACGGTCGGTTGTGTGTCCTAAATGTGGGCAAATTGCGGGAGGAATTGATGTATGAAGCACATTTTACAAAGTACTCAATTCACCCGGGGAGCACCAAAATGTACCAGGATATTAAAAGGTTGTTTTGGTGGCCAGGTTTGAAGAAAGACATCGTCCTTTACATGGCAAAGTTTAAAACTTGCGCACTTGTGAAAGCCAAATGTCAGAAACCTGGAGGGTTCCTGAAGTCGTTGTCTATTCCGGAATGGAAATTTGATGACATTTTTATGGATTTCGTGCACGGTTTGCTGAGATCGCATGGCGGGAATGATGCTGTTTGGGTGATCGTGGATCGCTTGACGAAGGTGGCCCACTTTATTCCGAACCAGCGGGATGATTTAATGGAATGGTTAGCAAAGCTATATGTTGATAGCATTGTACGATTGTACGAGGTGCCCCATAGCATCGTAAGTGACCGAGATGGGCATTTTACCTCAAAGATTGGAGGCTAATCCACCAGTTGTTGGCTACAAAGTTGAAGTTTAGTACTGCCTTCCACCCTCAAACGGATGGACAGACTGAACGTACTAACAGAACATTGGAGGATATGCTCCGCATGTGCGTCCTGGACTTCGGTAAAAAGTGGGAAGATCATTTGTTCATGATCGAATTTGCTTACAATAACAACTATCAATCAAGTATAAAGATGGCGCCCTTCGAGGCCCTCTATGGTAGAGCTTGCCGTACTCCCTTGGCTTGGGCGGAAACTGGTGAGATGAAGCTGTCTAAGAGGAAGAAAGTCGAAGATGCCAATTCGACTATTCGAAAAATCCAGGAGCGATTGTTGGTGGCGCAAGATTGGCAGGCATTATACTACAATGCCAAACACAGAAACATTGAGTTCGTCGTGGGTGACTTGGTGTATCTCAAGATCAAGCCATTCAAGGGTGTGTCAAGTATTCGACGCTTCAAAAAGCTGAGTCCGCGATACCTTGGCCCGTTTGAGATACTAGAGCATATTGGTGAAGCTGCCTATCGACTCGCTCTTTCGTCGGAACTGAGCGGTTTGCGCGATGTGTTTCACATATCTGTACTAAAAAAAGCTGTGCCAGAGCCTAGCCAGGTGCTGGTGGAGAATCAAGTGCCGGTCGATGATGAGCCGAAGGCGATGGCCATGCCTATTTGCATCGAAGATACTGATGTCAAGCAGTTGCAGAATAAACTGATCAAGATGGTCAAAGTTCGTTGGAACAATTGCGGTCGAGGGGAGCTATCATGGGAGCATGAGCAAACCATGTGTGATGAGTTCCCCGAATTGTTCCGTTGAGGCACAAGTTATTTGTTTTGTATCTTGTTGTTATTTGCACTGTTAGAATTTTGGGATGAAATTCTTTTAAGGGGGAAGAATTGTAAGACCCCATATATCGTGTGCAAAGAAAATGCAAGGGTGCTGAAGCCTTAGAGCTAGCACCAGGTGCTAGGGCTAGCGCCGGCGGTAGCTCGAGTGGACTTATGCGTGTCGTCGACGAATCTCCGAATCGCCGGGATCAAAAGTCGATCGACGGGATCATGGCCCGATCGATGGGAGATAGCGCCAGGTGCTAGCGCTAGCACCGTCGGTAGCTCTCTCGTCGATCCCTTAAGCGGCTGTGGCTAAGGTCGTCCGTACCGCCTTTGGGATAGCGCCAGGCGCTAGTGGCTAGCGCTGGCCGTAGAGGAAAATTTTAAAAGGCTGGATTTCGGCTGTTCTTCTCACTTGTCTGATAACTCTCTGTCTTTTCCAAGAGAAGTGAGCTGAGAGCTTGAGGAAGGAGATCTTGCGTGCTTGTGCCATCATCAACTCCGTGGAGAGGAAGCTATTGCAGCGTGTTCCCTCCGGATCAAGTGAAGATATATGGCACCGAAACGAGCACCGAGGGTAATGATTCTCCTCCCTACATCTTTGGACAGGTGCGTCCTTTGATTTGCATGATTTGGGAGACTTCTACTTATTAATAGATGGGTTCTTCCGGTGGGTTGATATTATCCCCATAGGAATTTGCATATAGAGTCCGGAATCAAAGTACAGACATAGGCATGCTGTGTGAAGCCCATCTGGACAGGTTGGCATGGATTGGTGATGTTGCTTGTTGCGTGTTGGAGAATACTCCGTGGTTTATGTTGTATTTTTCGGGTTCCGTGTACTGAGTCGTACTACAAAGGGATCTGGAGGTGTTTCCCTGAAAAGACCCGGAAAATGGTAGAAGAACTGGGTTCTGTTACTAGCCCCGGGCGCTAGTGATAGCGCCGGCGGTAGCTCCAGGTGAGCAAAGTCATCGAGTCCTGGAAGTTTTATCCCAGAGGTAGCAGAACTGGGTTCTGTTACTAGTGCAGGGCAGAACTAGGTTCTGTTGGTAGCGCCTAGCGAGCTGATTGTGAGCCCGTGCGACCTAAGTCCTGAGGGCTGGGTATGTAGCAGATGAAACTGAAAGGCCTGGAGTGCCTAGCTTCAAGTTACAGGCATAAGCTGAAAGCTTACCCGCATCTTGCAGAGTTGATCATGATGATTGAGCACGGGCCTAGCTGATCTGAACCCGCCCATAGTGGTGGTGAAGAGGTCGCCCTCGATGCACCGGGCTATGGAAGAGTGCCGGAACTTCATGTGTACATCCTAGATCAAATGGGTTGTCTAATTTGAAATAAGACTTAGCTTGGAGGCGTAACTCGGGGAGTATACCAAAGTGTGCCTTGAGAGCACGAAGCGGATAGCCGTGAAGGCCTATGCTGGTGTTGTATGCAGATATATGTGTATATATGCTGCTGACATTTGATTGCAGGGAAGGAGTACCACCGCCCTGGGAATGTGGTGTGGTCGTTATACCTTGGTCAGCTAAAGCTGACCGGTTGCTTATTTTCCCACTCTTTTGGTAGATTTTTGTTTGTACAGGTCCTAGTGAGACTAGCGGGAAAGAGTGGGCTGAAGCCCCTGCTGTGCTGTGCTGGCCCTCGAAGGCCAAGTTACTATGTTTACTATTTTTCTTGTGTGACCGGCCTGCGTGCTGATGTTTGTAAGCCACCTAGTTGATGTAAACAATTTAATAATCAAACTTTGTTGTATGTTCATTTCCTATAAATAAGTGGACAAGTTGTGAACTGGTTTTATCATAATAATAAATGCTTCCGTTGTACGACTCTGTGTGCTGAGATAGTTATGCTTTTAACTGTTTGAAACTAATTAAGTAACACGCTCTTCTGTTCGTTTAATATGGCATGGGGTCCTGGCCGAACCTACTGCTATATTCTATGAAATAGTGAGGGTGTTACAGCCTAGCTTGTCATCTTTCGGTGAAGGTCAGGTTTCTGCAGGTTGCCAATATGGTAAGGCTCATCGCCTTCCATTTGACAAATCACAAAGCAGATGCAAAACACCAATGTAGTGTATTCATGGAGATCTATTTGGACCTACCACAACTGTAAGTCTTGGAGGTAGCAGGTATATGCTAGTCTTGATTGATGACTTCACTAGATATACTTGGGTATATTTTCTGAAAGAGAAGTCGGAAGTCTTTGAAAAATTTGTGGAGTGCAAGGAGCTAGTTGAAGGTCGGTTTAACCCGCGGATCAAGAAGTTCAGAACCGACAATGGATGGGAGTTCACTTCCAATGCGTTCATCAACTTCTGCAGGAAGCATGGCATCCGGAGAGAGCTCTCTTGTGCCCACACTCCACAACAAAATAGTGTTGCAGAGGGGAAGATCCATCATCTGACGGAGACCTGCAAATGTTGGCTTCATGCCAAGAGTATTCCAAAGTCTTTCTGGCCAGAGGGAATGTCTTGTGGAACATATGTCATCAATCAGATGCCTCTTAGTCCAATCAACATGAAGACCCCTCATGAGTTGATGTTCAAGATAAAGCCTACAGTGGAACATCTTTGTGTGTTTGGATCTACCTGCTATGTGCATGTTTCTGATGCCCTTAGAACGAAGCTAGATGCAAAAGCAAGGAAGCTAGTCTTCGTTGGTTATGATGACTGGAAGAAGGGTTGGAGATGCATGGATCCAGAGACACGGAGAGCTGTGCTCTCAAGGGATATGGTATTTGATGATTTAACATCATACCATGGTAGCTCTTCTGTTGAGCTATAAGAAAGCAGGTTAGATGGAGGACAAGGAGAGCTACCAAGGAGGTTCTAGTGGAGTTTCCTGTTTCTCCAGGTGCTCCAGTTGCTTCTAGCTCTAGGTCAGGTGCTTCAGGTTCTGGAAGCAGGGGGGCTGTTGGAACAACCCTATTACTAATTTGGGCTAGGATCACTATATGTTGATTAGGATCTGTATTGACCCCAATGTATAGCCTTAGGGTCAAGTTTTAGGCTGATTAGATTAGGAGAACTTAGGAAAATTCTAGCTCAACACATGGTGAGTGGTGTTCGACGAATGACCAGATTCGTTCGACAAATTGCTTCCAGCAGACTGAAGAAATTTACAGTTCCAGCGGTCGACAAATTCTGAGCCAGCGCTCGACAAATGACTAGCGGCGGTCGACAAATTCTGAGCCAGCGCTCGACAAATGACTAGCAGCGGTCGACAAATTCTAAGCCAGCGCTCGACTAATGACTAGCGGCGGTCGACAAATTCTAGTCAGCGCTCGACAAATTGCTTTATGACGTTCAGACTTATATTCTCAGTGGATGTCAGTTCTCTTAACTCAAATCAGCAAAATAACGGATATATTTATTTCTCCTTGGACGTATTCAGGCAGCCAGGTAAGGATATCTTTCTCATTTATTATATCCTTATATTCCTTCTATTCCAAGAAGAAGAATAGCCGTTGACATTTAATGCCAAAGGCATCTTTCTCGACAAAAGGAATTAAAAGGACCTGCCAAAATCGTTTTGGGTGGCTACCTGGTTCCAAGAAGGATTTAAGTCAGAAGAAGACATTCCTTAAAGAGATAGAAGATTTGAATTTGAAAATATATACATACAGTTATCAGAAGAAAAACACAGAATAGCAAGAACTGAGATAGTCGTCTTTTGTGAGAGAAAGAAAGAAAAACTTCACTATCACTTTCTCTCTCCGGTGATCACAGAACAGGGAGGATAGAAGAAGTCTTTCAGAAGAAGAAGAAGCAAATACACTATTCTTTTTCAGCATTCTACTTCATCAAGATCATCTGCTACAAAGACTTCTATTTGAGAAAGCTCTGTCCACAAAGCTGTCATCAACTCTCATCAGACAGGGGGAGCTTTCTGCTTCAACACCTTTTGTCTTCTCTCAGATCATTGACAGAGAAGAACACTCTATACCTTTTTATCTCATTCTGTACAAGGTTAATACTCCCTTCAAAAGTTTACCCAGTGGTGCAAGACACCTTATCAAAAAATCCTAGTGTGGTTTTTAAGCACCTTATCAAAAGCTTATTGGTGTGTGGACACCTTATCAAAAATCCCTTGGTGCCTGGGCACCTTATCAACCCTCCTAGTTGATTCCTACTAAAGGTGGTAGAAGAGTAGACGTACCCAGATTTATTGGGGAACTACTATAGCTCCTTGTGTTTTCTGTGCTTGATCATCTCTGTGTGCTTGTGCTGTGTGTCCTTTATTAATTCTGTAGTTTTCTATAACTCACACTAAATACACATATACTTAAACAGTAGTTTAATTTCCGCTATAAAACGTATTAAAAATTTTAATACTCTATTCACCCCCCCCTCTAGAGTAATTTAAGATCTGACCTCCACTTTCAATTGGTATCAGAGGGGTGTTGATTCTTTACAGCTAACACCTGAATCACAAAGATCAACCAGATCTTAATTTTTCTAAGAGTTTCATTCTCTAGAATTTTATCTTATTTAAAACTCATGGCACAAAACAAGGAGTATTCCAGCACAAGACCTCCTATGTGCAATCTCAAAAAGTTTGCACTATGGAAAGCAAGGATTAGGCTTTATATGAACTCCATTGATGAGGAGATTTTTAATGTTATTCTTACAGGAGCTCCAGCACCTACATCATCAGCTAGTTCTACTGCAACAACAGACAACACTGCTGCTCCACCTCCTGAGTGGACTGAGGCTCAAAAGAAGGAGAGAAATGCAGATGCAAAGGCCATGAACATTCTGGCCCTAACTATGTCAGATGACATATTCCAGAAAGTAGTTGAGTGCACCTCAGCAAAAGAAATCTGGGAATCTCTCAACATTATGGTGGCAGGGTCAGCAGATGAAAGAAAAGATAGAAGATCTCATCTGATCTCTCAATATGAGAACTTCAAGAAGAGAGAATCAGAAAATGTAGCTGATATGTACAATAGGCTCAGCCTCATAATAAATGAGCTGAAGTCTCTGGACAAAGTGATCTCACTCACAGAGATCAATGACAAAATTCTTATGTGCTTTCCCAGCACATGGGACTCTAGAATCTGGCCAATCAAAGAAAGCCAGAAGTCTCAATGAGATCACCACTGAAGCTCTGTTGGGCAAGCTCAAATCTTATGAGCAGCTCATCAAAACTAGGGAAACTGAAGAATCCACTTCATCCCCAGCACCCAAGAAGGAAAGAAGCATAGCCTTCAAGGCTGCAGAAGATAAAGGAAAGGCTCCTGACAAAGAGGAGTTTATGAGTCTGTTAGCCAAAAGATTCTATAAGATGGATAAGAAAGACTTCAGAAAACAGCTATCCAGAAGTCATGACAAGCCAAGGTATGACAAAAATCATTCTAATGAAATTATATGTTTTGGCTGCAGGAAACTAGGACACATTGCTCCTGAATGTCCAGAGATTCAACACAAGAAGGACAAGAAGGAAAGAAGAAAAGAAAAGGAAGAAAAGGACTCCAACAAATCTTCCTCCCACTCTCACAAGAAGAAGGGAAGAGGGTTTGTAGCAACATCTTGGAGTGAAACAGAATCAGAATCAGAATCTTCATCTTGCTCCTCTGTTGAAGAAGAAACAAAAGAAGACAGCCAATGCTTAATGGCTATTTATGACTCAGACAATGAGTCACAATCAGCATCATCATCCAGCTCCAGTGATGATGAAGAAGAAAAAAGTTTTTTCATGATGGCAATCAATGCCTCAACTATCAATTCTGATGAAGAGAAATCAGAATCAGAAACAGAAGATGATATTGATCAGGTATTATCTGACTTTGATTTCACTTCTATTGAATTCAAAGATGATTTCAAAACTCTTTGCCAAGACTTAATAAAATCTGAGAAAGAAATAATCTCTCTCAGAACTAAGTTAGTTGAAATGAACAATATAAGTGAAGAGAATGGAAATCTTAAGAAAGATTTGGCTGCCTCCAGAGAACACATTACTACTCTTGAGAGTAAGTTATCTGAAGCCAAAAAGTTTGAAGAATCCCTTAATGGGAGAAATATCAAGCTGATGGACATCACAAGCACTGTCAATGCTAGATTTAATAATAGCAAACTGGGCTTGGGTGCCTCATCAAGAGAGCCATCTCTGATTAAGAGAAAAATCCTCTCCACACCCATAAAATTCATTTCTGCTAAAAGCAAAGAAGCTGCAGAAAGAAATAAAGACATTTCAAGCAAGTTTGTTAAGGATAAAAGAATTCAAAAGAATTTGTCGAACGACACTCGACAAAAGGATTCAAATTTGTCGAACGACGCTCGACGAAAACTGAGAATAGATTTTCAGTATAGTTATAAAATGAATAATAATCGATGAATTTATTCAAATTCCTCGAACAAGCACTATACAGAAAACTCTAAGAATTCTAATCCTAAATATACTAAAAATCCTTTTACTGAGTGGACTATACCTCCAAGGAGATATCATCCACAAGGATACAAGGATCAGCCTGAAATGACATTTATCTCTGAATTTTGTGGTAACATAAAAGGACCCAAGGTAGTCTGGGTCAAAAACAACTAGTTTATGTTTTTGTCTTTGCAGGTACACAGCCATCCAAGATTAAATCAAAAATGGTACTTGGACAGTGGATGCTCAAAGCATATGACAGGGAACAAGGCCAACCTGAACAACTACAAGGAAAAATTTGGACCCAAGGTGATCTTTGGAGACTCCAACTGTGGACAAACCAAAGGCTATGGTCAAATTAAAATTGGAACAGTGACATTCAAGGAAGTAACCTATGTCAAGGGTCTAAAGCACAACCTCATCAGCATAAGTCAGTTATGTGATGAAGGTTATCATGTAACATTTAATAAATCAGAATGCATCATTAAATCATCTGATAATGTTATTGTTCTATCAGGAATTAGACAAGAAAATATATATTTAGTAAACTTCAACTCATCTAAATCAGAAATGCGTTTATTTAATGAGTTAAGCAAATCTAGTGAATTATGGCATAAAAGATTAGGACATGTAAACCTTAGGACTATTGCTAAATTAGCTAAGGATAATCTTGTTAGAGGCTTACCATCAGGATCATATAAGAAAGAAGGTCTTTGTAGGGCATGTCAATTAGGTAAGCAAACCAAAAACAACTTTAAATCATTATCTAAAAGTGATTCACCTAGAATCTTATACTTGCTACATATGGACCTTTTTGGACCTATTGCAATAAAGAGCTTAGGGGGGAAGTCTTACACTCTAGTTATTGTGGATGACTTCTCTAGATTCACTTGGGTGTTCTTTTTGAGAGAAAAGTCAGATAACTTTAAAGTTCTTACAGACTTTCTTAAGAGCATACAAATTGAGTACTCTACTGTAGTTGCATTGATCAGAAGTGATCATGGCACTAAGTTTGAGTCTCTTCTCATGCAAGAATTCTGTGAGATGGAAGGTATCAGGCATTGCTTCTCAGCTCCTAGAACTCCTCAACAAAATGGGGTAGTTGAAAGGAAGAATAGAACTCTAATTGAATCAGCAAGAACATTGCTTGCAGATGCTAACTTGCCCCTATCCTTTTGGGCTGAGGCTGTCAGCACATCAAATTATGTTCTGAATAGAAGTTTGATACACAAACTTAAGGGTAAAACTCCCTATGAATTGCTTAAAGGGAAGAAACCCAAAGTTGATTATTTTAGAACTTTTGGATGTAGATGTTTTATTCATAACAATGATAAGAAATATCATAAGAAATTTGAACCAAAATCTGAAGAAGGAATCTTCTTAGGATATTCAATAGCTAGTAAAGCATATATGGTATTTATAAAATCCTCTCTTTAAATAGAAGAGTCTATGCATGTTTCCTTTGATGAAACTAACATGTTTTACAAGGAGAAGAACTCTTCTACCAAGAACACTTTGCAAGTACCAGCTCTATGTGAAGGGTTAAAGAGCTAAATCTACAGACAGGAGATTCACTGCATCCATTACCTCAAACTCTTGAAGATAGTGAAGAAGAGGATCATCCAGATCTTGTTGATTACCTGAATCAAGCTACAACAGAACATCCTCCACAGGATGTAATAGCTGAACAAATTCACAATGAAGATACTACTGCTGAACCAACTCCAACTGCTGACCACATCACAGTCATATATCATCCAATTTCACAAGTGATTGGTGATATCACAGCAGGTGTTCAAACAAGGCATCAACTACACCAAAATCAGATGCATACTTGCTTTCTATCACAAGTTGAACCTCAAACCATAAAAAATGCAGAACAAGATCCAAATTGGATTCTTGCAATGCAAGAGGAACTCAACCAGTTTGAAAGAAACAAGGTTTGGGATTTGGTTCCAAGACTAAGAGGCCATCCAGTTATTGGCACCAAGTGGGTCTTCAGGAACAAGCTTGATGATCAAGGAAATATTGTGAGAAATAAAGCAAGATTGGTAGTTCAAGGATATTCACAGGAAGAAGGCATAGATTATGATCAGACATTTGCCCCTGTTGTAAGGCTTGAAGCTATAAGGATTTTCTTGGCCTTTGCTGCATTCAAGAAGTTTAAGGTATATCAAATGGATGTGAAAAGTGCTTTTTCTCAATGGAGACATCAAAGAAGAAGTCTATGTGGAACAACCACCAGGTTTCATCTCTCCAACTCATTCCTCCTATGTATTCAAACTTAATAAAGCTCTCTATGGTCTCAAACAAGCTCCCAGAGCATGGTATGAGACTTTAGCTAACTTTCTCTTGGAAAACAATTTCTGTAGAGGCATGGTAGACAAAACATTATTTTACAAAGTACATAAAAATCAAACTCTACTAGTTCAAATATATGTGGATGACATTATCTTTGGATCTACTGATTCAAATTTGTGCAAAAGATTTTCCAATCTAATGCAATCAAGATTTGAAATGAGTAGTATGGGTGAATTATCCTACTTCCTTGGTCTTCAAGTGAAGCAAACCCCATCAGGAATCTTCATCTCTCAATCTAAGTATGCTAAGGAATTAGTGAAAAGATTTGGAATGTCTGACTCTTTTACTATGAAAACACCCATGGCCTCTAATGCTGTTATTAATAATGATGAATCAGGGAAACCTGTTGATCAGAAACTGTACAGGGCAATTGTTGGCTCTCTACTCTATTTAACAGCCAGTAGGCCAGACATAATGTTTGCTACATGCATTTGTGCTAGGTTTCAAGTTGATCCTAAAGAATCTCATCTTACTTTTGTAAAAAGAATTTTAAGATATATAAAGGGTTGCCCTAATCTCGGACTTTGGTATCCAACAACATCTGAATTTGAATTAACTGGATTCACAGACCCAGATTATGCTGGATACAGGGTAGATAGGAAAAGCACATCAGGAACTTGTTAGTTTCTTGGTGATAGGCTTGTATCTTGGTTTTGTAAGAAACAAACATCTGTGTCTACATCAACAGCTGAAGCTGAATACTTAGCTGCTGGCAGCTTCTGCTCACAGATATTGTGGATACAAAATCAGCTCCTAGACTATGGTGTCAACTTAAATAATTCAGTTATATTTTGTGACAACACTAGTGAAATATCTATAACACAAAATCCAGTTCTCAATAGTAGGACTAAACACATAGAAATTAGGCACCACTTCCTCAGGGACAATGTGGATAAAAATAAAATTTGCCTACAATTCATTTTTACTGATTTGCAAAGAGCTGACATTTTCACCAAGCCCTTGGATGAAAAGAAGCACATCTTCTTTATAAATCAACTAGGAATGATAGATGGAGACTCAATCTGTTAAAAATTAAATATTTATATTTATCCCACAAATTTGTCGAACGAAGAACGACAAATTTGAATCATTTGTCGAACGGTGGTCTCTGAAACCTCTTAAAGGCAGAGTCAGTTAAGGCAATCTCTTTTGTCGAACGACGATCGACGAAAAAGATGCTCTCGTCGAACGCTTTCAGACAAAGAAATAAAGCCTTTTCGACTTCTAATTTTATTAGGTTTTGTCGAACAGTGGTTTACGAATGCGCCCTCATTCTAAAACCCTTCTATATAAGTCTTATTTTATCTTATTCTAAGCTTTGCGCCTACAGAAATCATCTTTCCCTCCAGTTCCCCTCTGCACTTGATCTTCAACTTTCTTTGCAGGAACAATGGCGATTCCTCAGGCCTCTCTGCACCTAATGAAGTTTGACGCAGGTTTTGACATTGACATGGACTCGTTTGCACAGTCAGACCAAATCTTCAAGGATATTCTTCAAACGCTGGATGAGCAACATCTAAGGAAGCTTCTAAGCACCAGGAAGAAGATAGCTGTTGCAGAGATAAAAGAATGGGTTTACACTGCAAAACCAGTCGATGAAAGCTTGTCGGGAACAATCTCAGGTCATCATGTCTCTCTCTCTCCCACCATCCTGTCTGAAATCTTTGGTTTTGAAAATGGTGAAGATGAATTATACATAAGCTCAAATGAATTTGATGAAGCTTTAGTCAAAATGGGGCATTTGACTAGAAACCCTAGCCATCTTCTGAAAAAGAACCTGTCTCAGGACTACAAGTTCTTAGCAGATATTGTTGGAAAAGTCTTGCTGAGCAAGACTTCTGGGCATGACTATATCAGTATGCACCAATTTCTGTTAATGGTGGCCTTAATGGAGAAGAAGAAAGTCAACTGGGGATCAATTCTTTTTGAATTGATTAAAAAGAAAAACTCTAAAGACAATGTATGCTTTGGAAGAATTTTAGGGATTTTTCTGCAGGAAAGGCATCCAGAGCTTCTGGTGTCACCAAAAGCAACAATAAATGCCAGCAAGTGGCTGACCTCAGCTCTCTTTGCTAAATGGGATAGAGTAATTCCCAAGAAGAATACAGGAGCTGAGGCCTCCAGAAAAAGGAAAGCTTCTGAGGACACAAGGACTGATCAAGTCACTCCCTCTACCCTTCTAGAAGATCCTTCCTCAGTTCCTCCTTCCTCTCATACTCTCTCTCCACCTGCTCAACTTTCTCCTGCACATTCTCATTCTTCATCCCCTCCTTCAACTGTAATAACACCCATCAATGATATTCCACTCTCAACTGCCCATATCAGTGATGCTACACCTCCTCCTCTATCTTCAGAACCGCTACAATACACAATGAATATCATTCACCTATTCATTCTCCTAGTCCAATCCATCTAGACATTCCCACACCTACCACTAACATCAGCAATATCATTCCTCCAATATCATCTCCATCCACTTCTCAACCATCCTCTAGTCATCCACCAGAATATCCATCCCTCAACCTCTCCTCTATTGCTGATCAAGTTTTTGATCTTATCCTTCCTAAAATAAGCCAGCTCCTGGATGCAAAACTTGCTCCAGTTCTTCAGGCACTTTCTACTTTATCTGCTAAAATAGCTTCTCTTCCCTCCTCCACTACTGTCCCTTCTTCTAGGGGCCTAGATTCAGGCTGCCCTGAAGCTAGGCAGGGGGAGATGTCCAATGAAGAAGCTCCAGAAATAGAAGAAACTCCAGAAGAAGATACATAAGTTACAATTTTTGATACAGATATAATTGATTCAGCTACACAAGTTATAGAAGAAATAAATAATATATGCATTCATCCATCCTGTGATCTATATAGCTTATTATCAAAATTTGATGTCACATATACTTCAAGGGTATCACCAAAGGTATACATAGAGGACCTATCAAAGGCTCTGATATGCCTTCCTCAGAATACTCATTCTCATTCTGATATCATACAAGATTACATCTCCTCTATTCCTTCATTCACTGTTCAAGACATTCAAATAAAGGATCACTCTGCAGAATATGAAGATGATCTTGCAGAATTTCTTGATGATACAACAGCCTCACAAATTACTTCTTCACCTCCAAATCCTGTATGGAATGAAGAACCAACGCCAAGCTTTGATGAAATCTGGAAAGAAGCAGATGTAGAGTTTGACAAAGCTGAAGAAGAAAGATTAAAGGCTCGTGAAGCAATCAAGAGAATTGATGATTTATACAATAAGCCAATCTCATCTTCTGACTCTAATGATGATGATGACAACAGTGATTCTGATGATACACTTTCAAAGAAAAGAAAGAAAAGAACAACCAAGTCAAAGGCTGCTCCCAAGCCCCCAAATCCAAATAATGACATTCCTCTGTACATTTTGTATAATGTTCCTCTTGATGAGAAAACTCCTCATTGGATGAAGCTCTCCAGAAATGAGAACAACAGGAGGAAGAAATTCAAGAAGACTGGCTACATCCCTGACAAACCAGTCAAGCACAATCCTCCTCCTTCTCCTCCAGCTGCTGGTGCAACATGATTATCAGGTGTTTCATCTTCCTCTCAGAAGCCAAGCTCTCAACATTCTGGGAGACCTGGTAGTTCTAGTGGTCCTCAAGCCTCTAGATTAGCCAGTGCTCCTTTCTCTAAGAGATCAATACCTATCCTTCAAGAAAGTCAAACCTTTTCCTCTTCTCAAATATCTTCAAAATACAAACTTCACATATCTGATGGATCTCTTCACAGAGATAGAGTACCTCAAAAGGTCACTCAAGACAAAAATGATTCAGAAGATATCTATTACTTTCCAGATCCAGAAGAAGAGAAAATCTGTCAGATGGCAAGACTGAGAGAAACAATTGCATATGCACAGATTAAAAAGGCTAAAGCAGAAGGCAAAGACTTCTCAGGTTTCTCAACCATGTCAGAATACAGAAGAAAAGAACTTGAAAAATACAAAACAGTTAAAGCATTAAATATTGAGGAATATATTGATATGCACCCAGAAGCATTTATCCCTCATGTCAAAGAACAAAAAATCATTGGAGCTCAAGATTTGTTTATCAGCAAAAAGAAATCAGAAGACCCAAACAGGAAAATCATATTCAAGCCACCTTCTCAGGACAAAAAGTCTTAAATAAATTGCTTGGTTATGAATGTAAAATTTCTAAACTCAGAGAATTTTTTTTATCTTATCTGATGATCTATTTTAATCTATCAGATATATTTCATTTCATTGTTGCTCTGTTGTTTATACTTTCTGCTGTATCTATTTAATTATTTGTCAAATAGTATCCTAACCCAAATAGGGGGAGATTGTTGGAACAACCCTATTACTAATTTGGGCTAGGATCACTATATGTTGATTAGGATCTGTATTGACCCCAATGTATAGCCATAGGGTCAAGTTTTAGGCTGATTAGATTAGCAAAACTTAGGAAAATTCTAGCTCAACACATGGTGAGTGGTGTTCGACGAATGACCAGATTCGTTCGACAAATTGCTTCCAGCAGACTGAAGAAATTTACAGTTCCAGCGGTCGACAAATTCTGAGCCAGCGCTCGACAAATGACTAGCGGCGGTCGACAAATTCTGAGCCAGCGCTCGACAAATGACTAGCAGCGGTCGACAAATTCTAAGCCAGCGCTCGACAAATGACTAGCGGCGGTCGACAAATTCTAGTCAGCGCTCGACAAATTGCTTTCTGACGTTCAGACTTATATTCTTAGTGGATGTCAGTTCTCTTAACTCAAATCAGCAAAATACCAGATATATTTATTTCTCCTTGGACGTATTCAGGCAGCCAAGTAAGGATATCTTTCTTATTTATTATATCCTTATATTCCTTCTATTCCAAGAAGAAGAATAGCCGTTGACATTTAATGCCAAAGGCATCTTTCTCGACAAAAGGAATTAAAAGGACCTGCCAAAATCGTTTTGGGTGGCTACCTGGTTCCAAGAAGGATTTAAGTCAGAAGAAGACATTCCTTAAAGAGACAGAAGATTTGAATTTGAAAATATATACATACAATTATCAGAAGAAAATACAGAATAGCAAGAACTGAGATAGTCGTCTTTTGTGAGAGAAAGAAAGAAAAACTTCACTATCACTTTCTCTCTCCGGTGATCACAGAACAGGGAGGATAGAAGAAGTCTTTCAGAAGAAGAAGAAGAAGCAAATACACTATTCTTTTTCAGCATTCTTCTTCATCAAGGTCATCTGCTACAAAGACTTCTATTTGAGAAAGCTCTGTCCACAAAGCTGTCATCAACTCTCATCAGACAGGGGGAGCTTTCTGCTTCAACACCTTTTGTCTTCTCTCAGATCATTGACAGAGAAGAACACTCTATACCTTTTTATCTCATTCTGTACAGGGTTAATACTCCCTTCAAAAGTTTACCCAGTGGTGGCAAGACACCTTATCAAAAAATCCTAGTGTGGTTTTTAAGCACCTTATCAAAAGCTTATTGGTGTGTGGACACCATATCAAAAATCCCTTGGTTCCTGGGCACCTTATTAACCCTCCTAGTTGATTCCTACCAAAGGTGGTAGATGAGTAGACGTACCCAGATTTATTGGGGAACTACTATAGCTCCTTGTGTCTTCTGTGCTTGATTATCTCTGTGTGCTTGTGCTGTGTGTCCTTTATTAATTCTTTAGTTTTCTATAACTCACACTAAATACACATATACTTAAATAGTAGTTTAATTTCTGCTATAAAACGTATTAAAATTTTTAATACTCTATTCACCCCCCCACTAGAGTAATTTAAGATCTGACCTCCACTTTCAGGGGCGATGCTCCAAGTATGCCTGAAAGGTGAGCTAGTCCAGAATATGTAGCTGAAGAGGTGGTCCAGAGTAAAGCTCTTAGGAGGTCCAATAGGACTATCATTCCACCAGATCAGTATATATGGTGAAATTTGGTGAGTTTCGTCTCATGTTTCTTCGCAGGTCCCCTAGATGAGAGAGAGCCATCTTGTTTTGAAAATGCCGTTGGAGTCAAGGAGTAAGAAGAGGCCATGGATGAAGAGATGGCTGCTCTCAAGAAGAATGAGACTTGGGACTTGGCGCCTAAGGTTGAGGGTGTTACTCCAGTGACTTGCAATTGGTTTTTCAAGTTGAAGAAGAAGGTTGATGGTAGCATTGAGTGATACAAGGCTCGCCTTGTAGCTTGAGATTTCTCTCAGAAGTATGGGGAGGATTATGAAGAAACCTTCAGCCCTGTTGCCAAGATGACTTCAGTCCGGATGGTGATTACTTTGGCAGCTTGCCAAGGGTAGAAGATATGGCAACTCGATGTGAAGAATGCTTTTCATTACGGTGAGATAGACAAAGACATCTTCATGGATCAGCCACCTGGTTATGTTTCTGAAGTTTATCCAAGACATGTGTGCAAGCTCAAAAGGGCTCTTTACGGCTTAAAGCAGGCGCCTCGGGCGTGGTATGGCAAGATAGCAGAATACCTCCAGTTCTGCGGTTACTTTGCTTCTGATTTAAGCTTGTTCGTAAAGAAGACAGGTCTTGGTGTTGTTATATGTTGACGATATGATCATCACGGGAAATTCTGAAATGGAGGTAGCTAGACTTCGAGCTGAGTTAGCTATCAGATTTGAGATGAAGGACTTAGGTGAGCTTCACTATTTCCTTGGACTCGAAGTGGAGAGGAAAGAGGGTGGTATGCTTGTATCTCAAAAAGGCTATGCAGAATGAATTGTGAAGCGATTAGGCATGGAAGGAGGGAAGAACAGCTCCACTCCACTAGAGGTTTGTATAATACTTCAACGTGATGAGGGGAAGGTTCTTTCTGATCCTTTGGTGTTCTGGGCTTTGGTTGGAAGTCTGATATACTAGACGATCACAAGGCCAAATATTTATTATGCAGTTGGCCGAGTGAGTAGATATATGGCAGAGCCTCAGAAACCTTATCTTATGGAGGCTAAGAGCATTCAGAAGTACATAAAGTCCACCTCTAATTTGGGTCTCTTCTATTGGAAGGACTCGGGCTTTTGCTTGCATGGATACATGGATGCTGAATATGGAGGCGATTTAGATGATCGAAGATTGCATTCTGGATATGTCTTTATGACAGGCTCTACAACTATATCATGGTACAGCAAGAAGCAGGATTCTGTGTCTGTCTCCACTACAGAAGAGGAGTACAAAGCTTCAGCTTTGGCAGCTCAGGAAGCCATCTGGCTTAGGAGGCTTGTAGAGGACATTCATAGGGAGGTGCAAAGTCCTACTATGCTTCGTGGTGAAAACAAGAGTGCCCTCAAACTGGTGAACAATCCAGTTTGTCACGCGCGAACCAAGCATATAGAGATTCAACATCATTTTATTCGGGAGAAGGTGTTGGAGGGATCTCTTATGGTTGAGCATGTGCAGAGCAAGGATAATGTCACTGACATCTTTACTAAGACATTGTCGAAGGGACCGTTTGATCGGTTGAAGAGTCTACTTGGGCTAACTTCCACTTCCCACTTCAAGGGGGAGTGTTGAATTTTGAAGTGCAATTGGTGAGTCCGGGCGGTCTGCCTTTGGAGATCGTGCATGCTCTGGTGTTGGCGATCTGCTGTTGTTCGCTAGTTTTGCCCAAGTATACTTGTTATGGTTTTGACCGGGCGGTCTGCCGGTCTGATTTGGCAAACTATCTTAGTTGGACAGTTACTTAAATAAATAAAGGTCTTATAGAGACCGGGCGGTCTGGTTCTAAGACTGCGCGTTTCCAATAAGGGAGGTATCTGTATCCCTCGTGGGCGGTGACGACATCCGTTTGTTTGCCTATAAATAGGGGTGCAGAGCCAGCCATTTGTATGCAAGAACTAAAGTGTGGATTGATTGTGCCGGTCTCACATTTGAGTTCGCGCGGTCTGAAGTTTATTGATCGGGTTGTTGTGTTCGCAGGTTAGCGGCCAGCGGTCTCTGCAGCATTCTTTCTTCTTTTCAGCTTTGAATAAACCAGCTCGCCAGTGGTCTCGTCTGGGCGAACTATGTTTGGAGTTCTTGGTCTGTTTGCAGTAGTGAGCAGTTCTTCATCTTGTGTTTGCGGGTTACTTCCTTGATCTTGTGACTGTGCGGTCTGGCGATCAAGAAGTGCAGACAGAGCTTTGTTTCAACAGTTACAATAAGGAGTGGTTCGTGCGGTCTGAGCTTTGAGCAGTCTAGCAGTTCACAGGTTGGCGACCTGTCCTGTTCGCGCGGTCTCAAGGAAGCCGACGATCTTGCTGAGTTCGAGCGATCTGTGCGGTCTCAGATTTTCTAGCTGCCAGAAGCTTGTTTTGTTGTTATCTTCTCTCTCTTATAAATCATGTCTCGCCATGTATGCAACGCATTGTAAAAAGATAGTCAATTTTGATCCTCTTGTCCTTCATTGCCACTGGTTATCTTGTTTGAATTGAATTGAAGTCTTCCGATGTATTGTCTTCGATCCTACTCTGAAACTTTAATAGATTCCTTGATATTCAGAAGACCTTGGAACTTCTGTGAGAGAAAGATGGCCTGCGATCTCAAATTTCTCAGACCACCACTCAATGGATGGGTAAAAGAGATAACCCATGAATATATACATAAACATTGGGAGAAAAATAAGGAAGGTATTTAGTACGCGCTGTTAAATTCTTCAGACTGCCTATTATGAGAATACATATGGGAAGCTGTTAGATGATGATTCCAAACATCTCTGATCACTTCGTAATCATAAGAATTTTTGGAGGAAACACAGGTGGCGGTATCCAATACTTCAGACCGCTCTTTGAGAAAGTAATCATGGCCAACGATCTTAAATGTTACAGACCATCTTTTAATATAGCGATATAATCATAGCTTACGGTCTTAGATGTTACAGACCGGCTTATCAAGAATAACCCAAAATTGGCGGTCTCCAATATTTCAGACCGCCCATTCTTGATGAAATAGTATAACCTTGAAGAAATCCTAAACCCAAAACTGGCGGTCACCAATATTTTAGAACGCACATTTTTGAAGAAATAGTATAACCTTTCTCTTGTAAGACTCACCGTGAGATCAACCTACACCACAGCTATGAGAGCCCGAAAGCGGAATCTCACGGGATAATCCAGCTGCAGAAAACTTCCTTGAAAACCTCACCGTGAGATCAAGCTGCCCCACCGGCTATGAGAGCCCAGCAGCGGAATCTCACGGGATAATCCAGCTACATAAAACTTCCTTGAAAACCTCACCATGAGATCAACCTGGCCCACCGGCTATGAGAGCCCGGCAGCGGAATCTCACGGGATAATCCAGCTACAGAAAAACTTCCTTAAAAACCTCACTGTGAGATCAACCTGCCCCACCCGCTATGATAGCCCGACAGCGTAATCTCATGGGATAATCCATCTACAGAAAATTTTCTTGAAAACCTCACTGTGAGATCAACCTGCCCCACCGGCTATGAGATCCCGACAAGAGAATCTCACGGGATAATCCAGCTACAGAAAACTTCCTTGAAAACTTCACCGTGAGATCAACCTGCCCCACTGGCTATGAGAGCTGGGAGCGGAATCTCATGGGATAATCCAACTAAAGAAAACTTCCTTGAAAACCTCACTATGATATCAACCTGCCCTACCGGCTATGAGAGCCCGACAACGGAATCTCACGGGATAATCCAGCTACAGAAAACTTCCTTGAAAGCCTCACCATGAGATCAACCTGCCCCACCGACTATGCAAGCCCGACAGCAGAATCTCACGGTATAATCCAGCTACAGAAACCTTCCTTGAAAACCTCACCGTGAGATCAACCTGCCCCACCGGCTATGAGAGCCCAACAGTGGAATCTCACAGGATAATCCAGCTACAAAAAATTAGAGAAGAAAAAAGATTATCGAGCTTGTTGCACCCTTGCGACATCGAGGCTCAGGCGATGGTCATAGATATTTCCAACCATCTCTTGGCTATCCATGCATCAATGAGCATTCGAGGGTTAAAGAACAAGATGTTCCATAGGGCGGGTGTGGTCATGCCACAGGGGCTATACCGACATTACTTTCCTTGGAAAGATCATCAAGATTGTTACGATGTCCTCCTACAATGCATGACAGAGCTGAACATTCACCTAGCCTTCCTTTGATATAGAGGTACGTCATATGTCAGTAAGGACCCGACATCCTAAAGTTCCTCTGCATGAGCTTGTCGAGCTACTACCACACAGACGCGAAACCTCCCCGCTACCTATGGTCCTGACAGATTTACACCTCAAGCTTCAGGTCGAGGGGGGGGGGGGGGGGGGGGGAGCAAGTTGGATCCGTTGATATCTCTCTTGGCAGGACCTTAGCCTTTGGTAATACTTCATTTTTGGTTCTTCCTTTTCAATGAAACAGATCATAAGAGATTCTAATCGTATCGTCATAATGTTTGAAAGAAGAAAAGTAAAGAATGAAAATGTAAAATACAATTTTTCAAGAGAAGAAATGTTTAAGATCATCTCCACTCCAAGTATGAGATAGTTCTTCTCCTTCATAAGTTTAGAGTCGATATGCACCATTCTTGAGTGCTTCTTTGATTATGAATGGCCCTGCCTAGTTTGGGTTGAGTTTTCCAACTGAACTGGATCTTGCTGCTGCATTTACCTTTTTCAGGACAAGATCACCATGAAGAATTCTTTGACTCTGACATTTTTATCAAAGAATCTGGCCATTCTTCTATTCACCTCTTCCTGCCTAATCGTTGCTATATCTCTTAACTCTTCAATGAAATCGAGACTACATTTCAGTTCTTAATCATTTCCTTCCATCCAGTCATCTTGATTCTGCCGAGATAACGATACTCTTGGACTCCTTACTTAAAATTCAACTGGGATAAGAGCTTCCGAACTATGAGATAATTTGAAAGGGGTCTCCCCGGTAGCTGAGGTTGGAGTTGTCCTCAGAGCCCATAACACCGAAGGTAACTGTTCTGCCCAATTACTTCTGAGATTTTCTAATTTCTTCTTCAAGAGGTTGATTATTAATTTATTGGCAGCCTCTACCTGACCATTACTTCGAGGATGATGTATAGAAGCAAATCGCAACTCTGTGCCGATTTGATAATAGAAATTTATAAGACTTGAGTTGTTGAATTGCAGATCATTACCTGTGATAATCACCATGGGAATTCCATGCCTACATACTACCTCCCCCCAGATAAAGTTCCTCACCACTTGAGTAGTACTAGTTTTAGCCAATGCTTTTGCCTCGATCCATTTGTTGAAATAATCGATCATCACTAGAATAAACCTGCGCTGAACACTAGCCAAGGGAAAAGGTCCAATCAAATCCATCCCCCCAAACAACAAACGTCCATGGAGTTGCTATTGACTTAAGCTGTTGAGCTGGTTGATGTTGAAGAGGAGCAAACTTTTGGCATTGAACACACTTTTTTGCGAACTTCTCTGCATCATTTCTCATTTGAGGCCAAAAATAACCCTGTCTTAAAATCCTCTTTTCTAGGTTTCTAGCTCCTGAGTGACTGCCGCACTCTCCCGAATGAACCTCTTGAAGGATGATTGAGATTTCTTCTTTAGAAACGCACCATGCCAATGGTGAAAGAAAAGTTTTCATGTAGAGTATTCCTGCAACAAGATAATAATAGGCTGGTAAGTTTAAACCTTTTCTTATCCTCTACCATTGAGTGGAACTCTCTGATTGAGAGGTAGATGATGAAGGGGTCCATCCAAGTTGGATGTTGATCTATTTGCATGACTTCTCCCTCTTCGATAACCAGATGAAACAATTCTGAGGTAGTTCCTCTGGAAAGAAGTCCAAACTTAACAAATTCATCAGCTTCTATATTTTCTCCCCTTGGAATTTGCTGAATGGCGAAGCTCTTGAACTTGCTTATCTCAATTTTTACCAGAGCTTGATATTGTTTCAAAGTGCGATCTCTGGTCTCGAATGTTCCATTTACCTGAGATGCCATTACTAGAGAATCAGTTTTGACTTGAACGTCTTCAATTCCCAGCTCCCTCGCAAATATAAGGCCAGCGAGTAAAGCTTCATATTCTACTTGGTTGTTTGTTGTTGAAAAATATAACTTCAACGCTTGATCTAATCTAACCTCATTTGGGTTAATTAAAACAACTCCTGCCCAGGAAGAATTTCTACCTAAAGATCCATCAACGAAAATTGTCCAGGCGAGAGGCGTTCCAACCTCCTTTTCCTATCTAGCTTCACTTGCATCAATCATGAAATCCTCTAGTGCCTGAGCTTTGATCGCTACTCTAGGAATGTAAGAGATATCGAATTCGCTGAGCTCTATTGCCCATTTTGCCAGTCTTCCAAAGTGTTTTGGCCTTTCTAAAAAATTCTTTAGTGGAAGATCGGTGACAACTTGGATTGAATGTGATTGGAAATAGCTTAGCCTTCGTGCTGAAGTTACGAGCATTAGGGCCAGCTTTTCAAGAATCGGATATTGAGTTTACGCATTTTTCAAAATCTTGCTCACATAATAGATCGGAAACTGCCTCTTCTTCTCTTCCCTGACTAGACTGAACTGATGGCATCGGAGCCAGCTCCAAGATATAGGAAAAGGTATTCTCCTACTCTTGGGCTATGAAGCAAAGGAGTTGATGTCAACTGCTTCTTGAGCTGATGGAAAGCATCATCACACTCCTTTGTTCACTCAAACTTAGCTCCTCCATAGAGAGTCTTACAGAAAGGAGCACTTTTATCTCCTGAGCGAGAGATATAATGACTCAGTTCTGCCATCCTTCCTCCTAACTGCTGAGCTTCTTTGGGAGATTTAGGAGGTGACATTTCTAGGATGGCCTTCACCTAATTGGGATTCGGTTCCAACCCATCTGGAGTAAGGAGATGGCCGAGAAACTTTCCCTTGCTAGCTCCAAAAACACACTTTAACAGATTCAACATCATGTTAAAGGTCCGGAGGGTTGCAAACGTCTCTGTGAGATCGTTAAGATGAGCTGAATAGGACATGCTTTTTATGAGGAGGTCATCGACAAAGACCTCTAAATTTCTTCCTTTTTGATTTTTAAAGACGGTGTCCATCATTTTTTGATAAGTCACACCTGCATTCTTTAGCCCAAAAGGCATTACGAAATAGCAGAAACAACCGTCATTCATGATGAATGAGGTGTGATGAATATCAGGCTTGTGCATTCGAAGGTGATATCCTGAGAGCGCATCCAAAAAACTTATAAAAGAATACCCAACTGTGGAATTAACTAAAGAATCTATCCAAGGCAAGAGGTAACATCTTTGCGGCATGCTTTATTGAGTTTGGTAAAATCTACACACATGTGCCACTTTCCACCAGGATTTTGAACCATTACAACATTCGATACCCAATCTGGGTATTGAATCTCCTGAATGAACTTGGCCTTCATCAGCTTCTCTACCTCCTCCTGAATCGACTGAGCAAGGGTCTCCGCCACTGCTCTTTTCTTTTGCTTAATTGGGATGAAGTTGGGATCGATGTTAAGGTGATGGCAAGCAACATCCGGATCAACTCCCGGCATGTTGATGAGTCCCATTTATATACACTTTTATGGACTCATCCAGGCTGCTTTTCACTCTCGTGCACGTTATTTTCGAGCTATTAGTGCATCTATTTCTCTTATGCTCATTTAAGCGCACTTACGTACTTCGTGCTCTTTTTAGGCCCATTTTGGTGTGCGTTTGCGCTCCATGTTATTGGTGGTAAGCACATGGTGCTTCCCAATCCTTTTTCTATGATGGATTGGTGCTAGAGGTGTATTCCCAACTGGATTGCTATGCTTGCAGGTGGTTGGATCATCCCCTTTTATCCAAAAATCATGATTGTGTATAACGCACGGTCGTGCTTTTTCTTGACGCACGGATGAATGCGGTCGTGCGCCTTCATCTGGTAGAAACCCGGTGATCCGACTTTGTTCGTATGTTTTACGCATGGGCAATTGCCCGTGCGCGAAGGAAACGCACGACCGCCTGTTTCGACTGATTTTTAGCCAATCTGAATTTGTTCGTGCGTTTTTACGCACGAGCGGCTTCGACGGCGCGTGAGTAAAATGCACATGCGTTGTTTCTTCATCCGAAAGGAGCTGCTCTTTCTTTAATAACGCACGACCAATGGACGACCGTGCGTTCGACCGTGCATGACTAATTTTCTGACCATTTAGTATTTAAAGCTGAAAATCTGCTGCAATCGAGACACCTCGCGGGAAAAGCTGCAGAAGCCTGCCATTTTTGCCCAGTTCGCCTCTCCACCACCGTTTGACCTAGGAGGAGCTCCGACAACATAGTCTTGTAAATCTTCTGCCGAAGCTCCCTCCTTGGCCTCCTCCATCATCCATGAGCTCAAGAACTCCATAGACGGAAAGTCTCTGCTGCATTCAAGGTGTCGAACAAGAGTTACCTCGAGCTAGACCATGAAGAAGATGAGTAATAGTAGAGGAAGGTGACAGCTCCTCCGAACCCCTGACGCAACTGAAGACTGAGCACGGACGAGGCTTGACAACCCTACGATTCCGGCTGAGAATCTTCAGCATAGTCTTCGAGCTTCGGTTTTCTCTTTTCCCCTATGCTTTGCTTCAGAGTTTCCCTTGTATGTGTTTGTTATTGTGGATGATGTTCATAAACTCTATGTTTTAATTAATATGATTTCATGTTCTTGAGATCTTGTGTGGTTTATGAGATTCGAGGAGCGCCGTAGTCCGCCGTCCACTCCACCGCTTTGTAGTGCTTCGCACTAGCAATTGCTAGTTGCGTGTTCAGCGACGAGGTGCCTACTACCCTCATCCGCTAGCCTTCTCGTCCACCCGCTCACCGAAGCACGGCATCACGGCCTGCATTCCATCCCGACAAGCGAAGCGGAGCTCTAGGCCCGCATTTTCTTTCTCTGTTGCTAACTTAGGAAAACCACCAATCACAACACCCTTGTTTTTACTTTCTTTTACTCATCGTAACAATCTCCTCACTCTATTTTCTTGTCACCACAACTTGCATTCCCTGAGAGATCGATATTTGGGGAGTTGCCTCCCAACTATTACTTGCACACGACTGGTGCACTTGCCGTAATCGCATCAAGTTTTTGGCACCGTTGCTGGGGAGTGCAGGCGTGATGAGATTTTGGTTGTGAATCGATTATTTTCGATTGAGTCTTTTATTATTTTTAATTTATTCTCTATCATGCTATTTTCTTATTCTGTATCATGTGGGCACATTTGAATATCCGATGTCGTTGGTGTGGGGACACATCCCACGCTAGTGATAGGTGTCCCAAAGAGTATGGTGTTGTTCAGAAACCGTACGGAGCCCATAAATCTTTTGGCTACTCTACTGCGCCTCCGTTGTCGCACTTTTACGCAGCTGCCGAACCTTTGGTGCCGGCGAAGCCGGTAAAGCAGTGTTTATTTTGCAAAAGTAGAGAGCATGCCTTGAAGGACTGTGCTGATTATCTTCGCCAATTGGCGGATGACGATGAGCCGGATATCCAGATCGTCCCATCTTCGAATTCAGCAAGCACAACTCCTTCCTCTGATTACGTGTCACTTCCACCTTCACTTCTTGAAGGCTCTAGAATCGAAACGTGCATCGGTGTCCCTCATGACTCTGTTTCTGATGCGACCCCCCATACCTCTTCGGTTCATGTACCACTTTGCGTGGATTTGTGCCCTTGTGTGGAGAGTGAGCCCGAACTCTTATGAAGCACGTCTTCTCCCACTACACACGAAACTACATCTATTTCTGATCTTATCATTGAGGTCAATTTGCAAGATGTTATAGACCTGCGCAGTGTCGTGCCCACTCTCATGGAGGAGGGCAATCTCGATTGTGCTGAAGCAACCGTTTCGGTCCAGTGCGAGGAAGTCCAAGTTATAGAGGAGGCCATTGCGTGCGCTGTTAAGTCTAGTGAAATCTTCGATGATATCATAAGTTTTTCATTGCCGCACCCTATGGGGGATGTGTTGGAGCATGCGTTTCGCACTCCTCCAGTTTGATAATAACAAAGTCCCGTTTGTATTTGATTCTAATGGTGTGCAGGTAACAAGTATGAGATATTCACAATTCTGCTGGAGCTAAATTTGCGTGTATGAAAATTTCACTGTCGGAATTTTCCGACAGCTGATGTCGCCCAGGCGACAACAGAGAAGTTACAACAACTTACCCCACAGCAACACGGCGAGCGGCAGTTTTGCACTGTCGGAAATCCGACATCGATGTCGCCTAGGCGACAGCTCGGAGGTTAGAGCAACTGCCCCCACGACAGCACTACGTGCGGCAGTTTTGCGCTGTCGGAAAATCCGACATCGATGTCGCCCAGGCGACAGCTCAGAGGTTACAACAACTGCACGCATGACAGCACTACGGCGGTAGTTTAGCGCTGTCGGAAATTCCGACAGTCGATGTCGCCCAGGCGACAGCGAATTTCTATAAATTGACTCCTTGTGTTCGTGCATTCCAAGCATTGAGAATTCCAAGTCCCTTCCTGAGTGCATACGAACCAGAGAGCTCCAGAACCTCTTCAACTCCCATTTGTGCAAAGAAGGATTGAGATTGAAGACGAGATCGGGCGCGCTTCAACATCAACGATCATCTCAAGGCTTCAACCCTCCTTTCAGAGATCTGATTTTCTAGTGAGTTCTTCACTTGACTTTTTATTTTCATTCATTTACCTTCAACTTTGTATTGGTAGAGAAATCGTCGTCTTGCGTGCGGCGTTTAAGTCCTTGCGCGGCTTAGTGGAAAATTGCTTCCTTGTGCGGAGCGTCCAAGTCCTTGCGTGGCTTGGTAGGAAATTATGGTCTTGTGTGCTACGTCTAGATCTTGGGAAGATCTAGAGGATAGGCTTGGGCTTGGTCTTGGGAGAGACAAGTGATAGCCTTCCGATCCTTGGGAGAAGGATTGGTAAAATCAAGATTATTGAAATTTATATTATCATATTTGTGCATTGATCTTAAGCATTGTTAAGATCATTTTATTGTATGTAAATTTCATGATTAATATAATTATTCTTCTTTCATTAATTGCAAATTTGTTTGCTTAAATCTTTATCTTAGAAATTTGTGTTTGGTTTAATACAAAAATTGCATTGGCTTAAAATTGTTTATAAGTAATTTTTTTTTGAAAAGTAAAATCTGTTTAAAAATTATTAAGTAAAATTCGTAATCTCTAAAAGGCCCTTATTCACCCCCCCCCCCTCTAAGGGCGTCACACGATCCAACAAGTGGTATCAGAGCGAGGTTACTCCAAAACGGTTTTACCACCTAGAGTAATGGCGCACAACGATCATGCGTTCGTTGAGGGGCAAGGCATAAGTAGACCACCTTTATTCACGGGCACAGACTACAATTATTGGAAAACACGTATGCGTTGTTTTCTAATTGCGCTAGATATAGAAGTCTGGAATATGGTAGAATCTAGTTACACTTCTCCAACATATGTTGTAGGAGATGTAACTATGGATAAGCCCAAAGACAAGTGGGATGACAATGATAAATTAAAATGTAAGAACAATGCAAAAGCCATGAATGCTTTATTTTGCGCACTAGATCGCACTGAATTTAATAGAGTTTGTGCTTGTAATACTGCATTTGAAATTTGGAATCGGTTAGAAATCACTCATGAAGGTACTTCGCAGGTAAAGGATTCAAAGCTATTTCAACTGGAGTCTGAATTTGAAAGGTTCAAAATGGAGGTAGATGAAGAGATTGATACGATGTACACACAAAAATCGTGAACGACTCAAAGGTGCTAGGAAAGGTGTTCTCAAATGGAGACTTAGTAAGGAAAATCTTAAGATCACTTCCCCCGAAGTTCAATACTAAAGTGACTGCAATTTCCGAGTCACATGATCTTAAGACCTTAAAATTGGAGAGCCTCATTGGGAACTTGAAAACTCATGAAGTTGAATTAAAAATTCAACAACAAGAGTATATGGAGCCAAGGAAGAAGGGATTGGCTCTAAGATCTAAGAAGGAAGAAACTAGTGATTCTGAGGAGGAAGAAGAAGATGAGGAAAGTTTATTTGTTAGAAAATTTAGAAAATTTATGAAAAATCCAGAGAGGAGGAATTCGTTTAAGAAGTATTTTAAGAAGGAGACTTTTAGGAAGAAAAAAGGAAAGGAAGATGATGAGGAGGAAGAGAGACCGCCACCAGAGTGCTATCACTGCAAGAAGTTAGGACACATCCGAAGCAAGTGTCCAAAGTACTTGAAAGAACTTAAAGAAAAGAAGCACAAAGGGTCGAAGAAGGTGTTGAAGGCGGAAACATGGGATGATACTACTTCTGAGGATGCAAGCAGTTCAGACTCAAGTAAAGAAGAGGAGGCCAACATGTGCTTAATGGGAAAGAGCATCATATCTGATGACGAATGCAGTGTCCAAAGGGACACTGAGGTAACTCCTCTGAAAGTGCACAGTTAACCTCACTAGAATTCTCTAGAGGGGGTGAATAGAGATTTAAAATATTTTCTGCAAAGTTAATATATATATGTGTATGATCACAGATTAGAGCTTCCCACACACCAACAAGAATTAGACAAGTAACTAAAGTAAATGCAAGAGAGAAAATCACAGCACAACACAAGAAAATATAGTGGTTCCCCAAACTTTGGGTAGTCCACTCTTCTACCCCCTTGGTAGGAATTCACTATCTTGTACTGAGTCTTTTGATAAGGAGACTCTTAGAACCACCCTAAGTCTTTTGACAAGGAGACTCTTAGAACCAACTGAGTCTTTTGACAAGGAGACTCTTAGAACCAGTACACTGAATTTTTTGAAGAGAGATTCTAAAAACTCTTTTACAATATATAAGTAAGAAAGAAAGAAAGTAAGAAACAATAATGAATCTTCTTCCTAGCAAGAAGATTGGAAGCACAATAAGTGAATTAAATCTTTCTTCTATAGAGAGAAGAAGATTTGTAGCCTATCTCTCTTTTAGTGAGAGCAATCAGATTTTGCAGCAGTGAGCAGAAGAAGAAATGGTTGAATATTGCTGCAGAGCTTTTTCTCAATATCTCTCTTTTCTTTTGGGAGCTTTTCCTCTATATCAAATATGTGTGGTAGATCACTCAACTGCATTTCCTGCCGACCTCCTCCTTATTTTATAGCTCTGTGTAATAAGATAGCACTATAGGAGAGGAATTAATTAGCAGCCAGAGATTTAGGAGGAGAGAAATATTTCCATAGCAGATATAACATAAATGGAGAATATTAATTCAGATTTCAAATAATATCCAAAATAGAGTTAGTCACATTTTAGCCAAGAATCAAATAGAAGGAGAATGATTCAGAACGGCTATAAATATTTACTTTATTCTATATAAATTAGATCTACTGAAAGAAGGAAAGAGATCTGGCGCATATTTAAATCTATCATATAAATCGACGTGCGTCGATTACTATTCGACGTAAGCGTCGAATTCATCCTGGCTGGACGTCGAGAGAAGAATAAGGAAGGTGCGTCGACTAAGGTGCGTCGACTTCTTTATATGCGTCGACTAGAAATAAGAGTAGCGTCGACAACACATACGTCGAAATCTTCCTAAAGTTACTTCGACATATCCTGAAGAAAACGTCGACTTTATTTCGACGTTGCGTCGAATACTATTCGACGCATATTTACTTAGTCTTGTTTTTCATTCATAAAACTCTTACTTTAACTCATTTCTAGGGGTTAAGAGAAATCATTTCCCCAACATCCTCCAACCTACGATGAATTATTTTCTGAATTTTTAAAGACTTGCAAATTTTTTGAAAAAAGACTAAAAGATAATGATCTTCTTAAATCTGAAAATGAAATTTTGCTTAAAGAAAACAAAAAATTGTTTAATGAAATTAAGACTATTGGAAAAAGAGATATTTCTTGCCAAGAGTGTGATCACTTTATGGGAAGAATTAAAGAACTTGAAGAATCTCTTTCCAAATCTCATTCTACAATAAAAATTATTACTAAAAAGAATGAGATTTTAGAGAGAGATCTGAAATCTTCAATTTCCAAAGTCCATGAGGGAAAGAAATCTTTTGAACATAGATGCGTAAATCTAGTATCCGAGAATACAGAAATGAGAAACCAGATTCATGACTTAACACTAGTCATGAAAAAATTTGGAATGGGCCGAAGATCACTGAATATGATCTTAGGATACCAACGCCATGGATCTGGAAGGTTTGGACTCGGATACACGTCAGGAAGCTGTCGCCCGACGACAACCACTGTCGCCGGCGACAGTGAAAAGTACAGAAAATCTACTTTAACAAATTCTAAAGTTAATGAATTGTCAAATACTGCATCCTCATCCAGTAAAAGTCCAGAAAAGTTATACTCTTCTAAATACATTACATGTGCCAAATGCAATAGATTTGGCCACACTACGGACTCTTGCTGGAAGGAAGGAAAAAGTAAAATTAAACAAATCTGGGTGCCTAAGGCTTCTACCTATACTATGGGTGGAACCACTTGGGTAACCAGATCTTTACTCACCTCTTATTTCTAGGTGTGTTGGCAGGCTAAGGACAAAGAAGACGTGTGGTACTTGGACTCGGGTTGTTCAAAACACATGACGGGCAATAAAGAGAAGTTCCTTAGCCTGGAGATGAAGAAAGGAGGAGTTGTTACATTCGGAGACAATGGAAAAGGAAAAATCATCGGCATCGGAGTTGTGGGTAACGAAATTTTTTCAATTTCAAATGTTCTATTTGTAGAAGGATTAAAGCATAATTTGATTTCTATTAGTCAATTATGTGATAAGGGTTTAAATGTTTTATTTGAATCTTCTACAAATTTGTGCAAAATTATTAATTCCAAAACAAATGAAATTGTTTTTACCGCACCTAGATGTCATAATGTATATATGATTAAATTTCTTGATTTTTCAAATTCTACCTTAAAATATTTTTTTATCAAAAAATGATGAATTAGATTTATGGCATAGGCGACTTGGACATACTAGTGCCAAGTTAATTACAAAACTTTCAAAAGATAAATTAATTAAAGGTTTACCATTGTTAAATGGAAATTTATCTTCTTCACTATGTGTGCCTTGGCAAAAAGGAAAATTTTCAAAATCATCTTTCAAAAGTAAAAACATTATTTCTACCACTAGGCCACTCAATTAATACATATGGATTTATTTGGGCCAATTGGAATTTCTAGCTTAGGAGGTAGAAAATACACAATTGTATTGATTGATGATTATTCTCGTTTTTGTTGGACTTTATTTCTAACCTCCAAATCCGATGCATTTTCAGAATTTTCAAAATTATGTTTGCGTATTCAAAATGAATTTGAGTTAAAAATTAAACGCATACGATCAGATCATGGAGGAGAATTTGCAAATGAAAAGTTTATTTCTTTTTGTACGGAGTTAGGAATTAAAAATGAATTTTCCGCTCCACGCACACCACAGCAAAATGGTGTAGTGGAGAGGAAAAATAGAACTCTTCAAGAGTTAGCCCGTACGATGCTATCTGAATTTAAATTACCAAAATCTTTCTGGGCTGAAGCGGTTAGTACGACATGTTATGTAATTAATAGAGTAATGCTTCGCCCTATTTTAAAATTAACTCCTTATGAATTAATTTTTAATAAACAACCAAATGTTTCTTATTTCAAAGTTTTGGTTGTAAATGTTTTATTTTGAATTCTAAAGATTCCTTAGGAAAATTTGATGAAAAATGTGATGAAGGTATTTTTATTGGCTATTCTTCAACTAGTAAAGCTTATAGGATTTTTAATAAAAGAACAAAAATAGTTGAAGAATCTATTCATGTTAGGTTTGATGAGTTTGCTTCATGTGTAGAAAAGAAAATTACAGGAAAAGAAGATGAACCCCTTCCTTCGGTGGAGAATGATGATGAAGAACTTGGAGAAAATGAAGAAGAAAAAGAAGAAGAAAGAGAATTAGCAATTGCTAGCTGCGTGTTCAGTGATGAGGTGCCTACGACCCTCATCCTCTAGCCTTCTCGTCCACCCACTCACCGAGGCATGGCATCGCGGCCTGCATTCCATCCCGATAAGCGAAGCGGAGCTCTAGTCCCGCATTTTCTTTCTCTGTTGCTAACTTTGGAAAACCACCAATCACAACGCCCTTGTTTTTGTTGGAGTTTCCGAGGTGATCTCAAAGCAATCAATAGTTAGTCTTGTTGCCAACGCAATATGAGCCTATAGGGTCGCACATAAAAGCGTTTGGAGAAATTGGAGAAAGGATTGTATTGGCCTTACTCATATTGGATATGAGTGGAGGACCAATCATGTGACTGCTTGGAATTAAGTTGAGAATGTCTCAACGGGAAATCGTTTAAAGGGTTTAAACGAATGGATTTACACTAGATAATTCGGCTAAAGGGTTTAGATGAATTCGGCTAAAGGGTTTAGATGAATTCGGCTAAAGGCTTTAAACGAATTCGGCTAAAGGGTTTAGACGAATTCGACTAAAGTCAAATTCAGCTAAATGTTTTCGCCGAATTTATATAGCCGAATTTATATATAGATGAATTCGTCGAAATGGTTTCGCCGAATTCGGTTATAGTGATTAGTCGAATTCGGTTAATGTGATTAGTCGAATTCGGCGAATGTAAATCTGGACATATATTCTGATTTCCCCCTGGTCTGCGGATAGCCTTTCCTATATCTTGCGTATATAAAGGCATGCGATTAGGTCTTAAAAAAGACGGTTTTCAGATCGAGCCTTTACGCTATTTCTGGAGAGCCAAAGACGGAAGTGTTCCGATCGTTCTCGTTCCGTCCGCCGATCGCCTTCCGCCGCCGCTAGTCGCCGCCGCCGGTCGCCGCCTCCTCTGGACCGGACCTAGCAGTCCGTGAGGACGTTGAGAGCTTCCTTCTCTGACCTAGTTCTTGTGCGACAAGAAGCTAGGGTTCTCCATCGTTCGTGTGGATCGCTGTAGAGGAGCCGATACATTTCGGTTCTTGGAACTCAGATTTCGGATTTCTCTTTGGAGCACCTTGGTTGAGTGTTGACTCAATCCCGCAAAGGTACTTTGTATTTTGATTTACTTATTCTCTTGAATCATGAAAACCGCAAGATCCGTTAGTCTCTTTTGGGTTGTTCTTGTCTTAATTTCCACTGCGCATATGTGATATGTAATCCCGTTCGAGGGGTATAAAAAACCCAACAGTTTTTACTTTCTTTTACTCGTCGTAACAATCTCCTCACTCAATTTTCTTGTCACCACAACTTGCATTCCCTGAGAGATTGATATTTGGGGAGTTGCCTCCCAACTATTACTTGCACGCGACTGGTGCACTTGCCGTAATCGCATCACATGTCATCCGCTGACCAAGCGAAGACATCCAAGTTCTTCAAAAGGCAGGAGATGAGCTGACTCTGCACCTCAGACATGTATAACTTCTCTCTAGATCGAAACTCATGGATTAATGTTATTTTAAATTCCTAGTCTCACGTTACCACATCATTATTACTGATTAAATATAGTCATCATCATTCCAATCAGCCATACACAAAATTTTATTATATCCTCTTGTATGTACAAAATTTCATCAAGTCCCAGACGATTATGTTATCAAAGTTCACATGTAGACAAATATAGATGCATACCCCAAAGGGTTAGCTTACTATTCTCATTGTTTACTTAAACACAAAGTCTCAGTGAAGCATAGAGAGACAATGTTCATCCTTGAAATGTCCCATTTTCTTATTCTTATAGTGAAATTTTCTCTCGATCAAAACTTGGTGTTAGCAGTCCACCTTGCTCAAGATGAACTGATTGTTCAAGGATTACGACCTTCTAGTGTTGAAAAATTCTGAAGATTTTTAAATCCCTAAGAAACCCCAGTCGGTAGGTCACTTGCCCAATAAACAAAGAGATAAGCCCCCCCCCCCCCCCCCAGAAATCCTGGGTTGAGTTTCTTCGACCACCAACATGGTACATTAATCATATATCTTCACACATTCGTGAGGACATACTATCCTCGTCTCAGAGTTTTATCCTGAACTTAATCCATTCTTTAGGCTCTTAGAGTTACCCTTTACGACACCCCTTTCAAGTTCAACATGTGACCAAATCAAAAATAAGCCTATTTCGGATTCCAATTCTTATTCGACCTCTGGTATACGTCATGGTGATTGCTTCAATACAACAAAAATGAGAAGTGTCAAGTTATCATCAAGAAAATTAGGCTTACGAGTCTCCTAGTACTTTAATATTAGTTTACAGGCATCAATTTTCCTCCAAATGTCCTATTAGTCTGGGTATGAGGTGGTAATACCACTCAATAAGCCAAGCTGTGCATTATAGTATAAGATTTGAAAACCAACTCTCGCATTAAATTCTTCCCTTAATCACTTTGTGTGTCCTCATGTCTCAACCAAGTCCATACCTGAGATCGATTTATGACTATGATACACCACGAATCATCTTGGTAAGTTAGAATAAGGTGGTGAACTAGTTAGGTTGGCACTAGTTCTAAAGATTAGTGGAAATACTTAATGTGAATCCCACATGGGTACACCACAGCTTTCGCTGCATCAGTTTGTCATCAAACTGATTTATCGAGCAGGGGTGGCCTAGTGGTTTAATGGACTTCTTAATCTCAGGATCATTGCGCTCTGATACCTTTTGTAAGACCCCCCCTACCGGAACATGGAACACCACCAAGAGGAGTCCCATGCCCAGAACAGCCGCCTTACGGTAGCGTCAACACATGGGCTAACATGTTCCACAATACATCTATCCTGCCGGCTAAAACCAATATCATCATGTGAAAGTGAGTTTATTTCTTAAATATTAAAGCTCTCGTTTAAGTTTATTTCAATATAATGATATATATATATAAGTGCTGAGTGAGTAATAAAAACAAACAGTAAGAGAGCATAATAATCACAACACAACAATAAAGAAATAAAAGCAACAAGCAAACCAGATGACACAAGATATATAGTAGTTCCCCAATCAACCTGGGTACATCTACTCTTCTACCCACTGGTAGGAATCCACTAGGAGGTTGTTGATCAGGTGCCCTCACACCAAGGTGTTTTTGTTCAGGTGTCCATACACCACAGAGCTTTTGATCAGGTGCTCAAAACCAAGATGCAGTTTTTTGCTAAGGTGCCTTGTCACCGGAAGTTAACTTTTGAAGGGAGTTATAACCCTTTACAAGATGGGAAGGAATAAAGAAAACAGAAAAAGGTTATAGTGTTCTTCTCTTTCTAAGAAGACTCTTGAAGATCCTGTGGGTTGTTGAGTTTGGATCTTGATGATGATGTTGAAGAGAGCTCCCCCTGTCTGATTTAGATTGATGACAGCTTGTGAATGGAGCTTCTTCACTTGATTGCAATAACACTTTTCTACTTCTTCTTCTTCTGCAATTTAGATCCTGAGCTATTGATATTGATTGGTGTCTCAGGATGTATAGATGATCTGCAAAGAAAAGTTAGCAAAAAGAAGATATAATATTTAGATATGCTTCTTCTTTTTTCTCCTCTATTTTTCTCTTCCTGTATCTTCCTTTTTCTCTTTTTCTTTCTGTCTCATAATTTCTTCTCTGTTCTTCTCTCTGAATATATAATCTGGAGATCTTGTGGCAGATTTGAATTCTTGCCGACAAGAGAGGAAAGAGATAATATCTCTTTTATTTCCCAGATTCCTCGAGAACATAAATTGCCGTCTTTAGCTTTGCTGCAACGGCTCTAACATTTAATGCTTCTGCCAACGGCTATTTCAAACAAAGGAAAGGCAGAAATATATATAGCAATATATAAATAGAATTAATAAAATATTGCTTTAATAAATCTGACAACATATATATATAATTTTAGTCGAACTGAGAATGATATTAAAATAATGCTGAAGATATTTCATCGAGCTCAGCTTCACGTTCTTTAGGTTTATTATATTCAGAAGTCAAATTATTTATTTTTGTTAACTCCTTTTTAATTTCCTTCTCAGATTTTATTAAATCTGGATATGTTATTTTAAAATCAGATTTGTAATCTTCAGAGGTAGAGTTGGGATTTGATATTACCTCTTTTACCTTTTCTGATTCAGCTTTTGCCTCTGAGTTGTGATATGAGCCATATATGGCCAAGATGCAGAAAGCTTTGGCTTTTTGTTCTTCCTCTTCTTCTTCAGTTAGAGTAGATGATGGTTTTGCATCAAAAGTGTAGTTAGTGGAAGAAGTAGAAGTGGATTCATTTACCATCCTTGAGAGGGAGTTCCAGATGCTTCTTGCTGAAGTGCAATCAGCCACTCTTTGAAGAATGTCTTTTGACATTGATTTAGCCAATATCTCCATGGCCTTGGCATCAACACATTTCAGCTTTTCTTGATCATCTGTTGAAGAAATTGAAGATGGAGGTCCTGTCAAAATGGATTTGTAAATTTCTTCATTTATGGCATTCATATATAGTTTAATTCTAGCTTGCCATAAAGTAAATCTATCCAAATTACAAATTGGTGGATTTGAAGTTGAAAAATCTGCTTGTGCCATTAGATTTTAGAAAACCTTTTAAAAAAAATCTTAAGAACTAAGTGATCTTTGTGATTCAGGTGTTAGCCTGTATGTAAAATCAACTACCCTCTAATACCAATTGAAAGGAGTTTTAGTTCTTAAATATTAAAGCTCTTGTTTAAGTTTATTTCAATATAATGATATATATATATAAGTGCAGAGTGAGTAAGAAAAACAAATAGTAAGAGAGCATAATAATCACAACACAACAATAAAGAAATAAAAACAACAAGCAAACCAGATGACAAAAGATATATAGTAGTTCCCCAATCAACCTGGGTACATCTACTCTTCTACCCACTGGTAGGAATCCACTAGGAGGTTGTTGATCAGGTGCCCTCACACAAAGGTGTTTTTGTTCAGGTGTCCACACACCACAGAGCTTTTGATCAGGTGCTCAAAACCAAGATGCAGGTTTTTGCTAAGGTGCCCTGTCACCGGGAGTTAACTTTTGAAGGGAGTTATAACCCTTTACAAGATGGGAAGGAATAATGAAAACAGAAAAAGGTTATAGTGTTCTTCTCTTTTTAAGAAAACTCTTGAAGATCCTGATGGGTTGTTGAGTTTGGATCTTGATGATGATGTTGAAGAGAGCTCCCCCTATCTGATTTAAATTGATGACAACTTGTGAATGGAGCTTCTTCACTTGATTGCAATAACACTTTTCTACTTCTTCTTCTTCTGCAGTTTAGATCCTGAGCTATATATATTGATATTGATTGGTGTCTCAGGATGTATAGATGATCTGCAAAGAAAAGTTAGCAAAAAGAAGATATAATATTTAGATCTGCTTCTTCCTTTTGCTCCTCTGTTTTTCTCTTCCTGTATCTTCCTTTTTCTCTTTTTCTTTCTGTCTCTTAACTTCTTCTCTGTTCTTCTCTCTGAATATATAATCTGGAGAACTTGTGGCTGATTTGAATTCTTGCCGACAAGAGAGGAAAGAGATAATATCTCTATTATTTCCCAGATCCCTCGAGAACATAAATTGCCGTCTTTAGCTTTGCTGCAACGGCTCTAACATTTAATGCTTCTGCCAACGGCTATTTCAAACAAAGGAAAGGAAGAAATATATATAACAATATATAAATAGAATTAATAAAGTATTGCTTTAATAAATCTGACATCATATATATATTTTTAGTCGAACTGAGAATGATATTAAAATAATGCTGAAGATATTTCATCGAGCTCAACTTCACGTTTGTCGACCTGATCATTTGATTCGTCATTCTGAGCTTCTGCTGAATATTCATCGAACGCAGACTTGAGATCGTCGAACACAACTTTTCGTCGAACGCAGAGACGGGCTGGATCGTCGACCGCTGAATATTGAGCTGCTCGTCGAACGCAGACTTGAGTTCGTCGAACGCAGCTTTTCATCGACCGCTGAGACGGGTTCTGTTCGTAGACCGCTGAGACAATCTGTTCGTCGACCGCTGAACCGCTGAGACGGGATCGTCGAACGCTGAACCGCTGAGACGGGATCGTCGACCGCTGAGATACGTGTTCTTCGTCGACTGCTGAGATAGCTGGATTTCGTCGAGCACAGAATGAATACCATTCATGAAGCGCATAGTGCCATTCGTCGAACGCAGGTAGCCGTTCGTCGAACGCAGGGAACTTATGTTATTTTATCTTTCTCTTATTTTCCAGCCTATTAATTATATCTATTTTCAGCCTTCTATCTTAATGGGATTTAATCTAAGTTATACAATGTGTTATGATAGAATCTTAGACATTAAAGGTGGATCCTAACTCAAATCAAAACTAAGGTTCCAACATCATGCCAACCCATTAATTAAAGAAAACCACAGAAGCCATGATTCACAAATAAGTAAAAGTGTCCAAAAGAACACGTTGCTACAAAAGCTCCTACAAAATATAAAAGTACAAATTGCCCATGTAACATCCCTCAAACAACTAGACCCTTAGGGTGGTTTTTTCATATCATCCCTCAAACAACTAGACCCTCATGACAAAACCCTAGGAAGCTTGAAGAGACCACTTGGCCGTGGGCTTGAAGGTGAAGAGCACCTTGGTCTGCAAATAGCAATTTCCAGTTACCAAGCCTAGGGTTGGACTTTAGGGCCTCACCTTGACCTCTTGACTCCACCATAACATCCTTAAACCATTAGGGGTCCCTTAGAGCCATTAGGACTCATTGGGGTCAACCAAAGTGGCCAAGTTGACCAAAGTCAACCATAACCCTAAAAGGGGCAGAGTAGTCTAATGAAGGTCAATTAGCCTCTACCTTTCCAAATTGACATTGCCCCTAACCTCATAATGTTATTAGGGACCCAAAGGACCTAAAATCACCATCATGGTGCCACAAATTTGGCCAATTTGATCCAAGTCAACTTTAGCCCTAATTTGGTCAAAGTGGCCTAATGAAGGTCAATTGGCCTCCACCTTGCCAAATTGACCTAACCTAGACCTTCCTAACCCTTAAGAGAGGTCAATGGGTCACTATCCACCCATTGGGGTCAACCCAAATGGTCAAATTGACCAAAGTCAACTCCACCTTAAATTTAGGTCAAAATGACCTATTTTGACCTAATCAAGCCAAATACACTTGGGCTAGACTAAGGTGGCCCACTAGCTAATGGGGTTTGGAGTTACTGAAATTACCATTCAAATTCAATAAATTCGACCAGGAGAGAGAAACCCCCAAATTGGAAGAGAGAGAGAAAGGGGAAATTAATGGGGAGGAAGAAGAAACCTTCAATCTCCCCCCATTAATGGCCCCATTCATCTCCTCATGGGGAGAGGAGGAGTTTCTAGCCCTGCCCCAGCCAGATTGAGGCCCTGTTCACCTCCCCCAAGCCAAACCGAAATTCCTTCTTGATGGCCATTAATGGCTTTCGGGAATAAAGCCCCCAAACTTCAAATTGAAACTCCTACCACCATCAGTGAGGAGAAAAAACCCCAAGTTTCGAGGAGGAATTGGGCACTGGAAACTAGGGAAGGCATGGAACCAAAAGCTTCAAATCCAGCCATGGTGACTCGCCGGAATACGCGGCTTCAGGCCACCATACAGGTCCTCCCCTCCTCCTCCTCTCTCTCTGGATAAATCCTAGATCAAATAGGTGAGAAATATGGCTCAATTGATCCTGATCCGATGAGAAAAATCCAAGAAATTCCATGGAATTTCTTCCTGTCGGGTTCACCGTAATCGGCCCATTCGCCGGCCGTGCCGCCGCCCTGCGATAGCCACCACCTCAACGGAGGTGGTGGTGGCGATGGCCGGACGGTGAGGTGGCCGGATGGTCGGGTAAATGGGGAAGGAAGTGGTACAATCGCGACGAATCTGGGCCGTTGGCCAGAGGAATAAGATGGACGGATTCCGTCCATCTTGCTTCAAGATGCGTGCTGCCAGATTGGCCCATTTATATTTAAATCTCATTTCTGTCCTTTTGTATGCCGAACCTTAATATATTTATAGAAAATACGTAGAGCCCTTCCCTGGGAAATTGGTCAAGACAAAACTTGTAGCCATTGTAGTCGAGTTTAATCTAAAATTAAGTTCACACCATTTGGGTCATGGTCTGACCACATCACTCATAATGGTGCAGCCTATCCATATGGTTGACTAGGAAATCATTTGAGTGCCCCCATCAATCCATACATCCAAATGATCTGAAATTTGGAGCATAGGCTAGTTGTACACACACCCTTAACTTATCCAAAAACGAGAATTTTTGGAGAAACTTTTTCTATGGTTTTTGCAAACATTTAATAAATCATGTATGATTTAATTTTAGGGTCTAGATGCCTCCAAACTCTTTTAAATTTTGGTGGGTAGTTCTTAGTGTCATGTCATGACTCTGGTAAAAATTTCATCCCATTTGGGATTGATTTGGTAGGGTAATTAAATTACCCAAGATTGGTCAAACTAAGGGAAAATTAGGTCAAGGTGCATCTATTGATTTGAGTGGTCAATTCTCATCCAAAAGTGATGAAACCATGTCCACTGATCTAATACCACGTAAAACACTCCCACAAATGGTTTGAGGTGGTTTGGGGTGGATGTGACCTAGAACCCTAGTTCAAACCCTAGGGTTGCAAATAGAATCTATTGAAGGCCATAGGACCATATGTCCTTGGAATGAATTGATACTTGCTAAATAATTGTATAGGGTGGTAATATACCCTTGGTAATTTTGTTAGAATTTTTAGACACATTTAACCTCTCTGAATTGATTAAGAACCTATTAGGGCACTTGCTTATAAGAAGAATTTACATGCTTATATAACCTTAGATGTTCATGAAATTTTGGAAGTGAGCTGGTATTAGTGATATTGTTCATTGATAATTTTATTGTGATTTTTAAATTGATCTATATAGTACTTTATTCACAAGTCCATTGTTTGACCTATTAATAAAAGAAATTAATTAAGGGTTTAACATTCACTGGAATATCATGAAACTTGGTCAGAGGACTTTTTAGGGCAAGAATATGATCTGATAATTTTAGTTTAATTTTTAGAAGAATTTATTCATGGTTCCCTTCACATGGTGCCCTAGGCTTTGTTTATTTAGATAAATGATTTATATAATCAAATGAGTCTGGAAAATTATGAAACTCAAGCAGTAAACTTTTCTGATCATTTTAGACCTTTGTTAATTTTCTTGTAATTTTTGGATGAATATTTTTGGTACTTTATTTGTTAACCCTTGATTTGATAATTTAGTCAATATTTTTAATTGAAGGTCAAAACCTTTCTAGAATTTTATGAACTTCACACATAACTGTTATTTTGATGATATTTAGCTGTACAAATTTTGGCAGGGCCTTGGATTATCAGAAAACTCTACTTGGTGTTCAAAGTCATAGGTTCCCAGATTTTAAAGAAATTATAATAAATGCCAAATAAATCAGGAAAATTATGAATTTCTAGTGATAGATTTAAGATGTCATAACACACCACCAATAATAATTATGGTTCATTTGGATGAGCATTTGAAGTCTTTCTCTTTTATCCATCATGTAGTTCAAGTGGTCTGCGTATAGTAAAAATGCTGAATTAAGACAAACATGTAGGTTCTACATGGGGAGTTAAGGAAATTGGTGCACAGAGACTGATTGGATCAGAAGGGGGTCACCAAAAGAAAGTAGGAGTAAGATGTCTGGTTGACTAGGAGGCAAGAGTGTGCTTGGGATCGACGAAAGATTGTCTTTCCCTTGGAGTGAGGTAAAACCCACTTAGCGTTAGTGAATGTAACATTAATAGTGGTTGGGTCAAGGGTAGACACTGATAAGAATAAGTGTCTTGGAAAGGGCGGTTTGGGCTATCATCCCATCGTACCTCCTAGTACCGCTGAGAGCCCCTCACGGGGTAGACCTCGGGAAGTCCAAGATTAACCCTAAACGGTAGGTATTAAACTGTTAAGCAAGATTAACTCTTAATAATGCACATTCACACGTACCGTTGCTACGGGTGGATAGTTGATTTGGTTTTACAAGAAGTAGGCTCGGTGGTTGTAGGTACAGAGGGGTTAGTCCGGCGAGCCGGTGGCTCGGAAGGTTGTTGTGATGGGCAGGTTAGCCCGGGGAGCCTATGGCTCGGAGGTGTAAGTAATCATAATTGCATACGCATAAAGGTGGTGGGTACTTAGTATGAACGGTCATTCGCACCGACGTTGATACTTTGACTCGGCAAGTGTGGTTATCACTTAGCCAAGGAAAAAGTCTGGTGGTCCAGCCAGTAAGAGTACGCAGGCGCTCCGCGGTTGTGTTCTTTGCTTTGAGGCGTACGATAGGTCTAGGTAGGTAGTGTGGATACCAACCTAGAGGTGGGCGAGGCCCAACCCACTACTTCCATTTGCCACTACGGGAGTATCCTGGGAGTCTTAGCTAGCTCTAAAAAGGGCGAACTAAAGGTCTTTACGCATAGAGTTGGGTGCGTGTGTTGCACTTGCGTGATCATAACATTATTTAGCATAACTTTGCATGTCATAGCATAAACATTGCATTTTAACCCCTACCCCTATCGTATAAGTCGGTATGGGACTTTTTATACGATAGGCCTTGCTAAACGACCCCTTGGTCTATTGGTTTGTATGAGCATTCCTATAAATCAAGGTTACCTTTCTACTTTATACTTATTTTTACTTACTTACTTTACTTGTTCTTTACCCTCCTTTACTTACTATTTTTATATACATATAACACCTCTGTATTGGTAGATACTCCTATAGCTAAGACATGTCATCTGCTTTGTTTTATACCTCTTGCTATCCTCCGCTTCATCCTCCTGCTCGGTGCCTAGGAGCCACTGGGGGATGGGTGGTGGGAAATGAGGCTTAGTCTTTTTGACTAACGGTGGGTGGACCATATCATTTTAGGGGACCGAGGAGACGCGACAGCACCAGAGGCCAGTGCAGATGGAGGCTGGCCAGTCTAGCACAGGAGCTCCAGTGTCAGGTTCCGTGAGTATTTATCAGTAGATTTGCTTCCGCGAGTGACCTTGTAGTGAGGACATGATGTACTGGCATGAGCCCTTTTATTATTATCACACTTTTATTCAGTAATTATCTGTGGGCATCTTTCTTTATGATTTATATAGTATGTGATGTGGACTTGAACTCGCTTATATGGTTCATTTATACTTTTCTTCTTCTGTGATCGATATGGACTGCATGATCGACGTTTTGTAGTGGAGACCTTCCCGAGTGTTGGTGTCACAGCAAAGCGGCGGTTCTGGGCATAAGACCCAGTTTGAGATAAAAAAGGGGGTCTTGCAGCCCAAAGGCTACATCTCAAAACACTGGCTCACATTTGTTAGTAACGATAGCGAGGTATCATAGTCACAGGCCCTGTCACCCTGGCCGGCTATCCTCCTGTGTCGTACGCTATTGTTCCACCTAGGCCTGCTCCTAAAAATAGTGGTGTAACAACCGTTAGTCGTAAAGACTAAGTGGCTTCACATCCTCTCTCCTGACGACTCCCAGGCATCGGGCGAAAGGAAGGAAGGAAAGCTGCAATATTATCCATAATATACAATGTAGCAGGTGGCGATGAAATTAGTAAACACAGTAGTTATATCAAGTGTATAAAGAGTACATCTATTCTAGCAGTATAGTCAACAATAGAGTGTAAGTAGAGAAGAGTATATAAAGAACTGAATTGAACTTAACTTATAAGGATGCCCATACAAGCTTATAAGTTAAAGATCTAAGCATACAAGTAACTCATCATATAAAGGTGCTCATACAAGTTTATATGATGAGGGTCTGATGCGGTGTAATGCAATGCAATGCAATGACTGTATGTATGATGACTTACCCATGATTTACTCACGCACTCTGATTTGCTATGTCGACATAGACTTGTACTTCCCGCTTTTCGAGGGTAGCTAACCACTCAGACACCTCACGTCGTGGCCAGATGGAGACAGTGGAATGGGCTTCTCCACTACTAGGTGGGTATGCACAATACCAAACCTAGGCCTTACGTACGCCTTAACACTAAGAACACAATAGCGGAGACCCTGCGTACTCTTGCTCGCTAAACCAGCTGAGTCTTATGACGCGGAAGGGGTCTTTGGGAAGTAAGCACCAAATGACCAAGTCCAACTGGTTCTAGAGTCTATCCGCCAGCTTCAGTCGGTGTGACGACTAACAAGCCTGAAGACTCACCACAAGTAATCCTCTAATAAGGATCATTATGCAATCGTGTGAAGACTATACACACCCAAGTAATTCTCATGCTCAACTCGTGTTATCAAGCACCCAAGGACTCCTAACCAAGTCCATAACACAGTTACTACATACAAGTTCAATCGATGCTAATTAGCATACAAGGACTTACCAACCGGGTCCTTAACATAACACCATAGAATATAATCATATCCTATAATTCACACCAACCATCACTGCAACCCATACCGAGTTATCATAACTCTTGTGTAGTGGTATGTGTATGTAAGGGAAATAATCTCCTTGATCCTATAGGACTACTTGTGCATTTAATGTCATGTTCAAGTTTACTATATACATCTGCCCCAACGTGTAAACCATACCAATCCTCATGCTCGATTCACAACATGCTTTGAACACAATTGAATTCATAAGCATTATTCGATCACGCTTAGTCAATACCAATCATCTCGAACATGTTCTCCTAAAGGGTCATCAATCATAATCTATACTAAGCGGTTATAGCAAATCTAACTCTCTGATAGGTTACCAAGTGATATTGATACAGTTTTATGCATGTTTCCAAAATCCTTGTCTAAATGAGCACCTTAATATTTCAATTCAGCATAATAATTTATAACGACACATTTAATTATGGACTCATTTCAAAGACAAATCCTCTGAAACTTCTACCATAGATCATAATTAATACTTGAATCATTCCCACAAATTTTCGACCTCATTGTATTACACAATATTTATTTATGGCACTTTACACTTATATGATACAATAAGCAAATTCATAGGAAATATGTATCCAAAAATTTTGAAACTTAACTGGAGTGATTATAATATCATCAGGCACATTTCTACCAAATTTTATAAACATCCGATAAATATTTTGAGAGAAATTAGTAAAACATCAAAACTCCGTACATATTCATCAATGCTTACTAAAACATGATCTCTGGGAGCTATAGACCATTAAAAATAATGTGCCACCCAATATGGAAAGTTATTTTCAAGGGCTTCAACTTTTGTGTTTAGACCGAGTTCCAGATCTAAGCCCAACCTATCAAAAATTGGGTATGAACCCAGCAGAGCAAATCTGGACAGCAAGCTATCCTGTACATACACCGGATCGTCTTCTGTACATCCATTTTCAATTTTAATCCTAGGGATCTATAGAGCTCCCCAAAAAACGTGCAACCACATTTCGAAAAAGTTTTTCTGAGGGCTATAACTTTCATGTTGAGCCCGAGGTCTGAATATGGCTGGATCAAGTCTAAAAATAGGGTTGAAGTCCGTCCCGTGTAGAAAACAGATTTTGCCTAAGTATTATAAAATCTGCACGGATCTTAAGATAGATGAACAACATCTGTTCATCTTCTTCCTCCAGCACATACATAAATTATTTTGCCTTCTCTCCTCTAATACTCCCTCATTAGACCACCATTCTTCACGAAATCAACTCCTACAACTTCGTTTTGAATAGAGGAGTAGATTGAAGATATTATCTCGGCGAATGACGCCCTAGAATATAAGTTCTAGCATAGTCTCTTCCTAGAAAACTCCATTAAACTCACCAAGGTCAAGCCCTTTTGAGCCGACATCTCTCCTAAATCAGATCTAAAGATCTAGCACCAAGGGTGAGGGGGGCGGAAGTCACCTGATTTTCGACCATGGATCTTGTTTGTCTTCTAAGCGGCATAGTGGCGGTCGGTCAAGCTCCAAATCCTCCTTCCAAGCTTGATCACTTTTAGGAAAGTAGCTGGTCTCAATGCTTGAGTGTGGGGAAGAGGAAGAAAGTGAACAATTCTTGGGTGAGAGGAGGGAAAGTTCAAGGTTAAAGGAGGAGAGAGAAAATGGGGGCTGATTTGACTAGAAATAATGGGATAAATACTTCCCATGCTATGGATTGGACAATCCATCCACGTGTCGCTATCCTATAGGACAACCTTGATTATAAAACACAAAATAAACTTTAAACAACCTAAAAGTATCTTATCCGGACGACACACATATCTATTCATTAAATCAATCAGGAAAAGAAATGTACAAGGTCGCTACTCAACAAATTCGTCAAACCTCTTTTTGCGCCAGCATTTTCTTCGCTCAAGTGCAACCTGGCCGTCAGTGCACCTCGCGCCCGAGTCAACTCACCAAACACACATTCAAGGGGCCTAGCGCGAATTGGGATGTGTTGGAACAACCCTATTACTGATTTGGGCTAAGATCACTATATGTTGATTAGGATCTGTATTGACCCCATTGTATAGTCTTAGGGTCAAGTTTTAGGCTGATTAGATTTGTCAGAACTTAGGAAAATTCAAGCTCAACCAATGGCGAGTGGCGTTCGACGAATGACCAGCTTCGTTCGACAAATTGTTTCCAGCAGACTGAAGAAATATAGCCAGTTCCAGCACTCGACATTTTCTGAGCAACGCTCGACAAGTGGCTAGCAGCGCTCGACGAATTCTAGCCAGCGCTCGACAAATGGCTAGCAGCGCTCGACGAATTCTAGCCAGCGCTCGACAAATTCCTTTCTGAAGCTCAGATTAATATTCTCAGTTGGATTTCAGTTCTCTGAACACAAATCAACCGAATAATGGATATATTTATTTCTCCTTGGACGTATTCAGTCAGCCATGTAAGGATATCTTTCATATTTATTATATCCTTATATTCTTTCTATTCCAAGAAAAAGAATAGCCGTTGACATTTAATGCCAAGGCATCTTTCTCGACAAAAGGAATTGAAAGGACCTGCCAAAATTGGTTTTGGGTGGCTATGTAGTTCCAAGAAGGATTTAAGTCAGAAAAATATATTCCTTAAAAATAGAAGATTTGAATTTGAATATAGACAAGTTATCAGAGAAGAAAATTATCAACAGAGATAGTCGATTTTCATACAGAGAACAGAGAAAAACTTCACCATCTCTCAGTCTCTCTGTTATCAAAGAACAAGGAGAATAGAAGAAGTATTAGAGAAAGAAGAAGAAGAGAATATACTATTCTTTCCAGTTTTCTTCCTCATCAAGGCAGCATCCTCATCATTCTGAGAACAAGATTCAATTTCTCAGATCTGCTGCAAGATAAAGTCTTTCAAAGAGCAACAACAATCTGAAGATTAATTTCTTCCAGATAATCTGCTACAAAGACTTCTGGTTGAGAAAGCTCTGTCCACAAACTGTCATCAACTCTCATCAGATAGGGGGAGCTTTCTGCTTCAACACCATTTGTCTTCTCTCAGATCATTGACAGAGAAGAACATTCTAAACCTTTTATCTCATCTTGTACAGGGTTAATTCTCCCTCCAAAAGTTTACCCAGTGGTGGCAAGACACCTTATCAAAAAATCATTGTGTGGTTTTTAAGCACCTTATCAAAAGCTTATTGGTGTGTGGACACCTTATCAAAAATCCCTTGGTGCCTGGGCACCTGATCAACCCTCCTAGTGGATTCCTACCAAGGGTGGTAGAAGAGTAGACGTACCCAGATTTATTGGGGAACTACTATAGCTCCTTATGTCTTCTGTGCTTGCTTATTTCTGTATGCTTGTGCTGTGTGGTTTTTACTATTTCTGTCTTTATCCTTAACTCTCACTGATTACACATATACTTAAACAGTATTTTAAATTCCGCTATAAAACTAAATAAAAAGTTTCAATACTCTATTCACCCCCCTCTTGAGTAATTTAAGATCTGACCTCCACTTTCAATTGGTATCAGAGGGGTGTTGATTCTTTATAGGCTAACACCTGAATCACAAAGATCAACCAGATCTTAATTTTTCTAAGAGTTTCTTTCTCTCTATTTTTATCTTATTTAAAACTCATGGCACAAAACAAGGAGTATTCTAGCACAAGACCTCCTATGTGCAATCTCAATAAGTTTGCACTATGGAAAGCAAGGATTAGGCTATATATGAACTCTATTGATGAAGAGATTTTTAATGTTATTCTAACAGGGCCTCCAGCACCTACAGCATCAACTAGCACTGGAGCAACAACAGACAATACTGATGTTCCACCTCTTGAGTGGACTGAAGCTCAGAAGAAGCAGAGAAATGCAGATGCAAAGGCCATGAACATTCTGGCCCTAACTATGTCAGATGACATATTCCAGAAGGTTGTTGAGTGCACCTCAGCAAGAGAAATTTGGGAATCTCTCAACAACATGGTGGCAGGCTCAGCAGATGAAAGAAAAGATAGAAAATCTCATCTTATTTCTCAATATGAGAAATTCAAGAAGGGAGAATCAGAAAATGTTGCTGATATGTACAATAGGCTCAGCCTCATAATAAATGAGCTGAAGTCTGTGGACAAAGTGATCTCACTCACAGAGATTAATGACAAAATTCTTATGTGCTTCCCCAGCACATGGGACTCCAGAATTTGGCCATTCAAGGAAGCTAGAAGTCTCAATGAGATCACCACTGAAGCTTTGTTGGGCAAGCTGAGTCTTATGAGCAGCTTATCAAAGCTAGGGAAGCAGAAGAATCTACTTCATCTCCAGCACCCAAGAAGGAAAGAAGCATAGTCTTCAAGGCTGCAGAAGATGAAGGAAAAGCTCCTGACAATGAGGAGTTTATGAATCTGTTTGCCAAAAGATTCCACAAGATGGCTAAGAAAGACATCAGGAAAAAGCTATCCAGAAGCCATGACAAGCCAAGGTATGAAAAAAATCACTCTAATGAAATTATATGTTTTGGTTGCAGGAAACCAGGACACATTGCTCCTGACAGTCCAGATAATCAGAACAAAAAGGATAAGAAGGACAGGAGAAGAGAAACGGAAGAAAAGAAGATCTCCAGCAAATCTTCCTCCCACTCTCACAAAAAGAAGGGAAGAGGGTTTGTAGCAACATCCTGGAGTGAAACAGAATCTGAATCAGAATCTTCATCTTGTTCTTCTAATGAAGAAGAAACAAAAGAAAACAGCCAATGCCTAATGGATATTTATGACTCAGACAGTGAGTCACAATCAGCATCATCATCCAGCTCCAGTGATGATGAAGAAGAAATTTTTTTTTGCATGATGGCAATCAATGCCTCAACCAACAATTCTGATGAAGAAAAATCAGAATCAGAAACAGAAGATAATATTGATCAGGTATTATCTAGCTTTGATTTTACTTCTATTGAATTCAAAGATGATTTCAAAATTCTTTGCCAAGACTTAATAAAATCTGAGAAAGAAGTAATTTCTCTCAGAAATAAGTTAGTTGAGATGAATAATATAAGTGAAGAGAATGCAAGTCTTAAGAAAGAGTTGGTTGCCTCCAAAGAACAAATTATTCTCATTGAGAATAAGTTGTCTGAAGCCAAGAAATTTGAAGAATCTCTCAATGGGAGAAGCATCAAACTGATGGACATCACAAGCACTGTCAATGCTAGATTTAACAATAGCAAAATGGGCTTGGGTGCTTCATCAAATGAGCCATCTCTGATTAAGAGAAACATCCTCTCCACACCCATAAAATTCATTTCTGCTAAAAGCAAAGAGGCTGCAGAAAGAAATAAAGATATTTCAAGCAAGTCTGTTAAGGATAAGAGAATTCATAAGAATTCGTCGAACGAAGCTCGACAAAAAGATTCAAATCTGTTGAACGGGGTTCGACGAAAACTGAGAACAGATTTTCAGCATAGTTATAATATGAACGGCGGTCGACAAATTTATTCAAATTCATCGAACAAGCACTATACAGAAAACTCTAAGAATTATAATCCTAAATATACTAAAAATCCTTTTAGTGGACTATACCTCCAAGGAGATGTCATCCACAAGGCTATAAGGATCAGCCTGAAATGTCATTTATCTCTAAATTTTGTGGTAACATAAAAGGACCCAAGGTAGTCTTGGTCAAAAACAACTAGTTTATGTTTTTGTGGCTGCAGGTACACAGCTATCCAAGATTAAATCAAAAATGGTACTTGGATAGTGGCTGCTCAAAGCATATGACAGGGAACAAGGCCAATCTGAATAACTACAAGGCAAAGCTTGGACCCAAGGTGATCTTTGGAGACTCCTACTGAGGACAAACCAAAGGCTATGGTCAAATTAAAGTTGGAGCAGTGACATTCAAGGAAGTAACCTATGTCAAGGGTCTGAAGCACAATCTCATCAGCATAAGTCAGTTATGTGATGAAGGTTATCAAGTAACATTTAATAAATCAGAATGCATTATTAAATCCTCTAATAATGTTATTGTTTTATCAGGAATTAGACAAGGAAATATATATTTAATAAATTTCAACTCATCCAAATCAGAAATTTGTTTTCTTAATGAGCTAAGCAAATCTAGTAAATTATGGCATAAAAGATTAGGACATGTAAACCTTAGGACCATTGCTAAACTAGCTAAGGATAATCTTGTTAGAGGCTTACCATCAGGATCATATAAGAAAGAAGGTCTTTGTAGGGCATGTCAATTAGGTAAGCAAACCAAAAATAGCTTTAAATCATTATCTAAAAGTGATTCACCTAGAATCTTATACTTGCTACATATGGACCTTTTTGGACCTATAACAATAAAGAACTTAGGGGGGAAGTCTTACACTCTAGTTATTGTAGATGACTTCTCTAGATTCACTTGGGTGTTCTTCTTGAGAGAAAAGTTAGATAACTTTAAAGTTCTTATAGACTTTCTTGAGAGCATACAGATTGAGTACTCTACTGTAGTTGCATTGATCAGAAGTGATCATGGCACTGAGTTTGAGTCTCTTCTCATGCAAGAATTCTGTGAGATGGAAGGTATCAGGCATTGCTTCTCAGCTCCTAGAACTCCTCAACAAAATGGGGTAGTTGAAAGGAAAAATAGAACTCTAATTGAATCAGCAAGAACATTGCTTGCAGATGCTAACTTGCCCCTATCTTTTTGGGCAGAGGCTGTCAGCACAACAAATTATGTTCTGAATAGAAGTTTGATACACAAACTTAAGGGTAAAACTCCTTATGAATTGCTTAAAGGGAAGAAACCTAAAGTTGATTATTTTAGAACTTTTGGATGTAGATGTTTTGTTCATAACAATGAAAAAAAGTACCTTAGAAAATTTGAACCAAAATCTGAAGAAGGAATCTTCTTAGGATATTTAATAGTCAGCAAAGCATATAGGGTATTTAACAAATCCTCTCTTAAAATAGAAGAGTTTATGCATGTTTCCTTTGATGAAACTAACATGTTTTACAAGGAGAAGAATTCTTCTACCAAGAACACTTTGCATATACCAGCTCTATGTGAAGAGCTTAAAGGGTTAAATTTACAGACAGGAGATTCACTGCATCCATCACCTCAAACTCTTGAAGATAGTGAAGAAGAAGATCATCCAGATCTTGTTGATAACCTAAATCAAGTAACAGCAGAACATCCTCCACAGGATGTAACAGCTGAACAAATTCCCTATGTGGATACTGCTGCTGAACCAACTCCAACTATTGACCACATCACAGTTAGAGATCATCCAATTTCACAAGTGATTGGTGATATCACAGCAGGTGTTCAAACAAGGCATCAACTACACCAAAATCAGATGAATACTTGTTTCCTATCACAAGTTGAACCTCAAACCATAAAAGATGCAGAACAAGATCCAAATTGGATTCTTGCAATGCAAGAGGAACTCAACCAGTTTGAAAGAAACAAGGTTTGGGATTTGGTTCCAAGACCAAAAGGCCATCCAATTATTGGCACCAAGTGGGTCTTCAGGAACAAGCTTGATGATCAAGGCAATATTGTGAGAAACAAAGCAAGATTGGTAGCTCAAGGATATTCACAGGAAGAAGGCATATATTATGATCAGACATTTTCCCCTGTTGCAAGGCTTGAAGCTATAAGGATTTTCTTGGCCTTTGCTGCATTCAAAAATTTCAAGGTGTATCAAATGGATGTAAAGAGTGCATTCCTAAATGGAGACATCAAAGAAGAAGTCTATGTGGAACAACCACCAGGTTTCAACTCTCCAACTCATTCCTCCTATGTATTTAAGCTTAATAAAGCTCTTTATGGTCTCAAACAAGCTCCCAGAGCATGGTATGAGACTTTAGCTAATTTTCTCTTGGAAAACAATTTCTGTAGAGGCATAGTAGACAAAACCTTATTTTACAAAGTACATAAAGATCAAACTCTACTAGTTCAAATATATGTAGATGACATTATCTTTGGATCTACTGATTCAAATTTGTGCTAAAGATTTTCCAATCTAATGCAATCAAGATTTGAAATGAGTAGTATGGGTGAATTATCATACATCCTTGGTCTTCAAGTGAAGCAAACCCCATCAGGAATCTTCATTTCCCAATCTAAGTATGCTAAGGAACTAGTGAAAAGATTTGGAATGTCTGATTCTTCTACTATGAAAAAACCCATGGCGTCTAATGCTGTTATTAATACTGATGAATCAGGGAAACCTGTTGATCAGAAAATGTATAGGGCAATTGTTGGCTCTCTACTCTATTTAACAGCTAGTAGGCCAGATATACTGTTTGCTACAGGTATTTGTGCTAGGTTTTAAGTTAACCCTAAAGAATCTCATCTTACTTTTCTAAAAGAATTTTAAGATATATAAAGGGTTGCCCTAATCTAAGACTTTGGTATCCAACAACATCTGAATTTGAATTTACTGGATTCTCAGATTCAGATTATGCTGGACGCAGGGTAGACAGGAAAAGCACATCAGGAACTTGTCAGTTTCTTGGTGATAGGCTTGTGTCTTGGTTTTGTAAGAAACATACATCTGTGTCTACATCAACAGCTGAAGCTGAATACATAGCTGCTGGCAGTTGCTGCTCACAGATATTGTGGATATAAAATCAGCTCCTAGACTATGGTGTCAACTTAAATAATTTAATTATATTTTGTGACAACACTAGTGCAATATCTATAGCACAAAATCCAGTTCTCCATAGTAGGACTAAACACATAGAAATTATGCACCACTTCCTTAGGGATAATGTGGATAAAAACAAAATTTGCCTACAATTCATTTCTACTGATTTGCAAAGAGCTGATATTTTCACCAAGCCCTTGGATGAAAAGAAGCACATCTTCTTTATAAATCAACTAGGAATGATAGATGGAGACTCAATCTGTTAAAAATTAAATATTTATATTTATCCCACAAATTCGTCGAACGGAGAACGACGAATTTGAATCATTTGTCGAACGGTGATCGACAAAACCTGCTAACCTCAGAATCATTAAGGCAATCTCATTTGTCGAGTGATGTTCGACGAAAAAGATGTTCTCGTCGAACGCATTCAGACAAAGAAATAAAGCCTTTTCGACTTCAAATTTTATTAGGTTTTGACGAACAACGGTTTACAAATGCGCCCTCATTCTTCGACCCTTCTATATAAGCTTTATTTTATCTTATTCTAAGTTTGCGCCTACAGAAATCGTCTTTTCCTCCAGTTCCCCTCTGCACTTGATCTTAAATTTTCTTTGCAGGAACAATGACGATTCTTCAGGCCTCTCTGCACTTAATGAAGTTTGACGCAGGTTTCGATATTGACATGGACTCTTTTGCACAGTCTGACCAAATCTTCAAAGATATTATTCAAATGCTGGAAGAACAACATCTAAGGAAGTTTCTAAGCACCAGGAAAAAGATAGCTGTTGCAGAGATTAAAGAATGGGTTTACACTGCAAAACCAGTAGATGAAAGCTAATCTTGAACAATCTCAGGTCATCAAGTCTCTCTCTCTCCCACCAGTCTTTCTGAAATTTTTGGTTTTGAGAATGGTGATGATGACTTAGACATAAGCTCAAATGAATTTGATGAAGCTTTAGTCAAAATGGGTCATTTGACTGGAAACCCTAACCACCTTCTGAAAAAGAACTTATCTCAGGACTACAAGTTCTTAGCAGACATTGTTGGAAAAGTCTTGCTGGGCAAGACTTCTGGGCATGACTATATCAATAGGCACCAATTTCTGTTGATGGTGGCCTTGATGGAGAAGAAGAAAATCAACTGGGGATCAATTCTTTTTGAATTGATTAAAAAGAAAAATTCTAAAGATAGTGTAAGTTTTGGAAGAGTTATAGGTATTTTCCTGCAGGAAAGGCATCCAGACCTTCTGGTGTCACCAAAGGTGACCATAAATGCCATCAAGAGGCTGACCTCAGTACTCTTTGCTAAGTGGGATAGGGTAATCCCCAAGAAGAATACAGGAGCTGATGCCTCTAGGAAAAGGAAAACTTCTGAGGACACAAGGATTGACCAAGTCACTCCCTCTACCCTTCCAGAAGTTCCTCCCTCAGTTCCTTCTCCTTCTCATATCCCATCTCCACCTGCTCAACAGTCTCCTGCACATTCTCATTCTTCACCACCTCCTTCAACTGACATATCACCTATCAATGATATTCCACCTCTATCTCCAGAACCACTACCTACCACACCTCCATCTCCAATACATAATGAATATCAATCACCCACTCATCCCCCTAGTCCAATCCATCTAGATTTTCCCACACATACTACCAACATCAACAATATCTCTCCAATTCCTCCAATCTCATCTCCATCCACTTCACAACTATCCTCTACTCATCCACCAGATTATCTATCTCTCAACATTACCTTTATTGCTGATCAGATTTTTGATCATATCCTTCCTAGAATAAGCCAACTCCTGGATGCAAAATTTGCTCCAGTTCTTCAGGCAATTTCTGCTCTATCTGCTAAGATAGCTTCTCTTCCTTCCTCCCTTGATGTCCCTTCTTCTAGGGGCCTAGATTCAGGCTGTCCTGAAGCTAGTTAGGGGGAGATGTCCTATGAAGAAGCTCCAGAAACAGAAGCTACTCCAGAAGATACAAAAGTTACAGTTTTTGAATTAGATAATTCTGATATAGTACAAAATAAAGAAGATTCAATTTTAGTTTTTGATACAGATATGGTTGATTCTTGTATAGTATCAGATGCACAAGTTATAGAAGAAATAAATAGTATATGCATTCATCCATCTTGTGACCTATATAGTTTATTATCAAAATTTGATGTCAATTTTACTTCAAGGGTATCACCAAAAGTATACATAGAGGATTTATCAAAGGATCTGATATGCCTTCCTCAGAAGACTCATTTTGATATTATAAAAAGTTACATCTCCTCTATTCCTTCAATCTCTGATCAAGACATTCAAATGAAGGATCTTTCTGCAGAATATGAAGATGATCTTGCAGAATTCCTTGATGATATAGAAGATCACCCTACTCCGCCAGATACAACAGTCTCAAAAAATGTTTCCTCACCTCCAATTCTTGTATGGAATGAAGAACCAATGCCAAGTTTTGATGAAATCTGGAAAGAGGCAGATGCAGAGTTTGACAAAGCTGAAGAAGAAAGATTAAAAGCTCTTGAAGCAATCAATAGAATTGATGATTTATATAATAAGCCAATTTCTTCTTCTGAATCTGAAGATGATGATGATGATGATAACAGTGATTCTGATGACACATTATCAAGGAAAAGAAAGAAAAGAATAGCTAAGTCAAAGGCTATTCCCAAGCCTCCAAATCCAAAGAATGACATTCCTCTTTATATTTTGTATAATGTTCCTCTTGATGAGAAAACTCCTCACTGGATGAAGCTCTCTAGAAATGAGAATAACAAGAGGAAGAAATTCAAGAAGACTGGCTACATCCCTGACAAACCTGTCAAGCACAATCATCCTCCTCCTCCTCCTCCAGCAGCTGGTGCAGCAGGATCAACAGGTGTATCATCCTCTTCTCAGAAGCAAAGCCCTCAACAATCAGGGAGACCAGGTAGTTCTAGTGGTTATCAAACCTCTGGATCAGACAATGCTCCTCCTTCTAAGAAATCAGCACTTGCCTTACAAGAAAGTCAAGACATTATTTCACCTCAAATATCTTCAGAATACAAACATCACATTTCTGATGGATCTCTTCACAAATACAAATCACCTCAAAAGGTCACTCAAGATAAAGATGATTCAGAAGATATTTATTATTCTCCAGATTCAGAAGAAGAGAGAATCTGTTAGATGGCAAGACTGAAAGAAACAATTGCAGCTGCACAGATTAACAAGGCAAAAGCAGAAGGCAGAGATTTCTCAAATATCTCAACTATGTCAGAATACAGAAGGAAAGAACTTGAAAAGTACAAACCATGTAAAGCATTCAATGCTGGGGAATATATAGATATGCACCCAGAAGCATTTGTTCCTCATGTCAGAGAACAGAAAATCATTAGAGCTCAAGATCTGTTTATCAGCAAAAAGCAATCAGAAGATCCTAACAGGAAGATCATATTCAAGCCATCTTCTCAGGACAAAAAGTCTTAAATCATTGCTTGTTTATGACTGTAAAGTTTCTAAACTCAGAGCATCTTACTTTTATCTTATCTGATGATCTATTTAATTCTGTCAGATATATTTCATTTTATCTTGCTCTGTTGATTATACTCTCTGTTGTATCTATTCAATTACTTGTCAAATAGTATCCTAACCCAAATAGGGGGAGATTGTTGGAACAACCCTATTACTGATTTGGGCTAGGATCACTATATGTTGATTAGGATCTGTATTGACCCCATTGTATAGTCTTAGGGTCAAGTTTTAGGATGATTAGATTTGTCAGAACTTAGGAAAATTCAAGCTCAACTAATGGCAAGTGGCGTTCGACGAATGACCAGCTTCGTTCGACAAATTGTTTCCAGCAGACTGAAGAAATATAGCCAGTTCCAGCACTCGACATTTTCTGAGCAGCGCTCGACAAATGGCTTGCAGCGCTCGACGAATTCTAGCCAGCGCTCGACAAATTCCTTTCTGAAGCTCAGATTAATATTGTCAGTTGGATATCAGTTCTCTGAACACAAATCAACAGAATAACGGATATATTTATTTCTCCTTAGACGTTTTCAGTCAGCCATGTAAGGATATCTTTCTTATTTATTATATCCTTATATTCTTTCTATTCCAAAAAAAAAAAGAATAGCCGTTGACATTTAATGCCAAGGCATCTTTCTCGACAAAAGGAATTGAAAGGACCTGCCAAAATTGGTTTTGGGTGGCTACCTAGTTCCAAGAAGGATTTAAGTCAGAAAAATATATTCCTTAAAAAGTAGAAGATTTGAATTTGAATATAGACAAGTTATCAGAGAAGAAAATTATCAACAGAGACAGTCGATTTTCTTACAGAGAACAGAGAAAAACTTCACCATCTCTCAGTCTCTCTGTTATCAAAGAACAAGGAGAACAGAAGAAGTATTAGAGAAAGAAGAAGAAGAGAATATACTATTCTTTCCAGTTTTCTTCCTCATCAAGGCAGCATGCTCATCATTCTGAGAACAAGATTCAATTTCTCAGATCTGCTGCAAGATAAAGTCTTTCAAAGAGCAACAACAATCTGAAGATTAATTTCTTCCAGATAATCAGCTACAAAGACTTCTGGTTGAGAAAGCTCCGTCCACAAACTGTCATCAACTCTCATCAGACAGGGGGAGCTTTCTGCTTCAACTCCATTTGCCTTCTCTCAGATCATTGACAGAGAAGAACATTCTAAACCGTTTATCTCATCTTGTACAGGGTTAATTCTCCCTCCAAAAGTTTACCCATTGGTGGCAAGACACCTTATCAAAAAATCCTTGTGTGGTTTTTAAGCACCTTATCAAATACTTATTGGTGTGTGGACACCTTATCAAAAACCCCTTGGTGCCTGGGCACCTGATCAACCCTCCTAGTGGATTCCTACCAAGGGTGATAGAAGAGTAAACGTACCCATATTTATTGGGGAACTACTATAGCTCCTTGTGTCTTCTGTGCTTGCATATTTCTGTGTGCTTGTGTTGTGTGCTTTTTACTGTTTCTGCCTTTATCCTTAACTCTCACTGATTACACATATACTTAAACAGTATTTTAAATTCCGCTATAAAACTAAATAAAAAGTTTCAATACTCTATTTACCCCCCCCCCCCCCCCCTCCAGATTAATTTAAGATCTGACCTCCACTTTCAGGATGTTATAGAGGTTACGCCCATGGCCGACCGTGTTTCACACGCCCAGCCCAGATCACACCTGCTATCACGCCCCGAGGATATGTCGCAATTTCACGCCCATGAAATTCAAAGGTCACGGGAGTGTAACCTCCCTACCAGCCGATCACGCCTTCCGTCCTGCCAGAATTTCCCACCAAGAGGAGTAGCTGAGGGCGTGATGCGCCTTGTAATGCCTACAATTACTCCAGATCGCGCTTCCTCCGCTATCATTTCAGACACGCCACGTACACGCCCTTGGTCACAGGCGTGACCGAGGGCATATAAAATGAAAATTTCGCCCATTTAAAGCCAACATCTCCAAATCTTAAGAACATCCTTTTTAGCCCATCTTGGGCTGAATCTCTCTTCCTCTGCCCCTTTTGGGCAGAAATGCTCTTCCTACTTGTATTTTTTCTCTTTATTTTTGCTTAGATTTTATTACATGCACTTTTATTTCAAGTAATTTCATTTCATGCAATGTTATTAGTTCTTGTACTCCCTTTTTATGTAATTTAATTTTCCTTTAATAAAATATCTTTTCCATTCCTTTCATCTTTTTATTTTCATGTAAAGTAGATTAATATTTAGTTCTTGATCATTGCAATCGATGAATGAAATTATCTTTCTCATTCTCTCTCTTTTCTTCCTTTGATTTAATCTCGAATAATAACGTATCGAGTTCATATATCGGTTGTTAATTTCGATAGTTGTTTTCGCATTCTCGTTAGCCGAGAGGCTCGTGCGTACGAATTGATCGCTCAAGAATAAAGAGAGTTGATCGCAACCCTTGAGAGAGGATGATGAAAGTCTTCTGGATAGAAGTCAAATCCTATAGAGGGATTCACCTCGTTAAAGCGAGTATTAGGTTATCGATTATTGAATGAGAGTTTGGTTGATATTCCTAATCATAGTTGGGCATATTCCTTGAGAGAGGTACAATCATAAATCGGGAATCTCCATGGTTAAGGATCAGATAAGAGCTTATAATATATCTTTCTATTTCACTCAAAGTGCGCTTTGATCAAGTTCTCTTTTCTTTATTTCATATTTTAGTTTTAAATAATAATTTCGTTAAAGTTATATTCGATAAAATAATATTTTATTTTCTCGAAGTAAAAGTACTCGACAGACCCGTGGATTTATACGACCTTGATATGTATTCCATATTATATGCTATGAACGATAGGTATGCTTGCCTATTTCGTTTAAAGATTTAATTTAAAATTATTTTTATGTTTCAGTTGGCGAGACTTGGATTGGTGGAACTGCTCGTGCAAGAGTTCACCTAAACATGCCGTGAGAGCATGAAAATGTGTGATCATGCGTACCAACGTTGTGATTGATGTTCATTATCCTCATGCTTAAGCGGTTGAAGGAACCTTCAGGTAGACCAACCAACATCATCTGCATATCTAGGTTCACTTACTTTGATGCTTAACCTAGATGAATTGATTGTACTTGGAACTTCACTCTACTCTATGTACTGCTTGTATGGATTGCTTGCAGGATAGCGGTACTGCTGCCCTGCAGTTGGCGAGTTGGCCGGGGGGTGGGGTCATTACTCCGTTTGTGGCGAGCCTAAATCCTACAACCCCTCCTTCTGTTGAAACGATACGGTTGGTTGTTAAAGCCGTATTTGCTATGATCAATGTACAACTGGGAAGACATGTACAACCTCTTACTCTTGGAGTGGCCCGGAGCCGGTTGGTTGATAGTGCATTATTTATAGTTATTTTTATATAATATTTTAGTAGTAATTAATTAGTTTTTATATAATTTTGGTTTAATATATATCTAATTTACTTTATTTTGTGTTTTCAGGTAATCTGGGGCTGCTAATAGCAAATTAAAGCTCACAGCCGTGTTCAGGGGAAATTCCAGAACAAATCTGCAAAAATCCTCAGTACACGCCCCAGGTCACGAGCGTGACCTGGGGGCATGACCATGGTCACGGCCGTGCTCCGCCTTCAGCTCCCGGAAGACATTGCCTACATCGGGATATTAGTTGGAATTATTTTTAAAACTATATAAAATCCACATCAAGTTTTTGGCGCCGTTGCTGGGGAGTTTTTGTTGATATTTTAAAAGCGTAAATTTTATTACTTTTATCATTCTCTTTCTCCGCCCCCATTTCTCTTTTTGTTTTTTTTTTAAATTCCTTTCTATTAAGTAACGGTTGTTAATTTTCTTTTTCCAAAAAAAAATATGATGATATCTCAGTTGGCCGCAAAAGTTGTCGAGCTTCAACATAAGGTAAACCTTTTGGAAGCCGCACGAAAGCGCCAACTTATTTGTTATTTTTGTGGTGCAAATCATTCTAGCGAGGAATGTTATTCTTATTTTAATTCTCAAAATATTTTTGATCAAAATAATTTTTCTCAAGATTACAATTCTTCTGAAATTCCTTCTTGCTCCGATAATAATTATTCGTGGTGGCAAGATCACCCGGATAGTTTACGGTGCAATGAAAAAATTTCTATTGATCAAAATTTCTATTCCTCCACTTTTTATCCGCAAAATTCTTTTGATCAAATTTCTTCTCTTGGTGATTCTCCGGATCTTCCTATTCAAAATTTGAATAGTTTTTCCTAAGAAGAAAATAATATTTTATACCAAGAATTTATTTAAATAATGGGTGTGCCGAGTGAAATAGAGAAAGAACATGTTTCATCTTCTACTCCGCCTGACTCTATCCCGCTTTCTCATGAATTTTTAACCCCAACACATAAATATTTTGGAATCAAAATTCATGAAAATTTAGTCGCCCATGAATTTACTCCCCTTGGTATTGATTTTTTTGATAAAAATTTTATTTTAGAAAATGAACAACCGATGCTTAATCATGTGTTTTCACAAGAAACTCCTCCTTGTGAAAAATTTTCTGACTCGCTTACTTTTGATTCTTTTGATACTAACAATTTTCATGTAGAGGATGAGCCGTTGCAACTAAACGTCTTCACCGATCCATTTGCCGCTCATCTCCAACAATCCAAATTACCTAAGGTATGTATAGGTAATTTGGATTCACAATTTGAAGCTAACGGATAACGAAAGAATCAGGACTATAGCGGCGGAGTAGCCGGGCGGCCGCCTTCGGCATGCTCACCTGAGCGTGAATTATGGGAGTTGCCTGTGCATTTTCAATTTTATTTTCCATTTTCCTAACAATAACCGTCTAGCTTAAAGACGGGAAAAAGAAAGCGCTCTTGGGAGGCACCCCTTGCTTATCCTTTTTGCAAATTTTCTTTTCTTTATCTCCCTTTTCTTTTCAAGTTTTTCCCTCTTCATCCTTGTTTATAAACATTGGGGATAATGTTTATTTTTAAGTATGGGGGGGGGGGGGGGGGGGGGGGGGGGCTGTTCTCTAATGTTTGTTTTTATTCAAAAAATTCAAAAAAAAATAGGAAAACAATTTTAATACAAAAAAAAATTCAAAAATATTTAAAAATCATAAAAATAAATCTTCTTTTATCTTCTATTTCGATTTTGTTTTTAAAATATGGAAATTACAAAAAAAAATAAAAAACAATTAAAAATTATTTCTTGTGAAAGGGCCGTGTTGGGCTTTCATCCCACAAAACCGCCTAGTACCTTGCGAGCCCGTCATTGGGTAGCCCTTTGGAAGTCCAAGAACAAAAAAAATATTTCTATTTTATTTTTCTTGTTCAAGCAAATATAAAAATACAAAATTGTTTAACAAAAATGTTTTTATAAATTTTGTATTATTAGATGCTTCCTTACTTTTTATTTGAGTCCAACCAATTTTAATTATGAGCTTTTATTTATATGACATTTAAAAAAAAGTTTTCTTCTTATGTGTTTTCTATTTTATGTGTCTCTTCATAATTTGTTAGATTTAATTTTTAGATAAATTTGATTTAAAGAATTTTTCATTATTTTGATTTGATTAGAATAGTTCTTAGTTTTGTTTTCTCTCCTTAAAATATCATGAATTAATTTTGTAGCAATTGTGCTTAAGATCTTTAGATTTTTATTATATTAACATTAACTCATAGATTTTTAAAGATTTCTTAATTTATTTTCTATGCTCTCAAAATAGTTATCTTGAAAATTTTATAGCCTTTAAACCCTAGCCCCTCCTTTTACTTTACCCTTTTGATTGGCAAATAAAAAAAATATAAAAGATCATATGTCATGGAATGAGAGGATAAAATTCATCATTCCTAAACAAATGCACCCAAATTTGTAAAAGATTATATGGCATGGAGCTGAGAGGATAAAATTCATCACTCCTGAACATATACATTTGGAGTATTAAAAAAGAAGAGTACATAAAAAATGGAAATGAGAGGATAAAATTCATCATTTCCCAATTAAAAATCTCTTCTATGCCAATTTTACCCTAACTTAACCAATATCATTTCATATTCAAGATATTTATGAGAGAGCTTAGTTAATATTTTAGGTTTTCTATAAAGTTTCGAATGATAATAAAAGTTTCTATAATTCTAATCTTAGATTATTTTGCTTAATTCAATACAATTTTGTTTATGAAAATTTAATTAGAGAATTTTTGAAACTAATTTTTATTCTACGCATGTCAACTTATGAATCATGATTTATTTCTTATGAATCTAATTTTTATTTCAAAACTCATTTATGTATGAGTCATGTATAATTTTAAATGCATAATTAGGAGTAAATTCTTTTATTTTTTTTGAAATGTCATATAAATTTTATTCTCATACTTATGAATTGGTTTTGCTCTGGAATAACAAAAGCTTAAGTATGGGGGTATTTGATAGTGCATTATTTATAGTTATTTTTATATAATATTTTAGTAGTAATTAATTAGTTTTTATATAATTTTAGTTTAATATAAATCTAAATTACTTTATTTTGTGTTTTCAAGTAATCTGGGCTGCTAATAGCAAATTAAAGCTCACAGCCGTGTTCAGGGGAAATTCCAGAACAGATCTGCAAAAATCTTCAGTACACGCCCTAGGTCACGGGCGTGACCATGGTCACGGCCGTGCTCCGCCTTCAGCTCCCGATAGACATTGCCTACATCGGGATATTAGTTGGAATTATTTTTAAAACTATATAAAATCCACATCATTGATGTTGTTGAGCTGGTCGCTGTGAGATGAGAGTCTGAAGAACCGATAGCGGGAAAATGTGTGGTAGACCGACAATCAAAGCACTGCTTCCATCCTCCATCATTCTCGGGGACATAATCCCCAACTGAAGCTAAAGATTGGCTCTATAGGATGAAGAGAACCCTGATAACTATGAAGATGGAAGAAGCGAAGAAAGTTACCTTAGCAACTTTCCTTCTAAACGGGGAAGCAAGGCTTTGGTGGGAAGAGGTGGAATTGCATAGGTTTGCAGGAAAGGACATTACTGATATCTCGATGAGAGAATTCACTGAGATTTTCCTACAGCGATACGGACCTTCTGCCCAGCGTATTGCATTGTTAAACCAATTCCTGAGTCTGACTCAATGCGATTGTTCAGTAGATGATCACTTCCATGAGTTTACTTGGCTGAGCCATTATGCTAGAGAGAGGCTGGAGGACGAGGAGAAGAAAACAAACAAGTTCTATGAAGGTCTGCGAGATGACCTAAGGTTGCTTCTAACAATCTCGATGACATTTTGTTTTCTTACCTTGGTGAATACTGCCAAATCTCTGGAGCAGGACATGAAAAAGGTCCAACGTAAGAAGGACCTATCTGTGAGGAAATCAGAGTTCAAAGAGCCAAGATCTTCAAAGTCTGGGTACTGAAGGTACAACAAGAAGTCTAGGTTTTCAGAACCAACTCCCTCTACTGTGTCGGGAGCAACTACTGATCGAGGTTCGTTCACTTGCTACACATGCGGTAAGGTGGGACACTTTGCTCGAGATTGTCAGAGTGGTCTTTCGAAGGCGGACAAAAAGTCGGGTGCTTCTTATGCATAGAAAGGGAAAGTAGTGGAGTCATCTGCATCCCAGTATACTCCAACTCAACTGAGAGTGTTCTCTCTTGGCCAGCAAGAAGCCATCTGTCAGAGCGATGTTGTGACAGGTATAATTTATTGTTTAGCTTACATTACTTATTATACTGTCTACCTTGTGTACAATTGCTTATTTAACTTGTGTGTAATTAGGTTTCGTCTTAATACATAACTATCTGGCGAGAGCTCTCTTTAACACTGAAGCATCTCACTCCTTTCTGTCTGAGGACTTCATACTGTGCATCAGAGTGCCTTCTTTTGTATCGAAAGATAGATTGGATGTAGTTCTGCCAAATGGGTGTAAGATGAGTGTGGATAGGAAGTTATGTGAAGGTGTGGATAAGAAGTCGTGACTTTGACATGGAAGCATTAATACTGCCGTTATCAGAGAGTTTGATGTGATCTTTGGTATGGACTGGATCTAGAAACAGTGTGCATGCATCAATTGCAATTTGAAGGAAGTCACACTAGGGCAAAACACTGAACGCTAGACTATATTTTCTTGTATAAGATGATCGAGCAAGATGTTGATATCTGCTCTCCAAGTGATCAAGGCGGTTCGTAAAGGCGCGGAGTTGTTCTTCACATTGTTGGAGGTTCCCAAGCCCAGTTTGAATGGCGTTCCCGTCATATCGGATTATGCAGATGTGTTTCCAAAAGATCTCCTTGGAGCGCTGCCTCAGAGAGGTATTGACTTATGTATTGAGCTAGTGTCAGGTGACAAACCTGTATCACGCTCACCATATCGAATAGCGCCAAAAGAGATGGCGGAATTGAAAGTTCAATTGCAAGAATGGCTGGAGCAAGGCTATGTACATCCAAGTTCATCTCCTTGGAGTGCACCGTGTTGGAACATGGTCTTCCGCATCTCCAAGGTTTGAGAATAACAAATCCTATGTGTACTTGGTCTTGTGTGTTTAAGTGTGCGGGAAATAAAGTCCATATGACTCAAGGATAATATAAGAAGGTTGCCCACAAAATTGAGCCAATAAATCCAACATGCCCACTAGTGCCAACGATAGCACCTAGTGCAGGCGCTAGCGTTGATTAGCACAATTCTGGGAGCATATTTAGAAGGCGCTAGCTCCAGGCAGTAGCGGATAGCACTGGCGGTAGCACGGAGCACAAGAGGAATGGTGAAATTGTTTCCCCGAAATAAAGATTCTCGCGCGCAAAATATGTCCTAATATGGGATAGCGCCGGCGGTAGCGCTAGCACAGGAGCTAGCGCAGGCGCTAGCGCTAAGGCTATAAAATGGACCCTTCTCGTCTCATTTTTAGTTGGTGATTCCTGAGAAAGGTCTTGTGCCAGAGTTCCAGAGCCTTATATGGCCGAGAGTTGATCTCCCACCAAAAAGCTTAGAGAGTTTCTAAAGGAGGACTTCATCACGCTACATCCGAAGAGGGATTGCTTCAACCTCGCTTATTCTACAACGATCGTTTATCTCCGACTTCAGAAGTTTCTTAGAGGGAGTTTTTAATATTGTTGTTGTTATTTTATTTCATATCTTTTATAACCGTTAGAGAATTTGCCTCGTGTTGATGATTAGGTCTGGGTAGGATATAGGGCAGAAATTCGCCTCGTGTTGGCGACTAGATCTAGGTTAGGTCTAGGGGGTGCTCGAGGCCATATCTGGGGAAGGATTGGCTAGTGCGGCTTGAGGCCGTATCTGGGGAAGGATAGGCTAGGGCCACCGGTTCATGGGGATACGAGTCGGGATAGAAAACAAAAAGGGATTTTACTTTTCGCCTTTGATTTCTAGTGTCATAAGAAATCAAATTTTGTAATCTTATATTTCAAGTTAATAAAATCATGTCTCTTTTTGTAATGAAATTGATTTACTCTTCATCTCTCTAAATTGTTTATTTCCTTCTCTTTCATTATAAAACAATTTAGATCTTCATTCTAAATCACAATTTTGATCTCTTATTATTTCAAAGATATTCATAATTAAGTAAAAGTGTTAAAACCCTTATTCAGCCCCCCCCCCCCCCCCTAAGGTCGCCTACCGATCCAACAAGTGGTATCAGAGCTAGGTTATTCCAAAACGGCTTAACAACCGGGAATATATGGCGTCTTATGATCTCGCTTCTATTAGTGGGGTAAATTTTTATGAAGAAGAAAAATCTCTTAAACCACCTTTATTTGAAGGAAGAAATTATAAAGGATGGAAAATATTAATGGAAAACTTTATTAAAGCTTTAGATGAAAAGTTTGGAATATTACTACAAAAAAACCACCTAGAGTATTAAATAAAAACGAAATGGTTTTAAATGCAAAATCTATGAATAGTCTATTTTGTGCGTTAGATCAAAATATTTCCAAACTCATTCATACTTTTCCTACTGTATATGAGATGTGGAATTTTCTTGAAATAACTTATGATTCTCCTTCTGTAGGTATGGAAAAATCACAAGAACCGGAGAATATGCAAGCCTGCACTAGTATTCAAGAAAGTTACGCACATGATGGATCCATGGAAGGCACATCAAGTGAAAGGAATAATAATATGGCATCAATGGAAGAGGAGTGCCAAAAGAATGTCAAAGGAACTAGTAGTTCAAATCTTGCCTCTTCCGATAACACTGTAAGGAAATCAAAATCCCGTATCATTTGTAATTCAATTTCTACGCTACAATTGCTACAAATTACTAAACGTAAGATTAAGAAATTAAAAAGGGCTAATGCAAAACTACGTTTAGAAAATAAAACTTTGAAGGCAAATGTGAGTGTAGAATCCATAAATGACGTGTTTGAATCTCCGTCATGCACTTCAATTGAAAATACAAAACCTTATTTTGTTTGTAATAATATTAAAGAAAAATTAAAGGAACTTGAAAAAGAAATTATTTTTGAACATAATGAAAAATTGTCTTTAGAAAATTCAACTTTGAAAACTGATTGTGCCATGTGTAAAAGTTATAAAATTGAAATTAAAGAGATGGATGAAACATTTGAAGAATTTAGAAATAACTATCAAAATCATATTGACTCTATTGTTTCCACTCTTAAGAATAGTACAATTGCTTATAACAAAGCTAGACATAATCTTAAAGTCAAAAACTATGAATTAGAAAATAAAATTAACTTGCTTAAGAAAATTATACAGAAAAATTCTCAACACGTAAATTCAAATTATCAAGCAAAATCCAAAGGCAAGTTAAATATGATTTTTCATAAATTATCCAAGCAAAATATAGGAAATAAAAAGCAGCAAAAGCTTGTAAATGAAATTCCATAACTTTATCATCATTATCATTTACAACATAATTATTCTCCCAATATAAAACTAAATGCAAACAAATTTCCTTTTTATAATAAATTCAAAAGTCATTTTCATCCAAAAACTCAAGTAAATGACTATGGAAATTTGAAAAATAAAAATAATATTTTGCCAAGGTATGAATGGAGACCCTTACTTAAGAATGACGCTTTAATAACAAAAGAAAGGGTCCACTCATCCTTGTCTCCCCAAAAGCCATCTCACTATATTTGGGTACCCAAAGGAACCATCCCTCATGGTCCCCTTTGGATACCTAAAATACTCATTCATTAGGTATCACAAAATGCATGAAGTAGAATATTTTTCAAAATGAGATATACAAATTTCTACTTCATGATGTGCTTAAATGTCTTTTTATTTTTCTCTTTTTGTTTTCTTTTTAAACTATCATGTCATGGTCATCCTATATATTATTGAAAATATGATCTTATCTTTTAAAAGCTTAATAAGTTTATAAAATCAAATTGATCAAAATTCAAAAGTCATATTTTATTTTGATGACCTAACTATCTCTCTTATATTCATTGCCTATAAATATCTTATATTATCCATATAACTCAAATTCTAAATTTGTTATGAGATATTTATCTAAATTATAAAGAAAATCACAAAAGACATATTGGAAGATTAATTGTCTTAAATATTGATGCCACACACACCACCATGATTTATTGATTTCGTTTGCTAAAATTCTCTAAAATCATATATCATAACTCATATCAAGAATCATCTATAAACAACTATTTCTATCACATTTATATGAATTATATGATGACAGTTGGTATTATAATTGCATATCATGGTTGGTGCATTATGTGTGTATTGTGATTTATTTCAAGTTTAGACCTTAGAATCATCTAGATATCAAATCAAATAGAATCGTCACTTCATTCTAGGTCTATAAGTTGAAACACTATCAAACTTTGACATAATATTAATCTCAAACTTATCATACTAATATTGTCACCTAAAGATTATTTGTGTCTATGTTAGGCTTTATATGTTTACAATGATATACAGGCTATGTATTCTTATCTAGGGCTTATCCATGATATTCTTTGCATAAACATCATACTAATCATTTAAATCATGCTTATTTGGCTTTTTAGAACATGATATCTTATGCTTACATTTCCTATCATTCTCAACTTACATTATACTGATAAATATGAGCCTTAGAAAAATCAAAATGAAGATATACGAAAATATATATTCTGCGCTGTCAAGTCATATAAGAAATCGCTAACGTTTCATGCAATTTCCACTATCTAGACATCTCCAAAAATTCTGAAATTTCTGCATGAAACTACTTTTGGGGCACTTAATCAAGATCAATAATCAGAATTTCCAAAATAATCAAAAATCGTGTATTGTTTTCTGCACTAGAGCAATCTGATTTTCTATAATTTTAAAATTTTGAAAATTCACTAAAATTATGTTATTCTATATGCACTACTTATTTTTCCACTTCTGCCTTTATTTCAGTTTTGAAAAATCAAAATACAAAATTACAAAAGCAAAATTAGAAAAAAATATTTTTTACTTCTTTTCATTGGTTATTTGTTTGATTTTTATTTCTAAATGCAAAAATCAAATACAAAAATATAAAACATTAAAATTATCAAAAATATCTTTTAAACTTAACTTTTCTATTTTCATGTATCTTGCGAAAGGGACATTTAGGCTGTCATCTCATCTCATCTCCTAGTACCGGGCGAACCTTTATAGGGTAGACCTCGGGAAGTCCAAGATCAATTATAAGAGTTCAAACTTTAAATCCAAACTAATTTCAAAATATCAATAAAACCTTATGGACTTTTTTGTTCATATCAAGCATGGTTTTAAACTATCATTTAGAACTTCTACAATGTTGTAATTTATCTTGTCAAACTATTTTGAACATTACTCTTATCATGATTTGATATATCTAATCACATGTGCATTAATTGTAGTGTAAAAGGTGTGTAGAACTAAGCTTAGCACGACTCTAAGTATGAGTAAATGTTTTACGATTGATAATGATATTTATTCACTCACCTATTTTGGCTAAGTCTACTTGTGCTTTTAATCTAAGAATGCTTGCTAGTGTCTTGTAATTGTACAATAAATTAAAATTGCATAAGTATCTTACCTACACTATATTTATTTGCACTATTAAACATTAAGAAAAGTGGTTGTACTTTCAAAATTTAATTGGTTTTCAAAAACAAGTGTATTCGGAGAACTTTGTAAAAAACAAAACTCATGGAATAAATTAACAAATTTAACTCCACCAAGCACTACTTGAACCTCCTGATAAGTCTTAATAAGCGTTGTGAGGTTGAGCACCTTGGAAAGAATACTAAAGTGTCTTGTGCAAACTGTTTCTTTTTTCCTTTACACCACTTATTCTTAAGTACACCAGATCACAAAGGAATTGATATTGAAAAATAAAATTATGTGATCCCCCAAGCACTACTTTGCACCCTGATAAGTCTTAATGAGCATTGTGTGTGCAAAGCACCTTGGTAGTTGTACATTTTTTGTGTGCATAAAAGTGTGGAAGTAAAATTATTTGTGTTTTATTGTGCACTTTACTCTACATAAGTCTTGTATTTTTTATTAAAACATTTGTTTACCATCTTCAAAATACACTTATGTGCACATAATTATCTTCCATAACATTTCTTCTCATGAGTATTGGATCCTAAATGCTAATTCTATGCCACTCTTTATATATAAATGCACTAGATAACCTAACATGCTTCTTACAATGTTTGTATGTTTTGAAATTGTGAATTAAGATAACATTGTGGTAATCTCTTTTTGATACCTTTATTTCATGCTTGGTTACTTTATTGTCATACTTAAACACTCTAAATGAAAAATGATTTACAAAAATATTTTTTAACTCATATATCCTTTTATGAATCATCATAATTACAAAAAGATATTGCTTGTATTTCTATAAGTCTTCCGCAGCATCAAATATAATTGTTTTACCTTGCATTTTCATGCTTATTTAAAGTCTTTTCTTTTGTGTGCATCATCACTTGAATCTTAAAATTCCTTTCTTTCATCAAGTGGTTGATTTGCTTGGTAAACTTTATATTGGTTGCTTTAAATATGAATTTTTCTTTGCTAAAAACTATGATTTATTTCTATGAAAATATTGTTATGCTAAAAACTCTGATCCATTAATGGATGTCAAAATAGCTATGTGATTTCTTTTAAAATATTCAAATAAAAAATATAAACCCATAGGATATGAACTTATCATTAGATTTAAATGCTTAATGTTTCCAATGATCATTATCCCATGATTACATATCTCACCATAGCGAGGGCGTAGGTTTGTAGACATTAGATAACCTAACCTCTAAGTCATGTCTTATCCTTAACCGGGGAGTGTTGTAGTGGGGCCTTGCGAGGCACTGGGGGGAAAGAGTGTTAGGTTGAGTAGTTTCTAGTGTTTGCATATGGGACTAACACCCCAACTTATGGCTTGTTTGCAGCTCCTCATGACCATCCGTCACTTAGTACGAGGATAGGGTGTAGACATATTGTCTTGGGTAGATTGGTTACTTGGAAATCATTACCTTATTATGCATAAAACTCTAAATCATTTTGTTTACTCTAAAAGCTCAAACATGCCTTATCCTTTCATTTACTCTAACAAGCTCGATCATGCCTTATTTTTTTATCAAAAATCTTTTTTATGTCTCTTGCTTCCTTGCCCACTTTTGCTAATAACAAAAGGGGGAGTACTAACATGATAAATAATAATTTATATCCACTATCAAAATGAAAAACTAACATGATTAATTAAGATGATAACTTACATATTAGGAGAGCATTCACTTAAGGGGAGCATGTATTTATGGGGAGTAATTCTAAATACTAAAATTGATAATTATCCTAAGTCATCACTCTTTCACACACACAAGTAGGTTTCATCATGCTTATATATTAATGCTCTGATTTATCATTAATGGATTTGTTATTATAAAAAGGGGGAGTTTATTGGAACATGGTCTTTCGCATCTCCTAGGTTTGAGAATAACAAATCCTATATGTACATGATCTTGTGTGTTTAAGTGTGCATGAAACAAAGTCCATATGACTCAAGGATAACATAAGAAGGTTGCCCACAAAATTGAGCCAATAAATCCAACATGCCCACTAGCGCCGGCGGTAGAACCTAGCGCAGGCGCTAGCGATGATTAGCACAATTTCGGGAGCATATTTAGAAGGCGCTAGCGCCAGGCGGTAGCGGATAGCGCTGGTGGTAGCGCGGAGCACAAGAGAAATGGTGAAATTGTTTCCCCAGAATAAAGATTCTCACCCGCAAAATATGTCCTAATATGGGATAGCGTCGGCGGTGGCGCTAGCGCTAAGGCTATAAAATGGACCCTTCTCCTCTCGTTTTTAGTTGGTGATTCCTGAGAGAGGTCTTGTGCCAGAGTTCTAGAGCTTTATATGGCTTAGAGTTGATCTCCCACCAAAAAGCTTAGAGAGTTTCTGAAGGAGGACTTCGTCATGCTACATCCGAAGAGGGATCACTTCAACCTCGCTTATTCTACAACGATCGTTCATCTCCGATTTCAGAAGTTTCTTAGAGGGAGTTTTTAACATTGTTGTTGTTATTTTATTTCATATCATATGTAACCGTTAGAGAATTCGCCTCATGTTGGCGACTAGGTCTGGGTAGGACTTAGGGCAAAAATTCGCCTCGTGTTGGCGACTAGATCTAGGTTAGGTCTAGGGGGTGCTTGAGGCCATATCCGGGGAAGGATTGGCTAGAGCGGATTGAGCCCATTGATGAGTCCCATTTATATACACATTTATGGGCTCATCTGGGCCGATTATCTAGTCTGCGCACTACACTTTAGGCATGTTTTCATTCATATTCGTTATTCCATGCTAAGTGCACTCTTATGCCCGTTTTGGTGTGCATTTGCGCTCCTTGTCATTGGGGGTAAGCACATGGTGCTCCCCAATCCTTTTTCTGTGTTTGATTGGTGCTGGAGGTATAATCCCAGCTGGTTTGTTGTGCCTACAGGTGTTTGGATCATCTCCTTTTGCCCAGAATTCATGAGTGTGCATATCACACGGTCGTGCATTTTCTTGACGCACGGACGACTGCGGTCGTATGCTTTCATCTGGGGGAGAAAACCAGTGATCTGAATTTGATCGTGTGTTTTGCGCACGGGCGGATTCGCCCGTGCGCGAAGGAATCGCACGATCACCCTGTTTAGCCTTATTTTTAGCCAATCTGAATTTGTTCGTGCATCTCTACGCACGGGCGGGTTTGCCCGTGCGTGAGTAAAATGCAGGGGCGCTGCTGCTTCTTCCTCAAGCCATTTCAATCATTAAATAACGCACGGGCAGCGCACGGTCGTGCGTTCGCACGTGCGTGACTAAAATTCTGCCTATTTAGTATTTAAAGCAGGAAATCTGTTTCTTGGAGGAGACGACCGGGGAGGATGATTCCCCTCGCGGGAAAAGCCAGAGAAGCCCGCCATTTTCACTCCTTCCACCCTAGGAGACGACATCCAGTGATCTCCTCCACCATACTTCCATCCCGGATCGTTTGCAAGCTTTCTCCACCATGAGTTCAAGCAATCTTCATCTTGGAGACCATAGAAGTGCTGTAGATCGTTGGAGAAGTGACAACCTCCTTCGAGTCCGCACACCATCTGAGGGCCGACCCCGGAGAGAGAGCCCGACAACCTCTCATTCCGGCCGAGAACCCAAGATGCGGTGGCATCTTCTATTGGGTCCTTTCTAAACCTTGAGCTTGTGCTTCTCTTAGTGTTGTTGTAATGAACTCTTGTTAGATTTATGTTATAGATCCTTGTTTGATGTTCATATGCAATGATGCTATGATTGTGTGAATCGCTTCGCTTTACATTGTGATATTCTGAGTTGTTTGCGTGTGAAGCCATCTAGCAATTGTTAGTGGTGATGTTGGCGAAGAGGTGAATATGACCCTCACAAAACCCCGCTCTGTGGCCATTTCTCCCTCTTACCGAAGCGCGGCATCGCGGACGCTGCACTCACCCCACTTTGCGAAGCGGTGCTTTCGATCCGCATCTCTCTTATTTCTGCAATAGCTTAGGACACCAATCACAATGCCCTTTGCTCTTACTTTCTTCGCTCGTGTAACAATTGACTCACAATGCAATTCATTCACCATATCCTGCATTCCTCAAGAGATCGACATTCGGGGAAACTATTCCCATAATTATTACTTGACAGCGACCGATGCACATGCCGAACACGCATCAAGTTTTTGGCACTGTTACCGGGGAATGCAGGCGTGTAATGTTTTGTGTTGTGAACCATTGTTATAGGAGCAGTTGTTTTTTTTTCTCTTTTTGTGCATGCAGAGACAAGCCGGAAGGGAAGTAGTACCCTTCGATCCTGAAATTGAACAGACTGCTCACGCACTAAGGCGTGCTACAGCCGTGCAAGCGGCAATGGGAGATAACCTGAACCCCGGAGATGAACCGAGAGCAACCAACGATAGGGAGGATGTGAATCCTAGAATGCCCCATGTGGGGCAGAATCATCTGGAGGATGAGCAGGAGGCAGTTAGACCGAGACCCTGAACAATGAGAGATTATACCACTCCAACAGCTGAGAGTGTGTATCCAGGGTTCGGGTCTAACCTCATGAACAACCAGTTTGAGATCAAACCGGCCATCCTGAACATCATCCGCAACAACACTCAGTTCTCTGGGATGCCTAGTGAATACCCACATCTTCACTTGGCGGAGTTTGCCGATATTTGCGGGACCTTTTGTTACGCAGGAATTCCTGATGATACAGTCAAGCTGAGACTGTTCCCATTCTCGTTGCGTGATAAAGCAAAGGTCTAGCTCCACACTATTCCTCCAGGAACTGCTGCAACATGGGATGCTCTCGCATCCAAATTTCTTGCTAAATTCCACCCGGTAGACAAAATCGTGAGCCTTCGGTGGGAGATTGCCACTTTCCGTCAAGCAGATCAAGAAACTCTCGCAGAGGCTTGGGAGCGTCTTAGTGACCTTCTTCGCAGATGCCCGAACCATGAGCTCTAGCCGTGGAACATTGTGGAAACCTTCTACTTCGCCATTGAGCCCAACCACCGGCCAGTGATTGACGCTGCTGCTGGAGGGACCTTGATTAACCATACACCGGAGGAAGCTCTTAGGATTCTGCAAGACACATCCTCTCACAGCACCTTCTGGATTGCGGGGAGAAATGCACCGAGAAGCGCTCGGGGACTTTTTGTCATGGATTCATTACCTCCTACAGCTGCTCCCGCTACTAGCATTACTTGTGAAGGATGCGGAGGTGGTGGTCACCACGCATACGAATGTCCAGGTAGCGAGCTGTCAGGTGAATTTTCACATTTTAATTTAAATGAATCTATTAATTATGTTGGAAATCAAGCTAGGGGGCACCCTACGACAATGTTTATAATTTAGGTGTGAGGAATCACCCGAATTTCTCATGGAACCCAAACTCGGCGGGCCAACGATGGCAACCGGGGCAGCAACAAATGCTTGTGCCTCCGGAAGTCAACCGAGGCTGCCTCATCTGGGTTATACTCAAGGTGCCCCGGCCCCCAAGAAAAGTAATCTAGAGGAAATGATGGAGAGATTTATGGAAGCTGCCAACTCTAATATGGCTAACCAAACCACGTCCATGCGAAACTTGGAGACGCAATTGGTCCAATTGGCTCAAGTGCTGACCGAGCATTCACAAGGGACCCTTCCCAGCAACACTGAAAAGAATCAAATCAATCAAGGGAAGAGTCTTGTCGATGCAGAAGTAAGTGACCCAAGTGAGTTGGTTATCACATGCTCCATCAATAATGTTGAAACTACTGCCTTGTGTTCCCGGTTCACCCCGCAACGTCCTTGCATTGTAGGATGTTGCTAAGTTGCAACTTGAAATGAATACAGATGACCGGAAGTCCTTAGTGCTTGCTAACGGGACTATCATTCAGGCGGAGGGAGAAGTGAAAAATGTTGAAGTCATAGTCGAGGGGACGGTGGTGGTCACCGATTTCCAAGTATTGGGACCCCATGAGAATCAATCTATTCCCATTTTGGGAGTTCCGTTCTTGAAAGAGAGCGGTGCTACTTTGGATTTCTCTGCGGGGCGTGTTCTTACCTAGTAAGGTAACACCCCCTACATGCCCCAAGAGTGCAGCTAAAACATTGTCTCGCTTCCCCCAATTTATTACTGATGAATCTCTGAGTAATGCAGAAGACAGAAAAGAAAAAGTATCGTTGGAGGGAGAAAAGAAAAAGGAGCAGTCGAGCGAAAAAGAAGAAGAAACTAACTTTCGAAAGGAATGTGCCCCGGAAAGAAGGAGAGCCTCATTTCTGAACCCGCCAAGCAGAACTTAACTCGGGACAACGTCCCATTTTTATCTAGCAAGACAGTCTGTCTCTTGGGCTGATCCAGTTGCCATAGCGGCAACGGAAGTGAAGCCACCCACCACCAAGGTGGGAAATTCTGAAGTTTATCAATGTTGGCGCTCTCCAATAGTGGAGAAGCTTAAACAAGAAAGATTGTTGCGTGGCGCACGCTCCGCTGCCCTCCGGCGCGAGAAGGAGGAGGTTAGGGGCAAGGGGGAGACGTCCTCCTTGGGCCCTAAAGCCTTCACCTCCCTTCCATCTCGCGTGGCTGGGGAGAACCACCACAAATCAGCATATAGTTGATACGTGATAGGGTCTCCAGTTTTTGGTCGTGCTGTATTAATCTGCTATGTTGTGTTGTGTTTTTATTTAGTTTGGAACATTTTTCATAACTGCTGCTATCAAACATTAATACAGGTATTCGGTCCACCTTTAAGGACGTTAAACAAAAGGGCTTCTTGGGAAACAACCCATGGGAACCCCCTGGTTCCATGTGCTTATTTAATCCTATTATGTTTTGTTCGTTTGTTTTTATGCTAACAATGCAGGTGTGAACTCGCTTGGAGTAAGAGGAAGGAGAACCCTAAAGTTGGACTTGACCGCACTTCTGGCATGCTCATTCATGAGCATAGGTCCACTCTACCCTTACTTTCCTTATTCTTGAATTCTCTATTTTATTTGGTTTTGATCAAGTCTGGGGGAGAGTTCGAGTTATGCACGTGCACGCACTTTGCATAACATGTTAGAATGTGCTGAGTTAGGATTTTTAATTTTGTTGCACACATTGCATACACTTGCACCTAGTTCACGCGTATTTGATCACGCGCGCTTATTGGGTATTGCTGCGAGGTTCCCCGCTCATAAGAATTGGATTGTTAGTGTAGGAGTGAACGGTGGAGAAAAATGTCGACTCGAGCAGTGCTCTAGTCGAGTGCTCCCGTCACGCCTAGTAATTCAATTAGAGTAGAATAAAATTCAATTTATAATTTAATTATTTCTATTATAGTAGCTGCAATTTATTTTACTCTAGAGGTGAATCCGGTGAATCCAACGATAGCATAGGGTCGAGTGTAGCTAGATTAGTAGTATCTTATTACTAGGGTCAGAAGGAAGGATAACCTTTCTTGGTGGCTAGAACTTGCACTAGGCGACTCATGAACCGATTGCGTTGAATAACTCATTATAAAGCGTGATATAGGCCGTCTCTTGATCCGTTTGTGCTTTTGAAATCCTAACCATTTTAATCACCTTTGCAATCCCACTTGAGCCTACCTATCCTTCTTGCTTAGCTCCACTTAAATTTCACCAAAGCCATTCAGCCAAACCTATATTCGCACCAACATATGTGTTTGAATGAAATTTTTATTTCTATCACGTCTGGTGTTATCTTTGATGTGTATGGTAGCTTTTAGAATGCTAAAAGAGAAGTTTGTAAAGTGCTTATAAAAGATTTATTTGTCGAGAAGTGAAAAAGAAAAAAAGAGAAGAAAAAGAAAAAAATGGTTACAAAAAGAACTTTCAAATGCAATCTCTCGACAAAACAATGTTTGATCGGCTTAGCACACACCTAGTGTTCAGTTGAAGTCTGGGGGTGTTGTGTAGTTCTTTAATTTGTTGTTTTGGTGATTTTACACTCGTGAGTGTTCAGGCTATGTTGCGTGCGATGCCCGTCGTTCTTCTACTTATCTAACCTGAACTCAACCTAAGCCAAATCCTAACCTATGAGTCCTATTGATTTTAGATATGAGTCATCTCATGTAGTAGAGAGAGTGCGAACGTGCAAGCCTATAGACATCGACTTTGATGGATTTCTTAGGAGATTGTCCCGAGCTTTGATTCGAGTAATACTCTACTCATTAGTCACGCTATTTTCCCTTGTGCGCGACCAAAAGATTCACCGGGATTCACCATCCGAGTAAACTAGATTTCGAATTAATATTCTAGAAATAGTTAAATAAAATCTTGAGTTAAATTCTATTCTAACGTATTTCTACGCACGTGAGCATGGGACTTCGCATGGGTCTCTCCCGCTCAAACTCACTCTAACACCCAATTGTTCCGACGGGAGAGCTGAGTAGTTTGCCCGAGACGTGCAAATGGTTAAGTATGGGGGTGTGATGAGTCCCATTTATATACACATTTATGGGCTCATCTGGGCCGATTATCTAGTCCGCGCACTACACTTTAGGCATGTTTTCATTCATATTCATCATTACATGCTAAGTGCACTCTTAGGCACATTTTGGTGTGCATTTGCGTTCCTTGTCATTGGGGGTGAGCACATGGTGCTCCCAAATCCTTTTTCTGTGTTTGATTGGTGCTGGAGGTATAATCCCAGTTGGTTTGCTGTGCTTACAGGTGTTTGGATCATCTCCTTTTGCCCAGATTTCATGAGTGTGCATATCGCACGGTCGTGCGTTTTCTTGATGCACGGACGGCTGCGGTCGTGCGCTTTCATCTGGGGAGAAAACCGGTGATCTGAATTTGATCGTGTGTTTTACGCACGGGCGGATTCGCCCGTGCGTGAAGGAATCGCTCGATCACCCTGTTTAGCCTTGTTTTTAGCCAATCTGAATTTGTCCGTGCATCTCCACGCACGGGCAGGTTTGCCCGTGTGTGAGTAAAACGCACGGGCATTGATGCTTCTTCCTCAAGCCATTTTAATCATTAAATAATGCACGGGCAGCGCACGGTCGTGCGTTCGCCCGTGCGTGACTAAAATTCTGCTTGTTTAGTATTTAAAGCAGGAAATCTGTTTCTTGGAGGAGACGACCGGGGAGGACGATTCCCCTTGCAGGAAAAGCCAGAGAAGCCCGCCATTTTCACTCCTTCCACCCTAGGAGACAACATCCAGTGATCTCCTCCACCATACTTCCATCCCGGATCGTTTGCAAGCTTTCTCCACCACGAGTTCACACATTCTTCATCTTGGATACCATAGAAGTGCTGTAGATCGCAGGAGAAGTGACAACCTCCTTCGAGTCCGCACACCATCTGAGGGACGAGCCCGGAGAGAGAGCCCGGCAACCTCTTATTTCGGCTGAGAACCCAGGATGCGGTGGCATCTTCTGTTGGGTCCTTTCTAAACCTTAAGCTTGTGCTTCTCTTAGTGTTGTTGTAATGAACTCTTGTTAGATTTTATGTTATAGATCCTTGTTTGATGTTCATGTGCAATGATGCTATAATTGTGAGAATCGCTTTGCTTTTCATTGTGATATTCAGAGTTGTTTGCGTGTGAAGCCAACTAGCAATTGCTAGTGGTGATGTTGGCGAAGAGGTGAATACGACCCTCACACAACCCCGCTCTGTGGCCATTTCTCCCGCTTACCGAAGCGCGGTGCGGCCGCTGCACTCACCCCCACTTTGCAAAGCGGTGCTTTCGACCCGCATCTCTCTTATTTCTGCAATAGCTTAGGACACTAATCACAACGCCCTTTTCTCTTACTTTCTTCGCTCGCGTAACAATTGACTCACAACGCAATTCATTCACCATATCCTGCATTCCTCAAGAGATCGACATTCGGGGAAACTATTCCCATAATTATTACTTGACACCGACCGGTGCACTTGCCGAACACTTGATGCGTGTTCGGCAAGTGCACCGGTCGCTGTAAAGTAATAATTATGGGAATAGTTTCCTCGAATGTCGATCTCTTGAGGAATGCAGGATATGGTCAATGAATTGTGTTGTGAGTCAATTGTTACGCTAGCGAAGAAAGTAATAGCAAAGGGCGTTGTGATTGGTGTCCTAAGCTATTGCAGAAATAAGAGAGATGCGGTTCGAAAGCACCGCTTCGCAAAGGGGGGTGAGTGCAGCGGCCGCGATGCCGCGCTTCGGTAAGCGAGAGAAATGGCCACAGAGCGAGGTTTTGTGAGGGCCGTATTCACCTCTTCGCCAACATCACCACTCAACCATATCTGGGGAAGGATAGGCTAGGGCCACCAGATCGTGAGGATATGAGTCAGGATATAAAACAAAAATGAATTTTACTTTTCGCCTTCGATTTCTAGCGTCATAAGAAATCAAACTTTGTAATCTTATATTTCAAGTTAATAAAATCATGTCTCTTTTTGTTATGAAATTGATTTACTCTTCATCTCTCTAAATTGTTTATTTCTTACTCTATCATTATAAAACAATTTAGATCTTCATTCTAAATCACTATTTTGATCTCATATTATTTCAAAGATATTCAAAATTAAATAAAAGTTTTAAAACCCTTATTCACCACCCCTCTAAGGGCGCCTAACGATCCAGCACACCAGTCCTCTTTATGAAATAGAAGGACGAAAGCTTGCGTCTTTGTATCTACTATCGCGAACTGAATAAGCTGACAGAGAAGAATAAATATCTGATTCTGAGAATCAATGATTTGTTTGAACAACTTGTTGGATCAACTGTGTATTGAAAACTGGATCTAAATTCTGGTTACCATCAGTTGAGAATCAGGGAATGTGATATTCCCAAAATGGCGTTCAGTACCCGTTACGGGCACTATGAGATTACGGTGATGCCGTTCGGCCTAACAAATGCACCATCGATATTCATGTACTTGATGAGCAGAACGTTGAGAGAGTATTTGGACCAGTTTGTGATTTCCTTCATCAATGATATATTGGTTTACTCTCAGTCTGAAGAGGAGCATGCAGATCATCTATGAGTAGTGTTGAGTACCCTAAGGAGGAGTCAGTTGTAAGCCAAATCTCTAAATATGAGTTTTGGCAACCGTTAGTGGCATTCCTAGGTCATGTGATTAGTGGAGAGGGTGTCGTAGTGGATCCGATGAAGATAGTTATTATATGGGAGTGGCCTGTGTTGACAAATATGGTGGAAGTCCGAAGTTTATTAGGACTTGCCGACTACTATAAGCACTCCGTAGAGAACTTCTTGAGGATAACCTTAACTCTCACAATATTTACTAGGAAGGATCGGAGGTTCGTTTGGTCGCCGATGTGCGCGCGATCTTTTGAGGAGTTAAAGAGTCGTCTGGCCACATCGCCGAGTTTGTGTTTTCCATGTGGTACGGATGGCTTTGAAGTCTATAGTGATATCTCAGGGAGCAGCTCGGGTTGTGTTCTTCTTCAGTTTGGAAAGGTTCTTGCTTATGTCACTCACCAATTGAAAGTGCATGAGAGAAATTATCCGGTCTACGACTTGGAGTTGGCGGCCATGATATTCACTCTTAAGCTATGGCGTCACTACTTATATGGCATGAAAATCGACATCTTTATGGACCATAAGAGTCTGAAGTATCTGATAGATCAGAATGAGCTGAATATGCGACAGAGGAGGTGGATGGAGTTCCTTGGGGACTATACCTTTGAGATTCTTTATACTCCAGGGAACTGAAATGTTGTCGCGGATGCGGTAAGTTGGTGGGCTTCTGCGCAAGCAAACTAGATTCAGATGCATGATAAGCGTATAATCAATGACTTGGAGTCCCTTTCGATTACGTGAGTTGATAGGTGGAAAACTGCTAGTGCATTCTTGAATTGGACCGAGGTGTAATGCGACCTTGCGGATCGTATCTGTAAGTCCTTAAAGCTTGATGAAAGCATAAAGCAGTATGCGGCAGAGACCGTAAATGGGTCAAAATGCTGATTTCTCTTTCGACGATGGTCTCTTATGGAAAGATAGTCAGTTGTGCGTCCCAAATTTCAGGAAGTTATGGGTGGAGTTGATGTAAGATGCTCATTTTACCAAGTACTTAATCCACACAGGGAGCACAAAGTTGTATATGGATATGAAGAAACTTTTCTGGTGGCCGAGTTTGAAGAAAGAGAGCCATCTACGTGGCGAAGTGTCATACTTGCGCACTTGTGAAGGCCGAATGACAAAGACCTGTTGAATTTTTGAAGTCCTTTCCGATTCCGGAATGAAAGTTCGATTATATATCGGTGGATTTCGTGCATTGATTGCTGAGATCACAGCATGGGAACGACACCATCTGGATGATCATAGACTGTTTGACTAAAGTATCTCACTTTATTATGAACTGGAAGGACGATTCTGTGGAAAAGTTAGCAAAACTTTATATCAATAACATAGTACGATTACATGGCATGCCCCATAGTATCATAAGTGACAGAGATGGGCATTTTACATTGAATGATCGGAGGCTAATTCACCAACTATTGGGTACCAAGCTGAAGTTTAGCACGACCTTCCATTCGTAAACGGACGGGCAGACCAAAAGGACCGATAGAACCATGGAGGATACGCTCTGAATGTGGGCCTTGGATTTCGGAAAGAGGTGGGAGGCCCATCTCTATATGATCAAGTTCGCCTACAACAACAACTACCAAGTGAGTACACAAATGGCGCCCTTCGAGTCCCTATATGGTAGAAAATGTCATACTCCCTTGGCTTGGGCGGAAACATGCGACACGAAGTTGTTCAAGCGAAGAGATGTCAATAATGCAATCGATGATTTGAACGATCCGGGAGTGATTATTGATTGCACAGGATAAACATGCAAAATATTATAATACCAAGCACCAAAATATTGAGTTTGTTGTTGGCAACTGGGTTTACTTGAAGATCAAACCATTCAAGGGTGTATCGAGGATTCGACGCTTGAAAAAGCTAAGTCCAAGATACCTTGGACCATTTGAAATTTTGGAGCATGTTGGTGAAGCTGCCTACCAGCTTGCTCTTTCGACAGAGTTAAGCGGTTTACACGATGTGTTTCATATATCTATATTGAGGAAGGAGGTTCAAGAGCCTACTCATATAGTATCTGACATTCAAGCGTCATTTGATGGTGGGTTAACAAAAAAAGTCTAGACTATTCGCAACGAAGATACGGAAGTCAAGCAGTTGCAGAACAAAGCGATCCGGATGGTCAAAGTCCTCTGGAACAATTACGGTCGTGGGGAGCTTTTTTGGGAGAGAGAGCAAACCATGCTTGAGGAATTTCCCGAGTTGTTCTGATGAGGTACAAGTTTTGTCTTGTATCATTTTATTGCTTTCATAATTTTTGAAGTTCGGGACAAACTTTCTAAGGGGAGGGGAATTGTAACACCCTTGTTTATCCCAACTGTAAAATGCAAAGCAATCTAGTGGCAGAAGCTAACGACGAGCATTAGTGTTAATGCCAACGGTAGCATTCAACTAGAATACTAGGAGGTCTGGCCAAATTGCTCAATTCATGTTAACGTTAATTTGAATCCTAGCGCTGGGCGGTAGTGGAGGCGCTGGTGGTAGTATTCGATTGGAAGGGCAGAACAGCAGGGAGGTCTAACAGAAGAGATGAATTCATGCAGACATCAAGTCGAATACTAGCGCTAGGAGGTAGTGTTACTGTCAGGCTGTAGCATTCAACCAGAAAGCTAGACGGCAAGGCGTTAGACTAAATATTAAGGCATTCGACTAAATGTCAAGTCAAATCTAATTCGACTAAACGGCTAACAACGAGCGGTAGTACTATTGCTGGCAGTAGATATTTGACTAAAAGCTCTAGTTTATCGCCATGATGCTCCACTATGTCGTCGAGAGGTATCGACGATAAAACATCGACTAGACACTAACGCCGGTGATAGGATGTCTAGTTGAATTGTTAAGCAGTGTTGGATAATATCCACCGCCATTGGGACGGTAGATGACGGAAATAGATTCATAAAATCTACATCGTGGCCATCCGATCCTTTATGAAATGTGATCACACGGTCCAGATGAGTTCGCACTTTTATACAGAAAGGACTGATTGATAAGTCATTATCTTGACTTTAAGGATTTGAAGAGGTTTTGGAAGAAAAGGTAGAGGAAGAAGAAGATCTTCTTTCGGCCATTGTTGGAGCTCCGAAGCTCCGAATCGCAAGTCATTTTCAGATCCACAGAGTGCAGTCCATTGCGGTCCTTTTCAACCAGCTAGATTTCTGATTCATGGCGCCGAAATGATCGTCAAGGGTAACGATCCTTCTCTTCGGTCTTAGGACGTGCTTGCCCTATTTTATGTTGATATATTTGCATAGGAAGAGTCTCATTTGCTAATTAGTAAAGTGCATGACCTCCACCTGGTCAATTATGTCTGTCCCCGACATATATTTGCATATAAAAATCCTATTGGATTGCAGATTTCAGCATGTTGTGTGAATCCCATCTGCGAGTGCTGGTCCGGATTGGTGATGCTTGATTTGCGTGTCGGAGAAGACTCCGAGAAATGTATTGTTGCATTGCGAGAGGTTGGACTAAGGGAGCTCTTGAAGCATATAGTAGAAACTCCGTTGTGGAGGTGGGAGAATGCAAACCTTCTCCACCTATTCTGTAGTGAAGTGCACTACGACGGTTGTGATCGTGAAGCCTATGTCCTTTTGAGTGGATTGGGTCTGTAACGTTTTTATTGATGAACGGGCCGAGGTAAAGTTGTTCCTGCATTGTGTTTGTCTAGACATGATGATTTGAACAACAGGCAATTGCTGAACCGAAACAACACCACGTTCTTCAGCTCGAGAGCTTTCGGAGAGCATCACGGATAGCAAGGGAAAGAGTCAATGCGGAACCGCTTGACTAGTAAAATGTTCAATTGGTATCTGAGTTGGCGAGACTTGGATTGGTAGAACTGCTCGTACAAGAGTTCACCTAAACATGTCGTGAGAGCATGAAATTGTGTGGTCGTGCGTACCAATAATATTGTACAACCTCGTGTTCGTCGAGGGATAAGAGGTAGAATCAGGCATCGACAAAGCAAGCAGAGGCGAGACGAGGCGATCCGGGTCTCGCCACCTCGCACAGACGAAAGAAAGGCCAGGTGAGGCGAGCCGGGCATGTAGCCCCATGAGTAGCGTAGCGCGAGAGCGAATTAGGTGCGGGCTCGGCGCTCTGGGGGTCCTTGCGCATCGTGAGCCAGACTAGTGTGTATGTCGCCAGGGGGCTAGTGAGTGGCGCCCTCACGGGCCGCTCACAGAGAGGGTTCTCGCGAGCTTTGCTCGCAGAAGGGCCGACAAGTGTCGCCTTCATATGCCACTCGCCCAGTAAGGGTTCAGGGGCAAATTTACCCAAATGCCTTGGTAGGCTGCCAATAGCCCTTCAGAACAGCAGAGTTTGGCTGTTAGCAGACCAGTTTGGGGTGATGTTAGTAAAGCAAAAGGCAAAATCACGGTATTAGCAGACCAGAAGATAAAATTATAAATATACCATAAGGGAGCCTTTGGAGAGCACACTTCTTTGGCATCCTTCTCCTTTGGTCATCATTGGTTATCCCCCTCAGGCTCTCCAAGGTGCCTGACTTCAGTTCTTGGCTTGGGAGGGGAAGCGTTCTAAAGATCTTCCGGGTGTGTGGTGGGACCTCCGCACTATCGCGAAGGGTCCATGGTAGCGCTGAGTCTCCAGTCAGGTTCCTCTGTGGGATCAGTAAGTGCGAGTTGCACCCATCTTGGGGTCCTAACTCCTCGTTGGACCGAATCTCGGTTCCAACAATTTGGTGCGGTGAGTGTGGACAACAGCTGGTACAAGAAATTCTCAGGGAGGCGACATGGCTTGTGAGGATGCGCAAGGCGATGGTTTTGGCGGTTTGCCACCATCTGGTTTGCCGGTGATGACAGGGATGCTGACAGATCTCCAAAGGGAGGTCCTCGAGACGATCAACCTCGTGTTTGCCGCGACGCGAAGCGAGTTCGCAACTCCAGCACCTCAGGTCATCCCGCAGCCGAGGGTCGGCGAGAATGCCCCAGGGCAGAGGGTAGGTAAGGAGGTAGCGGGCGAGGCGCCAGGGCGAGACCTCTCTTGGCGAGAGCTTTTTCTAAGCTCGGCGAGCGCTAGCCCAACGAGTGCGATCCCAGCAAGTGTTAGTCCGGCGAGCTCTATTCTGGCGAACGCGCACCCGGTCAGAGAGCTCGTGGGGCGAGTCGAGCAGGAGAGGATGGAGAGTGGGGGGAGTCCGTTCTGCGATCTGGTGCTTTCCGCTCTAGTCCCTGACGGATTCAGAGAGTGGGATAGGGTCTACTACACCAGCAAGGATGACCCAGTCCAGCACTTGCAATCATTCAAGGACTCAGTCTCCATCAGGCCTATGTTGGATGCTTTCAAATGCCGACTCTTCGCCATCACCCTGAAGGAGAAGGCCAGGGACTGGTTCCATCAGCTCCCAGCCGGGTCGATCCATGCATTTGAGGATCTACGTCATGGCTTTCTTCTGCACTTCTCGACATCGAAGAAGAGGAATAAGGATGCCGAGGTGCTCTTCAAGATTAGGCAAGGGCCAGGGGAGTCTCTGACCCATTATGTTGATAGGTTCCAGGAGGAAGTCCTGCTCGTGCAGGAGGTTCCCTGGTTCACCCTCTATCTTGCCTTCACGGTAGGGCTGCGAGAGGGGTTTTTCAAAATAAACCTAAAGAGGAAGGCCCCCTTGTCCTATGAAGAGTTAATGGAGAGAGCGGCAGAAGAGGTCG